>CM035162.1:111425589-112791398 GCA_020205615.1 Panax quinquefolius | reverse complement strand
AAATGGTGTTATAGCAATTATATAGCATATTATAGAATTCCTGTTAATTAGGAAAACCCTAATTAATATTTGCAAACCCTAATTTCTAAAATTAGAAACCCTAATTATTTTTGGCGAATTGAATTTACTAAATTAGGAACCACTAATAATATTAAAGAACCACTAATTGGCCTGTACCTAATTTCCATTAAAACCACAATTTTTTATTAGTATTATTTTAATAAAAATTTATTACACTTGAATTTTAATTTTTACACCTAAAAATTGTTTGAAACCTTAAAGTTTAAAATCACAGTGATTAAACCCTAGATTCAAAATTACCGTGAGACAAGAATACCATTAAAATTGCTAACCAAATGACCAAAGAAAGTACCCTTTTTGTCCCATTCTTAGAGGTATTGTTAGGAAATCTTGCCAAATCTTGGCAAGTCATCAACCTAGTCTAAAATTGAGGGCTAAGGGACACCAAATTATCGACCATTACATCCACATACATCGTATACATGTTGTATGCATATAGATCGAGAGAGAAAGTTCACAATTTACCTTTTATTTGTGCACTTATACTCATCGAACTCTCTCTAAAAACCACGAATTCTATTACTAGATCCAGTCCCAAAGATCGAAGCCTCACTACTTCCATGAACGGAAGAGGACCCTTGTAGATTCGAGAATTTTTTCTCGAAGAGGTAGGAGCAAGCCTAAATGAAATCACGATCTTGAAGGCCATATTAGATGTTAGAGTTTATATGTTAAACATGTTGTTTATAATTAGGTACATAGATGATACGGGTTGCTAGATGTTAGATCCATAACATCTAGAGGTCTTGGATTCTGATATTCTACAAAACCGGAAAATTTTGTTTTCGATGTGCGAGCAATGAATGTTAGACCATACAGATCTCATCTTGTTTATGTAATTTGTTGTTTAAAGGTTTGATCATGTAGTGTGCCATGCGAGGTCGTAATCTAAAACTTGTGGCGAGGACCGAGCATCATGCTTAGAATGTCGAGATAATCATGGTCAAAGGTGGATTAGCAAACCAATTCTTCTAAAATTTGGAAAACTCAGGATAGTGCCGAAAAGGGACTAAAAACGTTTTCAAACGACTAGATCTCGCCAGGTTTTGTTGTTGTTTTTGATTTCATTATTGTAACAAAGTTGCTAGCTTGTTATGTGTACTTCATGGATCGTGTTTTTATATCCATTAAATCATCGATATATTAAAACGTAGTGGAAGGTCGAGCTAGCACCCTGGATCACAGAATTACATTTTACGGAAATTCCGAAAACCTATGACCATGATCTACAATGACCTTTGATAGAAACTAGATCTGCTTAACATATTGTTGTTATATTTGTTTTATATAATGGATCGTAGTATTACATGTTGGCTAAAACACAGGAAACGAATAGATCACGTAGAGCAAACTCGTAACGCGAGATATAAGAGGATCTAAAGTAGACCCTCGTTTCGTTTTTCATTTCCGAAAACCTGAAATGAAGCGACTTCTCGACTCTGATTTTTCACGAGGCCTAGATGTGGCGCTTTAAAATAATAGGTACCTACGACCCATTCGAAAGTGCGCGGATAATATCATACTATAAAAATCGAAATACTGACTTCATTTATACAATGGCATTGAGCTATTAGATGCGATGCGACAACGCATAAACGTGAGTTTTTAATACAAATATATGCAACTCTCATGGTGCCTCGAATTAATAACACCTTTATAATGTTACCTTACATAAAGGTGCGATCGGTAACTATTTTAGAAATTAAAATATTTGAAAGTGCCCAAGAAACCTTCGTGCGTGTGAGGTCATGTGTTTGGGTTATGATAGATACCATATGGCCTGAGTAATTATCCTTGGTTGACCCGATAGACTTAAATGAAAAAATGAGAAGATTACAATTATATTCTTTCCAACGGTGAGTCTTCTCTTGACATATCATTAACTCAGCTGTCTCTAATCGAAATTATACTCAATCGAACACCAAGATTATATAGGTAGTGCTCAAGAGATATACTCAAGTATTGGATGTGCACTGAACCCTCATCTTATGATAACCGAAATGGCATGTCATTAGATCTAACTTTGTATGATAGTGGAAAAACACCCTTCTAACGTTGGGTTACGCCTCACCCTATTTGATTCACCAAATATAACTACTAAATGATGAATAAAAATCTGACACACTATTCTAAAGTTCTCAGTAAAAATTATTTCCATGTCTTGTTTAGGGAGAACCTCCACAACTAGAGACCACAGTTCTATTCCCACATTATCCCACTAGACCCGGCTACACTCTTGTTACTCCTAAAGGAATTGTGAGGCAAAAGGGTGAGCATAATCTAACCAAGTATAAAAAATATCATGACTAAAGATAATTAAATTATCATTAGCCTTCATTAGTAATAAATCGGAGATTTAGAACATATGGTAGATGATAAAACTTTTCAACCATAGTTGTAAAGGAATAAGCAATCCATTAGAAGAGTCAAATAAACCATAAGGTTTATTATCTTTCCATGTTAAAAGTCCATCAACGCTGTTTTTATCCTCGTAACATCAATCAACAATTCATGTCCACAATCATGTGAATAACTCATAATCATAATTGTGATTCTAAATTCCTCTTCCCACCCAGATTTGAAGATAATTTTCATCACCGCTCTTTACCTAAAACATCAAAAATCATGGTTATACCCAATCATAATTCTTGTTCATAATCATACTAATAAATTCATCTTTGCACTACTACCCGAAGATATTCATTAGCAATTCATCTTTTTGCACTACAGCCAAAGACATACAACTCAGTATTTTAGAAGAGTCAAGTAAAGCATGATTTCTCTTATCTTCTCTGAATTAAAAGTGTATAATCAATATTTTATCGATGAGACTTCGCTTTAATAAATAATTAAGCATCATCGAATCATTCACACACTACTGATCCAAGGATATTCAGTATTTTTAACAACGGTCATGATTATCTTTACCAATAATCCTTGGTTATAATCATACCAACAACTCGGCCCATTAATGCACTTGACTAACGAGGACTTTTACCACATCATTTGTAACATTACGGGTCATGATTATACCGAATGATCCTGGTCATAATCATACCAATCAATCAGTTCATCTACGCATATAGCCAGCGAATATACAACTCTGTAAAACCAATAATCAATAATTCATCTTTGCTCGTATGGCCAAAGATATACAACCTATAAAACTAATAATCAATACTCCATCTTCGCACGTAAGCCAAAGATATACAACTATAAAACCAATAATCAATATCCATCTTTGCACGTAAGCCAAATATGACTTTCAACACAATATAAATATGAGAATGATGACAATGATATAAAGATTCAATCAAATGAGATCAATGATAAATATTAAAGACTTTAAATTTATCCAGAGTTTAAAATATCCAAATTGTCAACATGATGCTTTGCTTTGTGGAGTAAAATTCAAGAATAATATCCATGTATCAAAATAATTTGGACATAAAAGGAAAATAAATTTTTGGGTGAATAGTACTTAGAATAGTACCCGTGAATAGTAACCCGACATGAAAAGTCCCCAAGAATACCCGAGTGAATAGTAAGCTGGGTGAATAGTAACATATGAATAGTACCCGGTGAAAATATTGATATTTAATAAGAAAGTTTGACAACTTGAAAATTTTGAATATTTTAAAAATTTTAATTAATTAATTTATGGTTCGATATTAGAACCCAGATAGAAAAATTAGTGTATGCGTTTGATATTTTTAAGATGGAATTTTGAGGATTTCAAAATTCAGCATGGAAAGATTTATGTTAATTATTCATGATTAAGGAATATGTGAATATGTTACGTGTATATGTGCATGATGTGGTTAGAGGTCAAGGTCGACTGTGACAAATCGATATCTATAAAAACCCTAAGTTTATTTTAAGAACGTCAACGTTCGGCTTAGAAAACCACAATCTAATTATAAGAAACCCTAAAACCGGTTTTTGAAACCCAAATTTCCCCGTTCCTCCGAATCAAAACCCTAATTTGGAAATTTAAAACCCTAATCTGGGAACTTAAATTGTAAGACCCTCAAATTATTAATAAATAAAAATTTAATTCTCTGTTTATTATTTTGAAATAGTAAGGGTTAATTTGATTAATGTGGTTAGTTGAGGTAAAAATGCAAATATTTTAAATAAGCAAGTGGTTATAAAATACTCATTGTTTCGAGAGAATATTCGTTTGGTCGTGGAATATTCTTCACTGTTTGAGAATATTCGTATGCGGCCATTACACGCCAGAGTCTTGTACCCATTTACAACGGAAAAATGATCGAGGAAGAAAAACGACAAGTATAAGTTGTTTATAAATAATTGCGTAGTTCATACTCAAGTAATTAATCGTTGGAATACTAGTGGTTTAAAACACAAGAATACGCCATTGTTGCACAAGAAGATTATCCGTATGTGCACCAATTATTGATTCTGCCGTGTAAGAAGGCAATGTACTCGATAATTATTACGTAGAGTTACTTTATTCAAAGATTTTATTTTATCGATTCAATAATTCTTTGCGATGATATTTTATATTCTTGTTGTTTCAATAATTGTCACTACACAAAGATTTTCCATTATCGAAGCATAATTCATATTATCTAAATAATATTATTAGAAAACATTATCGCAATGTCTAGAAAATTTCTGTAAGGAGAGGTTTGGTCACCTAATCATGTGCAAGAAGGAGAAATTCTTATTGAAAGCCACCTCTTCTTAGAAATCGGCACGGTCACAATCTTCGTGATTCTCGTAATATTATTTGTGAATAATTAATTATCGATTTATATGATGAGGAAAATATTGATTTTATGTGGATATAGATGGAGAAATTTTTTTTTAAAATGACAATTGTTGAAAATCGATATTTTATCTTTTCTTATAAAATAATATTTTATTATATTATTATAATATAATAATGATATATTTTACAATGAACGTGATATATATGAAAGTATATGAGGAGGAAAAGTATTTTTGTTGCAAAAGTTGTTTAACACATGTTTTGTGTGTGTTTGGACCCCATTTCTCGACCGAAATTTGATTATAAACCTTCAAAATCGCCTGCTTATTGATTTCCCGATCAATTTCTGCTTGGAATTTGGAAAACATTCTTCGCAAAGTTGTATAGAATTGAATTTCTATAAAAGGGCTATTTATTATTTGATAAAAGGGCTATTTATTATGAATTATTAAGTTCCGTTAAAATAATTGGTTTTGAAAGTTTTAATTATTTTTAATTAGAAAACGTTTTTGCAATCCCACATGTGGTAAATGAGTTTAATTCAGATTCTTGGTGGTTTTCTTGAATGTTAATAAATAAAATTATTTTATTAAATTTTCGCTTTTGGTGTTCTAAGCAATTTCCTATAAATAGGGTGCTTAGGTTAGAATTGAAAATCACACCGTAAATTAAAGATTTCTCTCTTTTTTCTCTCTATAACATCGAGCGTATTTGTGAGTATTTTAGTACTTTGAGTATTGCTATACTATGCAAGTTCCTTCAAAGACTATATCCAGTATTCCATCGGCAATCTTATGCTTTTTGAGAGGTAAGGGATATTATTTTTTAAAATGATATTATTTCTTCAATATTATTACGCCGAATATCGTTTGGAACTTTTTATCAAATTTAGAACTTTTTATGTTTGGATTACTATTCATGAGTTATTATTCATGAGTTACTATTCACGAGTTATTATTCACGAAAGTACTATTCACGAAGCGTATTCGGCTGATATTTTTTGTGAAATTTCTATCTTTTAGTGTCGAGTTACTATTCACGATATCGGCACTATTCATGTATACTATGAATTATTCACGATCATTTACACTTATTCACGTAAAATTAAATTTTCTTTTCTCGTGTCCAAGATTGTCTCGTTATGATTCCTATCTTTGATTGGATCTATGTTTTGGTCTTCATTCTTTAATTTTACTCCACTCTAGTTATTTATGAAGTATTTTTGAACTTGGATTGTTTAAAGTATTTAATCCTTAATATTTGTTCTTTTGTTTCACCGATTCGCTTTCCTTTAAAATATTTTTCATCATCCTCGGTCCTAAATGATGATATAATGAAAATCTTCGCCCAGTAGCAAAAGATGAATGATTTTTTTCGATGAATATCTTTGGCCTGTGAGTGAAAAGATAAATGAAGATGAATATGACCAATCGATAAATATCTTTGGCGTTGGTATTGCAAAGATGAATAGTGTTGAGATGAACATAACCTAGCGGATGAATATCTTTTGGCTGTGTAGTGCAAGATGACTATTTGATTTATGATGTATATTGATTGATGTTACATGGATAAAATATCGATGATGGACTTTTAAATTCATAGATGATAGTAGATTTCATTCTCTACTTAACTCTTCTAATGAATTGTTGTTTCCGCCGTAGGATTATTGATCTAAAACTTGTTGCCTATTGTATTCTATCGATTTTTCTCATTGAAGACTAAGGATAATTTGTTGTACATTATCTTAGTCATAATATTCTTTCTTCGGCTAGTTGAGCTCAATTCTTTTCCTTTTTGTTCATTTTTCTTCTCGTGAGACGAGAATATAAGGGAACTAGTCGGGGTGTGGAGTAATGGTTCAAGACAGGTTGTTTTATTAGTCCTCACTATTTAGTAAAATAGTGTATCAATAATTTTAATGAGGACTTATTTTGAGTGTGGATATTGTCTCGAAGACAATATTTGTATTTAAACTCACATTTATGTGGTTGTCGTATTTTACCTACGACAATTGTATTAATAAAGTTGTAGTTATTTACGTACCATGTATTTGGGCTTCTCGAGAATAAGTTGGTTTGGATTGGACCTATTTTGGGGGCGTCACATAAATGATTATTAAATTGGCAAAGTGTTATTATTATAATATTAATTAGGGTAAAAAGCTTAATTAATTAGCAAACCCTAATTTCAAATTTAGAAAACCATAATTTACGGATTTAAAACCTAATTTTATAATTAGGGGAAAACCTAAGATTTTAATTTAATAATTTAATGTTAATTAGGAAACCACAATCCTAATTTCGAGTTAAGTAATTAGAAAACCCTAATCTAGTTACTGAAAATTTCATTTCTAAATTAGAAAATTTATTTTTCTATTAGAAACCCTAATTAGTGGTTTATAAACCCTAACGACCATTTGAACCTAATTGCTTAATTAGCGATTTGTAATTAGAAATGCTAATCCTAATTAGCAAAGATTTAAATTAGGATTAAGAAATTTTAATATAATTAGAAAATTCTAATTATAATTTAGAAATATTGATTTTCTATTTTTGAAAACCTAAATTGGAAATTTTAGAAATTAAATTGCAAACCCTAAGGGTTTGAACCCTCAAACCCTAAATTTTTCCAAACCTAAACCCTAACTAAACTCTAAACCCTAAGGGTTTGGCCATTTATCTAAAATACCATTAAAATTAATTGCTAAATGACTATTTTGCCTTTTGTGCATTATTGGATGTTGCTTGTAGATCTAGACCTAAGGTGAGTGGTTGAGCAACCTAGCCTATACATGTGACTTATATCTAGTAATCCCATTGCAAGAAATCAATGACCGTAACATTAGCATCAAGTTATTTAAATAGATTAAGAGAGAAAGGGTTACTTACATTTTCATTTTTTCACCAAGCCACTCTCTACATATTTCTAAGTTTAAGAGTGAGAAAAGAGGGTGATAAACAAAACCAAGTTCAGGTTTATAGCTTTCCAATAACAAATCAAAGATCAAAATCAAAAATCAAAAGCGTAAGAAGGTAAGAACCACAATTTTTAAAATCTTACGATTTGATGTTACATGTTGTTAATGATTGGTTAAGGATGTGTAATAGGGTGTCCTTTAGTGATACGGTTGATAGATCATGGATCTATAACCTTTAGATGGTATGAAATCAAGTTTTAAGCAACCTGGAAAATTTAAAAAATCGAGGCTGACCTTTAATGTCTCGGAGACTCTAGATCATTTTTTTTTGCATATTATTTTGTGTTTTAAGAGTTTATACTTATGTAGTATGTTGTAGGGTCTTTAATTTGGAACTTGTAGCAAGTCCAGAACATGTATAGTGAAAGATGTATGTGATCAAAAGGCGTTGTGAAACGAGCACGTATTTACGGAAATCGGGGAAAACCTGAAACCTAGAAAATCGACATGCATTTTTAGTGCCATGGATCTTCTTTATGTTATGTGATTTGGTCTTGTTGTTGTTATAGATTTGTAGACTAACATGTATACTACACTATCATACCTCTAGAACACTTATATCTTACCGAATCATAGATAATATTGGTCAAACTAGGTTGACCAAAATGGCTCATGAAGGTTTCTGAAAACCGGATCTTCGTCGGTAGAAATTTCGGACATGATTTGACTAGCATGGATCTTGCATGTGTTATGATGTTAGACTGAAATGATAGCATGTTCTTGTACCTTGACATCTGAACTACAATCCTGAACTCTTAGATCCCCAAAAATAGATTTAGATCGCACGATCTAAGGAGATAAATATAGCACCTACGACTGTTCTTCATTTTCTGGAAAACTCATAAATGAAGAACAGCGTTGTCAGAGTTTTTGGAGGCTTTGATCTCCCTGATCTGATGATGTAATTGCTATGAAACCCGCTGGTGATTGAAGTATAACACTAGTACTACAATCCTAACTAAATCACAAGCCACGAAATCGAGCAAGAACGAGGATCGATTAACTTGATTGAAGGCACCTTGCTTTACGGCGTGCGTTTACGGGCAACTCAAGAACACACCAAGAACACCTGATGACCCGACGTATGTATTTATAATACCTTTACCGACATTTTAATTAAGAAATTAATTATTAATTTCGAAAATGATTTATTTTAATAAATAAATAGAAATAAATGGTTTTAATTATTAAAATACTAAATAAATTCTAAAAATTATTTTAAATTACGAAAAATAGTTTTTAATTATTTTGAGTATATTTCATAAATATTTAATATTTTTGAATATAAATGGTATTTACTTTATTTAATTATAATATTAAATAAATTATTTAAAAATGATTTTATCATGAAAAATCATGAAAAATAATATTATGGTATAAGAAAATATTTAAAGTTATTTTTAGTGACTTGTAATATTTTGTGATGAATTCATTAATTAATTAATATTAATGATAATTAGTTTATTTAATAACTATATTAAATAAATTATGGAAAAATAGAATAAATAATTTAAAAATCATATAAAAATGATTTAAGTGTTATAAAATATTTTAAGTTATAACATATAACTTTTGATATTTTATCGTGAAAATATTAATATTTTAATATTAAAAACAATTATTGGATAATGGATTTAATGGTTTAAAAAATCATATAAAAGGTGATTTTAAAGTATTAAAATACTTTGATATATTATAAATATATTATAATATTATGTTGAGTATTTCATTAATATTTGATAATAAATAAATATTAATGACAAAAGAATTATGTGGTATTTAATTCATTTAAATACGATTATAATGATTGAAAATTAAGCGATAAATGTTAATAATTATATAAAAAATTATTATGAACTCGATGAAAATATTTATTCGTTAATAAATTAAGCGAGATAATGGTTAAGTGTTTAGAAACGGAGTTTAATTGAACTTAAACTTCAGATTTATTCCCACCCCAGGCATCACGGGATGTTAGTTTTCATTAATGGTTCAACTTCGATCGCAATAGTTTGACTTGATCTTCGAGTCCTATGTGTATTGTGAGCGGATAGGGTTGTATATGTTATGTGTTATGTGTTTAGGTTATTCTATGTATGCCTCTATATATATAGTATTATATTGTGATGATATTATTCTAATATTGAGATCTATATTACTAATATTAGGTCTTGGATAAGGCGATATAAATTAAGTAGCTGATAATCAACGATTCACCTTAAGTTTGTTTTTATTAACTCTACTTAAGAGTTGTTTCATTCGGATAAGCTTATGGTTAATCATTTCTTGATTGCCATGAATTGTACTCTGTACATGTTGCATGTATAAGTCGGTGTATGAAAAGGGTGATCACCTTCATTACAAGTTGGTTCAGATATATTTGTTCATGTATAATACTTGTTCAGTCATAGAATTTGTTTCTGCTAGTTCATAATTATATTGTTGAATTATAGCCCGACTTTATTATTGAGACTCTTTCAATCATGATATATCGTTATATTGTTGAACTTAAACTTGCTGGGCAATCCTTATGCTCCCCCTTGCTATATCATGATAAAACATTGCAGATTAAGACGAACGCGTTGGATACAAGGAAAGGTTAAAGACAGTTCCAGCTTTAGTTTGTGTTTGTAATTAGAATTGTAATAGTAATGTATATAATGTTATTGTAAGTTAAGTAAGTTATGAAATGTGTATTAAGTTAAGGTTACTAGACCTTGGGAAAGTGTGTAAGTTTAATGTATAAACAATTTATGTTTATATCTTCATGAAAGTAATAATTGTATAGAATGATCGAGCCCAGGATCCATGGTGATTCGGGACCTCAGTTTGGGGTCAGCCGTCAAAAAGTTCGAGATCAATATTCCAATAAAAGAATCTTGAATGCACGTATGTAAAACTCAAGAATATTCCACTATTTCAAGGATTATAGAAGCAATACTTACCATAAATAAGTTTAGATTTAAGAATATGAACGAAATAACATCTTAAAGCACAAATAGATTTTCACCGTCATACGAGCGTAATCGCGTAGGCAAAGTTATTCAGGCATATTAAAGGATGAATCACGAAAAAATAGTACCCCTTATGAATACGAAGAGAAATAATACCCTTACGAATACAACAAATAATATCCCTCACCAAACAAAAATAATATCCATACGAATCTGACAAATAATATCTCTTACCAACAAAATAACATCCACTTACCTTAGTAGAAGGCCAGGATCTGCAATGATAGTGAAGTAGCGAGAATACTTTTCTTCTTTCTCTCTATAGTTCTCTCTCTGTAAGCTTCTCTTGTGAGTCTCGGTGAATTGGTGAGAATGAAAGAAGAATTAAGCTTCTATTTATAGGAGAATGGACTAAATAGTAACTTATTCATGAGCGGTCAGATTGATTTACTATTAGAACAAAGCGGTCCATATTGATTACTATTAGAACCACAACCCGATTTCGGTCCCGTTGATTTACTTTTAAAACCACCACCAGAAGCGGTCCAGTTGATTACTTTTAAAACCACCATCAACGGTCCGTATTGATTTACTATTAAAACCACCACCGAGCGATCCAGTTGATTTACTATTAAACCACCATCGATGGTCGGATTGATTTAACTTATTACGCTTTGGTTCCCCTAAAGTTTTCCAAGTTTGCTATTATTCCCCTCAACTTTTGTAATTCACTTATTTTCAATAAACACATTCTTAATACTTCAACAATTACTTTCGTCATTAATATTATAACTCACAATATTTAACAACGAAAGTCGTTCCGGAAAAAGGGTCTTTCCGATAAGGATTTCTCCTTATTGGCCGCCTTGATTAGGTGATTGAACCTCTCCTTAATAGAACTTACAGACATTATCGATATTGTAAATAGTAATATGAATAACTTTATAAATCTCGATTATTGATTTAATAATATAAAATATTATCTGAAAATGATCGTGATAATAATGAATCAAATAACGTTGAGATCTTATGCGAACAATTATTGTAGCAATAATTTAGTAAAGCCGAGTGGATTCTTAAGTAAGCATCGATAATCGATCTGGTGTCTTCTTTTATGCGATACGCAGCATCGTATATTTTACCACAGAGTATTTCAGCAGGTTTAATGGTAAAACTTTCAAATACGTGTTATTTTTATAAAAAAGATATTTCGTCAAGTTTTCTTTCTAACTCGATAATTATTCCGTTGTGGGGTCCACCGATGATGGTGCGTCGTGTGCGGATATTCCTTGACAAAAAGAATATTCCCAAACAACAACGTGAATATTTTATATCAACTTGATTACTTTGCAAAATTTTCAAATATCACCATTAACTTTAACCTTTTAACAATTTAACCATTTACTAAATAGAATAACAATTATTAGAAAATTGAATACTTTCATTTAAGTAAAATTAGGTCTTTGCTAGATCTTTTAGATTGATGATTTTTAAACCTAATACGTTAGCGATTCATGTACGCGATAGAATCTACCTTGTACAATAATTGTCAGAGAACACACTTAACATGAGCGTGTTATATTGTTTGGCCGATTGTTATTGGATCATGTGGTCTTTAATTTCTAGCACTCTGAGATCTAACCAACAACAACCTATAAACATCGTGGTGATTGATTAATCAATGAATTAAACCTACCCACTCGAAGCTGTCTTCATGAAGGTTACGGATTTTTCAAGAACACTAAAGACACTTAATTATCAGATTAAAGGCTTAATTGACAGACTTATTAAAATTAATTAATTTAAATTTTAAAAATCATTTAAAATGAAAATAACTTTTGAAAATTTCAAAATTATTTTAAGTTATAAAATTAACTTTTAATAATTTGACATATTTTTCATAAATATTAATGTTTATTTGAATATTATTGATATTTAAGTTATTTAATAAATCATGGAATAAATTAATTAAAATAATTTTATTATATTAAAAATCATATTAAATAATAATAAGGTATTTAATAATATTTTAAGTTATAAAACATAACTTTTAATATTTTAAGATAAGTTTCATTAATTATTAAATATTAATGATATTAGATTTATTTGGTAATTATATTAAATAAATTAATTAAAAATAATTTTAATATTATAAAATCATTTTAAACGAAAATAAATAACTTAAAAATATTTTAAGTTATAAAATATAACTTTTGATATTTAAAGATAAATTTCATTAATAATTTTATATTAATGATATTTGATTTATTTAATAATTATATTGAATAAATAAATTCAAAATGGTTTTATTGATTTAAAATCATTTAAAAAGGATATAAATGAATTAAAAATATTTTAAGTTATAATTAATGACTTTTGATATTTTGATAAATAATACATGAATACTTAAATATTAATGATAATTTATTTAAAAATGATTTTAATGTTTTAAAAAATCATTTAAAGGTAATATTAACACTTTTAAAAGTATTTTAAGTTATTATAAATAACTTTAATATTTTCGATAATGGTTTCATTAATAATTTAATATTAATTAAATATTAATGATAATAGAATTAGTTAATATTTAAATTATTTAATAATGATTCCGATGTTAGAAAAATCATGATAAATTATAATAATTATTTAAAATTATTATAAATCATTGAAAAATAATATAGCGATAATTACGAGTTATTGAATTCTTGAATGGTGTTTTAGACTCGATAATTGTAATGACGAGAATTTAGAAAATTTTATAAAATCTTAAAATATTGAATAGATGTTAAATAATAAACCTGAGACGGAAAATAAGTGTATGTATTTAACATTTTTAGGAATATTTTTAAATTTAATTTAAAAAAAACTTTTAGTAATAGGTTTACAATGTTAAGAGTATACATGTATATGGTGTATATGTATGTACAATATATCGGTTAAGGGTCGAAGGTTGTGGGATAAAAGTATATCGATCACAAAACCTAATAATATTTTAGAACCTCGGCGTTCGATTCAGGTTAGAAAACCTAACGAATGATAAGAAACCTATTAAATTTATGGAAACCACAATTTTGGTTTAGGGAATCTAAAACCCTAATTGAATTATTAAAACCTAATTGGGAAGCTTGAAGATAAGTGTTAAGGTTTTATGTTATTAATTTTATATTAATTAGGGATATCCTAATTGATTATTAGAAAACCCTAATTGTTCAATGGAAACCTAATGTACAATTAGAAAACCTAATTATTAATTTATAGAGTTTAATGCTAATTAGAAACTTTAACCCTAATTAGCAAGCTTTAAAGTGATTAGTAAACTTTACTATAATTAGGGAACCCTAATTATAATTTTCTATTTAAAAACCTAATTAGTAAATATTAGAATATTAATTTGTGTAACCTTAGGGTTAAACCACAAGGTTCAAAACCTGAGGTTAAAACCTAATGATTATGAGAAGTTACCAAGTTACCATACACTTTATAAACCAAATGACCAAATTACCCTTTTAATATTTTAATGAGGTGGAGTGTAGATCTAACCTACATGTGGTTGGTGAACAACCCTAGGCTAGCCATATGGTCTGAAAGCAACTTTAATCACTGAACAATATTGATCACATGATCGGCCATTGCATTTTATCATTTATATATAGATCGAAAGAGAGGAAAGTCATCAAACCAAGCTCGTTTGCATCCTTACACTCAACCAAACTTTTCTCTCTCCTTAGCTACGAAAATATTAAGTGAATCAGTCACTAGTAAGAGCCTTAGCAAGCCAGGATCAGGATCATTGATAAGAAATCAAGTATGGAAGCATAATAGAGGTATAAACCCTAATTCTAGAAATCCTTAGATCTGATGTTTGATGTTGTGATTTGTTGTTTAGAAATGTGTAATAAGGTGTCATTTTGTGATCTGGATTGATAAATCACAGATCCATAACATCAAAGTGCACGAAATAATATTTTTTTGAAATCTGGCCCGGAAATTTATGGCTGATGATCATTATATGAGAGCCTCTAGATTCTTCCGTGTGTTAGATGTTTATGGTGTTTTATGTTATTAATCTATAGTATGTCATGTGATCTTTATTCGCAACTTGAATCAAGGTCGTAGCATGTCTAGATCAGTAAGTTATGCGCAGTCGAACCTAGTTGACCGATCATGGCTTGTTTTTACTGGCGACTGAAATTCCGATTTTAAATCGACAAGTTTTTAAGAGCTCTAGATCTTGTTGATTTTATGTTTTTGGTCATGTTATTGGTTGAAGATTGTGGTGTGGTATGAATACTACATAATCATGCTTCTAGGTTACCTGAGATCCATAACATGAACCTAAGATTTTAATGGTCGAACATTAGCGTTGACCAAACTTTCGAACCGTTTAAGGTTTTCGAAATGTTCAAGAAATGATCTTTTGTCCTACTTTGACTAGCTCAGTTGTACTTATGTGATGTTGTAAAGTTGATCTAGAGATTTTTTGTTGTACCTTGACATAACTTACTACTGATCTGAACCTTAACATCACATGAAACTTAACGAACATATATAAAATCGAGCCTGAAAGTGCTCAAACTTGAATCATATTGGGTTTACGGAAAACCCGAAATCAACAAACCTCGACATGTTTTTAAGTCTTATAATGATCGGATCTGATATATTTTTGGCTAGAATTAGTTTCTAGTTGTAGTATTACATGCATACTACATCATCGATGTCTTATGACCCGAAGCGATATAACGAAAAATTAGAGCCAGATTCAAACCTACTAACTTGAACAACTTTATCTTGCATTTAAGGGGTAGCTCAAGAACATGCTCAAGAACACCTATAGCGCGATTCTATTCTATTGCTATAGGGCCCTTTAGCGACAGTTAATTGTAAATTTAATATTTTTATTAAATAATTAGTATTAAATGGTTTTAATTATTAAAAATACATAAATTATAAAAAATTATTTTAAAGCACGAAAATTAGTTTTTAATTATTTTAAGTATATTTCATAAATATTTAATATTTTGGAATATAAATGGTATTTAATTTATTTAATTTTAACATTAAATAAATTATTTTAAAATGATTTTAATACTTTAAAAATCATGAAAAATTATATTATGATATAAAAAAATATTTGAAGTTATTTTTAATGACTTTTAATATTTTAGATGATTTTCATTAATAAATTATTATTAATGGTAGTTAATTTATTTAATAGATCTATTAAATAAATTATGAAAAATAAATTAATGCTTTAAAAATTATATGAAAGCTGATTTAAGTGTTATAAAAATATTTGAAGTTATAAAATATAACTTTTGATATTTGGTCATGAAATATATTAATATTTTAATATTAATGGCGATAATTAATAATGGTTTTAATTACTTTAAAATCATTTAATGGTGATAATATAGTATTAAAAATACTTTGAGATATTATAAATATATTATAATATTATGTTAAGGATTTCATTGATATTTAATATTAAATTAATATTAATCATAAAGGAATTAAGTGGTATTTAATCATATAAATATGATATTATTGATTGAAAATCATGATAAATGATAATAATTATCTCGAAAATTATTATGAAGACTATGAAAATTATTTTGGTTGATTAATAAATTACCTAAGATAATTGTTAAGTGTTTAAGTGAGAGTTTAATTGAACTTAAACTTCGATAATTGTTCAACTAGGCCATGGGGATGTAATAATAAGAATAGAACCTGACTCGAGACTTCAATAGTTTGACTCGATACTAGGTCTTATGTCTTTGTATAGGTGATAGGATTATGTGTAATGTGTTTAGGTTATTTTATTACGTGATGATATTATTCTAATATTTGGAGATCAATTATTATCTATATTAGGTCTTGGATAAAGCTAAGTTATATTTAATAGCTTGATAATCAATGGTGCATAAGCAATTTTTTCTTAGCTCTACTAAAGAGTTGTTTCATTCGGATATCTTATAGGTTAATCATTGATGATTACCGTATAGAATTGTACTCTGTACATATTGTATGTATAAGTCGGTCTGAAGGTTGATCACCTTCATTACCATTCGGTTCGAGATATATTTGTTCATGTTTAATACTTGTTCGATCAAAAGTTTGTTACGTGCTTAATTCACAACTACATTGTTGAATTATAGCATACTTATTATTCAGACTCTTTCAATCATGATATATCCTTAAATAAAATTTAAACTTGTTGGCAACTTTCATACTCACCCCTTGCTATATCATGATAAAACATTGCAGATTAAAATTGAATCGTCGGATCTGAGAAAAGTTAAAAGTGAGTTCTAGTTTAAAGTTATTGTGTGCGATTAGATTTGTAATAGTAATGTATGATAATATCTTTGTATGTCAGATAGGTTAATGAATTATTTATAAGTTATGGTTACTCGACCTTGGGGATAGTGTATAATGTTTAATGTATAAACAATTTATGTTTATATCTTCCGCAATAGTTAGAAATAGTGCACCAGATCCGTGGTGATTTAGGACCCGGATTTGGGGGCGCTACAATAATTACCCGGTAAAGCCGTCGGTACACCAAAATATTTCAGAAATTGATCCGGACTTAGATAATTGGACTAGATACATGTTTGTTTATGATTCAATGACTGCTAAACATATGTGACAATGCAATTAGGTTATGTCTTTGGCTATGAATAGCGATCTTATGTGATATGATATATTATTCTAATCGAGCAGAATGATCTTATTAATGATAGATTTGGTATAAAAGATAAAATTAAGTTACGTTATTGTGGCGATGACTCGGCAAGTATCCTACCTTTGCATGTACTTTATACTGATAGACATGAGTAAGAAAGTTTGAGAATCATATTAGTGTGCCCAAATTATTAACTCTATTGTTATTGATTGTGTATCCAATTATTCATATTCATACAAGTTCTTAAATTATCAATCATTGTTTATCAACCACGATATTAGTGCATAATCCAGATATTTATTATGTTAGTTAGTTTCTAATTATGGTTATACTGAGTGTCCCCACTTGAGCAATCATTATATTTAATCACATGTTGATATATACTTATTGATTTCGAGTATGTATCGTTGACTTAAAAGTTGTCTAAGCTATTTGATTTGGCTAGACATAAACTTAAAAATATTGTTGAAGCGAAGATAGAACTTTATTGTATCCAACAGTTATTTTAGTTCGGTTCAGGCTAAAGTATGAACATCCAGAATGAGGAAAACTTTTATTACACCTAAGGTGGATAAGATGAGCGATGATATCTTTCTTGCATGTAGTATTGATCAATACAGAGGCATAACGAGTGATGACCCCCCTACGTGCACAATGTAAGTTATGACGGTTTATAGATGAAGTTACATTTAACCTTTTCAAAAATAGAAAATAATGTTCATGATCATTGGTGATCTCCGATTATAGTCGATGCGTAGTTTCAAAAAATTTTATATATAGGTGATATGTTGTTATTATTGGTTGACTTACTTATGTAACATTTGTTGATTCATTGTAGAAGTGTAATTCAAAGAAAACATTTAATTCTTTCAACTAATATCTATTGTTGTTATTACTTGTTTAGGCGATCAAATGCTCATTCTTGCTTTAAATTTAAATGTTTTTCATTAAGTATGATCAACACGAACGATCGAGCAAGAAACAAGGGAAAGGAAAAGCTGTTGAATGAGTTTTATAATATTCTATGTAATAGTTAAAGTTTATTAAGACAATGATATTTATTATCTATGATGTAATGCATTTTTAAAGGTAGCGTACCTAGGATTTGAACTTTGATATATGTAAATTATGTTTGATATTTATATTATTGTTATTATTATTAGTATTATTCCGCTTCATAGAAATGGTATCGTGAAGCAGGAGTTCGGGTTTTAAGTACCTAAATTTGGGGGCGTCACGAGTTGGTATCAAAGCTATAGCATGAATTCTTGAAGAGCCTTGAGCCTTTTCTGGTGACATCCCTTTAAGGGAAGGAAGCGGCGGACTTTACAAGGGAGCGTCGATCCGATCGATATCAAGTTGATAGGTATCACTATGGGGTGCTATGGTTGGAAGTACCATGAATTGTCATAGGTTAGTATTAAAGCCTTAGGGTTAGAAACCTTTGGTGGGATAAGACCTTAGGATATAACCTTAGGACATAGGAAATGTTGAAAATACAAATAACTTTCATATAGAGTTTAAAGGAGATGAATTGAATAAATTCATCGTTAAATAAAATAAAAGATAACTTTTATAAAACTATTGTTTGTTGTGTGTATATACTATTTACTAATCAGGATAATTTGTGCGTAGATGTCAGGTGGAAAAGAATTAGGATATCCTCTGATCGTAAAGAAGGAGCCAATATCAAAGCCAAAAGCTGAAATAGAGGCTCATATCTGAGAAACCTTGATGAGGTGGTGGTATTAAAGCGTAGTACGAGATCCAAGAAAATGGTGGGCCCGACACATAGTGATTCGGACACTAAAGTTAGAGTTGATCAAGCATCAGCGAATGCACGAATCTAAAAACAAGTTTCTTCTCTAGAAAAATTATGGGAAATAGAAAAGATGCTAAATAACCAATTGCGAAAGGCGTTAATAGAAAATATGGAAGAAACAAGATAAGCTTAAAATCTAAATTGATCAAATGGGAATGGAAGCAACAAATAAATGCATGACTTCGGCGAAATGGGAAAAGAAAGATGAAAGGCAAGTGACTTAGGAAATAAGTAGGATTAGTAGTTGATTATGTATGTTTGATAATGTGCGGGTATAATAATATTCTCAAACTTTTGTGTGAGATTATTCACGATAATTCCCAGACTTTTGTGGTCCTGAAAAGGATAACGATATGTGTTATGTTATGTGTAGTACTTTGAATTGATGAATACGAATCTATGTTTGATTAATGGAATAGGTTTTGTATAAAACTTACGTGTTACATGTTAAACTTATACAATAAGGTTTAGAATGTAAGTTAAATTTATGATTTTATGTAATCGAGATAATGTCGTAGAGGCGTCGAAACCACGAAATCAAAGGCGCGAAGAATATGTCGACAACGTTGAGGGACAACAACAAGACCCGATGCAAAACTTTGCGAACATGGTAGCTCGGGCTATACGTGAAGAAGGAATATCGATCGTGAGGAACCCAGGCGGACAATCGCTTGGCAAATTTTAAAGACTTCAAGCAATAGGACCACCGGAATTGAGAACAAATTTGACCTTATAGAAGCCTAGACACGGGTTAAAGAGATAGAAAAGGCGTTCATAATTTCCTAGGGTAGATGAGGGAAAAAGATCGCTTTTACCACCTATATGATGAAAGGGAGGCAAATTTTGGTGGGAAGCAAATCAGCGAGGCGGGGAGAAGGAGTAGTTACTTGGGCTGGGTTTAAAACTTTGTTTTAGAAAACTACCTCTCACTAGCATCCGGAGCTAGGATGGAGTGAAATTTACGGAGTTAAAGCGAGGATAACATGGTACATTAATGGAGTATGCCGCAAAGTTTAATGAGTTAGCTAGGTTTAAGCTCAAGTATCAAGTTAATCTGAGGCTAGGAAAAGCAATAAGGTTCGAGTTGGGATTAAAACCACGGCTCATAACATGGTGGTGGTCTTTGCGGATCAATATGTTTAGCGACTCATGGAAAAAGGCTATCATAGGCCGAGGAGGGAGTGAGGTTATAAGCCTTTACAACAAGGAGAAGAGGAACAAAGGCAAAGCGATTAGGAGGCTGTGAAGGTGGAAACTAATAGTGGGAATAGGGTGAAAAGAGAAAAATGAAATTATTTGGAAATGTCCGGTGTAAAACAGGAAAGGTGTGAAAAGAAAGCAAGTAGTTCGGTGTAGGGAGCTGAGGAAGAATCACTCTGGTGAGTGTCTGAAAGGGTAAGTTTGTATGTTACAAGTCTTGGGCGGGGGAGGCCATATTTCTCCCAATTACTGACCCAAAGATGAGTACAATGGGTGTTTTACGTGGGTCGATGGAGCATAAGGTGAAGGATTGTCCAAAGAGGAAAATGGAGGCGGGGAGTGTAACCACAGGGAAAGGTAAGCGGGACTATGGCGATCCGCAGGGCTGAGCTTCAACCAACAAACCAACAAAAGCAACCGCGAGAGTCTTCAACATGACGGTCCGAGATCTTTGTAGCAGTTGGGAATGGAACTCCAGGTATTATTTGAATAACTTTAATTTTCGTATATATATGATTTTCCTATATATAGCAAATTATGTTATAAAGAAATTTTGAAGGGGGGATTTGAGTTCTTTTAGAAATCAAACTCTCGTTTAATCAGATAGACAAGCTTATATGAATAGTCAAAGATTTTTTCGATCAATGATGATCAAGATCTATTTGCAATGATTGTGTAGGGCTATGTACCCTTGTATGTATGAGTTTTAAAAGCAGTGATTAGGGAATGAAATCTTTATAAGGAGAGGTGAATGTAATAACTTGATATTTTCTATATAAATAAATAAAAAAATTGCATATAATTTTTTTTTTAAAGATAAAATAATGTCAGTAATGTGTGTAAATATGTGATAAAAAAATTTATTTATTACATGAATAATTTTAAATAATTTTATTTTAGCATTATTGATCATTATAAAGTATATACTTATAATAATTAATTTTATAGTAGAAATGTCTTTATTATTTATTTTCTATGAAAATATGATTTTATATTATTTAAATAATATATGAAATGATTATTGGAATTATTATAATTACTATTTTATTATAAAGAATTTTAGTTCGGATTATTAAGTTAAATATTTTAACTTAATTAATAATGTTATATATGAAAGATAAATGGATATGGAATCTGAAACCCTAATTTTGGATTTTGAGCAATGAATGAGAATAATAATATTATAATAATTATAATATTATTTTTCGATCAATATAAATATATCTGTATATATGTGTAGTGATATTGGTTAGTCGATTATGGTTTATCACGACAAACCTTAGTATTACTTTATCATAAACCATAATTGGAAACTCAAAGCGGTGTTTAAGGTCGGTCGAAATGGTGTTATATGAATTAAGTAACATATTATAGAATTTATGTTAATTAGAAAAAACCTGATTAATATTTGAAAACACCTAATTAAAATTAGAAACCTAATTTGCTAATTAGGAACCCTAATTTCTAAAATTAGAAACCTAATTATTTTTAGTAAATTGAATTGCTAAATTGGGAACCTAATAATATTAAAAGAACCCTAATTATTTTATACCCTAATTTCCATTAAAAACCCTAATTTTTATTAGTGTGTTTTAATAAAAATTTATTACACTTGAATTTTAATTTTTTACACCCTAAAATTATTTGAAACCTTAAGATTTAAAATCTAGTGATTAAACCCTAGATTCAAGTACCACGTGGAAGAATACCATTAAAATTGCTAACGAATGACCAAAGTACCCTTTTGTCCCATTCTTGAAATTATTGTTAGGAAATCTTGCCAAATCTTGGCAAAGTCATCAACCTAGTCTAAGCTTAGGGGCTAAGGGACACCAACTACACTACAAAAAAATGGGCCTTGGCTGACAATGGAATTTTCGTTGTTAAAGGTGCCAAATTTAGATTCTAAAGGTTTTGTAGCGACTTTCTTCTATCGTTGCATTTTTAGTTCTTGTGATGAGCGTTGTTAATTGTTCATAATGAGCGTATTTTTGTTTACAATGACCATGCATTTTCATTGCAATTGACACCATTTTGCAACGACATTTTTCGTTGCAATAAATTATGAAAATTGTTGCCTAAGCTTGCTTTAGATTCTTGAATGTAAACTTTTTATAGCGATTTTCTTTCTTGATTATATTATTTGTAGCGACATTATCTTGAATCGACAATGAAAATGTTTATTCTTGGTTATTTTTCAATAACAACGAAAGTCATCGATTATAGCGACATTATATATTCTTAGTTTCTTTATATGTACAATGAAAGTTGATATGATTTACAGCGATAAAAATGTTGCATTTTATTTTAGTAATGTATGATATCCTCTCCGGTTTATTATTAGGTTAATTTTTAATTTGCCAAATATTATATTTTTAATGCCATAAGCAACAAAAATTTATTGCTAAATGTATAAAAAATTGTTGATATATTAAAACTTGTTCAATGCTTTAGTAGCAATTATATTGTTACTAAATCAAATTTTGACATTCTTTTTTGTACACAGGTACTCAATTTCCCCATAGCAAATAATGGCAAAAATAAAAAAAAACTAAAATATTATTAACTTAATAAAATCATCCACTACATAATCATTCATTATCTTTACAATTAACCATCTAAAAGCTACCCAGATTCTTGATCAAAGTATATATCTACATATATAGAGAGTACACTTCATAATTTAGTCCCTTGTCTTAAGTAAGCTTATGAAAATTTGATACCAAGTATTATAAAGCGAATTAAGTAGAAAGCGGTCTTCACTTGCATTTATATTTAAAAATAATAGCAAGTCGGGAAAATGAAGAAAATAGGTCACGGAGACACTAGTGCCAAAATCAATACAAAAGAGACAATAAAGTTGCTTTTCACGTGGTACTAATGTACAGTATTGTGCTCATAAGCAAAAAAAAGACAAATATGCAATCACAATATCATTTTGCTACAAATCCAAATAGAAAAAAGAAACTTGATCGACTATATGATTGCTCTGTTACAAGAAAAAATTAGAATCTTAATCGGCCATTTCATGAATTAATTTGATAAGCATAGTGGTAAACATATTTTACATTACAAGACTTGTAGATTATTATTATATGTTGACCTCAAAATCAGAATCTGACCACATTCAACAACCATAAGCATCACACAATCTTAAATAACAATGTTTAGATTTATATATAGAGATGACAACAATTATGAAAAAGTTGAGACTATTAGTCAATGTGAAAAAACTTTTCTTGAGATGTCCATAAGAAGGATAAAATAAGATAAAAAAATTTGCTCACGAAAATTAAAAAGTATCCTGAAGGCATGCTATAGCATACTGATCACATGCATAAACCAAACTGAGGCAAAAAATTTAAGATTGGTTACAGAAGGAGAATCCGCGCTTCTAGGGAAATGTATTAAATTAGAGTCACAATGAGGATATTATGGGAAATCTAATTACTATAATAAGAAGAAAAAATAGTGCAACTCAGATCTCCAATATTACAGCAAAAGTACCATTAAAATAATTCTACTGATGGTTTGGCAATATGAACTAAGGCAAAGGGCATTTAACAGTATTTTCAAACTATAATTATCAAATAAGGTTAAGATTTAAGAACACGTGAAATACAAATTTACAACGACTATATATGAAATATTCACAACAGATATTTCCATCTTCAACAGTGTAGAGTACCCCAAATATGTGGCATATGTTTTGATTTTGAAAAGAAACTGATTATTATATTCTTATTATAGACATAAGCCAGGATAAAAACAAATAAATAAATAATATGAAGTACTCCTAAAACAGGCTTTTCCGGTAGCAATTTTGTATTATTAGTTAATATACCCAAAACTGCTTAGCATGATCTATTGCATAAAATAGCTTTAACTAAGTAAATAATCAATGTAAAGATGTGTGGTAACGCTTCAGTATTCACAAGCTAGAAAAGAACATGCAATCACACAAGTACAAGGACAAATTAAATATGGACTATGAGCAAAATCTTAAGTCTGAGTCAATAATGTAATACCTGAACATACTTGCGATTAATTTGCTCTAACCAATCACTTTCACACACACCCCTGTCCTCAAAGAAGACGTGATTGTTTCTTTTGAGAATGGTCGTAATTGTGTATCCTAAAACCATTAGCCCCCCCAAAATTATCATTCATGTCAACAACATACCTCGTGAAGCTGGTGACATGAAACCAAAACAACAAATACGATAGTCACAACAGCCATCCTGTAATCTGAACCCCATCTCCAATCATCACACATAGTAGCTTTGAAAATCTTGGCTCTCTAAATACATCACCTACAACAAGCTTCCACCCTGAGAGTCCCTCGTTCATCTGTGCATGCACTTCTTTGTCAATTCATCATACCATGTCGGATCCCTCCTTATTGTTCTTAAGAAAATAACAAAAACAATACCAGCTAAGAATAAGATAATCATAAGTGAGTTGAGGATAGAAAACCAGTGGACACGGGCACCTTCCATCTTCAGATAAGCATCCCACCGAGATGGCCATCTAATATCACTCTTCACAAATTTAACCTCATAAGTAAATGATACTCTCTCTTGCTCTCTTATTATTTGAGACTTGTCGAGCTCAAGTGGACAGATTAAGGATGTAACATTGTCATATCTATGAAGTTTAGCCATCTTCTCAGGATCATATTTAACACTGCAAGGTAAGACCTCAAAACCAACAATCTCATACCTAGAACCTTTCTTTTTATCAACTTCTGATATAATGCCCATACCTTCTTCCCTGTCCCTATTATCTCTACGCCAGTCCTTCATACTCATAGACCAAACCTTTGAACTTAAGGTGGTTAAGTATTGGGTGGTGTGTATCAACTGGAAACCAAGTCCACTGAATTTTATCCCATTTTGGGTGGCAAACCTCATGGGAGGTAAATTATCGAGAATCATATTTACTTGATACAGATCGTGAGTTCTCTGTTTCAAAAGCTTTACCTCATTCCCACTCAATGGACTTGTCGTGTAGAGATAAACAGATTCATTGACATTCATACGGAAACAGTAGGGAGAGTTGTCAATCTGGTCTCCCATCAGTAACTCTCCAAGATTCTCAGCGCTTTTCTTTATCCCTCCTTGAGGCTTGCAGTATGGTAGACTGTAGTAACTGAAGGGAAGCTCCGTTTCAATAGATGTCAATGAATTGACTTTGGCAACTATTTCATCACCTGTCGAATATGTGTGCATGTAGCTTCCAGGAAGGTAAAACCCGTTGCAAACATGTGAAATCAAAATAACATAGATGAAAGCATCCTGGTATGTCATTTTCGAGATCAATGAAAGTGCCATTGGTCTTAAGAAAAGGAAAAATAGAACAGATTCTCAAAACTTCGCCACTCTAAGCTACACTCGCCAGTGTATTCAAAATCAAAGCTACAAATACAAACATTTAACTGTTAGTCCTTGTACAGATCTCTTTCTCCCCAATTTAATCCCTTCATCCACCAGAGTTTATAAAACCAATCTTACTTTTATACTAGTTTGAAACTGGACTACCGAAGAAAAAAAGAAACAAAAGCTGAAATATTATCTAAAAATCTGAAAACTAAAATAATGAGATCCCTGAATGAATATATATATATATATATATATATATAACCATTTCGGTTTACAATGTTTCTCCATCTTCTTTTCCCATTTTATCTCTTTTCCTTCGCCTTTACCATGGTTTAAAAGGTAGCTTTATGTGCTTTTGGGGGTAGGATGCATATTTTAATTCCGATCTATAGATTAACTAAGGTAGCCAATTTGTGTCCTAAAATCCATTTGTTGAATAATTATTTCAAACTTAGCAGTTCAGTAACCATCACACACGTTCTACACATTCATTCCAATGCAACAGGCTAAGTTACAAACAATTCTACTATAATAGTAATTCCATTAAATTTGCGTCTTTCATTACGTTCTGCATGCTCACGAAAGAAATTTGGAACAAAAGGAAAAGGGTGAAATTTCTAATTAAGCAGGTAAAAATAATAGTATGACTAAGATAATATCTGACAAATTATCGTTAGTCTTGACGGAAAAAAATCTAATAGAATCTGATAGACAATGGGTTTTAAATCGATCTTGTAATGAAATAATAATTCGTTAGAAGAGTTAAGTAGAGAATCTAAACTACTATCTTACATGTATGAATTTAAAAGTTAATCATCCTTTATCTTTTATCACTTGTAATATCAATCGATATATATCTAGAATCAAATATTAATCTTTGCACTACTGGTAAAAGATATTCATCGATTAGTCGTATTCATTCCTAAACACATTAAATCTTTTGTCTTTACAGGTAGAAAAATATTAATCGTTAGGTCGTATGTTCATCTGACACAACATTTCATCTTTACTGCATTTCTGAAAAGATATTCATCAAAAAATCATTCAATCTTTGCCTTTACTGGTAAAGATATTGATAATATCGTCATTTAGGGTGAGGATGATGAAAAAATATTTTAAAGAAAGCGAATCAGGTGAAACAAAGAAACAAATATTAAGGATTAAGTATTTTAAACAATCAGGTTCAAAAATCTTCGTAAGTAATCGGTGGAGTAAAATTCGAAAGATCAAAACATGGATCTGATAAAAACTAGTATCCGTAGTAGATATTTTGAACAAAAGAAGAAATTTCATTTTAAATTGAATAATGCTATTAAGTGAATAATTGTCATTATCACATGAATAGTCTTAGTATCGTGAATAAATAACTCAAACACGAAATTTCACAAAAAAACATCTTCAACTTACGTGAATAGTACTAAATGAATAGTAACTCGTGAATAGTAACTCATGAATAGTAACTTCGTGAATAATAACCCCATGAGCATAGAAAAAGTTCAGAATTTGATAAAATTTCCAGCAAATATTTACGGCATAATGATATTGAAGAAATAATATCATTTTAGAATAAAATAACATCCCTTACCTCGAAGAAGCGATCTTACAGTTGAAACAGGATATAAGCTATGACTTGAACTTCATAGTATAGCAATACTCAAAAAGTATACTCAAAATACTCACAAGAATAAACTCGATAATATAGAGAGAAAACTTGATTTAAATTGTGATTTTCAATTCTAACCTAAGCACCACTATTTATAGGAAATTACTTAGAACACCAAAGTAGAAAATTGAATATAATAATATATATATAAACAAAAATTCATCGCCCACATCTTGAATCTGAATTAAGCCACCATGCACATATTAAATATACCCAACATATAAAAAAGTTTTGTTGATATAAATAATTAAAACTTCCAAAATCAATTATTTGAACTTGAACTTCAATAATTCATAATAAATAGTTCTTCTATCGGAAAAATTCGAATCACATAAGTTTTTATAGGAAATTTAATTCTCTACAACTTTGCGAGAAAAGTTTTCCAAATTCCAAGCAGTTGGCCAAGAAATCCATAAGCAGGCGATTTTACTGTTATAATCAAATTTCGGTCGAAAATGGGGTCCTGACACACAAAACATGTGTTAATCATTTAATGCAACAAAATACTCTTCCTCATATACTCATATATCCCACATTCATTGTAAAAATATCACTAGTTAATATATTATTAAAATAATATATTTAAATAAATTATTTATCGAGAAAAAAGATAAAATATTAATTTTCAACAATTGTCATTTTAAATTTTTCTCCATCTATATCCACATAAAATCAATATTTTCCTCATCATATGAATCAATAATTAATTATTCACAAATAATATTACAGAATCCGCAATATTGACAACGGGCGGTTCTCGGGAAGAGGGGCTTTCAGTAAAATTTCTTCTTCTTTGGCGGCGCAATTAGGTGACAAACTTCTCCTTAGGCGAGAACTTTCTAGACATTGCCAATAATGTTATCTAATAATATTATTAGGATAATATGAATTATTGCTTGATAATGAAAAAATCTTGTGTAATGACAATTATTGAAACAACAACAATATAAAATATCAACGGCAATTATTAAATAAATAAAATCTTTGAGCGGTAATTCTTTGTAACAATTATTGAGTAGTGTCTTCTTACGTAGAATCGATAATTGGTGCGTCTACAAATATCTTCTTGTTGACAATGGCGTGATAGTGTGTTTTAACCATAGGGTATTCAATGATATTAGCGGTAACAACTACGTCGTTATTTATAAACAACTTATTCTTGTCGTTTCTTCATCCAATAAAACTTTCCGTTATGAGGCCCACAAAAAGGCTGCGTGCAAATAAATGCGAATATTCTAAGCGATCTGAATTTTCCGACGAAGCGAATATTCTGACAATAATGAATATTTTATAACCACTTGCTTATTAAAATATTTAAATATTTTACCCATAACTATCCACATTAATCAAATCAACCCTTACTATTTCAAAATAATAAATAGAGGAAAATAAATTTCATTTATTAATAATTTGAGGTCTTACATTTTGTGGAGTGCAAAAGAGGCTATATATGAGTTCTGGTGTTTGAAAGTGAGAAAATAAAGTGTATGGAAAGTCTTGAGCAAATTGTGCGAGTTTCCCGTCTTTTTCTCTTAAAATTAGCACCTCAAGCCTCTTATTTATAATGAAAGGTGCCACGGCGGTTATACCTAACGTGACTTTCGGTAGCAGTGTACCAATGAGTCAGTTGACTGGCTTTGTCGGGTCGAGGTTGTCTCGAAATCGTGCACTCGAACCTTTGTAATGTCCACTCGGGTTTTGAGAAGTGCAATCAGGGCATCCGTTTGAGGTATTAGGGACCTATTTTGGACCCGCCGTTGTCGAGAGTTATGCGATGGCATGGGATTAGAGTTTGTCGATGTCTTTGAAGATGGGACAATGCCCTCGGTCTTGACTTCAACTTTCATCCGTTACCCGCCTGATAGTCACTTTCGGGATTGGTTAGCGTTGTGGGACATTGTTGCGTAGAGGCGTGGCGATGGCATCGTGTTGGGCCGAGATGGCGATGTTTCCCTTCTTAAATTATTCTTCTTGGGATTGGGCGATATGAGGAGCGTTGCTTTCGAGACTTATTTGAGATTGGACTATTGCATTTGTTGAAGGTCCTCATTGTCATCTTTGAGGTGTACTGTCTTTAGATGTTATTGTCGGGTTGATGCGGTGTATCTCGTTGTGAGTCTTAAGAGATTGAAAGTGATGGCATTTAAAACAAAGTATTTACGGGGTTATCTCGAAGCTGCATTCCTTGGGGTTATCACCAAGGTTGGTGGCTATTCCGTGGTTGGGGCCGAGACTAGATACCTCGGGGTTATCTCAAGAGATTAATCGGTCTTCTTGATGTGTGTTAGGTATTATATCTGCGGTCTCGGGGTTAGATCAGGGGTTGAAGCAGATTACTCCCAGTTACGATCAAGGGTTGATCTTTGCACTTCGATGAGTATCAGGTATGGATTTGGATTGTCTTTGAGTTCTCTCTTAAAAAAGCGAATCATCTTCCTGCAATGTTAATGTGATGATCTGAGAAAATTTCGGTGTCTGAGGATGCCTCTCTTTATCATACTCGTGCGTGGCGATGCATGGGTAGGATAAAAATCCTAGACACTGAAGCGAAATAAGATAAACATGGTACTATGGATAGAAACATGATCTGAATGTATGATGCGTGTGTGCGGGGTTGTGGCCCAACATCTTTGGGGATGATTCTTGGCTCCTGTTGCTTCAAGCGAGGATTAGCAATCTTGACCGAATCGATGTCTGGCCGAATCTGTTAGGACATTGGTGTTGGAGTTATCACCAAATTCCTGTGTTCTTGATAACGACTTAATACTGAAGGGGTATCTCTTATGCGTAAGAGATCTGTGGGGATAAAGCTTGATCTGTTTGAGGATGTGTATAACATATTCCATCATCTATCCTCTTTAATAATGTTGACCTCTCCTGGTTAGTATCGCCAGAATATGTCATGATTACATTGGATTCTTACCAACAACAAATCTTTGTCGATTCACGACCTTCGTTAGCGATGTGAATCAATGGCTGAAGCATCCTGTGGGATATACTGTCAAGGTTACATAACCTTCGCTGACATGTGAATCAACGGATGAAACTTTGTGAGGAGATCGTCAAGGTTGCTTGACATTCACTAACGTGTAGATTAATGGAGCATTGCATTGTGACCCCATTTGAGGATCCATTTTTGTGGAATATGGCGGTTGGTATGATGAACCTCGAAACGGCTCTATAGCTCACAGCGGGTTTAAACGCTATCGGTGAAATGAAGTCAAGGTTGCTTGACCTTCGTTGATATATGTGTCAGCGGTGAGCATGCGTTACTACTCCCCATAGGAGATATCGTTGTAACCCGTTGAGGATCTCACGGGGATGCGTGAATAAATGCATGACTCTGAGAGCGGTTCTCGATGCTTCGATGGGTTTACACGCCATCGGTTTGAATAATGTCGAGTTGTTTGACCTTCGTTGATAGAGTTGTCAGCGGATGAGCGTGTTATAACCCCCGCAGGGGATCTACGTTGTAACCTCGTCGGGGTCTCGCGTTGTAACCCGTCGAGGATCTACGTTATAACGATCGAGGACTCATGGCATTTATAACCCGTCGAAGATTCACGTTATAAAAGACACAGGTAGGCGGCATCGGACCTATATAAGGTATTGCCGTATGTGATTTGTGACAAGCGAGGTCATCGTGAATGAGTATACCTTGCGTTGACGACTACCAATGAGTGAAGTCTTGATTAAAGTCTTATCTGAAGACCATGATTGTATCTTTGTTTGCTTTCGATCGCGTGGCATTTTATTCCGTTTGACCTTTCTAACATTAGAAGAACTTCAGTTTCAACTCGAATCTGGTGGCCGGGAGGTGGGGCTCATATAGAGGCCATGATTGCTTTTTTTTGCCGGTAGTAAGTGAGCACTGTGACCCGTGGATGATAAATCGACGACTACCTTCACAAGTCACTTTCAACTTATTTCTCTCTAGAAAAAGCGTGAGCCACTTTCAGTTCTTTGAGTTTGGGTTGCTACGCAAATTCTATCACCCGTACAAGTGTTCTACACTATCCTAATAACGTATATACATGTATTTTTTCCAGGTTTACATCCAGATTAGATTGTGAGATATCAGACGAAATGCATCTAAACACATAGTAGTGATTATGTATGCACAAATGACTTGATAAAAAATATTCAACATAGTAAATGTTAGTATTAAACCATGCTGAACATAATGATGTAAAAAAATTTGACTTTTGAGACAGTCAAATTGGCACCTTTTTCTGCTATTTCTTGTCCTATTTGAGGTCCAATGAGCAAAAAGTAGAAAGGCAAAATACTCCTAGCATTGAGTTTGGCCTTATGCATGATAATTTTGATTTTTAATGCATATATTAGGTATATGACTTTGGGACAGGTGTGCTACTGAATGGCCACCTAGACATGCCTGCATGCATGGGGATAGTCCTATTTTCAAAGGGGACTATGGCAAAAATTTTCCAAATATAGGCATTGGGTAGTCATGCATTCTAACTCTATTATATGTTAAAGTAAATGCATGCATGCATATAGTCATATAATGCATTTAGAAAGCTCCGAGTAAAGGAAATACCACACCCTTTACGAGGTGATTTGGAGACTTGTTGTCCGGATATTATGGATCCGGATCACGTGAAAGCGATTCTATAGGGGACCACTTCGGCGTACGGTGGAGGGCTTCTAAGTGCCTCATCCCGTTCCGTCGATCGGGAATGTACCTCGTCGATTAGTGGAGGCCGTGATTCGTCCGTCCGGTAGAGGTTCCAGACGCCGAGGGCGAGAAGGTGGATATTGAGGATCCCGCTCCTGCTGCATCTATCCTCGCGAGGGAACTTCCAGCATCCGGTGTGTGAACCCGAGTTACTAGGTGATTTGGGTGAACACCCATCGATGTACTTGCATGCTAACGAGGTATGACTTTAGACTTTATCTTCCTTTTTTTCTATTGATGAGGATTTAAAGGGTTCTCGATGTTGATCGTATGCTTCATGCGGTTTCGGGTTTTACACAACCTTGGGGCGGTTTAGCATCCACTCCATGTACCGTGCTTCATCCACGATTATAGAGCATTAGTGCATGAGTGGGGATTTGGGGCATTTTTCTCCATCCTTCCCCGTCGTTGTCCACAGGGTTACCTCGGGGCATTGTCTCGAGCGATGGTTTCATCGAGACTCGGTCCTCCACTCGTTGGATTATGAGGTGATGATGACGCTTTATGGATTGGCGATTTATCATAGGTATGGAGTTTGAGGGGAGCCTTGCATGGCGCTAATATCACCCCTACTTGCCATCCGGGTCCTTGTTAAGAGTTCCGAGTGCGCTCAAAAGGTAGGGCCCCGTCCATTCAAGTCCTTTGGCGTAGATGTTATGAATGGGCTATTGAGTGAGCCCATGCCTGATGATGTCGGGATCGGGGATCGCGTTACGTGGGCGATTGTTCCGATGATCATTCGAGGCTACTTCATAGCGATAACTCTTCCACGGTATCTTTTGCTTTGATCGGCCACCACACGCGATGTGGACCGTATTGGAGAGTACGATTGGGGCTCTTACACCTTTGCCTATTTCCTCCGGGGCATGCGTTTGCGCTCACGAGTGGTTTAATGAGAGGCTTGGCTGAGATTTTACCCGTTTCTACTTGGTGAGTATTTCTCTTGTCTTTTCCTTTCACGAGTTAAGAGTGTTTACTTGATAGCGAGATGTTTTGCCATTATGTTGGCGGTTTTGGGCCTATGAGAGGCTTCCATGTTTGCATCCCATGAGTGTGTTAGGCTTAGATACCTATCCACGAGGACAACGATGGCACCATTCTATTTTGCCGAGGTCCCTCAGATGTCGAGGGCTTCGCTTATTACCTTGTATCATGCACCGGAGTTACTCGACCGATGGTGGCCGCCATTACATGGATTCCATACTCGGGGGATCATTTGATCATCAATTTTGAGGATGGACACCCTACTAAGTAGAGTATTTGATTTCCACCCTGAGATTTCCTCTTTTCACCAGATGGAGGCCGGGAGCTCTATTTAGGAGAGCGTGCTATTAGGAGCACCACAGGGGAGATTCAGATATCCGATCTTGCCCTCTGTTAGGTGTCATTGGCTGTATCACGCGATTACCCTCTATTGATATTCCATTGTTGGGAGTTGATTTATTTTGATTTATCCGAGGGTCCATGTACTCGGGGAGATATTCCAGTACGGTGGCTCCTCGCACTATTGGGCCCGGTCGTATGCCACCACAGGTTTATGGGGGACATGGTTCTGGATCATTGATGATAACGGATTGGGTAGCTTGTGTTCGAGCTCAAACCCATATGACCCAGATTGATAGCTGACTTTGAATAGTTGGATCAGCACACGGATATTTATTCGGCATTTGGGCGGAGATCCAGCAGAGGCGAGACATTTGTTCCTTCCAAACAAAAAGTGTTGGCCCCTCGACGACCCATTTGGTTTTGCTTGGTCTGCGAGATCCTCCCTTTATAGGCCCGACATCCCCGCTGATAGAGATCCGATGACTCGGGAGGAGTTACATCGTGGACGAGATTGAGGATGTGGACATCGAGACCATTATCTTCTTCCTCGATGTATATTCTCTTTATATCTTTTGATAGGCCTCTGTTAGATATTGGGTGGCTATTCCCCATTCTCGCTATATCTTTTGATAGGCCTCTGTTAGTAGTAGGGCGTTTGTACCCCATTTTCATGTATTTGTAGTTGTATAGAGCTGATGTATTAGATGATGATATATTTAGGAATGTATGCACCATTTTTTCATTCCTATATCATATTGCCATCCATTATCTGTTATGCATGTATCATGTTATGCATATGTATGTATGTCCAAAGATATTCGGTATTGACCTGGATGGTCTTATGACACTACCATGCAGATGTCTTCTTCGACGATTAGCCATATAGATCATACCCCACCGTTAGTGGTGGCATTGGGTATCTTTCGTGGTACGATAGCATGTCACCACCGATAGGGTGTCTGTAGATCTATTATTATTCTGACATACCATAACCCTTTTGGCATTTCGGGTTCTGCGAGGATTTGTAGATGGGATGCTAGAAGCATTGGCTAGCATTGATAGGCGGTATTCGTTTGGCACCCATGAATTGACTCCTACTGCGGAGGAGTATGCACGTTTGACGATCTTCGCCTTAGACCAGACCTTGCGTGCACATGGTTTTGGGAGACATGAGTAGGAGATTCATGACTCTCCACGGATTGAGGCGCAGAGTAGTGCAGGATGAGTTGACATCCGGCACGCGATCTCTCTCAAATTTTCTCGTATGATAGATTTGGCGCGAGGATAGCTACTCACGCGACATTCAGGGGATTTCACCGGTCGGAGGATCATTGGCATTTGGCGAGAGTTGATGTCTTCGATACTATGTGTCTTTATCATACGTGTACATGCCGCGATACATGGATGAGATAGATATAGGGCGTTATCATGGCGGTGAGAGCTCTCGTGAGGGTTGTACCATTGTACCTATGATCGTGGCGAGACCTGCGATCAACATCTCTATGCCGTGATTTCCGTCGGTGTGTTTACCGAGTTCGGTCATGCTGTATGTGTGGTTTATGTCACACTTCATGCTACATTGGTACCTTTAGATGCACATGGGTATTGTTTCTCCCATGAGGTGGCTATGTCATATTCCTTTCGACCATCGAAGTGTGTAGATGCTCGATCTGGTCCGCATTTTTGGTAGATATCCTAGATCCATTTAGCATATTCTTTGTGCTTTCGGGGCTTTGCTCACCATACAGCTTCATTACTCATGCTCCGGGCATGGATTTCCTCCCTTTGGCTGGCTTGAGGGGCGTGACGACTTATCATCCATTGGCCGATGATGTCGCAGTTTGACCAGTTCCAGGATTTTCATCCTTTCGAGGCGGCGGTCGTCATTGTCGACTCTCGATACCTCTCAACCGAGGACCGATCTCGTATACGCTTCTTGGGATCGGCGTGAGCTAGTCGCTTTTCCTTCCAATGTCGTCCGGTTATTCCGCAGAAAGTACTCCGCATGGATGGAGACGGAGGTTTTATCAGCTGCAGCAGTATTTGCAGTACGGAGATTGAGTTAGATGATGTAGAGCCTATAGAGGACATTGATACCTACATCGAGGAGGATACCATTGTTGGGTTGCCAGCATTTCTTCCGGATTCTCCTAGTACCAGTACTTTTGTGATCCAGCACTCGGCACAGTATTTAGAGGAGAGTCTTCATCTGATGACCTTTGAGAGAGACCAGATTCGATCTATGATGTCGATCGCTTCTTGATGTGAGGGACGCCACCCTATTAGAGAGAGACGAGGCATTAGCTCATGTAGAGATGCTGCCGTTGTTGTTGCGGGATGAGGCTATAGTCAATGCGAGAGAGCATGATAGTTGAGCGGGATAGTGCTATATATCTGCCCGGATGTGGTTGTCATCGTAGATAATCGCTGCGGTGAGGTCCCTCCCTTACCACCGGTATGATCGCAGAGATGAGCGCTTATATCGATGAGCATATGGTCATCATGCAGATGGCTACAGATCTGTTGGGTCGTGTGGATATTCTTATCCAGGAGACTACATCTTTACCTCCTTCATCTGAGAGGGATGCCATGTTGGTCTTGCTAGCTCGCATGTACCTTGATTCGTAGATGAGCTTGTATTTACCTGCATTACATTGCACTAGCTTAGCCATTTTGTCATGTATACGCATTCACATTGTATATATCAAAATAACATTATATATGATAGGAAATATATTTTTGGATCACTTCCCTTTTAGATATGCCTTGTTATTTGCTTGATATTTTGCTTTGCTTGTGGCTTGTGATCTTGATGAATTTTGAATTCTTCCTTGGTGGATGGACATTGAAATGCCTCTCTCTCGGATAGTTCGTAATGGATCATTGATCATGTATCCCTACCATCTTTGGTGTCTTGGGACTTGTTTTCGAATGGAAATGTGGAGAGGAGGTGGCTTTCCTCTCTAAGATTGACCGCACTACGATGATGGTCAAAAGATTTCTATTTAGGAGAAGCTTAGTTAATTCCACCTCTTATGGTTTATTATTGCTCTTGAGGTATGACCGCGACTTAGATGGTCGCCGATCTCCTATTTGGGAGGAGTTCGGGTAATTCCATCCCTTTGATCCAAAGTCCGAATGAAATGTAATGGATTGAAAGAGAATCCCAACACCCGGTGACAATGGTTTGTGTTTTGGTAGGGGTGAGACCGCACCATGAATGGTCTACCACGCACTCTATTGAAGAGGAGATCGGTCTCTGTAGTTCGAACTCTAGTGTAGAGGGTTCAACGTTGTATATAGTTGATATGGTGTAGGAATGTTTTTGTTGTTTTTGTTTTTGTAAGGAGAAGGGTAGAAATGTTTTTGTTGTTTTGTTTTATTGCGACCGGCCATATGAAATGGTTGCCTACGTACTCTATTGAAGAGGAGATCGTCGACGTAGTTCACCCTCGTATGCGAGAAGAAAAGCGTAATCCCATGTGCAGTCGAGTGGGGAGAAAAGTTTAATCCTAGTTGAGGATAAAGCTGCAGCGAGAGAAGTTTGATCCCATGTATGGGTAGCCAAACTCATGAACGCAAGAGGTTCAATCCACGGTGGGATGACCTAAGTAAGTATGAGCGAAAGGAGAAAGCCAAAGCCAGCGGCTTGAAGAGTATGTTTCCACGAGGGGCAAAGTGTAGAAAAGTTGTAGGTGGTAAAGGGTTAAAGAACCGAATGACCGGTGACTGATGATTATGCACTGGTGTTTCTTTGGTTACTTGAGACATAATACTGCTTTCATGGTGTCTGAGTTGATGAGTTGTGGAAATTCATCGCCGTCCATTTCTTGTAATCTAAGAGCGCCTCCTGTCAATACTTCTTTGACAATAAACGAGCCTTCCTAGTTAGGAGCGAATTTTCCTTTGGCCTGATCTTGGTTGTCAAGAATCTTCTTCAGAACCAAGTCATGTTGTTTAAATTGCCGTAGCCGAACTTTTTTGTTGTAGGATCTGGCGATCCTTTGCTGATATAGCTGACCATGGAAGATAGCCGCGGTTAGCCATTCGTCTATCGTGAGACAATTGGTGATACATGCTTTGTACCCATTGGTTTTCATCCATCCGGATGAAGCGTCGATCAACACTCGAGAGATTCCATCTCAACTTCTATGGGGAGCACTGCTTCCATCCCATAGGTTAAAGCGTGAGGGGTTGCCCAGGTTGAAGTACGCATTATGGTCCTCAGAGGCTAACAGAGTCGAGGCAATAGGTCGTGCCAATCTTTGTGGTTGGGTCGACATCTTTGCATAATCTTCTTGATATTTTTGTTAGCCGCTTCAATGCAAAGACCGCTTCATCTTCTATTTGATAGATGACAGAGTTAAGATGTTTGATGTGGAATCTATCGCATAATTCCTCCATCATTTTGTTGTTGAGGTTTTGGCATTGTCTGACACAATCACCTCTGGTTGTCCATTATCGACAAACGACATTGTTTCTGATGAAAGCAATGATGACTTCTTTAGTGACCCTGGGGAAGGAGGCTGCTTCTACCCACTTGGTGAAGTAGTCGATCATGGTGAAGATAAATCGGTGACCATTACTGGCTTTAGGCTCAATGGGCCCAATAACGTCCATTCCCCACATTGAGAAGGGCCAAGGCGAACTCATATTGTGGAGCTCCCGTGGAGGGGCGTGTATAGCATTCCCATGAATCTGGCACTGATAGCATCTTCTGACGTGGTCGTTGCAATCAGCTTTGAGAGACAGCCAGTAATGTCCCGTCCTGAGGACTTTCTTGACAAGGAGGGGGCCACTCATGTGGGGGCCATAGACTCCACCATGGATTTCATCCATAAGCCTCTGGGCTTGATCTTTGTCTAAACACCTGAGGAGACCCAGTCCTGCATCTCTTTTGTAGAGCGCATCTCCACTCAGGTAGAACTTCATAGCAAGTCGATGGATCCGCCTTTTCTCAGTCAGGCTCGCCTCAGCGGGTGTAGATCCATCTCGCAGATATTCCTTGATATGCTGATACCAAGGAGGTTGGATGGGAGGTAGCTCATCCGATACTTCTCCAACGTAATTCCCATAGTCGGGCCTTGTTTCGTGGAAATTGTGGCGCTTGCAAGTGTTCCTTGTCCGATATGCACGAATCAAGGAGGCCAAAGTTGCTAATCGTCCGCAAAATCATTCCTATTACGAGGAATGTGTAGAAAGGAGATTTCTTCAACTCCAAAGCCATCTTCAAAACATGCCGATGGTAAAGGCGTGAAATGTAGTTCCTTGGTTTGATAGACTCCGTGGATTATCCGATTACCAACTCAAATCTCCAAGGACAAGTAACCGCTTGATGCCCATCGAACGGGCAAGTTTTAGCCCCATGAGATACCTTTCATACTCAAATGATTATTGTTGGTCTTTGATAAACTGTAATTTGATGGCAGACGGATATCGCTCTCCGTATTAGATATTAGAATTTCTCCACTCCGTAACCTTCCATATTAATGACTCCATCAAAATACATCCTCCATGATCAAGCGCCAGATCGATCGATGGTGTTGTTGCATTATCATTACTCCTTCATCGGGAAATATGTTTCAAGGGTTTGAAATCCCACAAGGTGCGGCGCGTCCCAGATTGATCCGCGATTCCTTGACCTTTGATGGACTTTTTTTGAGTCACATATACGATGTCAAATTGTTGTAGGATCAACTGCCATCTGGACAGCCGATAATTCAACATGGGTTTGTTGAACACGTACTTGAGAGGATCCACGCGGGATATGAGATGGGTTGTGTGACCATGTAGGTAATGATGTAACCTCATGGAAGCCCATGCTAAAGCACAACACGTCTTCTTCGATCGAGTGTACTTGTGTTCACCGTCAAACCTTTTTTGAGGTAATAGATAGCTCGTTCTTGCCCTCTATCGCCTTTTCTCGTCTCCAAAGATACAAATTTTCCATGGCATTGTCACTTATGGACAGGTACATGAACAGGGGAACATCATCCCTGGGTGGTACCAAGACAGGAGCTTTGACTAGCTGTTTCTTGATTGTAAGGAAGGCATTCTGGCACTCATCATTCCATTTCATGGAGGAGTTCTTCCTTAATAACTTGAAGATTGGCTCACAGGTTGCTGTGAGTTGGGAGATAAACCTGCTGATGAAGTTGATCCTTCCCAAAAATCCCCGTATTTCCTTCTCTGTCTGAGGAATGGGCATTTCAGTGATGGCTTGGATTTTGGCAGGATCCAGCTCAATCCCTTTGTGGCTGACTAGAAATCCTAGCAACTTGCCTGATTTAACGCCAAAGGCGCACTTAGCTGGATTCAACTTCAAGTTGTACTTACGCAACCTGTTGAACAACTTTTTGAGATGGTCTAGATGGTCATTCTCCTTCCGGGACTTGACAATGATGTCATCCACGTAGATCTCAATCTCTTTATGCATTAAGTCGTGGAAAAGAGCCATCATAGCTCGTTGATAGGTAGCTCCGGCATTGATGAGGCCGAATGACAACCGTCTATAGCAAAAAGTTCCCCAAGGAGTGATGAAAGCAGTCTTCTCACGATCTTCCTCAAGAACCATGATCTGATGGTACCCCACAAAGCAATCAGCAAAGGAGTACATGTCAGATTGCTGACAAGATTGTCAATGAGAATGTGGATATATGGCACGGGAAAGCTATCTTTTAAGCAAGCTTTGTTCAAGTTCCGGTAATCCACGTAAACTCGCACCTTCCCTCCGTGTTTAGGCACGGCACAATGTTGGATATCCACTCGTGATATGTAGACACCATAATGATGCCACTTTGAAATTGTTTCACAATTTCTTCTTTCACCTTTAAACTTCACTCGGTTTCAATCGCCGAGTTTACGCTGACCGCTTAAATCCTCTTTTAATGGGAAGGCGATGAAGGACAATGTCATGGATAAACCCACCATGTCTTTATGAGACCATGCAAACACATCCTGAATTGGGTTAATAGCGTAACCATGTCATTCCGCTGGTTTGGGGTAAGGTCCGAACCAATCTGGATTAACTTAGGGCTTTCTAAGGTTTCAGATTGAAAGAAGTGGTTTGATCAAGGTTAGGTTTGGGTTTGTCTTTGACCCATTCTTGAATTTTTGAGGCACCTCAATGTCATCTTCGAGATCCATCAAGGTCAATTCATCTCTACATCAAAGGTACAATCCTTGTGTAGGAGAGGCAACGTATCCGCAAATACAAGCACATCTAAATTTAGAGTCCTGAAACAAAATATGCTTTCACTTAGTATATATGAAATGCGTTGATCATACACAATGTTAGCATATACTGGTGCAAAATAAACTGCTAATACTGTACACAAAAAGTAAGCAGTTATTGTATCTACAGGCGTAAAAGAATTTCTGCCCGCTTTACCCTTGTCGACCAAAGCAAGGAATGTTGTTCCAATTGGGTAAGGGTAAAGTCCGGTGGACCGCAGTGATGGAGGGATTGTCATCATCCTCTTGTCCCGAATGATGGCCATTACGTCAGGGCAATCATCATCTGGGGTGTATCTGTTGGTATGTTCATCATGGACGATGATGCGATAATTCCGACATTATTCGACAACGCTTTCTTGATTCTCCGCCTCTTCTTCTATGATTCATGATCTGGAATAACGATTTTCTTTTCTCCACCGGTTTTGGCTTAGGAAATAACATGGCCATGACATCATTGGGCACCACCTTTATCGGAGGTTGTGCGGACTCGTAGTTTGAAGGCGGCCAAACGCCATACGTGGTTGAAGTCAAGGAATCATTAATGCTTATGAGGATTCCTCGTGACTAGAGTCGGCGTAATAGCCTAGTCCAAATTTGTTCCAATTTGCTTAGTTAATCGAATGGGGTCTTTGGATACCCAGCCATCTTTACCCAACCCTTGTCCCGGCTTGTGACCCAACGACATCATTTCTTGAGTGGTGACATCACCTCATCGTAAATGTGGGTTCGGGAATGGTGCTCCAATAGCGTGGTATTGGGTGTTGCTTATTTCAAAGCATGAAAATTGATCGGTTCTACGTCCGCATTGGCATTGATGAATGGATGTCTCCCCATGTCGAGGAATCTATGGTTCAAAGCCGACCGTGACCGGCTATTGTTGATAATGTACTTCAATTGTTAATGAAGAGTGGAGGGATCGCTTTCACCATATGGATCCATGGTCGTCCCAAGAGCAAAAGTTATATCCCAAATCTATCTTGAGCACATGGAAGGATACGCAGAATGTATGAGGGCCAATTTCGATTGGCAAATTCAATTACTCAATTATGACGGGCTCCATCAAAAGCTTTGATGATATAGTATGGCTATCCAATTTCAAAAGATTTGATATTCATCTTCACCAAGGTGGCATACTCGATATTCGAGAGAAACCTTTATATTAATCTTCACCATATATCCTGGCATAAGACCGGAACAATTGGATGGTATGTCATCATCGAAGAAGGATATCACATTGTTTTTAAAATGTGATCAACCATGTGTTGAAACTTTTCCGTATCCACCGATGTCGGAGATAGGCTTCTTCTAAAACCTTTAACAAGACCTTCCGGTGATTCTCGAAAGTTAGGACCAAGTCTAAAATGGATATTTGTGGTGGAGCTTCTTTCAAGCTTAAAACCACCGAGGCTTTCAAGTATGACCCACAAATATGAGGGAGGAATTTTTCAATCTTCTCCGTGGGTATTTTCCCCTTTGATTTAGGGGTGGGTTTCATCACCCGATGGGGAAGATATGTTGGATTTTCCTTCGACAATCGCAAAGCAGTGGTATGTGAGGTGGATCCTTCACCTTCTCCATAATTCCACGTAACCTTGCAAGCTAACAATAGGATATTGTGCTCGTGCATGGCAAGTTGATTGGCTCGAGCGCCACTTTCAAAGGATTGTTTCCTCCTTTGAGTCGTAATTATCTGCGTGTTGTGAGCAAAGTATTAATCCCTTCAACTTCAATATATAACTACTACCACACTTTTCCACTTAGTAGGGCCTCGTATTCTCACTTGCACGTAACATGTTGTCGTTATTCCGCCAAGCGCAGCAAGACACCACCGTCGATTAGATTTTGAATAAGGTGGCGGAGTGCCCAACATTCTTCTGTCTTGTGTGATCATGAGATCGGGAGTGGTATTGACATACCCATCGAAGTTGTCACCGTCCCGAATGGGGGTTGATTGAGTTAGAAGGGAACTGATCCTTCCTTCATTGATTAACATGTGAAGGATTTCCTCCATGGGTTGGCCCAAATAGGTGAATTCCCGTTTGTTGGTGAAATTCCGACGGGCTTTGGCATTTGCTCTCTTCGTCACTTTGTCTTCAAGCATTTCATTTTCTGAAAGTGACGAGGGAATATTCATGACGATTGGTAGGAGACTGGCATGCTCCTGGCAGATTAATTGCTGAGTCACTTGATGCTGATAAGTCACCAGTTCCGCCAATTGCTCAAATTATTTGCAGAGAGCTTTCATCTTTCGTTCCATTGTGAATTGGAACTTAGCATAATCCCATCTCATCATCACCGCCTTTTGATGGTCCGGAAGATTCACAACCAAGTTGGAACTCCGCCCACCGCCTCCAATTAATCATGTTGACCTCTTCTTCTTTGTGTTGAGGAAGAGGGTTGTCTTGTACATGAGGTCGATCGGGTTTGGTGACTACGATCTCTCCATTATCTATTAGGTCCTCGGATCTTATGTTTCAAGGCCCAATAATCCCGAGTATCATGTCCAGTGCCCCGCATGATGATAAGCACATTTCCTAGCAAAGATTGAAACCCCGGGCCCATTAGGGCAATGGCCGGTGGAAGAAGATGCGTAATTTTCTTCTCGTGTTGTCGTAAGATTAAGAATGTTCTCGAGGGTATCCCCAAAGGTGTAAACACTCGATGGCGCTTTGACTTCTCCACCTTTTGGTACCGGAGGGTTTGCAGACCGTACCGGAAAGGGAGTGTAGTTTCTCCTTTGAATGGGCATACTTTGATTGCCTTTTTGCCCTCGTAGTATCGTGGAAACATCTTCCTCTTTCTTTTTATGGATTCCTCCGGGTTGTTCCCATAATTTCCAGATTGGATGTGATCGTGATGCCTTTGAGTGCGGCTAGGTCTTGAATCTTTCCTCGACTTCAATCCTATTTCACCCATCTCCCATGTTTAACCATTTCAAAAATGGGTTGTTGATGCCTCGCTAAAACTCTCTCTCATATAAGGGAGCTTCAGATATGTCTATGAATGTCATGACCATTTCTCGATTCTCGACATGGCAGACTAACTTGGGCGCCAGCGCCTCCACCTTTGAGCATACTCTCCGAATAACTCGTTAAACTGCTTTCTTGATCTTGGTAATTTGATACCGATCAGAGCCATTTGAGTTTGAAAACTGTATTGAGTGAGGAAGGCATGTGCTAGCTCTTCCCAAATGTGGATTTTGAGTTATCTAATCTTGTGTACCACTTAACCAAGCTTCTCCGCTAGACTCTTTTGGAACAATTGCATTCTCGAAGTTTTTCATCCTCCGCATAAGATCCCGTTCTCCAATAAAGACTTTTAAATGTGTATAAGGATCCCTAACCCGCCATATTTTTCAAAGTCGAGTTTTAAATTTTTCCGGATAGTGAACACCAAGAAAATACATAGATCAAGATATGAAACACTCCCGTGTTCCAATTCCTTTGATAAATGCCAAGGGTCTCTTCCATTTGAGGACTTTCTTTTTGATGTCACCATTTTCTGATCTCCAAAGGAATGGCAAAGATCATGAGTTTTGTTGGTCGATCCAACCGTGGCTCTGTATGGTAATGACCGGAATTCCTCCTCAGTGGAGGGCTCAAGATGTATGGATATTTTCTCTCGACCTTGTAGACGTGTAATTCTTTTTAATAGAACGGCCCAAATCTATAATCTGCTTGCTTAACTTGTCAATTCTTTGTGAGAAATCTGGATTAAGTTCACCGCAGTGATGATGATACATGATTGATCGTAGGCCTGCTTTCCTTTTGGACTTTGACCGGTAGTAGGTCCGATTGATTCCCGCGAAAGACCGCATAGTTTAGTCCTTAGGGAAGGTGTATAATGACATGCTATGTGATGTGTCCATTTTAGGAATTTTATCCTGCAAAACGGGTGTCAGCTGTTTGTAGCATGTATGTGGACATATTGCTTTATATTTCTCATTACATGGAGATAGATATGGAATGAAATTACAAGTAATCAGGGTTTACAAGTAAATGAAATGAGAGCATGAAGAGACTTTCCTTCGCTTTGGGTTTATCGAGGTCACCTATCTTAGGTTACTCTCGCGGCTTTTTGGCATGAAGGTTCCCAAATCATCGTAATCTACTAAACGGGAAGTTAATCCGGTCTTTCAACTGGAGCGAATTTGGGTGGTGCCTTTCCTGAGCCTCGGAGAATTAGTCTTCTCACGAGTCCAGTAATCAAACACCGACGGGATAGCCTCCTGGTGGAGGGACCACTCAACATACATTCACATATATCGCGTCTCACCGTATGAAATGATGACATGTGCGAAGCACTAATATCATAAGCAGTTTATAGTGCAAAGCACTAACATCACATCGAGATATGATCGCGAAGCACTAAGCTCAAACAAGACATGCATTCGTATACATTCATCATCCAATGTAAATGCAACATCCACACACAAGCATATAACAGCTTTTGAAAAGATTGTAGTAGCGGCTTAAGTCCTCTTATCGAGTCCCCAACAGAGTCGCCACCATCGACGACGCCGGGATTTTTGGATGTCCCTTTCCGCTACTTGTTCTTCGGTGTTCTCATTTTAGGTGAGATTTGTTTGAAAAACAAGTGAAAAGGTTTGACATGTATAATGTCGACGATGGACCGTTAAGAGTCGCCAGTTGGTTTTTAAATGGTTGTACCAACACAACCGAGAAAAGGTTTGCACATTGACCCAAAGGATGTGACATCGATATACTGCCGGTCGGAAAACCGAGATTCGCTTTAGGGTTCGGGGACTTAGTTATGGGGGGGAAGGTGTTAGGCACCCTCGACATCCGTGTTACCACTACGGATCGCTTTTTTAAAGAAACTATTATCCGAGTGTGTGTGTGTGTGGGTCAATGTGTCATATATATGAAAGTTATGCGAGGCCTCGTTCAACCTATATATACGTGGTTTGAATTTATGTAAAATTCGCTTTTAGCAAGATATGGCAATAATGTTTTATAAAAGAGGTTTTTCAAACCTCGATGCTCAATAGAATTAAGACCTTTACACTTCCATTTTATTAAGTGAGCGGTTGAATTGATTTTATTTGATGAGATCGCGAGGCATCCGTATGAAAAATAATATATCCAAAAATAATGCCGACTTCCTCGTGGGTATAGAAACCATCTGAGGAAATACAGACATCACAGAATAATTGACAAGTTGCTTACAGCTGAAAATGTCCATCACGGGAACCGAATCTAGATCCAATGGGATTAATCTGTGATCACATGATTCCTAGGCGCCTGATAATATTGCAATTTGTATAAAAGCAATAAGGTGGTATATATATAAAAAGCGGTAAATATATATATATATATATATGATATGATCACCAACCACGAAGCACCTCCATGGGGATCGAAAATGTAAATAAAGTCGTTAAAAGTCAGAATATACGGTCAACCGCCACGAAGTAAACTCAGTGTGACGAAATGTAAAGAAAGTCAGAAAAGTGATCAATCGCCACGAAGGGAACTCAGTGAGACAAAATATATATATATATATATATATATATATATATATATATAAGCAAAAACGCATGACCGATGTAAAATCTAGGCTCATCGAACATAGTTCACCATACGTATATATATATATATATATATATATATATATATATATATAAATATATATATATATATATATAAAAGCGAGTAAACCCACCAAGCATCAAAATTCAGGCTCATCGAACAAAGTCCGACACACGCTTGATATATATAAGTATATATATATAAGTGAATAAACGCACTGCATCAAAGTCTCAGCTCATCGAACAAAGTCCGATAAATAATATATATATAGCTTAATATATATAAAGTATATATATATATATATATATATATATATATATATAAAAGCAAGAAACGCCCGCATCAAGTTCAGGCTCAATCGAGGCATAACTCGATAATGTTAGTCATTATATATATATATATATATATATAATATATACAGACTGGAATGAAACCACGGACCGAAGTCCCGGCAAAAGCAAGCAACACGACTCTCAACGTGTAGAAGGGTGTGTGCAAAGATGAAGAGAAAGACTCTAAAGTGTGTGAGAAGGCTTACAGCTGACTGATAAAAGGGCTTCTATATATTTAGAGTGGGTAAACACTGGGCTTTTGTGGGTATAAAAGAGGCTATATATGAGCTCACAGGTGTTTGAAAGTGAGAAAATACACTGTATGGCAAGTGCAAAGCAAACTATGCAAGGTTTCCCCGTCTTTTTTTCTTTAGAAATCAGCACCCCAAGCCTCTTATTTATGGGCAAAGGTGTCAGAATATTACTCTCATGGCTCACCAGCAGTGTGTACCAGGCCGGCTGTGGGTCGGCTCGGCTTTATTGGTCCAGCCTGTCGTCTCTCAATCGTGCACTCGAGCAATCAGAATGTCCACTCGGATTTTGAGAAGTGCAATCTGGGCATCCGTTTTGAGGTATTCAGGACCAATTTTAGACCGCCGTTGTCCAGAGTTGTACGATGGCATGCGATTAGAGTTTGTACGAAGTCTTTAATGATGGGACGAGGCCCTCCGATCTTCAAGCTTCAACTCTCATCCGTTACCCCGCACAATAGTCACTCGAAATTGGTTAGCCTTGTGGGACATTGTTGCGTAGAGATGTGACGTGGCATCGTGTTGGACGAGATGACGATGTTGCCCCTCACCGGTGTTATCGCCGGATTGGGCCGATAAAACAGGCGTTGCTCAGACTTCACTGAGATTGGACTGCTGTATTTGTTGAAGGTCCTCATTATCATCTTTGAGGTGTGCATGTCTTCTCGATGTTATTATCGGGTTGGCACAGTGTATCGTATTGTGAGTGCCGAGATTAAAGCTAATGGCATTTGAAACAAGCATTTCCGGGGTTATCTCTGAAACTGCATTCCTTGGGGTTATCACCAAGGTTGGTGGCTATTCCCATGGTTGGGACTGAGACTGGATACCTCGGGGTTATCTCCGAGATTAATCGATCTTCTCCGGTGTGTGTTCCGATATTGTATCTAAGATCTCTGGGTTAGATCCGAGGTTGAATTGTTACTCCTGGATCGCGATCCGGGGTTGATCTTGAACTTCCTAGGTAGTATCCTGTATGGATTTGGATTGTCTTTTCGTGTTTCTCTTAAAGATGAATCTGCCCTCCCCGCAATGTTAGTAATAAAGAGTACGTAAAATTTGGAGTGTCTACAAGAGTCGTGTTTGCGTGTGCTTGCTTTACTTGATCCGTGATTTTATTTCATTTGTATATACATATTATATATATATATATATTTATATATATGGACTAACATTATCGAAGTTATGCCTCGATTGAGCTGAACTTGATGCCCGAGCGTTTATTTGTTTATATATATATATATATATATATATATTAACTGTAATGTCGGACTCGCTCGATGAGCCCGGATTTTACATCCGGAGCGCTTACTTGCTTTTATATATATATATATATATATATATATATATATATATATATATATATATATAATCCGTGTGTAGGACTACATTACATGAGCTTGATTTTACATCCTATGCGTTTACTCGCTTATATATATATATATATATATATATATATATATATATATATATATATATATATATATATATGAATTGTTGTCGAACTCATTCGATGAGCTTCTAATTTTACATTTGGTGCGTTTATCGCTATATATATATATATATATATATATATATATATATATATCTTCGCCCCACACAGAGTTTACTTACGTGGTGGTTGATCGCTTACTGAGTTTCTTTACGTTTAAATCTGCTGAGTTCACTTAAGTGGCGCTTGATTGCTTTGTATACGACTTTATTTACATTTTGTCTCGCCTAGAGTTTCCTCCGTGGTGGTTGATAGCTTTACTGACTTTATTTACGTTTTGTCCCTTTGGAGTTTCCTCCGTGGTGGTTGATAGCTTTTACTGACTTTATTTACGCTTTTATCCCACCTGAGTTTCCTCTGTGGTGGTTGATAGCTTTTATAGCTTTATTTACATTTCGATCCCCATGGAGGTGCTTCGTGGTTGGTGATCATGTCTCATATATATATATATATATATATATATATATATATATATATATATTTTTTTTATATATATATACCTTCTTCGCTTTCATACAAATTATGGTATCATATGCTTTAGGAATCATGTGATCACAGATTCAAATTATTGGATCTAGATTCGGTTCCGTGATGGACATTTTTAAATGGCATGGCGACTTGTAAATTATTCTGCGATGTCCTAATTTCCTCGATGGTTTTCATACCCACGAGGAAGTCGGCATTATTTTGTACATTATTTTCTTCAGATGCTTGTATCTCAAAATAAAATCAATCAAGTCGAACCTTAATAAAATGGAAGTGTAAAAGGTCTCAATTACTATTGAGTATCGAGGTTTGAAAACCTCTTTTATAAAACATCATTGCTATATCTTGCTAAAAACCTGAATTTTTACATAAATTCAAACCACAGTGTATATAAAAGCGAACGAGGCCTCGCACTACTTCCAAATAACGTGACATTCGACCCACACACACATTTCAGATAATAATTTCTTGAAAAGAGGCGGTCACCGTGGTAACACGGATGCTCTGGGGTTCCTAACACCTTCCTTCGCATAATCAAGTCCCCGGACCCTAATGAATCTCGGTTTCACCGAATTCGTTTAGCCGTGTCACATCATCGGGTCAATGTGCAAACCTTTTCTCATTGTGTTAGTACAACCATTTAAAAACCAATGGCGACTCTTAACAGTCCATCGTCGACATTATACATGTCGGACCTTTCTCACTTGTTTTTTCAAACAAGTCTCCCCCAAAATGAGAACACCAAAGAACAAGTTGAAAGGGACAATTAAAAATCCCTACGTCGACATATACACAGGCCAAAGATGACTTTCATCAAAATATAAGCATGAGGATGATGAGAATGATATAAGAATTCAATTAAATGAAAGCAAATGATGAATTTTAAAGATTTATAATTCAATTTATCCAAAATTCAATAATATCCAAATTGTCAACATGATACTATTTTGTGGAGTAAAATTCAAGAATAATATTGTATCAAAAATGATTTGAACCGAAAAGAAATCAATTTTTGTCATGAATAGTACCCCGGGTGAATAGTACCTGAGTGAATAGTACCCCGTAAATAGTACTTCGAGAATAGTATCTCGTGAATAGTACCCCGACATGAAAAGATTAAAAATTATCAAGAATGCTCAGAATAATATTTTTATAAAAAGATACTAGATGAAGTGCCAATTTCAAGGATATTCTACTAATTTCAAGGAGTATAGAAGCCATACTTTAACAAAATGAGTATAGAATTCAGAATCTGAAACAAAATAATATTACTTATATACTACAGAATATGGAAGAAAATATTATTTCTTACGAATATTGAACAAAAATAATATCCCTTACGACTATTGAACGAAGATAATATTCCTTACGAATATTGAACGAAGATAATATTTGTTATGAATATTGAACGAAAATAATATTCTATACGAATATTGAACGAAAATGAAATTCCTTACGAACACGAAAAATAATATCTTGAAGAAATACGCTCAATATTATAGAAAAAGAATTCTCTAATTCTGGTGTGATTTTTATTTCTAAATTGAGCATCCTATTTATAGGAGAATGGCAGGATACTATTTGGATGCACAGTAAAGGAAAAATCACGGACTACACAGCAGGAATTACGGGTTTTCTGACGAATTTTCTGATCTTACTATGCATAATAAAATATAATATATTTTATTTTTCATAAAAAATAAAACTTATTATAATATATATATATATATATATATATATATATACACACACACACACACACCAACTTACCACACACGACACCACACCCACTTTTATTATTATATTATATATATATATATATAGAATAATTTTCTATCGATTATTTTAAAAAATTGGTAAGTGGGGGTCCAAATAATAAGCAAAATTTACAATAAATACTTCATAAAATTTATCTCTATTTATCTCAACTCACTTGGATTCACAAAATACATTTTTAATAACATTTATTCATCATTATTATAACTCGCAATATTAACAACCAGATCATTCTCAAGAAAGAGTGGGCTTTTCGATAAGGATTTCTCCCTATTGGAGCGCAATTGGGTGACAAAACCCCTTTTCTCGATAGAACTTTCTAGACATTGTCAATAATATAAATAATAATATGAATAACGTTGTCGTCTCAATTATTGATTTAATAATATAAAATATTATGCAATAATTGAATCAATAACGTGAGATACTGTGCAGCAATTACTGTGGCAATAATTGAATAAACCTGATTGACTTCTCACGTAAGCATCAATAATCAATATTGTGTGCTACTATGCAATCACGCGTATTATTATACTTTTATCACCGGGTATTTCAACAGTTAACGGTAAAACTTTCGCCGTTATTTTTACAAAAGTTATTTACGCTTTTTTTCGACTCAAAGCATGAATTCCGTTATGGGATCCACCAATGATTGTGGTCGTCGCATTTAATATTCCTCGATAAAACAAATATTCCCACCGCATTTAATATTTTATGACAACTTGCTTACTTTGCAAAATTTATCAATATTACCCACAACTATAACATTTTAACAAATCCACACTTTATTAAAAAAAAATCAAGAAAATTAAATCTTTAGTCAAAAAAGTTGGGGTCTTAAAGTATCCTCGTCTCAATGCCATCAGTGGTGGTGGAAGATGAAGGGTTGGCAGCATCAGTGGGAGCAGTCGGTAAATCAACCGGCATCAAATCGGTGGTGGGGATGGTGTTGGTGTTGGGAGCATTGCCAACCATAGGAGTGTGCTCAGTATTGGAGGAAGAGGGGTTGCTAGAATCTGTCATTGGAGCAAAAATAGCAGAAATGTGAGGTTTGGAGGACAGAAAGATCTAAATCGGAGAAGTTTGGTGGAGGTGGTTTCTCACCGAAAATCAAACTTGCAGAGAGCTCTGAGAGAGAAGGTTGAGATAGAGAAAATCAGGAAAGAGTGACAGTTGTGTGTAGGATGGGGGTTTTATAGTGTTGTTGCACGAATCCCAAAGGCTGCTAATTATGATGTGTGGGGCCCATTTCTTGGGAAATGTGTACTATTTAAAAAGACCATTTGGGTTCCCCAAGCGTCTCTTTAAGTCTCTAATTATTAACATCTTATAATAAGAGAATGTGGGACAATGTTCGGGCATAATCTACCGACCCCTATGTGGGCTAAAGGCCAGGGTTGAGAAGGGTTTATTGAGCCCAATGGGCCGAAGCCAGTAAAGGGATTGATGGTGTTCTTTGGGTTCGGGCGTCCGAGTCCTCTGGGCCGGAGTCCTGTTCGATTTGTTGATGTTCGAGGTCGGGTGTCCGAGTCCTTTGGGCTGGAGCCCAGACCAGTTTATAGGGGTCAGATGATTTGGGCCCATGCGGAAGGTTATTCCTCGTATGGAGTCCGGAGTGATGAGGAGTTAAGTGGTTAAGAATTTCAGTCTTAACCATATTTAAATAACAACTCCAAATGTAAGTGTTTAGATTATATCCCACTTGCACCTTTTAATGAGATTGAGTTGGACCCAAACATAGGTAATTATCATGTTTAGGAGTCCTAATCCGATTCGAAAATTGGCTTTAGGGCGATGAGAACAACTATAAATACAAGACTTGGCTTCAATTAACAGGTAATACACTTTTGAGCACTAAACACTAAAGCCTCCATTGTTAAACCTTATATTATCATGTACTTATTCTCACACCGGAGCTATCACCCGGCGGCACAAGCCGTCAAGTTTCGTGCGTGATCTTGTTACTATGCAGGTTTAAGCACGTGAATTTAGTGATTGGACGCGCAGACAAAACTTGGCGTTAACAGTAGTGTTAACACCTGATTTTGTACGCCTGACGAAATCACCAAAATAGCAGGCTAAAATAGCGCCAACGGTTGATGGAGTAATTGTTGTGAAATCAAACTCACGAAATACACTCACATAAATATAAAAAAAAGAGATATAAAATATGAACACAAGAATTTACGTGGAAACTCAATTGGAGAAAGACTACAGAGAGAGAGAGAGAGAGAGAGAGAGAGAGAGAGAGAGAGAGAGAGAGAGTATTCCACTATAATAATATTGGGAGTACAAGTTGTGTATTTGTGTTGTAACTCTTGTGCCTTTCTTCCTTCAATCTCTAGCTTATTGCTGTATTTATAGATAGGAGTAGGAGTCTTTTTCAGAATCGCCTTATAACTGCAATTAAAGGCTAATAGATTTCTTCTCAAATTAAACCTCCTTATCCTACCAAATAAGTAAATACAATCTTACTTTAATAAGGACTCTCACACTACCCAAATAATCACACTCCAACATTGCCCCCCAGTCTCTTATTTACAAGGAATTATAAATAACTTAAAATAAGAGAGTATACAAAAAGTCTCCTCGGGATTTTTATCATCAGGATTTATATCCTCGGGATTTATATTCGCTAGATTTTTATCCGTGGGATTTTTATCCGCTGGATTTATATTCGCTGAATTTATATCCGCTGGTTTTATATCCACCGAATTTATATCATCCGAATTTTCTTCAGTCTATGGTTGATGATGAAATCGAAGTTGCCTTTAAAGCACTTCAATGATATAAAAGCTTAAACTTTTATCTCTCATACCGGGTCAATTCATTATCAAAAGTGACTCAAAGACCAATTTATCATCACCGACCAAAGTGTTAATGTTTAGATTTTACATGCATCATGTGAATACTACCACTACATGCATAATATATATATATATATATATATATATATATATATATATATATATACACACACGCACAAGTATATATTTAATTTAATAAAAAAGAATCACTTATCTCCTTCTACTGAATCGACGATTTTAAATCGACACTAGAACAAGTGTCTTGTTCCCACGAATTTGCCGCTAATGTTAACGCTTTTTGATTTTATCGCGCTGCGCGAAATCACTAAAACAAAGATGTCAAAATAATACGCCAATTCTGTTGATGGAGTAATTATTGTGAAATCAAACTCACATAAATATAAACAAAGAGATATAAAATATGAACACACGAATTTACGTGGAAACCCAATTAGAAAAAAATCACGGAGAGAGAGAGAGAGAGTATTCCACTATAATAATATTGGGAGTACAAATTGTGTATTTGTGTTGTAACTCTTGTGCCCTTCCTCCTTCAATTCCTTGCTTATTGCTGTATTTATAGATAGGAGTAGGAGTCCTTTTCAGAATCACCTTATAACTGCAATTAATAGCTAATAGATTTCTTCTCAAATTAAACCTCATTATTCCACCAAATAAGTAAATACAATCTTACTTTAATAAGGACTCTCTCACTACCCAAATAATCACACTCCAACAAGTAGTAAAACAAAACAATCAAAAATATCAAACCAACTCATTAAGACTACAAAAAAATTAATTTGTTTACAATGAATTTATTACGAAGTTTGACAAACGGATGCGTCAATTTAAACATGAATATAAGTCTCAAAAACCAAGTTTAACATTATTCAAAGACTTCTCAAATTAAAACTAAATATTGAAATCTCAACTAATCTCCATTATGCCTTTCATCCCTAACAATACCCGAGCAGAAGAGAAAAGAACGGGAAATGAGTGAGTTTTAAACAGCCCAGTAAGGTGAATAATCGAACATCCGAAATATATATTAACATGACGTCGGAAATCAAGAAAATGAAAAATGTTAAAAGAAGAAAAGATTATGTTTATGAATGTCTAATACAAACATTAATATTTGGAAGAAAAAATGTTAAAAGAAGAAGATGATAAATCTCTCTTTTTCAGGTGCGGAGAGTATATGATTGGACCAATTTCTCGTTACAAAATAGAATTACTACCAAAATGATTTACTTTCGTAAAATTAATATTTAACCTCGATGACATTCATAAGGAGTTTTAATCTCAACTCCGTCTTTCAAGTTGTGAAGTTTGTCAATCTCTTTCAAAAGTTATTTGTGGGGTATTATTGAATCAATAATTTGACTACTAAAATGATGCAAATGCACCACTAAGTCACTAACATATAACTAAAGGGCTTATTTTAAGTATAAAAAATGTCGATAAGTACATAAATACATGAGATATGAAGAAATTAAAAAATATATATATATTATTATTTTATCTTATAAACTTTTTACAATTAATTTATAAAAAATCAGCAATGATCCTATACTTTAAAATCGATGGAGCATGAAATGGATTGTGAACCTTTTTTTTAAAACTGTTTTTGGCAACTGGCAACTGGCAACTGGCAACCGTCAATGTCTTAAATGTTAGTGGAAAATATGATTATATCACTCCCCTCCTACTCCTGCACAGCTGGTTTCCATATTCAAACCATTATTTGTGCTAGTGGGGGAAACTTGTCGTCGTACAAAGTTGCTTTTTCGCGTGAAATCCAGCATGCTATTGCTTTGCTTGCATTTAAGTGGTACTCACGCGTTTGTTTACTCATACCTGCTCTTGTTTTCTATTTGTTTCTTGGAAAAGTCTTGACAGACAGGAAAATTGGACATTTTCTATTTTTTTTATATGTGATAATTTTATTCTTGTATATGTATCTAAATTATACCTAAAGTATTATATTTTATAAAAATTCCTGTTAAAATAAATACTATATATTTTTTGAGTCACAAATAAAAAAAAATAAAAAATAAATGTCTAATTTTCCTGTCTAAAATTCCGCTCCGTATAGAACTAGTCTTGTTTCTTTGCATGTTTTGTATAAGTGGTACTCACACGTTTAGTTTAGTTTTATTTTCTTGTCTTTTTATGAAGGTTGACTTAAATTAAATATGCGAATGAAATGTGTAAAGGTAAATGCATAGCTCCAGTATTGTTTTTGTTTTTTATTTGACCTTTTTTTATTTGGCATTTTTAAGTTTCAATCATAGCAACTTCTCCAATTTAAAGTTGAACTTGTAGTTGACTAGTGAACATTGTTAGATATACTTTTATTTATGTATATTATTTTCCTTTAAATAAAAGTCAAATATACGAACAACAACAAAAATTAACAATATAAGCTAACGTGTCTGTTGTGTACATATATTTTTGTTAAATTTGGACATTTTGATAATTATTTAAAATTCAACAAATTTGATGAGAAAAATAGTAATACATATATAGATCATGTTTGTTTGCAAAAATTATAATCTACAGATTGTTAACGCCAATCTTTCTCCACGTCCCAATCACCAAGACGCGTCCGATATCCCCGCATGATTCAACAAGTCAACACCAAAAGCTTGACGGCCTGACCGTCGGGGGATAGCTCCGGCGTGAGGGTCGCGATCACAAGGTTAACAATGGAGAGAAAATATTATCTAATGCCTGAGAGAGAATAATAATATGAATGTGTGTGTTACTTACCCTCTTATGTGATCTTAACCCCATACATACTCCAAATTCCCTGGTTTATCGCATACCATCATCTCCTCGACACCTTTTCCCCCCACTTTCATTATTTCAAATTGAAAGTAAGCAATTACTTCCACACCTCGCTACCACCGTTTGCCATCGCCATTATCCGAGTCTCATCCTCATTAATGCCATGCGAAGGTGGCAGACATAGTGGTCAACTATCACTGGCATAATGATTACCTAAAAGAAGTTGATTAAGTGACAATTTGTATAATGGGCCAATTCAACGACTAAATCCAAATAATGGAAATGACATAAATGACCTGGATCCAACCGAAAGGACCCAATGAAATAATCAAATAATCGGGCCCAAACCATTCGTACCAACCAGACTAAAGGTATACGATCCAAGAGGAGCCCATTAAGTCTGGCCCAATAAGGAAAAGGATTATGGCCTAACATGTATTATAATTCATGGGATTATAATCCCAAAACTATTAATCCTGGGATTAAATAGTCATACTCACATATGGGATAACTTAAAATAATCTCATGTTATGTTTGTTTTTTCCAAGATTAATTAAATGATTGGATAAAAAAATATCGTTTGGATTATTATACCCTTACTGTTAATGCCAAGATCTTTCCTCGCGTCCCAATCACGTAAGACATGTCCGATATCTTGCACAGTAAACACGACAACACCAAAAGCTTGACGGCTTCGACCGTCAGGGGATAGCTTCGGCGTGAAAGTCAGTACAGGCGATCACAAGGTTAACAATGAAGGATAAAATATCTGGTGCTTGAGAGAGAAAATGAATTCAGTTACCTTTAACTTTTGAGTGATCTTTGCCTCATATACTCCAAGCCCGGTTTCTCGTGCCACCCACTACCGTCTGACACAACCCCCCACTCCTGGTGATCTCAGTCGACTACTAGCATCTCACCTGCTACATCCCATCACTGTTCTCCACAGCCGGCCGACTAGATCCCATCCACATTAATGTATGACAGAGATAACAGTCAACTGTTATCTTTTTAATGATGGCCGGTCAAAATTGGTATTTAGATATTATTTGTCTAATGGATCAACCCAAATCAGAGGCCCAATACATTTAAGACACAATAAATATAACTCAAGGAATGGGCTCATTTGGATCGGTCCAATGTGTAAAGTACCATGGTCTAAGGGAGGAGCCCAATCGGCTAGGCCCAAATACATAAAGTATTATGGCCCAACATTGCCCCTCAGTCTTTTATTAAACAGGAGGTTTAATGAAAGACTGTAAATATCATAGGTCCATAATGAAACGAATTGGAAAAAACTCAAAAGGAATTCAAAGTGAAGCTCAACGAGGCCCAAACGATAAGTCTCAGCCAATAATTCAAATAAAACCAGAGGCCCAAACCGAAAAGCCTAATCTGATTTAAAACATTAAACCCAAATTCGGACGCCAACCCTTCACATTCATCATCATTACATGCATTTAATGTGCCACCTTCGATTTTCGCAAAAAGTTGAAAAGACCGCCTGCTATAAAAGCCCCCTTCCCCCAATTCAGACGGTTTTACCAACCATTTCAAATTTCAGACGTCTCTAGCTCTCTTCTTCTTCTTCTCGATTTCTCTTTCTACCTACAAATTTATAGCAATGGCATCCCAGAGTTCAGATAACTCCATCCCAATCGTCGTGATTCCCCTCACGACTGTTCCTTATTCTCCCAGCCCTAGCAAAGTAGCTTCGGGATCAAACCATCACCCCACTAACACCCCGAATAAGAGTATGCCGAAAAAACCCCTTCCAAACCCTTCAATGTTCTTTCAAAGCGAGGAACAGTTCCCCCATGCTAACACGCCCTCATCCCTATCTGAGAAGGACGTTCAAAATGCTCAAGAATGGTACCGAATCCCGGTGAGTCATCAGTTGAGATGTCCTTCATCCACCGAAAGGATGTACTAGTGCCCGGATGGCTGGACTGCCATGCCTCTGACACTTCTGGAAAAAGGGGTCTGATTCCCTCTTCATGTCTTTCTGGTTACCCTCCTGGGGTTTGTTGGCATCGAATTCGCCCAACTGGTTCCAAATTCCTACATCCATATCTTGGTGTTCATTGCCTTCTGCCACGAAGTAGGTGTGGCCCCCACCCCTGACTTCTTTTTCTCCATCTACACCATCACCAAGTCCATAGAAAAGGGGTTCAAGGTTCTGAGTAAGATAGCCTCAAAGGCTGGAGAGAGTTTCGAGAGGCGTTCCCTGATCAACACCTCTTCCAGCAACAGAGGATGGCACAAGGAATGGCTCTTCGTAAAAGGGCCCAAAATTGCCTCTCTTCCAGACTGGACAACATTGGAGAAGGTTTCTGTTGACTTTGGTGATATAGCCGAAGAGCGTGTCAAAGAGATGATCGAACTCCTTGATAACTTCCCGAAGAAAGAATGGAATCACGGTCTTCTCACCAAACAAGCTTGGTTGTACGACCACAAATGTAAGTTCTAAATTCATACCAAAATATAACTTACTGACCTTCATTTTAGTAAACTGATCTAACAGAATGTATCTCCTTGTTACAGTAACTTTGATAAATTCCACTTCGATCGACCGAAGGGATTTGGAAAAATTCCTCTCAGGCAAATTTTCATCACCTACCACTGAAACTCCCCCCGAAGATATTCTGGCTTCTGTTGCCCAAGATGCCGAGGTTCCCCCAGTAGAACCAGAAATTGTAGGGGAATCCAGCCGACCTCACAAGAAAAAGAGGGCGATTCGAAAACCAAAGTCCATTTCCCAAGAGTCTCGGTCAATCTCCACCTCCAGTTTGATTGATATGTCCACCAACGAACAGATGAAAGCCCTTCGCATCAAGAAGAGGAGAACCAAAGTAACCCCTCTGTCTGTTGACGAAATTTAAATTCCTACTGTCGAGGTCGATCCTCCCATCGTTACTCCAGTGGAGATCCAAGTTTCTGAGGAGGAAGTAGAAGAATAAGTTGAGGCCTCAACTCTGTCTCGCAAAAGAAAATAGCCTTTGGGGGATCACCAACCACCACCTTCAGGGCCTACTCCTGTTGAACCTCCACCTCCTGTCGATTCACCTACTTAATCCCCTATCCGCAACGAATTTCACATGCCTTCTCCAACACAATCATCCCCCTCTGCCTTCAAGCGTGAAGCCATGTCCTCACCTATAGTATGCCCCGAGTTTAATGGAAACTTCCCATTCCAACTGTTCGACTCGTTTGTCAGGGATACCGATGAGCATCGGTTCGACAACAGCTCGATTATGGATTTAATCAATGAAGGCATGAAGTTACTATGCCAAGGTAAATTATTGTTTATTTATTTATTTGAAATTATATATACTTCTTGAAGAATAACTGATTATCTCTGAACATTTACAGGCAAATGCTTTTTTTGGGTGTCTTCGACCCCGATGCAAAGAAATCGAAGCCGAAGAAGATGCGGCTCGACGAGAAAACACCATTCTGAAGTCGGCTTTGACTAAGGAAAGAAGTGACCTCGGTACTGCTCTTTACAACATCGAGTGCCTCCAAAAAGATATGAACAAACTAAAAGAAAAAATGGAGGCAGTTGAGGCCACTCACCGAACAGCTGAGGCCAATCACCGAGCCACGACCAACATGAATATAGACTTAATGCAAAGGAATGAAATCCTCATTCAAAAGAACGATACGCTTGTGAAGACCAACAAGAGTTTGGCGCTACAAGTAAATGAGCTCGAAGCCAAAGAGTCGCGAATTATGAAAGAACGAGCGAAGGACCAAGCGAAGTTCGAAGAGGAGCTTCAGGAACTTCGCGCCCTGAGAGATTTAGGTCCACCTCTGACCGAAGATCTTCGTAAGGAAATCGAAGAGGACTATCGGAAATCGGCTGAGTTGAATGAGAAAATCATTCAGATGTTCTCCGATGGCTACGATGAATGCCGAAGCAAGGACAAGGCGAGACTTATCACAGCTAAGGTTGATCCAACCCTACTTGACTCTTCCGAAGATGAAGATGAAGCCTGAAGATGATTTTCTTATCCCTTAGTTGTAGGATTCCTATAAAAATTTCTATCTGCTTATAATCAATATTATGTTAATGAAATATCAACTTCGTTCCTTATTACTCCTTTTCATTTACTCTTTTGTCAATACTTCAATATCAAGCAACTTGAAAAATGTACAAGCTCTTTTTGAACTTAACTTTGAACTGTTAGTCAATAACTAAACAAGTCATATAACAGATAAAATCAAGTTAAGTAACGAGGTAATCCGAACTCAACACTTAGACAAAATCAGGTAATAAAGTAAAGGAATACTTATTCGTTACCGAAGTATGAGGTATATCTGCTTCATAAGGAATTTGTATACCACGAAGGGCCTAACAAACCCACAGGATTCCACCGACCAGATATGCTACCATCGAATGGTCAGCAAGTCCACCCGAACCTCCTCCTTACACCGATGAAGTTTGTCTGCCATGAAGGGCCTGACAAATTCATAAGGACCACCTACCGTTAAGGCTACCATCGAATGGTCAGCGAGTCCACCCGAACCTCCTTACACCGATGAAGTTTGCCTACCACGAAGGGCCTGACAAATTCATAAGGACCACCTGTTTATAAGGCTACCATCGAATGGTCAGCGAGTCCACCCGAACCTCCTTACACTGATGAAGTTTGCCTACCACGAAGGGCCTGACAAATTCATAAAGACCACTTGTCGATAAGGCTACCATCGAATGGTCAGCGAGTCCACCTGAACCTCCTTACACCGATGAAGTTTGCCTACCACGAAGGGCCTGACAAATTCATATGGACCTCCTGTCGATATGGCTACCATCGAATGGTCAGCGAGTCCACCCGAACCTCCTTACACCGATGAAGTTTGCCTACCACGAAGGGCCTGACAAATTCATAAGGACCACCTGTCGATAAGGCTACCATCGAATGGTCAGCGAGTCCACCTGAACCTCCTTACACCGTAGGGCATAGATCTTATTGAACAGAAGACAAATTGGAGAAACGGATCTTGTATAGACAATGATTCAAATATTTACAGACTTCCGGTATACTGACACTGTATCTACTGAAAATACTTCCGTAGCTTGCCAACATGCCATGTATTCTTGATCTCTGATCCATCCAATGCCCTCAAACGATAAGTCCCTGGCTTCGAGACTTCAACAACTTCATACGGTCCTTCCCAATTCGGCATCATCTTTCCCAAGTTCTGAGGCGTAGATGCTTCGACTTCCCTGAGGATGAAATCTCCCAATTCGGCATCAGCTTTACCCCCTTATTGTAACACTTAGCCACTCTTCACTAATAGGCCACCAATCTGATCAAAGCTACTTCCCTGACTTCTTTGAGCAAATCAAGATTGACCTTCAGTCCTTCTTCATTGTATAACTCTTTAAACTGACTGACCCGAAGACTTGGAGATCCAATTTCAAATGGGACTAAGGCATCTATACCATAGGCCAGTCTGAAAGGAGAATCCCCTATTGTAGTCCTCGGTGTAGTCCGATAAGCCCATAAAACGTTGAGCAGCTCCTTTGGCCATCTTCCTTTAGCTTCATCTAGTCTACGCTTGATCCCATTCAGCAGCGTTCTATTGGTCACCTTGACTTGCGCGTTCGACTGTGGATGAGCTATCAAGTCTTCTCATCTTTGAACCCCCAGCCCTTCAAAATGCTTCAAATTTTGATCCCACGAACTGGCGTCCGTTGTCCGATATCACCACCTTAGGAATTCCGAAACGAAACTCAACTGACTCCTTCATGAACTTCAAGCATTCTTGTTCCGTTATCAACCTAATGAAAGTAGTATGCATACAAGCCAATCATGTATGATGATAAAGCATATACTTTGTAATCAATCTTATTTGTTTATTAATAAAAGAATTATTTATTAAAGGCATTTATTATCTACATGGTGTTGTTTTAATAATATGTGATAAATCCATAGTTTTAAGCAATGCTTTTAGAATCATGATGAGATCATGCTAATGAGATCTAAATTCTTAGATAGCTTAAAACTAAAATATTCCCAATCAATGGATTACTAAAAAGGGGATTAGTGAATCCGGATAGATTGGTACGTCGCTTGCTTGCTTTCATTGATGAGGATGATTGATCTCATGATCATTTGTGTGGAGACACTAAAGCAAGTATGTAGGTGCTTATTAGAGAATAAGTTCACTGAACGTGACTCGCTAAGGAATACCTAATGGAGTTTTACTTGTTTGTCAATAAAAATTCCTGTAGTGATAGTAGTACAAATGATCCTTAGACTTGAGACCATCATAGTATCTTATATATAATGAATTACACTTTGACTTATTCCTTAAGACTCTTAGAGTATATCAAAGGGTATGCTTGGGTGTAATAAGTTATATATGAAGATAGTGAATGATCAATAAATAATCTACCACTTCTAGTAAAAGAAGAGAAATGTCTTATGTGATTCGATAAATGACAACCTGTGAATCCTCGGCGAGGTGGAATGCAATTAGAAAGTAGTTTCTAATTTGCATTCATTAGAGTTTCAGCATTTAGGAATCGAAATACATATAATTAAATAAAATAAGACTTGATAGTAATTCCATGTCTTATATTTAATTAGACATCAGATGGTGGAAGGATTGAATTATGCAGTAACTATTAACTCAAAGGTTCTTTTATGATTAATGTTGAAATCTATATTATCCGGAAAGTCGTTGATCGCTAGGGAGGTTTATCCTATTGTAGAATAAATATTATTTATTTAAATAAATTAATCGTTTAATTTATTTATTTAAATAAGATTAGAATTGTTCTAATTGATTTATTCACAACCTGGTTTAATATGAAGAACCTAAAGGGTCACACCATAAAAGGAAGAATAATTATTTAAGAATATATTTAATTTAATCTATGGTGATAGAATAAATTAAATAGCTTAATATTTATTATTTAAAATTTTAGAAATATTAAATATAAATTAATAAGAGGAGTCTTAATAATATTATTACAATTATTATTATATTAATTTCTAAAAGAGTTTAGGAATTAATTTAATATAAGTACTTCATTTATTCCTAATAAAATTAGGAGAGAAAATTAGTTAAAAGAGTTTAATTAATTATCCCTAATAAGATTAGGGAGCCCATTTAATTAAAAGAGTTTAATTAAATGAATAATACCTTATTTTAATTAAAATAGGGTTACCTGATATCTTTATAAGAGAAGTCTTATATCAGATATCAGATATACGTAATTCTAATTGTTGGAGAGTACGCCCCCTTTTTCTATAGAGATAGGAAAAACTAGGGTTGGAGCTAATACACCCTTCTTTTTGAAAATTGTTCTTTCTTGGTGGATCACCTCTAGAGGTCATGCACTTGGGTGGCTTATATTGATCAAAGGAAAGAAACTACCCGGAGATTCAATGAGATCGCGGAGAAGTAGGAGTTGAACTTGTACCTGTGGAAGCTCGTATCTACAAGGGTATGATTACATAACTTCTTGTTCTTCGTTTTAATTAATAATATGCATAAAGGATGATCCGGGTAAATGATTTGTGAAAAATTTTAAAATCTAATTTTATTATGCTTCTGCTATTTTTGCAATTTGATTTTCACAAAACCAAACAGTGGTATCATGAGCCAAACTTTATGCGAATTATTAATTATTTTGATTCCATATATGTATGGGTATGTATTTAGAATAATTTATTGGGCATAATTTATTATATAAAATTATTATTTTATGAAGAAAAAAAAATATTTCGCGAACTCTTTTATTTATTGCAAACTATTTTTGTCTCTTTTTTTTTGGTTATTCGCTAAACCTGTTTTAAAAAGCTTTCCGTAATTCGTGTGTACTACAATGGTTATAGTCATCCACGTGCTTTAGGTTATGTTATAAGATTTCCAGGAGAAAGAGGATTCATATATAAGGTATCAGGGACGACCCTAAGTATTTCATGGCCTAAAGCGAAATTTATTTTTTGGGCCCTTTGCGAATTGTTATTAAGATAGGTATAAAAAAAACTAAGAACTTTCTTTGAACAAAAGAACATAAATACGAAAGAATACCAAATATAATAACCGACTATTTAAATATTTTCAAAGCATCATTCAGATATCACATTATCACTAATTCAAAAAAGTAATCGCTTCAAAGACATAATATCATCAACGAGAGGGGTGGATGATATCATCAACAGCTCCTCTTGAATAACACTCGCTTATAATGGGTAAATTATAAATAAAGAAGCATAAAATTTTATAGTTCAGGTAATGGAATGTAACCTTACTGAATTTGTAAGACCCCAGCTATTATAAATAAAGATGAATTTTCTATAAATATTATTTTTGAATATTATGGAATAAATTTGATATAATGTTATAGTTGTGGGTTATATTTATAAATTTTGCAAAGTATGCAAGTTGTTATAAAATATTCGTTTGGTCTGGAAATATTCTTTTTGTTAGGGAATATTCGCATAACTACCAATCATTGGTGGACCCCACAATGTAATTCATCATTTGATTGAGAAAACGACAAAAATATTTTATAAAAATAACTACGGAGGTGTTACCGTTAAAACTGTTGAACTACCCTATGGTAAAAGTACAATGTACGCGTGGTTGCATAGTAGCACACCTGTATTGATTATTGATGCTTACGTGAGAAGTCACTCAACTCGCTTTCAATTATCACTACGATGAATTGTGCATCATATCTCTTATATTATTGATTCAATTATTGTCACAAGATTATCATCAGATAATATATTATATTATTGATTGAGACGACAAGTTATAAATGATTAATAATTGTTGAAAGATTAAAAATGTGTTGATCAAAATAAAATGATTTGTGGTAATATTTATTCAATCCTTAATGTATATAAAGAGTCTCATTATGAGACTGTTGTGGTAAGTTTGATTATTTTATGGGGGCCCATATGCATCATCTAAGAGTCTCTTCGTCAATAGTAATTACCTTTGTGAATAGTAATTACCTTCGTCAATAAATATTTACCTTCGTCGAATAGTAATTACCTTCGCAATAGTAATTATCCTTGTGAATAGTAATTACCTTCGTCAATAGTAATTACCTTTACTGACGTCAAACCACTTGCCGCTTCACATTACAAAGCGCCGAACCACTTGTCGTTTCACATTACAAAGGCCGAACCACTTGTCGTTTCACATTACAAAGGCCAAACCACTTTTCTTTTCACATCACCATTCGTCAAAGCCACTTGCATTTTCACATGGCGGTGCAAAGCTAAGCTAGAAATCTTCTATAAATAGAGGCCTAGTGCTTCATTATTTTTCACTTAATTCATTCAAGCTATAGAGAGAGAAAGGTATAGAGAGAATAAGAGAGAAAGAAGAAGAGTATTTTGTTACTACACTATCGCAAAGATTCAATCTCCTACCAAAAGTAAGGGGTGTTATTCTTTCTTATTCATGAAGAGAACTGCTGTTATTCCATTGCTTATTATTCTCATTGGAATAACTCAGATATGCGGTTTACCTTATACTTGGTGACATTCTTCTATTATTCTGGTTGGAACATCCCATCAGGTGTTTTACACCGCACTGGTTCCATCTTTTATTATTATTCTGTTGGAACATCCTGCTCAGGTGTTTTACACCGCACTGGTTCCGCTTTTTTATTATTATTCTCGCTGGAACATCCTCATCTGTGTGTTTTACACCGACCGGTTCCGCTTTTTTATTATTATTCTGCTGAACATCCTGTCATGCATTTTACGCCGGACCGGTTCCGTTATTTATTATTCTGTTGAATAACTCGCCCAGCGGGCTTATCGCATGCACGGTGATTTCTTTTGTTATTCCATTTTTTATTATACCCAAATGGTTAAAACTTTGACTTCTATACTCCATGAAATTAGTAGAATATCCTCGATATTTGCGCTTTCATCCAAAGATCTTTTCATGGAAATATTCTTCCGATCATTCTTGAATTTTACTCTACAAAACAAAGATCATGTTGACAATTTGACGTTAATAATTCCTCGGATAAAATAATTCTTGAACTTGTTTTATCAATTCTTATATCATTGTCATCATCCTCATGTTTATATTTTTTTTAAAGTCATCTGTATTCGTAGTGCATGGATGGACTTGGTATGATTATGACCGAGACTATTCTTGTAATCACGACCGTAATGTTACAAATGATGTGGTAAAATCCTCGCGGGTCAGAAGTGCATCGATGGACGCTTGTTGGCATGATCATGACCATTAATGAATACACAACTATTCTCGCCCGTAGTGCATGAATAATTGTGGTCGTGATACTAAAGAATATCCTCGGCGTAGTAGTGTGGGGTGATTCGATGATGTGGATTATTTATTAAAGTCGAGTCTCAAATTTATAACAAAGGATGAAAACCTTTAAATCATAAAAGATAGTAGATTTTATTTTCTACTTGACTCTTTTTAATGGATTGCTTGTTCACCGCAGCTTAAACTTGATGTTTATTATATTTTATCGCTTTAACATCATTGAAGGCTAATGATAATTTATTCGCATTATCTTAGTCATAATATTTCTTCTTTAAGCTAGTTGAGCTCACCCTTTCTTTCACTATTCTCTTCGTGAAATGAGAACATAGCCGGGACGAGCCTCGGGAACGGAGTAATGGTCCGAGAGGATAGCATTAGTAGTCCTCACTATTCGTGAAATAGTGTGATAATAATTGTAATGAGGACTCCTTTTGAGTTTGTATAATATCTAGTAGATAATATTTGTATTCAAACTCACGCTTATGTCGTATTGCACACCCATAGTTATATTAGTAAGTTGTATTTAAATTACACTACCATGTATCCGACTACCCAAGATGGGTGATGTATACCTAATTTTGGGGGCGCCACAGCTTGGTATCGAGCTTGTGGATATGATCTCCGCTAAGATGTGAGAATAGTACTAGGAGGGAGAGAGACGGAATACCTTCGCTAGTATGACCTACCTAAGTTTATGTGCTATTTTATTGGTTGGTCGTAAGATAGGGATAATTTGTTACATGTCAATTAACCTTTTGTTTTGGCAAGATTCAAAATGACATCCGAGAATGTTGAGAATAGCAATGGAGCAGCAGCGATCGTTGATTCACCACATATCAATAATCGTGATAATGTGCATCGTGAAGGCGACAATCCTCATGCAAACAACAACACCGACCAAAATGATGAATGATCAAATGTTCAAAGGCTTTATGCAATTTATGCAACAAAGAAAGAGAGCGACTCCTGCCCAAAACGTAGGTGGAAACACTGGAAAACTCTCAAGCACACCGCTAAACAATTCAAGGAGCTGGGACCATCGGAGTTTAAGGAGAGCCAAAACCACTTCGCTAAGCATGGATAAAGCAGACACCAAGATATTTGATGTCTTGGATGCTCCGAGGAGCAAAAGGTTCCTTTCACGCTTTTATGTTGCATGCGCGGAGAGGCAGACATCGGGTGGAATTCCAGAAACGTACTCAACCTCATTGATCAAGATATCTGGGGAGAAGTTCCAGAGTTGTTCAACGACAAATACTTTCCCGAAAGTATTCGCCATACGAAGGAGGTGGAGTTTATCAAGTTGAACAAAACAATACGACCGTGTCGCAATACGAGGCAAAATTTTATGAGTTATCACGATTCGTCCCCACTTGGTGGATAATGAAGAAAGAATGGCGCGAATGTTTTTAAGAGGTTTGAAGTCGAGATACGCCAACATCTTGTTTCTCATAAACCGTGTTTGTATTCGAGATGTTGTAAATAGGGCTCGCTTAGTGGAGCGCGATAACGAGTCAACGCAACTAAAATAGAAAGCAAATTACAAAATTATAATACGAAATGAGAGTAGTCATCGGCGGTGACAACAAGCGTGGAGGGAATCAATGGCGCGATATGGTAACCACTTTGGTGGTAATCATGGCCAAAACAATAAGAATGGACATTTCAAGAAAAGGAGATTCAACAATGATGGAAAGACGTCAAAGACCAAAGACCCGTTGTTAAGGAAGGAGAAAGACCACCTATCATATGCTTCAAATGCGAGGAGAGGACACATCACCAAATCAAGCCATGCCATCCAAAGCATGTTATAATTGTGGAAGAGAAGGTCACTTAGCTCGATTTTGTCGCTTACCAAAGACAAATTCAATTTAGATGGAGGCACCAAAGGTCATTCCCGTAAAAGTCAAAACCTAGTGCAAGGGAGGCGTTTGTTGTGACCTCCCAAAGAGCAAGGAATCCGAATGAGGTCATCACGGGTAAGCTTATCATAAACTCTAATGAAGTCTATACTTTATTTGATACCTGGTTCTACCCATTCTTTTATTTCTCCTACTTGCGCCATCGATTAAATTTGACTCAGAGAAATTAGACTTTGACTTATCTCTGTGGAAACTCCGTTGGGAGAAACCTTCATTACATCCACTCGCTTATAAGTCTTGTTTGGTTCAAATCGGTACCCTCACATTACTTCGTCGATCTTATTTCATTAAAATACTACTTGCATTTGACGTGATTCTAGGGATTGATTGTTAACTACTTATCATGCAAAATTGATTATTTTCGTAAGGTTGTTAGCTTTCATATTCCTAATCAACCTATTATGCTAATTCAAACGACCAAACCATTAAAATCAATCACGGTCATCTCAAGCCATAAAGCTATTCGCTTATTAAAAAACGGATGTCAAGCTTTCTTAGCTCATGTCACGATTTAAACAAAAATACGCCGCTTTTGAACGATATTTCTATTGTTAATAAATTTCCGACGATTCCCTCAAGAACTTCCCGCCAACCCCCAGAGCGTGAAATTGAATTTTGTATCGACCTTGAACCCTAGACAAAACCTATTTCCAAAGCCCCATATCGAATGGCTCTATTCAACTTCGTGAGTTAAAGACCCAACCGCAGGAATTGTTGACATCGGCTTTATTCGTCCCCAGTACTTCTCCTCGGGGTGCTCCTGTTCTATTCGTGAAGAAGAAAGATGGGAATATGCGACTTTGTATTGATTATCTGGAGTCAATCATGTCACCATCAAAATAGGTATCCATTGCCACGATTGATGACCTGTTGACCGGTTCCAAGGAGCCAAATTCTTTTCAAAGATTGATCTTCGCTCCGGATATCACCAATTGAAGATTAGAACCACGACATTCCAAAGACGGCTTTTAGAACTCTAGACGGCATTATGAATTCCTAGTCATGTCCTTTGATCGACTAATGCTCCCGCCGCCTTCATGGATATGATGAACCGAGTATTCAAGGAATATTTGGATCACTTTGTGGTCGCTTTTATTGATGACATCCTTATTTATTCCAAAAGCCGTGAAGATCATGAGCAACACTTGAGGTCGACACTCCAAAAGCTTCGTGAATATAAGCTTTATGCCAAGTTAAAGAAATGCGAGTTCGGCTGAAGAAGTAGCATTCCTTGGGCACGCGGTATCAAGTCATGGAATATCCGCTGACCCAAAGAAAGATTGAAGCTATTCAAAGTCGGAACAACCTAAATCGATGGATCGGCACGTAGCTTTCTCGCTTTAATTGGTTATTATCGGAGATTCGTGGAAGGATTTTCTCGAATCGCTACTCCATCGACTCAAATTGACTCGGAAAGATACAAAGTTTGGTTGGAGCGAAGAATGTGAGAGGAGTTTTCAAGAACTCAAGAGGAGACTTATTTCAAAGACTGCTCGACAATACCATCCTCGCTCTTGAGGGGTTTGTCATCTACAATGATGCTTCGCAAAAGGGTTGGGATGTGTTCTCATGCAACATGGAAAAGTAATAGCCTATGCCTCATGACAACTCAAAGAATATGAGAGGAATTATCCTACTCATGATCTAGAGTCATAAAATGTTGTCTTTGCACTTAAAATTTGGAGGCATTACTTGTATGGGGAGAAAGTGGAGATCTTTACGGATCATAAAAGCCTCTAATATTTCTTCACTCAAAAGGAACTCAACACGCGACAACGACGCTGGCTTGAATCGCTGAAAGATTATGATCATACCATCCAATACCATCCTCGAAAAGCGAACGTGGTAGCCGACGCATTGAAAGCGTAAGATCGTATGCAAGTACGAAAAGTGCGTTATTGTCAACACAAAGCCCATTTTGTGTGACTTGCAAAGGATGGAGATAGAGTTAAAGACTCGAGGGACGCATGTGATGATGATAGCGAATATACGAGTAGAACCGACTTTAATCGATAAAGTTAAAGTCGCTTTCGAGCTACGCACACGAGCCGATGCGTGAGAGGAAGAAAGTGCAAGAAGGTACTATCTTGGAAGCAAGAATCGATGAAGAAGGAATACTTGAGTCAACTCCAAACTTTGTGTTCCTAACGACCACGATTTAAAGTATAATATCATGATGGAGGCGCACAACACACCATTTGCAATCCATCTCAGGAGTACCAAAATGTATCATGATATTCGGCCATACATTTTGGTGGAGCAATATGAAGAGAGAGATAGCGTTTGTTTATCTCAAGGTGTCTAACTTGTCAACGAGTTAAAGCGAGCATCAAGTACCAAAAGGTCCATTGCAACCACTTGAAATTCCGAATGGAAGTGGGAGCACATTACCATGGATTTCAAGTTCGGCCTTCCTAAGGTTTCTCAAGGCATTGATGCGATTTGGGTCATTGTTGATAGATTGACCAAGTCCGCTCATTTCTTCCGATACGAGAAAACTTATACACTTGAACGCCTTGCTCAGATGTACATAAACGAGATTGTAAGATCGCATGGTATGCCGGTATCCATAGTTTCGATCGAGACCCAAGATTCACTTCACGATTTTGGGTTAGTTTGCAAAAAGCTATGGGCACAGACTTACGATTTAGCTTCGGCATATCATCTTCGCATCGGACGGACGACAATGGAGAGGACTATTCAAACTCTTGAAGATCTATTAAGACTCGTGTGTCCTTGATTTCAAGGAAGTTGGGACAAGTTCTTACCATCGTGGAGTTTTCCTCTACAATAACAGCTTATCAAGCAAGTATCGGCATGGCTCCATTCGAGCGTTGTATGGCGTAAAAGTGTCGCTTCCAAAGATGTCTTTGGGATGAGGTGGGTGAAGCAACATTGTTGGGACCGGAGTTGGTACGTATGACTACGGAAAGATTCAAACGATCCGACAACGATAAAAAACCTCACAAAATCGATAAAGAGTTATATCCGATCTTCATCGAAAGGACGTGGAATTCGATATAGAGATCATGTGTTGTTAAGAGTTGCTCCATGGAAAGGAGTTACAAGATTTGGAAAGAGAGGAAAACTTAATCCTCGATTCATCGGTCCATTTTAATCCTCGATCGAGTAGGAACTGTGGCCTATAGACTCGCTTTACCGCTTAAGTATGTCTCGTGTTCATAACGCTTTTCACATATCCATGTTACGTAAATATGTGAAAGACCCGAACCACATTATTGAGTTAGAACCGGACGAAATAGCGGAAGATTTGACGTATGAAGAGGTTCCTGTTCAAATCTTGGATAAGAAGGAACATATTCTACGCTCCAAGGTTATACCTTAAGTCAAAGTTTTATGGAGGAACCACGATGTTGAGGAAATGACTTGGGAGTTAGAATCTGAAATGAAATCAAGGTATCCTTACCTCTTCGACAGCATCTAGTATACGTACTTCTAATTTCGAGGGCTTAAATTTCATAAGAAGGGGAAGTTGTAAGACCCCAAATTATTATAAATAAAGATGAATTTTCTATAAATATTATTTTGAATATTATGGAATAAATTTGATATAATGTTATAGTTGTGGGTAATATTTATAAATTTTGCAAAGTATGCAAGTTGTTATAAAATATTCGTTTGGTCTGGGAATATTCTTTTTTCTTAGGGAATATTCGCATAAACTACTCAATCATCATTGGTGGACCCCATAACGACGGAGAGGTATTACTTTAAAACTGTTGAACTACCGGTGGTAAAAAAATACGAAGTCTACGCGTGGTTGCATAGTAGCACACACCAGATTGATTATCGATGCTTACGTGAGAAGTCACTCGGCTATGCTCAATTATTGCTACGATGAATTCTTCATCATATCTCTTATATTATTGATTCAATTATTGTCACAAAGATCATCATCAGATAATATATTATATTATTAATTGAGACGACAAGTTATAAATGATTAATAATTGTTGAAAGATTAAAATGTGTTGATTAAAAATAAAATGATTTGTGGTAATATTTATTCAATCCTTAATGTATATAAAGAGTCTGTTATGAGACGGTTGTGGTAAGTTTGATTATTTTATGGGGGGGGCCCATATGTCATCATCTAAGAGTCTCTTCGTCAATAGTAATTACCTTTGTGAATAGTAATTACCTTCACAATAGTATTTACCTTCAATCAATAGTAATTACCTTCACAATATAGTAATTACCCTTGTGAATAGTAATTACCTTCACAATAGTAATTACCTTTACCAGACGTCAAACCACTTGCCGCTTTCACATTACAAGCGTTGAACCACTTGTCGTTTCACATTACAAAGGCGCCAACCACTTGTCGCTTCACATTACAGTGTCAAACCACTTTTCTTTTCACATCACCAATCGTCAAAGCCACTTGCGCTTTTCACATGGCAAAAGCTAAGCTAGAAATCTTCTATAAATAGAGGCCTAGTGCTTCATTATTTTCACTAATTCATTCAAGCTATAGAGAGAGAAGGTATAGAGAGAATAAGAGAAAAGAAGAAGAGTATTTTGTTACTACACTACTGTATGATTCAATCTCCTACCAAAAGTAAGGGGTGTTATTCTTTCTTATTCATGAAGAGAATCATTGTTATTCCATTGCTTATTATTCATTGGAATAACTCGTATCGCTGGTTTACCTTATACTTGGTGACATTCTTCTATTATTCTGTTGGAACATCCTGTCGTGTGTTTTTACACCGCACTGGTTCCGCCTTTATTATTATTCTTGGAACATCCTCATGCATGTGTTTTACACACCGACTGGTTCCGCTTTTTTATTATTATTCTGTTGGAACATCCATGCATGCATTTTACGCCGGACCGGTTCCGTTATTTATTATTCTCGTTGGAATAACTCACTGCTGCAAGGCTTATCGCATGCATGGTGATTTCTTTTGTTATTCCATTTTTATTATACCCAATTGGTTAAAACTTTGACTTCTATACTCCATGAAATTAGTAGAATATCCTTGATATTTGCGTTTCATCCAAAGATTCTTTTCATGGAAATATTCTTCCGATCATTCTTGAATTTTACTCTACAAAACAAAGATCATGTTGACAATTTGGGCGTTAATAATTCCCGGATAAAATAATTCTTGAACTTGTTTTATTGAATTCTTATATCATTGTCATCATCCTCATGTTTATATTTTTTTAAAAGTCATCTCGTGGCACTGTAGTGCATAGATGGACTTGGTATGATTATGACCGAGAGACTATTCTTGTAATCATGACCGTAATGTTACAAATGATGTGGTAAAAATCCTCAAAGGTCAGAGTGCATTGATGGACGATTGTTGGCATGATCATGACCATTAATGAATACACAACTATTCTTGGCCCGTAGTGCATGAATAATTGTGGTCGTGATACTAAAGAATATCCTCGTCAGTAGTGCGTGGGTGATTCGATGATGTGGATTATTTATTAAAGTCGAGTCTCATTTATAACAAAGGATGAAAATCTTTTGAATCATAAAAGATAGTAGATTTTATTTTCTACTTGACTCTTTTAATGGATTGCTTGTTCAACCGCAGCTTAAACTTGATGTTTATTATATTTTATCGCTTTAACATCATTTGAAGGCTAATGATAATTTATTCGCATTATCTTAGTCATAATATTTCTTCTCGGGCTAGTTGAGCTCACCTTTCTTTCACTTTCTCTCTTCGTGAAATGAGAACATAGCCGGGACGAAGTCGGGAACGGAGTAATGGTCCGAGGATAGCATTAGTAGTCCTCACTATTCGTGAAATAGTGTGATAATAATTGTAATGAGGACTCCTTTTGAGTTTGTATAATATCTAGTAGATAATATTTGTATTCAAACTCACGCTTTATGTCGTATTGCACACGCGCTTTATATTAGAAAGTTGTATTTAAATTCTGTACCATGTATCTGACTACCCAAGATGGGTGATGTATACCTAATTTTGGGGGCGTCACAGAATTTCAAATAGTTTCACAGAGATCAATCAGGGGGTGCATATCCAAGATATGACAAGAGTTCACCTGTTTGGTTATTCTTCAAATAATACCCGTGGTAGATAGTGTAAAACTCAAAATCTTCCCAGCAAGAGTTTAACTATTTTTTTGGGTATTATATTGGCTATATTATGACCTCAGTCTTTACCTGTCAAATTTTAATACCAATAAGTAAAGTACGCATAGTCTATTAATAGAGATAATCGTAAACTCTTCACTAGCCAGATTAAGAGAAAAAAATGGATTATACATATTTGCAAATAAACACAAGAATGCGTATGGCAGAACCAATTTCAGCTAATCCATTGAATATGTCAGTTTCAGAAACAAGCAAAAGTGTCTATTATTTTTAATTATTCCAAACACACAAGCCAAACAAGTACATAAGAGAAAGGCAGAAAGCTCAGGAGAACACACATGGTGAATTAAAGTAATTAAAAATACTTTTTAGGAGCCATAGTGAATTAAAAATCTATAATATTCTAGCATAATCAGATAATAGCATAAACAAAAGAATTTCATAAACATAAACAAGTATATGTCTGGAAGCTCCATCATTCTTTGTAACCTTTGACTTAGAATGAAGCTATCTAAGTTTTTAAGTTGTATATATTTTATTGTTCTGGTGTTATATATTGCAATTATTAAAAATATAAAACAGAAAAAATATCTGTTTTTAAGTAGTATATATTTTATCTGTGTATGTATGTTATATAGTGGAATAAAAAAACGGGGCACTAAAAAATTTTGGGCCTAAAGCCCGAGCACCTTGGGCTTTAGCCCAGGGCCGGTACTATAAGGTATATATGTGATTCTAGATGTTTAGCATGAATTATATATATTATACATCCTGGTTAGTTTTATTAATATTGAACTTGATTCATCCTTTTTTGTTAATAGTTAACAGAAGCAAATGAACGTGATTTATGTTCACGTGGTTAATTGTGACTCGTTGTTTACGTTACATATATATATTATATATATATATATATATATATATAACTATATATATATATATATATATATATATAATATAATATTTTAATAATTTTATATTTAAAATAAAGAGCTTATTTTAATCTTGAAATTGGATTTCATGCAATTTAAAATGCCCATTAAATGATACTCATATATATGAAATGATTTTATTTATTGATATATATGATGATATGTGTGATAATAAATGGGATTGATTATGGACTATTGACCAATGTGATTGAATTTATTTTGGTTGGATGTTTGAATGAATGAGTTTTATTAAATGAGGTTTGTGTACCTTATCTTTTATGATTTTCTTCTTGATGTAAATTCTATCTTTCTCCTATGTACTTCTCCTTAACTGTTGATCAAGGTTTCTATTTAAATTAAATAGTTTATGTAATAGGATTAGTTAGAATTATTTTCGAAGAACCGAAGATCTAGGAGAAAGGAGCGCTCGAAGACCCGTTTATAATGGAGCCTGGGTTTAAATGTAATAGTTATATTTAAATGTTTATTCTTGCACCATAGGGTTTGACCTTTTGGTTCACTTGGTGGCTCTAGTGAACCAAACTAGAATAAAAGTCCATAATCAATCCGGGTAGATTATAGTATTCTATATGTGCATGCTAGTATTATATATATTATATATTATGCAAACATGCTTCGCATGTTTAATAATATGACGCGTATATATATATATATATATATATATATATATATATATATATTGCATGCGCGCTAACAAGATGAGACTAATAATAACAAACGCCTCAATGAAAATTATATTAAGTTGTAACGTTTAAAGATATTTGGAATATCGAACGTTAAGCTTTCAAGCATGATAAAAACAATAGAGCATTGAATATTTAGTAAGAGTTTGTTGTGCACACACACAAGCGCTATTAAATATTTGATATATTGTTTTATTACATTTGATGTTTATAAGGAATTGAACATTACCGCTTTGTTGTTGCACACACAAGGGTCAGATTTTCTCTTCACTTATATGGAAATGTCAGGTATGACTTAACTTAAATCATTTTAGTTCTGATGTGCACACACTCACCATTATGATTTAAGAGGCAAAATATAAGGAGTTACATGATGATGTAATTGACAAAAGTTGTCTATCTATTTATTTATATATAGTTTGTTGTGCACACACAAGGCTATATACATTTGAAATGAGATTCTTATTCTCACTAGCAAATCTTTAATTAGATATTGCCGAACTATACTCATGAGGGTAATATAGTTTGAAGAAAATAGTGGGAGATACCAATATAAAATAAGACCTATTTTATTTTGGTAATTAATTAAATGAATGTTTGTTAAAATATTGTCTTTTTACATGCAGAATTTTGAAAATGTCACATTCACTAATTTCACTGCGTAGCATACTTGATGCTAACAAACTGACCGGACCGAATTACACGGACTAGTTAAGGAATCTGAGAATTGTTCTCACTGTTGAAAAGATTTCTTATGTCCTAAATTACCTTTATACACAAAAGTTGCGTAAATGCGACCTCCGAGGAAGAGATTGCTACTTTTAAACAATGGCAAGATTATGCATCAGTGGCTCAATGCATCATGCTCGCATCCATGTGTAACGAGCTTCAGCGTTAGCATGAAAATATGGATGCTCCTACTATGCTACTGCACCTTCGAGAGTTGTGTGGTGAACAAAGTAGGACTGTTAGATATGAAATATCTAAGGAGCTCTTCCGATCTTGGATGACCGAGGGCACTACCGTTGAGACTCATGTCTTAAAGATGATCAATCTGATTGAACGTCTTGGATAACTTGGGTTTGTCATGGATGGAGAGTTGAGTCAAGATTTGATCTTGCAGTCACTCCCTGACACCTTCTCACAATTTGTTGTGAATTTTCACATGAATAAGTTGGATGTCAGCTTGCTTGAGTTACTTAACATGTTGAAAACTGTTGAAGGTCACTTCCCATCTAAGAAGAACCATGTCTTACTGTTGGATGATTCTTCCAAGAAAAGGAAGAAGCCCAAGGTATCTTTTGAAAAGAAGAAATCCAAGAAGGCTAAGGGAAAGGCGAAAGTGAAGGATCAAAAGAAACCTGATCCAGCTAGCAAAGGAATTTGTTTCCATTGCAACAAGCCGGGTCACTGGAAGAGGAACTGCAAGGATTATCTTGCGGAACAAAGGCAGAAAAAGCTTGTAGAAGCTTCAAATCCTAATCAAGGTTTATTTATGATTGAAATTAATTTTTCTGAAAGTCAATCTTCTACTTGGGTATTGGATACCGGCTGTGGTTCTCACATATGTAATAATATATAGGGACTGGTCAGAAGTAGAAAGTTGAGCAAGGATGAGGTCGTCCTACGAGTGGGAAATAGAGCAAAGGTTGCTGCATTAGCTGTAGGGACTTATTGTTTTGCACTGCCTACGGGAAAATCCATTATTTTAAATAATTGTTATTTTATTCCGTCACTTATTAGAAACAATATTTCAATATCTGTATTGGATATGGATGGTTTTGACGTTATAATAAAGAACAATAGTTGTTCTATTTATAAGAATAATATTTTATATGGTGTTGGTAATTTACGAAATGGACTTTACATTCTTGACTTGCATGAAAATATACTTCAAATTGAATAAACTAAGAAAAGGAAAAGAGATAATGTTAATTATACCTATATGTGGCACTGTAGACTTTGTCATATTAATGAAACAAGATTATCCAAGTTGTATAAAGATGGGCTCCTAGAGCTATCGGAATATGAATCATGTCCAACTTGTGAATCTTGTCTCATGGGAAAAATGACTAAATCTCCTTTTAGTGGAAAAGGAGAAAGAGTTACAGAGTTGTTAGCGTTGGTACACACGGATGTATGTGGACCTATGACAACGAATGCACGAGGAGGGTATTCTTATTTTATTACATTCACTGACGATCACTCAAGATTTGGATATGTGTATTTAATGAAATACAAATCTGAATCATTTGAAAAGTTCAAAGAGTTCAGAAGTGAAGTAGAGAAACAAACGGGCAAAAGTTTTAAGATCCTTCGATCAGATCGAGGTGGTGAATACTTAAGCAGTGAGTTTCTCAATTGTCTCAAAGAAAATGGTATAATCTCACAATGGACTCCACCAGGGACGCCACAACTGAATGGTGTATCTGAAAGGAGAAATTGAACAATGTTGGACATGGTTCGTTCCATGATGAGTTTTACCGATCTTCCGGTGTCATTCTGGGGATATGCCCTAGAAGCGGCTACATATCTACTAAATAAGGTTCCCTCGAAATCCGTCCCTAAGACTCCATATGAGATGTGGACAAGGAGGAAGCCTAGTCTTAAACATTTTAAGATTTGGGGATGTCCAGCTTATTTGAAAAGGTTTCAGAATGATAAGCTTGGGACTAGATCTGATAAGTGTACTTTTGTGGGATATCCTAAAGAAAGTTTAGGATATTATTTCTACAATTCTACTAAACAAAAGGTGTTTGTTGCCAAACATGCTGCCTTCTTGGAAAAGGAGTTTATCCTTGAAGGGGTCAGTGGGAGGAAAATAGATCTTGAAGAAATTCAAGAACCACAAACCACTATAGATCAAATGGATGAACCTGTCCAAGTAGAGATTCCTTCTATACCACACCCTATTCGTAAATCTAGAAGAGTACCAAAGATACCTGATAGGTATGGACTTGTCATAGAAGATGACGATGAGGTACGGGCCATAGATGATGATGATCCATTGAATTACGAACAGGCTATAAGTAGTAAAGACTTAGAGAAGTGGCAAGAAGCCATGAAATCCGAGATGGACTCAATGTATGAGAACCAAGTATGGACTTTGGTTTCACCACCTGAAGGCATTAAGCGTATTGGGTGTAAATGGGTCTTTAAAAGAAAGACTGGAATAGACGGTAAGGTAGAGACCTATAAGGACCGACTGGTCGCAAAAGGTTTCAAACAAAGACAAGGAGTTAACTATGATGAAACCTTCTCACCAGTAGCAATGCTCAAGTCCATTCAGATTTTGCTTGCGATTGCAGCTTACCATGACTACGAAATCTGGCAGATGGACGTGAAAACGGCCTTCCTCAATGGGAAACTTAAGGAGGATGTGTATACACATGACCGAGGGATTTGTTTCAAAGGTTGGAACAAATCAAGTCCATAAGCTTCTGACGATCCATTTATGGATTGAAGCAAGCTTCTCGTAGGTGGAACATCCGTTTTGATGAGACAATCAAAGAGTTTGATTTTATCAAAAATGAGGATGAACCATGTGTGTACAAGAAGGTTAGTGGGAGCGCTGTTTCATTCCTCGTATTATATGTTGATGATATATTACTGATAGGGAATGATATTCCTATGCTGCAATTAATTAAAATCTGGTTATCTAAACACTTCTCCATGAAGGACTTGGGAGAAGCATCCTATATTTTGCGGATAAAGATCTATAGAGATAGATCTAAAAGGATGCTTGGCTTGTCCCAAAGATCGTACATTGACTCGATGCTAAAGAGGTTTAGCATGCAAGATTCCAAAAGAGGTCTCATGTCGATGAGCCATGGAATACATGAAACTAAACATGTCCTTAATAAATCCTATGTAGAAACCCGCATGTCCTAAGAAGCTCTGAATTCCTTTTACAGATGATGGAGGAGGCAGTTTCTCAATTGTCTCAATCTTTGCTCTATCCACCTCTAATCTGGATGCAGAGACCTTATGCCCAAGAATAATCCCTTCTTGCACCATAAAATGACATTTTTCCTAGTTAAGCACCAGGTTAGTCTCCACGCACCGCTTTAACACTAAAATCAGATTTGTCAAACATAAATCAAAGCTATCCCCGAACACAGAAAAGTAATCCATGAATACCTCCAAATTTTGTTCAACCATGTCGGAGAAGATTGCCATCATACATCTTTGGAAGGTCGCCGGCCCATTACATAAACCAAAAGACATGCGCCAGAATGCAAACGTATCGTATGGACATGTGAACGTGGTCTTTTCTTGATCTTCCAGAGCTATGGCAATTTGATTATACCCGGAATATCCATCCAGCAGACAATAGAATTGATGTCCCGCTAATCTGTCCAACATTTGATCAATAAACGGCAAAGGGAAGTGATCCTTGGGTGTGGCTTTATTTATCTTGTGGTAATCCATACATACTCTTCAGCCTGTAACAGTTCTAGTCGGGATGAGCTCATTAGCTTCATTCTTCACCACTGTCATACCCCCTTTCTTCGGTACGCACTGTACAGGACTTACCCACGAACTGTCTGAGATTGGGTAAATAATACCGGCATCCAACCATTTTATAATTTCCTTTTTCACCACATCTTTTATAATGTGATTTAACCTTCTTTGCATCTCAATGGTTGGTTTTAACCCCTCTTCCATTAAAATCTTATGCATACAGAAAGATGGGCTAATACCTCGAATATCGTGCAGAACCCGTAGCAATTTTTCCTTTTGGGTGTCAGTTAACTCTGTCAAAACAATAACTGGTAGAGTCGAATCTTTCCCCAGATAAGCATACTCAAGATGAGAGGGAAGTGGCTTTAATTCTAACACCGGTGGCTCTTCTATCGAGGGTTTGCACTTTTTACCTTCCTTTTCGGGCCTATCAAGCGTGTCGAATGGTTGATTATTTTTCCGGTAGAATGATGATGTGTCTAGCCATTTGATCTGCTCAATGTCCTCATCAATACTATAGTCATCTATTCCGAACAACATGGATTCTATCGGATCCTCTGAGTAATTACCGCAAATCTTGTGATTAACTAACTCATCCATTAAATCCACCCGCAAACACTCACCTTTTTCCTTCGGATAAGACATTGATTTAAACACATTAAAAGTGACATGTTGATCTTCAACTCGCATCGTCAATTCTCCTTTCTCAGACGTCGATCAAAGTTCTCCCTGTTGCTAAGAATGGTCGCCCGAGAATGATGGGAATTTCCTTATCTGCTTCATAATCCAAGATAACAAAATCTGCTGGGAAGATGAATTTATCCACCCTTACTAATACGTCTTCAACGATACCTCGTGGATATGTAACTGATCGGTCCGCCAATAATAAACTGATATTTGTCGGTTTTGGTGCCTTGAGCCCTAACTGACTGTAGATTGATAATGGCATTAAATTAATACTGGCCCCCAAATCACACAGTGCTCTCCCCGAAAACTGATTACCAATGTCACACGGAATAGTAAAACTACCTGGATCTTTCAACTTCGGAGGCAACTTGTTCTAGATAATTGCGCTGCATTCTTCGGTTAGCGCTACTATTTCAAAATCACCCAGTTTCCTTTTCTTTGACAACATATCCTTCATGAACTTAGCGTAGCTTGGCATTTGTTCTAAAGCTTCGGTAAATGGGATGTTGATATGCAGTTTTTTGAAAATATCCAAAAATCTTGAAAACTGCTTATCTAACTTGGATTTCTGAAATCTCTGCGGATATGGTATGGGTGGCATTGTGATAGTTGGTTCCGGTGCATTCTGCTCTATGATTTCATCTTTATATTTCCCGATTTCCACAACTTCTTCTATTTCAGTTGTTGAGTTGTTCCCCTTTTCCTTATATCCTTAACTGTTTCTTGCAAATCCTTCCCACTGCATAAAGTTATTGCCTTGCAATGCTCGTTTCTGCCCGGATTTATTTCTGTATCACTTGGGAGTGTTCCTAGTGGACGGTTATTCAATGCATGTGCTATTTGCCCCACTTGATTTTTCAGATTCTTTAACGATGCCCCATGGCTTTGCAAAGTCAGCTCTACTTGATTCATTTTCTTGTCTTATTCCTCGTTCCTTTTGTCAGATGCTCTAATGAATTTTTCTAATGCTTCTTCCCAACTTGGTTTCCTTTCTGGTTGTTGTTGAGTCTGATTTTGGAATCCGGAGGTGTTTTGCTATCTAGGTGCTTGAGCTGCACCTTGATTGTTACTCCATGAAAACCCCGGATGATTTTTCCAACCTAGATTATAAGCATTTTGAGTCGGATACGATTGAGTTGATCGATTATAATTTCCTACGAACTGTGCTGATTCAGAATTTATGGCACATTGATCCGTAGCATGACCCCCAGCACACAACTCACAAACCATCGCTACCTACTGTGTAGCTCGTGGACGCCATATTTCCATATGCTTAGCTATTGAGGTCACTTGTGCTGTTAATTCTGTCATCGCGTCCACTTCATACTTTCCTGATGATTTCGGATGATTAGACCTCGTCATGGGCCACTGATAGTTTTTGGTCGCCATTGTCTCTAACAATTTATACGCCTCATCAAAACTCTTGGACATGATTGCTCCTCCTGCTGCTGCATCAATACTAGACCTCGTGGACGCGTGCAAACCATCACAAAATATCCCTAATTGCATCCACTGCGGAATTCCATGATGAGGGCACTTACGGAGCATATCCTTGAACCTTTCCCACGCCTCATATAACGACTCTGAATCAAATTGTGCGTAAGTATGAATATCGTTCCGTAGTTTTGCCGACTTCGCTGGTGGGAAGAACTTAGCTAATTTTTTTTGAGCTAAGTTATCCCAAGTGGTGATTGAGCCAGGAGGCAAAGAGTGTAACCAGCTTCGTGCTTTATCTTTTAAAGTAAACGGGAACATCCTCAACCTTGTAGCATCTTCCGATACATTGTTAAATTTGAAGGTATCACAAACTTCCAAGAAACTTAAGATATGCTCATTAGGATCATCTATCGAATTACCCCCAAACTGACATGTATTCTGTAGCATCTGAATTATTCCCGGTTTTATCTCGAAACTGTTCGCATTGATTATCGGCCTCTTAATACTCGACTGTAAATCAGTGACATTCTGCATGGCGTAATCCCTAAGTGATTTACATTGGTTTCTCGCCGTGTTCACGGGTATTTCTGATGCGCCAGCTTCTTCTTCAAATGTATAACCTCACTATTCAAATGCACTTTCCTAACTTCTTTTCAATGTCGCCCAGATATACGAAAAAAAGTTCCTCTTTAGCTTTCGTTCTAGTGTGCATACATGCACAAAATTCTTGCCAATCCAAGAAGAAAAATAAGTAACGTTTAAATTAAGACCGAATTGATTATAACTAATATGAAATTAATATTAATAAAAATTCCCCGGCAGCGGCGCCAAAAACTTGTTGATCGATTTCACAATCAATGAATACGTGCAAGTATACACGGTCAACAAGTAATAAAGTGATAAGAAAAGTATCGTTCGTTCCCGAGGAATTATTTAATAAAATTACCAAGTACTAACTCTTAACCAAATCAATTTTATTTAAACAATTTCAAATCGTGATTTTTCTAATTAAGAAAACTAAATTAACTAATTAAACTGAATTGCTTTATGACTGAATTCAAATAAATAAAGATTAAAACTTCAATATCCCCAATTATGAACTGTAAATCAATTATCCAATCATCCCAATTATTATATCTACTGAATTGTTAACAGGAATTCTCAAATGTCAAAAGTCCTTTTCCAAGTGATCAATTGCCTTCTATTTAATCCAGATTAATCTTGCTATATTCCTATGCAAAACAATTGAATTAAACTCCTTCTAATCCCAATTCCTTATGTGTTACATGCGGTGAACAAATATTTCCATTCAATTCACAAACCTAATTATTCACTTTGCAAATAACTAAGTCACATGATATCATGTCCAGTTCTAGCCCTAGAATTCCTCTTTCAATTCCTTCTAGAGTAACAAGGTAATTATTGATTAAATAATTAAGTAATAAGCACAAGACAAGATAAACAATTCACCTTGACATAAATAATTGGAATAAATCAAATAATTAATTCATAGACATAAAAGGTTCAATTGAAATCTTAATAAAAGAGTTAGTTCATAATTAATGAATTAAAACCAAGAATCCACAACTGAATAGACATTAAAAGATAAAAGTATGATAAGAGAAGAGAATAGAATCTATTGTCAGCAAATCTGATGCTCCCCTCTTGCTCCTGCTTTTGATCTTCAATGATCTCCAAGTTCCTTCAATCTCCAAAACTAATAAGAACTAGGGCTAATGTCTAATCTAATGGAGTGTATCTCTAATATAATCTATGTAATCTCCCTTATTTTATGTCTTACATCATGTATTTATAGGTTACAAGTCCAATTTTTAGCTTAGGAACAAACCCAATCTTATTTGAAGTCAAAAAGGTGTCAAAATTCACCCAAAACGCGTCCAAGCCACAACCAACCTCTTCCCAATGACCCAGTAGCTAGGCTTGAAACTCGACATCGCTTCCTCCCCGGCCCTTGCGCTGGGCATAAGCCTATTTTGGGCGCCCCGGCGCTGGCCCCAAGTTCTGACATTTTCTGCTTCGACGTCCTTTGGGAAAACGGCCATAACTTTTGATCTAGGAGGAGTTACGGGGCCTGCCACCTATCAAATCGAAGATATCGACGAGATCTATAACTTTAATTCTTTGAGGATTTAGAAATTCTGGGCGGATGAAGGCTGAAATTGAGCTGTAAGTAAATGCTATGCAAATGACCACCCAAAACCATGACGTTCGACGTCCGTTGGTACGACGATCATAACTCTTGCATCCGAACTCCGATTGGAATGATTCAAAATGTTCTAGAAAGCTAAGATGATGCTCTTCAATGTAAGCTAAGTTCCAAACCAAGAACATGAAGTAAACATGAAAGCCCAAATGATGTCTGGATTGCTTTTCTTTGCGTTTTCTTTGCTTTTCCTTACCAATAGTCGCTCACACCGCTCCCAAACGTATAACCTACAAAATGAACACAAAATGCATGAAAAGTAACTAAGACACATAAATATATGCAACTAATTCAAGTAAAAGATACCAGATAAGTGTATATAAAATCCACTTATCAAATACCCCCAAACTTAAACTGTTGCTTGTCCCCAAGTAACCAAACATAATGCAATGCAATGCAATGAAATGCAACTAATCTATATGTCTACGAATCCAGTAGTATTTGATAGAATCAAATCTATTCACTTGGCCTTAGAGCAATTAAGCAAACACGACAATACTTCATATCAAAACCAATCAACAATTTCCTAGTCAATCATCAAGTCTTAAACTGTTATTACTGGTATAGTGCGTGTGTGTGCTCAACAACCATGCTAACTGATATAAAATCAAATTTAACACATAACAAGTCTCTTCGAAGGCATCATACAGTGTAAAATCAAGAAATCTCAAAGATAGGCACGATTCAACTAAAATTAAACTCAACCAAATTCAAGGGTATATGTAGGATACTTATACTTTCTTTTCTTCCTTCTCTTTTTTTTTACACGGGGGCTTTTTGCTCTTTTCCCGTGATTATTTCCCTTTTATTTTTTTTTGATAGATGGTTGGTGAGTGCGTTTTACGCTCCATCTCACGCTTGTGTTTATGGGGAGTGTTTCTCCTCAACCCACCACAAGACTCAACATGTTTTTTTTAAAGCTTATATACCCCACATATATTCCCCCAAACTTAGGTTCTTGTCTAACTTTAGTCATCGCTACTTATTCTTGTCATTCTTTCATTCAAACTAGCATTATCCTTTAGAGTCCCATTATGTATCAATTTAAACTCAATCAATCAACAAGTTGTTTTCTTTGTCTTTATCATTATTATACTAGTTTCAAACAGAAAAAGATTCAATTCATAACAAGAAATCACATCAAAGCTCTAATAGTCAGTATTATACTTGTCTACCCAATTCTAATCTCATCATTAGCCAAAATAAACTTAACTATAACAAATCGCTGGACTTATGCAAAATGAACATAGTAACTAACTATTATTTTTGAATTTTTGAATTTTTTTTTTATAATGAACCTAAACTATATTAACAACATATGCAAAATAACATAACATAAACATGAAACTAAACATGCAATAACGAACTAAACTAAACTCCCCCAAACTTAGCAATTACAATGTCCTCATTGTAAGAATATAGCGATAAGTAGAAGAGAACTTCCCTATAATCAGCTAAGTGTGAGGTGCTGGTGGCGATGGTAGCGACGATCATTTTCCTATTGATTGAACCTCCAATACCTGCAATGAAGAGAGACAACATGTATTAGATTATAAGAGAACTTACTAAGCAAATTAATTCCTATCTACTAAATAAACTAGTAAAGCATATAAATATAAAAATTCCTGGGTTGCCTCCTAGTCAGCGCTTGATTTATAGTCTTTCAGCCTGACTTTGTCTGGTCAATGTTATCCAATTCCTCTTCGAAAGTTGAGGAACCCTCCATCCATCGGAAATAATATAGCTTTTGGTAGGTTCCCATTTACGATAGCCATTGTATTAAAGTCACCTAGCATGCTTTGTTTAGATAAGATCACATTAAAGAACGTCCAACATCTAGGTTTTTTTTTTCATTGTGTCTGCGAATAGATTCTGGTATTGAGGCTTGTCAGACACAACAATCTCTTCTTTTTTCTTCTCTAACTCATTGAACCAAGGCTTGGAAGTTGTACTCGCTTTTACGTCACAACGAGTATTGCCGACAACATGACTACCTAGCGGACATGGTTTTGCAAATCTAACCGGATTCTTGAACTTTGGCGGAGAAGGAACTTGGGGCACTAATAACATCGGCTCCTCCTCGTTGGTAATCATAGTTAGTTCTTCACCCTTTATTTTCATTATCCCCACTTGTCTCCTCTTTTCAACATCTCGTGTCTCATCCAATTTGTAAATTTGGCTCGGCACTTCATCAATTTCGTCATCCATGTCATAAAGCCAAGTGTTTGGAGGAAGGTTGTTTATGACTTTGGTCATTTGCTCTATCTCGATCCGCAAGATTTAGAATTGGCCCCTGCTTGATTAATCCTCTCTCTCGAACTTGGACCACAATTCCTCTAACCTTGAATTTTCTTCTTTTAATAGAGGTTGATATGAGAATTCCAGGCGTGTATGTTGGATTTGGAGTAGAGTATTGGTCTTGATAGTTGTAGCTCCATGAAAAATCCGGGTGATACCCCCAAACTTGTTCATAATTATCGTATGCATCTTGATTGAGGTAGTTACCACCATCTTGTCTCAAGCCCAAGATTGATGGTGCATTGATTACTCGGGTGATTGCCAACCTAATAGTCACACATAATCGCCATCATTCGCTCTCATTGGGATGCGATAACATCCAACTTCCTCGAAAGTTCTTTAATTTGTCTTGACATTGCGAAAAGTGTCGCGAGTCATCTAATCTCCATCCCCTTGGTTGAGTCACGTTAGGTGTATGGCCATTGATACTCAAAGTCATCCATGGTACCTAAAATGAGAGAAATATAAGAAGAGAATTAAAAATAAAAATAAAAATGTTTAAATTAAGACTAATTTGATTGAAATTAATATGGTAAAAAAATATTAAACTAATTCCCCGGCAGCGGCACCAAAAACTTGTTGATAGAATTCGCAATCAAAGAATACATGCAAGTATACACAGTCAACAAGTAATAAAGTGATAAGAAAAATTTCGTTCCCATAGAGAATCTTAATTAATAAATTCCAACTACTAGCACTATATCAACCCAATTTTATTTAAACAATGATAAATTGTGATTTTCTGAAATATTAAAACTAAATTAAACAATTAAAGATATTATTCTAAAATAAGCAAATAAATAAACGCATATTTGAATGATTGATTTTCGATAAATAAGGATTAAGACTTCAATATCCCTAATTATGAACTATAACTCAATTACCCAATTATCCCAATTATAATGTCTACTGAATTGTTAACAGGAATTCTCAATTATCAAAAGTCCCTTTCCAAGTAACCAACTGACTTCTATTTAATCCAGATTAATCTTGCTATATTCCTATGCAAAACAAGTGAATTAAACTCTTTCAATTCCAATTCCTTATGTGTTACATGCGGTGAAAAGATATTTCCATTCAATTCACAAACCTAATTATTCACTGAGCAAATAAATAAGTCACACGTTATCAAACCCAGTTATAACCCTAGAATTCCTCTTTCAATTCCGTCTAGAGTAACACGGTAATTATTGGCCAAATAATTAATCAGTAGATGCAAGGCATGATAAACAATTCACTTCAACATAAATAATTGGAATAAATTGAATAACTAATTTATAGCCATAAAAGGTTCAATTGAAATCTTAATAAAAGAATTAGTTCATAACGGAAATAAAAACCAATAATCGTTTGCAAATCATCCTTAAAGAATTATAAATTGAAAATAAGGAGAAGAAGAAGAAAACTCTGTAGCCAATCCTTAATCTTCAAGTAATCCTTGTGTAGCCTCCAATGAATTAATGAATAGATGAATGATTAGATGATTGAATAGATGATTCCCCTAATTTCAGCACTTAATTTCTTTTTATATCTCCCCCACACTCCTAATCCAATTAGGCTTTAAACAACAACCAATTGAGTGGGCAACGAAAAAGTCAATGCATGCGTCCCTAGTCAACATCTGGCACGACCCGGTTCCCGCTACTGGATTTGAATCGAAATTTGCCTTTTTACCGTGATCTTGAAATTACCAGAATGCCCTTTTTAAGCTTAAAATCTCCAAACACTCCTATCGCTCCCGATTCTGCAAAATATCACATAAACATAGTAAAGATATCCCTAAATGACCCGAGAATACAACTATTTAAGTCCAGGTATACCCGATGTATGGGTATATTACCCAATCATCAAATACCTAATGGAGTTTTACTTGCCTGTCAATAGGAATTCCCGTAGTGATAGTAGTACAAATGATCCTTAGACTTGAGATCATCATAGTATCTTATATATAATGAATTACACTTTGACTTATTCCTTAAGACTCTTAGAGTATATCAAAGGGCATGCTTGGGTGTAATAAGTTATATATGAAGATAGTGAATGATCAATAAAGAATCTACCACTTCTAGTAAAAGAAGAGAAATGTCTTATGTGATTCGATAAATGACAACCTAGGAATCCTTGGCCAAGGTGGAATGTAATTAGAAAGTAGTTTCTAATTTGCATTCATTAGGAGTTGTGCATTTAGGAATCGAAATACATATAATTAAATAAAATAAGACTTGACAGTAATTCCATGTCTTATATTTAATTGAGACATTGTATGGTGGAAGGATTGAATTGTACGGTAACTATTAACTCAAAGGTTCTTTTATGATTAATGTTGAAATCTATATTATCTGGAAAGTTGTTGATCGCTAGGGAGGCTTATCCATATTGTAGAATAAATATTATTTATTTAAATAAATTAATCGTTTAATTTATTTATTTAAATAAGATTAGAATTGTTTTAATTGATTTATTCACAACCGGTTTAATATAGAGAACCTAAAGGGTCACACCATAGAAGGAAGAATAATTATTTAAGATGTTAATGGCATAATCATAATAATATGTTAGTATATTTAATTTAATCTATGGTGATAGAATAAATAAAATAGCTTAATATTTGTTATTTAATATTTTAGAAATATTAAATATAGGCAAGCGATATTTCCACAATAATTTTTGATATTTTCACACGCAAAGTGTCGCTGTTGATATAAAAATCATCGCTATATGATCTATAGCGACACTTTTTGTGTGGAAATATCAAAAACTGTTGTGGAAATATCATTTCCCTAAATATAAATTAATAAGAGGAGTCTTAATAATATTATTACAATTATTATTATATTAATTTCTGAAAGAGTTTAGGAATTAATTTAATATAAGTACTCTCATTTATTCTTAATAGGATTAGGAGGGAAAATTAGTTAAAGGAGTTTAATTAATTATCCCTAATAAGATTAGGGAGCTCATTTAATTAAATGAGTTTAATTAAATGAATAATACCTTATTTTAATTAAAATAGGGTTACCTGATATCTTTATAAGATGAGTCATATATCAGATATCAGATATACGTAATTCTAATTATTGGAGAGTATGCCTCCTTTTTCTATAAAGATAGGAAAAACTAGGGTTTGAGCTAATACACCCTTCTTCTTGAAAATTGTTCTTTCTTGGTGGATCACCTCTAGAGGCCATACACTTGGGTGACTTACATTAATCAAAGGAAAGAATCTACCCGACGATTCAAGGAGATCGCGGAGAAGTAGGAGTTGAACTCGTACCCGTGGAAACTCGTATCTACAAGGGTATGATTACATAACTTCTTGTTCTTCGTTTTAATTAATAATATGCATAAAGGATGATCCAGGTAAATGATTTGTGAAAAATTTTAAAATCTGATTTTATTATGCTTCTGCTATTTTTGCAATTTGATTGCTACTTTGATTTTCACAAAACCTAACACCTAAGTGGCTTCGCCTCTACCCATTTGGTCATATAATCAATGTCGACTATAACAAAACTGACCTGACCTTTAGCTTTTGGCAATGGACCCAATATATCTACCCCCCAAACAGCAAAGGGTATAGGAGATAAGATCGAGTATAGCTCTTCTGGTGACTGATGTGGGATCAGACTGTTGAGCTGGCACTTCTCGTACTTCTTCACGTACTCCATAGCTTCCTTGAAAATTATAGGCCAGTAGTACCCCTGACGAAGTACTTTGTAGGCTAAGGACTTAGCAGCCATATGGTTACCACAGATGCCTTCATGAACTTCTCGAAGAGCATAATCAGCTTCGGACGGAGTCAAACACTTCAACAATGGAGACGAAAAGGCCCTTCGATATAGATCCCCATCAATAAGAACGAAATTAGCACTCTTGTACTTAACTTTTTTGGCCACCATCTGATCTGAAGGAAGGACGCCATCTACCAGATACTCCAAATATGGAGTCAACCAGCAGTTGGTACGATCAATACACATTACCGATTCATGTTGAACACGAGTATGCTGCAAAATTTCCAAGTAGACGGACCCATCGAAGATGTTAGCATCCGTAGTGGCCAGTTTTGACAGTGCATCGGCAATAGAATATTCATTGCGCTCGACCCCTTGAAATTCGTACGATAGGAAATACTAAAGCCGATCCTTCAACTCTGCTAAGTACTTGACCATTCTCGATCCTCGAGCTTCGTATTCCCCTTAGACTTGCTTAACGACCAACTGAGAATCACTGAAGATAACTATCCTCTGCACTTCGAGACTCTTAGCCAGCCGTAATCCTGTTAACACTGCCTCATACTCTGCCTCATTGTTTGTTGCCCTGAAGCCGAATCTGATGGCATGCTTCACTTTGAATCCCTCCGGACTTGTCAAAATGATCCCTGCTCCACTGATGTCTGAAGTAGAAGACCCATCTGCATACAATGTCCATGAGCTCTGCCTCTACTGAAGAACTGTAACTACTCTGTCAGGTCCTTCGGCTTCTGCCGCACCATCATCTGCTTCGGAAAATGAACATTCAACTACAAAATCAGCCAAGGCCTGCTCCTTGATAGCTGTCTGGGGATGATATTCAATGAAAAATTGAAACAACTCCATTGTCCAAGCAGCTAATCTCCCCGAAACTTCAGGTTTTCTCAGAACCTTCTTCAGAGGCTAATCTGTATACACCACTAACAGCCGACCCTAAAAATACTGCCTAAGCTTTCGACTAGCTATCATCAAAGCGAAGGCAAATTTTTCAATATCTGGGTACCTTGTTTTAGCATCCCTAAGGACGTGGCTTACATAGTAAACCGGTGTGTCGCTTACCCCAACTTCTCGCACTGTAATCGCTTCTCTACCGCCAATGAACTAATCATAAGTATAAATACAAAGGCTCAGCAGGAGCGGGCTTCACCAACAAAGGTGCCGAAGACAAATACATCTTGATCCCCTGGAATGCGTCCTCATAGTCTGAAATCCACTAGAACGTCTTTGCATTCTATGGCCCTTTCAATGTGTCAAAAAATGGCAAATACCTTTTTGCCGACTTGGACATGAACCTCCTCAAATCTACAATCCTCTCTGTCAGACGTTGAACATCTTTAAATGACTGAGGAATCTTTATGTTCAAAATTTCATGGATCTTCTCTAGGTTGGCTTCAATACCTCTCTGACTGACAAGATAGCCCAAAAACTTTCCAGCACCAAGACCGAAGGTGCACTTCGTCGGATTTAGCCTCAAGTTATGATGACGAACCGTCTAAAAGCACTCTTCTAAATCATCTAAATGTTTCTGTACAAGCATGTTCTTCACGATCATGTCAACAATGTACACCTCCAAGTTCCTGCCCAGCTGGTATCTGAAGACGAAGTTCATCATTCTCTGGTACGTGGCTCCAACATTAATCAAGCCAAATGTCATCTTCTTATAGGCATATATCGAACGATGCATAATGAACGTCGTCTTCGGTATATCCTCTTTGCACATGGAAATTTGATGGTAACCAGAGAATTCATCCATAAAACTCAATAGGGCATACCCCGAAGTCGCATCGATGAGCTGATCGATGTGGGGTAGTGGATAGAAGTCCTTTGGGCAAGCTTTATTCAGATCTGTATAGTCGATGCAAACTCGCCACTTCCCATTCTGCTTCTGGACCAGCACCACATTCACCATCCACTACAGGTAGTTGTTGGTCGTTTTACCGATCAATATATGCGTGCAAGTATACACGGTCAACAAGTAATAAAGAGTAAGTAAAGTATCGTTCCCACGGATAATTAACTAATAAAGTTCACCAAGCACTAGCCCATAACCATTTCAGTCTTATTTATACGAATGATGTGATATTTTATATATAAACTATGTAATTAAATAAACCTAACTATTCCTGGAGTGAGACTAGATAATGAAGACCTGGGATCACAATTTCATCTATTGACTCATTCAACCATACACTTCATGTTAAGCCAAACTAATTATACCGGTTTTTTAGTTGAGAACACGAAAGTAAAGTATAGCCATCTCTCAATGTACCATACCCATATCACATATAATCCACAATTGATAGAATACACATGAACACCCACATTACCTAAACCACTATATGTCTATGTGATTTACAAATAATTAGGGTTTAAGCCCAAGTTCTCAATTGACTATGAATGGTGCTTCGGTATATGTTTATCCTAAGAACAAATCATACATCCCATCACAATATAGAATATATCATCACAAACTATTAAGATCATCAGATCCAAACCCATACATCGTCTCTCAAGTCCATATGGATTATCACAGTAATTGATGGCCAATCAACTAAGCAAATAACATGAATCTAAATAGACAATCCTATAGCAATCAATAAGGTTAACAATGAAATATATCAGAATAAACTAATCCATAGGATCCATTGCAATCTCAGAATAGAGTTTAAATCATAGTTGAATCAAATTTATCATCCACATATTCAAAAAACATCATAAGATTACAAATAAGAATCAAAGAGAGGATAAAAGTATAGAATTGAAGTGCAAATCTGTTCTCCTGCTCCAAGATGGAATCTCTGATGCTTTCCAATTGCTTCAAGTCTTAAATCTCATCAACTCTAGAAATCACTACTCTAATCTACTCTAATCAAATATCGAAATTAAAGAGAAGAAAGCAAATAATGATAGCTTATTGATCCCCCCAAGGGGTGGTATCCCTCTTTACAACTGATATAAGTCTAATATATAAGCCCTAGTTGAGCCCCCCCCCCCTACTCAGTTACGCTTCCAATTTCCAATTTAAAATAAAGTCGGTATCAGAGTCAACGTCATGTGGATCCTTTTAGAAACACTTCTTGCAAGGCCATGAAAGTGTGCAATGTCGGCCTTTTGGTTGATATGCGGGTGCCGCGTCCTTTAGCCTTTATGTAGCCGCCTTGTAATTGCAAGGCTTCAACTTTGAATCCTCAGGTTCTGCTGCTGCTTCTTCCTTGTCATGTTGCTACTGATGTTTTGATATGCAACTTTTGCTCTTTTGTTTACCACTGCTTAGCTTCTTTTGTCCACTCGACCCTCATGTTGTGCCTTCATTGATCACATGCCATCTACCAATGCCGAGCTCATGCCATTTCCTGCACTTTTACACCAAAGGAGTTCTCAGTACATGCAATGCAAAATATCATGAAATGTAACTAAAAACATACTAAAATGTACTTGAGATGGGCATAGTTCTCGTGAATTGATATCCAATAAGTAGGTATAAAACCCACTTATCAAATACCCCTAAACTTGAACTATTGCTTGCCCTCAAGCAATGCAAATGAAAACAAAAATGAGTATAAACAACACAACATAATACAATCTACATGTTATGCAAGCTACGTTACTATGAACTGAATCCCCAGATTTCCAGCCATGTTAAGAATTCTAATAAGATATGCCTCAGAGAAATATCAAGATCCAAGAACAAAGCATCAATCTAAGCTAAAGGCATAATGACATACAATCAGACAATCTGAACCTCCTATAAAGAAGCTGTGTGTGTGTGTTGTGTTCACAGATAAGCTTGACAAAGATGAAGATACCACATGCTAAATTGGTTAAGACAGAAAATTGAAGTTTAAATCAAGAACTACATATACTAATGAGACATCAACTACTCCAACACATCAATACAAATTAAGGTTCAACAATGGGTTTATTCTGCTTTATTTTTACTCACGAGGGCGATTTTCGCACTTTCCCGCGGTGTTTATTGATTTTATATATATATATATATATATATATATATATATATTTCCCATGATTGTGCAATGTCTCATTCCATTAGGCTAACAGTGCTACCCCTTAGCGAGCTTTCAACCAATGACTCCCAGACCATTAAGACCTTAGGGCGCTAGGTGTAGAGACAATCACCTCGGGCGTACTTACTCAAGTAACAAAGGCCCCGAAACAAGACTAGCCACGGTAATTATTCCTTTTTTTTTTTTTTTTTGTTCTTATCTTTTTTCTTTATGCCTGTTTTTTTATATAAAGCAAGCATACCCATGTGTTCCCAAAACTTGAGTTTCAGTGTCTTCATAGTCATTACTCACTTCCTACACAATTCTATCATTAAAAACAACATTTTCCTCTCAGCAGACAAGCATGCTAATCTTAATCAACAAGCAAATAGGAACATTGTCGTGCTACCCGGTAACATCTAAACAACATGCATAGATTACATCATGTATGAAATTATAACTAAGTTTAAGTTATCAACAGAGTTCAAAAATCTATCACATTTCTATTTCATCATTGGCCAAATTAGATTTCAACTAACTAAAAGCTTGGGATTATGCGATGTTATGCAACTAAACACATACTAAGTCAACAAGACAAAAGAAAACTAAAAACAAAAAATTTTATGTAAAATTTAACTATAAAGATACTAAATTACCCTACTATGCAACTTAAACATGCAATCAAACTATATGCAACTAACTATATGCAACAACTACTCACTACAACTCAATACCCCCAAACTTAAAATAAACAATGCCCTCATTGTAATTAAAAGTGAAAGAATACTCCCCTAAGTGGCAATGTCATCTCCGTTCGCCTCCTCATGATTCGATTGTATATCAAACGATGGCTAAATTTGAGATATTCTATAGTTGGAAACTGAGTGTGGGCTTCTAACTGTCCGAATGCTTGAGTCAGAAATTCTAAAAATTTTAGTAATTTTTTTTTCCTTGAGAGTGAATTTATGAATTGCCTGATGAACAGTTCTTTGTGGATTTGAAAGGAATCGAGAGAGGAGATTCGAATCTAGACCTAGTTAATATAGCATGTGTCATGAATTTTGTCGATAGCAGATTTGTGATCATTGTTAAGGTAGAGATACGCTTGACATCGCATGTAATCGTATAGAGAGCTTAAACTTCAACTTTTTTTTATTGCAGTTCACATAGAGATATAGTGAGTTGGTTAATTTAAGTATTTAACGGATTTCTATCTTAATTGTGGATTGATGTTAATATGGTATTAGTGCATCGAGAGGTGGCTTTTACTACGTTCGTGTTCTTGATTAATAAACTGGAATATTGAATTGAGTTGGAATAAAGGTTGGAAAATCAGAGGGAAGCTTAGGGTGAAATCATAAGTCTAATTCTCCATTAATTGTTTGAAATTCGGATTTCGTTATTGGTGACTGTTTTGTGATAGTTTATTTCTTTATTAATTTAGTTTTTTATATATATAATTTAAAACCATTGAATTGATTAGTTTAATAAAATTAGGGTTAATACAAAATTGATAATTGTGAAGTTAAGATTCTTTATATTTTTTCCTCGTGGGAACGATACTTTATTCACTACTATATTACTTGTTGACCACGTGCACTTGCGTGTTTTTAAGCGTATTGATTTTCACCAATAAGTTTTTGGCACCGTTGCCGGGGACAATTTAGCTGAGATTTAAATTTTTGCTTTTACAATATTAGTTTAATTAGTCCAGTTTTACTTAAACATTTTTTATTTTGTTTTCTCTATTTCAGGTTTTCGATATTGGTTTATGCAAACAGGATCTAAACATCTAGACTTGCTTCCTTTTGAGGAAGACATTGACAGACGATTTCAAAAGTTGAGTAAGTGGATTGAGGAAACGAGGAACGAATTCAAAAATTCTGATAAGGAAGAAACGATGGTCGTCAAGACCGTAAAGCGTTGAGGGGATTTTGCCCACACCTAGGGTGATCGATCTCGCAATGAGCATTACTAGGCCTGCAATTGCTGCGAACACTTTTGAAATAAAGCCTGAGAGCATTTAGATGATGCAAAACTCATATCAGTTTGGGGGAATGGCAAACGACGATCCGAATGAGCATTTGATCAGTTTTCTAAAAATGTGCGACACGTTCAAGTACAATGGGGCGTCAGATGAAGCAGTGAGACTTCGCTTGTTCCCATTCACTTTACGGGACAAGGCGAAGAGTTGGTTACATTCTTTACCGTCGGGTTCGATCACTACGTGGGAGGATTTGGCTCAAAAATTTCTTGCCAAATTTTTCCCATCGGCAAAGACTGCGAAAATGAGGAATGACATAACAATGTTTGAGCAGCAGAATGGGGAGTCACTATATGAGGCATGGGAAAGATATAAGGAATTACTTAGAAAGTGCCCACATCATGGATTGCCCAAGTGGTTACAAATGAACACATTCTATAACGGGCTACATGGAAACGTCAGAACTAGCATTGATGCGGCATCGGGCGGTGCATTCATGGCTAAGAGTTATAAGGACGCATACAATTTAATAGAAACAATGGCGGCAAATAACAACCAGTGGCCCACAGCAAGAATGACACAGGCAAAAGCGGCTGGGATCTTGGAATTAGATGGAGTAACAGCTATACAAGCACAACTTTCTGCGTTATCCATGAAGTTTGATACGATGAATGAGAGGGTAAATACGATGGTAGGGGCTCAAGTTCAACAAGTTCAGCAGGTTATGGTAGTATGTGAATTATGTGCGGGTGACCATCCGACGAGCAAAGCAGCAATAAATCCAAAGATCCGCTCAGGCCATAGGCAACTACAATAGAATTCTGCAAAATACTTACCAAAACACCTACAACCAGGGGAATAAGAACCACCCAAACCTTTCATGGAGCAATAATCAACAAACTCAAGCTCCACGACCATCATATCCCCTTGGTTTTCATAGTCATCCGCAACAGACTCAACAGCAGGATAGGAAATCCGATGGGGAGGAAACATGGGCAAGGAACATGACTAGCAACGATTTGGCTATGAATAATCATGCTATTGCTATAAAAATCATATAGAATTAGATAGGTCAAATTGCGTTGGCATTGAATAACAGACCACAAGGAACATTACCTAGCGACGCCGAGAGAAATCCTAAGGGTAATCAGGAGCAATGTCAAGCAGTTACGTTAAGAAGTGGAAAACACCTCAGTGGGAATAGTGCAAAAAATTCAGCAACACCGGAGGAAAAAGTTGATTACAGTAACGCAGTGGAGGGTAACAAAAATGAGGAAATAAAGTTAAACAGTGAGCCTATTGTTTATCCTCCACCGCCGTTTCAACAGAGGGTCCAAAAACAGAAATCAGATAAGCAGTTTGTAAAGTTTTTAGATGTGTTCAAGAAACTCCAGATTAACATCCCATTCGCAGAGGCCCTGGAGCAAATGCCGAGTTATGCGAACTTTATGAAAGGAATTCTGTCGAGGAAGAAGAAATGGGAAGAATTCAAAACGGTGGCACTAACAGAGGAGTGTAGTGCGGTGTTACAGAAGAAGCTTCCACCAAAACTCAAAGACCCGGGGAGTTTTACTATCCCGTGCACGATCGGGAAGATGTCATTTAACAAGTGCTTATGTGATTTGGGGGCGAGTATAAACCTGATGCCATTATCAGTATATTCAGAATTGGGTTTGCCCGTGCCAAAGCCTACGAATATTTCATTGCAGTTGGCAAATAGGTCAGTCACATATCCGAGGGGCATTGTAGAGGACATTTTGGTAAAAGTGGATAAGTTTATATTCCCTGTGGACTTTATCATACTGGATTTTGATGAAGATAAGAACATCCCGATCATCCTAGGGAGACCTTTCTTGGCCACGGGAAGGATACTCATAGACGTGCAAAAAAGAGAACTTACAATGAGGGTCCAAGATCAAGAAATAAAATTCAATGTGTTCAAAGCCATGAAATATCCTACGGACGAGGAATAATGTTATCGAATGGATTTAATTGAGCAAATTACCAGCGAAGATCTTAACAAGAGTTTGATCAATGATCCGTTAGAAACAACCTTTATTGGGGGATGAAGAAAAAGATGACCCAAATTTGTGGACTTATTACGGATGCTAGACTCTCGTTGCAAGAGTTAGCCGATCAGAAGAGCACCGGTTGAACCTCTGCACACCGAGGAGATAGTTGCAGAAAAATTAAAACCATCATTGGATGAGCCACCGACATTAGAACTTAAGCTACTCCTTAAACATCTCAGGTATGCGTATTTAGGCGATTTAAATTCTTTACCTGTAATTATTTCTGCTGCACTTAATGATTTACAGGAAGAAAAGTTGTTGGGGATGCTTAGGGATCATAAATCAGCAATTGGATGGACGATTGCGGATATAAAAGGCATTAGCCCATCATTTTTTATGCAGAAGATTCTGATGGAGGATGATGCAAGTCCATCGGTGGAGCATCAACGTCGACTTAACCCAATCATGAAGGAAGTGGTCAAGAAGGAAATTCTGAAATTATTGGATGCCGGTGTCATATATCCAATTTTCAACAGTAAATGGGTAAGTCCGATTCATTGTGTGCCGAAGAAAGGGGGAATGACGATGATTCAAAATGAGGATAACGAGTTAATTCCAACAAGGACAGTGACAAGTTGGAGGGTGTTCATCGATTATAGGAGATTGAATAAGGAAACCCGAAAGGATCATTTCCCGCTACCTTTTATCGATCAAATGTTAGACAGGTTAGCGGGACATGAGTTCTACTGTTTATTGGATGACTACTCGGGATATAATCAGATCGCCAATGCTCCTGAGGATCAAGAAAAGACAACATTCACATGTCCTTACGACACATTTGCGTTTCAGAGGATGTCATTCGGGCTTTGCAACGCACCCGCAACTTTCCAACAGTATATGATGGCTATTTTTTCAGATATGGTGGAGAAGAATGTTGAAGTCTTTATGGACGATTTCTCAATCTATGGAGACACTTTTGACACTTGCCTAGAGAATCTGGTCATGGTATTGCAGCGATGTAAGGACATAAACCTCATATTAAATTGGGAAAAATGCCACGTCATGGTTGAAGAGGGCATAATATTGGGCCATAAGGTGTCGGCTCAAGGATTGGAGGTGGACAAGGCAAAGTTGGACACGATCGAGAAACTACCTCCGCCGAGCTCAGTTAAGGGTATTCGAAGTTTTCTAGGGTATGCTGGGTTCTACAGGAGGTTCATAAAAGACTTCTCTAGGATTGCAAAACCTCTATGCAGTCTTTTAGAGAAGGATGCCACTTTCATCTTTACTGCAGAATGTAAGTTCGCGTTTGACCTATTGAAGAAGAAATTAACTACAGCCCCCGTGATAGTCGCACTGGACTGGAAAATGCCATTCGAACTTATGTGTGATGCGAGCGACTATACGGTTGGGGCTGTTTTGGGCCAAAGACGAGACAAGGTGTTTCACGCCATATACTATGCAAGAAAAACACTCACAGAGACTCAAATGAACTACACTACTACAGAAAAGGAATTGCTTGCAGTGGTGTACGCGTTCGACAAATTCCGAGCATACTTGATCGGGACTAAGGTAATAGTCTACATGGACCATTCGGTGATTCGGTACTTAATAGCAAAAAAGGATGCTAAGCCACGCCTTATCCGATGGATTTTCCTACTTCAAGAGTTTGATTTAGAAATTAAAGATAGAAAGGGGACGGAGAATCAAGTTGCCGACCATTTATCAAGGCTGGAAAATCCGGGGAAAAAGGATGAAGATAGATGCGCGATCAACGAATCATTCCCGGATGAGCAACTATTTGAGTTGAATACAGAATTTTCGTGGTATGCAGACTTCACAAATTATGTGTTGAGCAAAATGCTTCCCCCGGATCTTACATGACAACAGAAAAAGAAGTTTCTACATGACGTCAAGTGGTACATGTGGGATGAACCGTACTTATTCAAACAATGCGCCGATAAGATGATTCAATGATGTATCCCATATAGTGAAGTCCACAACATATTACAAGAATGCCACTCATCGGCATACGGTGGACATTACAGGAGTGAGCGCACCGCGACAAAAGTGCTTCAATCTGGGTTTTATTGGCCTACAGTGTTCAAAGAAGCCCACCAATTTTTGAAAACATGTGATAGATACCAAAGGGTGGGAAACATATCGAAACGGAATGAGATGCCCCTACAAACAATTCTTGAAGTGGAAATCTTTGATATATTGGGCATCGATTTCATGGGACCTTTCCCTTCTTCTTTGAACAATCAGTATATTCTACTTACGGTGGATTACATCTCAAAATGGGTTGAAGCTGCAGCATTACCATCGAACGATGCCAAGGTGGTCCTCAAATTCCTTCAGAAAAACATTTTCATGAGGTTTGGCACGCCAAGAGCAATAATTAGTGATGAAGGTAGTCACTTCTGCAATAAGTCGTTTACAGCTCTTTTGGCTAAGTATGGGGTCAATCACAATGTAGCTACAATGTATCACCCTCAAACTAATGGGCAAGCCGAGGTATCGAACAGAGAAGTTAAGAGGATATTGGAAAAAGTCAGAATTGAGTCGAAAGATTGGTCACTTTATTGGATGACGACATGGGCGTCTTACAAAGACATACAAAACACCAATCGGGATGTCACCTTATCAACTCTTGTACGGAAAAACATGTCACTTACCGGTGTAGCTACAGCACAAGGCCTATTGGGCAATACAAAAATTGAATTTTGATCAAGACGCGGTAGGAGAAAAGAGGCTACTTCAACTAAATGAGCTTAACGAATTTCGACTCCAAGCCTACGAGAACGCCAAGCTATACAAAGAAAAGGTTAAAAGATGGCACGACCAAAAAATTATGCAACGAACATTCGAGCCGGGCCAATCAGTCCTCTTGTTCAACTCACGGCTGCGATTATTTCCAGGAAAGCTTAAGTCGAGATGGTCGGGACCATTTAATATAAAATGAGAATTTCCTCATGGCGCCGTTGAACTCTACAGTCGTAATCCGTTAGAAACGTTCAAGGTCAATGGTCAACGGATAAAGCACTACTAGGGTGGCGAGTTGAATTGGGATGCCGACAACATTACCCTCGCCGATACACAGTAAAACATGGAGTAGACAGGCTGAACGACTTAAAATCAAGCGCTAATTGGGAGGCAACCCAACTTTTCTTTATTTTTCATAGTTTATGTTCAATTTTTTAGGATATAGTTTATGAAGCAGTAGTTAGGTCTTGTCAATTATAAGTTTTGCTACAAATCTCTGAAAAGTACTAAAAATCTCATTGAAATTCCAAGTCGTCATTAATCTAACATATTGCATGTTTTTGGTTTCAAGAGAGGTCCAACGTGAGTCAGAGCAACAACGACTACGAAATGGAGGAAAATCAGAGAATTTTGCATCCCGAAAATTTTTGGCCAAAAATTTTAACAAAGGGTATGCCACGATACGAAGCGCCTTTTGGCTAGCACCTCACATTAAGTGGGGTCCCTAATCCTAAGCGGATATGTTTAGTTAGACCAAGCACCCCAATATATCCCTTCATATACAAACCTGGTGCCATCTTTGGTTCATCTCCTAAACACAACCCACGATACCAAACAACTACTACCACTACTACTACTACCTAAATCAATTAAACCCACCTTCTACCCCACGACTTCCACACGACTTCAATCTTGTCCACCATTTCATCTCCCCCACATCACTCTATATAAACCCTACCTCATACTTCCCATATTCAACACCATTAAACTCGAATTCTTCAAGAAATTGGGATACACACACTTGAGGGTAAGTTGCTATAGTGTCAAGTCTTCATCTTTTCTCAACTCCATAGCATCAACCTAAGTTTGGGAGATCCGAACGATCTGTGCACGCCAAGTATTTGACAGATTGACTGAACCAAGTTTTCAGGAAAGGTAGTGTTTGACAGATTGACAGATTCACTGTTGAAATTCAATGGCTTCTCAACCCACACCCAAACGCCAACGGGGGGCCAGTTCAAGCGCCGCTCCACCGCCAACCACCAATGACCGCAGAAAATTTGTGAGTGTCGCCGCCGCCGACCGTTATGAGTACATGCAATCTAAAGCACTTACGCCAGAGCGTGGTTTGGCCCCCGAGGGGAACGACGGGGAGATGATGTCACAAATTCACCAAAAGGGGTGGATCAAATTCACTAAACATCCGACACTCGCCGTGGTTAATATTGTCAAGGAATTCTATGCAAACGCCAAAGACAAAGATCCTTTCAAAGCGTTTATGCGGGGTCGAATGGTTCCGTTCAGTGACGATGCAATTAACGCTTACTATCGGTTGCGGGTGCCACGCCATTGTCAGTATGCCCAAATGAGGGATTTTGACCCAGATTATGAGGAGGTTATTAAAAATTTGACAAAGCCGGGCACATCTTGGACCAAGGTAGGAAGGGAGGAACAGTGTTCAATAGCAAGGACTTAAGCCGGTATGGAAAGATATGGTACGCATTTTTATGTGCGAAATTGCTTCCGTCCCAACACACTTCTGAGACGTCACCAAAGAGAAGGTGCATCAAGTTATACGCCATCAGGCAAGATTTCATTATCGACGTCCTTCTGGCCATCATTAGTTTCTCCATCCGCCAGTGCTTACGTGGAAATTTTTCGGGCGATTTGCCACACCCTTCACTTATATGTGCGTTGTGCCACAACGTCGGGGTACGTTATTCTGATGATGAGCCAACTCAACCGCCGCTTGCTTTGCTTGATTCAAGAATGATTGCGCGGTATTCAGTGAGGGGTGGAGGAGAGTCACATCCATGGGGTTTGGGTTTTATTTTTCCATCGGCGTCGGAGGATGATGTCAATGCCGAAGATACCTCAGGGGATGAGGATGAAACGATGGGAGATCAAGGAACTGAGCAGGTTCCGCAGACTGAGGCATTTTCTAGTACTCAGTTCCTTGAGTTCCAAAATCAGATGAATACGCATAATAGGGCAGCACGCCGGGAAATGCGGCGATTGGCGATGCGCCAAGATCACATGTTTGATGCCATGAACGCATCTTTCGCCTCATTCAACACAACGTTTCAAAGTTTCAACCCGGCGGCTCAATTTCCATATCAACAACCAGGTCCATTACCTCGCTTTCCTCCTAGTGATTCCGATGAGGAAGAGCACCAACCACCGCCCCAGACTTAGACGATTCCAGGGAAGTCCTATTGTACTTTATTGTTATCCAATGAGGGCATTGTCTTATTTAAATTTGGGGGGAGTAATTTGTTTAGTTGCATACATGCATTTTAAAATTTTTGTTGTCATATCTAGTTTTGCATTATAGAATAGGTATTTTCATAGTAGTTAGGATTTTGCATTGTTTTCATTTATCTAAAAATAAAATAAAATAATATATATATATATATAATAAAATAAAATAAAAAATTAGTTAAATAGTGTGTTTGCATATGTCCAACGGTGTCGCATTTTTTTCGTGTTATTTTTGTGGGCCAATGATGAGATTGTGAACAAGTTAACCAATATAGTATGGATTATTAGAACTATGATATAATTTCTGTTATGAATCGATTCCTAGACTTGTTTGAAACTGTTATAAAAGGGGTTGCACTAATAACATCTTTGTTGACCGGTTAGTTCAAATTGATACATAAAAAGTTTCTAAAGGATAATGCTAGGGTGAACTAGAAAATGACAAGGATAGGCAGTGAAGGCTTAACTTAGGCACAAACCTAAGTTTGGGGGAATACATGTGGGATATATAAGCTTGTTTAAAAAAAAGAAAAAAAAAAAAAAAGAATGAATGAAACATGTTGAGTCTTGTGGTGGGTTGAGGAGAAACACTCCCCATAAACACAAGCGTGAGATGGAGCGTAAAACGCACTCACCAACCATCTATCAAAAGAAAAAGAAAAGGGAAATAATCACGGGAAAAGAGCAAAAAGCCCCCGTGTTTTAAAAAAAGGGAAGAAAGGAAAGTATGAGTATCCTGCATGTACCCTTGAATTTGGTTGAGTTTAATTTTAGTTGAATCGTGCCTATCGTTGACATTTTTAAGTTTGCACTGTATGATACCTTCTAAGAAGTTGGTTATGTATTGAATTTGGGTTTGTATTAGTTATCTTAGATGTTGATCACACACGCACGCTATACCAGTAATAGTTGTTCAAGAATTGAGATTTAATATGTAAGTGTGGATTGGTTTTGATAATTCGTATTGTAGAGTTGCTTGTTTTCTCTGAGGCCGGTGGGAGAAGTAAGTTTATGCGATGTTGTTGGATTTTTAGGCATTTAGATTTTTATTGCATTTCATTGCATTGCATAGCATGTAGTTTGTTTTGTGCTTGAGAACTAGCACGGTTTAAGTGTGGGGGATTTTGATAAGTGGATTTTATATACACGAATCGATATTCATTTCAAGTTTAAATTCGTAGTTATTTTCATGTTTTGTGTTCGTTTTTACTCGTTTCATGTTATTTTATGTGTAGGGTGATCATGGATGCTATTGGTGAGGAAAGACGGTTTTTTTGGAGCAAAAGTGAAAAAAAGTTGGAGTAAGAAAAACTTGAAGTCAAGAGCCTAGTCCACGGGGGAATTTTTATTATGCTTGTATACCCACGGGGTGGGGTCCCGATTCTCGAATCGTCTCGCTTAGTTTCAACTTCTGCTAGAGCTCGGTTTGTTGGACTGGATTGATGCGTTTGGACTCTAATAAAAGGAGAATTCGGCCAGAGGAGAAGGAGAGCTTGCGATTACGTAGAAAAACAACAATCTTACAACAAATAAAGGCATAATTCAAGAGCGATTTCAAGGATTGAAGAACGAACGTTGGAGGAGTAATTTTCAGAGATTGTCACGACAGTTGCAAATCGAGGCTACGTGAAGAGGTTTTCCATAATTCTTCTTCTCTTTCATCTATTTGTAATTGGAAGGATGTTTTCAACAAATTATTCAATTTTTAATTCATTCGTTATGAACTAATTTACTTATTAGACTTGTGATGGATCTTTGGGTGAAACAATGATTCTATAACTTTGATTTCCAATTCAATAAGATATTTTCAGTTTATCTATGTTAATTTGAGCGTGAATTTATGAATTGCCTGATCAACAGTTCTTTGTGGATTTGAAAGGAATCGAGAGAGAGATTCAATCTGCACCTAGTTAATATAGCATGTGTCATGAATTTTGTCGATAGCAGATTTGTGATCATTGTTAAGGTAGAGATACGCTTGACATCGCATGTAATCGTGATAGAGAGCTTAAACTTCAACTTTTTTTATTGCGCTCACATAGAGATATAGTGAGTCAAGTTAATTTAAGTGTTTAACAGATTTCTATCTTAATTGTGGATTGATGTTAATATGGTATTAGTGCATCGAGAGGTGGCTTTTACTACGCTCGTGTTCTTGATTAATAAACCGGAATATTGAATTGAGTTGGAATAAAGGTTGGAAAATCGAGGGAAGCTCGTGGTGAAATCATAAGTCTAATTCTCCATTAATTGTTTGAAATTCAATTTCGTTATCAAAGTGACGCTTTTGTGATAATTTATTTCTTTATTAATTTAGTTTTTTATATATATAATTTAAAACCATTGAATTGATTAGTTTAATAAAATTAGGTTAATACAAAATTGATAATTGTGAAGTTAAGATTCTTTATATTTTTTCCTCGTGGGAACGATACTTTTTATTCACTACTATATTACTTGTTGACCACGCAGCACTTGCGTGTTTTTAAGCGTATTGATTTTCACCAATAAGTTTTTGGCACCGCCTTTAGGGGACAATTTAATGAGATTTAAATTTTTGCTTTTACAATATTAGTTTAATTAGTCCAGTTTTTACTTAAACATTTTTATTTTGTTTTCTATTTCGTGTTTTCGATATTGGTTTATGCAAACAGGATCTAAACATCTAGACTTGCTTCCTTTTGAGGAAGACATTGACAGACGATTTCAAAAGTTGAGTAAGTGGATTGAGGAAACGAGGAACGAATTCAAAAATTCTGATAAGGAAGAAACGATGGCTGTCGAAGACCAGAAAGCGTTGAGGGATTTTGCCACACCTAGGGTGACTGGTCTGCAGTCGAGCATTACTAGGCCTGCAATTGCTGCGAACACTTTTGAAATAAAGCCTGAGAGCATTTAGATGATGCAAAACTCATATCAGTTTGGGGGAATGGCAAACGACGATCCGAATGAGCATTTGATCAGTTTTCTAAAAATGTGCGACACGTTCAAGTACAATGGGGCGTCAGATGAAGCAGTGAGACTTCGCTTGTTCCCATTCACTTTACGGGACAAGGCGAAGAGTTGGTTACATTCTTTACCGTCGGGTTCGATCACTACGTGGGAGGATTTGGCTCAAAAATTTCTTGCCAAATTTTTCCCACCGGCAAAGACTGCGAAAATGAGGAATGACATAACAATGTTTGAAAGCAAAGAGAATGGGGAGTCACTATATGAGGCATGGGAGAGATATAAGGAATTACTTAGAAAGTACCCACATCATGGATTGCCCAAGTGGTTACAAATGAACACATTCTATAACGGGCTACATGGAAACGTCAGAACTAGCATTGATGCGGCATCGCCAAGGTGCATTCATGGCTAAGAGTTATGAGGATGCATACAATTTAATAGAAACAATGGCGTAAATAACAACCAAAGGGCCCACAAAGAAGAATGACACAGTAAAAGCTACCGGATCTTGGAATTAGATGGAGTAACAGCTATACAAGCACAACTTTCTGCGTTATCCATGAAGTTTGATACGATGAATGAGAGGGTAAATACGATGGTAGGGGCTCAAGTTCAACAAGTTCAGCAGGTTATGGTAGTATGTGAATTATGTGCGGGTGACCATCCGACAGAGCAGTGTGCAATAAATCCAGCATCCGTTCAGTTCATAGGCAACTACAATAGAATTCCGCAAAATACTTACCAAAACACCTACAAGGGAATAAGAACCACCCAAATCTTTCATGGAGCAATAATCAACAAACTCAAGCTCCACGACCATTAATTTAGTTTTTTTATATATATAATTTAAAACCATTGAATTGATTAGTTTAATAAAATTAGGGTTAATACAAAATTGATAATTGTGAAGTTAAGATTCTTTATATTTTTTCCTCATGGGAACGATACTTTATTCACTACTATATTACTTGTTGACCACGTGCACTTGCGTGTTTTTAAGCGTATTGATTTTCACCAACATGTAACTACTATCTCTTGAGTACGTTGGGCTGTAAGAACATCCAACCTCTCCGAAAGTGTTGTAATTTGTGCTGACAATGTAGAAAATACATTGAATCCCTCAATGCTTATGTCCCTTGGTTGAGGCATATTCACATAAGGCCATTGATAAGCAAAGTCATCCATGGTACCTGAAAAGAGAGAAATATAAGAAGATAATTAAAACAAAATAAAAATGTTTAAACTAAGACCAATTTGATTGAAATTAATGTTGGCAAAAATTTATTAATCTAATTCCCCGGCAATGGCGCCAAAAACTTGTTGGTTGTTTTACCGATCAATATATGCGTGCAAGTATACACGGTCAACAAGTAATAAAGAGTAAGTAAAGTATTGTTCCCACAGGGAATTAACTAATAAATTTCACCAAGCACTAGCCCATAACCATTCAGTCTTATTTAAATGAATGATGTGATATTTTATATATAAACTATGTAATTAAATAAACCTAACTATTCCTGGAGTGAGACTAGATAATGAAGACCTGAGATCACAATTTCATCTATTGACTCATTCAACCATACACTTCATGTTAAGCCAAACTAATTATACCGGTTTGTTAGTCGAGAACACGAAAGTAAAGTATAGCCATCTCTCAATGTACCATACTCATATCACATATAATCCACAATTGATAGAATACACATGAACACCCACATTACCTAAACCACTATATGTCTATGTGATTTACAAATAATTAGGGTTTAAGCCCAAGTTCTCAATTGACTATGAATGGTGCTTCGGTATATGTTTATCCTAAGAACAAATCATACATCCCATCACAATATAGAATATATCATCACAAACCATTAAGATCATCAGATTCAAACCCATACATCGTCTCTCAAGTCCATATGGATTATCACAGTAATTGATGGCCAATCAACTAAGAAAATAACATGAATCTAAATAGACAATCCTATAGCAATCAATAAGGTTAACAATGAAATATATCAGAATAAACTAATCCATAGAATCCATTGCAATCTCAGAATAGAGTTTAAATCATAGTTGAATCAAATCTATCATCTACATATTGAATAAACATCATAAGATTACAAATAAGAATCAAAGAGAGGATAAAAGTAGAGAATTGAAGTGAAAATCTGTTCTCCTGCTCCAAGATGGAATCTCTGATGCTTCCCAATTGCTTCAAGTCTTCAATCTCATCAACTCTAGAAATCACTACTCTAATCAACACTAATCTAATATCGAAATTAAAGAGAAGAAAACAAATAATGATAACTTATTGATCCCCCCAAGGGGTGGTATCCCCTCTTTACAACAGATATAAGTCTAATATATAAACCCTAGTTAAACCCCCCCCCCCCACTCAGTTACGCTTCCAATTTCCAATTTAAAATAAAGTCAATGGCTGTAGTCAACGTCACGCGCGGTCCCTTTGTAAACACCGCCGCGTAGCGCCTTGAAGTGTGCAATGTCGCCTTCATACGGTTGATGGCGCGGGCGCTGCGCCCCTTTAGCTCGTAGTCGCGTGGCGTAATGCGCGCCTTCCTAACTTTGAATCCTTAGGTTCTGCTACTGCTTCTTCCTTGTCATGCTGTTATTAATGCTTTGACATGCAACTTTTGCTCTTTTGTTTACCACTGCTTAGCTTCTTTTGTCCACTCAACCCTCATGTTGTGCCTTCATTGATCACATGCCATCTACCAATGTCGAGCTCATGCCATTTCCTGTACTTTTACACCAAAGGAGTTCTCAGTACATGCAATGCAAAATATCATGAAATGTAACTAAAAACATACTAAAATGTACTTGAGATGGGCATAGTTCTCGTGAATTTATATCCAATAAGTAGGTATAAAACCCACTTATCAGTAGTCGATCTCAATGATGAAGACAGCAGCTAGCATGTAATACCCGAGAATTTCTGCGTATTATTAAATAAATATATTAATGGAAATGAATATTTATTTGAATATGAACAATTTCGTGTTATGAAATAAGATAACTCAATTATATTAAATAATTAAATAATTGAGAATATGTGGAGTTTGTGGTAAACTCGTTGAAAGCCTTGTGTGGCATGGTGATGGGAAATACTAATAGTAATGTTAAATCGGCGAAGAAATTATAAGATGAGCAATTAAGTAATATTAATTGTTAATTGTTGTTGTAGTATACTATTAGTTGTTAATTGATGTGTAGTATTTTAATTATTTGATAATGAGGATTAATTAATGATTATTATTGTCATATTATTTAATTGATAATGGTTATGGTGGAATATTGATTTCTTGGTAATTAATTAATAATAGGTGATTATTATATAGATAAGTAATGGTTATGGAAATCCACAAATGTATTGATCAATGATTAATTGATATTAGTGATAATAAATTAAGGAAGTGCATGATTTAATTACTTCACATAAATGAGTAAGTTAGTAATATAATAATATTACATAAACCTTATGTGCGTATGAGCATATACAACCATACTATATGGTGCGATGTGACATCTATGTGGCTATATATATTAAGTCTTGTAAAACTATATTGTATGGGTATTGTGTTTAAACATATTGGGACTATATGTTATAAATACATTATCTATGTGACAATATATTTGTGCGTAGGTATTATAATAATATACTATGAAACTATTACAGTATACCAGTGTGACAAAATGTACATGGAATATATGTATATTACATTTCCATATTTCATCTACTACATTGAAACCTTAATTATTAAGTGTGACATTTAATTATACTATATGGTTGAGATGTGTGTTAAAAATATAACACAAGAATAAGAGTTGTGCATAAGTATAGTCTAAGTGTTGCTAGAATGTTGAGCAATTAGGTTGTCCCAATATGAGTGTCCCATTTGCTTTAAACTTCAGTCACGTGTGATAGCAAAAAGGCTAGCCTATGTTCTTCATTTTCTTCCAACTCTCTAGCTCATGATCATGGGAGGAGTGGTGGCCATGATGAGATCTAACAACCAATTACCAACTCCTCCATAACTTTTATGCAATCCTAAAATCTCTTGGATTGAGTTCTTGGATAATGGCTTAGCATGGTCAAAAGATTTTCTATAAATTAAACACTTCTCTTAATTCTTTGTGTTGCTTGAATTGTTTGAGAGGTGCAATAGGGAGTGTGAGCTGCTAAGAAATTGAGGGAGTGTAATCCTTGTGTTGAAGGATTCCATTAAGCTTCAAGAGGTATAAAATTCTATTTCTATGTTCTTAATTCTTAAGTTTGTCAAACTCTAGAATTTGTTGAATTCTCTATTAATTGATGTAGAATAGCATGCTATTATATTAATTAAGTTGATATACATATTTTGGAACTTGTTAGCTGGTCTGATTGCAGGAGTAACATCTCTTGTGTCAAGGCTCTGCTTCCGCGGTCGCGCGTGGTGCAGTTCTGAGATGATGATTTGAGTTTTCTGATTTGTTTTGAGCATGTTATAAAAGTTAGGTTAAGCCTATAAATGACCCTATCATGTGATTAGATATTGTTTTGAACATGTATGATGTTTTAGCATGATTTGAGCTAAGTTTTGAAGAAAACTTCAAGTTTTGGAAAAAGCTAGAAATGGTAAACTTGACTAATGTATATTCTAATCTTGCAAGCATGTTATTATGGTTTTGAAATACATCTAAGGACATTAAAACACCGTAAATAATTTACAAGCCATATACAACTGAAAATATCCATCACGGGAACCGAATCTAGATTCAGTAGACTAAATCTGTGATCACATGATTCCTAGGCTCACATGATGTAGTAATTAATTATGAAAGTCAGAAAAATATATATATATATATATATATATATATATATATATATATATATATATGAACGATCAACCACCTCAAGTAAACTCCAAAGTGACGAAATGTAAATAAAAGTCAGTAAAGGCCAATAAGTAAACTCCGGGCCGATAGAAATGTAAATATATATATATATATATATATATATATATATATATAAGTGATAAACGCACTGGATATATATCGATCCAGGCTCGGTTCGTTGATTCGAATTCGAGGATATATATATACGTATAAAAGCGGTAAACGCACCGGATGTAAATCCAAGCTCAATCAGACAGAGTTTGATGATAACAGTATATATATATAGATATATATATATATATATATATATATATATATAGTAAACGCTCCGGATGTGAAATCCAGGCTCAATCAAACAGAGTTTGATGACAGGAGATATTTATATAAGTATTTATATATATATAAATAAAAGCAATAAATGCTCCGAATATTATATTCAGGTTCAATCCAGATAACTTGATAATATATATATATACATATATATATATATATAAAAGCAATAAACCACAGACCGACGGTCTGGGCATACACACACGCGACTCTCAACGTGAATAATAGTATGGGAAAGAAATGAAGAAAAGGTTTTAAATAAAGCAAGAAGGCTTACAGTGGACTGCAAAAGAAGATTTCAATAACTTTAAATGGATTACCACTCGGTTCCCACCAGTAAAAAGTAGCCAAATATAAGCTCACAAGTGTTTGAAATGAGAAAACACTCAATTTATAGTGTGTACAGAGCAAATTGGACAGGGCTTCCTCGCCGTTTTCTTATTAAAATGGATGCCCCAAGCCCTCTATTTATAGAGGGGGGAGGCACAGGTGTACTTGCGGCAGCTGCAGATGCACTTGCGGCTACCCGGAGTGCCCCGGGCTCCGCGGGTCCCGCCTTCTCGAAGTACGTGCACGCATATAACGTGTTGTCAGCTCGAACTTTCAGAACTTCAATCCGGGCATCCAATTGAGGTGTATAAGTCCTTTTACGACATGCTATTTTTGAGAGCTACACAATGACATGGGATAAGAGGTTATACAAAGTCGAAAAGATGGGACCATGCCCAGGTCTTTACGCTTCAAATTTTATCTGGTGTGTTGTCTTGTGTAGTTGTCACTCGGGATTGGAGCGATTGGTTCTTGTAGGATACTTCTTCGTAATATGTATGTTGAGATGTTGTTGAGATGACACGATGGGGGATCGAGGTGGCAAAATGATGGTTTTACCCCTCACCGGGGTAATCTCCGGTTATGGCCTGATTTAGCAGTCGTTGCTCAGGGTTATCCCTGAGATTGGGCTGCTGTAAGTGTTGAAAGTCCTCAGGGTTGTCTCTGAGGTATATCTGACCTCCCGGGGTTGTCTCTAGGTTTTGGGACTGAGTGCCTCGGGGCTATCACCGAGTGTTAAAGCTAATTGCTGGGATTTGAAACAAGTATTTCTGGGGTTATCTCTGGAACTGCAACTGCAATCCTCGGGGTTATCTCTAAGGTTGGGTCTAAAACTCCCAGGGTTATCTCCAGGACTGGAAGTAAATATCTCGGGGTTGTCTCCGAGATGGCAAACTTCTCTGGTGTTATCTCCGGAACTGGACTGTATTCCTTGGGATTGTCTCCGAGGTTGAAACTGAAGATCTTGGGGTTATCTCTGGGACTGCAACAATATATCTCGGGGTTATCTCTGAGATGGAAAACTGATTATTCTGGGGTTGTCTCTGGGACTGTGCCGATTTGACTTCCAGGGTTATCTTTGGAAGACTATTTCGCCCTCCTGCAAGGTTAATAACAGGAATGCAAAATTTCGAGTGTCTACAGATGCCCCTCTTTATCATATTCATGCAGTGTAATGGTATGGATAGGATAAAGAATACTAGACACTTTAAATGCGATAAGATATTTATGATGCAATGTACTGTAGCATGATTCAAATGTGTGATGTATGTGGTTTGTTGGACTGTATTCCAATTGGATGTGATGATTGTTTGCTGCCATAACCTGTGATGGGGACTGGAGTTATCACAGATATCCCTGATAAACTACTAGAATGTGTGCTCCAAAGTTCTCAGGAACTTCCATGATGTTGAAATTGGGGTTATCACCAAAGTCTTTAATCCTTGGTTCATACTTCTCATTGAGGATGTACCTCTCATGTACGAGAGACCTGTGGGGATGTATTCTGTCTGTTGAAGATGTGTATAACAAATTCCATCATCGGTCCTCCCCAATGAGGATGTTCTTCCCTGGTTTATATCGCCAGGTCTTTTTAGTGTTCTGTTGGAGATACTGCCAATAGTATTTGTTTGTCAGGGTTGCCTAAACCTTATTGAAATGTACATCAACGGATGAAATCCCTGCTGGGGATAACGTCGAGGCTGCTTAACCTTCGTTGAAGTGTGCATCAATGGCTAAAATCATCGGATGGCTTCTGATGCTTCGATGGATTTTCCAGCCATCGGCTGAGTGTTGTCAAGGTTGCATGACCTTCGTCGACAAATGCATCACTTGCTGAATTATATGAAGTTCCCGCTAGGGAGAAGTGTTTTGGAGTTGAGACCCCAAACTGACGACATCGGACCTTCGTGAGGTATTGTCAAATGTAGTTTGCAACAGTTGTGATCATTGGTATAGTAAGCATGTGTCCGGGCGAATACCAATGAGTGACATGTAGACCTGTAGTTTGGTCCATGAAACCAGGATTTCAGGCTTTTCTGCTCAATCGTGTAGCATTTTTTTTCCTGATTTGGCTTTTTCAGCTTGTGAGATCTCCTTTGCAACTTGAACTGGACGGAGCCGGAGGGGTGGTCCCAACCCAGGGGAGCCGTAGGTATACTTGCGGCCAACCGTGGGTGGTTTTAAGCTGCCTTTTGCTTTCACAAGTCATTTTCAAATTGTGCCACATAGAGAATTTGAGAGCTCTTCTTCAGATCTACTGAGTTCGGGCATCTTTCTGCAAAATCTGTCTCCGTACAAGTGGTCTACACTTTCCTGGTAACGTATGCATGTCTTCTTTTCTAGTTTTTATCCGTTGGAAAATGACTTATTATATGAAATATGTCTAAACACATAGTAGTGAATATGCATGCTCATATGTCTTGATAAAAAATATTCAACATAGTAAATGTTAGTATTAAACTATGTTGAACACAATGATGTGAAAAAATTTGACTTTTGAAACAGTCAAATTGGTACCTTTTTATGCTATTTCTTATCCTGTTTGAGGACAAATGAGCAAAGGTAAGAAAGCAAAGTAATCCTGGTAATTAGGCTACCCTTACGGATTGTGACTTTGATATGTTCATGCATTATAGGATGTGTATGATTATGGGTAGGTGTGCTACTAAATGGCCACCTAGTCATACCTATGTGCATGTGGATAGTCATGTTTACAAAGGAGACTCTAGCAAAAATTTTCCAAAAGTCTAGGCATTGGGTAGACATGCATTTTTAACTCTACTGTAGGCGTATGTTAAAGTAATGCATGCATGCATATAGTCATAAAATGCATAAAAATGCTCCAGGTTAGAATTTACCACATTCTTTCTGAGGTGATTTGGAGACTTGTGTCCATATATTATGGATCCGGATCAGCCGAGTAGTTCTCGCAGGACCACTTCAGGTGTGTGGAGGAGGGCTTCTCAAGTGCCTCAACAACGTTCAGTTAGACAGTCTTGTTGTTTGGCGGAGGCGATGATTCGTCCTATTCGGGTTGATGTATCGGATGTCGAGGACGAGGAGGAGGATGTTCTAGTTGCGGCTCCTACTCCTGCAGCTCAGGTTCCCCATAGGGATCTTCCAGGCATTCAGGTGGCTATTCCAGATCTTCTAGGTTATTTGAGTCGCCACCCCTCAGTTTACTTGCATACAAATGAGGTAAAAGTTGGGTTTGATCTTCCTTTTTCCTATTGATGAGGCGTAAGGATTCTGATTGTTGATTTGCATTTGATGTAGGTTCCCGACTTTATGCAGCCTCGAGGGAACTGGTTCAACATACACTCTTTATATCATGCTCTGCATCCAGATTACCGTGTATTATGCATGGTTGGGGCTTTGGGGAATTCTTTTCCATTCTTCCCCGCCATTGTCCTTGGGGTTATCTCAGGGCGTTGTCTGAGCGCTGGTTTCCCCTGACTTAATCTCTCCATTTGTTGGATTGTGAGTTGATGATGACATCGATGGATTTGTAATTTATCACCGGTATGGAGTTTGGAGGGGCGCCAGTGTCATATACGGAGAATATTACCCCGACTGCCGTTAAATCCTTGCTAGGAGTTTTGACTGAGGCGCTCAAGGGCAGGACTGTTCGTACAGGTCCTTTGAGCATAGATGCTATGAGTGGGCTATTGAGTGAGTCCATGCTCGCTGATGTGAGAGTCAGGGATCACATTCTTTGGCGATTGTTCCTGATTATTATCAAGGGTTGTTTCATAGTAGACAACTCTTCTACGGTGTCATTCGCTTTGAGTTGCGCCACTCAGGAGGTGGACCATATTGGAGAGTATGGTTGGGGATCCTACACCTTTGTATATTTCCTCAGGGGAATGCGCATGCGTTCGCAGGGCTTGATAAAGGCTTGCCTAGGATTTTACCCGTTTCTGCTGATGAGTATTTCTCTTTTGATTTTTCATGTACAGGTTAAGAGTGTTCACTGACAGTAGATGTTTGATTTTGTGTTGGCAGTTTTGGGCCTATTAGAGGCTCCCATGTTTGTGTCATGTGAGTGTGTTAGGTTTAGACACCTACCCACGAGGACGGCGATGGCATCACTCCATTCTGGCGGAGGTTTCTATAGCTGAGGGTTTCACCTATTGTCGCTTACAGTTGGAGTTGTTGACATCTGATGTCATCACTTGGGTTCCCTACTCTGGGGAACACTTGACCATTGGATTTGAGGATGGATTCCCGACTGGTGTCGAGCACGTGATATCCACCCGTAGGATTCCTCTCTTCACAGATGGAGGATGGGAACTCTATTTAGGAGAGTGTGCTATTAAGAGCACCACAGGAGAGATTCGTGTAGCGATCTTGCCTCCTGCCAGGCGTTATTGGCATGTGTTGCAGTCGCCCGTTAGTGATATCCTGTTGATGGGCGTTGGCGACTACACTTTGTTAGAGGGTTCACTTACCTAGAAGGCATTATACCACTGGTGGTCCCCTCGTACTATCAGAGCCCAGACCCGCGCCACTCAGTTCATGGGGGATATGGTTCCTGGATCCGTGATGATGACGGATTGAATAACCTGTGTCCGAGATCCGACTCATTTGACATAGATTGACAGCTTAACCCGACATTTGGACCGGACACATTTTTTTATCCGGCACTTAGGCAGAGATCCTTCAGAGGCAGATACTTTTGATCCTTCCAGCTCAGGTGTTGGCCCCTCAGGCGACCCATATGGCTTTGACGGTGCAGATCCTCCACTGTATAGGCCTGACATCCTCGTTGATGGAGATCTAGTGACTCAAGAGGAGTTACATCAGGTGGACAGGATTGCTGATGTAGATATTGACACCATTGTCTTCTTCTGATGTATATTCTTATTATATCTTTTGATAGGCCTCTGTTAGTAGTAGGGCATCTGTGCCCCATTCCCCTATATTTTTAGCTGTACAGAGATGATGTAATAGATGATGATGTACTTAGGAATGTATATACTATTATTCCCTTCATTATATTACCATCTATTATTTATCATGCATGTATCATGTTATGTATATGTATGTATATCCATTGATATTCAGCATTGACCCATGGATGGTCTTATGATACGGCCCGAGCAGATGTCTTCTTCGACAGTCAGCCGCATTGATCACACCCCACCAGTATTGGTAGCATCCCGTCTGAGATCTTGGTATGATAGTATGTCACCTCCAGATAGGGTGACTGTAGATAAGCTATTATAGCATTCCATGACCCTCTTGATGTTTCAGGTTCCCTTGGGCTTTGTAGATGGCATACTAGAGCATTGGGTACTAGAGAGGCAAGTTTTCCAGTTTGGGACTCAAGAGTTGACTCCTACATTAGAGGAGTATGACGGCCTTGCATTTAGACAAACCTTGCGCTCGGATGGTTATTAGTGATATGAGCCAGCAATTCATGACCCTCACCGGGTTGCGGTATAGAGTATTACAGGATGAGATTATATCCAGCCATGTAGTGTCCCAGTGTTTCCTGATAGACAGATTTGGCTCATTGGACAGCTACGCGCGGCATACCGGGGATTTTACCACACCAGAGGATCAATGACATGTGGCCAGAGTAGATGTACTCGTGATGTATGTAGTGGCGTATGTGTACATGCCACGGTATATGGATGAGCTGGACATCGGTGTTATCATGGCAGTGAGAGCTCTCAGGGAGGGTCATACCATTGTTCCGATGATTGTGGCAAAGACGTTGAGATCAGTCACATTTTGCCACACCTACTCTGCATGTGTATTTATAGGCAGCTCGGTTATGTTGTATGTGTGGTTCATGTCACACTTGAGACCGATTGGCATGTTCCGACGACATGGGTACTATTTTTCCCATGAGATAGCTATGTCTTACTCTTTTCAGCCAGCAGAGAGTACATACGCTATATCCTGGTCCGTGTTCTTCCCAGGGATCGGGGATCCGTTTGGCATTCTGTCGTGTACAGGGCTTAGTTCACCCTACAAATTTATTACTCATGCTCCTGGCATAGATTATCTCCCTCTGGCTTGTTTGAGGGGCATGACTACCTACCACCCACTAGCTGTGATGTCGTAGTTTGACCAGTTCCAAGACTTCCATCCTTTTGAGGGGGCATTAGGTTAGCGTGTGGCTTTTCTCCAGTTATCAGCAGAGGACAAATCCCGGGTGTATGCCTATTGGGATTAGCGTGAGAGAGCTAATTTTTCTCTTAGCCATCTGGGCTGTTCGACAGAGTATTCTGCGTGGATAGGGGCAAAGACTTCATCGGCTGCAGTAGTATCCACAGTGCCAGGGATTAAGTATGTCAATGAGGAGCCCACGAAGGCTATTAATTTCCCCACTGAGGAGGAGGAGCTGTTTGCTAGTTCGACAATAGCTCTTGTTGACTCTCCCAGTACTTCTGCAACTGTGACTCCCCCTTCGGAGTATTTAATGCAGAGTTTTCATTTGATGACCTTCGAGAAAGATCAGGCTAGGGCATTGATGTTGACAACTCTTGATGGGAGAGATATCGCTCTATTAGAGAGTGATGATGCCTTAGCTCGTATAAATATCGATATTATTGAGCGAGATGAGGCCAGATCAGTCAGAGATGCAGTGATAGTTGAGCGGGATAGCACCATATCTGGCCAGGATGTAGCCGTTACAGATAGTACCACAGTGAGGTCCCTTACTACTAACATTATTGTAGAGATGAGCACGTATATTGATGAGCACAGTGTCACTATGCAGATGGTTGTAGATCTATTAGCTCGAGTAGAGACCCTTGTAAAGGAGATCATAGCGTTACCTCCTTCTGAGAGGGATGCCATGTTGTAATTTATTACTCGCATATACACTAATTTGTTGATGGGCTTGTCTTTTCCTGCACAGACTATCTTAGCTATTTTGTCATGTACAGTTCATATTGTATATATCAAACATCATTATATATAGTAGGAAAACATATTTTGATCACTTCCCTTTTAGCTATGCCTTGTTGCTTGTTTGATATTTGCCTGTTTCTTCAGGGATTGTGATCTTGATGTATTCTGAACTCCCCCTTGATGGATGGACATTGAGATGTCTCAGGATCTTTCAGAATGGATCGTTGATCTGTATGTATTCCCTACCATCTTTAGAGTCTTGGGACTAGTTTCTGTATGTAGATGTGGAGAGGAGTGTGGCTTTCCTTTGTGAGGTTGATCGCACCACAGATAGTTTTCAGTACTCCTTTGTATGGGGGAGCCCAGTTAGTTCCATCTCTTATGGATTGGTGTTTCTCTTTGAGGAATCAACCACAGCTTAGATGGTCACCGATTCTCCCATTTATGTGAGGAGGTCAGGTAGTTCCATTCCTTTGGTCTGAAGCCGATGATATGTGGTGGATTAAAGGATGATCCCAGTACCGTTAACAAGTTTTTGTGTTTTGGTAGGGGGTGAGACTGAACCATGAATGGATTCCTACGTACTCCTATTGAAGAGGAGATCAGGTATGCGTAGTTCGAACCTAGTGTAAGAGGTTCAACTCTGTATGTAGGAAAGGGGTGTAGAGAGGTGTTGGTTTGTAGAGAAGGGTGAAGGAATGTTTTTTGTTATTTTTTTTATTGCGACCGGACCATATAAAATATGGCTGCCTAAGTACTCCCGTGTATTGGGGAGATCAGGTCGACATAGTTCGCCCAATGTTTAGGACGGTTTGCAGCCAATGAAAAGTTAGATCCCATGTTCAGGATAAACTACGGAGAATAAAGTTTGATCCCATGTACAGGACAAATTGCAGGTGTGAAAATTTTTAATCCCTGATGGGACAAAATTATGGGTGTGAAAAGTTTTGAAGGCAAAGTTGTGTGAAGGATCTAATGATCCGGAACCAGGCTACTAGTTGGAAAAGTGTGTTTGTCCCTGATGGGGCAGATGAGTGTGAAAAAAGGTTGTATATAGTGAAGGGTTAGAAAACCTAAAATGACTGGGGATCTGGTGATCCAAAACCAGGATGTTTGCTTGATGGTAACCTCAGACATAGTACCATTTCACGGTGTCCGAGTTGATGAGCTATGGAAATTCATTGCAGTCCATTTCCTACAATTTGAGAGCACCTCTTGTCAATACCTCCTTGACAACAAACGGGCCTTCCCAGTTTGGGGCAAATTTTTCCTTGGACTGATCTTGGTTGTCAAATATCTTCTTCAAAACCAAGTCATGTTATTTGAACTGCCGTAGCCAGACTTTTCTGTTGTAGGATCTGGCGATCCTCTGTTGGTATAACTGACCATGGAAAATAGCATCACTTCACCTTTCGTCTATTAGAGACAATTGGTGATACCTGTCTTGTAACCATTGGTCTTCATCCAGCTGAGCATCTATCAACACTCTGAGGGATTCCATTTCCACCTCTATGGGGAGTACTGCTTCCATCCCATAGGCTAATGAGTAGGGGGTTGCCCTAGTGGAAGTATGCATTGATGTTTTGTAGGGTAACAGAGTCAGGGGTAATATGTGACGCCCCCAAAATTGGTATAAATCACCTATCCTGAGTCGCCAAGTACATGGTACAAAATTCAACTACAACTTAATTATACAACAGTCGTGTAAAATACGACTAAACATATGCTGTGAGTTTTAATACAAATATTGTCATCTAGATAATATACAAACTCAATGGGGTCCTCATTACATTTATTATCACACTATTTCATAGAATAGTGAGGACTACTAATGCTATTATCTGGACCATCACTTTGTTCCCCGACTAGTCCCTGCTACATTCTCATTTACTGAAGAGAATAATGAAAGCAAAAGGGTGAGCTCAACTAGCCCAGGAAGAAATATTATGAATAAGATAATGCGAGAATAAATTATCATTAGCCTTCAATGTTGTTAAACCGATAAAATATAACAAACATCAAGTTTAATCTGCAATGAACAAGCAATCCATTAGAAGAGTCAAGTAGAGAATAAAATCTACTATCTTCTATTATTTAAAAGGATTTTCATGACTTTTATCATTGAGACTCAACAAAAATAATCCACATCATCCCACGCACTCTACGCCAAGGATATTCATTAGTATCACAACCACAAATTATCCATGCACCACGCCCGAGGATATTCGTGTATTCATCAATGGTCATGATCAAAGCCAACAACCGTCCCATCAATGCACTACAAAGTCAATGAGGACTCTTTCCACATCATTTGTAACATTACTTGCTCATGATTACACCGATAATCCCTCGGTCATAATCTTACCAAGTCCATCTATGCACTACAAAAGCTACAAATGACTTTCAACATAATATAAACATGAGGATGATGACAATGATATAAGAATTCAATAAAACATGTTCAAGAATTAATTTATCCAGAACTAATAACGTCCCAAATTGTCAACATGATACTTTTTGTAGAGTAAAATTCAAGAATGCTCGTAAGAATATTTCCATGAAAAGATACTAGATGAAGCGCTTAAATATCAAAGATATTCCACTAATTTCATGGAGTATAGAAGTCAAAGTTTTAACCAACTGAGTATAATAAAGAATGGAATAATAAAAGAAATCACCGGGCATGCGATAGACCGCCCATGCAAAAGTTATTCCAATAGAATAATAAATAACGGAACCCGTGTCCCACAGAAACGCACAAAACAGGATATTCCAAATGTAATAATAAAGAATGGAACCAGTCCCACGTAAAACGCATGCATGTGATATTCCAACGAGAATAATAAAGATCGAACTGTGTCCAAAAGAAAACGCATGTAATCGGATATTCCAACATAATAATAAAGATCGGAACCAGTCCAAAGTAAAACGCATGCATGTGATATATTCCAATAGAATAATAAAGAATGGAATAACAAAAGAATTTCACCAAGTATAGGGTAGCCCACGTTATACAAAAGTTATTCTAATGTAATAATGGAATAATGTAAGTTCTCTTTATGAATACAAAAGAAATAATACCCTTACATTATAAAGAAGAGTACTCCTAAGCGGGTAGGGCGGGATATACTTGAAGAAAACTTGCACTACGCCAAAGCTTTCTTAAACTCTAAAAGAAATACGCCGAGATTATAGAAGAGAATTCTCTAAAATTTCGTGTGTTTTCAATTCTAACTAAGCATCCTATTTATAGGAGAATTGAAGGGGTACTGTTTAAGAAAAATCACTGATGAAATAATTCTCGCATTCACGAATGTAAAAACTCTTCGATCGCGTCCCGATTTTTCAAAGTATTAATATAATAATCAAATAAAATATAATATATTCTATTTTTCATAAAAAACAAAACTTATTATATAATATATATATATATATATATATATATATATATATATGAATTATCATATTATTTGAAAAAAAGAACATTTATTGAATTAATTGATACCCTTACATAACTTTGTTAAACCTATATATATATATATATATATATAATTAATAAATAATAGTACTCTACACTGCACTACCATAAATCCCCCCCCATTACCAATTAAATGCTTTATATATATATATATATATATATATATATATATATATATATATATATATATATATTCATCACACTTTGCACACACCTACACGACACACACATATAAATATACTTTATAACTTACTACCGATTATTTTGAAATATGGGTAAATGGGGGTCCTCCAATGATTGTGCCGTTGTACGAATATTCCTTGTTAAAACGAATATTCCCCGACCAATCGAATATTATACAACAACTTGCTTACCTTGCAAAATTTATAAATATTACCCACAACTATAACATTCTATCAAATTCATTACATAATATTTAAAAATGATATTTATAGAAAATTCATCTTTATTTATAAAAGTTGGGGTCTTACATAATAAGTCAGGCCATCCTTTATGGTTGGTGGACATCTTTTGCATGATTTTCTTGATATTCTTGTTAGCCGCTTAAATAGCACCATTCATCTTTGGACAGTAGATGACGTAGTTGAGATGTTTGATGTGGAATTTACTGCACAACTCCTCCATCATTTTTTTGTTCAGGTTCTTAGCAATGTCTGATACAATTACCTCTGGTTGTCTATATCGACAAATGACATTGTTTCTGATGAAAGCAATGATGACTTCTTTGGTAACCCTAGGGAAGGAGGCTGCTTCTACCCACTTGGTGAAGTAGTCAATCATGGTGAAGATTAACCGATGCCCATTACTGGCTTTAGGCTTGATGGGCCCGATCACGTCCATTCCCCATATTGAGAAGGGCCAGGACGAGCTCATATTATGGAGGGGCATGGATAGCATTTCCATGAATTTGGAGGGGCATGGATAGCATTTCCCATGGAGGGGCATGGATAACATTTCCATGAATTTGGAATTGATAACATCTCTTGACGTGATCATCACAGGCAGCCTTGAGAGAGAGCCAGTAATGCCCTGTTCTGAGGATCTTTTTAACAAGTAGAGAACCGCTCATGTGTGGACCACATACTCCACCATGGATTTCATCCATGAGCCTATGAGCTTGGTCCTTGTCCAGACATATGAGGAGACCTAATCATGCATCTCTTTTGTAGAGTGCATCTCCACTCAAGTAGAATTTCATAACTAGTCGATGGATCCGCCTTGTGATTCTCCCAAATCTGGGTATCTTCCAACCCGACAGATGGTGCAACACGGTGCTACAGTTCACATGAACATTCAATTGAAATGCCTCAAAAGAACGAATCTGTCTTATATATATTCAAAATAATATTTACAATCCCCCAAGTTCCTTATAACCATTACAATTGTTCTTGTCATAATATAAATTATTATCATTACAAAACCTATACTATAACATAGGTAATCTACGGGTTCGCCTTAGCCTTCCCTTTATCCTTGCCGGATCCGTCGGTCCGTTCGATCTTAGCTGCATTCATATGGTTCAAGTAAGAGTGATCTTAACTAGTTCAGCAAGTACAACAATTCTAATAAAACTAGCATGCTTGAAACATAAGAATCATATATCTTCAATAACTAAACAATAGTTATGAAGTACTATCGATAATTTAAAATAACACTTCTTTTCATTCAAAACGTTTTACAATAACAATATTCAGTAAAACATCAATTCCAGTCCAAGACCATGAGCATTTCATAAGTTCATTGAAAAGGACATCCCAGCACGAAGTCCGTAAGTCCGGCATAGCTTACGAGCACGTCTAAGTGATCAGCCTTTAGTACTCTATGTTGATCAACACTACATTCATTAAACATATGTACGTTTAAGTTGTGGCAATCTCAAGTGCTTGTCGTTTGACGACAAAACAATTTAGCATACTCAGTCTCCTTTTGAAAACCACACCAATATTAGTTTGGTAAATCATTGTGAATACTTGGATAGATTATAAGAATCCAACATATCGTAAGTCTAGCCGAAAGAATTGGCATTAACTTCATCAGACATTAACTCATGCATAAGAATACATGAATCACAAACCTTGTTCAGATTGAACTGAAACAAAGGTTATAATACTTACCTTTAGTGTCTGCTACAGTTATAACACGTGCACCTTAAGTCTTTAAGGTCTCTACAGTAGATGATAACATCACATAGCACATTAGGTCATGGATAACAAACATAGTTCCTAAAAGAATCTTACCCTTTTTCTCAATCTAATTATGTATTAGATTTGTTATTTATTATTTTTGGCTTTTCGTTATGTTGTTCTTTCGTTCGTATGCAATTGAGTTACTTCAACCCTAAGTGATCATACTTAAGGTTTAAACATATCTTAACAATGTTACTATTAATCTTTAGTTCATTACTAATGAGTTACCATTCATTCTCTCCTAACAAACATTCTTAAATTTCAAAACCCAAAATTTGGCGTTGCGGCCAGCCTCCACTTCCTTTACCGTTCGCTACTATACCACACTCTGATGAGTTGAAGACCAGGACTCGGCTGCAAAGCGCGAGTCCCTTCGTTCTGATCAGATCGATCTGCAAGCAAAAATCCAATGAGGTCACAAAGATCATCTGGCCATGCTCGGTGCTACGGCGCCACCAATTTTTGTTTGAAATTTGGCAGCCATGACCACACTCTGCACTAGAAAATTTTGACAGATTTTTGTTTTTGTAAAACTCCCGGACCCATAACTTCTTCGTTATAAGTTCAAATTGGCTCGTTTAAGAGCCTACGATTCACAAATCACATACTCTACATGTTCATGCAAGAATTATATCTATTTGACTTTCTTAACTCGAAATTCACCTATTGGTTCATTTTTAACGAAAACGATAAACATTCGTGAACGTTCAACGCTCGTTTCTTCGTTCTAAGTCGGAATTTGGTCATTTTCATGTCCGCAACTCTATAATGCCAAATACGACTTGTCTACATCGAAAACCAAAGTTTCCAAGTTCAAACACAAAATTCGACTTCCATTCTGAGAATTTCACGAATTTGACGATTATCGTCCAATCATGTGAATTCCGGCGAAACTTCGTTACTAGTGATTTGTTCATCATTTCACATGGATTCAATTCATTTACCAGACATATCAACCTACATATTACAACAACTTATCCTGATATTAGATTATGGCGTATTCCTCATAAGTTCATAACTTACCAAATTATACATTACAAGCTTTCATTTCCTTATGACTTATTATTGATTTAAGTCCTTTATCCAATATTCTTGCATCTTATGAATCATACTAACTTCTTAAAGTACTCATATGACAATTCATTAATTTTCTTCATAAGTGTATAACTTATTTAGGTTTAAATTACTTATTCATGACTTATACGGCTTAAGTCCATTAATCATCCATTTCTTAAGTGTTCTTAGCATATATGTTCATTAAGTTACACTTCTCTTATCACCCTACAATGGTATAGATGGAAGATATAAGATCACAAGATCAATACCTTAAATGACTAGCTTCCTTCTTTTTGAAAATCTAACAAAGGATGTTTGGACTTATAAGTGCTTATTCTCTCTAACCAATAAGTTGATTTGATTGGATGAAAATTAACAAACAACTAATGAATTGCAAGCTTGCTATTTATAGAAGTCTCCATGTTAGGGCATAATGGACATTAAGTCATCCACCTCCTTAGTAACTTCTTTATTATTCACTTACTTAACTATTAAGTAATCTTGCTAGCCACACTAATTACTTGTCCTCCACAACAAGCCCTTGGTCACCAATTCACCCATGGATGGTTGCCCCAAGGATCTAGCTTTACCCATTGGATAATTACATGGGCTTAGGTTTTAAATTGCTTATCTTATCTTTGGGCTAGCATTAATTTAGTTTGGGCATCACATTAATAAACACTTGGGCTTGCCTCTTAATTCTTATTGGACTTGCAGTTCTTACAAGATCCACAATTCCATTTTATTAGACTTAATCCTTAACGTTCTTAATTTTAAGTCCGCATGCAAAATATTATGTTTTCCATACTTGAATTATTATTACATAATCCATCTCACCTTGATATTATAACGTTAAGTATTTCTCGAAAATTCAAAAATAATTCCCGAGCGAAAAACGATGAATAGTGTTTTCAGAAAATTTCCCAGAAAGCATTTATTTTCATCTTGGAAATTCAAACACTTTAATTTCTTCACGTAGTGAAAATACTACGATGTTCAGACGTTTCTAGGTTATAGAACGACATTTATCTTACTAACACATTATAATAACAAATAACATTATTTTATTCATTATTAAAAATATTTATAAAAGGTTCGATTTTTCGGGGCGTTACACGCCTTCTTTCAGTCGGGCTCGCCTCAGCAGGTGTAGATCCATCTTGTAAGTACTCCTTGATATGCTGATACCAAGGGTGTTGGATGAGAGGTAGCTTATCCGATACTTCTCCAATGTAGTTCCCATAGGCTGGAGCCTTTTGCAGGGCAAATGTGATGCTTGGCATGTTTTCCTTGTCGGGTATGTTGATCAAGGAGGCCCAGGTTGCTAGCGCATCTGTAACATTCCAGAATTTTAAAGTGTAATATTAAATATTTATTGATTTATATAAGTATTTAATGGATATGTTTATTGTTGAATAAATAATTGTTCAATTTGAGTTGATGTGGTTTAGTTAATTATTTGTTAAATAAATAATTAAATATTAAATATTTATTTGTAATATTAAATATTTATTGAATTATATAAGTATTTAATGGCAATTTGAGTTGATGTGGTTTAGTTAATTATTTGTTGAATAAATAATTAAGGAGCTAAGAAAATTAATTGTTATGAGATTATATACCAATTTAATTTAATAAGTAAGCTAGAGAGCTTATAATGATTTAAATAAATTTTATATTTAAATGGGAATTTATAATTTAAAATATTAGTTGGTCGAATAAAATTATAATTATAAAAGAAATTATAGCTTTGTGTTAATGATTTATGTGTTAAAGTAATTTAATAGATTAGTATTTGAATTGATTAAATTGATTATTTAATTAAGTAGAAGTGTGACTAATAACCTTGCTATAAAGGAGCTATTAAAATTAATTAAAGGACTTTAATTTAGTTTTGGCCAAACAAGTCTTAATGCATATTAAGTCTTTAATCTAATGATGTTTTATCAAACAAGGTATAAGGATTAATCCATTTGTTTTAATTAGGTTTACCAAACAAGGTGTAAGGGTTAATGAGTTATTTTTAGTTAGCTAGCCAAACAAGCCTTATGGCTTTTGATTTTCAAAATTCTATAACTGATGTCAGTTAAAATCCTATACTTAATATATCTATTATTACTATATACGTTATATTATTCTACGTATGTTAGAGTTAGGAAGAAAGAAAACTCAGAAGAAGAAAAAGGGAGAGAAGAAGAAAACTATATAAAGAAAAGTGAGTGATTCTAACAGGTTTTGAGAAAGGAATTTGAGAGAAGAAGCTTGAAATAGCCATCATCTTCTTAATCAAACGTATGATATTAATCCTTGTAATTTATAATTTTAAAGTTTAGTTTTTTTCTCCAAAAAGTTCTCTATGAAATTTTTATAAAAGATAAATTGGTGGTGTTTATAGTTATATGATAAATTCTTGATTTTAAGATGATTTCATGAGTTTATACATGATTATAGAAAAACTAGTTCATGTATGTATGGGTTTTGTGGAAGAAAATATATTACAGTAAGTTCATATGAAAATATATATGAATATGGCTTAGTTTAAAGTAGAAATTAAGGTTTAGTTAGTTGTTAAATTGATAAATTGATTATTGAATTTGATAGAGTATGTATAATCATAACTATGGTGTTTTGAAATCTCTGTTTTGATTGAAAAACAAAATCACAGTGTTGATTTTCATTGAAAACATCAAAAATAGAGTTTTTGCCAAAAACATTAAAATTGGGTGTTGTAAATTTTTATGTTTATGCTATTTCATGGGTAGGAACATGTTAGAAGTCTTCATAATACATTTACATGAAGTCTATGTGTAAATTACATGTTAATTAGTCTATTATATTGGAGCTTGTAGGCCAATTTGGCTTTTGTTCATGTTGTTGTATGAGCTTGGTCACGCCGTTTTTTTGACTCTGGCGCCAAGATGCCATCGATTACTATGACTCATGTACTCAAGCTAACCATAGTGTAAACTCACAGGCCATATAGTTATGAGTTAGCGAAGGTTTACAGCAGCTTTAGTTTTTTACACAAATTTTGAAAATAAAGGTTATGTGTTAATAATATGAATGCTAAATGATGATTTCAGTAGTATTAAACTATGAATGAGCATGTTATCAAGTGTTAACTAGTATTAACATAGTTTGATTATGTGAATGGGTGATTTGACCTACATGATGTATATATTTGTTTATATAGATATAAAATGTTGGTAATGACTAATTATGTCATGATGACATATGTATAGGGTATTGATTCAAGTTGTAAGGTTTAGCTTGTGCTAAAGGCAAGTTTTCTAACTCTAAAACTTCATTGTACAAGTTTAATTTCTTTGAGCACATTATTGCTTTTAATTCCATTTCAATTATACAAGTTGCTAACTCTACACTTTTGTGGAGTTAGATTGTTTATTATTGATAAAGCTCTAGTATCTATTGGTTCATGAGGATGCAAGTATTCTACATCTTACATCTTATTATTGAACAAGTTTCTTTAATATGTAACTCATTAGTTAGCATGTGAGTCACTGTATTCTAGTGATGAGCAACTTTGTCGTTTAATTTACTATTCATAATGCATGTTTAGTACCCAATCCTCAATAACCTTAAATGTTATGATTATTCCATGCTCATGCTATTAGATTATTCCTAAAGCATGATGTTAATTTACAAATATCAATTCAGTTATGATTATTCCATAGCATACAGTTATTTCTTTTGTAATCAACTAATCCTTAGTTGATTACCGTTGAATTCTAAATTACCCTGTAATGTATCCAAACCAAACTTACTTTGGTGCGGACTTGTATTCTAAATATTGAGATGAACAACTCTTTTAATAGAGGTTTACGCTTAGCGTTGAAATGGTTGTGCACAATACATTTTATACGAAGGTTGAACCTCCTAAATGCGTGGAGTCCTTATAGTCTTATGATCTTAAAGTTAAAGTTGAAAGATTACTTATAATCGTGGACATGATTCGTGGTCATTAGACCCTCAATGAATGTTATAATTTTCAGAAAGTTAATAGAATATATTGTTCAGTTTTGTTGAGCCTAATATTGGCAACTGATGTAAAAGTTTAAAGATTTACTTATTGTAATTTCAAGTGGGCCTTGTTTGCTCACTCTTGCCTGTAAAATTTCTTACACTAAAAAAAGTTAAAACGGGTGACGACCTACTAGCACCATGAGGGAAAAGGAAAGATGAATAAATACTGAAGACTTGTAATAGTTTTGATAATTTACTTTCAGACTTTGGTATAAAGATTGTAATGAAGTTTGTTTAAATTTTTGCATTTGAATGATTGTTGTTAAAGGTTAGATAACCTGGGATATTTTTATTTAAGTTTAATCCTGTATGGGTAGGTTTTTATTATTCAATTTTATTATGATTGGGTAGTTAGAAATGAATTTTGATTAAGTGAACATCAAATCTTGAGGAAATGAAGTACTAGGATTTTGGGGTGTCACAGGTTGGTATCAAAGCCTTAGGTTATGAGCCTTAGGTGGGAGAAAAGCCTTAGGAAGTAACCTTTGAAAAGATAGTGGAGATAACTCTTATCGAGTTTTAAGAAGAAGTAATAAAACACTTATGTGCTTATGTGATTATAATTTATGTACTCGTGAGTGTCGAGTAGTAATGATTAATAATTAAAACTTTAAAACTTTGTTGTCAGGATGACTAATGTCGGAGAATCCAGTCAGGCTAGGGAGGAGGGACCTCAAATGTCTATAGAGGAGGAGCCTCGCGACATTCAGGTAGTTTGGGGACAACTACTGCCACGGGAGTCAGCCCCATTGGTCACAGTAGTTGAAAATGAGGATGATGATGTGGAGATAGACGAGGAGGATCCCGTTGAGTTACCACAGGAGAATGAGGGTGATGAGGACGAGGAGGAAAGGATTCCACTTAACTCGATAGCTGGCCGCATATACGATGAGGTGCATGATCGTAACGTCGAACTTCAGGATACAGTTGAGGAGTTGCAGGAGATAGTAGCTGAACAACAGACTGCAATGACACAAAAAGACAATGAGAGATCCGAGGATCGTGAAGAACGGCCGACAAATGTCGAGGAGAAACTAAATACTGCATGAAGGAGAAAAGAACAACTGATTGAAGTGGTCGTTGAACTGAAGAACAAGCTGAGAGAAGAAGCTGCTAAGAGGGCGAGAGCTGAAGATGCATACGAGGAAGCTTATCAACGAACTAGAAGAGCAGTAAGGAACTCACAGGCGAAGAGGATGAAGATGGAAGAGATGGATAAAGTATTTGACACCGCAATTAATCGAGCTCAAGATCGGGTCATGGGATATCTGATTCAGTTCGAGACGCTGCCATCATATGTATTAGATCGCAGGACAATGTTTCGAGTCATGGAGGAAGAATGTGATAGGGCTATGAAGTATCTTAATAGAACATCATAGATGTTGTACGATGAGTGAAAGGTTAAATAAATTGTAAATCCCCAGTGTTATGCAACCTATGGGATATGACTATGATGTTGTCCTGAAACTTTTGTAGTTCAGGAAAGTAATGTAGATAGCAATGATGCTATTTTTTTATGTGTTCCAAAAAGGTTTTGAATAAATAAAAGTTGTTACTTTATTCAAAGTGTTATGTGTTATGTGGTTATTTCTGTTATGGAGGCAAGTTAATTAGAAAATACTTAAAGAAGATGAGTAATAGTCTAATAAATGTTTTGTTTTAACAGAAAATGCCTCCCAGATGTGAACCACCCCGACAGAGAAACAATGAGAGAACTACTAATAACGACAATGTTGACGGTAACCCCGTTCAAAAACTAGTGACACTACTAACAGGAGCGTTGCAGAATCAACCACAAAACCATGGTACAACGTTTAAGGATTTCAAGGCGGTTGACCACCTGAATTCCGTGGGTTCATGAATCCAGTCGAAGCACAACCTAGATTATGGAGATAGAAAAGGTGTTCGATGTTGCTAGGGTAGGTGATGATCAGAAGACTGTTTTCGCAACTTTCATGTTGAAAGCAGAAGCTAGTTATTGGTGGCAGGCCAATAAAACTCGTGAAGGGCCAGGAGTGATGACCTGGGATAGGTTTAAGAAGTTGTTCTTCGAGACCTATTTCCCGGAGAGTTCGAAGAGTCAGTTAGAAGTGCAGTTTCTGGAATTAAAGCAGGGAACAATGACGGTATCCGAGTATGCCGCAAAATTCAATGAATTGGCAAGGTTTGCACCGTATCTAGTCAAAGACAAGATGACGAAGCGTAAAAGCGAAGAGATTTGAACAGGGATCAAGCCACAGGTACATCTGATGAGGTTTCCTGTTCCAGATTAAAGACATTTACAAAGCGGTGATAGAGAAGCGTTACTCAATTTGAAGGTGGAGGCGAAAGACACAAAGTTCAATCATGAACAAAAGAAGAAGAAAAATGAGAATGAGATTAAGAATGGAGGTGGTAACGGTGGAAACAACAACAACAATAGCAACAACAGCTTGAAGAGGAAGTGGAATGGGAACATGGGTGCTGGAAACCATCAGGGTAACCAGCAAAACAAAAAGTTTGAAGCATGTGTGACATGCTGGAAATTCCATAAGGGTGCGTGCTTGATGGGGAAGCGAGTATGCTTCAATTGTGGCCAGAAGGGTCACATCGCCCCAAATTGTACTCAATCGAAGAAGAATGTATGCTTCACGTGCGGATCCAAGGATCACTTTGCTAGTGAATTCCCTAAGAAGAAGGACGGAGTGACAACCAAAAGCAATGGAGGTAACAATGGAGGTACATGGGCCATTGTAGGACCTGTGGCATCAAACAAACCTACAGCCAGAACCTTCAACATGACTGTGCAAGATGTTGTGCAATCAAAAGATGTGGTGTCAGGTATTATCCCAATCAATGATATAAATGCTTATGTATTATTTGATTCGGGTGCTACTTGTTCATTTATATCTGATGAATTTGCTAAGAGGTTAGAATTGCCTAGAGAAGAACTGAATTTTCCTTTGAACATAGAAATTACGAATAAGGAAGTAATCCCTGTTAGATTCGTATACAAGAACTGTAGGGTGAACATTAAGGAGAATATCTTATTGGTAGATTTGATTCCGATTAGACTCAGGGAATTTGATGTAATTTTGGGAATGGATTGGCTATTCAAATACGGAGAGATAATTGTCTGCCAAAAGAAGTGTGTAAACCTTATGACTCCATCAAAGGTAATATTCTATGGTAGCAAGTAGCCTAGACAGATGAAATGTCTAACGATTATGCAGGCCAAGAAATTGTTGAGTCAAGGCTGTGTGGGCTATTTAGCTTACATAGTCGATACTCAGAAGAAGAATGTAAAACTGGAATAAATACCAGTAGTGAGGGAATTTAAAGACGTTTTTCCAGAGGATTTGCCAAGACTTCCTCTTTGACGGAGAAATTGAGTTCAATGATTAACTTAATAGCAGGAACAAAGACCGATATCGAAGGCCCCGTATAGAATGGCTCCGGTAGAAATGAAGGAACTGATGGTACAGTTGCAAGAGTTGCTGGATAAGAAATATATTCAACCAAGTGTATCGCCGTGGGGAGCGCCAGTTTTATTCATTAAGAAGAAGGATGGATCAATGCGTCTTTGCATTGATTATAGAGAGTTAAACAAATTCACTATTAAGAATATGTATCCGTTGCCTAGAATAGATGACTTGTTTTATCAGCTGAAGGGTGCTAAATATTTCTCGAAAATAGATTTGAGAAGTGGGTATCACCAATTGAAGGTAAGAAATTAGGATATACCTAGAACGGCATTCAGAACTCGGTACGGGCATTACGAGTTTCTTGGGATGTCTTTTGGTTTAACAAATGCCCCTGCTGCGTTCATGGATTTGATGAACAGGGTGTTTAAACCATTCTTAGACAAGTTTGTAGTGGTATTTATTGATGACATACTGGTGTATTCCAAAACTCAAGAAGAACACGTGGAACATTTACGTTTAACATTGGAGACACTAAGAAAGGAAAAGTTGTACTCGAAATTCTCTAAGTGCGAATTTTGGCTCGGCCATGTACAATTTTTGGGTCATGTTATTGACAAGGATGGGATTTCAGTAGATCTATCAAAAGTGGAAGCTATAATCAATTGGGAACAACCAAGAACACCATCAGAAGTGAGGAGTTTCTTGGGACTAGCTGGTTATTATAGAAGATTTATTCAAGATTTTTCTAAGATAGCTACTCCGTTAACAAATTTGACAAGGAAAGTCAGAAAATTCGACTTGAGGAGAAGTGTGAAGAGAGTTTCAAGATTTGAAGAAAAAGTTAAGTATGGCACCTTTATTGACATTACCGGATAATCTGAGAAATTTTGTGGTGTATAGTGATGCCTCACACAAAGGGTTGGGTTGTGTTCTTATGCGAACGACAAAGTTATCAACGTCTGCATCAAGACAATGAAGGATTATGAGAAAGGGTATCGACTCATGATTTGGAATTGGATGCGCTTGTATTTGCTCAAGATATGGAGACACTATCTTTATGGAGAGAAATATGAAATCTACACAGACCACAAAAGTCTGAAGTATATTTTCACTCAGAAGGATTTGAACATGCGTCAAAGAAGGTGGATGGAATTGATAAAAGATTATGATTGTGAAATCTTTTATCATCCGAGCAAAGCGAATGTGGTGGCAGATGCTTTAAGCAGGAAAGATCGAGAGAAGTTGATGCTGATAACAACTCAGGAGGAGCTCATTTCAGCAATGACAAAACTGGATTTGGAAATCAAATTTTCAAAAGAATCTGACGAACAACTATTCCAAATAGAAGCGGGTCCAACTTTAGTGGACAAAGTGAAGAATGCTCAACTACAAGATGAAGAGTGTGGGAAAATCAAAGAGAATCTGATTGAGAGTATTGATGTAAAATACAAGATCGATACCGAAGGACTACTACGGTTTGAGGGAAGATATAATAACCCGATATTTTCTATACAATTAAATCAGAAATTTTGCGAATAAATTTTTTTTTTATTATATTTTAAGGATGAGGATTTGTACAAGATAATGTGTGTATGTAATTATGTAATAAATAAAAATATATTTATTACATGAATATTTACAAATAATTTTATTTTAGAATTATTGATTATTATAAAGTATATTCTTATAATAATTAATTTTATGGTGAAAATATTTTATTAATTATTTTCTATGAAAATATGATTATTATATTATTTAAATAATATATGACATGATTATAGAATGATTATAATAATTATTTTATTATATGAATTTATTTTGGATTAATTAAGTTATTTATTTTAACTTAATTATTAATGTTATATATGAAAGTTAAATCAGATATGGAATCCAAACCCTAATTTTGGATTTAGATCAAGGAATGAGAATTTTAATATAATATTATTTTAATTCGGTGCTATGAATATGTACAACATATGTGTACAATGATAATGGTTGTCAATTATGATACAGTATTACAAAACTCTAGTATTATTTTAATAAACCCTAATTCGATAGTCAAATAAGACTGTAAGATTTCAAATAATTACGTTATGTTATGAATGTCACGTGTTATGTGGTATATGATTTGTATTGTCTGTTTTAAAGCTAATTATGAAAAAACCCTAGTTAGTAATTTAAAAACCCTAATACTAGAAACCCTAATTATTTTGAACCCTAATTAATATTTATGGACTCTAATTGATTAGAAACCCTAATTCGAAAGTCAATTACGACTTTAAAGAATTTGTTAAGACATTTTGTAGTTATAATACTATGTTAATGTGTCTAATGACAGTTATTATACATTTATATTATAATTAGGAAAAAAACCTAATTTCTAAACATAAAAACCCTAATTTCTAAATGTTAGAAACCTTAATTAGAAACCCTAATTAAAACTCACTTTGAGTTCGAAACTGCTATGTAACTGTGTGATTACGATTAAGGTGAAGTGTTATAGAATTTTATATTGATTAGGTAAACCCTAATTAATATTTAGAAATATTAAATTTCTAGAAAATCCTAATATTTATATTAGAAACCCTAATATTTAAAATTAAACCCTAATTGCTAAATTAGCAAAGTTAATAATAATTAGAGATATTAAACCCTAATGTTCCTGTATAAATGTATCTAACACATATACAATGTATCTAACACATATATATAGATTGAAAGAGAGAGAAAGTTCATTATTTGGCCATTTGAGCACCAACTCTCTACCAAGACCTCTCTCTCTCCAAACCCACGAAAAATACTAGTATATCAGTCCCTTAATACAGCCCCAAGATCACCAATAACAAATCAGAATTATAGAATCAAGATTCGCTCAAGTAAAGGTATAAAACCCTAACCAAAATTTCGACCCTTGATCTTCTGTTAGATGTTGTGTTTTTGTGTTAGAATATGTTGTTTATAGTGTTATTATGTGATCTGGGTTGATAGATGTTGGATTAATAACATCTATAAGCTCGGATCAAGTGTTTTTGCAAATCTGGAAATTTTGTTTTTGGTGGACGGACAAGGAATGTCAGTGGTCGTATATCTTGGTATGTTTATGGTTTAAGTTGTTTTAAGCTTTATATGTGTAGCACCGCCATCACGTCTTTAATGAAAAGTGGAATTACTATCATTGGATGTCTAGTTTGAAAGTTATTCGTGGTCAAAGGTCGTTGACCGACCATGACTGAAGGAAATCTGGGAAGTCAAGAACATGCCCAGATCGTTCTGACAGGAAGTTTAAAAGCCCGAATATTTTAGTTGTTAGTTGTTTTGTTTCGGTTATTGTAGCAATATTTTAGTATGGTATAAGTATTTTAAGATTATGCCTTAAAATCTCCTAAACGTCAAGTAGGCTGACTTCAGTTCCCGGTCAAAGTGGGCAAAAAGATCACGATGGTTGTTTTCTGGGTAAACCCAGAAAACATTTGAATGATTTTCTGACAGCCTTTGACTGGCATGTATATGCATTATGTGATGTTGTTTTTGTGATATAGTGAATGATAATTGTAGCCTGTAATCTCTACTTCAAAATAGTACTCTTATATTACACGGAGTATACGCAGAGGCAAAGTTACAGAGCATCAAAAGTGATACCCTGCAACTGTTCATCATTTCTTGAAAACCCAAAAATGAAGAACAGCTCTGACATGTTTTTCGGCAGCTTAGATCTCCTTATGTTGATGCATTATGGTCATGTTTGTTGATTTAATAATGTAGTATTACAATAGAACTATATAAGATCTGACCAATATACTGTCCAGAAACATTATATGTTACGAATAAAGCTTGGTCAAAGGGAGCACCTTGTAAACTGACTTTGCATTTCTAGGTTTTCATGAAGAACACTAAGAACACCTATAGCGACGGTTCTGTCGCTATAGGGCCATTTTAGCGACAGTTTATTTAAGAAATTAATTATTATTTTTTTAAATAAATAGAAAAATTAGTTTTTAATTATTAAAAATACAAAATAAATTAATAAAAATTATTTTAAAATCCGAAAATTAGTTTTTAATTATTTTGAATATATATCATAAATATTAAATATTTTTGGAATATTAAAAGTATTTAATTTATTTAATTATAATATTAAATAAATTATTTAAAAATTATTTTAATACATGAAAAAATCATTTAAAATTATATTATGGTATAAGAAAATAATTTAAGTTATTTTTGATAACTTTTAATATTTTGTGATGAATTTCATTAATTAATTAATATTAATGATAATTAAGTTATTTATTGAATATATTAAGGTTATGATGAAAAATAGAATTAATGATTTAAAAATTATAGAAAAATGATTTAAAGATTATAAAAATATTTTAAGTTATAAATATAACTTTTGATATTTTGTCATGAAAATATTGATATTTTAATATTAAATGATAATAAATTTATTTAATAATTATATTAAATAAATTAGTTCAAAAATGATTTTAATATTAGAAAAATCATTTTAAATGAAAATAAATAGTTTAAAAATATTTTAAGTTATAAAATATAACTTTTAATATTTAAAGATAAATTTCATTAATTAATTATTATTATTGATATTAAAGTTATTTAATAATTATATTAAATACATTAGTTTAAAAATGATTTCAATATTAGGAAAATCATTTTAAATAAAAATAAAGTGTTTAAAGATATTTTAAGTTATAAAATATAACTTTTAATATTTAAAGGATAATTTCATTAATAATTTAATATTAATGATATTAATTTAATAATAAATAATATTAAGTTTATTTAATAATTATATTAAATAAATAGTTTTAAATGGTTTTATTTATTTAAAATCATTTAATAAGGATATTAATAAATTAAAAATCTTTTAAGTTATAATTAATGACTTTTAATATTTTGATATATAATGTAGTAATACTTTAATATTAATGATAATTATTTAAAATGATTTTAAAAATCATTTAAGTGTAATATTAATACTTTAAAAGTATTTTGAGTTATTATAAATAACTTTAATATTTTGGCAATGGTTTCATTATTGTATTAATGTTCGTTTGTGATTCTATGACTGTTGAATATGTGTGACAATGTGATTAGGTTATGTGCTGACTGTAATAAGCAGTGTTATGTGTTATAGTATGTTATTCGAATCTATCAAATGATCTTATTAATGATAGGTTTCGGTATAAAAGATAGACCTAAGTTACGAACTGTAAGCAGTGCATCAGGCAAGTATCTTACCTTTGCATTTCTTTTATGCAATGGACATGAGTAAGAAGTTTCAGAATTATATTATTATTATGCTATATTAACCCTATTGTGATATATTCTATATCCGATCATTGTTTATCAACATGTTAGTATATGGTAATTCAAATATATACTATGTTCGTTAATTTCTAAACATGGTTACACAAGTGTCCCCACTTGGATAATCATTGTATTTAATCTCATGTTGATATATATATATATATATAAGTCGTCTAAGCTATTTGATCAGCTAGAGACAAATTTTGAAATGTCGTTGAATATGATAAAAACCTTTTTGTATCCAATCAAATTGTTTTGGTTCGGATTCCAGTCTAAGTATGAACATCCCGATCACGGGAAAACTTTTATATGCTTCAAGTGACAGAGTGAACGATCTTATCGTTCTTGCAATGTAATATTGATCAATACAGGGTCCATGGGATGTACACCCTCGTGCCCGTAAGCTATGACGGTTTGCAGATGAAGTTCTGCTAAACCTTATCGAAAATTTAAAATAATGTTCATAGTATGTCGACTACCCTATATATATAGTGTATACATAGTTTCAAAAATTTGAGATAGATTTGTTATGTTATTATTATTCAGTTTACTTCACAACTATAAATTCGTTGTAGAAGTGATGTACAAAGAAAATATTATTTTCTTTCAGCTAATTATATTTAAAATTATTATAACTTGCTGGGCACCCAAATGCTCATCCTTTCTTAAATTTAAATTTTTTCAGCTAGGCATGATCAACTCGAAGGTTAAGACAAGAACAAGTGAAAAGGAAAGCAAACAGAACATGTTTAATGGTATCTTTTGTAATAGTTAGACAATATATAGACATTGATATGTATTATATATCATGTAAAGAATTAAAGTAAAGGTTGCGTAATTGGGATTAGAATCTGATAAATGTAAGATAAGTTTGATATTCATATTATTGTTATTATTATTAGTATTATTTCGCTTATAGAAATGGTATCGTAAAGCACCGAGTTCGGGTTTCAAGTACCCGAGTTTGGGGGGGCTTTACAAGTTGGTATCAGAGCTATAAAGCATGAATTTGCGAAGAGCCCCGAGCCTCTCATTTGGTGACTTCCTTAGTGGAATGCACCGCGCCGCACTCTCCGTAGGGGACGCCGATTCGATTCGATCGGTGTGGTGATAGGTACCCTTGTTGTAAGGTGCTATGGTTGGAAGCAAGTGAAAGTTACAAGTTGGTATCGAGCTTAGGGTTAAAACCTTAGGTGGGTTAGACCTTGAGGCTATAACCTTGGAACAGAGGGAAACGTTGAAAATACAAATAACTCATATAGAGTTTAAAAAGGGAGATGAATTGAATAAATTCATTGTCAAATTAAATAAAAGATAACTTATATAAATCTATTAATTGTTGTGTGTATATATTAGTTGATAATCAGGATAACTTAGGTGTGTAGATGTCAGATAGAAAAGGATTAGGATACCCTCAAATCGTAAAGAAGAAGTCAACCTCCATAACCGAGCCAATATCAAAGCCAATAGCTGAAATAGAGGCTCACATTGAAAGCTACCTCAATGCGGTGGTTGTTTTGAAAAGTATAGTACCGGACCCTTAAACGAGGGTATGACTGATACGTAAAGTATAGTTAAAGAATATGTGGTCAATGTTGAGTTCTTAAACTCATATATTAGTGGTGAGTTCTTAAACTCATAATGTATGGTAAGTTATACGAACTAGGTGTAGTTAGGTGTGAATGGATTATTGAGGATAATGGGAATAGACAGATTTCTAAGCAATTAATCCTTAGTGAAGGCGTAAAAAATAAGTAGTATTAGTATTACTATGTATGATTCTATGTTAGGTATATGATAGGTATGTTTGTATAAGGTAATATTTTTCAAATTATGTATAATTTGTGGCAGCGATTCCCGACTTTTGAGTCACAAAGGGATAGCAGATGTTTAAAGCAATATGTGTTATGGTATGTCAAGTGATATGAGTATGAATTTATAGGGAATTAATGAAATAAGTTGGTATAAAGATAGTAGTTAATTATATGAGTACTGGTTAATCCAGAAAACCAAAATTTCAAAATCTAATATTTTGAGATACATGATTATTGGAATAGAAAGTTTTGTGTTATATGATTATACGTATACGATAAGGCTTAGAATGTAAGAATAAATTATGATAATATCGCCAAGATGAAAACGAAACCAAGGACAGAAGAACATGTCAACAAAGTTGTAAAACAACCAGACCGATACAAAATTTTGCGAATATGGACGATCAAGTTATGCAAAACGGAATACCAGTCGCGGGAAGATCATTCAGATAATCGATAGATGAACGTCAAAGACTTCAAGGCGTACATACTGCCAGGAATTAGAGGATCAACTGACCCTGTAGCAATGTTTATGATAGCTAGGATAACGAAGGGGCAAAAGATAGTTTTGTCACCTATACGATAAAAGGAAAGGAGATAAAGGGAAAGTCTGTGTGTTTTAAGTGTGAATCAATAGTGTATAAGGTGGAAGACTGACCAAAAAGGAGAATGGAGGCAAGGAATGTGAATACGGGAAAAGGCAGTAGGACGTTGGCGACAACGGGACCAACATCAACAAACAAACCAACGAAATCAACCACAAGCGTCTTCAACATGACCGTTCAAGAAACTGTAGCAGCCGGGGATGCAACTCCAGGTATTACTCAAACCAATTTTTATTTCTTATATATTATTTTCTTATGTATAGTAAATTATTTTATAAATTATTTTAAAGGAGGAATTTGAGTTCTTTTAGAAATCAATTTTCCGTATAAGCAGATAGACAAGCTTTATGCTGAATAGTTAAAGATCAGTTCGATCAATTTTGATCGAGATCTACTCGCGATGATTGTGTATGCTATGTACCCTGGTATGTATAGGTTTTAAAACGATGATTCCGGGGACGGAATCTTTATAAGGGAGGGTGAATGTAATAACCCGATATTTTCTATACAATTAAATCAGAAATTTTGCGAATAAATTTTTTTTTTATTATATTTTAAGGATGAGGATTTGTACAAGATAATGTGTGTATGTAATTATGTAATAAATAAAAATATATTTATTACATGAATATTTACAAATAATTTTATTTTAGAATTATTGATTATTATAAAGTATATTCTTATAATAATTAATTTTATAGTGAAAATATTTTTATTAATTATTTTCTATGAAAACATTATTATTATATTATTTAAATAATATATGAAATGATTATAATAATTATTTTATTATTTTATGAATTTATTTTGGATTAATCAAGTTATTTATTTTAACTTAATTATTAATGTTATATATGACAGATAAATCAGATATGGAATCCAAACCCTAATTTTGGATTTAGATCAAGGAATGAGAATATTAATATATAATATTATTTTAATTCGGTGCTATAAATATGTACAACATATGTGTACAATGATAATGGTTGTCTATTATGATACAGTATTACAAAACTCTAGTAATATTTTAATAAACTCTAATTCGATAGTCAAATAAGACTGTAAGATTTCAAGTAATTACGTTATGTTATGAATGTCACGTGTTATGTGGTATATGATTTGTATTGTCGGTTTTAACGCTAATTATGGAAAAACCCTAGTTAGTAATTTAAAAACCCTAATACTAGAAACCCTAATTATTTTGAACCCTAATTAATATTTATGGACTCTAATTGATTAGAAACCCTAATTCTAAAGTCAATTACGACTTTAAAGAATTTGTTAAGTTATTTTGTAGTTATAATACTATGTTAATGTGTCTAATGACGGTTATTATACATTTATATTATAATTAGGAAAAACCTAATTTCTAAACATAAAAACCCTAATTTCTAAATGTTAGAAACCTTAATTAGAAACCCTAATTTAAAACTCACTTTGAGTTCGAAACTGCTATGTAACTATGTGATTACGATTAAGGTGAAGTGTTATAGAATTTTATATTGATTAGGTAAACCCTAATTAATATTTAGAAATATTAAATTTCTAGAAAATCCTAATATTTATATTAGAAACCCTAATATTTAAAATTAAACCCTAATTGCTAAATTAGCAAAGTTAATAATAATTAGAGATATTAAACCCTAATGTTCTCTATATAAATTAATTAGAAAATTAATTTAATTAAGGAAACCCAATTTCAATTTTTAGAAACTAAAATTTTTAGTTTTATTTTATTTATTTATTTATTTGTATATTTTTTTGTACAAACCCTAGTTGGAAAATCCTACAATTTGTGCTTAAACCTTAGGGTTAAACCCTAAGGGTTTGACAAGTTAAAATTTTGCCATTAAAATGATTTACCAAATGACTATTTTGCCCTTATTGCATAATTATAGCTAGCTTGAATTATTAGCCAACACTTTAGTTGGTTACCAACTCTTGACTTTCCTAGCAATTAAAATCTCAGCAAATTAGCAGCACTCAGCCTTATACAATGTATCTAACACATATATATATAGATTGAAAGAGAGAGAAAGTTCATTATTTGGCCATTTAAGCACCAACTCTCTACTAAGACCTCTCTATCTCTCACCAAACCCACAAAAAATACTAGTATATCAGTCCCTTAATACAGCCCCACGATCACCAATAACAAATCAGAAACATAAAATCAAGATTTGCTCATGTAAAGGTATAAAACCCTAACCAAAATTTCGACCCTTGATCTTCTGTTAGATGTTGTGTTTTTGTGTTAGAATATGTTGTTTATAGTGTTATTATGTGATCTGGGTTGATAGATGTTGGATCAATAACATCTATAAGCTCGGATCAAGTATTTTTGCAAATCTGGAAATTTTATTTTTGGTGGTCTGACAAGGAATGTCAGTGGTAGTATATCTTGGTATGTTTGTGGTTTAAGTTGTTTTAAGCTTTATATGTGTAGCCTGCCATGCTGTCTTTAATCTGAAAGTGGAATCACTATCATTGGATGTCTAGTTTGAAAGTTATTCGTGGTCAAAGGTCGTTGACCGACCATGACTGAAGGAAATGTGGGAAGTCAAGAACATGCCCAGATCGTTCTGACAAGAAGTTTAAAAGCCTGGATATTTTAGTTGTTAGTTGTTTTGTTTCGGTTATTGTAGCAATATTTTAGTATGGTATAAGTACTTTAAGATTCTGCCTTAAAATCTCCTAAACGTCAAGTAGGTCGACTTGAGCCCCTTGGTCAAGTGGGCAAAAGATCACGATGGTCATTTTTCCGGGCAAACCGTAAAACATTTGAATGATTTTCCGATGACCTTTGGTATTAATCTATATGCATTATGTGATGTTGTTTTCATGATATAGTGAATGATAATTATAGCCTGTAATCTCTACTTCAAAATAGTACTCTTATATTACACGGAGTATACGTAGAGGCAAAGTTACAGAGCATCAAAAGTGATACCCTGCAACTGTTCTTCATTTCTTGAAAACCCAGAAATGAAGAACAGCTCTGACATGTTTTTCGGCAGCTTAGATCTCCTTATTTTGATGCATTATAGTCATGTTTGTTGATTTAATAATGTAGTATTAGAATAGAACTATAAGATCTGACCAATATATTGTCCAGAAACATTATATGTTACTCATAAAGCTTGGTCAAAGGGACACCTTAAGAAATCGACTTTGCATTTACGGGTTTTCATGAAGAACACCTATATAGCGACGTTTTTACGTCATTATATAGGGCCCTTTTAGCGGCAGTTATTTAAGAAATTAATTATTTTTATTAAATAAATAGAAAAAATAGTTTTTAATTATTAAAAATACAAAATAAATTAATAAAAATTATTTTAAAATCCAAAAATTAGTTTTTAATTATTTTGAATGTATATCATAAATATTTAATATTTTTGGAATATTAAAAGTACTTAATTTATTTAATTATAATATTAAATAAATTATTTAAAAATAATTTTAATACTTAAAAAATCATTTAAAATTATATTATGGTATAAGAAAATAATTTAAGTTATTTTTGATAACTTCTAATATTTTGTGATGAATTTCATTAATTAATTAATATTAATGATAATTAAGTTATTTATTGAATATATTAAATAAATGATGAAAAATAGAATTAATGATTTAAAAATTATAGAAAAATGATTTAAAGATTATAAAAATATTTTAAGTTATAAATATAACTTTTGATATTTTGTCATGAAAAATATTGATATTTTAATATTAATGATATTAAATTTATTTAATAATTATATTAAATAAATTAGTTCAAAAATGATTTTAATATTAGAAAAACCATTTTAAATGAAAATAAATAGTTTAAAAATATTTGAAGTTATAAAATATAACTTTCAATATTTAAAGGTAAATTTCATTAATTAATTATTATTAATGATATTAAAGTTATTTAATAATTATATTAAATACATTAGTTTAAAAATGATTTTAATATTAGGAAAATCATTTTAAATAAAAATAAAGTGTTTAAAGATATTTTAAGTTATAAAATATAACTTTTAATATTTAAAGGATAATTTCATTAATAATTTAATATTAATTATATTAATTTAATAATAAATGATATTAAGTTTATTTAATAATTATATTAAATAAATAGTTTTAAAATGGTTTTATTTATTTAAAAATCATTTAATAAGGATATAAATGAATTAAAAATATTTTAAGTTATAATTAATGACTTTTAATATTTTGATAGATAATGTAGTAATACTTTAATATTAATGATAATTATTTAAAATGATTTTAAAAATCATTTAAGTATAATATTAATACTTTAAAAGTATTTTGAGTTATTATAAATAACTTTAATATTTTGGCAATGGTTTTATTAATAGTTTAATTTTAATTAAATATTAATGATAATAGAATTGTTTATTATTTAAATCATTTAATAAAGATTCCGATGTTTGAAATTTCGTGATAAATTATAATAAATGTTTAAAAGTTATTACAAGTCATTTAAAAATAATATGACTGATACTTGTAGATATTGAGATAAAAGATAGAGTCTTAGACTCGATAATTACCCGATAAAGCCGTCGGTACAACGAGATGTTTCAGAAATTGATCTGGACTTAGATATTTTGATTATATTAATGTTCGTTTGTGATTCCATGACTGTTGAATATGTGTGACAATGTGATTAGGTTATGTGCTGACTGTAATAAGCAGTGTTATGTGTTATAGTATGTTATTCTAATCAATCAAATGATCTTATTAATGATAGGTTTCGGTATAAAAGATAGACCTAAGTTACGAATCGTAGCGCGATTATCGAAAAGTATCTTACCTTTTCATTTCTTTTATGCAATGGACATGAGTAAGAAGTTTCAGAATTATATTATTATTATGCTATATTAACCCTATTGTGATATATTCTATATCCGATCATTGTTTATCAACATGTTAGTATATGGTAATTCAAATATATACTATGTTCGTTAATTTCTAAATATGGTTACACAAGTGTCCCCACTTGGATAATCATTATATTTAATCTCATGTTGATATATATATATATATATATATATATATATATATATATAGTAAGTCTAAGCTATTTGATCACTAGAGACAAATTTTGAAATGTCGTTGAATATGATAAAAACCTTTTGTATCCAATCAAATTGTTTTGGTTCGGATTCCGGTCTAAGTATGAACATCCCGATCACGGAAAAAACTTTATCATGGTGGATGATAGAGTGAAACGATCTTATCGTTCTTGCAATGTAGTATTGATCAATCTGAGGGTCCATGGGATGTACACCCTCGCGTGCAAGTAAGCTATGACGGTTTTGCAGATGAAGTTACGCTAAACCTTATCGAAAAATTTAAAATAATGTTCATAGTATGTATATATACTACCCTATATATATAGTCTATACGTAGTTTCAAAAATTTGAGATAGATTTGTTATGTTATTATTATTCATTTACTTCACAACTATAAATTCGTTGTAGAAGTGATGTACAAAGAAAATATTTATTTCTTTCAAATAATTATATTTATAATTGTTATTACTTGTTGGGCACCAAATGCTCATCCTTGCTTAAATTTAAATTTTTTTTATTAGGTATGATCAACTCAAGGTTTCGATAAGAACAAGTGAAAAGGAAAGCAAATGAACATGTTTAATGGTATCTTTTGTAATAGTTAGACAATATATAGACATTGATATGTATTATATATCATGTAAAGAATTAAAGTAAAGGTTAACGTAATTGGGTTAGACTCTGATAAATGTAAGATAAGTTTGATATTCATATTATTGTTATTATTATTAGTATTATTAAAACTTATAGAAATGGTATCGTAAAGCACCGAGGTTCGGGTTTGTACCCGAGTTTGGGGGCTTTGAAGTTGGTATCGAGCTATAAAGCATGAATTCTTGAAGAGAGCCCCGAGCCTCTCTCACCGGTGACTTCATTGTGTGAAATGCACCGAAGCCAGACTCCCCGTAGGGGACGCCGATTCAGTCGGTGGCAAGCTGATAGGTACCCTTGTAAGGTGCTATGGTTGGAAGCACCATGAAAGTTACAAGTTGGTATCAGAGCTTAGGGTTAAAACCTTAGGTGGGTTAGACCTTAAGCTATAACCTTGGAACAGAGGGAAACGTTGAAAATACAAATAACTCATATATAGTTTAAAAAGGGAGATGAATTGAATAAGTTCATCATCAAATCAAATCAAAGATAACTTATATAAAACTATTAATTGTTGTGTGTATATATTAGTTGATAATCAGGATAACTTAGGTGTGTATATGTCAGATAGAAAAGGATTAAGATACCCTCAAATCGTAAAAAAGAAGTCAACCTCCATAACCGAGCCAATATCAAAGCCAATAGCTGAAATAGAGGCTCACATTGAAAGCTACCTCAATGCGGTGGTTGTTTTGAAAAGTATAGTATCGGACCCTGAAACGAGGGTATGACTGATAGGTAAAGTATAGTTAAAGAATATGTGGTCAATGTTGAGTTCTTAAACTCATATGTTGGTGGTGAGTTCTTAAACTCATAATGTATGGTAAGTTGTACGAACTAGGTGTAGTTAGGTGTGAATGGATTATTGAGGATAATGGGAATAGACAGATTTCTAAGCAATTAATTCTTAGTGAAGGCGTAAGAAATAAGTAGTATTAGTATTACTATGTATGATTCTATGTTAGGTATATGATAGGTATGTTTGTATAAGGTAATATTTTTCAAATTATGTATAATTTATGGCAGCGATTCCCGACTTTTGAGTCACAAAGGGATAGCAGATGTTTAAAGCAATATGTGTTATGGTATGTCAAGTGATATGAGTATGAATTTATAGGGAATTAATGAAATAAGTTGGTATAAAGATAGTAGTTAATTATATGAGTCTTTGGTTAATCCAGAAAAACCAAAATTTCAAAATCTAATATTTTGAGATACATGATTATTGAATAGAAAGTTTTGTGTTATATGATTATACGTATACGATAAGGCTTAGAATGTAAGAATAAATTATGATAATACCGCCAAGACGAAAATGAAACCAAGGACAGAAGAACATGTCAACAAAGTTGTAAAACAACCAGACCGATACAAAATTTTGCGAATATGGACGATCAAGTTATGAAAAACAGAATACCAGTCGCGGGAAGATCATTCAGATAATCGATAGATGAACGTCAAAGACTTCAAGGCGTACATACTGCCAGGAATTAGAGGATCAACTGACCCTGTAGCAATGTTTATGATAGCTAGGATAACGAAGGGGCAAAAGATAGTTTTGCACCTATACGATAAAAGGAAAGGAGATAAAGGGAAAGTCTGTGTGTTTTAAGTGTGAATCAATAGAGTATAAGGTGGAAGACTGACCAAAAAGGAGAATGGAGGCAAGGAATGTGAATACGGGAAAAGGCAGTACGACGTTGGCGACAACGGGACCAACATCAACAAACAAACCAACGAAATCAACCGCAAGCGTCTTCAACATGACCTTTCAAGAAACTGTAGCAGCCGGGGATGCAACTCCAGGTATTACTCAAACAATTTTTTTTTCTTATATATTATTTTCTTATATATAGTAAATTATTTTATAAATTATTTTAAAGGAGGAATTTGAGTTCTTTTAGAAATCAATTTTCCGTATAAGCAGATAGATAAGCTTTATGCTGAATAGTTAAAGATCAGTTCGATTAATTTTGATCGAGATCTACTCGCGATGATTGTGTATGCTATGTACACTGGTATGTATAGGTTTTAAAACGATGATTCCGGGGATGGAATCTTTATAAGGGAGGGTGAATGTAATAACCCGATATTTTCTATACAATTAAATCAGAAATTTTGCGAATAAATTTTTTTTTTTTATTATATTTTAAGGATGAGGATTTGTACAAGATAATGTGTGTATGTAATTATGTAATAAATCAAAATATATTTATTACATGAATATTTACAAATAATTTTATTTTAAAATTATTGATTATTATAAAGTATATTCTTATAATAATTAATTTTATAGTGAAAATATTTTTATTAATTATTTTCTATGAAAACATTATTATTATATTATTTAAATAATATATGAAATGATTATAATAATTATTTTATTATATGAATTTATTTTGGATTAATTAAGTTATTTATTTTAACTTAATTATTAATGTTATATATAATGAGATAAATCAAATATGGAATCCAAACCCTAATTTTGGATTTAGATCAAGGAATGAGAATATTAATATAATATTATTTTAATTGATATATATAAATATGTACAAATATATGTGTACAATGATAATGGTTGTCTATTATGATACAAAGATTACAAAACTCTAGTATTATTTTAATAAACCCTAATTCGATAAATCAAATAAGACCGTAAGATTTCAAGTAATTACGTTATGTTATGAATGTCATGTGTTATGTGGTATATGATTTGTATTGTCGGTTTTAACGCTAATTATGGAAAAACCCTAGTTAGTAATTTAAAAACCCTAATACTAGAAACCCTAATTATTTTGAACCCTAATTAATATTTATGGACTCTAATTGATTAGAAACCCTAATTCTAAAAGTCAATTACGACTTTAAAGAATTTGTTAAGTCATTTTGTAGTTATAATACTATGTTAATGTGTCTAATGAATAGCGGTTATACATTTATATTATAATTAGGAAAAAACCTAATTTTTAAACATAAAAACCTAATTTCTAAATGATAGAAACCTTAATTAGAAACCCAAATTTAAAACTCACTTTGAGTTCAAATCACTATGTAATCGTGTGATTACGATTAAGGTGAAGTGTTATAGAATTTTATATTGATTAGGTAAACCCTAATTAATATTTAGAAATATTAAATTTCTAGAAAATCCTAATATTTATATTAGAAACCCTAATATTTAAAATTAAACCCTAATTGCTAAATTAGCAAAGTTAATAATAATTAGAGATATTAAACCCTAATGTTCCTGTATAAATTAATTAGAAAATTAATTTAATTAAGGAAACCCTAATTTCAATTTTTAGAAACTAAAATTTTTAGTTTTATTTTATTTATTTATTTATTTGTATATTTTTTTGTACAAACCCTAGTTGGAAAATCCTATAATTTGTGATTAAACCTTAGGGTTAAACCCTAAGGGTTTGACAAGTTACAATTTTGCCATTAAAATGATTTACCAAATGACTATTTTGCCCTTATTGCATAATTATAGCTAGCTTGAATTATTGGCCAACACTTTAGTTGGTTACCAACTCTTGACTTTCCTAGCAATTAAAATCTTTGTAAATTAGCAGCACTCAGCCTTATACAATGTATCTAACACATATATATAGATTGAAAGAAAGAGAAATTTCATTATTTGGCCATTTAAGCACCAACTCTCTACCAAGACCTCTCTCTCTCTCCAAACCCACAAAAAATACTAGTATATCAGTCCCTTAATACAGCCCCACGATCACCAATAACAAATCAGAAACATAAAATCAAGATTTGCTCATGTAAAGGTATAAAACCCTAACCAAAATTTCGACCCTTGATCTTCTGTTAGATGTTGTGTTTTTTGTGTTAGAATGTGTTGTTTATAGTGTTATTATGTGATCTGGGATGATAGATGTTGGATCAATAACATCTATAAGCTCGGATCAAGTGTTTTTACAAATCCGGAAATTTTATTTTTGGTGGTCTGACAAGAAATGTCAATGGTCGTATATCTTGGTATGTTTATGGTTTAAGTTGTTTTATGCTTTATATGTGTAGCCTGCCATGCTGTCTTTAATCTGAAAGTGGAATCACTATCATTGGATGTCTAGTTTGAAAGTTATTCAGGGTCAAAGGTCGCCGATTGACCACGCATCGGAAGGAAATCTGGGAAGTCGAGAACATGCCCGATCGTTCGACGTGAAGTTTAAAAGCCCTGATATTTTAGTTGTTAGTTGTTTTGTTTCGGTTATTGTAGCAATATTTTAGTATGGTATAAGTACTTTAAGATTATGCCTTAAAATCTCCTAAACGTCAAGTGGGTCGATTTCAGTTCCAGGTCAAAGTGGGCAAAAGATCGATGATGGTATTTTTTAAAACCCCAAAAACATTTGAATGATTTTCCGACGACCTTTTCCAATGATGTATATGCATTATGTGATGTTGTTTTCATGATATAGTGAATGATAATTGTAGCACATGTAATCTCTACTTCAAAATAGTACTCTTATATATTACACAAAATATCATAGAAGCAAAAAGTTATAGAGCATCAAAAGTGATACCAGAATGAATCGTTCTTCATTTCTTGAAAACCGTAAATGAAGAACAACTCTCACACATGTTTTTTCTACAGACTTAGATCTCCTTATTTTGATGCATTATAGTCATGTTTGTTGATTTAATAATGTAGTATTACAATAGAACTATAAGATCTGACCAATATATTGTCCAGAAACATTATATGTTACTAATAAAGCTTGGTCAAAGGGAGCACCTTGTAAACTGAGTTTGCATTTCTGGGTTTTCATGAAGAACAACATAACTATATATAGCGACAGTTACGTCGCTATAGGAATTTTAGCGACAGTTTATTTAAGAAATTAATTATTTTTATTAAATAAATAGAAAAATTAGTTTTTAATTATTAAAAATAAAAAATAAATTAATAAAAATTATTTTAAAATCTAAAAATTAGTTTTAATTATTTTGAATATATTTCATAAATATTTAATATTTTTGATTATTAAAAGTATTTAATTTATTTAATTATAATATTAAGTAAATTATTTAAAATAATTTTAATACATGAAAAATCATTTAAAATTATATTATGGTATAAGAAAATAATTGAAGTTATTTTTGATAACTTTTAATATTTTGTGATGAATTTCATTAATTAATTAATATTAATGATAATTAAGTTATTTATTGAATAAATTAAATAAATGATGAAAAATAAAATTAATGATTTAAAATTATAGAAAATGATTTAAAGATTATAAAAATATTTTAAGTTATAAATATAACATTTGATATTTTGTCATGAAAAATATTAATATTTTAATATTAATGATATTAAATTTATTTAATAATTATATTAAATAAATTAGTTCAAAAATGATTTTAATATTAGAAAAACCATTTTAAATGAAAATAAATAGTTTAAAAATATTTGAAGTTATAAAATATAACTTTTAATATTTAAAGGTAAAATTTCATTAATTAATTATTATTAATGATATTAAAGTTATTTAATAATTATATTAAATACATTAGTTTAAAAATGATTTTAATATTGGGAAAATCATTTGAAATAAAAATAAAGTGTTTAAAGATATTTTAAGTTATAAAATATCACTTTTAGTATTTAAAGGATAATTTTATTAATAATTTAATATTAATGATATTAAGTTTATTTAATAATTATATTAAATAAATAGTTTTAAAATGGTTTTATTTATTTAAAATCATTTAATAAGGATATTAATGAATTAAAAATATTTTAAGTGATAATTAATGACTTTTAATATTTTGATAGATAATGTAGTAATACTTTAATATTAATGATAATTATTTAAAATGATTTTAAAAATCATTTAAGTGTAATATTAATACTTTAAAAGTATTTTGAGTTATTATAAATAACTTTAATATTTTGGCAATGGTTTTATTAATAGTTTAATATTAATTAAATATTAATGATAATAGAATTGTTTATTATTTAAATCATTTAATAATGATTCCAATGTTTGAAATTTCGTGATAAATTATAATAAATGTTTAAAAGTTATTACAAGTCATTTAAAAATAATATTACTGATATTTATAGATATTGAGATACAGGATAGAGTCTTAGACTCGATAATTATCCGATAAAGCCGTCGGTACACCGAGATGTTTCAGAAATTGATCTGGACTTTAGATATTTTGATTGTATTAATGTTCGTTTGTGATTCTATGACTGTGGAATATGTGTGACAATGTGATTAGGTTATGTGCTGACTGCAATAAGAAGTGCTATGTGTTATAGTATGTTATTCTAATCTATCAAATGATCTTATTAATGAGGGGTTTTGGTATAAAAGATAGAACTAAGTTACGAACTGTAAGCAGCGCATCAGGCAAGTATTTTACCTTTGCATTTCTTTTATGCAATGGACATGAGTAAGAAGTTTTTGAATTATATTATTATTATGTTATATTAACCCTATTGTGATATATTCTATATCTGATCATTGTATATCAACATGTTAGTATATGGTAATTCAAATATATACTCTGTTCGTTAATTTTTAAACATGGTTACACAAGTGTCCCCACTTGGATAATCATTGTATTTAATCACATGTTGATATATATATATATATATATATATATATATATATAAGTCGTCTAAGCTATTTGATCAGCTAGACACAAATTTTGAAATGTCATTGAATATGATAGAAACCTTTTGTGTATCCAATCAAATTATTTTGGTTTGGATTCCAGTCTAAGTATGAACATCCCGATCACGGGAAAACTTTTATGCGCCCAAGGCGGACAGAGTGAACGATCTTATCGTTCTTGTAATGTAGTATTGATCAATACAGGGTCCATGGGATGTACACCTCGTGCCAGTAAGCTATGACGGTTTGCAGATGAAGTTCTGCTAAACCTTATCAAAAATTTAAAATAATATTCATAGTATGTCGACTACCCTATATATATAGTCTATACGTAGTTTCAAAAATTTGAGATAGATTTGTTATGTTATTATTATTCAGTTTACTTCACAACTATAAATTCGTTGTAGAAGTGATGTACAAATAAAATATTTATTTCTTTCAGCTAATTATATTTATAATTGTTATTACTTGATGGGCACCCAAATGCTCATCCTTGCTTAAATTTAAATGTTTTTAGCTAGGCATGATTAACCCGAAGGTTCAGACAAGAACAAGTGAAAAGGAAAGCAAACAGAACATGTTTAATGGTATCTTTTGTAATAGTTAGACAATATATAGACAATGATATGTATTATATATCATGTAAAGAATTAAAGTAAAGGTTGCGTAATTGGGATTAGACTCTGATAAATGTAAGATAAGTTTGATATTCATATTATTGTTATTATTATTAGTATTATTCCGCTCATAGAAATGGTATCGTAAAGCATCGAGTTCGGGTTTCAAGTACTCGATTTTGGGGGGGCTTTACAGAAGAATCTGGGTTCCAGCAACACCAGAGCTGAAAGAAGAAATTTTGACCGAAGCTCATAGCTCAAAATATTCAATTCATCCAGGAAGCTTGAAAATGTATCAAGATTTGTGCCGACGTTTTTGGTGGCCGAATATGAAAAGAGACGTTGCAAAATGCGTAGCGAAATGCTTAACATGTCAAAGAGTAAAAGCCGAACATCAAAGACCCAGCGGATTACTTCAACCGTTGGAAATACCGGAATGGAAGTGGGAAAACATCACGATGGATTTTGTGGTGGGTCTTCCAACTACTCAGAGAGGATGTGATGCGATTTGGGTGATAGTGGACAAACTGACGAAGTCAGTGCACTTTTTACCAATAAAGATTAGATTCAATCTTGATCAGTTAGCAAGATTGTACATTAAAGAGATCGTTTCGAGGCATGGAGTGCCAGTATCAATTTTGTCCGATAGAGATCCACGATTCACGTCAAATTTCTGGAAGAGACTATAAGAATGCATGGGGACACAGTTACGAATGAGTACGGCTTATCATCCACAAACAGATGGCCAAAACGAACGAATAATTCAGACATTGGAAGATATGCTGAGAGCATGTGTCATGGACTTTAAAGGAAGCTGGGAAGAACAATTACCCTTGGTGGAATTTGCTTACAACAATAGTTATCACGCGAGCATCGGCATGCCACCTTACGAGGCATTGTACGGCAGAAAGTGCAGAACTCCACTGTGTTGGGATGAAGTCGGTGAACGTCAACTACTAGGACCGGAACTAGTGCAACAAACTGCTGACGTTGTCAAACTCATCAGGACAAGATTAGTAGCAGCCAAAGACAAACATAAAAAGTATCCTGATCAACACAGACAAGATAGTGCATTCGACGTAGGAACTTTTGTATTTTTAAAAGTTTCTCCCTAGAAGGGGAAAATTCATTTCAGTAAAAAGGGAAAGCTAAGCCCGAGGTTTATTGGACCCTTTGAAGTGTTGCGAAGAGTGGGAGAAGTGGCTTACGAGGTAGCTCTACCTCCAGAGTTGGAAAACATTCATAATATTTTTCACATTTCGGTGTTACGACCATATAAACCCGACTACAAACATGTGATCGAGTACGAACCGTTGCAGTTTGAGAAAGATTTGTCTTATGAAGAGGTTCCTATCCTGATAGTCGACAGGAAAGAACAAGTGCTCAGGAATAAAGTGATACTTTCTGTGAAGGTGATATGGAGGAACCACAACACTGAAGAAGCTACGTGGGAACTCGAAGAGAAAATATTGAAAGAGTACCCTGAGTTATTTGTTTAATCTGTGTCTTCGATTCTGGGGACAAAATCTTTATAAGTAGGGAAGAATGTAACGAATGATTTGTTTGAGTTGTGATTCTGAAGACAGAATCCTTGCAAGGAGGAAATGATGTAACATTCCAAAATTTTAATGTGTAATATTAAATATTTATTGATTTATATAAGTATTTAATGGATATGTTTATTGTTGAATAAATAATTGTTCAATTTGAGTTGATGTGGTTTAGTTAATTATTTGTTAAATAAATATTTAAATATTAAATATTTAATTACAATATTAAATATTTATTGAATTATATAAGTATTTAATGGCAATTTGAGTTGATGTGGTTTAGTTAATTATTTGTTGAATAAATAATTAAGGAGCTAAGAAAATTAATTGTTATGAGATTATATACCAATTTAATTTAATAAGTAAGCTAGAAAGCTTATAATGATTTAAATAAATTATATATTTAAATGGGAATTTATAATTTAAAATATTAGTTGGTTTAATAAAATTACAATTATAAAAGAAATTATAGCTTTGTGTTAATGATTTATGTGTTAAAGTAATTTAATAAATTAGTATTTGAATTGATTAAATTGATTATTTAATTAAGTAGAAGTCTGACTAATAATCTCGCTATAAAGGAGCTATTAAAATTAATTAAAGGTCTTTAATTTAGTTTTGGCCAAACAAGTCTTAATGTATATTAAGTCTTTAATCTAATGATGTTTTATCAAACAAGGTATAAGGATTAATCAATTTATTTTAATTAGGTTTACCAAACAAGGTGTAAGGGTTAATGAGTTATTTTTAGTTAGCTAGCCAAACAAGCCTTATGGCTTTTGATTTTCAAAATTCTATAACTGATGTCAATTAAAATCATATACTTAATATATCTATTATTACTATATATGTTATATTATTCTACGTATGTTAGAGTTAGGAAGAAAGAAAACTCAGAAGAAGAAAAAGGGAGAGAAGAAGAAAACTATAGAGAGAAAAGTGAATGATTCTAACAGGTTTTGAGAAAGAAATTGGAGAGAAGAAGCTTGAGAATAGCCATCATCTTCTTAATCAAAGGTAGGATATTAATCCTTGTATTTTATAATTTTAAAGTTTAGTTTTCTTCTCTAAAAAGTTCTCTGTGAAATTTTTATAAAAGATAAATTGGTGGTGTTTATAGTTATATGATAAATTCTTGATTTTAAGATGATTTCATGAGTTTATACATGATTATAGAAAAACTAGTTCATGTATGTATGGGTTTTGTGGAAGAAAATATATTACAGTAAGTTCATATGAAAATATATATGAATATGGCTTAGTTTAAGTAGAAATTAAGGTTTAGTTAGTTGTTAAACTGATAAATTGATTATTGATTTTGATAGAGTATGTATAATCATAACTATGGTGTTTTGAAATCTCTGTTTTGATTATAAAAAAACAAATCACAGTGTTGATTTTCATTGAAAACATAAAAAATGGAGTTTTTGCCAAAAACATTGAAATTGGGTGTTGCATGTAAAACCCCAACTTTTTGAATAAAGATTAAATTTTTTTCGAAATATATTTTTGAATATTATGGTGTGGATTAAATATAATATTATAGTTGTGGGTAATATTTAAAAATTTTGCAAAGTACGCAAGATGTTATATAATATTCGATTGGTCGGGAAATATTCGTTTTAACAGGGAATATTTGTACAACGGCACAATCATTGGTGGACCCCCACAACAGAATTATTGTTGGATTGAGAAAACGACAAAAAAACTTTATGAAAATAACGGCGGAAGTTTTATCGTTAACTGTTGAACACACGTAGGTGTTAAAAAATACTGATGTCTGGCGTGGTTGCATAGTAGCACACGGTATTGATTATTGATGCTTACGTGAAAAGTCACTCAGTTATACTCAATTATTACTACAGTAATTGCTGAATCATATCTCTCATATTATTGATTCAATTATTGTCACAGTATCATTTGCATAATATTTTATATTATTAAAGCAATAATTGAGACGACAAAGTTATTCATATTATTATTTGCAATATTAACAATGTCTAGAAGTTCTGTCAAGGAGAGGTTTGGTCACTTAATTGCGCGCCAATAAAGGAGAAATCCTTATCGGAAAGCCCCTCTTTCCTGGGAACGACCTGGTTGTTAAATATTGTGAGTTATAATATTAATGATGAATAAGTTGTGTTGATTAAAAATGAATTTTGATAGTTCCATTGTGTTGGGATTATTAGTGTTAGTGGAAATCAACATCTATTCCGATGATAATTGATATCTGGGGTTATATTGATAAATCGGGTAATTTATCGGATAAATGAGCAATTAATTGCTACTAATTCACATGCTTATATAACTATTTGTTCACATGTGTGTACTATTGAATCGTATTATTTACTATTAGGGGAGTTGGTGCAAGATTGATAATACTTGCATGACTAAGTTAAAAATGGAGGTATAGATGGAGGTACTATACTGTAATTCATATTTTTCACATGATTATACTATTGATTCACATGATTGAACTATTGATTCACATTATTTACTATTAGGGGAGGTGGTGCAAGTTTGATAATACTTGCAGGACTAAATTAAAAATGAAAGAAAAGTTGGAGGTATTGTACTGTAATTTTTTGAGCCCCAAAACGTGCAATTATCGAAACTATATTTTTCTATAAATAGAGGCTCATTCTTCCTTCATTTCTCACCAATTCACAAAAGCTTTAGAGCGATTATTATAGAGAGAAATTATAGAGAAAGAAGAAGAAAAGTCTGCTACCTCACTATTCCAGTATCCAGTTTTTCTAAGGTAGGGAGTATTATTTCTTCCTTATCCATGAAGAGAACTTTTGTTATTCCATTCTTTATAATTACATTGGAATAACTTTTGTATCATGAACTACCCTATACTTGGTGAAATTCTTACATTATTCCATTCTTTATTATTCTGTTGGAACATCCATCATGCATGCGTTTCTGGGACTGGTTTCCATTATTTATCATTCTGTTGGAACATCTTGTCTATGTTTTACTCATGACCTGGTTCCATTATTTATTATTCTGTTGGAATATCATGTCTATGCGTTTTACGCCTGACTGATTAAAATCTTTATTATCCCGTTGGAATATCACATGCATGCGTTTTCTGCGGACCGGATTCCGATTATTTATTATTACATTGGAATAATTTTTGTATGTGCGGTCTATGGCATGCTTAGTGATTTCTTTTTTTATTCCATTCTCTATTATACTCAGTTGGTTAAAGTTTTGACTTCTATACTCCATGAAATTAGTGGAATATCATTGATATTTGCGCTTCATCTAGTATCTTTTCATGGAAATATTCTTCTGAGCATTCTTAAAATTTTACTCCACAAAGAAGTATCATGTTGACAATTTGAACGTTATTGATTCCTGGATAAAATAATTCTTGAACTTGTTTTATTGAATTCTTATATCATTGTCATCATCCTCATGTTTATATTTTGTTGAAAGTCATCATGGCTGTGAGTGCATAGATGGACTTGGTATGATTATGACAAGAGATTATTCGATTGTAATCATGGCCGTAATGTTACAAATGATGTGGTAAAAGTCCTCATTGGCCCGTAGTGCATTGATGGACCGATTGTTGGCATGATCATGACCATTAATGAATACATAAATATTCTTGGCCCGTAGTGCATGGATAATTGTGGTCGTGATGCTAAAGAATATCCTTGGCGATAGTGTGGGGGTGATTCGGTGATGTGGATTATTTATTAAAATTTGAGTCCCAAATGATAAAAGTGATGAAAAACCTTTTAAATCATAAAAGATAGTAGATTTTATTCTCTACTTGACTCTTTTAATGGATTGCTTGTTCCGCTGTAGTTAAACTTGATGGTTTTTATATTATATCAGTTTAACACTGTTGAAGGCTAGCGATAATATATTCTGCATTATCTTAGTCATAATATTTCCTACTGGCTAGTTGAGCTCACCCTTTTACTTTCATTGTTCTCTTCAAGAAATGAGAATGTAGCAGGGACTAGTCGGGGAACGGAGTGACGGACCAGATGATAGCATTAGTAGTCCTCACTATTCAGTGAATTAGTGGGAAAATAAATGTAATAATATTGAATTTGAGTTTGTATATTGTATAGACGACAATATTTGTATTAAAACTCACAGCTTATGTTTTGTCGTACTTTGCACAACAGTTGTATAATTAAGTTGTATTTATATTCTGTACCATGTATTTGGTGACTCAGAATAGGTGATTTATACCTATTTTGGGGGCGTCACAGTTGGTATCAGAGCTTAGGGATATGATCCCTGGCTAAGATGTGAGACTAGAACTAGGAGGGGAGAGACGGGGAATTCCTTCGCTAGTATGACCTACCTAAGTTTATCTGGTATTTAATTGGTCGGTCAGAGTATATGGATAATATGTTGTATGTTAATTAACCCTTGTTTTGTGGCAGTATTTGAAAATGACATCCGAGAATATTGAGAATAACAATGGAGCACAGGAGACTGTTGAGTCTCCACATATCAATAATCAGGATAATGTGCATCAGGAAGGCGACAATCCCCATATAAACAACAACACTGACCAAATGATGAATGATAGATTATTCAGAGGCTTTATGCAATTCATACAACATCAGGCGAGAGCAGCTCCTGTCCAAAATATAGGTGGAAACACTGGAAACTCTCGACGATTCTGCATTAAGCAGATTCGAGCTGGGACCACCGGAGTTTATTGGAGAGCCAAAACCACTTAAGGCTGATGCATGGATAAAGTAGATCACCAAGATATTTGATGTCTTGGGATGCTCCGAGGAGCAAAAGGTTCCCTTCGCCACCTTCATGTTGCATGAAGAGACCAGATTCTTGGTGGGAATCGGTAAAAGCGTACACACTGACGTACTCAAGATGTCTTGGGAGAAGTTCCAAGAGCTATTCAATGACAAGTACTTTCCCGAAAGTATTCGTCACATGAAAGAGGTGGAGTTTATTAAGTTGGAGCAAAATAATATTATCGTGTCGCAATACGAGGCTAAATTTGCGGAGTTATCCCGATTTGCATCCCATTTAGTCGATAATGAGGAGCGAATGACGCGAATGTTTTTAAGAGGTTTGAAACCGGAGATACGTCAATATCTTATTTCTCATAAACTGTGTTTGTACTCGGATGTTGTAAATAGGGCTCGATTATTGGAGCCTGATAGCAGTCAACAACGCAACTAAGAGAAAGAAGCCGTGACATGAAAATACCAGTGGTATCAGTCATCAAAGCGGTGACAACAAACGTGGAGGGAATCATCATGCCAGAAATGGTAACCACTTCGGTGGTAATCATGGCCAAGACAGTAAAAATGGACATTTCAAGAAAAGGAGATTCAACAATGATGGAAAGACGTTAGCACCAACAACCGTGGTTAAGGAAGGAGAACGACCACCTACCATATGCTTCAAATGCGGAGGGGAGGGACAGATCAGTCCAAACTGCGCGATGCCATCTAAAGCTTGTTATAATTATGGAAGAGAAGGTCACCTAGCCCGATTTTATTGTTCACCGAAGACAAGTTCAGCTAGGATGGAGGCACCAAAGGTAGTCCCGAGAAAAAGTCAAAGCCCGGTGGTGCGAGGAGAGCATTTTTGTGACCTCCCGAGAAAGCAAAGAACCCGACGAGGTCATCACGGGTAAGCTTATCATAAACTCTAGCGAAGTTTATACCTTATTTGATACCGGTTCTACCCATTATTTTATTTCTCCTACTTGCGCTCAACGATTAAATTTGACTCCGGAGAAATTAGACTTTGACTTATCTGTTGAAACTCCGTTGGGAGAAACCTTCATTACATCCACTATTTATAAGTCTTGTTTGGTTCAAATTGGTACCCTCACATTACCTGTCAATCTTATTTCATTGAAAATACTTGCATTTGACGTGATTCTAGGGATTGATTGGTTAACTACTCATCATGAAAAAATTGATTGTTTTCGTAAGGTTGTTAGCTTTCATATTCCTAACCAACCTATTATGCGAATTCAAATAACTAAACCATTAAAATCAATTAATGTCATTTCAAGCCATAAAGCTATTTGTTTATTGAAAAATGGATGTCAAGCTTTCTTAGCTCATGTCACGGATCTAAACAAAAATACGTCAGTTTTAAATGATATTTCTGTCGTTAATAAATTTCCTGACGTATTCCCCGAAGAACTTCCTGGCCTACCCCCAGAGGGTGAAATTGAATTTTGTATCGACCTTGAACTCGGTACAAACCCCATTTCCAAAGCCCCATATCGAATGCCTCCTATTAAACTTCAGGAGTTAAAGACCCAGTTGCAGGAATTGTTAGACATTGGTTTCATTCATCCTAGTACGTCTCCTTGGGGTGCTCTGTTCTATTCGTGAAGAAGAAAGATGGGAGTATGCGACTTTATATTGACTACCGGGAATTGAACCATGTCACCATCAAAAATAGGTACCCGTTGCCTCGCATTGATGACTTGTTTGACCAGTTGCAATGAGCATAATTCTTTTCAAAGATTGATCTTCGTTCTAGATATCATCAGCTGAAGGTTAAAACTAAGGATATTCCAAAGACTGCCTTCAAAACTCGGTACGGGCATTATGAATTCTTAGTTATGTCTTTTGGATTGACTAATGCTCCTGCTGCCTTCATGGATATGATGAACCGAGTATTCAAGGAATATTTGGATCATTTTCTGGTCGTCTTTATTGATGACATCCTCATATATTCCAAAAGCCGTGAAGATTATGAGCAACACTTGAGGCTGATACTCCAAAAGCTTCGTGAAAACAAGTTATATGCCAAGTTGAAGAAATGCGAGTTCTGGCTTGAGGAAGTTGCATTCCTTGGGCACGTGATATCAAGTCATGGAATATCTGTTGACCCAGCAAAGATTGAAGCAATTCAAAGCTGGAAGCAACCTAAATCAGTAACCAAAGTACGTAGCTTTCTCGGCTTAGCTGATTATTATCGGAGATTCGTAGAAGGGTTTTCTCGAATCGCAACTCCATTAACTCAGCTGACTCGAAAAGATACAAAATTTGGTTTGAGCATGGAATGTGAGAAGAGTTTTCAAGAACTTAAGAGGAGACTCATTTCAGCACCGGTTCTGACAATACCATCTGGCTCGGAAGGATTTGTCATCTATAGTGATGCTTCAGGCAAGGGGTTAAGATGTGTTCTCATGCAACATGGGAAAGTCATAGCATATGCCTCACGGCAACTCAAAGAATATGAGAGGAATTATCCTACTCATGATCTAGAGTTGGCAGCTGTCGTTTTTGCGCTTAAAATTTGGAGGCATTACCTGTATGGGGAGAAAGTGGAGATCTATAAGGATCATAAAAGCCTCAAATATTTCTTCACTCAAAAAATACTCAACATGCGACAACGATGTTGGCTCGAACTGTTGAAAGATTATGATCATACTATTCAATACCATCCTAGAAAAGTGAACGTAGTAGCTGATGCACTAAGTAGAAGATCATATGCGGGTATGAGTGCAATATTGTCAATGTAGGGGCCAATTTTGTATGACTTGCAAAGGATGGAGTTAGAGATAAAGACTCCTGGGACCCATGTGATGATGGCGAATATACGAGTAGAACCAACTTTAATCGATAAAGTTAAAGGTTGCTCAAGCTTCTGAGACACGGAGGTGATGCGTATAAGGAAGAAAGTACAAGAAGGTGCTATCTTAGAAAGCAAGAATCGATGAAGAAGGAATACTTCGAGTCAACTCCAGACTTTGTGTTCCTAACAACCCTAATTTAAAGTATAAAATCATGATGGAGGCGCACAACACACCGTTTGCAATCCATCCTGGGAGTACCAAAATGTATCGTGATCTTCGACATCCATTTTGGTGGAGCAATATAAAGAGAGAGATAGCAGAGTTTATCTCAAGGTGTTTAACTTGTCAACGAGTCAAGGTGGAGCATCAAGTACCAAAAGGTCCATTGCAACCACTTGAAATTCTAGAATAGAAGTGGGAACACATTACCATGGATTTCGTTACTGGTCATCCCAAGGTTTCTCAAGGCATAGATGCAATTTGGGTCATTGTTGATAGATTGACCAAGTCTGCTCATTTCCTACCTATACGAGAAACTTATACAATTGAACGTCTTGCTCGTATGTACATAAACGAGATTGTAAGACTACATGGTATGCCAGTTTCTATTGTTTCTGATCGAGACCCAAGATTCACTTCAAGATTTTGGGTTAGTTTGCAAAAAGCTATGGGCACAGATTTATGATTTAGCTCGGCATATCATCCTCAGACGGACGGGTAGTCGAAGAGGACCATTCAAACTCTTGAAGATCTATTAAGACTCTGTGTCCTTAACTTCAAGGGAAGTTGGGATAAGTTCCTACCATTGGTGGAGTTTTCCTACAACAACAGTTATCAAGCAAGTATTGGCATGGCTCCATTTGAGGCGTTGTATGGAAGAAAGTGTCGTTCTCCAGTATGCTGGGATGAGGTGGGTGAAGCAACGTTGTTGGGACCGGAGTTGGTACGTATGACTACGAAAAAGATTCAAACGATCCGACAACGTATAAAAAAACCTCACAAAATCGACAAAAAGAGTTATCTTGATCTTCATTGAAAGGACGTGGAATTCAATATTGGAGATCATGTGTTATTACGTGTTGCTCCATGGAAGGGAGTTACGAGATTTGGAAAGAGAGGAAAGCTCAACCCTCGATTCATTGGCCCATTTTCAATCCTCGATCGAGTAGGAACTGTGACGTATAGACTCGCTTTACCGCCAAGTATGTCTCGTGTTCATAACATTTTTTACATATCTATGTTACGTAAATATGTGAAAGACCCGAACCACATTATTGAATTAGAACCAGACGAGATAGAGGAAGATTTAAAGTATGAAGAGTTACCTATTAAAATCTTGGATAAAAAGGATCATATTCTACGCTCCAAGGTTATATCTCAAGTCAAAGTTTTGTGGAGAAACCACGATGTGGAAGAAATGACCTGGGAGTTAGAATCTGAGATGAAATCAAGATATCCTTACCTCTTGACATACCAGTGCGCACCCCCTAATTTCGAAGACGAAATTTCATAAGAAGGGAGGTTGTAAGACCCCAACTTTTTGAATAAAGATTAAATTTTCTCGAAATATATTTTTTGAATATTATGGTATGGATTTGATATAATGTTATAGTTGTGGGTAATATTTACAAATTTTGCAAAAGTACACAAGTTGTTATATAATATTCGATTGGTTAGGGAATATTCGTTTTAACAGGGAATATTAAATGCAACAACACAATCATTGGTGGACCCCCACAACGGAATTATTGTCGAATTGAGAAAAGCGACAAAATACTTTATAAAAATAACGGCGGAAGTTTTACTGATTAAGCTTGTTGAAACACCCGGTGTTAAAAAATGCGATGTCTGGTGGTTGCATAGTAGCAGCACAAGTATTGATTATTGATGCTTACGTGAGAAGTCACTCAATTATACTCAATTATTGCTCTGATGAATTGATGCATCATATCTCTCGTATTATTGATTCAATTATTATCACGATATCATTTGCATAATATTTTATATTATTAAATCAATAATTGAGACGACAAAGTTATTCATATTATTATTTGCAATATTGACATGTCTAGAAGTTACATCGAGGAGAGGTTTGGTCACCTAATTGCACGCATGATAAGGAGAAATCCTTATCGGAAAGCCCCTCTTTCACAGGAAGCGACACGGTTGTTAAATATTGTGAGTTATAATATTAATGATGAATAAGTTGTGTTGATTAAAGATGAATTTTGATAGTTCCATTATGTTGGGATTAATTGTGTTAGTAGAAATCGACATCTATTCCGATGATAATTGATGTCTGGGGGTTATATTGATAAATCGGGTAATTTATCGGATAAATGAGCAATTAATTACTACTAATTCACATGCTTATATAACTATTTGTTTACATGTGTGTACTATTGAATCATATATTTACTATTAGGGGAGTTGGTGCAAGATTGATAATACTTGCATGACTAAGTTAAAAATGGAGGTATAGATGGAGGTATTATACTGTAATTCGTATTTTTCACATGATTATACTATTGATTCACACGATTGAACTATTGATTCACATTATTTACTATTAGGGGAGGTGGTTCAAGTTTGATAATACTTGCAGGACAAAATTAAAAATGAAAGAAAAGTTGGAGGTATTGTCTTTGTAATTTTTGAGCCCCAAAATGTGCAATTATCAAAACTATATTTTTCTATAAATAAAGCTCATTCTTCCTTCATTTCTCACCAATTCACAAAAAAGCTTTAGAAGCGATTATTATAGAGAAATTATAGAGAAAAAGAAGAAGAAATCTGCTTTCTCACTATTCGATAATCCGAGTTTTTCTAAGGTATGGAGTATTATTTCTTTCTTATCCATGAAGAGAACTTACATTATTCCATTCTTTATTATTACATTGGAATAACTTTTGTATCACATGAGCTACCCTATACTTGGTGAAATTCTTACATTATTCCATTCTTTATTATTCTGCTGGAACATCACATGCATGCGTTTATGCAGGACTGGTTCCATTATTTATCATTTTGTTGGAACATCACATGCATGTGTTTCACGCATGACTGGTTCCATTATTTATTATTACATTAGAATATCACATGCATGCATTTTGTGGGACTGATTCCGTCTTTATTATTACATTGGAATATCCTATCTGCATGTTTTACTGTGGGACTGGTTCCGTTATTTATTATTACATTGGAATAACTCGCATACATGCGGTCTATCGTCGCATGCTTGGTGATTTCTTTTGTTATTCCATTCTCTATTATACTCAGTTGGTTAAAGTTTTGACTTCTATACTCCATGAAATTAGTGGAATATCCTTGATATTTGCGCTTCATCCAGTATCTTTTCATGGAAATATTCTTCTGAGCATTCTTAAAATTTTACTCCATAAAGAAGTATCATGTTGACAATTTGGACGTTATTGATTCCTGGATAAAATAATTCTTGAACTTGTTTTATTGAATTCTTATATCATTGTCATCATCCTCATGTTTATATTTTGTTGAAAGTCATCTGTGGCCTGTAGTGCATAGATGGATTTGGTATGATTATGACAAGAGATTATTCGGTGTAATCATGACCGTAATGTTACAAATGATGTGGTAAAAGTCCTCATTGGCTCGTAGTGCATTGATGGACAGTTGTTAGCATGATCATGACTATTAATGAATACACAAATATTCTTGGCCCGTAGTGCATGGATAATTGTGATCGTGATACTAAAGAATATCCTTGGCCGTAGTGCAGGGGTGATTCGGTGATGTGGATTATTTATTAAGCTGAGTCCCAGAGATAAAAATGATGAAAAACCTTTTAAATCATAAAAGATAGTAGATTTTATTCTCTACTTGACTCCTTTAATGGATTACTTGTTCCGCTGTAGTTATACTTGATGGTTTTTATATTATATCAGTTTAACCTGTTGAAGGCTAGCGATAATATATTCTGCATTATCTTAGTCATAATATTTCCTCTTGGTTAGTTGAGCTCACCTTTTACTTTCATTGTTCTCTTGAGAAATGAGAACGTGGCGAGGGGACTAGTCGGGGAACGTGGTAGACGGACGAGATAATAGCATTAGTAGTCCTCACTATTCGGTGAAATTAGTGGGAAAATAAATGTAATAATATTGAATTTGAGTTTGTATATTGTCTAGAGCGATAATATTTGTATTAAAACCCACAGCTTATGTTTTGTCGTACTTTGCACGACAGTTGTATAATTAAGTTGTATTTATATTCTGTACCATGTATTTGGCGACTCAGAATAGGTGATGTATACCTATTTTGGGGGCGTCACATTGTAAATTTGATGTTTATGCTATTTTATGGGTAGGAACATGTTAGAAGTCTTCACAATACGTTTACATGAAGTCTATGTGTAAATTACATGTTAATTAGTCTATTAGATTAGAGCTTGTAGGCTAATTTAGCTTTTATTCATCTTTGTTCTTAGAGCTTGGTCATAGAGTTACGGACTCGCACAGCAGCACGCTCAAAGATCTGAGAAAGTTTTAGCTTACAGTAAATACGACGCTTATCTCAAGCAAAGACATGGCCAAGTATGCCTTGTGATGCTAATCGATGGCTTGTGACTCATGGCATGAGCCAACCACAGTGTAAACTGTGGCACCGCAACGCGAGTTAGCAGAAGGTTCTGACAATTTTAGTTTATTACACAAATTTTGAAAATAAAGGTTATGTGTTAATAATATGAATGCTAAATGATGATTTCAGTAGTATTACACTATGAATGAGCATGTTATCAAGTGTTAACTAGTATTAACATAGTTTGATTATGTGAATGGGTGATTTGACCTACATGGTGTATATATTTGTTTATATAGATATAAAATGTTGGTAATGACTAATTATGTCATGATGACATATGTATAGGGTATTGATTCAAGTTGTAAGGTTTAGCTTGTGCTAAAGGCAAGTGTTCTAACTCTATAACTTCGTTGTACAAGTTTAATTTCGTTGAGCACATTATTACTTTTAATTCCATTTCAATTATACAAGTTGCTAACTTTACACTTTCGTGGAGTTAGATTGTTTATTATTGATAAAGCTCTTGTATCTATTGGTTCATGAGGATGCAAGTATTCTACATCTTACATCTTATTATTGAACAAGTTTCTTTAATATGTAACTCGTTAGTTAGCATGCGAGTCACTGTATTCTAGTGATGAGCAACTTTGTCGTTCAATTTACTATTCATGATGCATGTTTAGTACCCAATCCTCAATAACCTTGAATGTTATGATTATTCCATGCTCATGCTATTAGATTATTTCTAAAGCATGATGTTAATTTACAAATATCAATTCGGTTATGATTATTCCATAGCATACAGTTATTTCTTTTGTAATCAACTAATCCTTAGTTGATTACCATTGAATTCTAAATTACCCTGTAATGTATCCAAACCAAACTTACTTTGGTGCGGACTTGTATTCTAAATACTGAGATGAACAACTCTTTTAATAGAGGTTTACGCTTAGCGTTAAAATGGTTGTGCACAATACATTGTATCTGAAGGGTTGATCCCCTAAGTACGTGGAGTCTTTATAGTCTTATACGATTGTTAAAGTTAAAGTTGAAAGATTACTTATAACTGTGGACATGATTAGTGGTCATTAAACCCTCAGTGAATGTTATAATTTTCAGAAAATTAATAGAACATATTGTTCTGTTCTATTGAGCCTAATATTGGCAATTGATGTAAAAGTTTAAAGATTTACTTATTATTATTTCAAGTGGGCCTTGTTTGCTCACTCTTGCCTGTAAAATTTCTTACAGCTAAAGTTGAAACGGGTGACGTACCTAGCACCAGTAAGGGAAAAGGAAAGATGAATAAATACTGAAGACTTGTAATAGTTTTGATAGTTTACTTTCAGACTTTGGTTTAAAGATTGTAATGAAGTTTGTTTAAATTTCTGTATTTGAATGATTGTTGTTAAAGGTTAGATAACCTGGGATATTTTTATTTTAAGTTTAATCCTGTATGGGCAGGTTTTTATTATTCAATTTTATTATGATTGGGTAGTTAGAAATGAATTTTGATTAAGTGAACACCAAATCTTGAGAAAATGAAGTACTAGGATTTGGGGGTGTCACAGCATCCGTAAAGTCATTCATGTTCCGAGGAATGTGGAGGAATGATATTTGTTCAAACTCCGAAGCCATCTGTAGAACCTGTCGATGGTAAGGCAACAAGTGTAGACCTTTGGTGTGATAGAATCTTGTGGTTTGTCTGATTACCAACTCGAAATCTCCAATGACAGTTAACCGCCTAATGCCCATTGAGTGGGCAAGTTTTAGCCCCATGATATAACCTACATACTCAGTTGTGTTGTTGGTGTTGGCAAACTGCAATTTGATGGCGACGGGATATTGCTCCCCTGTAACGGATACCAGAACTGCCCCAGCTCCAGAACCTTCCATGTTTACAATTCCATCAAAATACATCTTTCATGTTTGGTGTGCATCGTACTGATGGTGTTGCTGAACCATCATTACCCCTTCATCGGGGAAGTATGTTTCCAAAGGTTTGAAATCCCCTGAAGGTGTGGCGGCCAGTTGATCCACAATTCCTTGACCTTTAAGGGACTTTTGCGTCACGTAGACGATGTCAAATTGTTATAGGATCAATTGCCTTCTGGACAGTCGACAATTTAGTATGGGTTTACTGAACACGTACTTGAGAGGATCCACGTGGGATATAAGATGGGTTATGTGACCATGGAGGTAATGTTGTAACCTCATGGAAGCCCATGCTAAAGCACAAAAAGTTTTCTCAATCAGAGTGTACTTGTGTTCACTGCTGCTGAATCTTTTGCTGAGGTAGTAGATAGCTCTCTCTTGGCCTCTATCGTCTTTCTGTCCCAACATGCAGCCCATGGCATTGTCATTAATGGACAGGTACATGAACAGGGGAACATCATCCCTGGGCGGTACCAAAATAAGAGCTTTGACTAGTTGCTCTTTGATTATAAGGAAGGCCTTCTGGCACTCATCATTTCATTTCATGGAGGAGTTTTTCCTTAACAATTTGAATATAGGCTCATAGGTTGCTGTGAGTTGGGAGATGAATCTGCTGATGAAGTTGATTCTTTCCAAAAATCCCCGTATTTCCTTCTCTGTCTGAGGAATGGGCATTTTCGTGATGGCCTGAATTTTGGTAGGATCCAGCTCAATCCCCTTGTGGCTGACTAGGAATCCTAGCAACTTGCCTGATTTAACGCCAAAGGCGCACTTGGGTGGATTCAACTTCAATTTTTACTTACGCAACATGTTAAAGAGCTTTCTGAGATGGTCTAAGTGGTCTTCCTCCCTTCGGGACTTGACAATGATGTCATCCACGTAGATCTCTATCTCCTTGCGCATTAAATCATGGAAAAGAGCCATCATGCCTCGCTGGTATGTAGCTCCGGTATTGATGAGGCCGAATGACAATTGTCTATAGCAAAAGGTTCCCCAAGGAGTGATGAATGCTGTTTTTTCACGATCCTCTTCAGCAACCATGATTTGATGGTACCCCGCAAAGCAATCAACAAAGGAGTACATGTCTTATTGAGCAATATTGTCAATAAAAATGTGGATAAATGGCACGGGAAAGCTATCTTTAAGGCAAGCTTTATTTAGATCCAGGTAATCCATGCAAACTCATACCTTTCCTCCTGGTTTACGCACAGGGACTATGTTGGATATCCATTCAGGGTATATTGACACCATAATGATGGAAATTGTTTCACAATTTCTTCTTTAACTTTTAAACTCCACTCAGGTTTTAATCGTATGAGCTTCTGCCTGACTAGCATAAATCCCTCTTTAATGGGAAGGTGATGAATGACTATGGCAGTGGACAAACCCACCATGTCTTCCAGAGACCATGCAAACACATCCTGGAATTTGGGTTAATAGTGTAACCATGTCATTCCTTCGGTTTGAAGTAAGGTCCGTACCAATCTGGATTAGTTTAGGGCTTTCTAAGGTTCCGAGATTGAATGAGGTGGTGTTATCAAGGTTTGGTTTGGGTTTGTCTTCGACCCATTATTTGATCTCCTGAGGTATCTCAATGTCCTCTTGTATTTCCATCAAGTCTGAGTCCAACTTTTCATCAAAGTTACAGTCCTTGTGGAGAAAAGGCACCTTATCAGCAAACACATGCACATCTATCTTTAGAGTCCTGAAACAAAATGCTTTCACTTAATATATATGAAAATGTTCAATCATACAAAGTGTTAGCATGTAATGACAAAACAACTGCTAATATTGTACAAAAAGTAAGCAGTTATTGTTATCTACAGGGCAGAGGGAGTTTCTACCCTTTTTACCCTCGTCAGAAAATGCAAAAGTGTTGCTCCAATTGTCAAGGGTGAATTACTGGTGGACGGCTTTGATGAAAGAGCTGTTGTCGTCCTCCTTCTCCCGAATGATGACCATGATATCTGGGCAATCATCGTATGGGGTGATTCTGTTTATACTTTCTGTATGGACGATGATGCGTATGTTTGATAAGCGCCTGGAAATGTCCTGCTTACGCCTTCGGTCATTTTCCTCCGCCTCCGGGTCTGGTATCAAGACCTCTTTTCCTTTGACTGGTATCGAGTTAGGAAATAACATAGTCCTCACATGCGCAGGAACCTTTACTGAAGTCTGTATAGATTCAACTCCTATCAGTGCAGGCAATCGCCGTATGATTGAAGATGAAGGAACCTGTTTATGTTTGTGAGGATTCCTATGACTGGAGCTAGCAGAATAGCCTAGTACAGTTATCCCTGTTTGACTGGGAATTTGAATTGGGCGCTTGATGCCCTAATGATCTTTGCCCAACCTTTGTCCAGGTTGATAACCCAAAGATAACATTTCTTAGGTGGTCGATATTACTTCGGCGGAAACTCTGGGTGTCATGGGTGGTACCCCAATGGGATGGTAGTGAGTGTTGCTCACCTCCAGGGCATAGAAGCTGACAGGCTCAACTTCTGAATTGAAACTGATGAGCGGAATGTCACCTTCTTCAAGACATTCTGGCTCAGCATTAACAGTGACTAGGTTGTTATTAATGATGTATTTAAGATGCTGATGCAGGGTGGATAGGACGGCTTCAGCCATATAAATCCATGGTATTTCCAAGATCAGGTTATATCCTGTATCTATTTTGAGCACATGGAAGGACACGCTGAATGTATGTGGACCAATCTCTACAGGTAATTTAATCTCTCCGATAGAGTTTCGTCGGGATCTGTCAAAAGCTTTGATAACCGTATGGCTGCTTCGGACTCTATTGAGATTGATATTCATCTTCTCCAAAGTGGCATAAAGGCAGATATTCAAGGAGGACCCTCCATCTATCAATACTCCTGCGACCACGTATCCGGAGGACATAACGCTATGTGTAACGGCTTGCAATGACCAGTCCCTTCGGGCGGTATGTCATCATCGGTGAAAGATATCACATTGTTATTAAGAATGTGATCAACCAGATGATGGAACTTTTTGACATCCACTGATTTTGGTAAATGAGCTTCTTCTAAAACTCTCAGTAATACCTTCAGGTGATCCTCTGAGGAGAATACCAAATCCAGTATCTTTCAAGCTTAAAACCACCTTAGCTTCATTATGTCCCATAGTACGAAGGAATTGTTCAATCTTCTCCATGGGAACTTTCCCCTTTGATTTGATGGTGGGATTCATCACCTGTTGGGGAAGATGCAGTGGATTCTATTTCGACGCTGTAGTAGTTGTGTGGGATGTGGATCCTTCAACCTCTCCATAATTACATGGAACTTTCTGTAGGCTGACAACAGGATATTGTAGTCTGAATGGTAAGATGATTGTCTCTGGAGCATCCACTTTCAAAGGAATTTCAACACCTTTGAGTTGAATAGGTTGAATTGTATGTAAGGGGTAGCTTAATCTTTATCAGATGATATAACCACTACGACTTCCTTCCACTTTGTAGGAAATGCGTCCTCACTCTCCAGTAATACAGCGTCGTTGTCTGTCATCTGTAGGACATCACTGTCAATTAGATTCTGAATAAGGTGGCGGAGTGCCCAGCATTCTTCAGTACTGTGACCGCGAGAGTGGGAGTGATATTGGCACACTCCATTGAAATCAAATCGTCTTGAACGCGGACCGATTGGAGGTAGAAGAGCTATGATTCTTCCTTCATTGATCAGCATCTGCAATATCCCTTCCATCGGTTGGCCTAGGTATATAAATTCCCTTTTATTGGTGAAGTCCCGATGGGCTTTGGCATTTACTCTTTTTGCAATTTTATCCTCTAGTGTTTCATTTTCTGGAGTATGCAGTGGAGTGTTTATAACAAGAGGAAGGAGGCTAGCATGCTCCTGGCTGAATAATTGACGTGTGACTTGGTCCTGATGGACCACCAGTTCTGCCAATCGGTTGACTTGCTCACGCAGAGACTTCATTTTATGTTCCATCAAAAAATGGAACTGTGCATAATCCCACTTGTTTGCACTATCCTTGCTGGTTTAGGAAGATCCACCAATAGAATGGAACGTCTGTCCACTACTCTAATTAATCATGTTAACCTCCTCTTCTTTGTGTTGAGGAAGAGGGTTGTCTTGCATATGCGGTTGGTCGGGTTTAGTCACCACGATCTCACCATTGTCGATTAAATCCTAAATCTTATGCTTCAAGGCCCAGCAATCCTGAGTATCATGGTCGGGAGCTCCCGCATGATAAGCATATTTTCGACTAGCATTAAAACATTTCCCACTCGGGTTGGCTGGTGGAAGAATATGGATAATTTTCTTCTGTGTTGTCAGAAGATTGAGAATGTTCTCGAGTGAGTCCCCTAAGGGTGTGAACACTCGAGTGCGTCTGACTTCTCCACCTTTTGGAAATGGAGGGTTTGAAGACTGATCAGATGGAAAAGGGGAGTAGTTTCTCCTCTGAATAGGAAGGCTTTGACTGCCTTTTTGCCCTTGTAGTATCAAGGAAACATCTTTCTCTTTCTTCTTATGGACCCTCCGGGGGTTGTTTCCATAATTTTCAGGCTGGACGTGCTCAGCAACAGCTTTGAGAGCGGCAAGGTCTTGAATCTTTCCTGACTTCAATCTCATCTCGGCCATTTCTCCATGTTTGATCATTTCGAAGAATGGTTTGCCAATGCCAGCTAAAACTCTCTCATAGAAGGGAGCATCTTGAATGTCTATGAAAGTCATCACCATCTCAGACTCAGTCATAGAGGGAATAACTTAAGCAGCTAGGTGCCTCCACCTTTGGGCATACTCTCTAAATGACTCACTAGCTTGTTTCTTGACCTTGGTAATTTGGTACTGGTCAGGAGCCATTTGAGTTTGGAAACTGTACTGACTGAGGAACGCATAAGCTAGCTCCTCCCACCTATGAATTTTTGAGTTGTCTAATCTGGTATACCATGATCTAGCTTTACTAGTCAGACTTTTCTGATACAACTACATTCTGAGCTTTTTATCCTCGGCATAAGATCCTAGTTCCCAAATAAAGATTTTCAAATGTGTGTAAGGATCTCCCAACCCGTCATACTTTTCAAAGTCAGGAGTTTTAAATTTCTCTTGATAATGCACTCCAAGGAAGATACAAAGGTCTGCATATGAAACAATTCTATGTGTTCCAATTCCTTTAATAGACCGAATGGTCTCTTCCATTTGTAGGACTTTTTTCCTGATATCACCAGTGTCTGGATCTTCTTTGAGATGGGTGTTTTGAGGAATTTTGTTGGTTGTTTCCAACTCAGTGCGGGAATTTTTTTATCTGGACCATGATTTCCTCCATGTGCAGAGGATTCTATATGTACGGGAATTCGTGGACCCTGAGTGGACTTGTGTAGTTCTTTAAGCAGAACATCCAACTCTGTAATTTGGTTTCGTAGTCCTTCGAACTCTTCACGAGAGACGGGAGTAGGACTAGTCTGGCCAGATGAAGCCATGCATGGCTGCAGGCTCGTTGCCTTTTTGAAATATTATGTAATGAATCCATTTAGGGGTGTGGTCCTGCGAAACGGATGTCAGTTGACAAGATATTATGTCAGGTTTTGATATAAAGGGAATGCATGTACATATTTTCCTCATATTTTCCATTACATTGAGATTGCCCTGGAAATGATATTACAAGTAATTGAATTTACAAGTAATTGAAATGTGAAAGTTTGAAGGGACTTTCCTCCACGTTTGGTTAATCAGAGGCTGACCTATCTTAGGCTACTCTCGCGGATTTTTAGCATGAAGGTTCCCAAATCATCGCAATTTACTCGACGGGAAGTTAATCCGGTCTTTCAACTGGAGCGAATTTGGGTGGTGCCTTTCCTGAGCCTCGTTGGAATTAGTCTTCCTACAAGTCCAATAATCAAATAATGACAGGATATCCAGGTGGAGGAACCACACAACATCCATTCACATACAACGTGTCTCACTGTATGGAAATGATGACATGTGCGAAGCACTAATATCACAAGCAGATATGGTGCAAAGCACTAAGTGAAATAAGTAAATGCATTCGTACACATTCATTCAAATGTAAATGCAACATCCACACACAAGCAGATAATGGTTTTGAAAAGTTTGTAATAGCGGCTTAAGCCCTCATCTTTGATGTCCCAAAAGAGAGTCGCCACACAATCGACGTCGGGATTTTTTTGTCCCTTTTACATTTTGTCTTTTGGTGTTCTCATGTTAGGTGAGATTTGTTTGAAAAAACAAGTTGTGAAAAGGTCCGACATGTATATGTCGACGATTAGACTGTAAGAGTCGCCAGTTGGTATTTTTAAATGGTTGCACCAACTCAACCGAGAAAAGGTTTGCACATTGACCTAGTGATGTGACACTATTTGAATGGTCTGTGAAACCGAGATACATTAGGGTCCGGGGGCTTGATTATGCGGAGGGAAGGTGTTAGGCACCCCCCGACATCCGTGTTACCACAGTGACTGCCACTTTTCAATAAAATTGTTATCTGAATGTGTGTGTGTGTGTGTGGGTCAATGTGAAATTATTTGGAAGTAGTACAATGCCTCGTTTGCACCTATATACAAAGGGTTTGAATTTTGTATAAAAGTTCAATTTTAACAAGATATAGCAGTGATGTTTTGTAAAAGAGGTTTTCCAAACCCTTGTGCTCAATAGTAATTGAGGCATTTGATACTTCCATTTTATTATGTGTTCGGCTTAGTTGCTTTTATTTTTTGAGATGAGAAGCATCTTCGAGAAAATAAGATACATAGCAGTGCCGAACTCCTTGTGGGCATGAGAGCCATCTAAGGACATTCAAAAACCGTGAATAATTTACAAGCCATCTACAGCTGAAAATGTTCATCACAGGAACCGAATCTAGATTCAGTAGATTGAATCTGTGATCACATGATTTCTAGGCTCACATGATGTAGCAATTCGTATGAAAGCTATAAACAGTTATATATATATATATATATATATATATATATGAACGATCAACCGCCTTGAAGTAAACTCCAGGCGCGATGAAATGTAAATAAAGCTGTAAAAGACCACGAAGTAAACTCCAGGCCTGACAGAAATGTAAATAGGTAAATAGCGGTAAAAGGCCACAAAGTAAACTTCAAGCCAGACAGAAATGTAAATATATATATATAAGCGATAAACGCATTGGATATATATCGATCCAGGCACGGTTCGTTAATTCGAATTTGAGGATAAATATATATACGTATAAAAGCGGTAAACGCACCAGATATAAATCTAGGCTCAATCAAATAGAGTTTGATGATAACAATATATATATATAAGTATTTACATATATATATAAAAGCAATAAACCACGGACTGACGGTCCAGGCATACACACACACGCGACTCTCAATGTGAATAATAGTGTGTGAAAGAAGTGAAGAAAAGGCTTTAAATAAAGTAAGAAGGCTTACAGTGGACTGCCAAAGAAGACTTCAATAGCTTTAAACGGATGAACACTCAGTTCCCACCAGTATAAAGTAGCCAAATATAAGCTCACAAGTGTTTGAAATGAGAAAGCACTCAATTTATAGTGTGTACATAACAAATTGGATAGGGCTTCCTCGTCGTTTTCTTATTAAAATGGTTGTCCCAAGCCCTCTATTTATAGAGGGGAGCAGTGTAATACTGCTTGCTGCTTTCGAGTGCCCTGGCTCCGCGTCTTATCGTCTCGGCAATGCGTGCACGCGTGTAACGTGTTGTCTATTTGAACTTTTAGAACTTCAATTTGGGCATCCGATCGAGGTGTATAAGACCTTTTACGGCATGTTGTTGTCAAGAGCTACAAAATGACATGGGATAAGAGGTTGTACGAAGTTGGAAAGATGGGACCATGCACAGGTCTTCAAGCTTTAAATTCTATCCGGTGTGTTGTCTTGTGTAGTTATCACTCGGGATTGGAGCTATTGGTTCTTGTAGGACACTTCTGTGTAGAATGTATGTTGAGATGTTGTTGAGACGATGCGATGGGGATCAAGGTGGCAAAATGATGATTTTGCCCCCTCACTGGGGTTATCTCCGGTTATGGCCTGATTTAGCGATCGTTGCTCAGGGTTATCTCCGAGATTAGGCTGCTGCAAGTGTTGAACGTCCTCAGGGTTATCTCTGAGGTATATCTGACCTCCCGAGGTTGTCTCCAGATTTTGGGACTGAGTGCCTCGGGGATATCACCGAGTCTTGAAGTTGATTGCTGGGATTTGAAATAAGCATTTTCGGGGTTATCTCCGGAACTGCAACTGCACTCCTCGGAATTATCTCCGAGGTTAGGTCTGAAACTCCCGGGATTATCTCCGGGACTGGAACTGAATATCTCGGGGTTTTCTCCGAGATGGAAAACTTCTCCGGTGTTATCTCTGGAACTGGAATTGTATTCCTCGGGATTGTCTCCGAGGTTGAAACTGAAGATCCCGGGATTGTCTCTGGAACTGCAACTGTATATCTCGGGGTTATCTCCGAGATGGAAAACTGATTATTCCGGGGTTGTCTCCAAAACTGTGTTGATTTGACTTCCAGGGTTATATCTGGAAGACGATTTTGCCCTCCTGCAAGGTTAGTAACAGTAATGCAAAATTTCGAGTGTCTACATCGTTTTAAGGCTCGTATTAAATTTACAATTATCAAATTGCAAAATTACAATATCGTAATCATTCCTAGGCTCACATAATTCGTAATCATACCCAACAATGCATCGTAATATATAATCGGAGTTTAGAGTTTTGGAAAGGACTTCCATAAACCTTAAATCCATAGATCATATAACACATCAACGATATCGCAATTCTACAGTTAGCTGTATCGTAGAGATTGAGTTATATCATTAACTATCATCAAAATCGTAAGGATCTATCACGTATCGACGAGATCTATTAATGGACTTTAGAATCTAGGTAATGAGACCCATAGATCTAGAAAAATAATATATCGAAATCTAATCGGGAATATATCCTTGATTGGCTATAAAAGGAGATTCTATTCGTGTGAATTCCTCGATAGCCAAAAGGTAAGATCCCTCACCACTAGATATTAATCTAGAATAATTAGGTGACCTAGAAATTAAGAGAAAATAACTCACAATTAGAAAAAAATATTTGGTAAAAGGAGTTGAATCGAAGTCGAAATCGAGAGATTATTAAAAGGATATCCTCGGTTGGTTAAAGGAGATTTCATCTGTGAGAAATACTCTCTAATCGTTCATACCAAAAATAGGATCCAAACACCCCTAGAAGTAATCTAGGATGTTAAGAGAGCCCAAAATCGAAGAAATAATCGTAGACAACCTAAACTCAAGCACAATAATCGACAAAATACGCTAGATCTATATCGAAATCAAGTGACTAGTAAAATCACTTTGTAAGTTGGTTAGGAGGAATTTCTATAATGAGAAACCCCCTCTAACTACCCACGACTCAAAATAGGATCAAAATACCACTAGATATAATCTAGGATATTAGGAGAGTCTTAAAACGAAAAAAATGAAATGAAGGAAATAGCGCCCAAACAACGTAGTTGTAAATGTAGATAAAACCAGATAAAAACAAACATAGAAATGAGAAATGGACCTTGGGGGTAGGAATTTTTTCCTCCTTAAGCTTTGTATGGATTGATTGACTATATATTGATGTGAGATTTAATGAGAAAAGTTAGATTCAGATCAAATTTACAGAGGTTTTTCTTACTTTCTATATTTCTCTTCTTAGATAACACATTTTATCTCTCTAAATATCTTCTCCTCCTAGCAAATGAGCCAAAACAACCTATTTATAGCCAATCTGGACTTGCCGGAGGTCTACCTGCGACAGTCCTAAGGCAGAACTCATGTGCCTCATTTTTTGTGTCGCACCGTCGATTTTGTGTCGTGCACTGAAACATCTGTAACTTTCAAACTGGAATGAGTTAGAAAGCATGTCATACAATCTGAAAAGTTCTGTTTGAGAGCTTCTATGGCGACATTGTAGCGACATTATTATTATTTTTTTTTTGTTTTTTTTTGTAGTACCTCTCAAAAAATATATAGTATTTATTCCAACTGAAATTTTTGTAAAAAACAGTGTTTTAGGTGTAATTTGGATACATACAAGACACAGGGCATGTACAGTCTGTACAACCCTGTTTCTTGTATGTATCCAAATTACACATAAAACACTGTTTTTTATAAAAATTTTAGTTGGAATAAATTATATACATTTTGTTGGGGGTACTAAAAAAACAAAATAAATAAAAAATGTCACTAGAAAATGTCCCCCTAGACTTACTGTTTTAACAATAGCATCAATTTTAATCAATTTCGAATTTGAGAAGATGGAGAAAAAGGAAAAAATCATCTTTCTATAAATGTTGATTAACCGTTTGTCTTCATTTCTGTAGCTAGGCCCTTGGAGGTCATTGTGCAGACTTCCAATAATGGTTCTAAGTCATGTAATTATTGCTTTGACATTCTTGTCTTGAGGTGAAATGAAGTTATTGCTCTTCTATCACTGTTAGAGAAAAGATATGTAAATTTTGGGTGTCACAAACTCATAAATTTTTAATATAGTTATGAATATTATAAATAAACTAAAAAAAGTAATATTAGTCATAAAATTTATTGTTTCAAAACTTAAATGAATAAAGTCAATTTTAAATTTTAAAATATCTTAAAATAACTCTTATCAATAATTTTTTTTTGTTGCTAATTGATAGTAGTTTATCAGTTAATAGAATTAATTGTTTCTTAGTATATATTGTTATAAAATTATTTTTTAATAAAAAATAAATGAGCATATCAACTATATTTTATTTTAATTTGTTAATAATTCAATGTTTTATTGAACATTAAGTCTACTTTTTACTAACCAACCTTTGATTGGATCTTGTGGTGTTATATTGTAGCATTTGGGTGGCTCCACAAAAGTTTTAGGACCCTACTTTTGCCCTTTCAGTTTAGGAGTGGACTAAGGTGGGCTTGGTCAGGCTTTGGTTCTCTTACATACTGTTATTGAGTTTTGAAAAGAGGGAAAAAAATTGAAGAATTAAAATTTTATGCACCGTCTACATTTCGATTAAAGAAATTTAATATAGGAAGAAATTAAATGAAAAATTATATAGTCCCTAAAATGATGACTTACATGGTAAAAAAAAATTGTTCTTAAAAGAATAACAAAAGTACTACACAAATTTTTATTTGGACAAAATTACTCGACTTATTATCATATTTTACTTCCATCAATAGTAAACCAGACACATCACTAATTTTCTTTCTACCCATCTCTAATTAAATATATTAACCCATATAAATATCAAACTCATCAAACTACTCGAGAACAAGAATAGATTGGGAGAAAATATACTTTTCCCTAACTTTTCAAAGCCTTAATTTATATGAAAATTATATTTCCGTCGACTTTTGAGGACAGTATTTTTTAACATTTCAAATATGTGGTGTTGTTTGTTGTGGTAGGTGACGTCATAAAAATTATAAAAACTTAAGTTTTTTGTTTTTATGTCCAACTATTTTCAAATGTTAATGAATAGAAAGAAAATAAATGAATTTGTACACAAAACTCAATAACATAAATAATTCTTTTAGAATAATGTTAGGGATACAAACTATTTTACAAACTGTTAATGTGACATACTCCATCTCAGCATATTGTGTGTTATAATTCGTTGATCAATATACTGAAATAAAATATAACACATCAATAGTTTATAAAATATTTATAGAATAATTTATGTCTATAACATTACTTATTCTTTATAACCCTTATCATATAAAAATAATTTTTTCTCTTTCGATTGTCATCAAATTTAAGTTTTCAAGTTTTCTATTCGTTTCCATAAAAATCTCAAAAACAATGCAAAGCAAAATGTAATGATCACGGATAAGTAGTTGTATGCTAAAAATCAAGAAAAATGTTAAATTCACAATACTTTTTATTATTTCTATAACAAAAATGTCGCTATAAGTATATAACGACGATAAAAACCATTACTATAAGATCTATGACGACACTTTTTGTTGTGAAAATAACAATTTTTGTTGTGAATTTAATAATTTCCAAAAACAAAACTCCAAGCTTTTACTAGATTGGAAAAAGTATCATCAACCAAGTGTGCACTGATGCATATTGTTGAGGCTCGGTCTTATATATTTACACGTTCTTTTCAGACCCGAGGAAAAGCCTCTCCAACAAAGAAAGCATTTACAAATAATTCAAAATGCCCAGCACATATCAGGCTTTGGCTGCCAAACTTCCCCCATCCTTGCCACCAGCAGAGTCCACAGTCTCACCCTTCGGTTTCACTCGGCTGGAGCATATGCGACAAACATACCTCGCAGGAACGGCGTCGGAGTCGAGAATCATGGAACATCGTGTGTGCTGCCAAACACCACAGACATCACAAGCTAGCATTCGCTCTCCATCATCGTCCCTTGCCCCGCAACTACAATCCACTACCCAGCTCTCAACCCCTCTTTCCATTCTAAACCTACTTAGCCCATTTTTCCCGAGGCACTTTCCACGGACTCTAACCTTTTCAGTTGACCCTAACAAAAGCTTGACCTGGGTGGACTCGTCTACACCTCCATAGCCAACTAGCTCTTCCGCTTGAAATCTTCTTAACGTCAAGTATACCTCTTGAAATGCCTTCGATGCTTCAAGCTTGACATCGGCAATGGTAGCATCACGAGGTAGGATAATTACTTCGGGAGGTGGATTGATCGTGTCTTCCTCGGATTGATCCATGAGATCTAGTTCACATGATAACTTTACTGCAGATGGGTACGGAAGTGTGAAAAAATTCTCAGGCTGGTAGTTTTTCACAAACTGCTTGCAATCGAGTAGCTTTCTAGCTGACTTGAATGCAAGATCCCTTTTTGTTTCAGGTCCGTAGTTTGACATGGTCTGAGGATGGAGCATAGCCTCGTACATGCATCTCAGGTCATAAAGCAGGTGATCAATACCAGGGCGGTTTGTACCCGAAGGATAGTTGCAAGTGGTACCTCCATTCAGGGGAGCAGGAGTACTACTGGGCTCAAGTCTGTATAATATGGGGCAATAAAAAACAATGAGTTTCATCAGGCCCTAAAATGTGGTGAATGATAAAATCTCATATATTCCCTTGAATTGGAACCTAATAATCTATTTGGAAATTAGAAATAAAAATATATTATTAGGAACTAAACTAAGCTGAGGAGATGCCAATTTTAACTTCCACAAACCTCACCTATAGTAACAAAAATTAGGCTGTAGTTTAGAAAATAAAAACTGTACAGAGATGTTACAGAATACATGATTTGCTAACCTGTACTCCATAGCACCTGAATCTGAAGTGCAGCTGGCATTAACAACCATTCCATCAGCAGCCTGCTTCCCTTTAAGTTCCTTAAGGCAATAATCCAGGAGCTCAGGAGGACCTGCCCTGCAAACAGCTCCCCTGAGAGCACGCCAACTCACCCAATTGGACCCTGTAATGGCCCGTAGGACTTTGAACATTGCTTCTTCAACACGTACAATATCACTAGTAGTCCATGCACTCAAAACCTTCGAGTCACATAATCTACGCTTTTTGCAGGTGGCATCATCAACCCTCATAGGAGACTTGTGGGCATCATGTATCAATGTCATCAAGAAACAAAAGAGATCTCTAATATTTACAAGCTCGTGCTCCGATAATGACTGATAGAATGCAATCAAATCCTGTAACCTAGTTCGAGGTTTACGTCCTTGAGAGAAAAAGATGGAGAGTGGCAGGTTGGAGAGGGTTTCCACAGCCATACTATAGGCGTCAATTGTTAGGGCAAAACTACCAGCGCCAAACTCATAACCCCAGTCACCATACCAGGGATGGCCCTTGGTGATGGCATGAAGTAGGCGAAACTCCAATCCATACTTTTTGGAGACATCCATCACACTGACCTTTCTGTTCAAATAACAAGTACAAAAAGAAAAAAAGTGAAGTAAATTTCGCTGATATGTAAGTTAAAAATATTAACCACTGGACAGTATTATGCATGCTCTGGTTTAAATCTAATCAAACAAATTTTAGAATTCTGAAATTCTTCTGAAGTAATATATATACTATGATTTGAAATAACAAAGAATGACATGATATATATGTGTATATATATGTATATGAAGGGTAAGGCATGTCTTAGCCAAGCGTGACTAAGGCTACTTAACAAAATAGCCTACTTTTACCCCAAGGGTTAAGTTTTCCATTTTAGGGTTTCTATATATGTAGAAAAAAAAACATTGATTATAAATTTTATACAAAAGTACATCGTTTTGTTAAGTAGCCTTAGCCAAGCTTGGTAAGGCATTACCTATATATATATATATATATATATATATACATATATATACATACACACACACATATATATATGTACATATAGTACATTAACATACATAGATAGATATACACAAACATGCCCATACACGCGCACAGACAGAGAAACTATAACATGACAGAAAGCAACACAGAAAACAATACTTCGTTGGTACATAACATGTGAACTTCTAAAGAGCAGGATCAAGTATGACCAATAAGACAGGAACTCATAGCTCCTTTTAATTTTAATTATAGTGAAATATCTAACCTGACACCAAGTATTTTACACAGGCGATCCCAAAAGTCCATTATATGACATCCGGAAAGCACCCTAGAACCACCTTCTCTACCATTGACTCTAAGAAGGTGCCCATAACCATTTATATGGACAACACCATGTAAAAGATGAGTTGTATCATCTAACTGGTTGTACATCCAATCTTCTACATCTTCAGTAGTCATCACATGGTTGCATGACTTGCACCTGCAGAAAAGACCCATCAAGTTCATATTAAATTATATGTAGAGCAATTGTGTTAAGATACTGGCTTGAGCCAAATTCCAAACAGAATGAATGCCTCCAGGTCTATTAAACTTGGTAGAAGACTATTTATGAAAGAAGCCATAGTCTTGACAAGCAAGGTAAACTAGGGTTATAGCATGATTAATCATGAGCAATTCTACTTCAAGATCCCATGCTCTAAACTATACGAAGACATCATTAATTTCAATAACTATAAAGAAAGGTTTGTCCAACATAAATGTGGCTTTTGCACAACCTAGACCATTTACGTTATCTCCTTTCCATAATCCACACGACCATTAAAATCAAAGAACAAGAGCTTGCAAATGCAAATAAATTAAGTTTGATTTCATAATAAAAGAGGCTCAGGACATTATCAATCAACAAAATCAGTGTTTAGTCTAATCAGAAAGGTCTCAAACAACCAATCTCCCAAGTAGAATCACTTTATCTGAAGAAAGAACAGAGGAAAACAAATTAACTGCAAAACTATATAGATGTCAAATTCAAATTTGTGCTCATTTGTATTTAGAAACAAATAACTCAATGGGCTGGCTATCCTCACCTCGACTCAGACCAATGGAGACTATCGCCACAGTCTGAACATGACTTGTTATACCCACCAATGGAGCCACCATCTGCCTTGATTATGAAATGGTAGCGCTTAGCACATACCGGGTTACCACTCCAACCTTAAACAATTTAAAAGATGTTAACGTCCATTATTTATTGAAACTCCAGATTCAAATAAATGCCAATAAGGATGCACAACAGAAAATGCAATCCCAGACTAGATCAACTGAAACCAAAATCCAAGTCTACATATCACTTCTGCTAAACAAGAACCACCACAGTAAGAATGGAAACAAATTATAAGGGAAAAGAATTACAGAGTTAAAGTACAAGCAGTTGGTTTGTTTTAATAACAACAAAAAATCAGCAACACTAGCGGGGAATACCGACACATGTTTGTTTTAATAGGTTTTTATTTTTCCTTATTTGTATCTCATATTTCCAAATAATCTAATCCTTTCAGTTTGTTTTTATTTAAGGCTTCAGTTTCTGTATTTTTCTGAGCAGGCAGTGATGAAGTCAGCGGACCCAACAAGGTAGCTCTCTGCCAGCTACACAAACAACCAGCTTTATCCTACTACCTTTTATAGTATTATCCTACGAAGCACCGACACGGATACGTGATATGGATACGGATCCGACATGAAATGTGATACGTGATACGGCATTTTTAGAAAAATTAGGATATATTTATAGATAGAAGATAAATATCTATGTAATGTAATCATAAGGAAGTAGTTAACTTCAAAGTTTTAGTTCATTTAAAATAATAGCACCTATTATGAAATACCTAAAAAATTCGCGTCAAATATCAGCATTTTCTCCTAGTCCTAGACATAAGTACTAGAATCAAATTTTATCAGGACATAATCAAAAATATGGAGTTACATCAACAAATTATAATCATCAACAACTCGTAAGACACAAAGCAGTAAACTAAAAAGAAGATGAAGCAAGCTAGTCCTAATGTTGGACAAGCCATTACATAGCATCTGAATCCCCTTAAAATATCCCTAAAGTATTTGGAGGTGTCCAAAATTAAAAAGAATAAAATGATAAAGTTGGAGCGTCCGATACTCTTGAATACATATCCGAAAGTATCTGTGTCTGTCCGTCGACCTCCGAGAAATGTCCGTGCTTCATAGGTTATTACCATATTATCTTTGCCAAACCAACACTTGATGGCTAGATTTATTCATACATCAAGCAATTGCAGAATTCAGTTTATAATTTGTCCTACATCAACACTGCTCTTTCTAAAGTTAATATTACAAAATAAAAATAAAAATAAAAATTAATTTCCCATAATTAGGAACAATCAAAACTTGTTTAAATATAGTAACAAACTTGGCAAATTTGATTTAATAGTATCCAAATAAACAGAAAATTAAATCCTTTAAATGTATTAAAATTAGGTAACCTAAAGAAGGAGTAGCCGAATCAACTCCAATCAACAGACATTTTTCGCAAGCTAGTTGGGGATGGCAGAAAATAACTACCATGTAAGATCTAATAAGAAAGCCTAAAATAAGAAAAAGAGGAAGGGGTAAAAAAAGGAATTGATATTTACAATAGTTCCACAAGACCCCTGAACAGTAAATGGGCTCCACAATTATGTTAGAGAAATCTAATGAAAATATCACATTGTACTTTTTGAAATATCAATTCCCAAAAAAAAAGGTAGAGAGAAATAAAACAACTAGAAATAAGAAAAGAATAAATAAAGGATCCACTGAAGCTCAACAGTTCCGTAAAAGGTATTGTTAAGCCCTTGTTTCCATACAACTAAATAAAAATTTTGTCCCAAGTCTCCAACTAAAATAATAAATAAAATTATAAGTACAATAGAAAGATTAAGCAAAAATAATTACTGCTTCAGAAGGAAACACCATAGTAAGTCCCAAAAAAAATAAAAAAAATTACAAGAATATTATCTTAAATTATCTATGTAATTAAGATAGTGTGTGTGCCCTTTATCATCATCATCATACCATCACCACAAGGGCGAAGCCACCCTATTTAGAAGAAATTTAAGTGTAATGAATAAATTGACCCCACTGAAATTTTATAAATTTTTTAATATACGGGGTCAAATTAAATTTTTTATAACTTTCTCAATTCTATGTTTCTTCTACTACTTGATGTATGCATCTTCCTCTAATATTTTTAAAATAAATAATAATCTAATTTTTATTATTTTTATAACATAAGAAATTTAAATATTTATTAACAAATTTGTGACTAGAAAAACGTATTAAGGGTCAATAAGAGGTGTGAATATATATGTATATATATATATATATTTAATGTTATTACTTGTTATATTAACAATATTGTAACTAAATACATGTTTACATATACAATCGGCCGAAAAACACAAAATTATCTATAAAAAAATTGGCTCAGGGGCGCTATCCCAAACGCCCGCCAAATTATAAATTATTTATAGTATCACAATATTTTGACCCCACTGACTAAAATTCCACTGCATCACCATCACATTACAAATCCAGTGGGATACTTTCTCAGTGTTTACTCTGGGATGAGGTGTCTTAAGCGCGTCCTACTTGTTATACCCTCCATTTTTCATTAATTTTAAATTTTATCCTAAGTTAATTATTTTTATTTACCCTAAGTTTAAACTTATATTGTATCTCCCAAATAAAGATTTTCCTATTTTTATCCTCCAAATAAATTTTTTAATTTAAATGAATGACATAATATACATTAGACATACAATGCGTCTCAGGCTCATGCAATTTATTAAGCATTTTAACCACTCGACTTGAACAAGCACTGAACTTATGATTCATCTATAATATCCCTCCGTTAAAAATTGATGTCTTAATAAAACTACAAATTTATAATTTATTAAAAAAAATTATATAAATTATATTGATTTTAAATTGACTTTAAATCAACCTTATATTTGATTCTAGAAATCATAAGTAAGACGTGTCGTTTTGCGTGAATTAAAAAGTAGTGCTCACAGGATAAATAGGTGTCCCCTACTTTATTGCGTGGAGAAGTAATGACTGCGATGACTGCCACGTGTCGAACGTCACAATCAACAAGGATGGGTCCCATCTACCAACTAGTTTCGGACCCACTAATTATATTGTCAGTCCTATTATTTTGTCTTTAGATCACTCCCGTGGTTCAATCATGTCCGTTAATTAAATTAAATATAATTACCGAAAATGGATAAAACAGAATAAATGATTATTAATTAACTATTTCTCGTATTTCCCGCCTTTTAAAAAGGAATACTGAGTTATCGAATATGTTCGCGACTCGGTGGGAGAGAAACTCACCAACGACTCGGCACTGATCGCAATAGACGGATCTAGATCTGGCCACGTTCTCCTCGACAACGTCGAGGCAAACGGTGGCCGGGTCAGAGTCAGGGCTCAACTCGGCTGGGTCGCCGACCCGGAAGAGGATCTGCCTCGTGAGAAGCTGCGGCAAGAGCGAGGACGGAGGCGGTAGCAGCGCGTGCTTGGAAAGGAAGGACCTTACACTAGTCCTGAACGGCCCGTCGACCGGTGAATCACCGGAGGGGAAGGTGAGGAAGTCGTTGAGATCGGCCGTGACTCGTCTCTTCATCCGTTTCAGTGGCCGGCCATTCACGACCATGCTTTTTGGGAGCTCTTTCGTCAGATCTCGGCGCGTGCAGATCGGTTTACGGCGCGTACGGTAGTGATCTGTGTTCTTCCGTCTAGATCTGGGAAAATAGATCGTACGGTCGGTATTAAAAGAAAAGAACAAAAAAGCACTTCTTATGGTTAGATAGCGCTGGAGATAGAGGGGGAAAATAGGAACGTTTTGGTTTGGAAGGGGGAAGAGAAATTAGGGTTTGTGTGATTTGGGGCTTTTTTGGTACTTTAATATATATTTCTTCCAGTTCTTTCTGGGAATTCGTGAAATTATAAAAAGAGGGGGTGTAGTCGTCGGTTCAGTAGGAGAGAGAAAAGGGGAGGGATTTAAGCTTTTTCCTTTTTTTTTGCCAAATCTTAATCGTTAAGTGTTGGTAGTGCTTTCCATTTTATATTTATCGAAATTACTCAATTAACCCTCCATATGGGGCATTTGTCGAGACCGGAGAGTTTTTGGTTGTTTGGCAAACTTGGAAATGCCAAGATGGCAAATACCAACTGATGTGACGATAAGTTGTTGGGTTACGGTTAAGGAGTAACTATTTGTTCTCTTTTTGGTTCAAAATGAAGATTTGTTTCTTAATAGATTTATTCTGGTGTTGAATTGGTCAAAAGAAGGACTGTTATTTGATCCAAATTACGTAATTGCCCTTATTTATTAGAAGCACTATTCTTTTTGGCGTTCCACGGTGAATAGAAAACTCGTGGCTTCAAAATTAACGGACTATAGATTATTCCAGTAGAAGATAGTTGTAGAGGAAAGTTCCCCTTCCGTTTCATTATATATTTTTGGAATTTTTTTATATAAAAGACCAAAAAAATATTGACTCCATAATAAATTTTATGTGTTCTATATTATTTGATCATTGTTGACTTTTTAAAAATTAATTTAAAAAAATTTTAAATTCAAATTAACATAAACTCTTTTAATTTTAATCAACATAATGATTAATATTGTAAATTATTTAAAAAATATTATTTATTGTAAGTTTTATTGTTTCATAATTTTTAATGAGTTATCTCTGTTAACGCAAGTTTCACTGGCGCGTCCAATCACAAAATTCACGCGCTTGAACTGCACAATAACAGATCACACACGAAGCTTGACGGCTTGTGCCGCCGGGGGATAGCTCCGGTGTGAGAATGAGTACATGTCGTTCACAAGGTTTAACAATGGAGGCTTTAGTGTTTAGTGCTCAAAGATGTCTTACCTGTTAATTGTAGCTAAGCCTTGTATTTATAGTCATTCTCACCTCCTTAGAATCCCTTTTCGAATCGGATTAGGACTCTTAAATATGGCAATTACCTATATTTGGGTCCAACACAATCTCTTTAAAAGGTGTAAGTAGAATCCAATTCAAATATTACCTTTGGAGTTACCTTATTCGAATATGATTAAGACTAGAGTTCTTAACCACGTAAATCCCTTATAACTCCAGACTCTGCATATAGGATGCCTAACTGCACATGCCCAATCCCACTACTTATATATCTGGCCTTGCAGGCTTGTACCCGAGGGACTCGAAGGCGGAGCCAACATCATGTTCAAAACAGGACTCCGGCCCAGAGGGCTCGGATATCCGAACCCGACCTCCTTCAACATCCTACATGGCTTCGGCCAAATGGGCCCAATCTCCTTGATCCCAGCCCAGACCTTCAGCCCAAATGAGGATTGGTAAAATACTCCTGAACATTGCCCCCCAGTCTCTTGTTATAATATGTTTATAATCAGAGACTTGAAAAGACACGAACTTGAAGAGTCACGCCAGGAAATGATGAGCTGTCTTGGGAACCCAAACGGTTCCTTTTCATTTTGCGAACTGGCGTACGCCTCCCCAAGACCTGGTCCCACTCGTCATAAATAGCCACCCTAGGGATTCGTACAGTCACGCTATATAAACCCCCATCCATCCATCACTATCACCTTTTCGAACCCTTCATCATTTCAAATTCCCCTCTCAAATTTTCCGACAAAGGCGATTTCCGGCGAGTGTTCCACTTCACCAAATTTCTTCGATTCCAACTTTTCCACTTGTTTTAGCCTTCTAATATTCCATATTTCAAGCTTCTTACACCTCAACCAAATGTCTGATTCTAGCATTCATCCCCCCACTAGACCAGTTCCATCGGTTAGCTCCATCGCCACTATTGTCGCTGGTGATCTGATTTCGGTCGATTTGCCGGCAGCACCCATCGAGACTTCCTCTGATGGTGTCGAATTGAAGATCCAAAAGCTCTATGCATCGGAGACTGATTAATCTCATGTCAACACCAAGTCCACCATCACCCCTTCCCAACTTTTTGATGTCCGAACTTTATTTTCTATCCCTCAGGAATATAAGCTTCGGGTGCCTGAACCCTCCGAAAGGATGTTCTGGCGTCCCAAAGGTGATTGGGTAGCCATTCCTCTCTGCGCTCTGAAGTATGGGGTTAGGTTCCCTCTTCACGAGTTCATCTCCTCCTTCCTCTGTTTTGTGGGAATAGGGTTTGCACAGCTCGTGTTGAACTCGTATATCCACTTAATTTCCTTTATCGCTCTGTGCCAAGAGGTCGGGATCACTCCTGGCCTTGATTTCTTTTTCGTCTTATTCTCTTTCGGGAAGTCGAAGGAGCCCGACTTCCTACAGCTGAACCGGGTGGCCGGCCGAGCTACATTTATCAAGACCCCTTCCAGTAACAAGGGTTGGCATTCGCAATGGTTCTTCATGAGAGGAACCGACCTTAAGCTTCTGTCGTATTGGTCCTCTCTCGAAGATCTTATCGCTAAGATAACTAAATTCTCGAAGGACCGATCTGCCATCTTCAAAACATTCTACAAAGAACTGTCTAATACTGAATGGAGTTTAGGAGTTCTAACCGATGACTCCTGGCTGTACAAACATGGGTGTAAGTATATTAGTCCAGACCCCTCCATACCTCCATTAATTCTTTATTTTCTGACTTGCTACTCTTTGCGCAGTGACGATCTTCAAACCCGAGGGAGACATCGAGTCCTTAGTCCCCCTATCAAAATTGAACCAATCCGCCTTTCTATCCTTGATGAAGTGGCTGAAGAAGAAGCCATTCCCATTTCTGAGCTTTCAATTGGCTCTTCTTCTGCCATGGCTCCTCCGAACACCATCCCCGAACCTGCCAACAAGAATGCTCTGAAAATGAACCGATCAGAGAAGATGGCTCTGCTGAAGAAAGGTAAGAAGAAGCCTTCTAAGCCTTCTACTAAGGGCCCCTCCCAGCCATCTTCTTCGGTCATTCCGAAGCCAACTCCTCCACCCCATACACCAGCAGTGGTGATCGAGGATTTGGAGGATACCGAAGACCTTCCTCTCGAACCTCAACCGAAGAAACCTCGTCTGGTTGAGGGCAATGAAATGCCCATTATGGAGGCCGACCCTATGCCTGCCTCGACTCCTACCTCCAAGGCGAGTTCTTCACAAGGGACACCGACTACCAGTTGGTCGAAGAGTCCCTCGGAAGTGTTCCCCTTCAACTTGTTCGAGCATTTCAAAATCCTCGGTGATGACGAACGGTTCAAATGATTCTCCTCCGAAGAGTATTTGGTGGCCTACATCAGGGCTCAGTGTTAGGTAATCCTGTAAGCATCAAACTTCGTCTTTTATACTTATGATGTGCTTTTCTTTGCTAATGTGTTGTTTTGTTGTAGGCCAACGCCATCCTCGCTCGAGCCATTCCACCTCCGGCCTGCACTACTAAAAAAGAGGCTCAACTGAGGTCGGATGTGGTGCTTCTCGAAGCTGAGTTGTGGGGTCTCAACCTGGATCTGAAGAAAGAGAGAGACCTTCATGCCGACACTCGGAATAAAGTGACCGAGGCTGAACGTCAGACTGCCGAGCTCAAGGAACAATATGCCCTTCTGTAGAAGGAGTTCGTTGGCCTTGACACTCATGCCAAGAAGATTATCCAGGAGAAGGATATCTTGTCCGAAGAAGTCAAGGATTAGGAGAGGGCCATTGATGCTATTACGGAGAAGTTTTCCGAGATGAACGACAAGATGATGTATCTGATTCGGGAGAACAACACCATAAAAGCAGAATGTGCCGAAGTCGAGCAGCGTGCCATCAAAAAGTACGAAGAATCTCCTACTTTGACCGAGAAGATCATGGCTTAGTTTGTCGACGGCTATGAAGCTTATCAGGAAAAGGCTCGGGCTAAGATGGAAGCTGCCAGACTTGATGTCTCTGTCCTTGATTCTTCGGATGAAGAATCCGAAGTGGAAGATGAAGGTCCTAAAGAATAGTTTCTTTTAGGTTTCGTACTTATAATTTTTGTAATTATTTTTCTTTTCTTTGTTTGTAACTTGCCCGATTAGTTATGCTTGTGATGTTTTACCGATCAATTATGTTGTTTCTAACTTTCTGATCGATTTATATCTGAAGCTTGTCTGATCGGAGTTGTAAAACTTTTGGATATGAATGAAATATAAGAAATTTTGTTTTCTATCAGTTATACTTGTGACTTTTATCGATCAGTTATATTGTTTCCAATTTTCTGTTCGGTTAATGCCCGAAGTTTGGCTAATAGGAGTTGTAATTTTTTTGATCAGTTATACTTATGACTTATACCGATCAGTTGTGTCATTTCTTACTTTCTAATCGGTTTGTGCCCGAAGCTTGTCTGATTGGATTTGTAAAAGTTGATGAATATAAATGAAGTACGAATGTTTCCGAAGAGAAATCTCTTTTATTTCATTAATAAATATAATGGCTTACATAAGTAAAGGAAAAAATGACATAACTTTTACTAGTAATACTTTCTAAGTCTTCCAGCATGCCATGTATTCTTCACTTCTGAGTCATCCATTGCTCGAAGCCGGTATGTACACAACTTGACACTTCATTTCACTTTATAGGGCCCTCCAAAATCGGCATCGACTTCTTTGGTGTTACGGGGGTTGATGCCTCCGATTCCCGAAGGACAAAATCTCCAACCTTAAACCTCCTCTACTTCACCTTCTGATTTTAGTGTCGGGTTGTTCTCTTCTGGTAAATTTTCAACCTTATTAGAGTTGAATCCCGAACTTCTTCCAAAAGATCAAGTTTATTCGTAGGCCCTCATCATTGTACAAGTCTTTATACTGACTGACCCAAAGTGTAGGAAATCCGATCTCAACATGTATAAGTGCATCGGTCCCATAAGCCAATCTGAATGGCGAATCCCTAGTCGTCGTTCTCGGGGTGGTCCGGTAAGCCCATAAAATACTGAGTAATTCTTTGGGCCACCGACCCTTTAATTCATCCAACCTTCTATTGATGCCACTAAGCAAAGTTCGGTTGGTGACCTCCACTTGACCGTTTGACTGAGGGTGAGCAACTGAAGTCTTTCGATGCTGAATTCCCAACTCTTTTAGAAAAGCTTCAAATTTTGCTCCCACGAATTGCGTACCATTGTCAGAGACTAACGCCATCGGGATGTCGAACCGATAAACTACACCCTCTTTGAAGAATTTTAGGCATTTTGGTTTGGTGATCTTTTGAAGGGGTTTGGCTTCGACCCATTTGGTCATGTAGTCGATGGCCATGATCACAAAACATACTTGCCCCTTGGCTTTTGGTAGAGGTCCTAAGATGTCGATTCCCCAGATGGAAAATGGAATAGGGGATAAGACCGAACACAACTCCTCGGGAGGCTGATGAGGGATGGAGCTGTTCAGCTGTCACTTGGAATATTTTTTGACAAAATCTTTGGCCTCCTGATAGATGGTCGACCAATAGTATCCCTGCCTCAGAATCTTGAATGCCAGCGACTTGGCTCCCATGTGGTCCCCACAGATTCCTTTGTGCACTTCCCGGAGTGTATAATCTGCTTCCGATGATGTCAAGCACTTGAGCAGCGGAGAACTAAAAGCCCTTTGGTATAGATCTCCGTCAATAAGGATGAAGTTTGAGCTCCTATGCTTGATCTTCCTTGCTAAGATTCGATCCGAAGGTAGAATCCCATCAGCCAGATACGAGATATACGGGTGAGCTAGCAGTCGAGCCTGTCTAAGGCTAGCACATCCGCCTTCAAAACACTTGGTTGTTCCAAAACCTCTAGATATACCGACCTGTTGAAGGAGTTTGCTTCGATTGTGGCCAATCGGGCTATGACATCTGCTATTGTGTTGTTTGTCCGATCAACCCCTTGGCAGTTGTGCGAAGTGAAATATGCGAGTTTTTCCTTTACTTCGGCTAGATACTTTGTCATTCTTGCCCCCTAGCTTCGTACTCCCCCAATATCTGCTTGACAACCAATTGCGAATCACTGTAGATGACTAACTTCTGCACCTCCAGGGTTCGGGCCAACCGAAGTCTCGCCAAGATAGCCTCATACTTTGCTTCATTGTTCGTAGCCTTGAACCAAAACTGAATCGTTAATTGAACTCTGAACCCTTCGGGGCTTGTCAATATAACTCACGCGCTGTTGACGTTCGGAGTTGATGATCTGTCCACATATAGAGTCCAAGAAGTTTGCTTCTATTGAGTTTTGGTAACCGTGCCGACATCTGGTTCTGTGAAGGAACACTCCACCACAAAATCTGCTAAGGCGTGCCCTTTGATTGTTGTTCGGGGATGGTATTCCAAACGAACTGCGTCAACTCCATTGCCCAAGCGGCAAGCCGGACCGAGACTTCTGGACTATGCAAAACCTTCTTTAACGGCTGGTCTGTGTACACCACCACCAATCGACCCTGGAAATAATGCTAAAGTTTCCTGCTTACAATGATAAATGCATAAGTGAATTTTTCTAGGTTCAGGTATCTTATTTCTGCATCCTGAAGAACGTGGCTGACATAGTATACTGGGAGTTGTCTTCCCCCCTTGTCCCTTACCAATGTTGCCCCTACTGCCATCGAGCTTGCAGCCAAGTATAAATATAACGTTTCCGAAGGGATCAACTTCATCAGTAATGGTGCCGAAGACAAATATTTCTTAATCCCTTGGAATGCATCTTAACACTCTGATGTCCATTGAAAACTCTTTGCTGAGAGTGTCAAAAAATAGTAAACACCTTTCAGCTGATCTTGACACGAATCTCTGAAGGACAGCTATCTGGCCTGTCAATCTCTGAACATCCTTGTATGTCTTCGGAGATTTCATGTCTAAAATCGCGTGAATCTTCTTCGGATTTGCTTCAATACCCCTTTTACTGATTACATACCCCAGAAACTTTCATGACCCCAATCCGAAGGTACATTTAGTCTGGTTCAACCGCAGCTTGTGTCTTCGTACTGTTTCAAAGCAGCACTCTAGGTCCTCCAGATGATCCCGGACTGACATACTTTTCACAATCATGTCGTCCACATATACTTCCATGCTTTGGCCTAGCTGCTATCTAAATACAAAGTTCATCATTCGTTGGTAGGTTGCCCCAACATTAAGTAGCCCAAAGGTCATCTTTCGATAAACATATATGGCCCGATGCGTGATGAAACTCATCTTCGGGATATCCTCCTTGCTCATCGAAGTCTGGTGGTATCCTGAGAAGGCATCCATAAAGCTTAACATGTCGTATTCTGATGTAACATCAATCAGCTGGTCGATGTTGGGCAAGGAGTAGAAATCATTCGGGCACGCCCTATTCAGGTCCGTTTAGTCGATGCATAGCCTACACTTTCCGTTCTGTTTCTGAACCAACACCACATTAGCTAGCCACTCGGGGTTGTCAATTTCGAAGATGAATTCTGCTTCCAGTAATTTGGCAATTTCTTCATCTATGATCCTCTGCCTTTCTGGAGCAAAAATCCTTCTTTTCTGTATGACTGGTTTCCTCTTCGGGTCCATATGTAACCGGTGCAATGCCACTGACTCACTTACCCCATGCATGTCGCTAGGTTCCCATGTGAAGATGTCGGCATATACCCGAATAAGATCTATCAACCTTGTTCGGAATGACTCTATCAACCCTAATTAAATCTTGATTAATTTTTCTGCGTTCCCCGTGAACAACTCCACATCCTCTGTTTCTTCGGTGGTCAGGGCCATCGGTTCTGTGCTACTCTCAGTGAATGGCTCTATTTCAATGGCCATTGTCTATTTCTGCTTGCTGACCCCGATTCCCAAAGAAATCAATGTATTCCGATAGCACCTTCGGGCAATATCAAGATCACCTTTTACCTCACCAATCCCATTCGGTGTCGGAAACTTGATCTTGAAATGAGGTATGGATGTTATTGCTTGTAGTGCCGCTAATGTCGGCCTTCCCAAAATAGCATTATACGCCAAATCCACCTGCACCACAAAGAATCTGACCAATATCTCTGCATGTTGGGGTGCGATACTGAACCTGACCAGCAACTCTATGGTGCCCAACACATGCACCGGGTCCCCACTAAAACCGTATAATGGGCCTTCCCCACCCAACTCCATTTTACCCCCAGATCCATCCTCTGATAGGCGTGAGTGTACAGTATGTCGACCGAGGACCCATTGTCGATCATCATCCTCTTCATGTCTACTGGCCTGACTTGAGCAGTTATTACCAACGCCCTATCATGCGATTCTATAAGATCTGTAGGATAGTCTTCATCTGTGAAAGAGATGGATACTCCTGGGTAGGCCCGATCCTTTTTTGGCGAGGAACCTGTGACTGACAACACTGCGTCGAGGTGGCCACTCCTCTTCTTTCCCGTCACCCGCCCTACAGAATCGCCTGAAATCATATCAATCACACATCAGGGTGGCTGGTTCTATTTTGGTTGGGTGTCTCGATCTTGCCCTCTATCTTCCTCTCGAGGGGCCTCGAAATTCGCCCGACCAACCACATATTGGACTAGCTAGCCGTTCTGAACATTCTTCTCTATCAAATCTTTCAGATCTGTACACATCTTCGTGGTAAGTCCGGGACTCTGATGGTATTCACAATATTTATCTCAACCCCTCTTTCCTGGCTTCGGATGCGTCAAACATGGCTCGAAAAATGGCTTGTTCCCCATCTCCTCCAATATCTTTGCCCGATCTGTGTTGAGAGCAGTGTAAACTTTATTGACGTTTCTGCTCGGGAAAGGCGGTCGACCACTCCCCGAACCTCCACCATTATAGTTTTTTCTTCCAGAATTATTTGTCCTCCCCTGATTGTTGTCCGATCGCTACTAGTTCTGTTTGTCCCGATCCTTGGATTTGTCATAGGACTGAGAGTGGGGCTTAAAGTTTCTCATAGCCTCCTCTATCGCAATAAATCCCTCGGCTCAATGAAAGGCTTTGGTCAAGTCTGCTAGAAGGGTTGATCACCAGGTCCTTCATCAGTTTCTTCGACCTTCCTATATCTAGACCGGTCGTGAAAAATCCCTAGGCTTGAGGGGAATTTAATTCTGCTACCGAGCCCACAGCCTCCCAAAATCTCTTAACGTATAGACCAAGGCTTTCATCTGACCTCTGTCTCACCTGCATGAGGGAAGCAATGATCTTTCCTCATCTTCTGTTGCTCCCAAACCGAACATGAAATTTCTCCTGAAGGTCGTTCCATGAATTTATCGATCATGATGCCAAGGTCCCCATCCATTCTCGGGCGCTCTTCTTCAAAGTTGTCGGGAACATGTGGCATGTAGCAGCGTTCGAATGTTCGTAGTATGTCATCAACCTGTCATATCCATCTCAATGATCATAAGGATCCCCCAACCCGTCATACGTCTCCATTGGGGGCATCTTCTTCTTTGGGTCGGCAGTGACATGGTTGATTTATGGGGGAAAAGGGTGAGCCTAGGAAAGTCAAGGGTGTTCCCATCGGACTCTTCGCTACCCGTAGTTTCTCCAATTCTGCCACCCTTCGAGCAAGGGGATCAGTCTCCTCTTTATGGGGGAGACATGTATCTGTCCCTCTCGTATTCGGGAGACGCGATCCTCCTCCTCTGCCCCGATCTTCCTTGGTGCACAGATTTTCGATCTACAGATCGAATCCTCCTTTGGTTCTTGCCTTCTCGAGAGCGACTCCTGGGTCGACTCCTTTCTTTTCCACCCTCGTCTTGGCGAGGTGACCAGGATCGACTTCGATGCCTGCGCCTTTTCGAGGAGACCACCTGTTCACCGGCCATTTTGGCCATCTGTGATTCGAGCTCCTCCTGCTGAAGCCATAGTGCCATCATGGCGTCTTTATTCTGCTCCATCTTCTTCTACAGAATAAATTCTCGCTGATATCGGCTGCCTTCTGCCCGATCCCTTCCTCTCTTTTTGTCTTCCTGGGATTGGTTTTCACCGACATGACTGACGGGGAGGGGCGTGTGCTGACTAGCCGAAAACAATTATCGTCGGAAAGATATCTTTTACCGACCCCCTCACCTGGGTAGTCTGGTGAGTTTTCGCTTTTTCCTAGACGGAATCATTGTTACCTTCACTTGCCAAAGCCTTCTACCGGAAAAAGATCACTATGATTGTAAAAAGCACTAGCCCTCCTTCTAGCGCCAACGTTAACGCCAAGTTTCGCCGGTGCGTCCAATCACAAAATCCTTGAACCTACACAATAACATATCACACACGAAGCTTGACGGCTTGTGCTGTCGGGAGATAGCTCCGGTGTGAGAATGACTACATGTCGTTCACAAGGTTTAACAATGGAGGCTTTAGTGTTTAGTGCTCAAAGATGTCTTACCTGTTAATTGTAGCCAAGCCTTGTATTTATAGCCATTCTCACCTCCTTAGAATCCCTTTCTGAGTTGGATTAGGACTCCTAAATATGGCAATTACCTATATTTGGGTCTAACACAATCTCCTTAAAAGGTGTAAGTAGAATCCAATTCAAGTATTACATTTGGAGTTACCTTATTCGAATATGATTAAGACTAGAGTCTTTAACCACGTAAACCCCTTATAACTCCAGACTCTGCATATGGGTTGCCCAACTGCACAGGCCCAATCCCACCAAGCTTATATATACCGGTCTAGGCTTCGGCCCAAGGGACTCAAAGGCCCGACCCCGAACATCATGTTCAAAACAAAACTCTGACCTAGAGGGCTCGAATATCCTAACCCGGCCTCCTTCAACATCCTGCATGGCTTCGGCCCAATGGGCCCAATCTCCTTGGTCCCAGCCCAGGCCTTCAGCCCAAATGAGGATCGGTAAAATACTCCCGAACAATCTGTATTTTGAATTTTAAAATATTTTAAATTGATTTTTAAAATTTAAGAATAATTATATAATTTAGAAAGGAGGGAGAGTATATTATTAAAAATTGACATCCATTAAAAATAAGAGTAAGAACACTAGTATATGTATTTCTCTAATCGGGTTAAATGGCAAAACCAATGTAATACTCCGTCGGTGGTAAAAAAAAAAGAATAGTTCAAGGACATATTTCACACAAATTAGGGAGTTAAATAAGAGGAGAAAAGTATACTTTTATTTTTTTATTATTACTCCAGTTATATATTGTGAAAGATTGTAATTGATTTACTATTGCGACGTATATTAATACACGAGATTAGATAAAATTATAAAATTCGTATCAAATACATCGTAAAAAATATAACCAATTAAATTTATTCACGTAACTCGCAATAAAAAATTGACATGTAAAATTGCAATATATATCATTTTTTATTTATTTTACTCTTTTATTTGAATATATTTGTTAATTGTTTTAATGGGCTCGTTGGTTTATGGAGAGAGAGTAAATTAATTTAAGTCATTCATTTATGATGTAATTGATTTATTGTTTGGTTAAGTTGTAATTTGGCCAATGTAAAATTAGTAAATGTGAAATTTTATCTAGTTGACTTAAACTGTGTTTGATTACATCTTAATTCATTTTAACATTCTAACTTTTAATACCTCATAAGAGCCCACATATTTATATTAAGTGGTCCTCTGAATAGTTAAGATATAAATATGAGTTCAAACTATTCAAATGCCTTTCTTAATACAAAAATATGAGTTGTTAAAATGCATTAAGAGGTGGACTGTCAAGATGCATTAAGATGCAATACTTTAGATAGAGGTGTAAACAGATATAAACGAATCCAAATACAGTATACGTATATCCGTATCCGGAAAATTTATTTGTTATTCGTATCTGTATCCAGTATCCGACGAATTTTAAAAATAATATATGTATCCGTTATTCGAAATAATATCCGAATACTGATAATATCCGTTTCCGTTTATTTATCCGAATATCCAGATATCCGAATTCATTTATCAGTCACTAAATATAAAATTTATTCAAAATATTTCAATAATAATAATAATAATAATAATAATAATTAATCATCACCAGACCACAATTTAAAGATTAAACCATACATATTAATTAAACATCATAATCATAACATATCATCATTGATCGTAAAATTAATATTTAAACATCTTAGAGAAATTAAGAAATTAACATCATGGAAAAGATGGTAAAACTCTTTAGACATGTTTTTTAGGACAATTCTTTTTATTACCTCGGTCATTCTTTTGGAATATAGGAGTACTATATTATAGTTGGCACATTTTATTTATTAACTCACTTAATTTTTTTTAAAATATAATTATACGGTTGTACTAATTAAAATTTTATAATTGTATCATTCTCATTCTGTTAAAAATTGGATGGACGTTAAAATTTTAAGTGACCTAGAAAAAAAAAATAACAAGCTAATATTAATGACTAGACAAAAACTACATTACTATCAATACAAAAATATAACTTCATAAAAACAAGTCATTTTTGTGATGCCCCCAATAAAAGTAAGTATACACAACTCATTTTGAGTCGCCAATACATGGTACATAATTTAAATACAAACTTAATTATACAATTGTCTTGTAACATAAGCTGAGAGTTTTAACACGGATATTGTCTCGTAGAAAATATCGAAACTCAAATGAAGTCCTCATTACAATTATTATCACACTATTTCATAGAAAAGTGAGGACTACTATAGCAACCATCTGGACCGTCACTCCATTCCCCGACTAGTCCCAACTATATTCTCATTTCCTGAAGAGAACAACGAAAGCAAAGGGTGAGCTCAACTAGCCCAGTAAGAAATATTATGACTAAGATAATGCAAAATAAATTATCGTTAGCCTTCAATAATGTTAAACTGATAGAATACAATAAACAACAAGTTTAACTGCAGCAAAACAAGCAATCCATTAGAAGAGTCAAGTAGAGCATGCTATTTACTATCTTCTATGATTTAAAAGTTCATCATTAATATTTTATCGTTGTAACACAACTCAATAAATAATCCGCATCACTGAATTATCCATGCACTACGGGCCAAGAATATTCATTAGTATCACATCCACGAATCATCCATGCACTACGAGCCAAGGATATTCATTATTATCACCAGTGGTTATGATCATACCAACAACTATCCATCAATGCACTACGGGCCAATGATGACTTTTACCACATTATTTGTAACATTACAAGTCATGATTATACCGATACATAATCATAATCATAATCATACCAATCAACAGTCCATCTATGCACTACAGACCAAAAATGTCTTTCATCACAATATAAGCATGATGATGATGACAATGATATAAGAATTCAATTAAATGAGAGCAAGGATAAAATTTAAAGATTTATAATTCAATTTATCCAGAGTTCAAGAATGTCCAAATTATCAATTTGATATTGATTTGTGGAGTAAAATTCAAGAATAATATTGTATCAAAAATAATTTGGACAGAAAAGAAATCAGTTTTTGTCATGAATAGTACCCTGGGTGAACAGTATTTGAGTGAATAGTACCCCGTGAATAGTACTTCGTGAATAGTACTCCGATATAAAAATGTTAAAAATTATCAAGAATGCTCAGAATAATATTTTCATGAAAATATACTAGATAAAGTGCAAATTTCAAGGATATTCTACTAATTTCACGGAGTATAGAATCAATACTTATCAAAATGAGTGTAGAATTCGGAATCTGAAATGAAATAATATTACTTACATACTACAGAGTATGGAAGTAAATAATATTTCTTACGAATATTGAACAAAAATAATATCCCTTACCTTAAAAAGAGAGTACTTCTGACTGGTATAGCGGGTATATTCTTGAAGAAAACTTATACTGTTTTCTACGCTCAAAGCTTCCTTAAACTCAAAAGAAATACGCTCAATATTATAGAAGAAGAATTCTCCGATTCTGGTGTGATTTTCATTTCTAAACTAAGCATCCTATTTATAGGAGAATGACAGGATACTATTTGAATTAGAAAATCACGGACTGCACAGTAAGAAAATTCACGGGCACAACCGGTGAAACTTTTTAAAAAAATTTGATTTTACTATGCAGTACTATGCAAACAATAAAATATAATATATTCTATTTTTCATAAAAAATAAAACTTATAATATATATATATATATATATATATATAATAGTACTCCCCTCTGTGAAAGTCTTTCCCCCCCGTGACTTAGATTATATATATATATATATATTTATAGTAGTTATATATATACAAAAAACTGAGATAACTTTCTACCGATAATTTTAAAAAATGGGTAAGTGGGGGTCCATATAATAAGTAAAATTTACAACAAATACTTCATAAAAATTCCATCTATTTATCTCAATCCACTTGGCTTCACAAAACACATTTTTAATAACATTTATTCATCATTATTATAACTCGTAATATTAACAACCATATCATTCCCATAAAAGAGGGGGCTTTCCGATAAGGATTTCTCCTTATTGGTGCGCAATTAGGTGACCAAATCCCTTTCCTCGATAGAACTTTCTAGACTTTGTCAATAATGCAAATAATAATATGAATAACTTTGTCGTCTCAATTATTGATTTAATAATATAAAATGTTAGTTCCCAGATGCACAATAGTTATCTAAAAGGGGGGTTGAATATATATTTTTATTTTTTTCTTAAAAATACTTGTTAGTTTTGATAATTATTTAAACACAACGAAATTGAGATTTATTTGTTTTCCTTTTAAGATATAACGAATTAATAGGAGTAAAGAAATTATGGCAGTTATAGCAAGAATATAATAGACACAATGTTTTTAAGTGGTTCAAAGCACTTAAAGCTCCTAGTCCACTCTTCTATTTCTCGAGTAAGAAATCTACTAAGGATATCTTTACAATCTCTGAATCTCATAGATTCCTTCAAGACCAGCAGTCTTTGAACTTCTTAGTTCACTTTTGAACTCTTCAAGTCTAGAAGACTTGGTACTTCTTAGTTCACTTAGAACTCTTCAAGTCCTTCTGACTTAGAACTTCTTACTTCACTTGATAATCGTTGAGTTCTTGAGTGGTGCTACTCAGTTGCCGTTAATCTTGTGTTCGAAAGAACTGAGTAGATGAGCAAGCTTTATTTTTCAGATCGTAGAGTTAAGCTTTGAGTGTTCTTCAGCGTTTTTGTTCAGTGCTTGCTTCTTTTTTCATCTACTTATCTTTTGCATATATGAGGCCTTTGAAAATGTATCCGTTGAAGACATCTGTTGAAGCATTACATACATTTAACATTTCTGAGCTTTGATGGAGTCTTTTTGCACAACTTCTGATTAGCAGTCTAGCCCACTGACACAGCAGACTGTTGTTTCACCTAACACCTAGAAAGGTGTTTTTTACTTATCCATAGTACTTTTCCTTAGCTTCTTCAATACGTTTCTTTTTTATATACTAAGGATGACTGTTATGTCATTGGGACTCCTGATGTAGCGTCCCCAAATTCATGGTCCTAAATCACCACGAATCTGGGTCACTAGTTCTAACTATTGCGGAAGATATAAGCATAAATTGTTTATACATTAAATATTATACACTATCCCCAAGGTCGAGTAACCATAACTTATACACAATTCATTATCCTATCTGACATACAAAGATATTATCATACATTACTATTACAAATCTAATCGCACACAATAACTTTAAACTGGAACTGTCTTTAACATTTCCTTGTATCCGACGCATTCGCCTTAATCTGTAATGTTTTATCATGATATAGCAAGGGTGAACATGAAAGTTGCCTAGCAAGTTTAAATTTTATTTAAGGATATATCATGATTGAAAGAGTCTGAATAATAAGCAGGCTATAATTCAACAATGTAGTTATGAATTAGCATGAACAAACTTTTGACTGAACAAGTATTAAACATGAACAAATATATCTGAACTGAATGGTAATGAAGGTGATCAACCTTTCATACCTGACTTATACATACAATATGTACAAGGTACAATTCTACATGGCAATCAGTAATGATTAACCATAAGCATATCTGAATGAAACAACTCTTAGTAGAGTTAAGAAAAACTTGTCTGTACCGTTAATTACTGTTACGACATATAACTTAGCATTATCCGAAGACCTAAAATAGATAATACCGATCTCTAAACATTAGAATAATATCATCACAGTATAAAATAACCTAAATACATTACCACATAATCCTATCAGTCTATACAGCATATAAAACCTAGTATCAATTCAAACTATTGCATTTTGAGTTGAATCCGGCACAATTCTGACATCTCGATGGTCTAGTCGAATAAATATCAAGTTTAAGTTCAATTAAACTCTGCCTAAGACTTAACAATTATTTTAAATAATTATATTATCAGTCAAAACATTTTTCATAAGCTCGTAAAATTTTTTAGATACATATTATCATTTATCTTATTTTTTCAATCATTAAAATCGTATTTATCTAATTTAAATACCACAATATTCTAATATCATTAATATCTATTTATTATCAAATATTAATGAAATATATGCCATAATATTATAATATATTTATAATATATCAAAATATTTTTAATACCTTAAAATCATACTTATATAATTTTAAACCTTTAAATCCATTATCCAATAATTGCCATTAATATTAAATATTAATTTTTTCATGACAAAATATCAAAAGTTATATTTTATAACTTCAAATATTTTATAATACTTAAATCATTTTTATATGATTTATAAATCATTAATTCTATTTTTCTATAATTTATTTAATACATTTAGTAAATAAATTAATTATCATTAATATTAATTAATTAATGTAATTCATCACAAAATATTAAAAGTCCTCAAAAATAACTTAAAATATTTTCTAATACCATAATATAATTTTTCATGATTTTTCATGATTTAAAATTATTTTAAGTAATTTACTTAATATTATAATTAAATAAACTAAATACCATTATTATTCCAAAAGTATTAAATATTTATGAAATATATTCGAAATAATTAAAAACTAATTTTTAGACTTTAAAATAATTTTTAGGAATTTATTTTGTATTTTAATAATTAAAACCATTTTATTCGATTTATTTAATTAAAATATTATTTTTCTAATTAAACTGTCGCTAAAGGGTGCCTTTAGCGACATGAGCGTCGCTATAGGTGTTCTTTGTGTTCTTGGTCGAAGCCCAGAAACTCATCAGCCCAGGTTCTGAGGCACTACTTTGTATGCATTAGATCTGGGTTCCGATTGCTTTCAGGCTTGTAATTGTGTAAATGTTGTAGTACTAATGTAGTACTACAACCCTAAATAAATTTCATGGTCAACATACTCCATATCAGCAAGATCTAAGCGACAAGAAATGATGTCAGAGCTGTTCTTGAGTTTCTAGGTTGCCCGAAACTCAAGCAGTTAAAGGTGTACTACTTTGCAGCCTTATAGATTACAGTCTAGGTTTTGTTTATGTGCTATAAAGGTTTACACTCTTAGTTGTAAGACCCCAACTTATTATTAATGAAATTTAATTTTCTCTATTTATTATTTTAAAATAGTAAGGGTTGATTTGATTAATGTGGATAGTTAGGGGTAAAATACATAAATACTTCAAAATAAGCAAGTGGTTATAAAATATTCATTGTTGTCGGGAATATTAGTTTTGGTGCGTGGAATATTAAATCTTTGTCGGGGAATATTAAATGCGACGGTAGCGACCGTGTGTGGCCCCATGTGAGCGATTGGATGAAAAAGCAGCAAATATAAGTGGTTTAAAAATAACGGCGTAGTTATTCTGAATTATCTTTATTAAAATACCCGTGGGTTAAAACACACGGTAGCACCGCGGTATTGCACCAATTATTGATTCTTACGTGAAAGGCACTACTTTCGATAATGGTTACGATAATTCTTATTCGATATTTTATTGAGTTAATAATTCTTGCGTTGATATTTTATATTCTTTGTTGTTTGATAATTGTCATTACGGTATTTTTCATTATCGAAGCAATAATTCATATTATCTGAATAATATTATTAGATAACATTATTGGCAATGTCTAGAAAGTTACATCTAAGAGGTTTGGTCACCTAATTGCGGCGCCAGATGAAGAAATTCTTATTGGAAAGCCCCTCTTTCTGAGGAGCTGCACGGTTGTCGATATTGTGATTACATAATATTATTTGTGAATAATTAATTATTGATTCATATGATGAGAAAAATATTGATTTTATGTGGATATAGATGGAGAAAAATTTTAATGTGACAATTGTTGAAAATTGAAATTTTATCTTTTTACGATAAAATAATTCATTTAAATATATTATTATATTTTAATAATATAATAATGGTGATATTTTTACAACGAATGTGGGATATATGAGTATCTGAGGAGGAAGAGTATTTTTGTTGCAATAAATGTTTAAAACATATTAAACATGTCGGTGGACCCCATTTATTGGTGAAATTTGATTATAGCACATAAAATCGTCCGTTTGTGGATTTCGGTCAATTTCTATTTGGAATTTGGAAAAACTTTCTTCTGCAAAGTTGTAGAGAATTGAATTTCCTATAAAAACTCATGAGATTCGAATTTTTGATGAAATGGCTATTTATTATGAATTATTGAAGTTACGAAGCTCAAAATAATTGATTTTGGAAGTTTAAAATATTTAAAATTAGAAAAACGTTTTTTTACTTATGGTGTGTTACATGTGGGTTGAATGAGCTGAATTCAGTTCTTGGAAGGTTGGCGTAGGAAATTTTATTATAAATAATAATATTATATTAAATTTTACGCTTTGGTGTTCTAGCATTTTCTATAAATAGGGTGCTTGGGTTAGAATTGAAAATCACACGAAGCTGAAGTTTTTCTCTCTATATTATCGGCGTATTCTTGTGAGTATTTTGAGTATACTTTGAGTATTGTTAGGCGGTGCAAGTTCCTTGACCTTGTATCGGTATTCCATTTTAGAAATCTTAATCTTTCGAGGTAAGGGATGTTATTTTCTTCTCAAATGATATTATTTCTTCAATATCATTATCTTTGAAATATTGGTTGGAACTTTTTATCAAATTTGGAACTTTTTCATGTGGGAGGGTTACTATTCATGAGTTCTTATTCACGAGTTACTATTCATGAGTTACTTATTCACGAAGTTCTTATTCACGAGTACTATTAAGTGAAGCGTGAAGATGTTTTTGGGAAATTTCTATCTTTTGGTGTCGGAGTTACTATTCACGTATCGGCACTATTCACGTATCTGACACTATTCATAGAAAAATAAAATTTCTTCTTTTTGTCCAAAATATCTATTACGGATACTAGCTTTGATTGTATCCATGTTTTGATCATTCTTGAATTTTACACCACTATGATTATTTTTTGAGGTATTTTTTGAACATGGATAAAACAAAATCGAATCCTTAATCCTTAATCCTTGTCATTTTGTTTCCTTTGGATTCGTTTCTTTAAAAATATTTTCATCATCCTCGGTCTTAAATGATGATATTATTGAATATCTTTGGCTTGTAGTGCAAAGATGAATGATTTCTGAAGAATATCTTTGGTAGTAGTGCAAAGATGAGCAGTGTTTAGATGAACATGACCAATGATGAATATCTTTGGCATGAGTGCAAAGATGAATATTTGATTCGGATGTATATTGATTGATGTTACGAGGGATAAAAGATGAGCGATGAACTTTTAAATTCATACATAGAAGATAGTAGTTTGCATTCTCTACTTAACTCTTCTAATGAATTATTATTTCATTTCTGAATATTGATTTAAAATTTGTTGTCTATTGTATTCTATTAGATTTTTCCTGTTGAAGACTAACGGTAATTTGTTGTATATTATCTTAGTCATAATATTCTTTCTTGGGCTAGTTGAGCTCACCCTTTTCCTTTTTGTTCCATTTTTCTTCTCGGGAGGCGAGAATATAAGCGAAATGCAGAGTCGGGGTATGGAATGAAGGTTTTAGAAAGAATTGTTTAGTAGTCCTCACCATTTTTGTAAAATAATGTATCAATAAATGTGATGAGGATTTATTTGAGTATAGATATTGTCTAGAAGATAATATTTGTATTCAAACTCACGTTTTTCTTGTTGTAATAATAAAGTTGTAGTTGTTTACATACCATGTATTGACAACTCGAGAATGGGTGATGTATACCTATTTGGGGGCGTCACGGTTAGTATCGAGCTTAGGGATATGATCTCTGGCGGAGATCGGGGAATAGAACTAGGAGGAGAGGCGAGTAAATCCTTATTAGTGTGTCCTACTAAGCTTATTTTTTAGTTGGTCGATTATATAAGGATATTATGTGATATATTGATTTCCTTAATTAACCCTTGTTTTATGGCGGTGTTTGAGAATGTCGTTGAGAATATTAACAATGGAAATGAGGCCAGTGGAGAGCGCTTTGTACTCACCAACGAGGAGAGCGTGCTGCAACAGGCGGGCAATGTTCCTCCATGAACAACACCAATGAAAGCGAGATGATGAGCGAGGGGATGTTTAGAAGCTTTTTGCGATTCATGCAAAATCGAGACGAGGAGACTCGTGTTCAAAATCTGAGGAGGAAATGATAGCAATTCACGGGTTGTCACATTGAAGCGATTCAAAGTTTGGGACCACGAATTTAAGGGAAAGCCGGATCCGATCATGGCGGAAACATGGGTCAAACAAATTACCAAGATATTCGATGTCTTGGGATGCGAGAAGAACGAAGGTTCCATTCGCCACCTTTATGTTCCGTGGCGAAGCGGACTCTTGGTGGGAGTGCGTGAAGCGTACCCATCCGGCCCTTTTCGGCATGTCTTGGGAGGCGTTTGAAACTATTTAATGACAAATACTTTCACGAAAGTGTTAAATCATATGAAGGAAGTGGAGTTTATTAGGCTGGAGCGAACAAACATGATGGTGTCTCGATGCGAGGCAAAGTTTGCGAGTTATCGAGTTTGCACCTCATTTGGTGGAGAATGAGGAGCGTGTGCCGCGGATGTTTCTTAGAGGTTTGAAACCCGTCGTCGATATCTCATTTCTCATAAATTTTCTCTCTATTCGAGATGTTGTAAGCGAGGGGCTCAATTATTAGGCGAGATAACGAGATGCGGTCATTGAGGACCACAACGAGGATCGTACGAGAGATAGCGATCAGCGAGAATAATGATAACCGGCGGAGAAAAAAGCAGACGGACAAAAATGGTAACCACTCGGTGGTAATCATGGCCATGAAAATAGAAGAAGCGAGTCGGAGGAGATTTTAAAAAGAGGAGATTTAACAATGACCATGTGAAAGGCAGCGGTCTTGGCGACAAGCTGGTTCTAAGGAGGAAACGACCACCCGTCGTATACACAAATCTTGAAAAGAGGGGACATATCGGTCAAAACGCCCTGAGCAGTTCAAGGTATGCTATAATTGTGGAAAGGAAGGACATATCGCTCGAGATTATGCGATGGCGAAACCTAGTTCAATGAGGACGGTGACTCAAAAATTTGTCGAGAAAAAGTCAAAGTCAGCGATTAGGGAAGAAGCGTTTGTTGTGGTTGGTCATAATCGAGGAACCCAAGCGAGGTGATCACGGGTAAGCTATTTATAAATTCTTGCGAAGTTTATACCTTACTTGATCTGGTGCTACCCATTCATTTATCTCTCTGCATGTGCTCAACGTTTAAACTTGACTCAGGAGAAATTAGACTTTGACCTATCTGTGGAAACTCAGTTAGGAGAAACTTTCATCACATCCACTTTGTTTATAAATCTTGTTTGATTCAAGTTGGCACCATCACCTTACACCATTGACCTTATCTCTTTAAAGATACTTGCTTTTGATGTGATTTTAGGGATTGATTGGTTAACTACTCATCATGCCAAAATTGATTGTTTTAAATAAGGTTGTTAGTTTTCATATTCTAACCAACCTGTTATGCGAATTCAACAACTAAACCATTAAAATCAATCATTTGTCATATCTAATCATAAAAGCTATTCGTTTATTGAAAAGCGGATGTCAAGCTTTCTTAGCCCATGTTATGGATTTGAATAAAGACACGTCAAATTTGAATAATATTCCTGTTGTTATTGACTTTCTGGCGTATTTCTGAAGAACTTCCGGTCTACCCCGAGCGTGAAGTTGAATTCTTTATTGATCTTGAACTGGTACAAAGCCCATTTCTAAAACCCCATATCGAATGGCTCTATTGAACTTGAGGAGTTAAAGGTCCAACTACGAGAAATTGTTGGACATCGGTTTCATTAGATCTAGTACATCTCCTTGGGGTGCTCTGTTTTATTTGTAAAGAAGAAAGAGCGGGAGTATGCGACTTTGTATTGACTATCGGAATTGAACCATGTCACCATCAAGAATAGGTATCCTCTACCTCGTATTGATGACTTGTTTGACCCGATTGCAAGGGCACAATTCTTTTCAAAAATCGATCTTAGATTACGGATATCATCAATGAAGATTAGGCGAGGATATTCAAAAGCGCCTTTAGAACTTCGATGCGGGCATTATGAATTCTTAGTCATGTCTTTCGGATTGACTAATGCTCCTATGCGACTTTCATGGATATGATGAGCCAAGTATTCAAGGAATATTTGGATCGGTTTGTTGTTGTCTTTATTGATGACATCCTTATATATTCCAAAAGTCGTGAAGATCATGAGCACCATTTGAAAATTTGGTACTCCAAAGGCTTCGTGAAAACAAACTATATGCCAAATTGAAGAAATGCGAGTTACGGCGAGGAAGTAGCATTCCTTGGGCGCGTGGTGTCGAAACATGGAGTATCTGTTGATCCGTGAAGATTGAAGCAATCTGAAAGTTAGAAGCAACGAAGTCGGTGGTGAAGTCGTAGCTTTTGGGCTTAAATTTGGTTATTATCGGAGATTCGTGGAAGGGTTTTCTCGAATCGCTACTCCATTAACTTCATTAACTTCGGAAGGATACAAAATTCGTTTGGAGCGAAGAATGCGAGAAGAGTTTCCAAGAGCTTAAGAGGAGACTTATTTTGGCTTTTTCTAACAATACCATCTGGTTCGGATGGATTTGTTATCTCTGAATGATGCTTGAGGCAAAGGGTTAGGATGTGTTCTCATGCAACGTGGGAAAGTCATAGCCTATATCCTCGCGATGACAACTTAAAGTATGAGAGGAATTATCCTACTCATGATCTAGAGTTAGCGGCCCGATCGTTCGCGCTAAAAGATATGGAGGCACTATCTATATGGGGAGAAAGTGGAGATATATTGAGACCATAAAAGCCTTAAATATTTCTTCACTCAAAAAAAGAACTCAACATGCTTGGCGGCGACGTTGGCTCGAGCTATTGAAAGACTACGACCACACTATTCAATACCATCACGGAAAAGCGAGCGTGGTAGTAGTACGCGTTGAGTAGAAGATCATATCACGAGGAGCAGTGTGCGATGATGTCAATTATCTGGCGTAGAGCCCGACTTTAATAGAAAAAATTAAGGTTGCTCAAGCCACCGGCCGGAGGCGATCGTATGAAGAAGAAAAAGTACAAGAAGGAGCTATTAGGGCGCGAAATTGATGAAGAAGGAATACTTGAGTCCACTCTAGACTTTGTGTTCCTAACGACTCGATTTGAAGTACAAGATTATGATGGAGGCATACAATACACCATTTGCAATCCATCACGGAAGTACTAAAATGTATCGTGATCTTGACATACATTTTGGTGGAACAATATGAAGAGAGAGATTGCAAAGTTTATCTCGATGTGTTTAACTTGTCAGCGTGTAAAGGCGGATCATCTAGTACCTAAGGGTCCGTTGCAACCACTTGAGATTCCGAAATGGAAGTGGGAACACATTACCATGGATTTCGTTACGGGTCTTCCTACGGTTTCTCGGGGCATCAATGCTATTTTTGGGTTATTGTTGATAGATTAACCAAGTCTGCTCATTTCTTGCCGTCGGAGACTTATTCACTTGAGCGTCTTGCTAGTATATGCGTGAATGAGATTGTGAGGTTGCATGGCATGCTGTATCCATAGTTTCCGGATCGTGACCCAAGATTCACTTCAAGATTTTGGGTTAGCTTGCAAAAAGCTATGGGCACGCAGTTCTGATTGATTCGATTGACATACCATCCTCAAGCGGACGGACAATCGAAAGGACTATTCAAACTCTTGAAGATTTATTAAGACTACGTGTCCTGAACTTCAAGGCGGTTGGGATAAGTATTTACCATTGGTGGAATTCTCCTACAACAACAGATTATCGAGCAAGTATAGGTGTAGCTCCATTTGAAGCATTATATGGGCGAAAGTGTCGCTCTCCATATATGTTGGGGACGAGGTGGGTGAAGCAACATTTTGTTGGGACCCGAGTTGATGCGTATGACTACGAAAAAAGATCCAAATGATTCGACAACGTATACAAAGCGGCACAAGATCGACAAAAAGAGTTATGCGGATCTTCATCGAAAGGGCGTGGAATTTAGTGTGAGGGGATCATGTATTATTGCGAGTTGCTCCATGGAAGGGAGTTACAAGATTTGGGAAGAGAGGAAAGCTCGATCCACGATTTATTGGTCCATTTCAAATTCTTGATTGAGTAGGAAATGTAGCCTATAGACTCGCGTTACCTCCGAGTATGTCTCGTGTTCATAATGTGTTTCACATATCATGTACTTCGTAAATATGTGAAAGACCGAACCACGTTATAGAGTTAGAAACCGGACGAGATAATAGAAGACTTAACGTGTGAGGAGGTACTGTCAAGATTTTGGATAGGAAGGAGCATGTCCTACTGCATGAAAGGTCATACCACAAGTTAAAGTTTTGTGGAGGAATCATCTTATATAGAGGAAATGACACAGGAATTGGAAAGCGGAAATGAAAGCGAGGTATCCTCACCTTTTGAAACACACAGTGCGTCACGTCGATTTCGAGGACGAAATTTCATAAGGAGGGAGGTTGTAAGACCCCAACTTATTATTAATGAAATTTAATTTTCTCTATTTATTATTTTAAAATAGTAAGGTTGATTTGATTAATGTGGATAGTTAGGGGTAAAATCATAAATACTTCAAAATAAGCAAGTGGTTATAAAATATTCATTGTTGTGGGGAATATTAGTTTGGTCGTGGAATATTTGTACTATTGGGGAATATTAAATGCGACGGCGTGCGACCATGTGTGGGCCCATAACTGAAAGCGATTGGATGAAGAAAGCGACAAATATAAGTGGTTTAAAAATAACTACAGGTAGTTATTCTGATTATTATCTTTGTTAAAATACCCGGTGGTTAAAACACACGATGCACCAGTATTGCACCAATTATTGATTCTTACGTGAAGAAGCACTACTCGATAATGGTTACGATAATTCTTCATTCGATATTTTATTGAGTTAATAATTCTTTGCGTTGATATTTTATATTCTTTGTTGTTTGAATAATTATCATTACACAATATTTTTCATTATCGAAGCAATAATTCATATTATCTGAATAATATTATTAGATAACATTATTGGCAATGTCTAGAAAGTTACATCTAAGGAGAGGTTTGGTCACCTAATTGCGGCGCCCGATGAAGAAATTCTTATTGAAAGCCCCTCTTTCTGGAGGCCGCACTGGTTGTCAATATTGTGATTACATAATATTATTTGTGAATAATTAATTATTGATTCATATGATGAGAAAAATATTGATTTTATGTGGATATAGATGGAGAAAAATTTTAATGTGACAATTGTTGAAAATTGAAATTTTATCTTTTTCGATAAAATAATTCATTTAAATATATTATTATATTTTAATAATATAATAATGGTGATATTTTTACAACGAATGTGGGATATATGAGTATCTGAGGAGGAAGAGTATTTTTGTTGCAATAAATGTTTAAAACATGTTAAACATGTCGGTGGACCCCATTTATTGGTTTGAAATTTGATTATAGCTTGTAAAATCGTCTGCTTTGTGGATTTGGTCAATTTCTATTTGGAATTTGGAAAAACTTTCTTCTTATAAAGTTGTAGAGAATTGAATTTCCTATAAAAACCAAATGAGATTCAAATTTTCTGATGAAATAGCTATTTATTATGAATTATTGAAGTTAGAAGCTCAAAATAATTGATTTTGGAAGTTTAAAATATTTAAAATTAGAAAAAACGTTTTTTTTACATTATGGTGTGTTACACATGTGGGTTGAATGAGCTGAATTCAGTTCTTGGAAGGTTAGGCGTAGAAATTTTATTATAAATAGTAATATTATATTAAATTTTACGCTTTGGTGTTCTAAGCATTTTCCTATAAATAGGGTGCTTAGGTTAGAATTGAAAATCACACCGAAAATCTGAAGTTTTCTCTCTCTATATATTATCGGCGTATTCTTGTGAGTATTTTGAGTATACTTTGAGTATTGTTAGGCGGTGCAAGTTCCTTGACACTATACCCCGTATTCCAAATTAGAAGTACTAATCTTTCGAGGTAAGGGATGTTATTTTCTTCTCAAATGATATTATTTCTTCAATATCATTATGCTGAAATATTGGTTGGAACTTTTTATCAAATTTGGAACTTTTTCATGTATGGGGTTACTATTCATGAGTTTCTATTCACGAGTTACTATTCATGAGTTACTATTCACGATTTACTATTCACGAGTACTATTAATGAAGCGTGAAGATGTTTTTTGGAAATTTCTATCTTTTGGTGTCGAGTTACTATTCACGTATCTGGCACTATTCACGTATATCTGACACTTATTCATTCAGAAAAATGAAATTTCTTCTTTTTGTCCAAAATATCTATTACGGATACTAGCTTTGATTGTATCCATGTTTTGATCATTCTTGAATTTTACACCACTATGATTATTTTTGAGGTATTTTTGAACATGGATAAAACAAAATACGAATCCTTAATCCTTAATCCTTGTCATTTTGTTTCTTTGGATTCGTTTCTTTAAAAATATTTTTCATCATCCTCGGTCTTAAATGATGATATTATTGAATATCTTTGGCACATAGTGCAAAGATGAATGATTTCTGAAGAATATCTTTGGTAGTAGTGCAAAGATGAGCAGTGTTTAGATGAACATGACCAATGATGAATATCTTTGGCTGTAGTGCAAAGATGAATATTTGATTCAGGATGTATATTGATTGATGTTACGGGGATAAAGATAGAGCGATGAACTTTTAAATTCATACATAGAAGATAGTAGTTTGCATTTTCTACTTAACTCTTCTAATGAATTATTATTTCATTTCTTGCGAATATTGATTTAAAATTTGTTGTCTATTGTATTCTATTAGATTTTTCCTTGTTGAAGACTAACGGTAATTTGTTGTATATTATCTTAGTCATAATATTCTTTACTGGGCTAGTTGAGCTCACCCTTTTCCTTTTTGTTCCATTTTTCTTCTCAGGAGGCGAGAATATAGCGAGTACGAGTCGGGGTATGGAATGAAGGTTTTAGAAAGAATTGTTTAGTAGTCCTCACCATTTTTATAAAATAATGTATCAATAAATGTGATGAGGATTTATTTGAGTATAGATATTGTCTAGAAGATAATATTTGTATTCAAACTCACAGTTTTACTGTTGTAATAATAAAGTTGTAGTTGTTTCTGTACCATGTATTGACAACTCAGAATAGGTGATGTATACCTATTTTGGGGGCGTCACACCTTACAACATACTACAAGTCTATAACTTAGAACACAACAAACAATTAACATACTAGGATCTATGAGCCCTGACATATGGCTGTCAGACAACATTTTAGGGTTCAAAGTCAGTTTATAAAAACTTGATTTTCGTGCCTCTAGATGTTATAGATCCATGATCTAACAACCCAGATCACTTATTAACACCCTCTAACACAAATTTAAACAACAAAGCATAACATCTAACATCAAATCTAAGGATTTCGAATTTTAGTGTTTATACCTCCTTTTTGAGCTTGATCTTGATTCTGACCTTGTGATCTGATATTTGAGAGTTAAGATATGATCAAGGATTATTTCCTCACTCTCTTACACTCCCCATTCCCGAATTTTAGAGAGAGAATGTCTAGGGAAAAATGAAAACTAAAGTGGCCCTTTCTCTCTCTTTAATCTATTTATAGAATGATGCAATGTCTAGGGCTGATCATGTGATCAGTTGTTGGCTGATTAAAGTTGCTCACTAGACCATGTGTCTAGCTAGAGTTTGGTCACCAACCACAAGTAGGGTTAGATCTACACTTCATCTCATTAAAATATTAAAAAGGGCACTTTGGTCATTTGGCTTATAAAGTGAATGGCAACTTGGTAACCTAGAGTACACAAATTCAAATTTCTAGACTTTTCTAATTATGTTCTAAAATAGGAAATTAAGAATTTAAAAATTATAATTAGGGTTTCCTAATTACATATAGGTTTACTAATCACCTATGATTTGTAAATTAAACTTTATAATATACTAATCACCATTAACCTTGCTAAAATAATAATTAGGGTTTATAACTTAGCAATTAGGATTCTAAAATAGAAAATTAAGATTTCTAATTATAATTAGGATTTTCTAATTATATTCAAGTTTGCTAATTAAGATTTATATTTCCTTAATTAAAATTGCTAATTTAGCAATTAGGTTCCATAATTGTACATTAGGGTTTCCAATTGAACAATTCGGGTTTTCTAATAATCAATTAGGGCTATCCCTAATTAAATATAAAATTAATAACATAAAAACCTTATACTTATTTTCAAACTTCCCAATTAGGGTTTTAATATTCTGAATTAGGGCTTCTGCTTTCCGAAACTGAAACTAGGGTTTCTAGAACCGGTAATAGGGTTTCTTAACACGCGTTAGGGTTTTCTCATTGAACGTCAATATATTATTAGGGTTTATAACTGATAAAATTTATCTGGTCAACCCTTGACCCTTAACCACATACTGTACACATATATGACCATATACACAGATACTCTTAACACTGTAACCTTTATCAAAAGTTTTTAAATTCACAAAATTTATTCCTAAAAATGTTAAATACATACACTTATTTTCTGTCTAGGTTTATTATTTAACCTCTATTCAATCTTTTAAGATTTTAATAAATATCTAAATTTTTGGGTTATTACATTCACCTCTTCTTTTAAAAATTTCGTCCCCAAAATTTACCTTACACCTTACACCCTTCATACTCATTACCACATGTTACCCAAACATTTCTCATAAGAGTTAAATTATTCAAATCGTCCTGAGTCATATAGACTACGAACTTTCATTTTCGAAAAGGTCATATGAAAATTTATCCGCAAACCGTCATAACTTACGGACATATAGGGGGATTAGCACGGTATGCCCTGTACTGATCAAGTACTGTTGGTCGGAACCATTTTCCCGTTCCTTTTATTCGCCTTGGGTGCACAAATATTTTCGTACCTCAGTCTTTATCGGATTCCTTACCAAAACAATTTGGTTCGGGAAAATTTTCAAAGAACGCTTAGGATTTTATAAACGTTGGTCTAGCTGAATCGAATAGCGTAGACTCATATCAATAATTCAATTCAATCGAATTATTTAGGTGTAGCCAAACCCCGTTGGCAAAATTAAAATTTTAATTTTTTTTTGAGAATGATGTCATGATGCCGTACTGTATTAACAGTCCGTTTGAGGATGCCGTCATTATATGACTTTGTCATAACACATCATACAATAGTGGAACAATAATTTTTAGATCGGATTCACACTATGTATTCCTGTATTTGTAACTCTATCAACTTTTTATCATCTCTGCACCAGGTTACATGGTACATGAGTGATAAATAAAATATATTTTGATATTTCAAATCATTTGCGTCTAGCTGAAATAAGTAGCATAGACTATACTTTAAACCGTTCCAAAAATAATTACGAGTCTACATATTTTTTATTTTTTTTTAAAAGCAAATAGTGCGTGTTTTAGCTTGATATCGAAATTTTGAGTCTAAAGATAGCTAAGAGTTTTGAAAAACTTATGTCTCCACTAATAATCATTTGCTTAAACAGTCTATCTATTCTTATTATCCTTAATACTCCATTTACACACAACTATACCCAGTTCGTCAAACTTACCACACTTATAAGTTTCGAAACATGCCATGATCATATGAGTTTAAGAACTTGTACTAGTCAGACCTTTGGCGTCCATTCGCTGAGGGGTTCATAAACGTTTCATATAATTATGAGTCACAAACGTACCATAAGTATGAGTTTTAAGAACTCGTAATTAACCTTATTTTCTCTGCCTATAACCTATCTATCTGTTATACACATGGGAAAAGAATCACCTTCTCAACACGCATATAGCAAATAGTGCGACACAGACATTTCAATGATTATCAGCGCCAGAAACTAAGTGGTTTTTACACCAAGTACAATTCCCTGCCCATAACAAGGAATCATACAACTCAGCTACTAACATGAGTCCTCAATTGAAATCCCCACCTAATCTAACTCCCTTCTCAATACGAATTTCATTTAATCCGTATTCATAATCCTTTCTTGAATCTGTACCAATTTATAGTACAACAAACACAACAATCTTGCTGTAAACTTTTCAATCATTCGCTTGATCCTTCTCCATACTATAACCTTATCCGATCACGGGGTGATCTCATCGTATATATTATGATATATTTCTATGCTATGATCGTTTTGTTTTACGATCTCCTATTCCAGTACTTTTAGTCTTTTATACTTTATCTATTCACCACTACTGTTCACCTTTATTATCAGAGTTAGGGAACTCCGTATCTTTACAACTTACCGAGATTCGTCTTTGAATCTTACTGACACACTAACTCTATGTGAGTTAGATCTTATCCTAATCACTGAGGTTATTAGTCTAAGGTAACTCTACCCTAGGTTTATAACCAACAACTTTGATACCAATTGTAGCGCCCCCAAATTCATGGTCCTAAATCACCACAAATTTGGGTCACTAGTTCTAACTATTGCGGAAGATATAAACATAAATTGTTTATACATTAAACATTATACACTATCCCCAAGGTCGAGTAACCATAACTTATACACAATTCATTATCCTATCTGACATACAAAGATATTATCATACATTACTATTACAAATCTAATCGCACACAATAACTTTAAACTGGAACTGTCTTTAACCTTTCCTTGTATCCGACGCATTCGCCTTAATCTGCAATGTTTTATCATGATATAGCGAAGGTGAGCATGGAAGTTGCCCAACAAGTTTAAATTTTATTTAAGGATATATCATGATTGAAAGAGTCTGAATAATAAGCAGGCTATAATTCAACAATGTAGTTGTGAATTAGCATGAAAAAACTTTTGATTGAACAAGTATTAAACATGAACAAATATATCTGAACCGAATGGTAATGAAGGTGATCAGCCTTTCATACCTGACTTATACATACAATATGTACAGAGTAAAATTTTACATGGCAATCAGCAATGATTAACCATAAGCATATCTGAATAAAACATCTCTTAATAGAGTTAAGAAAAACTTGCCTGTACCGTTGATTACCGTTACGACATATAACTTAGCTTTATCCGAAGACCTAATATAGATAATACCGATCTCCAAACATTAGAATAATATCATCACAGTATAAAATAACCTAAACACATTACCACATAATCCTATTAGTCTATACAACATATAAAACCTAGTATCAAGTCAAACTATTGCAGTCTGAGTTGATTCCGGCACAATTCTGACATCCCGACGGTCTAGTCGAATAAATATCGAGTTTAAGTTCAATTAAACTCTGCCTAACACTAAACAATTATTTTAAATAACTATATTATCAGTCAAAACATTTTTCATAAGCTCGTAAAATTTTTTAGATACTTATTATCATTTATCTTGATTTTTTTCAATCATTAAAATTATATTTATTTAATTTAAATACCACAATATTCTAATATCATTAATATCTATTTATTATCAAATATTAATGAAATACATGCCATAATATTATAATATATTTATAATATATCAAAGTATTTTTAATACCTTAAAATCATACTTATATAATTTTAAAACCTTAAATCCATTATCCGATAATTGCCATTAATATTAAATATTAATGTTTTTCATGACAAAATATCAAAAGTTATATTTTATAACTTAAATTTTTTTATAATACTTAAATCATTTTTATATGATTTAAAAATCATTAATTCTATTTTTCTATAATTTATTTAATACATTTAGTAAAGAAATTAATTACCATTATTATTAATTAATAAATGAAATTCATCACAAAATATTAAAAGTCCTCAAAAATAACTTAAAATATTTTCTTATACCATAATATAATTTTTCATGATTTTTATTTATTAAAATCATTTTAAGTAATTTAATTAATATTATAATTAAATAAACTAAATACCATTATTATTCCAAAAATATAAAATATTTATGAAATATATTCAGAATAATTAAAAACTAATTTTCAGACTTTAAAATAATTTTTAGGAATTTATTTTGTATTTTTAATAATTAAAAACCATTTTATTCGATTTATTTAATTAAAATATTAATTTTCTAATTAAACTATCGCTAAAGGCTGCCTTTAGCGACATGAGCGTCGCTATAGGTGTTTTTCGTGTTCTTGGTCCAAGCCCAGAAACTCATAGCCAGTTTACAGGGCACCTACTTTGACCGCAATTAGATCTAGGTTCCAGTTGCTTCAAGGCTTGTAATTGTGTAAATGTTGTAGTACTAATGTAGTACTACAACCCTAAATAAATTTCATGGTCAACATACTCCATATCAGCAAGATCTAAGCGACAAAAAATGATGTCAGAGCTGTTCTTGAGTTTCTAGGTTGCCCAGAAATTCAAGCAGTTAAAGGTGTACTACTTTGCAGCCTTATAGATTACAGTCTAGGTTTTGTTTATGTGCTATAAAGGTTTACACTCTTAGTAGTGATGTCAGAGTACAACGACATAACATCAGATTATCATAACAACATCACCATCTCAAGTTTTCAGCCGGTCAAAGTATGGGTCAGGCACTGTTCTTCACAATTTCTGGGTTTTCCAGATTTCGTCAAGAACAGTTGGTCAAAGCTACTTTGACCAAGTGTATCTTTGATCCTATACATGATCTGGGTAATCTAAAGGTATGGATGTGTAGTCCATATGCCAGACTACAAATCCCAAGCAACAACATAATCTAAAACATTAAACACAGTAAGATTCATGGCTTGCAAAAGGGTTGTCAGAGTTTCTGGAAATTCTGGGTTGCCCAGAATTCTAGTTTCGTGATCGGTCAACTAGGTTTGACCACTTATAACTTTTAATCTACACATGATCTGGACTTGATTCAAGTTCCAGATCCAAGCCCTTACAACATATTACAAGTCTATAACTTAGAACACAAAAAACAATTAACATACAAGGATCTATGAGCCCTGACATATGGCTGTCAGACAACATTTTAGGGTTCAAAGTCAGTTTATAAAAACTTGATTTTCGTGCCTCTAGATGTTATAGATCCATGATCTAACAACCCAGATCACTTATTAACACCCTCTAACACAAATTTAAACAACAAAGCATAACATCTAACATCAAATCTAAGGATTTCGAATTTTAGTGTTTATACCTCCTTTTTGAGCTTGATCTTGATTCTGACCTTGTGATCTGATATTTGAGAGTTAAGATATGATCAAGGATTATTTCCTCACTCTCTTACACTCCCTATTCCCGAATTTTAGAGAGAGAATGTCAGGAAAAATGAAAACTAAAGTGGCCCTTTCTCTCTTTAATCTATTTATAGAATGATGCGATGTCTAGGGTGATCATGTGATCATTGTTGGTGATTAAAGTTGCTCACTAGACCATGTGGCCGACTAGAGTTTGTTTGGTCACCAACCACAAGTAGGGTTAGATCTACACTCCACCTCATTAAAATATTAAAAAGGGCACTTTGGTCATTTGGCTTGTAAAGTGAATGGTAACTTGATAACTTGTCACAACCCTTAGGGTTTAACCCTAGAGTACACAAATTCAAATTTCTAGACTTTTCTAATTAGGTTATAAAATAGGAAATTAAGAATTTAAAAATTATAATTAGGGTTTCCTAATTACATATAGGTTTACTAATCACCTAGGATTTGTAAATTAGACTTTATAATATACTAATCACCATTAACCTTGCTAAAATAATAATTAGGGTTTACAACTTAGCAATTAGGATTCTAAAATAGAAAATTAAGATTTCTAATTATAATTAGGATTTTCTAATTATATTCAAGCTTGCTAATTAAGATTTATATTTCCTTAATTAAAATTGCTAATTTAGCAATTAGGTTCCATAATTGTACATTAGGGTTTCCAATTGAATAATTAGGGTTTTCTAATAATCAATTAGGGCTATCCCTAATTAAATATAAAATCAATAACATAAAAACCTTATATTTATTTTCAAACTTCCCAATTAGGGTTTTAATATTCCGAATTAGGGTTTCGGCTTCCCGAAACTAAAATTAGGGTTTCTAGAACCGGTAATAGGGTTTCTTAACACCTGTTAGGGTTTTCTCATTGAACGTAAATATATTATTAATTTTTATGACTGATAAAATTTATCTGGTCAACCCTTGACCCTTAACCACATATTGTACACATATATGACCATATCACAGATACTCTTAACACTGTAAACCTTTACCAAAAGTTTTTAAATTCAGAAAATTTATTCCTAAAAATGTTAAATACATACACTTATTTTCTGTCCAGGTTTATTATTTAACCTCTATTCAATCTTTTAAGATTTTAATAAATATCTAAATTTTCAGGTTATTACAACCGAGGACTTCAACATTTATAATCCATTCCATATTTGTTGTGATTTACTTTTAAACAAATGGACAAGGCTCGATGTTTCTGACACAGACAGATGATGCTCTACGATTCTGATCGTGGTGTCTTGCCACCTTGGTGCTTGATCCGATACAAGAAAACGAGAACACTACGATTTCTCTTAAGTACTGACACACTACGATCTTCGCTTGCTTGACTTGTAGACTCTATGCTTCCGAGAGCACACTACGATCTCAGAGTTGGCTTCAACAAGCGTTTGGACCACTCTACGATACCAGGAAAGGCCCTCCAAGGCAGACACACTACGATTCTCGATGCTCTATGATCCTGCCTTGGCTTCTGTAATCTCTTGATCAGCTTGATAGACTACGTTTCTGTTGAAGCCTATCTATTACATCTCAAGATATAGATCAGCCTAATAGCTTAGATCTTTTCATCTATACATTCATTTACAGAATAATTAACATTAAAAGCTTAGATCAACCTAACAAATTTGATCTACCACTAAGTTCTTGTACATATATTCCTTGAAGGACTTTACATATAATCATGAATATTTACTTTCAACATCAAATTTAAATATGCAATCTCCCAACAATCTCCCCCTATTTGATGTTGACATAACCAAGGAGATTTGTGTCATTATTATCAATTTCTAGATGCAGTTGCTAGAAAGTAAATATGACTTAGTGTTTCAGTGAGCAACTGAAATTTCTAGAGAATAAGCATGAATTTATTGATGTTTGTAAAGACATATATTACAATTAAGCTTAGTTACGTCAATAAGAATTGAGTTTTAACTTATCTCTATTTCTTTTGCCTTTTGTTCCTTGGAGGATTGACATATTCTCTAGCTCTCCTTCTCCTGCTAGCTTCGTCTCTCCATGCTATATCTTCCAGCTCGCTTTGACTTAGTCATTTCACATGATCGTGTCTGTTCATGAATGCAGGATCTCCAATTGTCATGCGTAAGCATGTGGTGGTTACACCTTATGAGCTGGGAGATAGCTCTTGACTTCTTAGTGTTTGTGCTATGATAATTTACTGCTGTTCAGGTTGTGGAGTTTGATGGCGAGGCTGTCTTGCAAGATGGATCCTTGAGGATTGAACGATGAATTTAGCTTTGCCTTTGCCTTTTTCTCCTTCCCCTTTATTCTCCCCCTTTATTTCAGCATCAAGGGTTTGAATGTCTTCAGATAGTCGAGTCATGCCTTGTACAAGCTCGTGGAGCTGATTCTTGGATTGAGCAATATCTTCACGGTTTTCTTGAATTAGAGAATCAGTTCAAGCTTCTCTCTTTTGAAGAATGTTCAAGACAGTTTCTGTTTGTTGCATTTGGCCCATGGAAAATGCTTGGAATTCTTTCATTGAGGTTCGTAGACTCGTGAAACTTTCCATCATACGATTATTCTAGGATTCCTGAGTATTCTGCAAAACAAGAACAACTTCCCTGTGTTTCTTGGCAGCTTGAAAGTGGATTTGATCCCGTTCATTGATACTCTGGATCATCTCCTTTATGATCTTCCTAAGCTTCTTTGTAAGCTCAGAACTTAGGTTGCTTGGGAGGGTGTTGGCAACATCGATCAAATGAGTTAGCCTCACATGAACAAGGTCTGAGTGAACTTTAAGATCTTCTTGTATGTCCTTGGTCACCTTATTAGATGCTTCTGACAACTCCGTTTTGGTAGGAAGATCTGATATGAGCTCAAGGAGTTGCTGATTATGTGGAGGAGAGGCTTTTGTGTGTTGATCTTGCATATTGTAGAGATCAAGATCATGATTGAAATAGTTATTTGTTGATAAGCAAGGGATATCTGTTGGAGGAGCAGGTGTGTGAGGTTGAGTCTCAAGAGAAGACGACTCTACATTTTGAGCAGGTGACTCTACTATTGGATTTGGATCTGTGACGCCCCCAAATCTGAGTCCCTTCAAATCACGAATCCGGTCCGCCATGATACTACTATCGTCAAATTATTTATATTTTTCATTTATAACTTAATGAATAAAACTTTACTTAGTATAATTTAGAATATAAATTCATTCCATTTCCAGGATCTGCACAATGACCCCAAACTTTTATAAGTTTCTAATTTTGGTCATTTACTATTCCAGTATTATATCATATTCGATGTTATATAAAGATGCGGAATAATTTAAAATTTTTCAATCTCCTTTGAAAAATAAATCTTTTATTGATTTCTTAACTTGAATCAATTACAAATCCCTGAATCAAATTATTCTATGATTCACTTTATTTAATTTCCGTATAAATCTTTACATCTCGATTCGAATTTCTCTATGTATCACATAGTACAACTTAACATGTATTACACATTATAAACTACTATCATGTACATCTACTAGAACCTAAACATGGTTCAAGAGTAGCTATTTAAACAAATGAATCAATCTCCTTTGATACTATTGAACCTTATCAATCTAGTAGAACGTAATCTTTACCGTGAGTCCTTAACCTGCAAAAATGGTTATTTGCAAGGGTGAGCTCGACAACGCAGCAATTCTAACAGTTTTCATGCAACACATAACATATAATAGCATATTCAGTTCATGCCTTCATAATCAATTAATATTTACTACGCATGTTACTTCACACATAACAGACATAGAGATTTATATCACAAGCATATCATCAAAGATCAACGTTCACATTTCATACATATCTCATATGCATTTCATATATATATATATATATATATATATATATATATATATATATACATCAACATTCTCATGGCATAATATAGCTCAACTAACAGTTATCGAATTCATATAACAAATATGAACTGAAAGACTTGCCTGATTCGTAGTTTATCAACAACTACTTAACTACTTAAAGCTTATCTTCAATGCGTGTATTCCTACACAGTTATATAATCATGGATTCATATCCATTAATCATACATTTCATACGTTCTTAATATAACAATAAATATTACATCGTTTCCTAACTAGGTTTGAAAAACCTTCATTTCACTTTCTCATCATACTCTTAGAATAGCTAGGTATGTATAGGTATATCTTAACCATCTGTACTCAACATCAACATTCATATACATTTATCACACACTTGACTCGCTATGCGTTCGACACATATTTAAAGTTTATAGATACGTGATCTATATTGTTCATATTCAAACTGCTTAGTTTCATAATGATTTATTTCAATCAATAAAGCTTAACAACTTTCTTTAACAAGATTCGATGATATAAGCTTTTAAACCATATATTGGTACTAATAAGCCTCTAATAGCATGCTTCACATGTATATAGCATAGTTCATTATTTGAAGACATATTTTAAACCACACTTGAAAGGTCCAATTCATGCTTAGCTAGATGATGACCATATCCGTCATGTCTAGAGGCATAAGGCATTCAAGTTCACTTTTAAAAGTCATTCTAGGCCAAGTTAAAGCAACTAGGTGCAACTTTTAATCTCATTTCATAGCTAACTAATCCATGTATATATGTTATCATGTTTAGAACTTTAAGTACACAAATTACTTTAAGTTCGTTCTTAAAGTTTCAAGTTTTCTTTAGAAATCATTTTCAACTAAGCTATTATAAGTTGATAATAAGTAAAGTAACTTTAAATCACTTCTCATTCTTAAGTATACTCATAACTCAACAAGATGTATGTGTTAAAATATCATAACTTCAAAGACTCAAGGTTCGTCAATATTCATTTTTCACAACTCGAAGTTTATTTTCATAACACATACTAAGTCATGCTAAAGCATTCTATTATGAGTAATGTAATCTTATATGTCATGTCTATTATCATGCATATTTATGTTTTATCACTTAGAATAACATATTCCATCGCCGGGAGCACTATACTTGCATATGTGCTCGCTTGACGCCCTCTGATGACCTTCGATTACTTTACAGTCACAAAGATGACTATTTTGACCATTCCTAATGACCTCAAATTGAAAAACTTATAGAACCAAAGTTGTAGGTCTATTCGTTCTCTTTTCGAATCATCTTGAATCTCCTCAATCAGAGTTTGTATGAAACAATTATGCCCATTTTAGTAAAACATGTTCTGTCAAATTTTTTTCAACATCTGTAATCAGACCACCCCCCGTCGGGGCGGGCCTAGAAGCTGTAAACTCGAAATTTCATGCCCTGCTATGAACCATCATGCCAAACTTCTTTCTAACCTTCATAATTTGAGTTATACATATCCAAATTAGTCTGTTTTCGATTCAATGGATTCGTAATTCATAGCACTACAACATACTAGAATTATAACAATTTACAAAACCCCTAACTAACATAATTCTTGACCCAAATCTCATGTTCATACTAAATTTTCATGTTTTGAAAAGTTTAGCGAATTCATTCACTACGAATTCGTTTCTAAACCAAATTGGTTCGTTTAACTTCCGTTGATTTTGTATTCAACCATATTAACGATGTCTAGCATCAATTGACACATTCTATCATACTTCTACCATAAACCTTTCGACTCAAAACATGTATTTTAGCACTTTTCTAAGAATCTTGCAAAACTTGAATTTAAGAACATAGTTTAAGAATTATACCTCTTGAAGCTAAATTGCCAAGCTTGAATCTTAACTTCTAATTTCTCCCAACTTCTCAACCACTCACTCACTAAAATTATTAGAATTTCAAATGTGAAGAATGAAGAAGGGGGTCTCTATTTATAGAAGAACCATGGACCAAGTTTGGGTTTTGCTCCATGAATCAAACCAAAGGAAGAAAGAAGAAGCTATTGGGTATAGAGGAGTTGGTCACCAACTTCCTCTTCCTCCATCACTCCCTTCATCATTTGTAAGCTATGAGTTTGAGAAGAAGAAGCAAGCTAGACTTGGCCAATGACTTTTTCACGTGATAATGAGATGAGACTCACAAAATAGGACAAAAGCTATAGCTCAACATTCCATATTATTATTAGCATACTTAGGTTTACTTGATATTTGTCCACAAATGAGCATACATATACACCCACTCATACATTACACATAGAATTATATAATCCATGTACATTGGTTTATTTCAAATAATATTTTAATTGGGCTAATTATAAAATAGTTGGATATTCTCAACCCATCATTTTCCATAAAATTTATCATCTCAAATATACCCAATTATCATAATGATAATTAATATCAATTATTTATTAACTCCTCATTTATTTTCCCATTAAATCCCCATTTGATTTAACTTCACTAGTTATGTCACACAAGACATAATTATGTGAATTTAGTAATTAATAGCTCACAAGCTTATAATAATATAATCTCACAAAATAACATTATTCTCAACATTACATCTTATAACATGGTCATGGAAGTGGTCTATTGCACCATGCTACATTTTATTATCTCACTTGTACATAGTGCTAACATACTAGTCTTTATACACAAGTATTCAAATACTTCCTATATTATATAGTTACCATTGAAGTGTCACACTTCATTTCATATCATATAGATGTAGCTACTATATAATATATAATCATTGCACATACAAATTAATTCCTTCAATTATTCATTCATTAAATTATTTAATGAATGTTTATTCCATCACTTTGCCACACTAGGCATATCTCACAAGCTTACATTACACTTATTCTCATTCCCATTACTTATTCATTTCCCACCACATTACTATTTATAACATGTTCAATTTACATCGAACTATTATATCACAAGGTTCACATATATAAATATATCATGAATGAAGATATTTAAATACTCTTTATAACAATCGCGGTAATATAATAACTCAAGTTATTTAGTAAATTAACATAACTTAGTTTTCTTTTTAACTTTAACCCTCTTGAAATACATTACTATAATCAAAATTATGTTTTCGCCATAACATAACATATGATATTTTTATCATATTTTCTCTAAATATAGGAACTAATCATAATAAAATGATTTACTCATTTTCTCAAGATATTATTCTTAATATAATATCTTTGTATTATTAACATATTTACATGCACGACACACGCATACACATATATATAGAAAATAAGTTTATTTCCTATTATGATAAATTTTTCCATCAACTTATATAGCAAATATGTTTTAATATATTTACCATATTACTTAATCCCACACATTACCTTACACAAAGCTATATAAGGTAATATCAAAATAATATTCCCCTTTTATTAAAATAATCAAATGCTAGAATTTATTTTAATATCCTTTAGTAGAAATATACTATAATTATTTCTCTTCCATTTCTATAGATTGTCTCAACACAATTATTTAATCTATACATTTAACCATATCTCAATATTAATCAATAATTCTCTAACTAATATTTATCTAAAGATATATCGATTTCCTTCTCTCGTCAACAACGTACATATATACAAGTTTAAACCTAGCACACATCGAGTCTTTAATAGTATTCAATATAGTACACTGAGTGGTGTCCCACAAACAACCAACAAATTAGTTTTCGTCTCGTCTACCCTGTTTTTACAGTGAGTTAGATCGGTTACTAATTCGTATATACCTCTGCTCTCTGAAGGAATCGTTTAGCCCAATTCCTATACATCCACCATTAAAGGGTACGATTGCACTGACTTAGACTTGATACTTACTCGTACATATACTTAAGAAATTGGTGATTATCAAAGATATTTAACGTCACCAACTTACTATGATAAAATAATTTTAAATAAATTATTTAATATCGATAGATAGATTTCTATCCATCTTCTTTACTTCAAATAACTCGTCCCTATATAATAATAATATATTTATTAAACACAGAAATCACTTATTGCATAGTTTATATTACCTCATGCAACACCATTCCACATACCTCACAACACATATATATTCTTATTCGAACCCTTCTCATGCCTTAAGAATTTTATTTACTAAATTCTTATTTTAATAATTTCTGAAAATTCGGGTTCTTACAGGATCAATAATCGTAGAGTGAGAGATGATGGGAGACTGGATCAACATAAAATTAGGCATGTTTGGTTCATCAGTTATAGAATGTTGGGATTCTGTAGCGGGAAATTAATTGAGTGGATGAAGTATCACTTCGAACCATCTTGGCAATTTGTAGAATTGATTGAAGGTGGATGGTGGACAGTGGCTAACCCTGAAAGAGATGGGAATAGTTTGTACCTCATGCCCATTTTTTGAAGAGGGACCGTTGGTGATCAGCTTTTGGGCAAAATTAAGGTTGTTTGGGAATTCATGAGCTAGCACCAAGATTGATGGATAGGTTTTGAAGGTCCAAAACATGTGATCCCAGGAGTTGAGGATTTGAGATATGTGAAAAGGCATCATAGGTAGATACGAGAGCAGTTGATTGTAGTTGGCTCTCCTATATCCATCACAGTCCACTGCAATAATCTTAACTTCGTCATCCTCTTCTTCTTCTTTGTCTTCATTTGAAGTTTCCACTACATCAATTATCTCCACTTGACTTCTTTGGTCTTCTGCTCTCTCATCCTCTATCGCTTCAATCCTTTCCATTTCTATAGTTTCTGAAGCTAGAATCTCTTGAGGGACTGAGAAAGATTCATGATGATCTCTTGGTAATTCCTCCTCAGCTGTAGCCTTTTCTGACATAGGGACTTCATGAGGCTCCCCCTCAACTCGATCATCCATTTCAACTTCAAGCAGCTCCCCCTAAGCTGGAGCATTCTCTAGTTTAAGAACTTCAGGAAGCTCCCCCTCAACTTGAGCTGTATTCTCCTTACTAGCTTTGGGTAGCCCTTTCTCAGAAGCTATCCTCCTGTCTTCCTTCTTTAACACTCCTTCATTGACAAGGATGTACTTCTTGACCAGTTTTCTTTTTGACTTCCTAGGCTGAGCCACAGCCTCAACGCTTTCTTCAGCTTCACCTCTAAAAGGTTGATCAAGATAAGAGGACTTTTTTGACTTGTGGCTGCGCTTTCCTTTCTTAAGCAGCTGAGAGATAGTAGCTCTGTCTTCTTCTTCTTCAGACTGATGTTCTTTCTTTTTCAATTTCTTTAGAGTTTCAGTGCATGAACTCTCTTGAGGTGCATCAATAGTTGAACCTTGAGGCTCTTCTGTCATTTGAGCCTTCATATTTCTCTTACAATTATTTTTTCTGATCAAAGCATTGGGTTCCTCCTTGTTGATTTCTTCTTCTTCATCAGTTTCCTTTACAACAGACATATTTCCTGGTAGCCCAGACTCCTTCGCTTCACCAGTTCTTCCACTTGATTCAGACATCGTCCTGACATTTTTTGTTGGATTTCTTTTCCAATTTTCAAACAGCTGCTGGGTCATCCTTCTGTTAGAATTGATGGATTCTCCTTCATTATCCCCAATTTTTTCACCCAGTGCTGATTGCAGGATGATGCTTATAAACCACCCGTAGAGCATCTTTCCAGAGCTTTTTGATTTCTTCGAACTGAGAATCCACTTCCCAATCCAGTCGATGAGTAGGGCTCCATAGTTGAGTTGAACCCCAAAGCAGATTGATGTCATGAGCTTAATTTGTACATCGTTCACAGAGTCATGGCCAGAGCTCTTACAACATATGCATTTCCCAACAATGTCAGCCAAAAACTTATACTTTTGGGGAAACTCTTTCTTCTTGTACCCCTTGACAATCTGAAACTTTTTATGATGCATCTTATTCAGTCCTTTATGAAAGTCGATGACCTCCATAGATGGAAGTCCTTTCGATTTGAAACCTAGGGCTAGGTTTATATCTTCAGCTTTGAGTTTAATTTCCACGCCCTTGACCCTTGTGGTGATAACATCATTTTCAACAGCTCTATTTCTGTAGAATTCTTTTACCAGCTTAGGGTAGATCCATGTGCTGGTACCAAGAGCTTCTTCAAGACCAGCTTTCTTTAACAGAGATAGAATTTTGAGGAATTGAGGGTCAGCTGTCTTGAACTCGTCGAAGCAGATTCTGTAACCAGTGATAAAATTTGAAGCCGCCATTAATTTCTTTGCACTGAGGTTGGTTGAGCTTTTCTGAAGGATAGGGTTTTCTGCTGGTAGAGAGAGAGAGGAATAAGCTTTTTGAACTTCTGATTTCAAAAAGATATTTTTAAACTATACTTGTAACTTTCTTCCTCTCGATCTACTTAGTGGGGCATGTGTCAAGTTCTGCTTGGCTCCACGATGTTAATCTGATGTGGAAAAGACCGATCTACCCTTAGCTCCTCCTGAGCTAGTGTATCCGTTTGGAGGACTGCGATCATCAAGATAGCACTACGGTCGTTGAGGTTGCACTGCGATTGTTGAGGTAGTCTTTATGATCGTTGAGCTTGCACTGCGATCGTTGAGTTCCATTTGAACATGATCCCTAATAAAATGATATCTTATTTCTATATGCTTAGTCCTAGAATGCATGACAGGATTGTGTGTTATTGTTATGGCACTTGTGTTATCACAATGAACATGTATAGATTTGAAATCAAACCCACAGTCTGCTAGCTGGTTTTTCATCAATAGGATTTGAGCACAACAACTGCCAGCAACAATGTATTCAGCTTCTGCTGTTGAGGTAGATAATGAGTTTTGCTTCTTGCTAAACCAGGACACAAGTCTGTTTCCTAGCAACTGACATGTGTTACTTATACTTTTTCTATCTATTTTACAACCTGCAAAGTCAGCATCTGTATATCCTGTCAGTTCAAAAGAAGACTCCTTGGGATACCAAAGTCCCAAGTGAGGTGTGCCTTTGAGATACCTAAAAATCCTTTTTACAGCAGTTAAGTGCGATTCCTTAGGATTAGCTTGAAATCTAGCACATATGTATGTTGCAAATATTATGTCTGGTCTATTGGCAGTTAGATGTAGAAGAGATCCTATCATACCTCTGTATTGAGTTATATCAATACTTTTACCTTTTTCATCTTTGTCAAGCTTGGTTGCTGGAGCAATTGGGATTTTCATGGGAGAGTCTGATTCCATGCCATACTTTTTAAGTAAGTCTTTAATGTACTTGGCTTGGTTTGTGAAGATTCCTTCATCAGTCTTCTTTACTTGCAGTCCAAGGAAGAAGTTCAGCTCACCCATCATGCTCATTCGAACTTGCTCTGCATAAGCTTGGCAAATCTCTTACACAGTTTTTCATCAGTAGAGCCAAAAATAATGTCATCAACATATATTTGAACTAATAAAACTTTGTCTTTATGCTTTCTAAGAAATAATGTGGTATCTACTCTACCTCTTATGAAACCATTTTTAATAAGAAAGTTAGTTAGTGTTTCATACCACGCTCTAGGTGCTTGTTTAAGACCATATAAGGCTTTGTCTAATCTATAGACATAATTAGATAGAGTTGGATTGATGAAACTTGAAGGTTTCTCCACATATACTTCTTCCTGAACTTCACCATTCAGGAATGTACTTTTGACATCCATCTGAAAGACTTTGAATTTCATGTGAGCAGCAAAGGCAAGGAATATTCCGATGACTTCTAATCTGGCAACAGGTGCAAAGGTCTCATCATAGTCAATGCCTTCTACTTGAGAGTAACCTTTGGCCACTAGTCTTGGTTTATTCTTGTTATTACTTGTTGGGTAAAATCTATATACGCACAACACACAAGTATACGTGGTCAACAAGTAATATAGTAATGAATAGGGTATCGTTCCCTCAGAGACTCAGTAAGAATTTAAACCTCATAATTACCAATTTCCTATTAATCCTAATTTTATCAAACTATCAAATTCAATGATTAAGATTATAAAACTAAATTATTAATAAATGTTCTATCACAAAACATATGCAAATAATAAAACTGAATTTTCAAACAATTAATGGAGAATTAGACCTATGATTTCACCCTAAGTTTACTCTGATTTTTACACTTCTATTCCAATTCAAATTACTCTCCAAGTCTATTAATCAAGAACACGAATGTAGTACTAGCCACCTCTCGATGAACTAATACCGTATTAACTTAAATCCACAATTTAGATAGAAATAAGTTAAACACCTAAATTAACTAACTCACTATATCTCTATGTGAATTACAATTAAAGAAGGATTAAAATTAAGTTCTCTATCCGATTACATGCGATGTCAAACATATCTCTACCTTAACATACATCAAGATTCTGCTATTCCCAAAATTTAAGAACACATGCTGTATTAACTAAGTCTAGACTGTATTTCATCTCTCGAGTTCATTCAAGTCCACAACGAATTGTTAATCAAGCAATTCACAAATTCATGCTCAAATTAATATAGATAAACTGGGAAATAGATTATTGAACTGGAAAACAAAGTTTACAAAATCATCGTTTCACTTAAGGATCCATCATAAGCCTAAAAAGAAAATTAGTTCATAATGAATGAAATAAAAACTGAATAACTTAAAGGAAACATCCTTTCAATTACAAAGAAAGAACTAAGATGAAGAATAATGCAAAACCACCATTCAGGTAGCCTTAATCTGTAATCGTCACGAAATTCTCTTCAAAGTACTTCTCCCAAGCTTGCTATCAAATTCTGGAAAATAATCTCTGTAATATGCTTCGTGTGATCCTTGATTTGTTGTTTGTAATGCAATAGATTTATCCCCTTATGTTCTGGCCGAAGTCCCTTGCTTATCAGAGTCCATGAGCAAAACCAAGTCTCAAATCCATGTGGCAGCAGAGTTCAACAAGCAACAGGAGACTCAGATTCGGCACTTTTCCTTGACGGGGTACAAGTAAAATTGCTCGCCTAACGGGCTAGTACACTGCTAAAGAACTTTTTCGAATTCATGTATTTTGCCAAACATGCTCCAAAAGATCTCCTTTCTTCACCACTTGCCATGATAACCACCTTGCACATAAAAGAACATGAAACGAGTGAAAACGAACACGAAAATAAGGAAGTAACAACGAATTAAGCTTGAAATGAACATCGATATGTGGATATAAAATCCACTTATCAAAATCCCCCAAACTTAAACCGTGCTAGTCCTCTATCACAAAAGAACTACATGCTATGCAATGCAATGATATGAGATGATTACGATCTAACCTATATTCTTTCAAATCCAACAGTATCACAGAATCAAAATTATCGTATCAGCCTCAGAGAAAACAAGTAACTCTATATTATGAATTACTAAAACCAGTCCACAATTCCGTATTAATTCTCAAATCTTAAACCGTCATCACTGGTATAATGTACGTGTGTGTTCAACCTCGTTGATAACTGACACAGACTCAAATTTAATACATACTCAATTTCTTAGAAGGAATCATGCAGTGCAAACTTAAAAATTCCAAACATAGGCCCATTCCAACTAAACTATGCAATACCAAATTCAAGGGTTCATGCAAGGTACTTAAACTTCTTTTATCTCAATTTTTTTTTTCACGGGGGCTTTTTTTCTTACTTTTTTCCCGTTTTTTTAGATAAATGGTTAGTGAGTACGTTTTATGCTCCATCTCATACTTGTGTTTATGGGGAGTATTTTACCTCAACCCACCACAAGACTCAACTCGTTTCATTTTTTTTTTCTTTTTTTAACAAGTTTATATACCCCACATATAATCTCCCAAACTTAGGATCTTGCCTAATCTTCGCCTAAACTGCCTATCCTTGTCGTTCTCTCATTTACCCTAGCATTATCCTTTAGAAACTATTTATGTATCAATTTGAACTGACCAGTCAACAAAGATGTTATTAGGTGCTAACCATTTTATAACAGTTTCAAACAAGCGCAAGATTCGATTCATAACAGAAATTATATTACAGTTCTAATAATCAATACTGTATTGGTTAACTTATTCACAAACTCATCATTGGCCCACAAATAACATGAAATGCAACACTGTTGGACATATGCAACACAATATCTAACTATTTTTTTTAATAATAAAATGTGATAATAACAGAAATGAAAATAATGTAATAACAAAAATAACCTAAACAACTATGCAATAACCTAAGCTATTATGCAAACTAGAATGCAAACAAAAATAACCCTAACTACTACATATGCATGCAAACAAGAATTTAAATCCCCCAAACTTAAGTAACACAATGCCCTCATTGGATAAATAATCAAAATTAAGTGCATGAGGACTTCCCTGTAATCGCCTAAGTCTGGGGAGGTGGTGGTTGATCTTCTTCGTCTGAGTTGCTAGGAGGAAACCTCGGCAGTGGTATCGACTGCTTATATAGAAATTGGGCTGATGGATTGAAACTCTGAAACGTCATGTTGAGTGAAGCGAACGACGCGTTCATAGCATCAAACATTGGTCTTGCCTCAATGCAAGTCACCTCATCTCCCGACATGCAGCCTTGTTGTGGGCATCCATTTGACGTTGAAAGTCAAGGAACTGAGGACTGGATAGTGCCTCGGTCTGCGGTACCTGCTCGGTTCCTTGATCTCCCATAGCCTCATCCTCATCCTCCGAGGTATCTTCAGCGTCAGCTTCGTCCTCCGAAGCTGATGGAAAAGAAAATCCTAAACCTCTAGGATGCGATTCGCCCCTGACCCACACTGAATACCGCGTTATCATTCTATTATCTAGTAGCTGCAGCGGCATCTGAGTGGGTTCATCATCGGACCATCGAGCTCCGGCTTGACGACACAACCCACAAATGAGCGATGGGTGTGGTAAACCGCCTAAAAAGTTGCCCCTTAGACATCGTCGAATAGAAAAACTAATTATGGCCCCGATGTCTATGATAAAGTCTTGCACGATGGCATACAGGAGGAGTGCCTTCTCCTTGGTCACGTCCGAGGTGTGCGTGGACGGCAGCAATTTAGCACATAAGAAGGCATACCAGATTTTCCCGTACCGACTGAGGTCTTTGCTGTGAAATACCGTGTCTCCCTTCCAACCCTTTATCCATGTTGTACCAGTCTTGGTCATGTTCTTGATAACCTCCTCAAAGTCAGGGTCGAAATCCCTCAAATGGGTGTACTGACACTGTCGAGGCACCCTCAACTGATAATATGTATTGATTGCATTAGCGCTGAATAGGACGATGCGACCCCACACAAAGGCATTGAACGGTGCCTTGTCCTCGGCGTTCGCATAGAATTCCTTGACCACATTCACAGCGGCGGGCTCGGGCTCCTCCATGAACTTGACCCACCCTTGCTGATAAATTTGTTGCATCATCTCACCGTCGTGGGCATCGGGGGCCAACCCTCGCTTCGGTGTGAGAGCCTTGGTGACCATATAATCGTACCGGTCAGCGGCGGTGACACTTTTGAACTTTCAGCGGTCGAATATGCGGGATGGTGGAGTTGGCCTTAAACTCTCTCCCCTTTGGCGTTTCGGTGTAGGTTGCGAAGCCATTAATTGTTGTAAACATAATAATTCCACCCAAACTTGGTTCACCCAAACTATCGAACACGTGGCGTGCACAGTCCTTTCTTCGCCCTAAACTAGGTGTTTTCTATGGCAATTCTGGTGAGAGAAGATGAAGATGAAGTGGAATTGTGCTCTAAACTCACCCCAATATCTTGCGAAATTCGTATCCTTGTGTAGAAGGAGTGGAGTGGTGATTATAGGGACTGAGTGATAAGGTTTATATAGAGGTGTTGTGGGGGAGAGGAATGGGAGTAATTGATGGAGGTAGTGGGTTTATGTGTATTAATGGGGTGAGAGGGTTGAGTAATCGTGGATTCGTGGGTAGAAGGAATGGGGTAGGAGTTATCGTAGGTATTGTATGGGAGACTGGTAGTTTAGGTGAGGAAGAAAGAAAGAGAAGTGGGTGTGTAATGGGGAAATAGAAGGGTCAGCGTGTGTAACTTCCTAATATGTCTGCCTAGAATCAAGGACCCCCGCCCCGGCGAGGGGTGCAAGGCCAAAATAGCCCGCCCCGGCGGGCTAGTCCCCTGACTTCATCTACGTGGCTTTGAATTGTTCAGTTCAGAATTAGCCCTTTTTGCTTCGTCTCTTGCCTGTTGTTGCTGGTACTCACTTTTGACACTTCCTGCAACCATAAAACATGCAAGATATTAGACTATTGATCACTTGGAGTATGATTGAGAGATTCAACAAAACTTTTACTCTATAGTACCTATCTAATAACTTAATAAAAACTATAGTCTAACAATTATGAATGAAAATATGAAAAAATAAATGAAAGATTGGGTTGCCTCCCAATTAGCGCTTGATTTTAAGTCGTTCAGCCTGACTACTTCCTGTTTTACTGTGTATCGGTGAGGGTAATGTTGACGACATCCCAGTTTGAATCGCCACCCTATTAATGCTTTATCCGTTGACAATTGACCTTGAACGTCTCTAATGGATTACAAATGTAGAGTTTGATGGCGCCATGTGGGAAAACAGTTTTGATAGTGAATGGTCCTGACCACCTCGACTTAAGCTTGCCTGGGAACAACCTCAATCGTGAGTTGAACAACAAGATCGATTGATTGCCCATTTCGAACGTTCGATTGCATGATCTTCTTGTCGTGCCATTTCTTGACTTTTTCCTTGTATAATTTAAGCGTTCAGATGCATTGAAGTCGAATTCATCGAGTTCATTTAGTTGGAGTAGCCTCTTTTCTCCCACAATGACACTGATCAAAGTTCAATTTTGAATTGCCCAAGAGGCCTTGTCTTTAGCTCCACGTGTAGGTGACACGCTTTCAGTATAGTAATTGGTATGGTGACATACCAATCGGAGTTTTATACGCCGTCCGGTAAGCCCATAGTGCATCATCCAACCAGAGAGACCAATCCTTTGATTCGAATTCACTACTTTTTCCAAAATTCTCTTCACCTCCCTGTTCGAAACCTCTGCTTGCCCACTTGTTTGGGGATGATATGCAGTAGCGACCTTGGGTCATACTTTGCCAAGAGAGTTGTAAACGATTTGTTGCAGAAATGACTACCTTCATCACTTATAATGGCTCTCGGCGTGCCGAACCTCGTAAAAATATTTTTCTGCAAAAATTTGAGAACCACCTTGGCATCGTTAGTTGGTAGTGCTACTACTTCAACCCACTTCGACACATAGTCCACCGCAAGCAGAATGTACTGATTAGAAAATGAGGAGGGAAATGGCCCCATGAAATCAATGCCCCATACATCGAAAATTTCAACTTCTAGAATTGTTTGTAGGGGCATCTCATTCCTTTTCGATATGTTACCTACCCTTTGACATCTATCACATATTTTCACAAATTGGTGGGCGTCTTTGAACAATGTTGGCCAATAAAACCCGGCTTGAAGCACTTTTGCCGCCGTGCGCTCACTCCCATAATGTCCCCCATATGCCGATGAGTGGCATTCCTGCAGTATATTATGCACTTCACTATAGGGGATACACCTTTTAATCATCTTGTCGACGCAATATTTGAATAAATAAGGCTCATCCCACATATACCACTTGACGTCATGAAGAAACTTCTTTTTTTGTTGTCGTGTAAGATCAGGGGGAAGCATGTTGCTCACTAGATAATTCGCAAAATCAGCATAACATGGAAATTCTGCATTAACCCAAACAGTTGCTCATCCGGGAATGACTCGTTGATTGCATATCTATCTTCTTCCTTTTTATCCAGATTTTCTAGCCTCGATAAATGGTCGGCAACTTGATTCTTCGTACCCTTCCTATCTTTTATTTCCAAATCGAATTCTTGGAGAAGGAGAATCCATCGGATAAAGCATGGTTTAGCATCCTTTTTCACAATTAGATACCGAATAGCCGAATCATACGTGTAGACTATCACCTTAGTCCTGATCAAGTATGCCCGAAACTTGTCAAACGCATACACCACTGCAAGCAATTCCTTTTCCGTAGTTGTGTAGTTCATTTGAGTCTCTATGAGCGTTTTGCTTGCATAATATATGGTGTGAAATACCTTCTCTCGGTGTTGTCCCAAAACAGCCCCAACCGCGTAGTCGCTGGCATCACACATCAGCTCGAACGACATATTCCAATCCGGTGCGATGATCATGGGGGCTGTAGTTAACTTCTTCTTCAACAATTCGAAAGCCGACTTACATTCCTCATAAAAAAGAAACACAAAGTCCTTCTCTAAAAGACTGCACAAAGGTTTTGTCACTTTAGAGAAGTCCTTTATGAATCGTCTGTAGAACCCAGCATGTCCCAGAAAACTTCTAATTCTCTTCACTGAGTTTGGTGGAGGGAGTTTCTCGATTGTTTCCAACTTAGCCTTGTCGACCTCCAGTCCGTGAGCCGATACCTTGTGTCCCAAAATTATGCCCTCCTCAATCATGAAGTGGTATTTTTCCCAGTTAAGTACAAGGTTCATATCTTTGCAGTGTTGTAACACCATTACCAAATTCCCTAGGCAAGTATCAAAATTGTCTCCATAGACAGAAAAGTTGTCCATAAAAACTTCCATGTTTTTCTCCACCATATCTGAGAAAATGGCCATCATACACCGTTGGAAGGTAGCAGGTGCATTACACAAACCAAATGACATTCTCCTGAATGCGAATGTGCCGTAAGGGCACGTAAATGTAGTCTTCTCTTGATCCTCAAGAGCGATGGCGATTTAGTTATAGCCTGATTATCCATCCAATAAACAGTAGTAGTCATGTCCCGTCAATTTGTCCAATATTTGATCAATAAAGGGTAGCGGAAAATGATCTTTTTGGGTTCCCTTATTCAATTTCCTATAATCGATGCACACCCTCCAACCTGTCACTGTTCTTGTCAGAATTAATTCGTTATCATCATTCTGTACTACGGTCATTCCCCCCTTTTTCGGCACACAATGAACCAGACTAACCCACTTACTGTCAGAAATCGGGAAGATGATACCGACATCCAAAAATTTTAGAATTTCCTTCTTTACCACTTCCTTCATTATTGGGTTAAGTCGTCGTTGTTGCTCCATCGTTGGGTTTGCATCATCTTCCATCAGAATCTTGTGCATGCAAAACGAAGGGCTGATTCCCTTGATATCCGCGATCGTCCACCTTATCGCTGCTTTATGTCCCCTAAGCACCCTTAACAACTTTTCTTCCTGTAAATCGTTAAGTGCAATAGAAATAATCACAAGTAAAGAATTTGAATTGCCTAAATTCGCATACGTGAAGTGTTTAGGGAGTGGCTTGAGTTCCAGAGTTGGTGGCTCGTCCAATGATGGTTTCAATTTTTTCGTGGCTATCTCCTCCGTGTGTAGTAGTTCAAATGGTGTTTTGAATCGACTAACTCGTGGCAATGAATCCAACATCTGTAAGTAGTCCACAAATTCTGGGTCATCGAACTCTCCATCCCCCAATAATGTTGTCTCTAAAAGATCATTGACCAGACTCTTTCCCATGTCTTCGTTGACTATTTGATCAATGATTTCCATCCGAAAACACTCTTCTTCATCCGTGGGAAATTTCATAGCTTTAAAAACGTTAAACTTAACTTCTTGATCTTGGACCCTCATCGTTAGTTCACCTTTTTGTACGTCGATGAATGTCCTACCCGTCGCCAAGAAAGGTCTCCCTAGGATAATCGGGATGTTCTTATCCTCCTCAAAATCCAGAATAATAAAATTTGCGGGGAATATAAACTTATCAACTTTGACCAATATGTCTTCCACAATGCCTCTCGGATACATGACTGACCTATCCGCCAACTGTAATGAGATGTTCGTAGGCTTTGGAGCTGGAAAACCCAATTCTATGTATACTGATAACGACATAAGGTTCACACTCGCTCCCAAATCACATAAGCATTTATTGAAAGCCGTATTCCCGATCGTGCATGGAATGGTGAAACTCCCCGGATCTTTCAACTTGGGTGGCAAATTTCGCTGTAAAACAGCACTACACTCCTCTGTTAGTGCCACTGTCTCAAAATCTTCTAACTTCTTTTTCCTGGAAAGAATCCCTTTCATGAATTTTGCATAACTCGGCATTTTCTCTAGGGCTTCCGCGAACGGGATGTTAATATGCAGTTTCTTAAATACTTCCAAGAATTTTGCAAATTTTGCAAATACTTCCCCGGATCTAATCTTGCAACGGCGGTGGAGGATACACAACTGGCTTGTCATCTAACTTTGTTTTCTCAAATTACATATTCTCACCCTATTTTTCTGCATACACCTTGTTGTCATTACTCTTATCATCCGAGACAGTTGAATTTTTTGCATCTTTCCCATCTAACTGTTTTCCACTCCTCAAGGTGACTGCCTGACACTGTTTATGATTTCCCTTTGAATTTCTTTCGGTGTCACTCGGTAGGGTCCCTTGTGGTCTGTTGTTCAATGCTAAAGCAATTTGTCCCATCTGATTTTCTAAGTTATTGATGGCCATTTCTTGCGATTTCATTACCATTTCTTGTGATTTCATTGCCATTGCTTGATTCTTCATAGCTACCTCATTACTCGTTATATACTTTGATATCAATTCCTCTAAATCTGATTTCCTCTCTTGACGTTGAACTGTTTGTTGTTGATTCTGAAACCCTGGGGGATACGATGGTCGTGGAGCTTGCTGATTCTGATTATTATTCCACGATTGATTCAGATTATTCTTATTCCCCTGATTATATGCATTCTGATATGTATTCTGAGGAATTCTGTTGTAGCTATTCATGAATTATACCGACTCTGGGTTGATTGCGCATTGATCCGTCGAATGTTCCCCCACGCACAACTCACAAATAACTGCAACTTGCTGTGTCTGAAATCTGTGTCGTTATTGCCGTCACTCCATCTAACTCTAACACTCCAAATGATCGTAGTTTGTGTCATTATTCTTCTTGGTGGGCCATTGGTTTGTTGTTAGCGACCATCGCCTCTATCAACCGGTATGCCTCCTCATAAGTCTTTTTGCCATAAACGCTCCCGATCTTTGCATCAATACTCGTTCTGAGATTCCCATGTAGTCCATTGTAAAATGTATTCATCTGCAACCACTTGGGCAATCCGTGATGTGGGCATTTTCTAAGCAATTCTTTGTATCTCTCCCATACCTCATACAATGACTCCCCATATTGCTGATCAAACATGGTAATCTCGTTCCTCATCTTTGCAGTTTTCGCTGGCTGGAAGAATTTTGTTATGAATTTCTGAGCCAGGTCCTCCCATGTCGTTATCGAACCCACTGGTAGAGAGTGTAACCAACTCTTCGCCTTATCCCACAGAGTGAATGGGAACAAGCGAAGTCTAACTGCCTCATCCGATACCCCATTATACTTAAAAATGTCGCAGATTTCCAGAAAACTGATTAAATGCTCATTAGGATCGTCATTTGCCATTCCCCCAAACTGCACTGAATTCTGCATCATTTGAATTGTCCCAGGCTTGATTTTGAAAGTATTCGCAGTGATTGCAGGCCTGGTGATACTTGACTGTAGCTCAGTCACCTTAGGTGTTGCAAAATCCCTCAACGCTTTCTGGTCTTCGGTAGCCATTGCTTCTTCCTTATCAGAGTTTTCGATTTCATCCCTTGTTTACTTGATCCACTTACTTAACTTCTGAAACCTTCTTTCAATATCGTCCTCAAAAGGTAGCAAGTCTAGATTTTTGGATCGAGTTTGCATAAACTAATGTCAAAAACCTGAAATAAGAAGAACAAAATAAAACAAAAAGTGTTAAAGTAAAACTGGACTAATTAAACTGATTTTGCAAAAATAATAAAATCTATACTAAAGTCCTCGGTAGCGGCGCCAAAAACTTGTTGTGTAAAATCTATATACGCACAACACGCAAGTATACGTGGTCAACAAGTAATATAGTAATGAATAGAATATCGTTCCCTCAAAGACTCAGTAAGAATTTAAACCTCACAATTACCAATTTCCTATTAATCCTATTTTTATCAACCTATCAAATTCAATGATTAAGATTATAAAACTAAATTATTAATAAATGTTCTATCACAAAACAAATGCAAATAATAAAACTGATTTTTTAAACAATTAATGGAGAATTAGACCTATGATTTCACCCTAAGTTCACTCTGATTTTTACACTTCTATTCCAATTCAAATTACTCTCCCAGTCTATTAATCAAGAACACGAATGTAGTACTAGCCACCTCTCAATGAACTAATATCGTATTAACTTAAATTCACAATTTAGATAGAAACAAGTTAAACACCTTAATTAACTAACTCACTATATCTCTATGTGAAATACAATTAAAGAAGGGTTAAGATTAAGTTCTCTATCCGATTACATGCGATGTCAAGCATATCTCTACCTTAACATACATCAAGATTCTGCTATTCATAAAATTCAAGAATACATGCTATATTAACTAAGTCTAGACTATATTTCATCTCTCGAGTTTATACAAGTCCACAACGAATTGTTGATCAGGCAATTCATAAATTCATGCTCAAATTAATATAGATAAACTGGGAAATAGATTATTGAACTGGAAAACAAAGTTTACAAAATAATCGTTTCACTTAAGGATCCGTCATAAGCCTAAAAAGAAAATTAGTTCATAACGAATGAAATAAAAACTGAATAACTTAAAGGAAACATCCTTTCAATTACAAAGAAAGAACTAAGATAAAGATCAATGCAAAACCACCCTTCACGTAGCCTTAATCTGCAATCGTCACAAAATTCTCTTCAAAGTACTCCTCCCAAGCTTGCTATCAAATTCTGGAAAATAATCTCTATAATATGCTTCGCGTGATCCTTGATTTGTTGTTTTTAATGCAATATATATATATATCCCCTTATGTTCTGGCCGAAGTCCCTTGCTTATCAGAGTCCATGCGCAAAACCAAGTCTCAAATCCATGTGGCAACAGAGTTCAACAAGTAATAGGAGACTCCAGAATTTTGTACCCCCGCCCCGGCGGGGGGTACAAGGCAAAATATGCCCGCCTCGGCAGGCTAGTACACTCCTAAAGAACTTTTGCCAATTCATGTATTTTGCCAAACTTGCTCCAAAAGATCTCCTTTCTTCACCATTTGCCATGATAACCACCTTGCACATAAAAGAACATGAAACGAGTGAAAACGAACACGAAAACAAGGAAGTAACAATGAAATAAGCTTGAAATGAACATCGATTCGTGGATATAAAATCCACTTATCATTACTCCATCTTCATCTATCTTGTTTCTGAAGACCCACTTGGTGCCAATGACTGGATGGCTTCTTGCTCTTGGTACTAATCTCCATACTTTGCTTCTTTCAAACTGATTTAGTTCTTCTTGTATGGCTTCTATCCAACTGGAGTCTTCCATAGCATCTTCTATCTTTTTGTGTTCCATTTGTGACAGAAAGCTTAGATAAAAACACTCATTCTGGGTGGCAGCTCTTGTCTTGACTCTTGCATTTGGATCTCCAATGATTAAGTCTTGAGTGTGATCTTTTGCCCATCTATTTCCTGTTGGAACATCTGTCCTGATGCCTTCTTGTCTGAGACCTTCAAGATCAATTTTTGCTTCTTGATGTGGAGGTTTGTTGTCTTGCGTAGTTCTCTCTACGATTTCCTCTTCTTGCTCGACGGTTTCATTTTTTGGGACTACGATCATGGTGTTAAGCTCGACAACCTCGTTCGTAGTGTTTGAATTGTTGTTCGTAGTGTCTTGAGACACTGTTTTGTCCAAGTCTGTTTCGTCAAAGATGATGTGAATTGAGACTTCAACACTCAGCATCTTCTTGTTGAACACCCTATAAGCCTTACTATCTGTGGCATATCCGAGAAAGATTCCTTCGTGTGACTTGGGTTAGAACTTTGTCAGATACTGTTTCCCATTGTTGAGAATGTAGAATGCACAACTGAATACATAAAAGTAGTTGACACTTGGCTTTCATCCTTTCCACAGTTCGTAGGGAGTCTTCTTTATCGTAGAGTGTATGAACGATCTGCTTACGAGTGTAGCGTCATGCGGTGTTGATGACTTACGCTTTCCGTATTCAGCAGATGGGTCAGCGCTAGTAGAGTTCTTCTAGCCTCTATCAACATTCTATTCTTTCTCTCAGCTACTCCATTTTGTTGAGAATTTCGTGGAGCTGAGAAGTTGTGACTGATGCCATTGTCTGTGCAGAACTGGTCCATCTCAGAGAAGTCGAATTCTCTGCCACAATCACTCCTTATAGCCTTTATTTTCTCCCCTTTCTCGTTCATCATCAGTCTGAACATCTTAATTAGTTGGGAGCTTTTTTTATCTTTTGAGTTTAGAAAAAACACCCATGTGAATCTGGTGTAGTCATCTACTACGACCAATGAGTATCTCTTCCCTCCAAGGCTTATTGTTGGAATTGGCCTTAATAGATCCATGTGAAGCAGCTGCAGAGGCTTGTCAATTGAGTTGACAATTTTGCTCTTGAATGAGCTTCTAGTCTGCTTTCCAAGCTGACAAGCATTGCATGACCTTTCTTTGATGAAGCTGAACTTGGGTAAGCCTACTACTAGATCCTTGGAGGCCAATTTTGACATGCTTTTGAAGTTGAGATGAGACATTCTTCTATGCCATAACCAACTCATTTCTTCAGATGTTTTAGCTAGAAAGCATATTGTCTCATTCGAGCTCAGTTGAGCAAGATTAACAGTGTAGACATTTCCTTCTCTTGTTCTAGTAAGCTTTATAGAGGATGTCTTCAGATCTCTGACTTGACATTGATTGTTGAGGAAGGTGACTTGATGACCCTTGTCGCGGAGTTGGCTTATGCTTAGAAGATTGTGTTGTAATCCTTCCACATAGACTATTTTACTAAAAGATATTGCACCATTCCTAGCTGAGCCATATCCTCTTTTCTTGCTAAAGCCATTGTCTTCGAAGATGACTGACGGACCCTCATTCTCTATGAAGTTTGACATGAGGGCTTTGTTCCCGGTCATGTGCCTTTAGCATCTACTGTCCAGATACCAGGTTGTGATCGTGGAGCTTTGTTCCTGTGGTAAGATTAAACTCTCATTTTGGTACCTATACTTGCATGGGTCTTACTTTGTTAGTACCCTTGGGAACCCATATTTGCTTGATTTTGGGTCTCACATGCATATGATTATTGTAGCATATTGCAGCCTTATGACCAATCTTATTACATACAAAGCATCTAATATGATGCATGCTTGTGTGTGTATATGGATTCTTCCACCATTTGGACTTATGTGGGTTCTTAGAAATCCTTCCTTTATACTGATTCTCCTTTTTCCATGTGTCCTCGTGTTTCATGATTTGTGAGGAGTGAAGCTTAACTCTACTGTTCCTTCCCAGTTGGTTCGTGGAGTTGATTTTACTCGACTCTACGATCCTTCGAGGTTAGAGAGTGGTGACTGAGTTACTCTTCTCTTTTCTTAAACCTAGGCCAGAATGGGATCCATTATTCATTGGAACATAGATTGGATCAGAAGAGCAGAGTTGGATTGGTTCTTCCTTCTGTGAGAATTTCACAAATGTAATGCTTCTACTAAAACTTGAAACATTACTAGAGCTAGTTTCCTTTATCTTTTCCACATATGGTTCTGAGGTGGACTCCCCAAAACTTATATCTGTTCTGTCAGATGCACTTCTCTGACGGGAGATCAGGGAGTCCATGGAAGAAGTGGATTTATTCCATGTAGAGATTGTCCTTTCAAGTTCTTCAATTTTAGAGGTTAGACTTGACTCTCTTTGTGCATTAAGTTCATTGGTCCATTTTAAGAGATTATTCTCAGTTTCAAATTTAGAGAGAGAGTTAGTACTTAGAAGAGCTGTTTCCAGTTCTTCTTGAACTTTCTTTCTCTTTTTGAAGAAGAGAATAAACTTTAGACAGAACTCTGAACCATTTCCTGTATTGATTCAGATTAGATGTTATGCTATGTAGTGTAGTTCTTAAATCATCAATATCTACATCAGGAGATATAAAGTCAAATACCTCATCTATACTTACTTCATGAATGTCAGAGCTCTTCTTATCCTTTGCATGTTTGGCTATCAGGCAAAGATTTGCCATTTGAGGATCTTCATCATCTCCAGATTAGGGAGTTGAGTCATTGTCTGAGTCACTCCACGATCCTCCGGCCACAAGACCTTTGTCTTTCTTCTGAGGCCTTTTGTTGCCTTTGAATTCTTTCTTTGAATTTGATTTCTTCTTTAGTTCTTCTCTAAGTGGTTTATTGCAGTTTGCAATGAAATGACCAGGCTTCTTGCAGTTGTAGTATAAGTCATTTATCTGCTCCTGGTTGCTGTAGTTATTGACTTTCTTTGGTTTGCTTATTCTGCCTTGACGCATGAACTTTTTGAGTCTTCTTACCAGCATTGCAAAGTCCTCATCATCATCTTCGTCATAGTCAGAGTCATTTTCAGTATTAGCTTTGGAGATGTTATCTGTTGCTTTGAGAACAACCCTTTTATCCTTCTTTCTTCCTTCAGATAGAGTTTCTGCTCGATGAGTCAGCTCCAGTTCATACGTGAGAAGGTTGCCATATAACTGTTGAACAGTCATTTTATGGAGATTCTTTGATTCTCTGATGGTAGTGGTTTTGGCATCCCACTTTCTAGGTAAGGCTCTCATGAACTTTATGATTAGATATTTATTTGGATAGATCTTTCCAAAGGCTCGAAGAGAGTTGAGCAGAACATTGAATCTTTCTTAGGTTGAAGTGACATTTTCTCCTTGAACGTGGGCAAACATTTCATATTGCTAATTCAGTAGAGATTGCTTGTTTTCTCTGACTTCTTCTGTTCCTTCATGAATGATGAGCAATGCTTCCCATACTTCCTTTGCTGTTTTGCTGTTGACCACATTTTCAAACATGTTATATTCTAAAGATTGAAACAAAATGTTCTTAGCCTTTTTGGCGAGTTGGACAACTTTCTTTTTGTTGTCAATCCATTCTGCTTTGACCTTGATCTGAATTCTGTTTGTGTCTTCTGAAGTTGGTGCAAGCTTTGTAGGAATGTAGGGCCCATTCTGAACAGTTTTGAATATATCTTCATCTATTGAATCCATGTAGGCTTGCATACATACTTTCCAGTTGGCGAATTTATCTTTGTTGCACATAGGTGGCTTCTGCCTCCTCCAGTCTTTGATTCGTTTATCAGATGTGCCATTGGATCTACTTAAGCTTTTTAGGCTGTTTGATAGAACCTGCTATGATACCAATTGTTAGTTCCTAGAGGCACAATAGTTATCTAGAAGGGGGTTGAATATATATTTTTATTTTTTCTCTTAAAAATACTTGTTAGTTTTGATAATGATTTAAACATAGCGGAATTGAGATTTGTTTGTTTTCCCTTTAAGATATAACGAGTTAATAGGAGTAAAGCAGTTATGACAGTTATCCCAATTATAGCAAGAATATAAGAGACATTGTTTTTAAGTGGTTCAGAGCACTTAAAGCTCCTAGTCCACTCTTTTACTCCTCGAGTAGGAAATCCACTAAGGATATCTTTATAATCTTTGAATCTCACAGATTCCTTCAAGACCAGCAGACTTGGTACTTCTTAGTTCAGTTAGAACTCTTCAAGTCCTTCTGACTTGGAACTTCTTACTTCACTTGATAATAGTTGAGTTCTTGAGTGGTGCTACTAAGTTGCCGTTAAGCTTGTGTTCGAAAGAACTGAGTAGCTGAGCAAGCTTTCTTTTTCAGATCGTAAAGTTAAGCTTTGAGTGTTCTTCAGCGTTTTTGTTCAGTGCTTGCTACTTTTTTTATCTGCTTATCTTTTGCATATATGAGGCCTTTGAAAATATATCCGTTGAAGACATCCGTTGAAGCATTAAATGTATTTGACATTTCTGAGCTTTGATGGAGACTTTTTTCACAACTTCTGATTAGCAGTCTGGCCCACTGACACAACAGACTGCTGTCTCACCTAACACCTGAAAAGGTGTTTTCTGTTTACCCATAGTACTTTTCCTTAGCTTCTTCATTACGTTTCTTTGTTATATACTAAGGATGACTATTGTGTCATTTGGACTCCCGAGTACTTCAACGTTTATAATCCATTCCATATTTGTTGTGATTTACTTTTAAACAAATGGACAAGGGTCGATGCTTCTGACACAGACAGATGATGCTCTACGATTCTGATCGTGGTGTCTTGCCACCTTGGTGCTTGATCCGATACTAGCAAACGAGAACACTACGATTTCTTTTAAGTACTGGCACACTACTATCTTCACCTACTTAACTTGCAGACTTTACACTTCCGAGAGCACACTACGATCTCTGAGTTGGCTTCAGCAAGCGTTTGGACCACTCTACGATACCAGGAAAGGCCCTCCAAGACAGACACACTACGATTCTCGATGCTCTACGATCCTGCCTTGGCTTCTGCAATCTCTTGATCAGCTTAATAGACTACGTTTCTGTTGAAGCCTATCTATTACATCTCAAGATATAGATCAACCTAACAACTTTGATCTTTTCATCTATACATTCATTTACAGAATAATAAACATTGAAAGCTTAGATTAACCTAACAAATTTGATCTACCACTAAGTCCTTGTACATATATTTCTTGAAGGACTTTACATATAATCATGAATATTTACTTTCAACATCAAATTTAAATATGCAATCTCCCAACATAAAATATTATGGCAATAATTGAATCAATAACGTGAGATACTATACAACAATTACTATGGTAATAATTGAATAAAACTGAGTGACTTCTCACGTAAGCATCAATAATCAAAGATACTATACAATACCGTGTGCTACTATGCAACCACATATATTACTGTACTTTTATCACCGGGTATTTCAACAGTTAACAGTAAAACTTTTGCCGTTATTTTTATAAAAATTATTTTTGTCATTTTCTAACTCCGACAATAATTCCGTTATGGGTGTAAGACCCCAAATTTTATGAATAAAGATGAATTTTCTATAAATATTATTTTTGAATATTAAGGAGTTAATTTGATATAATGTTATAGTTGTGGGGTAATATTTATAAATTTTGCAAAATGTACTGAGTTGTTATATTATATTCGATTGGTCTGGGAATATTCGTATTTACGACACAATCATTGGTGGACCCCACAATGTAATAATTGTCGAATAAAAATGATAAAAATATCTTTTATAAAAATAACGGGTAGAAATTTTTACCGTTAATCGTTGAAATACCCTAAAAGTTAAAAGTAATGCGATGTCTGCTGTGGTTGCATAGTAGCACCTGTATTGATTGATTATTGATGCTTACGTGAGAAGTCACTCGCTTTTGTTCAATTATTGCTACAATAAATTGTTGTGATAGTATCTCATGTTATTTGATTAAATTATTGTCAATATTTTATATATTATTAAATCAATAATTGAGATGACAAGTTATTCTAATTATTATATGCATAATTAACAATATCTAGAAAGTTCTGTCTAGAAAAAGAGTTTGGTCACCTAATTGCGCGCCAATAGGGAGAAATCTTTATCGGAAAGCCCCCACTTTCCTGGGAACGATATGGTTGTTAATATTTCGAGTTATAATAATATGAATAAATGTTGTTAAAAATATTGAGGGAAATTTTATGAAGTATTTGTTGTAAATTTTGTTTATTTTATGGGCCCCCATTTACTCATTTTTTAAAAATAATCGTAAGGAAGTCATAAAGTGTATATATATATATATATATATATATATATATATATATATATATATGGGGTGGTGGTGGGTGATGTGGTGATGGATATATATATATATATATATATATATATATATATATATATATATATATATTAAAAGATTTGAAATTGGGGTGGGGAGTTATCTTTGTTGGGAGGAATTTAGTTATTATAACATATATATACATATATCTTAAGATGTCGTATAAGGCACGACATACATATATATATATATATTATTTTATTTAAAGTTTTTATTTTATTAGAATATTTTATTGCACAGTAATGAATAGTAAAAATTAGAAAATCACGCGAATTCGGCTGAAGAAGCGCTCGTGAATTTGTTTACTGTTTGCCCATGATTTTTATTTTCTAAATAGTATCCTTCAATTCTCCTATAAATAGGAGGCTTAGTTAGAATTGAAAATCACACCAGAATCAGAGAATTTGTGACGCCCCCAAAATTAGGTATACATCACCCATCTTGGGTCACCACTTACATGGTACAGAATTTAAATACAACTTAATACATAAACTGTGAGTTTAAATACAAATATCGTCTACTAGATATTATACAAACTCAAAAAGGAGTCCTCATTACAATTATTATCACACTATTTCACGTAATAGTGAGGACTACTAATGCTATCTTCAGACCATCACTCGTTTCCCCCGACTCATCCCAAATATATTCTCATTTCAAGAGAACAAAGTGAAAGAAAGGGTGAGCTCAACTAGCCCAGTAAGAAATATTATGACTAAGATAATGCATAATAAATTATCAATAGTCTTCAACAATGTTAAACTGATAAAATACAATAGACAAACAGTTTAATCTGCAATGAATAAGCAATCCATTAAAAGAGTCAAGTAGAAAATAAAGTCTACTATCTTTTAGGTTTTAAAAGGTTTTTCATCATTGTTATAGCTGAGACTCAGCTTTAATAAATATTCCACATCATCGAATCACCCCTGCACTACAGCCAAGGATATTCTTTAGTATCACGACCACAATTATTCATGCACTACGGGCCAAGAATATTTGTGTATTCATTAATGGTCATGATCATGCCAACAACTGTCCACCAATGCACTACGGCCACTGAGGATTTTTATCACATCATTTGTAACATTACGGTCATGATTACAATCAATAGTCTCTGTCATAATCATACCAAGTTCATCCATGCACCACAGTCACGATGACTTTCAACATAATATAAACATGAGGATGATGACAATGATATAAGAATTCAATAAAACAAGTTCAAGAATTATTTTATCCGTGAATTATTAACGTCCAAATTATCAACACGATACTGCTTTTGTAGAGTAAAATTCAAGAATGATCGTAAGAATATTTTCATGAAAAGATATCGGATGAAACACAAATATCAAGGATATTCCACTAATTTCATGGAGTATAGAAGTCAAAGTTTTAACCAACTGGGTATAATAAAGAATAGAATAACAAAAGAAATCACCATGCATGCGATAGATCGCACAGTGTGTTATTCCAATGAATAATAAATAACGGAACCGTGTCCCACAGAAAACGCATGCATGCATGTGATGTTCCAACAAAATAATAATAAAGGCAGAAATCCAATCCTGTAAAACACATGCATGAGTGATGTTCCAATAGAATAATAATAAAGATTTTAACCAGTCCGTGTAAAACACACGTGCATGTGATGTTCCAATGTAATAATAGAAGAATGTCACCAAGTATAGGTAAAAGCTGCATATACAAAAGTATTCCAACAGTAATAATAAACAATGGAATAACAACAGTTCTTTTCATGAATAAGATGAATAACACCCTTACTTTTGGTAGGAGATTGAATACTGCAGCAGTGTAGTAATAAAATACTCTTCTTCTTTCTCTCTATTCTCTCTATACTTTCTCTCTATAGCTTGAATGAATTCGTGAAAAATAATGAAGCACTAGGCCTCTATTTATAGAAGATTTCTAGCTTAGCACCTGCCGTGTGAAAAGGCAAGTGGCTTGACGACTAATGATGTGAAAAGAAAAGTGGTTTGACGCCAGAATGTGAAACGACAAGTGGTTCGACGCCTCAGAATGTGAAACGACAAGTGGTTCGGCGCTTCAGAATGTGAAACGACAAGTGGTTCGACGTCTGGTAAAGGTAATTACTATCGATTGGTTGTAATTACTATTCACAAGGGTAATTACTATCGACGAAGGTAATTATTATTGACGAAGGTAAATACTATCGACGAAGGTAAATACTATTGACAAAGGTAATTACTATTCACAAAGGTAATTACTATCGACGAAGAGACTCTTAGATGATGACATATGGGCCCCCTATAAAATAATCAAACTTACCACAAACGCCTAATAATGGACTCTTTATATACATTAAGGATTGAATAAATATTACCATAAATCATTTTATTTTTAATCAACACATATTTAATCTTTCAACAATTATTAATCATTTATAACTTGTCGTCTCAATTATTGATTTAATACTATAACATATTATATGAGATGATAATTTGACAATAATTGAATCAATAATATAAGAGATATGATGCAAAGAATTATCGTAATAATAATTGAGCATAGTTGAGTGACTTCTCACGTAAGCATCAATAATCAATACCGTGCTACTATGCAACCACGCCAGACATCGCATTTCTTTACCACCGGTAGTTCAACAGCTTTTAACGGTAACACCTCCGCCGTTATTTTTATAAAATATTTTGTCGCTTTCAATCCGACAATAATTACATTGCCAGGGGTCACCAATGATTGAGCCAGTTGTATTTAATATTCCCTAACAAAAAGAATATTCCCCACCAAACGAATATTTTATAACAACTTGCATACTTTGCAAAATTTATAAATATTACCCACAACTATAACATTATATCAAATTTATTCCATAATATTCAAAAATAATTTTTATAGAAAATTCATCTTTATTTATAAAAGTCAGTCTTACAACCTCCCTTCTTATGAAATTTCGCCCTCGAAATTAGGGCGATACTGGTATGTCAAGAGGTAAGGATACCTTGATTTCATTTCGATTCTAACTCCCAAGTCATTTCCTCAACATCGTGGTTCCTCCATAAAACTTTGACTTGAGGTATAACCTTGAGCGTAGAATATGTTCCTTCTTATCAAAATTTGAACAGAACCTCTTCATACGCCAAATCTTCCGCTATTTCTTCCTGTTCTAACTCAATAATATGGTTCGGGTCTTTCATATTTACGTAACATGGATATGTGAAAACGTTATGAACACGAGACATATTTGGCGGTAGAAGCGAGTTTATAGGACACAGCCCTACTCGATCGAGGATTAAAAATGGACCGATGAATCGAGGATTAAGTTTTCCTCTCTTTCCAAATCTTGTAACTCCTTTCCATGGAGCAACTCTTAACAACACATGAACTCCTATATCGAATTCCACGTCCTTTCGATGAAGATCAGCATAACTCTTTTGTCGATTTTGTGAGGTTTTTATACGTTGTTTGATCGTTTGAATCTTTTTCCGTAGTCATACGCATCAACTCCGGTCCCAACAACGTTGCTTCACCCACCTCATCCCAAAGATAATCGAGAATGACACTTTCTTCCATACAACGCTCAATGGAGCCATGCCAATACTTGCTTGATAACTGCTGTTGTAGGAAAACTCCACCAACGATAAGAACTTGTCCCAACTTCCCTTGAAATCAAGGACACAGAGTCTTAATAAATCTTCAAGAGTTTGAATAGTCCTCTCCGATCGCTCCGTCTGTCTGAGAGGATGATATGCCGAAGCTAAATCGTAAGTCTGTGCCCATAGCTTTTTGCAAACTAACCCAAAATCGTGAGGTGAATCTTGGGTCTCGATCGAAACTATGGATACCGCATACCACCATGCGATCTTACAATCTCGTTTATATACATACGAGCAAGACGCTCAAGTGTATAAGTTTCGATATTGGTAAGAAATGAGCGGACTTGGTCAATCTATCAACAATGACCCAAATTGCATCAATGCCTTGAGAAACCTCGGGAAGACCGTTAATGAAATCCATGGTAATGTGCTCCCACTTCCATTCCGAATTTCAAGTGGTTGCAATGGACCTTTTGGTACTTGATGCTCCGCTTTAACTCGTTGACAAGTTAGACACCTTGAGATAAACAAATACTATCTCTCTCTTCATATTGCTCCACCAAAATGTATGACGAATATCATGATACATTTTGGTACTCCCAGGATGGATTGCAAATGGTGTGTTGTGCGCCTCCATCATGATATTATACTTTAAATCAGGGTCGTTAGGAACACAAAGTCCGGAGTTGACTCAAGTATTCCTTCTTCATCGATTCTTGCTTCCTAGATAGCACCTTCTTGCACTTTCTTCCTCATACGCATCAGCTCCAGGTCTGTAGCTTGAGTAGCTTTAACTTTATCGATTGAAGTCGGTTCTACTCGTATACTCGCTATCATCACATGCGTCTCTGGAGTCTTTAACTCTATCTCCATCCTTTGCAAGTCACACAAAATGGGCCTTTGCATTGACAAATATCGCACTCGATTGCATATGATTTCCTACTCAATGCGCCACCTACCACGTTCGCTTTTCCGGATGGTATTGGATGGTATGATCATAATCTTTCAATAGCTTCAAGCCAACGCCGTTGTCGCGTGTTGAGTTCCTTTTGAGTGAAGAAATATTTGAGGCTTTTATGATCCGTAAAGATCTCCACTTTCTCCCCATACAAGTAATGCCTCCAAATTTTAAGTGCAAAGATAACAAATTTTATAACTCTAGATCATGAGTAGGATAATTCCTCTCATATTCTTTGAGTTGTCGTGAGGCATAGGCTATAACTTTCCATGTTGCATGAGAACACATCCCAACCCTTTGCCCAAGCATCATTGTAGATGACAAATCCTTCGAGCGGATGGTATTGTCGAACAGTCTTTGAAATAAGTCTCCTCTTGAGTTCTTGAAAACTCTTCTCACATTCTTCGCTCCAACCGAACTTTGTATCTTTCCAAGTCAGCTGAGTCAATGGAGTAGCGATTCGAGAAAATCCTTCCACGAATCTCCGATAATAACCAAATTAAACCGAGAAAGCTACGTCTTGCGATTCATCGATTTAGGTTGTTCCAAACTTTGAATAGCTTCAATCTTTCTTTGGGTCAACAGATATTCCATGACTTGATACCACGTGCCCAAGGAATGCTACTTCTTCAAGCCGTAACTCACATTTCTTCAACTTGGCATAAAGCTTATATTCACGAAGCTTTTGGAGTGTCGACCTCAAGTGTTGCTCATGATCTTCACGGCTTTTGGAATAAATAAGGATGTCATCAATAAAGACGACCACAAAGTGATCTAAATATTCCTTGAATACTCGGTTCATCATATCCATGAAGGCAAGGAGCATTAGTCAATCCAAAGGACATGACTAGGAATTCATAATGCCCGCATCGAGTTCGAAAAGTCTTTGGAATGTCACGGTTCTAATCTTCAATTGGTGATATCTGGAACGAAGATCAATCTTTGAAAAGAATTTGGCTCCTTGCAACCGGGTCAAACAGTCATCAATAATGCGGGCAATGGATACCTATTTTTGATGGTGACATGATTCAATTCCCGATAATCAATACAAAGTCGCATACTCCCATCTTTCTTTTCACGAATAGAATGAAGCACCCCAAGGAGAAGTACTAGGACGAATAAAGCCAATGTCTAACAATTCCTGCGGTTGGGTCTTTAACTCCTCGAAGTTCAATAGAGCCATTCGATATGGGGCTTTGGAAATAGGTTTTGTCTGCGGGTTCAAGGTCGATACAAAATTCAATTTCACGCTCTGGGGGTAGGCCAGGAAGTTCTTCGGGGAATACGTCAGAAAATTTATTAACAATAGAAATATCGTTCAAAATTGACGTATTTTTGTTTAAATCAGTGACATGAGCTAAGAAAGCTTGACATCCGTTTTTCAATAAACGAATAGCTTTATGGCTTGAGATGACCGTGATTGATTTTAATGGTTTGGTCGTTTGAATTCGCATAATAGGTTGATTAGAAATATGAAAGCTAACAACCTTACGAAAAACAATCAATTTTTGCATGATAAGTAGTTAACCAATCAATCCTAGAATCACGCCAAATGCAAGTATTTTTAATGAAATAAGATCGACAGTAATGTGAGGGTACCGATTTGAACCAAACAAGACTTATAAACAATTGGATGTAATGAAGGTTTCTCCCAACGGAGTTTCCACAGATAAAGTCAAGTCTAATTTCTCCTGAGTCAAATTTAATCGATGAGCGCAAGTAGGAGAAATAAAAGAATGGGTAGAACCTGTATCAAATAAAGTATAGACTTCATTAGAGTTTATGATAAGCTTACCCGTGATGACCTCATTCTGATTCCTTGCTCTTTGGGAGGTCACAACAAACGCTCTCCTCACACTACTGGGTTTTGAATTTTCCGGGATGGCCTTTGGTGCCTCCATCCTAGCTGAATTTGTCTTCATGAAACAAAAATTGAGCTAAGTGACCTTCTCTTCCACAATTATAACATGCTTTGACTGCATGACGCAGCTTTGATGATGTGTCCTCTCCTCCGCATTTGAAGCATATGATAGGTGGTCTTTCTCCTTCCTTAACAATGGGTGCTTTGGTCTTGACGCTCTTTCCATCATTGTTGAATCTCCGCTTTCTTGAAATGTCCATTCTTATTGTTTTGGCCCCGATTACCACCGGTGGTTACCATATCCGGCCCGTTGATTCCCTCCACGCTTGTTAACACCGCTCGATGACTACTCGCCGGTATTATAATTTTGCGCTGCCGCTTCTTTTTAGTTGCGTTAACTCATTATCGCGTTCCACTAATCGAGCCCTATTTACAACATCCTAATACAAACACACGCTTTATGAGAAATAAGATGTTGACGTATCTCCCGCTTCAAACCTCTTAAAAACATTCGCGCCATTCTCTTCATTATCCACCAAGTGGGACGAAAACCGTGATAACTCCGCAAATTTTGCCTCGTATTGCGACACGGCCATATTGTTTTGTTCCAACTTGATAAACTCCACCTCTTTCATGTGGCGAATACTTTCGAAAAAGTATTTGTCATTGAATGACTCTTGAACTTCTCCCAAGATATCTTCAAGATCTGAAGTTGAGTACGCTTTTACCGATTCCCACCAATGAATCGCCTCTCCGCCTTGACATAAAAGGCGTGAAGGGAACCTTTTGCTCCTCGAGCATCCCAAGACATCAAATATCTTGGTAATCTGCTTTATCCATGCTTCCGCCAGAAGTGGTTTTGGCTCCCCTTAAACTCCAAAGTGGTCCCAACTCGAATTGTTTAGCGGTGATCGCCTCGAGAGTTTTCCGTGTTTCCACCCCACGTTTTGGGACAGAGTCGCTCTACTTTCTTTGTTGCATAAATTGCATAAAGCCTCTGAACATTTGATCATTCATCATTTGGTCAGGTTTTTGTTTGGATGAGGATTGTCGCCTTCCTGATGCACATTATCCTTGATTATTGATATGTGGTGAATCAACGATCGCCTGCGCTCCATTGCTATTCTCAACATTCTCAGATGTCATTTTCAGATACTGCCACAAAACAAAAGGTTAATTAACATGTAACAAATTATCCCTATCTTCTGACCAACCAATAAAATAGCACATAAACTTAGGTAGGTCATACTAGCGAAGGTATTCCCCGTCTCTCCCCTCCTAGTACTATTCTCACATCTTAGCCAGGATCATATCCTAAGCTCGATATTGTAACCGTGACGCCCCCAAAATTAGGTATACATCACCCATCTTGGGTCGCCACTTACATGGTACGTAATTTAAATACAACTTACTACATAAATCGTGAGTTTAAATACAAATATCGCTCTACTAGATATTATACAAACTCAAAAGGAGTCCTCATTACAATTATTATCACACTATTTCACGTAATAGTGAGCACTACTAATGCTATCTTCGTGACCATCACTGCTTTCCCAGACTCGTCCCAAATTTATATATTCTCATTTCAAAGAGAACAAAGAAAGAAAGGGTGAGCTCAACTAGCCCAAAGAAGAAATATTATGACTAAGATAATGCGTAATAAATTATCAATAGTCTTCAACAATGTTAAACTAATAAAATACAATGTAGACAACCAGTTTAATCTGCAAATGAAATAAGCAATCCATTAAAAGAGTCAAGTAGAAAATAAAGTCTACTATCTTTTAGGTTTTAAAAGGTTTTCATCATCATTATAAATTTGAGACTCGACTTTAATAAATATTCCACATCATCGAATCACCCCCGCACTACTACCAAGGATATTCTTTAGTATCACGACCACAATTATTCATGCACTACGCCAAGAATATTTGTGTATTCATTAATGGTCATGATCATGCCAACAATCATCCACCAATGCACTACTACCATCGAGGATTTTTATCACATCATTTGTAACATTACTATCCATGATTACAATCAATAGTCTCTCGTCATAATCATACCAAGTCCATCTATGCACTACAAAATACGATGACTTTCAACATAATATAAACATGAGGATGATGACAATGATATAAGAATTCAATAAAACAAGTTCAAGAATTATTTTATCCAGAATTATTAATGTCCAAATTATCAACACGATATCGCTTTTGTAGAGTAAAATTCAAGAATGATCGGAAGAATATTTCCATGAAAAGATATCGGATGAAACGCAAATATCAAGGATATTCCACTAATTTCATGGAGTATAGAAGTCAAAGTTTTAACCAACCGGGTATAATAAAGAATAGAATAACTAAAGAAATCACCAAGCATGCGATAGACCACACAGCAAAGTTATTCCAATGTAATAATAAATAACGGAACCAGTCCTGTAAAACGCATGTATGTGGATGTTCCAACAAAATAATAATAAAGATTTTAACCCGGTCCTGTGTAAAAACACACATGATGTGATGTTCCAATGTAATAATAATAAAGATTTTAACCAGTCCGTGTAAAACACACGCATGTGATGTTCCAATGTAATAATAATAAAGATTTTAACCAGTGTCCTGTAAAACACACGCATGTGATGTTCCAATGTAATAATAGAAGAATGTCACCAAGTATAGGGTAAACCATGATACAAAGTTATTCCAACCGAATAATAAACAATGGAATAACAACAGCTTCTCTTCATGAATAAGACAGAATAACACCCTTACTTTTGGTAGGAGATTGAATATCGCAAAGAAGTAGTAACAAAATACTCTTCTTCTTTCTCTCATATTCTCTCTATACTTTCTCTCTATAGCTTGAATGAATTCGTGAAAAATAATGAAGCACTAGGCCTCTATTTATAGAAGATTTCTAGCTTAGCACCTGCCGTGTGAAAAGGCAAGTGGCTTGACGACTGATGATGTGAAAAGAAAAGTGGTTTGACGCCTGTAATGTGAAACGACAAGTGGTTCGACGCCTGTAATGTGAAACGACAAGTGGTTCGACGTCTGGTAAAGGTAATTACTATTGACGAAGGTAATTACTATTCACAAGGGTAATTACTATTGACGAAGGTAATTATTATTGACGAAGGTAAATACTATTGACGAAGGTAATTACTATTGAAAAAGGTAATTACTATTCACAAAGGTAATTACTATTGACGAAGAGACTCTTAGATGATGACATATGGGCCCCCCATAAAATAATCAAACTTACCACAAACGCCTCATAATGTACTTTTATATACATTAAGGATTGAATAAATATTACCACAAATCATTTTATTTTTAATCAAAACATATTTATTCTTTCAACAATTATTAATCATTTATAACTTGTCGCCTCAATTATTGATTTAATACTATAACATATTATACGATGATACTTGTGACAATAATTGAATCAATAATATAAGAGATATGATGCAACAATTCATCAGAGCAATAATTGAGCATAGGTGAGTGACTTCTCACGTAAGCATCAATAATCAATACTGGTGTCTTCTATGCAACCACGCCAGACATCTTGTATTTTTACCACCGGGTAGTTCAACAGCTTTAACGGTAACACCTCCGCGTTATTATTTTTATAAAATATTTTTGTCGCTTTTCTCAATCCGACAATAATTACATTGCTAGGGGTCCACCAATGATTGAGTAGTTATATTTAATATTCCCTAACAAAAAGAATATTCCCCACCAAACGAATATTTTATAACAACTTGCATACTTTGCAAAAATTTATAAATATTACCCACAACTATAACATTATATCAAATTTATTCCATAATATTCAGAAATAATATTTATAGAAAAATTCATCTTTATTTATAAAAGCTGGGGTCTTACAGAATTCTTCTTCTATAATATTGAGCGTATTTCTTTAGAGTTTTAGGAAACTTCGAGCGTAGAAAACAGTGAAAGTTTTCTTCAAGAATATCCCCGCTATACCAGTTGGAATACTATTCTTTTTAAGGTAAGGGATATTATTTTTGTTCAGTATTTGTAAGAAATAATATTTTCTTCCATACTCTATAGTATGTAAGTAATATTATTTAGTTTCAGATTTTGAATTTTATACTCGTTTTGCTAAAATTTTGGCTTCTATACTCTATGAAATTAGTAGAATATTCTTGATATTTGCGCTTCATCCAATATCTTTTCATGGAAATATTATTCTGAGCATTCTTGATAAGTTTTAACCTTTTTATGCCGGAGTACTATTCACGGGGTACTATTCCTAAATTACTATTCATGGGGTACTATTCACTCGATTACTATTCACCCGGGGTACTATTCATGACAAAAACTGATTTCGTTTCGGTCCAAATCATTTTTGATACAATATTATTCTTGAATTTTACTCCACAAAGCAGTATCATGTTGACAATTTGGATACTATTGAATTATGGATAAATTTTAATTATAAATCTTTTAAAATTTATCCTTCGCTTTCTTTTAATTGAATTCTAATATCATTGTTATCATCCTCATGCTTATATTATGATGAAAGTCATCTGTGGCCCGTAGGGCATAGATGGACTTGGTGAGGCGGGTAATTCCGTCGCTAATATAACCTACCTAAGTTTATTTATTATTTAATTGGTCGGTCAGAATATAGGAATAATATGTGGGACATCCGAGAATTTTGAGATAAGTAAAGGAGCACATGAGACCGTTGAGTCACCAATGATCAATACCCAGGATAATGTGCATCAGGATGGCAATAATCCTCAGGTAAACAACAACACCGACCAGATGATGAACGATGGGATGTTCAGAGGCTTTATGCAATTCATGCAACATCAGGCGAGAACGACTCCTGTTCAAAATGCAGGTGGAAACACTAGCAACTCTTGGTTGGTCACCGCTAAGCAATTCAAGGAGCTGGGACCACCAAAGTTTTTGGGAGAGCCAAAACCACTTAAGGCGGAGGCGTGGATAAAGCAGATCACCAAGATATTTGATGTCTAGGGATGCTCCGAGGAGCAAAAGGTTCCCTTTGCCACCTTCATGTTGCGAGGAGAGGCATATTACTGGTGGGAATCTGTAAAGCGTACTCAACTTGCCGCACTGAAGATGTCTTGGGAGAAGTTCGAAGAACTGTTCAACAATAGGTACTTTCCCGAAAGTATTCGTTACATGAAGGAGGTAGAGTTCATCAAGCTGGAGCAGAACAATATGACCGTGTCATAGTACAAACCTAAGTTTGCCGAGTTGTCCCAGTTTGCATCCAACTTGGTTGATAATGAGGAGAGAATGACTTGGATGTTTCTAAGAGGTTTGAAACCCGAGATATGTCAATACCTAATTTCTCACAAACTGTGTTTATATTTAGATGTTGTAAATAGGGCTCAGTTATTAGAGCGCGATAGCGAGTCAACCTAACCAAGAGAGAGCAGTCGACAAAATGATAATACTAGTGGTAGCAATCATCGAAGCGGTGACAACAAACGTGGAGGGAATCAACATGCCAGAAATGGTAACCACTTCGGTGGTAATCATGGCCAAGACAATAAGAGTGGAAATTTCAAGAAGAGGAGATTCAATAATGATGGAAAGACGTCAGTACCAACACCCATTGTTAAAGAAGGAGAACGATCATCGATCGTATGCTACAAATGCGGAGGGGAGGGACATATCAGTCCAAACTGTACGCAGCAGTCCAAAACATGTTATAATTATGGAAGAGAATGTCACCTGGCTCGATTTGATCGTGCAGTAAAGCAAAGTCCAGCTAGGATGGAGGCACCAAAGGCCGTCCCAAAGAATTCAAAAACAGTAGTTCAAGGGAGAGCGTTTGTCATGAACTCCCAGAAAGTAAGGAACCCGAACGAGGTCATCACGGGTAAGCTAATCATAAACTCTAACGAAGTCTATACCTTATTTGATACCGGTTCTACCCATTCCTTTATTTCTCCTACTTGCGGTGAACGTTTAAATTTAACTCCGGAGAAATTAGACTTTAAATTATCTGTTAAAACTCCGTTGGGAGAAACCTTCATTATATCCACTATTTATAAGTCTTGTTTGGTTCAAATCGGTACCTTCACATTACATGTCGATCTTATTTCATTAAAAATAATTGCATTTGACGTAATTCTAGGGATTGATTGGTTAACTACTCATCATGCAAAAATTTATTGTTTTCGTAAGGTTGTTAGCTTTCATATTCCTAACCAACCTATTATGTGAATTCAAGCAACCAAACCATTAAAATCAATCACTGTCATCTCAAGCCATAAAGTTATTCATTTATTGAAAAACGGATGTCAAGTTTTCTTAGCTCATGTCACAGATTTTAAAAAAAATACGTTAGTTTTGAATTATATTTCTATTGTTAATAAATTTCCTGACGTATTCCCTGAAGAACTTCCTGGCCTACCCCCAAAGCGTGAAATTGAATTTTGTATCGACCTTGAACCCGGTACAAAACCCATTTCCAAAGCTCCATATCGAATGGCTCCTATTGAACTTCAGGAGTTAAAAACCCAACTGCAGGAATTGTTAGACATCGGTTTCATTCGTCCTAGTTCGTCTCCTTGGGGTGCTCCTATTCTATTCGTGAAGAAGAAATATGGGAGTATGTAACTTTGTATTGATTATCGGGAGTTGAACCATGTCACCATCAAAAATAGGTACCCGTTGCCTCGTATAGATGACCTGTTTGACCAGTTTCAAGGCACTAAATTCTTTTCAAAGATCGATCTTCATTCCGGATATCATCAGTTAAAGATTAAAATTGATGACATTCCAAAGACTGCTTTCAGAACTCGGTACAGGCATTATAAATTCCTAGTCATGTCTTTTGGATTGACTAATGCTCTTGCTGCATTCATGGATATGATGAACCGAGTATTCAAGGAATATTTGGATCACTTTGTGGTCATCTTTATTGAGGACATCCTCATATACTCCAAAAGCTGTGAAGATCATGAGCAAAACCTGAGGCTGATACTCCAAAAGCTTCGTGAAAATAAGCTTTATGCTGAGTTGAAGAAATGCGAGTTATGGCTTGAGGAAGTAGCATTCCTTGGGCACGTGATATCCAATCACAGAATATCTGTTGACCCGACAAAGATTGAAGCAATACAAAGCTGGGAGCAACCTAAGTCAGTGATAAAAGTACGTAGCTTTCTCGGCTTAGCTGGTTATTATCGAAGATTCGTTGAAGGATTTTCTCGAATCGCTACTCCATTAACTTAGCTTACTCGAAAAGATACAAAATTCGGTTGGAGCGAGGAATGTGAGACAAGTTTTCAAGAACTCAAGAGGAGACTCATTTCAGCACCTGTTCTGACAATACCATTTGGTTCGGAGGGATTTGTCATCTACAGTGATGCTTCAGGCAGAGGGTTAGGATGTGTTATCATGCAACATGAGAAATTCATAGCCTATACCTCACGACAACTCAAAGAATATGAGAGGAATTATTCTACTCATGATCTAGAGTTGGAAGCTGTCATTTTCGCACTAAAGATCTAGAGGAATTACCTATATGGGGAGAAAGTGGAGATCTTTACGGATAAAAAAGCCTTAAATATTTCTTCACCCAAAAGGAACTCAACATGAGGCAACGACGTTAGCTTGAACTGTTGAAAGATTATGATCATACCATTCAATACCATCCTGGAAAAGTAAACGTGGTAGCTGCCGCATTAAGTAGAAGATCATATGCGGGTACGGGTGCAATATTGTCAACACAAAGGTCAATTTTGTGTATGACTTGCAAAGGATGGTGATAGAGTTAAAGACTCCAGGGACCCACATGATGATGACCAATATACGAGTAGAATCAACTTTAATCGATAAAGTTAAAGCTGCTCAAGCTACAGACCTGGAGCTGATGCGTATGAAGAAGAAAGTGCAAGAAGGTTCTATTCCGGAAGAAAGAATCGATGAAGAAGGAATATTACGAGTCAACTCCAGACTTTGTGTTCTAAACGATTCTGACTTGAAGTATAAAATCATGATGGAGGCACTAAACACACCATTTTCAATCTATCCTTGAAGTTTTTGCCTCCTTTTTAGTCTTAACAAAAGGACTCTAACTCATGCAAGCATACACGGGTCAACAAGTAGTACAAAGTAAGAAAAGTATCGATCCACGGAGAAAGGTTTTAAATTTAAATTATCATACATGAATCGTATCACTATTTTTATATGCTTAAACGAATAATTCACAATTGTAATTAATTCTAAACTCAATTAATAATTAAAAACACAATACTAATTTAATGCAATCAAATTTGGAAAGAATGAGATTCTAACTTCATTTCATACTTCATCTAAATATTATCATCATGTAAAATTATACATTTATCATGGAAAATTAGCCAAGAGCACAAAAGTAGACATAACCATTTTTCAATGAATTATGACATGTTTACATAATCTCCATATGTGATAAAAATCATGTAATCGACAATATTACCAAAATCACTATATTTATATGTGAAATTGCAGCAATAATGAATTAAAGCACATTCTCTTATATTACTACACACGGTGAAACAGTATATTTCTATCTGATTCACAAAGTATAAAACTAAACATCTCAGCCTCATAAACGCATGGTATTATGATTATAACCATACTCATATTTCATTTTTCAATTCCATATAAGTATACAAGGTGAATGGTGATCAAACATTCAATCAATACACTCAATCATAATAGAGAATCTAATGATAAACATATAATCAAACAATCAGACAAATAATTATAGACTACATATTAAAATCCGTTAGAATCCCATAATGAAGTTTATTTCATTTCTGAACTGAAAACCATTATGGGATTGTAATAACACATGGAAATTAAATAGCACAATTGAGAGAGAAGAGAGAATTGATTAAACCCAATTGCAGAATTTGTTCCAAAGTGTTATTCCAAATCATCACTAATCTCAAGGAAAATAAAATGATTAATTATTCAATAACTAAATGCAAGAGAAGATATAGAATAATCTCAAATTTTATCAAAATCTCTCTAGCACTAGTTCAAAAGCTAAGAACCCTAATTACGTAGATGAAAACTGATAAAAAAATAAACCATCCATGTCTGGTGCCAACCAGAATAGTTTAGATAACACCAAGAGCTCAAATTTAAAAATTAAGTCAATAAACAACATCAGATGACTCGCGCAGCCGCGCGTAATCTCAGTACAAAACGTGCGCGGGAGCGCGATGTAAATGTCTACCGAGTCTCGAGCGCGGGCGCACGATGTGCCTTCTTGTTTTAGGCGCGGCCGCGAGTGTTTGGGATTTTAACCTGCGAGTGTGATAGCGCAAGCGCAAAGAATTAGCTTGTTTAGCGATCGCGACTTAGCCGCTTCGCGTTCTCGCACTCTGTTGTTCTGATGCTACTGCTTGTTGTTCTGTTGTTTGCCCTTCATCTTGTCTTTCTGCATAACGCTCATTTACTACTTTAATTCATCATCTACCCATGTCCATCATGCATAGTCCTTGTCAGCTCGTGTCACCATGCCAATCCACATCTTTCTTTGCTTTAGGAGTTCAACTACAAGAAATGCTTAACAAACATAAAATGCATAAAAACATACTAAAATCTACTTGAGATGAGCATAATTCTCGTGAATTGATATCCAATAAGTAGGTATAAAACCTACATATCAAATACCCCCAAACTTGAACTATTGCTTGCCCTCAAGCAATGCATACGACATTAAACAATGAAATGCAACTACATGCTATGCAACTAAATTATGATACAAATGCGTCCCAAGTCTTTCCAGCTAAGTTGAAATTCTAATCCAATGTGCCTCAGTGAATTATCCAGATTCAAGAATAAAATTTCAAACTAAACTATAAACATAATATCATACACTCAAATAACCCATATTTGCTATAAAGATTATGTGTGTGTGTATTGTGTTCACCAAAAACTTGACTAAGACAAAGAATAAACATGTTAAAATGCTCAAAACAGAAAATTTCAGTCTAAATCAAGATCCATGTATACTAATGCAACAAAAACTACTCTAACACATTAATACAAACTAAGGTTCAACAATGGGTTTAAACTGATTTATTTTTAGTCATGAGGACAATTTTCGCTCTTTCCCGCGGTGTTTATTGCTATTTTTTTATACAGTGAGTGCGTTTTACGCTCAATCTCACCCCTTCTAAGGAGTAAATAATTCAGCTCAAGAAGGTTTCAAGATAGATTTTCCTTTTTTTATACAATAAGCATACCCATGTGTTTCCAAAGCTTGATTATCAATGTTTTCATAGCCTAAGTTCATTTTCCATAAAATTTTATTAAAAAAAAACACATTTCCTATTAAGCAATAAAAACACATAACTCTTATACCTACAAGCATTTGTGAACACGCAAGTGCAAACCGAAAGCATCTAAACAACATCCATGGATTACATCATGTAAAACATTATATCTAAGCTCATGTTATCCATTAAATTCAACACTCCTTCAAAATTCAGTTTCATCATTGGCCATACTTAAACTCCACAAAGCTAGAAATTTGGGATATGCAACTAAACACATAACTAACACATATAATAACGACTAAAAACAGAAAAATTTTCTGCAATTATTAATTAACACATAAACATGCAAAAATTAAATAAAACATGCAAACATGCAAATTAATTACATGCAACTACCCTACTACCAAATACCCCCAAACTAAATATATTCACTGTCCCAATGACTGAAGGTATAGGGTTAGAAGAACTCCCCTAATGATTAGCTGCACCACCCTCTTCGGGTGGTGAATCCGGCGGTGGAAATGGCACGACTATCCCAAATTGCGGCCACTCGAGCATAGTACCTTTCTACGCAAACGCCTCTGCTAGTGACCTTGTCAACCCCATAGAAAACGCTGCAAAATTATCGTACATAGCATCGACCTTCCGTTCCAACCATTGGAGATGACCGTTATCATGGATAGAAGTGGCTTGGGTTGACGTGCCTACTTCAGTTTCTTGTGTAGACTGTGGTAGAGGCACCAAAGATGCGGGTTGAAGGATAAAGCCTTTTCCCCTCGGGTGTGGCGCACCTCCTACCAAATCCTCAAATTTGGCAATAGTCGCATGAGTGATATCTTGGCTAGGGCACTGCATTTGTTCATTACCCCAACTGACTCCTTGACGTGCACATAGACTAGTAATAGCGGGCGCATGTGGGATACTTCCCGTAGTGTTCCCCCTCATATAATGTAACATATTCTGATGAATAAGGTTGCCCACATCGATGTACTTACATGTGACTATTCCCCACAAAATGATAGCCCTCTCGGTTGTGATTTCCTGTTGGTGCGACGAAGGTATGAGCTTCGCACATATAAAAAAATTCCAAGCTTTAGCATATCGATTGAGGGCTGAGGCTGGGATGGTTCTACGTTGATTCGTTCCTATCCTACAGGTTCACTGCGTTCCTGGAATGCACAAGTCAGTGATGACTTCGTCCAAGTCAGTCTCAAAACGTGCAACCTCGACCCAATTATCATACCCAGTCGGTGGTGTGTTGAGTATCCTAAAAATTGCTCTGATTAATTGTGGTCGGTAATCTACTTGAACTCCTTGGACCATAGATAACCCACTCATAATGTCTTTGGCATTAGCATAAAATTCTCGAACAATACCCATAGGAGCAAGCATAGGGGTCGCAGTCAGTCCTCCCTATCCTCTTTCTCGAATCATATCCTATAACTGGCCATCATACTTCTTAGGCTTGAAGCCTCATTCCTTCACAAATGTCTTTGCTACTATTCTGTAGTACTCCATCTGTGCCTCAAGGATGAGAAATTTTGTGTGATCCATGACATCCTCGCATTGACTACTGGAGGAAAATGATGATGATGAAGTGACAGAACGAGCACGCTTAGGACCCATTGCTCTGAATGAAGAAGAAGACAAAATCGAAATTGCAGATAAAACTCAATAACACAATACGTGCTTTGTATTAAAACTCCCCCAAACTTGTATTTCGCCGCACCTGTAAGACCCCAACTTATTATAAATAAAATCGAATTTCCTCTAATTATTATTGTGAATAATAAGGTATTAATTTGATATAATTCTCTGGTTATGGGTGAAATGTGCAAATTTTGCAAAATATGCAAGTGGTTATAAAATAATCATTATTGTCGGGGAATATTCTTTTGGTCGTGGAATATTCTTGTTATCGAGGAATATTCGTACGATGGCACAGTCATTTGTGGGCCCCATAACAGAATAATTATCTGATGAAGAAAATGACAAGTTTGAGTTTTTATAAATAACGACGTAGTTGTTACCGTTAACACTGTTGGAATACCCGGTGGTTAAAATACGATGAATACGCGGCGTGGATGCACGTATATTGATGAATTATTGATCCTTACGTAAGAAGCACTACTCAATAATTGTTACAATAGTTACTGTTCAATATTTTATTTTATTGATTCAATAATTGCTGCGTTGATATTTTATATTATTGTTGTTTCAATAATTGTCACTGCACAGTATTTCTCATTATCAGATCAACAATTCATATTATTTGAATAATATTATTAGATAGCATTATTGGCAATGTCTAGAAAGTTCACATCAAGAGAGGTTGGTCACCTAATTGCGGCGCCAAAGAAGGAGAAATTCTTATTGGAAAGCCCCTTTCCTCGGAAATGCCCGTCATTGTCATAAATGTGATTTTGTAATATTATTTGTGAATAATTAATTATTGATTCATATGATAAGAAAATATTTATTTTATGTGGATATAAATGTTGGATATATTTATTGTGGTTAAAAATGAAGGAGTTAATGTTGAGGTGTTTTATCAGTATTTTTGTCGGAATGGAGGTATTAAAAATTAATCCAGTGTTTTTGAGATATATTGTGTGAGTTATAATTTTTAATCCGACCGTTGGACCGTTGTAATATTTGGATATGTTATACATATATAAGTTGAGTATATGTCCACAAATTTTGAATCGTTAAAAACGAACGTATGATTTGTTATGAATTTTAAGAGGTGACTGGTTCTGAAATTGTTGAAGTATCCGAATTTAGCATTTTGGTGGAAAATTCTAGAATTGAGTGGGCCCCACTTGTGGTTGGTGAAGAAATGTGCTGAATTTTATTTCAAATGTGGTGGGTGGGAATAGTAGCGAGTAAAGCCATCGTGTTCAGCAGTCAAGTCTCACTAACATTTTCCTATAAATAGAGGGCTAAGTTAGAATTAAAATCACACCGAAACATAAGCTTTCTCTCTCTCTCTCTATATTATCGAGCGTATTTTGTGAGTATTTAGATACTTTGTGAGTTTCTAATTTTTAGTACAAGTTTCTGTCAGCACTATATCCGAAATTCAGTCAGAAGTACGGTTATTTTGAGGTAAGGGATGTTATTTTCTTCATATATGATATTATTTCTTCAATATCATTATCTCAAGTATTGATCCGAATTTTTATCAAATTTGGAACTTTTGTGTCTGGGTTACTATTCACGATAATAACACACTATTCACGAATCATACTTGCACTATTCACCTAAAAAATGAAATTTTCTTCTTTTTGTCCAAGATGTCTATTATGGTTACTATCTTTGATTGTATCCATGTTTTGATCTTTATTCTTGAATTTTGCTTCAAAATTGGTTATTATGGAGTATTATTGATCTTGGATAAACTGTTATACGAATCCTTAATATTTGTCCTTCTGTCTCACTGGATTCGTTTTTTTTAAAATATTTTTCATCATCCTCAGTCCTAAATGATGATATTACTAAATGTCTTTGGCCTGTAGTGCAAAGATAAATGATTAACTGATGAATATCTTTGGCCCGTAGTGCAAAGATGAACAGGTGTTGAGATGAACATTACCATCTAGTGATACAAATGAATATCTTTAGCCTGTAGTGCAAAGATAAATATTTGATTAAAGATGTATATTGATTGTTGTTAAAGGGATAAAATATTGATGATGGACTTTTAAATCTTAGAAGATAGTAGAACTCATTCTCTAATTGACTCTTCTAATGGAATGTCAAGCTTCCGCTTACAGCTTGTTGATCTAAAACCCGTTGCTCATTATATTTTATCGATTTTTCCCTCGTTGAAGACTAACGATAATTTTTGTATATTATCTTAGTCATAATATTCTTTATCGGGCTAGTTGAGCTCACCCTTTTCATTTTTGTTCCATTTTTCTCGTGGAGGTGAGAACATACAGCAGAACTAGTCGGGTACGGAGTGATGGTTCTAGAAAGATGTTTTAGCAAATTCCTCACTATTTCTATAAAATAGTGTTTGAATAATTGTAATGAGGACTTATTTTAGTGTGGATATTGTCTAGAAGACAATATTTGTATTTAAACTCACAAAGATGTGTTGTTGTATTTTGCACGACAATCAGTATTATTGAAGTTGTAGTTTGCTTTCATTATCATGTATTTGGCGACTCGTAATGGGTGTCAGATACCTATTTTGGGGCGCCACAAAGACCCATCGAAAACCTAGTTTTATCAACAAGAATTTGAACGTGGGTAGGAAACGGATGCGATATACGCGTAATGGGATGAGATGTTACAACTTTTGAATTGGAATGGTTTGGGAAGGAAGAGTCATGCGTGTTGTGGAGAGGAATGAGATACGCACTCTGCTCTTTCAAAATGATATGAGAGATGGGGCAAGTCACGTCTTTAAAATCTTAAAATTTTTTTAAAACCCGGTCTCAAGCGTGGTCGCGCGTGTTTTGAATGGGAACATATATACGCTGCGCTGCTGATTACCTTACTTCACGACTTGTAGAAGACGGTCACACGGCTTAGATAGCTATCATGGCGCATGATCATCACGACCTCAAGATTCTCGCAATATCAATCTGCATCTCAAATTTACCAAAATAGTGATGAATCCACTCCAATACACCTGCACAAATGACAATTGTCAATATCCAAGCATGAACTACTGAATAAGGAAGAATGACTATCTTAAAACCATACTCTCTCTACTGTGCTCAAACATCATCATAGGCAAATTCAGCTTCCATAATACTTATATAACCCTTAGTAAGCTATAACAACTAAGCATGAAAATGAAATAACAAATACAATCTAAACAAAATAAACAAGAGATAAAGATATAAATAATAGGATGCCTCCAATTAAGCGCTAAGTTATAGTCAATTAGCTTGACTATCTCTGACTCAATCACGTTGAAGAAAGAATGGAGGTTACTTTCTGTCTGTCAACCTCGCCACAAAAATAATCCTTTAGCCGCTGTCCATTCACTTTGAATGGCTTGTCTGGGAATTTGTCGAACACTTCTACTGCACCATGTGGAAAAACCGTCTTCACAGTGAATGGCCCTGACCACCTTGATTTGAGCTTCCCAGGAAAAAAGTTTAAGTCTTGAATTAAACAGCAGAACTCGTTGTCCCGGCTCAAATACTCTCTCTATAATCTTGCGATCATGTCATTTCTTCACCTTTTCCTTGTATAGCTTTGAGTTTTCATATTCCTGTAATCTGAATTCATCCAACTCATTGAGTTAGAGTAGGTGTTTTTCTCCTGTAGCCTTCAAATCAAAATTTAGCTTCTGAATTGCCCAATATGCCTTATGCTCAAGCTCCATAGGAAGGTGACAAGCTTTCCCATAAACCAACTGAAAAGGTGACATGCCCAACGAAGTCTTATAAACAGTCATATATGCCCAAACAGCGTCATCAAGCTTTAATGACCAATCCTTTCGTGTGGGGTTCACCACTTTCTCCAAAATTCTCTTGACTTCACGATTTGAAACCTCTATTTGGCCATTAGTTTGAGGATGATAAGCTGTAGCAATGCAATGATTTACCCCATACTTAGCCAACAGTTCTGTAAATTACCTATTACAAAAATGACTGCCTTCATCACTAATGATAGCCTGTGGTGTCCCAAACCTTGTAAAAATACTCATGTGTAAAAATCTTAGGACCACTTTGGCATCATTCGTTAGAAGAGCTGCCACTTTCATCCACTTTGACACATAATCAACTGCTAACAAGATGTATAGATTTCCACATGACGAAACGAAAGGAACCCATGAAATCTATCCCCCAAACATAAAAAATTTCCACCTCGAGGATCGTGTTCAATGACATTTCATTCCTTTTCGAAATATTCCCAACTCTTTGACATCTGTCACATCTTTGGACAAAACTGTAAGCATCCTTAAAAATCGTCGGCAAGTAGAATCCTACTTGTAACACTCCAGCCGCTGTTCGCTCTCCCCCGTAGTGACCACCATATAATGAAGCATGGAAATCCTGCAAAATCCCCTCTATCTCACTATATGGGATACATCTCCTTATCATCTGATCAACACATTGTTTGAACAAATATGGTTCATCCCATATAAACCACTTCACATCATGCAAGAATTTCTTCTTTTGATGACCAACTAAATCAGAAGGGATCATTCCGCTCACCAAGTAGTTCGCATAATCTGTAAACCATAGCACTTCCCCTTTTACCACAAACAACTTTTCATTTGGAAAGGACTCATTAATCACAGTCTTGTCATCTATCTCCCTTCCCAGATTTTTCAGTCGAGATAAATGGTCCTCCACTTAGTTCTCAGTTCCCTTTCTGTCCTTAATCTCTAAATCAAATTCTTGCAACAAAAGTATCCACCTGATCAAACGAGGCTTCGCATCCTTCTTTGCCACTAAGTGTCGAATTGCCGCATGATCAGTGTACATTATCACCCTTGTACCAATCAGATACACTCAAAACTTGTCAAAAGCATACACAACTTCCAGTAATTCCTTCTCTGTGGTGGTGTAGTTCAACTGCGCATCAGTAAGGGTCTTGCTTGCATAGTATATCACATGAAAAATCTTTTCCTTTCGCTGACCAAAAACAGCCCCCACAATATAATCACTGGCATCACACATCAACTCGAATGGTAGGTCCCAATCCGATGCTGTAATGACTGGTGCTGAAGTTAACCTTTTCTTCAAATGCTCAAATGTAGATACGTAATCTTCATCGAACTTGAACTGTGCATCCTTCTCCAATAAACTACAAAGTGGTTTTGTTATCTTGGAGAAGTCTTTAATGAATCTACGATAGAAGCCTACATGTCCTAGAAAACTTCGAACACCTTTTACTGAAGTTGGTTGCGGCAAATTCTCAGTAGTCTCTAATTTCGCTCTGTCCACCTCAAGTCCCTTCTTTGACACCTTATGTCCCAGAATTATTCTTCTTGTACCATAAAATGGCACTTTTCCCAATTCAACACCAAGTTCGTCTCAACACATCTCAAAACCATTACCAAATTTTCCAGACATAGATCAAAGGAATCCCCAAATAATGAAAAATCATACATAAATACCTCCACATTTTGCTCCACCATATCCGAAAAGATAGCCATCATACATCTCTGAAAAGTGGATGGGGCATTGCACAAACCGGAAGACATCCTTCTAAAATCAAAAGTACCATACAGACATGTAAATGTTGTCTTTTCTTGGTCCTCTAGAGCTATAACAATCTGATTGTAGCCTGAATATCCATCCAGAAGACAATAAAACTCATGACCTGCTAGTCTATCCAACATCTGATCGATAAATGGCAATGGGAAGTGATCTTTCCTGGTAGCTTTGTTAAGTCTGTGGTAGTCCATATAAATTCTCCACCTCGTCACTGTTCTTGTCAGAATCAACTCATTGTTTTCATTAGATACTACGGTCATACCACCTTTCTTCGGTACAAAGTGTACCGGGCTCACCCATGAACTATCTGAAATCGGATAAATAATACCTGCATCTAGCCATTTTAACACTTCTTTCTTGACCACTTCCTTCATGATTGGGTTAAGTCTTCTTTGTTGTTCCACTGAAGGCTTGCTATCATCTTCCAGTAGGATCTTGTACATACATAAAGATGGGCTGATCCCTTTTATATCTGCTATAGTCCATCCAATAGCTGACTTGAACTTTTTGAGAACTCTTAGCAGTTTTTCTTCCTGAAAAGATGTTAGTGCAGAAGAAATAATCACAGGTAATTTTGAATTTTCATTTAAAAACGCATACGTCAAATGATCTGGAAGTGATTTCAACTTAAGTTCTGGAGGTGTCTCAAGAGATGGCTTCAATTTTACTGATGACTCTCCAACTTTCTTTAATGGCTCAACAGGAGTCTTGAATTTTCTGAACTGTTGAGTTGTGTCAAGAAAAAGAACAAGTTCTCCAATCTCCTCATCATCTATTTCTAAAGTTCCCACAATAGCATTCCTCAATGGTTCTTGATTCACTAAACTCTCTACTTCATCATTTAAAACCTTTTCCACTAAATCAACCTTGATGCATTCCTCTTCATCTGTCGGAAATTTCATTGCCTTGAATACATTGAAAGTAACTTCTTAATCATGAACTCGCATCGTGAGTTCCCCTTTCTGAACGTCTATCAAGGTTCTTCCTGTAGTTAGAAATGGTCTTCCAAGGATAATCGGTATACTTCTATCGTCTTCATAGTCTAGTATAATAAAATCAACCAAAAAGATGAATTTATCCACTTTAACCAGTACATCTTCAACAATTCACCGTGGATAAGTGATAGACCTGTCAGCTTGTTGTAAATAAATATTTGTCGGCCTTAGAGTCGGCAATCCCAACTGATTGAATACTGACAACGGCATCAAATTGATACATGCCCCAAGATCGCACAAGCATTTACTGAAGCTCATCTTTCCAATTGTACAAGGTATTGTAAAGCTGCCCGGATCCTTCAGCTTTAGAGGTAATTTTCTTTGAAGCACTGCACTACATTCTTCGGTTAAGGCTACTGTCTCAAAGTCTTCTAGCCTTCTCTTTCTTGACAAGATACCCTTCATAAACTTTGCATAACTATGCATCTGTTCCAATGCCTCATCAAAGGGTATGTTAATCTACAACTCTTTAAATACCTCCAAAAATTTACTAAATTGCTTGTCTTCCCTCTACTTATGTAATCTCTATGGATAAGGAACATGAGGGTGAACTATTTGTATCTTATTCACGGGATACTAAAAAAAATCTTCTTTATTCTTCTCTTCTTGCTGTTGTTCAGAATCTTCATTATTCAAATTCTCCTCAGATAAAATTTCATGACCGCGCGACCGTGCGTCTTCCCTTTACAAAAGTGGCACTGGCGCGCCATGCTGATTTCCTGTAACTTGTTTCCCAGACCTAAGTATAATTGCTTGACATTGTTCCTTCCCTTCTCTTCTTGGATTGACCTCTGTGGTACTTGGCAATGAACCCTGTGGTCTATTGTTAAGCATAGTATCCATCTGACCCATTTGAGTTTCCAAATTTTTGATAGCCACTGCTTGGCTTTTAATCATCACTTCCGTATTTGCCATGTACTTCATCATCATCTCCTCCATCTCTGACTTCTTTTCTTGCTGAGGTGCAGGTGGTGGATGATGTTGTTGTTGAGAAAATCCAGGTGGATAAGGTGGTCTTGGTGCAAACTGTTGCTGAGCTGGTTGTGCCTGAAACCGTTGTTGTTGTTAAAACTAACTTTGTTGATTATTTTGATTATTGGACCAAATGAAATTTGGATGGTGCGATTGTTGGAGTTATATGTATTCTGAAATTGTCCTTGATTCATCTGGTAGTTGCTCACATACTGTACAAACTCTGAACTGATAGCACATTAGTCGGTTGAATGTGACCCTGCACATATCTCACATACGAAAGCAATTGTCTTTACCTTACTATCCGCCAAAGAATCAATCTTCTTCGCCATGGATGCCATCTGTGCTGACAACTGAGTGATAACATCCACCTCCAATACTCCTACAACTTTGGGCTGTGGCATTCTGGCTATAGGATTTTGTAAATCATTAGCTTCCATCGCCTCAATAAGATTGTAAGCTTCTTCATAGCTCTTTGCCCATAGAGCTCCTCCTGCAGCTGCATCTACAATTGGCCTTGACTGCCATCCCAATCCATTATAGAACATATTAATCACCATCCAATCCGGCATGCCATGGTGTGAACACTTCCTGAGCATCTCCTTGTATCTTTCCCAGGCTTCATATAAAGATTCACCCTGTTACTGCTCAAACTAGGAAATTGTTGTCCTCATCTTAGCAGTTTTAGCCATTGGAAAGAATTTGGCTAAATTTTTTTATGCTAGGTCCTCCCATGTTGTGATAGAACCTAAAGGTAAAGAGTGAAGCCAACTTCTTGCTTTGTCCCGTAACGAAAATGTAAATAGGCCAAGTTTGATTGCATCCTCTGTCACCCCGTTATACCTGAAGGTGTCGCATATTTCAATGAAACTCAATAGATGCTTATTCGGATCATCTGTAGAAATACCCCCAAACTGTACCGAATTCTACACCATTTGAATAGTGTTCGGGTTTATCTCGAAAGTGTTGGCTGCTATAGCTGGCCTGACTATACTCGACTGTATTCCATTGATGTTTGGCATCGAATAATCTCTTAATGCCCTGTGCTCTTCTCTTTGTTCTGCTACTGCCATATTAGATGTTGTGGTCTCTAACTCTTCTTATATATTTCTACGCGCTCTTGATTTCCAACCTCTGCCGTTGATGTTGTCCTGTACAGGTGTTAACTCGGAATTGGATGATCGAGTGCGCATATACTATGCACAAGTACCTGAAATTCAGACAAAAACAAAAATAGAAATAAGAAAGGATTAGAATTGTCTAAGTCATACAAATTTAGCTTAAAATTAATGATAATAATATTAAAAATAAATGCCTTTCCCCGGCAACGGCGCCAAAAACTTGTTGCCTCCTTTTTAGTCTTAACAAAAGGACTCTAAATCATGCAAGCATACATCGGTCAACAAGTATTACATAGTAAGAAAAATATCGATCCACGGAGAAAGGTTTTAAATTTAAATTATCATACAACAATCGTATCACTATTTTTATATGCTTAAACAAATAATTCACAATTGTAATTATTCTAAACTTAATTAATAATTAAAAACACAATACTAATTTAATGTAATCAAATTTGGAAAGAATGAGATTCTAACTTCATTTTATACTTCATCAAAATATTTCCATCATGCAAGATTATACATTTATCATGGAAAATTAGCCAAGAGCAGGAAAGTAGACATAACCATTTTTCAATGAATTATGACCTGTTTACATAATCTCCATATGTGATAGGAATCGTGTAATCGACAATATTACCAAAATCACTATATTTCTATGTGAAATTGCAGCAATAATGAATTAAAGCACATGCTCTTATATTACTACACACGGTTAAACAGTATATTTCTATCTGATTCACGAAGTATAAAGCTAAACATATCAGCCTCATAAACACATGCTATTATGATTAGAACCATACTCATATTTCATTTTTCAATTCTATATAAGTATACAAGGTGAATGGTGATCAAACATTCAATCAATACACTCAATCATAATAGATAATTCGATGATAAGTATACAATCAAACAATCAGGCAAATAATTATAGACTACATATCAAAATTCGTTAGAATCCTATAATGAAGTTTAGTTCATTTCTGAACTGAAAACCATTATGGGATTGTAATAAAACATGGAAATTTAATAGCACAATTAAGAGAGAAGAGAGAATTTATTAAACCCAATTGCAGAATTTGTTCCAAAGTGCTGTTCCAAATCACCACTAATCTCCAGGAAAATAAAATAATTAATTATTCAATAACTAAATGCAAGAGAAGATATAGAATAATCTCAAGTTTTATCAAAATCTCTCGAGCACTAGTTCAAAAGCTAAGAACCCTAATTACTTAGATGAAAACTGATAAAAAAAACCAACCATCCACGTCTGGTGCCAACCTGAATAGTTTAGATAAGACCAAGTGCTCAAATTTCAAATTTAAAAATTAAGTCAACAAACAACATCAGATGACTTGCGCGGCCGCGTGTAATCTCAGTACAAAACAGGCGCGAGTGCGCGATGTAAATGTCTGCCGAGTCTCCAACGCGGGCACGCGATGTTCCTTTTTATTTTAGGCGCGGCCGCGCGTGTTTGGGATTTTAGCTTCTGCAAGCAAATAGCGCGGGCGCGCGAGAATTGTCTTGTTTAGAAGTGCGGCTGTGATAACCTGAGATTTTGAATAATCAAAATTTACGAATAATTTTTTTTAATTAATATTAATATTAATTATCTATTTTGTGACAAGTATCTGTGATACGTGCATCGAGAAGGTCAATTTGTGTATTGACTAATAAAATTAGAGTAGAGTTGTGCTTAACATCTTTAGAAACCCTAACCCTAAGTCCGGATAGGGAATTCGATTGAAAATATAATTAAAATAATTATTTTAATGAGTTTGTGTTTGTACCGAAGAAATTTTTGATCAATGATTGATCGGATAAGGTTTGAAATTAATAAAACCTAATAAGAGATTAGAAACCCTAATCTCAGGATTAGAAACCCTAACGTACCGTTGGAAACCCTAAATTAGGAAACCCTAATCCTAATTGGCAAGCCTAATGGGTGTATTAAACTTAAATATGATTAGAAAACCCTAATTATATTTTTGTTATTTTAATTTCTATTTTACAAACCCTAATTGTAATTTAGAAAATTTATTTTTCTAATTAAAACCCTAATTTGTGGGTTATAAACCCTAATGACAATTTTGACCCTAATTGCTAAATTAAGCAATTTTAATTAGGAATATTAATTCTAATTAGCAAGATTTAATTTTATGATTAGGAAATATAAAATTATAATTATTGAATCCTAATTATGATTTTGGAATATTAATTTTCTATTTTGAAAACCGAAATTGAAAATCTTAAAAATTAAATTGTAAACCTAAAGAGTTTAAACCCTAAACCCTAATGTGTTCAAACCCTAAACCTTAAGGGTTTGAACAAATTCCATGTTTACCATTATATTTAAATTGCAAATGACAAAATTTCCCTTTATGGGATTTTTATTAGATTACTTGTAGAAATGGTTAAAGCTTTAGTGGTTCACCAACTCCATTGACATTTTTACTCAAAAAGCTGCAGCAAATTCGTCCAATTGATCAGCCATAGCAACATATCACAATATATATAGATTTGGGAGAGAGAAAAATCATAAAACTTGCCATTTTTCTATTTTGCTCTCACCAACTCTCTCTCTCTCCTAAACCCACGAAAATCATAAGTGAACCAGTCACAATATCAGTCCATAGATCAACCAATAACATATTGGAGAGCTTAGATCAAGAATTGAAAGAAAGAAGGTATAACCCATTTTTATTTTTGATCTTGTATGCTTTGAAAAATTTTATGTTTATGTGTTTTGAATCTTGCTAATGGATGTTTTATGGTGATCTATGATGATCAAACATATATCCATAGCATCAAAGTGCCTTAATTTGGTGTTTTTCCAAAACTGTCCAAGAACAAATTTTGTGCTCTGACAAGAAAATGTCAGACGACTCCGATCTCTGTCTGTTAATGTTTTGTTATGGTTTATGTGTTAGATCTATAATTTGGTATATGGGCTTTCATCTAGAAGCGGAATCCCAGTTGTTGGATGTCTATATTTCGCTTTATTTAAGGTTAAACATCGTTAATCGACGCCGATCGCTTCAAAATCAAGGCGACCAGAAATTTAAAAAACAAATTTTCCGACAACTTATTATATGGTCCGGATCTGTTAGTAAGTTTAGTTTTTGATGTTATTGTTTGGTAAATCTTATAGCCTGTAATGTTAACTATAGATCCATGGTTTTAGATCACCTTAAACATTAACAGAATTGATGTAGTGGCTAGTCAAATTTGACCATCTGATCACGAGAACACTTTTCTGGAATTTCCAGAAAGTGTATGAACATGATCTCTGACTATGTTTGACTAGTTTGAATCTTGCGTGTGTTATCAAGTTGTGCTGGGTTGGTGTTATGGTGTTGTTGTATGACATGTGACCTATAGTTTTGAACGACTGGACCACATAATCGATTACCAGAACATTGTATTAATAGAGCCCAAAAAGGACCCTCGAAGTCGGCTTTCTTTACGGGTTACCCAAACCCACCAAGGCGTCCTGACGAAGGTTTGAGCGTCCATATCTTCATGCTTTGATATTATTTGACCCAGCTTGATGATTGGAGATCAGAAGTGCTACATTCCTACTACACGATCACGCTTAGAGCTGTAGACCGAATCAAATTACACAAAATTAAAAAGCTCAATAAAGTTGACCACTTGTTAAGTCATTACCGCCGTGTTCTTGAGCTCAAGAACACCAACAACGACGCTTTGTGTCGCTAAAGGGCTTTAGCGACGGTTTATTTATTTTCTAATTTCGAATATTCCGTAAATTAATTAAAATAGAAATAAATTCTAAAATTACTAAAAATGGTTTTAAAAATTATTTTAAATTATGAAAAATAATTTTTTGACCAATTGAATATTTTTCTTTAATATTTATAATTATTTAAATATTAAAAGTATTTAATTTATTTAATTAGTGTATTAAATAAATTAGAGAAAATGATTTTAATTATATAAAAATCATTTTAAATAAGAATAATGTATTTAAAAATATTTTAAATTATAAAATATAATTTTAATATTTTGGAGAATTTTCATTAATAAATCAATATTAATGATATTAGATTATTTATTTATTAAATTAAATAAATGAATTAAAATGGTTTTATTGATTTAAAAATCATTTAAAAATGAGAAAAGTGTTTTAAAAGTATTTTAAGTTATAATTAAGGACTTTTAATATTTGGATAATAATTTTATTAATATTTAAATATTAATGGTGATGATTTAAAATGATTTTAATTATTTTAAAATCATTTAAGTAGAATATTGATGATTTAAAAATATTTTAAGTTATTGATAATAACTTTAATATTTTGACAAGTATGTTATTAATATTTTTTTATTAATAATGATAAGATTATTTAATCATTAAATCATTTAAAAATAATTTAAGTGTTTGAAAAATTATTTTAAATTATAATAATTGTTTACAAATTATTAAAAGCTTCCGAAAAATATTATAAACGATATTTGACTTATCTAAAATAATATTGAAGCTTAGATACTAAGTTTAATTGACAATCAATGTGCTAATTATCTGGATAGGTGACCGTAATCAAGAAATGGACCAAGTCCAACTGCATCAAATAGTTAGACTTGATAAGTGTTTATATAGGTTATAAACACTAATGTGGCTATGTGGTAATGTGCCTAGGAGAAGTTTGACTGTAAAATACAGTGTTATGTGTTATTAATGATTGTGCTAATTATGAGACCGACATTGTTAAATATAGGTCTTACGAACGCAGTTAATTATATTGCGTAGCTGTAATCAATGCGAAAAGAAAGTTTCCTAACTCAACCTTGAGTTATATTCATTCAATTATTATAATGGTTAATTATTGCTAATTATACCATGCCCAGGGAATTTATTGTTGATTATTCGCAGTTAGTGCATGATTAATAATTCAAATTGAATTATTAATTCGAAGAAAATACATTTGTAGAATAACTGTTGTTGGATATTCATATTCGTAGAAGATAGAATTGGCAGTATATATAATTCCTGTTTATTGTCAAATTATGTTGAGAAATGTCTTAGCTAATTATTCTGGCTAGACGAACATTTGTTAGAACTTGATAAATTCAAGAAAAGAATTCAATTGTTATTGGTAGATCGATGCCAATTATTTCGGCTAGATTGATAAGTAAATAGAATTTGAAATCACAGTATTTCGTTGTTAAATCTAAATCTTGATTCCGAGACCGAGAAGAACAACCTTTATATAAAGGAACATTTTGGGTCGATATATTATCATCATATCATAAGTATTATGCAAAATATAGGTACAAGGAGTCAATAGATTTAAGTACTTGCAGAGGGTATGATTTAATCTTTATGGTTATTTGATACTCCCTCGTATGTATCAAAGTAAATCTTTGATAGATACCCGAGAAAATAAGTTCAAAGATCCGTAAGATCACTCAAAGATAAATCTGGAAAATATTCCACTTTGTTATTACGTAGAATTGATTCTTGTTTATTCATTTGAATATCGTAGAACTTTGAAAGCGTTGTACTATTTCATTATCAAATTATTGTGTTGCATAGAAAGGGAGAAGCCTTGTTATTGATTAACGCATTGTTCAGCTAATTCAAAGTTCCCCGAACTTTTGTGTCATTCTATCAAAATAGATAGTTTATTATTCTGATACTTATACATTCATTGTATATCTTAACTTGCGGGGCAAATTTGTTGCTCACCCTTACTAAATAAAACTTTTCAAATTTAGGACAAAGTTGCGTAAGGTCTTTATGAAGAACAAAGGCAAAATGCTGGAGTAGTTATAATAAACTTATTATTATGTTATGTTTGTAAACCCTTTTTGTATATCTAAGGGGTATGATTGTAATGTTAAGGTTAGAGAACCTGGGATATTGTATTAACTATATCAGTTAATGAAATGTATGTTCCTATTTATAATTAAATGGGTAGTTAAATGTTATTTATATTGTGGATCGTGAGCACCAAACTTGGGGGTCGGGTAACCCAAATTTGGGGGTGTCACAGCGGCTGTGACAAACGAGACTTTGTAATTTAATTTTAATATTTATTGAATTAAATAAATATTTTTTGATGATTCAATTATTAGATTAAATAATTAATTGATGAAGTTGTGGTAGATTAATTTAATTATATAGGTTATATTTATTAAATTAATGTGGAGAATTCTTATTATTCAAAGTATGTAATTATGTGAGCTTATTGAATTAAAAGAAATATTTAATAAGCCTAGTATTATTTTAATTAATGAGAATATTAATTATGTGACTATGTGAATTAATGAGAAATTATCATATTTTATTTAAATTAAATTAAATAAGATATTTGATTAATTGCCTAAATAGGTGTGACACGATTAAACTATATTATAAAGGATTAATAAAATTAAATGGGATTGAGTTCTTTTAAGGTTAGCTAAACAAGGCCTTAGTGGAGGTTGGGAGCAGTTAACCCATGATTGGGTTAACTGACCACAACTGCGTCAGTTCTTATATTTCATACGTCCTTTTCTTTTATTTTCTAAGTCTAGCAAAGCAAATCACAGAGAAAAATTGAAAATTTGTTAAGGGAAATTGTGAGTGTGTGATTGAAGAAGTATCTGAGAAAGGATCATCTCTACTAATCTATACTTTACACTCTGGGTAATCTCTTTAACCCAATTAAAATTCACGTTGTTTACATTTTTCATAAAAATGGCTTTCAAGTTCTGTTAGTCTCTATAATTAGAAAGGGTAGAAATTATGTGTTTGTTTATGATAATATGTTATAATAACATGTTACCTACCATCTTTGTATGTTTTCAAAGCATTAAATCCATACAAATATATATAGAATTGAATTATTTTAAAAGTGACAGAGTATAAAAGTGTAAATATGGCCAAATGGCCCTTACGTACAAATTTAATACATTAATCATATATTATATCATAAATTTTACACTTGTATGTAATTATATATGTTAAAACGATGAAAATAAAATTTGAATGGACAGATTCAGTGTTATAACGAACCGGTAGTATCAATTTTATGTTTTATCTTTAAAAACTTTCAAAATCACCAAGAAGAAATTACATGTTTTAATTCTGGAAATTATATGTTTTAACTTGTTAAAATCATGCTAGAATGGTTGAGTAATGATTATGTTTATTAAATAATATCTGGATATATCTAATTTCATGTATGAAATAAGAAATTGGTAGAAATTGGCCATGTTCTGCAATTTTTTGAGAATTACAGTTCTGGTTCTGATATGTTGCGCCGTAGCGCCGGCTGTAGTCATAACACCCACGCCGCAGCGTGAGCCATGCCGCAACGCCATTGTCCACGCCGCAACGCGAACCACAAGCCTTATGGTGGCACCGCAACGCCACTTTGCAGTTTGTCCAAGAATGAGCATTTTAGTGGTTTTATTTTAGGGACTGTAATAGTAACCTAATCTAATGAATATAAAAATGTGTTAGTCATATTATGCGATGATTAAATAGATCCTTAATATGTCAATAATGTAATCACATATTTAATTAAATTGTTGAACGCATAGTTAGCGTAATGTTCGTGTAGTGTGATATTATGTGAAAATAAGCGTGATAATTTGACTAAGTATAGTCATAACTAGAGTTTAGACAAAAGAATGAACTTGCAATGTCTAGTTACGTGATAATTAACTGGTATTGTGAATGTAAATGGTATGTAGGATTAAATCAAGGAACGTGTATAATTAACGTGTAACCTACGCACGAGGCAAGTTTCCTAAACCTACTTGTTATCTTTATTCAAGTTTATAATCCTTACAACTTTACACTTAGCAAATTCTAGACTTATATTCAATATTGTTCAAGTCTTGTTAATTGTTGATCAAGTTCAATATGTTATATTAAAGATTATTAATCTTTTCGAAGTATGATTTCTGTTATACAATTCTTATTACATTGTATACCTCTTGATTTATTATTCAATTTGAATATCAATTATTATTGAACCTTGTAAGACTAGCGAACCCTTATTGATTCGACTGGTCCATAGTTGATGAACGTTCTAAATTTCAGAACCCTTATTGATTTATCCAAACCAAACTTCCTTTGGTGCAGACTCTAATGTCAAACTGAGATGAACAACCCTATATAGGGATTACTTACGCGTTAATGTTAAGATATTGTGCACAGTATGGTACTAAGGGCTGATCCCCCTATGTACGAGTAGAAGAGCCCATAGTCTTATGACTGTTAAAGGTTTCAAGTATAACCCTTGATAACCTAGGACATAGTTCAAGGTCTTATGACCCTCAGAAGTTCTTTTGATTCTTGTTATTCATTCTTGATTCAAAAGTTGAGTTTTTATTCGAGAAGTCTTTGATTCACTCGTATGTTATTATATTGTTGTTTCATTTTATACTTGTGGGCAATTGTGCTCACTCTTGCGTAATAATAACATTGCGGTTAAGAACGAAATGTCCGACAAGCCTTCTACTAGTAAAGGCAATGGCAAGATTAACAAGTGATGAAGACTTGTTGTTTATGTGATTATGTATTATGTTTCAGACTTATGTTAATGTTGTGTAAGACTATTAATTGTGTATGTTTCTGCATTTGAGATTTAAGGTTAGTATGACCTGGGATTTATGTAATTATTTCAGATGATGTAACTCCTTAAGGAGATGATTTATTTCTATCTATTTATGCTTTCTTTTATTATGGGTAGATAGACACATGATGTTTGTATAGCGAACACCAAATCATGTGGGGATTGAAGTACCCGAATTTGGGGGTGTCATAGTGGCCGAGCTGCTTCTGTGCCCTGCACTTTGATGTTCTGCTGTTGCTGCTTGTTGTTCTGTTGTTTATCCTTCATCTTGCCTTTCTGCATAATGTTCATCCACTACTTTAATTCATCATCTACCCATATCCATCATGCGTAGTCCTTATCAGCTCATGTCACCATGCCAATCCACATCTTTCTCTGCTTTAGGAGTTCAACTACAAGAAATGCTAAATAAACATAAAATGCATAAAAACATACTAAAATTTACTTGAGATGAGCATAATTCTCGTGAATTGATATCCAATAAGTTGGTATAAAACCTACTTATCAGGAGTACCAAAATGTATTGTGATCTTCAACATACATTTTGGTGGAGCAATATGAAGAGAGAGATCGCGAAGTTTATCTTAAGGTGTCTAACTTGTCAATGAGTCAAGGCGGAGCATTAAGTGCCAAAAGGTCAATTGCAACCCCTTGAAATTCCAGAATGGAAGTGGGAGCATATTACCATGAATTTCGTTACTAGTCTTCCCAAGGTTTCTCAAGGCATAGATGCAATTTGGGTCATTGTTGATAGATTAACCAAGTCTGCTCATTTCTTACCTATATGAGAAACTTATTCACTTGAACGTCTTGCTCGTATGTACATAAATGAGATTGTAAGACTGCATGGTGTTCAAGTATCCATAGTTTCTGATCGTGATCCAAGATTCACTTCACAATTTTGGGTTAGTTTGCAAAAAGCTATGGGCACGGATTTACGATTTAGTTCGGCGTATCATCCTCAAACGGATGGGCAGTCAAAGAGGACTATTCAAACTCTTGAAGATTTATTAAGACTTTGTGTCCTTGACTTCAAAGGAAGTTGGGACAAGTTCTTGCCATTGGTGGAATTTTCCTACAACAACAGTTATCAAGCAAGTATTGGCATGACTCCATTCGAGGCGTTGTATGGACGCAAATGTCGTTCTCTAGTATGTTGGGATGAAGTGGGTGAAGCAACGTTGTTGGGACCGGAGTTGGTACACATGACTACGAAAAAGATTCAAATGATCCGGCAACGTATAAAAACCACACAAGATCGACAAAAGAGTTATACTGATCTTCAACGAAAAGACGTGGAATTCAATATTGGAGAGCATGTGTTATTATGTATTGCTCCATGGAAAGGAGTTATAATATTTGGAAAGAGAGGAAAGCTCAATCCTCGATTCATTGGCCCATTTAAAATCCTTGATCGAGTAGGAACTGTGGCGTATAGACTCGCCTTACCGCCAAGTATGTCTCGTGTTCATAACATTTTTCATATATCCATGTTACGTAAATATGTGTAAGACCCGAACCACATTATTGAGTTATAACCGAACGAAATAGCGAAAGATTTAATGTATGAAGAGACACCTGTTAGAATCTTGGATAAGAAGGAACATATTTTATGTTGGGAGAATGCATATTATGATTTGATGTTTTAAGGTATATGCTCATGATTATTTGTAAAGTCCTTCAAGTAAGATATATACAAGGACTTAGTGATAGATCAAATTTGTTAGGTTGATCTAAGCTCTTAACGTGTATCATTCTATAATAGAATGTATAGATAGAAAGATCAAAAGCTGTTAGGTTGATCTTGAGATGTAATAGATAGGCTTCGAAGAAATCATAATGTATCATCTGATCAACATTGCAGAAGTCAAGGCAGAAACATAGAGCTTCAAAGATCGTAGTGTACCTGCCTTGAAGGGTCTCTTCAAAAATCGTAGAGTGGTCCCAACGTTTGCCGAGCCAACTCAACGATCGAAGTGTGATGAAGGAAAAGTAGAGTTTACAAGTCAACGATTGTAGTGTGCTCTCGGAAACGTAGAGTTTACAACTCAAGCAAGCGAAGATCGTAGTTTACAAAGACTTAAGAGAAATCATAGTGCTCTCAGCTGATAGCATCAGACCAGACATCAAGACGACAAGTCACTACGATCTGAATCGTAGAGCATCTGTCTTGTGTTAAAAAACGTCGAGCCTCATGATATGTGTGGAGATAGATTCCAACATATGAGGAATGGATTCTAGACGTTGCAGTACTCATCAGTCCCAAAGTAATATGAAATGTCCTTAGTATGCAACAAAGAAGCGTGTATTGAAGAAGCTAAGGAAAGTACCATTGGTAAGGGGGCAAAACATCTTTTCAGGTGTTAGGTGAGAAAGTAGTTTGCTGTGTCAGTGGGCCAGAATGCAGTTTCAGAAGATGTGCAGAAATGTCTCCATCAAAGATCAGAAAAGTTAAATGCATTTAATGCCTCAACGGATGAATCCAACGGATAGTTTTCAAGATCACATATATGCAAATCAGACAGATGAAGAGAGAATCAAGCAAGCATTGAACAAACAACGTGAATATCTCTCAAGCTGAACTCTACAATCTGAGAAATTGCAAAGCTTCCTCAGCTACTCAGTTCTTTCGAACAAGTGCGTACACAGCAACTGAGTAGCAACCATCAAGAACTCAACATTTATCAACCAACTGAAGAAGAGTACCAAGTCTGCTGGACTTGAAAAGTTCAAGAGTGGACTAAGAAGTTCCTAGACTGCTGGTCTAGAAGGAATCTGTGTGATTCAGAAGTTTTAAAAGACATCCTTAATGGATATCCTATTTGTTGAGTAGAAGAGTAGACTAGGAGCTTTAAGTGCTCTGAACCACTTAAAACGACTGTGTCTTTTACATTCATGCTATAACTGCTATATCTGCCATAACTGCTATAATTGCCTCACTCTCAAAACTCCACTGCTTGGTAAAGAAGATTAAAATAAATCTTAATTCCGCTAAGTTTTAATCATCATCAAAGAACAAGTTTAAAACGAAAAGTTTTTTAAGTATCTATTCAACCCCCCTTCTAGATAACTATTGTGCCAACTAAGAACTAACAATTGGTATCAAAGCAGGTTCTATTTTACAGCTTACAAGTTTTAGTAGATCCAATGGCACTCGTACCAAGTGAATCCAGGATCGGGGGAGGCAGCAAGCCACCAATGTGCAACAAGGATAAATTTGCTAACTGGAAAGTCAGGATGCAAGTGTACATGAACTCAATAGATGAAGATCTATTTGAGACCGTTCAAAATGGGCCCTATATTCCAACAAAGCTTGCACCAACCACTGAAGATCCAAACCGAATACAGATCAAAGTTAAAGAAGAGTGGACAGACAACGAGAAGAGAGTCATCCAACTTGATAAGAAGGCCAAGAACATCCTGTTCCAATCCTTAGAAGACGATCTATTTAAAAACGTTGTCAACAGCAAAATAGCTAAGGAAGTTTGGGAAGCACTGCTGATCATGCACAAAAAAACTGAAGAAGTTAGAGAGAACAAACAATCTCTTCTGACACAGCAGTATGAAATGTTTGCTTATGTCCAAGGAGAAAACGTAACTGCCACCTACGAAAGATTCAACGTTCTGCTCAACTCTCTACTAGTATATGGAAAGGTCTATCCTAACAAAGATCTGACCATAAAGTTCATGAGAGCCCTACCAAGCTGGTGGGATGCCAAGACCACTGCAATAAGAGAGTCAAAGAATCTTAATGAGATGACAGTTCAATAGCTATATGGCAATCTCCTGACATACGAACTAGAGCTGACCCAACATGCTGAAACCTTATCAGAAGGAAGAAGGAAGGATAAGAGTGTTGCTCTCAAGGCAAATGAAGGTGCATCAAAGGTCAACACTGAGATTGACTCTGATTATGATGAAGACGATGATGAAGACTTTGCTATGCTAGTAAAGAGACTAAGAAGGTTCATCCGACAAGGCAGAATCAGCAAGCCAAAGAAGGTCAGCAATTACAGTAGCCAAGAGCAAATGAATGATCTATGCTACAACTGCAAAAAGCCTGGCCACTTCATTGCCAACTACAACAAACCCATCAAAGAAGAACTAAAGAAGAAAACACATGCAAAGAAGGAATATAAAGGAAACAAGAGGCCTCAGAAAAGAGACAAAGGCTTGGTAGCTGGAGGATCATGGAGTGATTCAGATAATGACTCAAATGCTGACTTCGAAGATGAAGAAGAACCACAAATGGCCAATCTGTGCTTAATGGCCAAACATGCAAAGGACAAACAAAACCTCAACATACATGATGTAAGTCTCGAAGAGGTATTTGACTTCAACTCTCCTGATGTAGATATGAGTGATTTAAGAACTGCTTTGCATGGCATAACCACTGATCTACATCAATACATGAAGTGGTTCAGAGTCTTGTCTAAAGATCATTCACTTCTTCAAGAGGAGAAGAATAAAGTTCAAGAAGAGCTTGAAACATCCCTTCTAAGTACTAATCTTCTTTCCAAGCTTGAGGCTGAGAATGAGACGTTAAAACAGACAAACACACTCAATGCACAAAGAGAGTCTGATCTAACCTCTAAAATTGAGGATCTAGAGAAGACTATCTCTGCATAGAACAAATCCTTATCATCCATGGGCTGCCTGATCTCTAGTCAGAGAAGCACATTCGACAGAACAGGCTTAGGTTTTGGGGAATCCATCTCAGAGCCTTGTGTGGAAAAGACAATGGAAACTAACACTAGTAATGCCTCAAGTTTTGGTAGAGGCATCGCCTTTGTGAAATCCTCACAGATGGAAGAACCAGTTCAACCTCGTTCTACTAATTCTAGTTATACTCAGAGGAGTAAAGGATCTCATGCTGACCTGGGCTTCATAAAGGAGAAGAATAACCAAACTTCTACTCACCAACCTCGAAGAATCGTAGAGTCAAGTAAGACCAACTCTACGAATCAACTAGGAAGGAACAGTAGAGGTAAGGCACACTCATCACTATTTATGAAACCTAAGGACACGTGGAAGAAAGAGAATCAGTTTAACAGAAGGTTAACTAAGGAACCACACAAGTCCAAGTGGAGGATTAATCATCTGACACACACATGCATGCATCATACTAGAAGTTTAATATGCAATAAATATGGTCATAGGGTTGCCAAGTGTTATTATAATTCCATGAATGTGAAACCCAAGATTAGACAAATTTGGGTCCCCAAAGGCATTAACAAAGAAGGACCCATGCAAATATGGGTACCAAAATAAGGGTTCAAATGTTTTAACAGGAAAAGAGCTCCACGATCTCAACATGGTATCTGGACAGTGGATGCTCAAGGCATATGATAGGGAATAAAGCTCTTTTATCTAACTACATAGAAAATGAGGGTCCCTCAGTCATCTTTGGAGACAACGGCTTGGGCAAGACAAGAGGATATGGCTCTGCTGGCAATGGTGCAGTATCTTTCAGCAAGGTAGCATATGTAGAAGGTCTCCAACACAACCTTCTAAGCATCAGTCAACTCTGCGACAAGGGTCATCAAGTGACATTCCTCAACAACCAATGTCAAGTTAAAGATTTGAAGACATCTACTGTAAAGCTAATCAGAACAAGAGAAGGAAATGCCTACACAGTGGATCTTGGTCAACTAAGCTCAGATGAGACAATATGTTTTTTGGCAAAAGCATCTGAAGAAATGAGCTGGCTATGGCATAGACGGTTGTCTCATTTAAACGTCAAGAGCATGTCCAAATTGGCATCAAAAGATCTCATAGCTGGCCTACCAAAGTTCAACTTTGTAAAGAAAAGGCCATGCAATGCCTGTCAGCTTGAAAAATAAACCAGAAGCTCGTTCAAAAGGAAAACTGCCAACTCTATCGACAAGCCCCTGCAGTTGCTTCACATGGATCTATTTGGGCCAATTCCAACAACCAATCTTGGAGGAAAAAGATACTCTCTAGTTATAGTCGACGACTGCACCAGATTCACATGGGTATTCTTCCTAACTTCAAAAGATGAAACGAGCTCCGAATTAATTAAGATGTTCAGACTGCTGATGAATGAGAAAGGAGAAAAAATCAAGGCCATAAGGAGTGATCATGGAAGAGAATTCAATTTCTCAGAAATAAACCAGTTCTGCACAGACAATGGCATCACTCATAACTTCTCAGCTCCACAAACTCCTCAACAAAATGGAGTTGCTGAAAGAAAGAACATAACCTTAATAGAAACTGGTAGGACTCTACTAGCAGCAGCTCGTCTGCCTGAATACTTCTAGGCAGAAGCTGTCAACACTGCATGCTACATACAGAACAAATCATTAATTTACTCTACGATCAAGAAGACGCCCTACGAACTGTGGAAAGGAAGAAAGCCAAGTGTCAGCTACTTTCATGTCTTTGGCTGTGCATGCTACATTCTCAACAATGGAAAGCAGTATCTGACAAAATTCCAGCCCAAGTCAGAAGAAGGGATCTTTCTTGGATATGCCACAGACAGCACTGCTTACAGAGTGTTCAACAAGAAGATATTGAATGTTGAAGTCTCGATACACATCATCTTTGATGAAACTGACTTAGACAAAACAGTGCCTCAAGACACTACGACCGATAATGCAGACACTACGAATGAAATCGTCGAGCCCAACACTACTATCGTAGTGCCAGACAGTGAAATCACTGAGCAAAAAAATGAGATCGTAGAGAGGTCTATGCAAGACAGTGAACCTCCACACCAAGAAGAAGAAATAGATCTTGAAGACTTAAGACAAGAAGGCATCGTAGATGTATGTCCCAACCGATAATGATGGGCGGAGAGATCACACTCAGGATCTAATCATTGGAGATCCGAGTGCTAGAGTCAAAATAAGAGCTGCTACTCAGAATGAATGCTTTTATCTAAGATTCCTATCACAAATAGAACCAAAGAAGATAGAGGATGCTATGGAAGACTCCAGTTGGATAGAAGCCATGCAGAAAGAACTCAACCAATGTGAACGAAGCAAAGTATGGAGATTGGTACCAAGACCAAAGAGTCATCCTGTCATTGGAACTAAGTGGGTCTTCAAAAATAAAATGGATAAAGATGGGGTCATAACCAGAAACAAGGCAAGATTAGTGGCAAAGGGCTATTCTCAAGAAGAAGGTATCGACTACGATGAGACATTTGCACCTGTTGGCAGACTAGAAGCCATAAGAATCTTTCTTGCCTTTGCTGCCCACATGAAGTTTAAAGTCTTTCAGATGGATGTCAAGAGTTCATTTCTAAATAGAGAACTCCAAGAAGAAGTCTATGTAGAGTAACCTCCAAGTTTCATTAATCCATCTCTTTCCAATTATGTCTATAGATTAGATAAAGCTTTATATGGTCTTAAACAAGCACCTAGAGCATTGTATGAAACACTGACTAACTTCTTAATTGAAAATGGTTTCACTAGAGGTAGAGTAGATACCACACTATTTCTTAGAAAGCATAAAGATAAAGTCTTACTAGTTCAAATATATGTTGATGATATTATTTTTGGTTCTACTGACGAAAAGTTATGCAAGAGATTCTCTAAAGCTAATGCAGAGCAAGTTTGAAATGAACATGATGGGTGAGCTGAATTTCTTCCTTGGACTGCAAGTAAAGCAGACTGATGAAGGAATTTTCATAAACCAAGCCAAGTACATCAAGGACTTACTGAAAAAGTATGGCATGGAATCAGCCTCTCCCATGAAAACACCAATTGCTCCTGCAACCAAGCTTGACAAGGATGAGAAAGGTAAAAGTGTTGATATCACTCAATATAGAGGTATGATAGGTTCTCTTTTATACCTAATCGCCAATGAGACTGCATATAATGTTTGCAACATGCATATGTGCTAGATTTCAGGCTATCCCTAAAGAGTCACATTTGTCTGCTGTAAAGAGGATTTTTAGGTATCTCAAGGGTACACCTTACTTGGGGCTTTGGTACCCCAAGGAATCCTCATTTGAACTAACAAGATTCATAGATATTGATTTTGCAGGATGAAAAATAGATAGAAAGAGTACCAGTGGCTCTTGTCAATTGCTAGGAAACAGACTTGTGTCCTGGTTTAGCAAAAACCAAAACTCAAGATTCACTTCAACCGCAGGTTTAATAATACATTGTCACCGGCAAATAACAGCAGTTTCAGATCCTATGGATGAAAAATCAGCTAGCTGACTATGGGTTTGATTTCAAATCTATTCTCATTCACTGTGATAACACAAGTGCCATAGCAATAACTCATTATCCTGTTATGCATTCTAGGACTAAGCATATAGAAATAAGGTATCACTACATTAGGGATCATGTGCAAAATGGAACTATATCATTACAATATATCCCTACGGAAAATCAACTTGCTGATGTTTTTACAAAACCCTTAGATGAATCCAGATTTAATAAGTTAATAAGTGAGCTAGGCATGCTAAATCCACAACCATGAAATATATGCTCTAGATTGTGCTAACCATAACAGATACAAAGGTTGAACTCAAAATCGTAGACATGATCAAGGAAAGTTCACGATCGTAGAGCTGAAAAGACAACTGCCTCAACGATCGTAGCAAAGACTCAACCATCATAGTGTAGACTCAACGATGACACAAGCTCCATTAACAAAGAAAAAATGCATCCTGTGATGACAAGCTTCATAACAAAGCAATCTCTCTAAAAGGTGCCTCAGGAACAAATCTAACCCTTGAGTCTGTCCAAGAGGTTGGCCCTTCCTGAGTTACCTTAAAAGAATGCTTAGTCAAAAACTCATCACAAGGATCCGGTCAGACTCGACGATCGAAGGACATACTCAACGAATGCTGAACAGACTCGACGATCATAGGACAGACTCAACGATCATAAGACTACCTCAACGATCGTAGTCCTCCGTAAGGACACCTCAGCTCTAAAGAAGCCAAGGAAAATCAAGACATTCCTCGCAGCAAATAAAATCGTAGAGCCCATGCAAAAGTCGACACTCATCCCCACTAAGCAAAAAAGAAGAGAGGGAAGTTATAAGTACAAATTGAAATCTTATTTTTGAAATCTGAAGTTTAAAAGATTATCTCTATCTCATTCTCTCTCTCTCAAATAAAAAGCCCTAACTCAGAAGAATGCTCAGTCGAATCTCACTTCTAGTTAGAAAATCAATGGCGTCATCCAATGTTATCTCAGGCTACAGACTCTGTTTTGACGAGTTCAAAACAGCTCCACCAAAATTTCACAAGACCCTGACGTTACTGAAGAAGGCGGGTCTCGAAGAGGCTCTGGGCGAAGATACACTAATATATCCCAAACTGGTGAAAGAGTTCTACAAGAATGGTGTGTTTGAAAATGACACCATCACTACAAGAGTAAGGGAAGTAGAAATTAGACTAAAGGTAGAAGTCATAAATCTTTCCTTAGGTCTCAAAAATGAAGGGCATCCATTCTTAGATAGCGTAGACTTTCAAGAGGGACTAAGAAGAATGCACCACAAGAAAAACCCCTCTATAAAAGGGTACAAGAAGAAGGAGTTCCCACAGAGGTATGAATTCTTAGCTGATATTATTGGGAAATGTATATGCTGCAAGAGCTCAGGTCATGACTCTGTGAACGAAGTACAACTTAAGCTCATGACTGCCATGTATTATGATATACGACTCAACTATGGAGCTCTACTGCTCGAGTGGATTGGTAAGTGGATCGTCAACTCAAAGAAATCGAAAAGCCCTCATAAGATGCTTTATGGAAGATTCATAAGAATCATTCTACAGTCTGCCTTGAGTGACAAGATTGGGGATGAAGAAGGAGAAGCCATAAACCCAAACAGAAGAATGACTCAGCAACTATTTGAAAACTGGAAAAGAAACCCTGCTGAGTATGTACGAATGATGACTAAGTCCAGTGGAAGAACAGGGGAACTGAAGAACTCAGGCCTTCCAGGAAACATGTCTGTTGTCAAGGAGATCAAAGAAGAAGAAGAAGTCAACAAAGAAGAACCCCCTGTCCTTACCAGAAATTGCAAGGAAAAGAGAAAGCTGAAGGCTAGATTGGTAGAAGAGCCTCAAGGATCTACCACTGACATACCTATAGGTTCCTCTGATATAGAGGCTCTGAGGATGCTAAGGAGAAAGTAGCAGCAAGATGAAGCAGATGAGGATCAGGCCACCATATCCCAGATCCTGAAGAAGAATAAAGCTGGTCATAAGTCCAAAAAGCCATCAGTCACCTCAATCGTAGAGTCTGTACTATTCATAGAGACCAGACCAAGCATGGCAGGCAAGGGAGTAGCTGCTTCAAGCATAGTAGCTGTTGAACAGGATAAAACTAAGGTTCAAGAAAGTCCTGAAGCTGTGGCTAAGCCTAGCAAATCAAGGAGGAAGCTGGTCAAGAAGTACATTCTTGAAAATGAAAAAGTGCTCAAGAAGGAAGCAAAAAGTATGGTTATCAAGAAGGAACTGTCCAAAGAAAGTCAAGAGGACAGTGCTCCAGTTGAGGGGGAGATCCCTGAAATTCTCATGATAAAGAATACACTAGCCGATGGGGAGATGCCTGAAGCTCAAGAAGATGCTCAAATTGAGGGGGAGTTTATGAGTTTACAAAAAGATGATCAAGTTGAGGGGGAGCCTCAAGATATCTCCATGGCAGAAGAAGATGTCACTGCCAGAAATGAAGAGGAACCAGTGCAAGATCATCAAGAGCCCATTGAGATAATGGAGTCCTCCAATGAAGACAGAGAAGATGAAGAAGATGATGATGACCTTGAGATCACTGGTGTGGGCAAAGATGGGTATAGAAGCTATCTCTACAATCAGATATTCTCTTACCTACCCATGATGCCATATCATCAAGCCCAAATCCTAAACTGTTGGGATCACATGTTCTGGAGCTTCAAAGAGTATCCAGCCATCTCAATATTGGCTCATGGATTTCCAAGGAGTTTCAATTTTGCCAAGAAATTGCTTACCAACAACTCTTCCGCAAAGGATAAACTTGAGGTATTATCTATCCCTACTCTCTTCAGAGTTAATCACTTGCCATCATCATCATTTAGTCAATTTTATGAATTCCCTCGATGGTTGGAAGTGATCCTTCACCCAGTAAATCAATTTTCAGTTGCAGAATCCCATAATTCTGTAACTGAGGAACCAAATGCAGCCAACTTTATTTTGCTCCCACAAACCACCATCTCTACGATTCCTGACTCTAGCCCTATCGTAGAGTCCCAAATTGAAATTATAGAGCCACATATTTCAAACATCCAAACCCAGGCCCCTCCATCAGACATACCATCCTCCTCCTCCAATGACTATTTTAGTCTTGATCTTGCTCTCTACTCACTACAAGATAAATGCCAGAAAACAACTCCTCCATTCAACAATCCTCAAACCAATGATACTCTCCAAAATCTGCCCACGAAGGATGACTTGAAGGAAGCATCCAAGAACATGGTCAAGAACATAGAAGAAAGCCTGGAATCTCACTCTTACGTCATTCATATTCGACTGAATCAAATGATCACAACTATAAATAATTTTCTTAGCACTATGAATGCTGAGCTTACAAAGAAGCTGAGGGAAATTATCCAAGAAATCCTTAAGAGCATGAAGGACATAGATGAGATCCACTTCCAGATAGCCACCAAGCAAAGAGAGGCTGTTCTTGAAATGCAGAAAAATTAAGAAGTCCAAAATAAGCTCATGCTGGAGAACATTATAAACCTGAAAGCTTCAATCCAAGAATTTCAAAAATCTTATGTCAATGAGGAACGACAGAATGACATTGTTCTCACTACCCTCCGAAACAAAGAAGCTAGATCTGAAAAATAGATCATGGAAAGTCGAGAAGACATTGCTTTAACACAAAGCCAACTGAACGAGCTTGTCTAAGAAGTGAATCAACTTTCTGCAGACATTTGAACCCTTGATGATGTCATAAAGAGGGAGAATAAAGGGAAAGGAGCTCAAGGGGGACAGGGAGGCCAAGGTAGAGGCCGAGGAGATCAAGGAAGCCAAGAAAGGGGAAGAGGACAATTTCATGCTCAAGCATTAACAAGCCCTCCTGCAAGACAATTCCATCACCAGACTCAACGATCTGATCAGTAGGAAATTGTAACGGCTTTACCATTAAGAAGTTAGGAGCCACCTTCCAGCTCACAAACTGTAACTACTGTACGCCTAAGAATGCCAATTGGAGATCCTACATTCATGAACATGCATGAGGAAAATCCAAGGCTAAGCCTAAGTGAGCTGGAAAAAATAGCCAGAATTGATGAAGCGAGCAGGAAAAAAAGGGCTGAGGAGTATGCCAATCCACCACCACGAAAAAGAACAAAGAAACAGAGATAAGTGTAAACTTTAATTCTTATTGATGTAAAGCTAAAACTGCAATATTACTTGAACATCAATAAATTCATGCTTATTCTCTAGAAATTTCAGCTACTCACTGAAATACTAAGTTATGTTTAAATTTCCTGCAAATGCATCTAGACACTAATAATCATGACAACAAATCTCCTTGGTTATGTCAACATCAAATAAGGGGAGATTCTTGGGAGAAAGTATATTATGATTTGATGTTTTAATGTATATGCTCATGATTATTTGTAAAGTCCTTCAAGTAAGATATGTACAAGGACGTAGTGATAGATCAAATTTGTTAGGTTGATCTAAGCTCTTAACGTGTATCATTCTGTAATAGAATATATAGATAGAAAGATCAAAAGCTGTTAGGTTGATCTTGAGATGTAATAGATAAGCTTCAAAGAAATCGTAGTGTATCATCTGATCAACATTGCAGAAGTCAAAGAAGAAACATAGAGCTTCAAAGATCGTAGTGTGCCTGCCTTGAAGGGCCTCTTCAGAAATCGTGGAGTGGTCCCAACGTTTGCAGAGCCAACTCAATGATCAAAGTTTGATGAAGGAAACGTAGAGTTTACAAGTCAACGATCGTAGCATGCCCTCAGAAACGTAGAGTTTACAACTCAAGCAAGCGAAGATCGTAGTGTGCAAAGACTTAAGAGAAATCGTAGTGCTCTCGGCTGATAGCATCAGACCAGACATCAAGACAACATGTCACTACGATCTGAATCATAGAGTACCATGATCTGTATCGTAGAGCATCTGTCTTGTGTCAAAAAATGTCGAGCCTCATGATATTTGTGAAGATAGATTCCAACATATGAGGAATGGATTCTAGACATTGTAGTACTCATCAGTCCCAAAGTAATATGAAATGTCCTTAGTATGCAACAAAGAAGCATGTATTGAAGAAGCTAAGGAAAGTACCATTGGTAAGGGGGCAAAACACCTTTTCAGGTGTTAGGTGAGAAAGTAATCTGATGTGTCAGTGGGCCAGAATGCAGTTTCAGAAGATGTGCAGAAATGTCTCCATCAAAGATCAAAAAAGTCAAATGCATTTAATGCTTCAACAGATGAATCCAACGGATAGTTTTCAAGATCACATATATGCATATCAGATAGATGAAGAGAGAATCAAGCAAGCATTGAACAAATAACGTGAACATCTCTCAAGCTGAACACTACGATCTGAGAAATTGCAAAGCCTGCTCAGCTTCTCAGTTCTTTCGAACAAGTGCTTACACAGCAACTGAGTAGCAACCATCAAGAACTCAACATTTATCAACCAACTGAAGAAGAGTACCAAGTCTGCTGGACTTGAAGAGTTCGTAATGAACTGTAAGAAAGCCAAGTCTGCTGGACTTGAAGAGTTCAAGAATGGACTAAGAAGTTCCTAGACTGCTGGTCTAGAAGGAATCTGTGTGATTCAGAAGTTGTAAAAGACATCCTTAGTGGATATCCTACTCGTTGAGTAGAAGAGTGGACTAGGAGCTTTAAGTGCTCTGAACCACTTAAAACGACTGTGTCTTTTACGTTCATGGTATAACTACTATATCTGCCATAACTGCTATAACTGCCTCACTCTCATAACTCCACTGCTTGGTAAAGAAGATTAAAATAAATATTAATTCCGCTAAGTTTTAATCATCATCAAAGTACAAGTTTAAAACGAAAAGATTTTTAAGTATCTCTTCAACCCCCCCTTCTAGATAACTATTGTGCCAACTAGGCACTAACATTCTACGCTCCAAGGTTATACCTCAAGTCAAAGTTTTGTGGAGAACCCACGATGTTAAGGAAATGACCTAGGAGTTAGAATCTGAAATGAAATCAAGGTATCCTCACCTCTTCGACATACCAGGTGTATACCCTAATTTCGAGGGAAAAATTTCATAAGAAGGGGAGGTTGTAAGACCCCAACTTTTATGAATAAAGATGAATTTTCTATAAATATTATTTTTGAATATTAAGGAGTGAATTTGATATAATGTTATAGTTATGGGTATTATTTAAAATTTTTGCAAAGTACGCAAGTTGTTATATTATATTCGATTGGTTGGGGAATATTCGTTTTAACAAGGAATATTCGTATGACGACACAATCATTGGTAGACCCCACAACGAATTTATTGTCGGAATAAGAAAACGACAAAAATATCTTTTTATAAAAATAACGGCGAAAGTTTTACCGTGAACTGTTGAAATACCCGGTGTTTAAAAAGTACGATGTCTACGCGTGGTTGCATAGTATACGGTGATATTGATTATTGATGCTTACGTGAGAAGTCACTCGCTTTTGTTCGAGTTATTGCTACAATGAATTGTTGCATAGTATCTCACGTTATTTGATTCAATTATTGTCAATATTTTATATATTATTAAATCAATAATTGAGATGACAAGTTATTCTAATTATTATATGCATAATTAACAATGTCTAGAAAGTTCTGTCTAGAAAAGGGGTTTGATCACCTAATTGCGCGCCAATAGGGACAAATCCTTATCGGAAAGCCTCCTCTTTCCTGGAAACGATCTGATTGTTAATATTGCGAGTTATAATAATATGAATAAATGTTGTTAAAAATATTGAGGGAAATTTTATGAAGTATTTGTTGTAAATTTTGTTTATTTTATGGACCCCCATGTACCCATTTTTTAAAATAATCAAAAGGAAGTTATATATATATATATATATATATATATATATATATATATATATATAAGGATTTAATCCGTGGCAACCAGTTGCCATAAGCATTGTTCCGCAACCAAGTTTTCATCCGTCGATTCATACATTTAATGACTCAGATTAAACAATTTCCCCCCTGCCGCTGCAGGATGTAGCGACAGTCTTTTAATTCCAAAATTACTGCTAAGTTACCGAACTGCCCCTCCTCCTGCCGCATGAGCCTATAGCGGCATACTCAATTTAAAGAAGCAAGCAGTACATGTACTTTATCTTATTCTTGTGCCACGTCATCACCAAGCGGTTTGTATATATACATGTTTTGTCAGCAACTTAAGCAATCTATCTATATATACAAGTCAATAATACTAGCTACTAGCTAGTATCTCTCTAGCTAACTTCCATTTACTTAATGCAACATCCTAATGGAATAAAAAGAAAAAAGAAATCCAAACGGAACAATATCAGTTATATATAGTTGTTTGCACTAAAATTAATCTCCAAGTGATGTATATATAGTTGTTTGCACTAAATATCATTTCTCCAAGTGATTTATATATAAATCTTCCTTAATTTGGGAGGAAATTTGTTTAAAATTTATTTCCTTCTCTTTTCTTTTCACTCCTAAAAAAAGTAACAAAATAAAGAAATTTAAATCTCTTTATTAAATTTTCATTCTTTTCTTTTTGAAACTCACAAATACAGAGTTGAGATGAACCCCAAATTATTTATTTCTTTTCAAAAATTGATGGACCCCACTTAAATATTTTCAAGCAGTCTCTTTATAATATTTTGAATTTAAATTTTATAGACTTAACATTAACTTATTGTAAATAAGTTATTTTTGTATTTTAACATTTTTGTGAGTGATGGAGTTATTCTTGAGTGGTAAGCTATAGCCACATGTAATTATCAATTATTTGCATCCATGATTAACATGATTTAATATATTTAAAGTATATGTAAAAAAAAAATTATCTGCGTTTCTAATGAAAATCATAGATAGATATATTTTGATAATTATTTTTTTGGATCAATTAATCTGTAAATTGTTAAAATACAAAGGTAATCTGAAAATTTTAGATTAATTTTAGTGCAAACAACTATATATAAATGATATTGTTCCGTTTGGATTTATTATTTCTTTTTATTCCGTTAGGATGTTGCATTAAGTAAATGGAAGATTAGTCAGAGTGATACTAGCTAGTAGCTAGTATTATTGACTTGTATATATAGATAGATTACTTGTGTTGCTAACAAAACATGTATATATACAAACCGTTTGGTAATGACGTGGCACAAGAATAAGACAAAGTACATGTATCGCTGCTTTGAATTGAATTGAGCCTTCTGACCATGTGCTCATGCAAAGCGAGGAGGAGGCGCGCTCGGTAACTTAGCAGCAATTTTAGAATTAAAGGACCGTCGCTACAGCCTGTAGTGGCAGGGGGGAATTTTTTTTAATCTGAGCCATTAAATGTATGAATCGACGGATGAAAACTTGGTTACTGAACAGTGCTTATGGCAACCGATTACCACTGATTAAGTCCAATATATATATATATATATATATATATATATATATATATATCGATGTCAGGATTTTTATTTGTCCCTTTTCGTTTCTTATTCTTTGGTGTTCTCATGTTAGGTGAGATTTGTTTGAAAAAATAAGTGAAAAAGGTCAGACATGTACATGTCGATGATGGATAGTTAAGAGTCTCCAGTTGGTTTTTTATATGGTTTTACCAACACAACCGAGAAAAGGTTTGCACATTGACCCAGTGATGTGACATCGCTAAAATCCAAGCCTGAAACCGAGATTCATTAGTGTCCGAGGACTTGATTATGCGGAGGGAAGGTGTTAGGCACCCCCCGACATCCGTGTTACCATGGTGACCGCCACTTTTCAAGAAACTATTATATGAATGTGTGTGTGTGTGTGTGTGGGTCAATGTGCTATTATTTGAAAGTAGTGTGAGGCCTTGTTCGCACCTATATACACAGGGTTTGAATTTGTGTAAAAATTCAGTTTTAAACAAGATATGGCAGTGATGTTATATAAAAGTGGTTTTTTTCAAACCCTTGTGCTCAATAGTAATTGAGACCTTTTACACTCCCATTTTATCAAGTGTTCGGCTGGATTGCTTTTAATTTTTGAGATGCGAAGCATCTTCAAGAAAATAATGTACAAAGCAGTGCCGAACTCCTCGTGGGCATGAAAACCATCTGAGGAAATCCAAACACCGTGAATAAATTTACAAGCTGCTTACAGTTGAAAATATCTATCATGGGAACTGAATCTAGATCCAGTAGACTGAATCTGTGATCACATGATTCCTAGGCTCACATGATGCCGCGATTGATTAAAAAGCAGTAAATATGTATATAAATAAAAGCTATAAATATATATATACAGACATGATCAGCCACCACGAAGCACCTCCATGGGAGATCAGAAATGTAAATAAAGCTATAAAATCAATCAACCACCACGGAGTAGACTCCAGGCGCGGAGTAGACTCCAGGCGGGACGAAAAGTAAAGAAAGTTGTAAAGACGATCAACCGGCATGAAGTAAACTCCAGGTGGGATTTAATGTATATATATAAAAGCGGTAAACGCATCGGATGAAAAATTCAAGCTCATTAAACAAAGTCCGACAATGACAATTGACATATATATATATATATATATATATATATATATATATATATATATATATACTCATCTGCCTCTAAAGCTTAATCTTAAAGAGCGAACCAAAGACGAAGCAACTGTCGTCTTTGGTGTCTACATGGCGATTGCCAAGTCACCATAGCCATAGTCTTTAGCGGCACGGCCTAACTGTCATTATAGACACCAAAAAAGACGATGGTTCGCCTTTTTGGTTTTTTAAGGTTCGCTTTAGAGTCTCTCCGTATATATATATATATATATATATATATATATATATATATATATATATATATATATATATATAAATCTAAATGAAACCACTGAATTTGAAGTGCAGGTAAACACACACAACATGACTCTCAACCTGAAGAATGATGTGTGCAAAGATGAAGAGAAAGGCTTCAAAGTGTGTAAGAAGGCTTATAGTGGGTTGCCAAAGAAGACTTCTACATCTTTAAATTAATGAACACTCGGCTCCCGCCGATACAAAATAGAAGCTATATGTGAGCTCACAAGTGTTTAAAATGAGAAAGCACTCAGTGTAGGGTGAGTACAGAGCAAATTTGACAAGGCTTCCTCGCCTTTTTCTCTTACAAAATGGCTACCCCAAACCCTCTATTTATAGAGGGGGGGAACCGCAGGTAGCCGCAGATGTACATGCGGTTGCCTGGGGTGCCTCGGGCTTCGCGGGTCATACCGTCTCAAAATATGTGAACACATGCACTGTTATGTCCGCTTGAACTTTCAGAATTATAATTCGGGCATCCGACTGAGGTATGTAAGACCTATTTCGGACTGCCATTGTCGAGAGTTATGTAATGATATGAGATTAGAGGTTGTACAAAGTCAGGAAGATGGGACCATGCCCTCCGGTCTTTAAGCTTCAAATTCTATCCGCTGCCCTGCGCAATAGTCACTCGGAATTGGACTTCCTTGGTTCTTGTGGGACATTGTTGTGTAAAAATGTATGTATGAAATGTTGAGATGGTGCGATGTGGCGTCAAGGTGGCAAGATGATGACTTTGCCCCTCACCGGGGTTATCTCCGATTTAGACTGATAAAGCAAACGTTGCTCAGGGTTATTTCTGAGATTGGACTGCTGCAAGTGTTGAAGGTCCTCAGTGTTATTTTTGAGGTATGCCTGTCTTCCTGGTGTTATCTCTAGGTCTTGTACCGAGTGCCTCAGTGTGAGTGTCGAGGTTGAAGCTAATTGCATGCATTTGAAACAAGCATTTCTGGGGTTATCTATGGAACTGCAAGTGCATTCCTTGGGGTTATCTCAAAGGTTGGTAACTGCTACTCCCAGTGTTGGGACTGAGACTGAATATCTCGGGGTTATCTCTGAGATGAATCGGCCATCTCCGATAGAATTTTCGGTATCTGAACTGCATGCCTTGGGGTTATCTTCGAGGTTAGAACTGATACTCCTGGTGTGTGTTCAGGGGTTGAGACTGAACTTCTGGTAGTATCCGCACTGGATATGAGCTATCTTCTAGGATTATCTCTGAAAGACGAATCTGCCCTCCCGCAATGTCAGTGACAGGTGTGTATAAAATTTCGAGTGTCTACAGATGCTCCTCTTTATCATACTCATGCAATACAATGTCATGGATAGGATAAAGAATCCTAGACACTTGAAATGCAACAAGATAAACATGAAACATGATGCCATGTGTAGCAACATGATGCAAATGTATGATGCATATGGATTATTTTCCCACATGTTGGGGATGATTTTTGGCTCCCTGTTGCTTCTACCGGGGATTGGAAATGATGACGAGCTTGGACGTGTGATCCAAGTCTTTTAGGATGTTGATGTTGGTGTTATCACCAAAGTCCTTAATGCTTGATACAGACTTTATTTCGAAGATGTGCCTCTCGTGTACAAGAGATCTGTGGGGATAAAGCTTTGTCTATTTGAGGATGTGTATAACATATTCCATCATCGATCCTCCTCGATGATGTTGATCTTTCTTGGTTTGTATCACCAGGACATATCAATGTTCTATAGGAGTTACTGCCAACAGTATGTGCTGTCAGGGCTGCCTGACCTTCGTTGACGTGTGAATTAAAGGATAAACACCCCTATTGGGCAGACTGTCAAGGCTGTTTGACCTTTGCTGAGGGGTGTATCAACAAACAATACGTTGTAACCCCCGTCGGGGATCTGTTTAATCCTCACTAATGTGTGCATATATGGCTGAAATCATTGGATGGTTTTCGATGCTTCGTTGGATTTACTTGACAACAGTTACAATGATGTCAAGGCTGCTTGACCTTCATTGATATGTGTATCAACGGAAAATGCGTTGTAACCCCCGTCGGGGAAATGTTTGAACCTCGTTGATGTGTGAATCAACGACTGAGATCATCAGATGGTTTTCGATGCTTCATTGGATTTACTTGCCAACGGTTACAATGATGTCAAGGCTGCTTGACCATCGTTGATATGTGTTTCAACATAAAATTCGTTGTAACCCCCGCCGAGGATCTGTTTGAAATGCGTGATGCCCCTGCCGGGGTCTCTTGATTTGGAATGCGTGATGCCCCCGCCGGGGATATGTACTTCGACATATGAAAATGCGTGATGCCCCCGTTGGGGTTTCTTGAGAGGATTAGGGTTACGACCCTAAATTGGCGGCATTGGACCTGCGTCAGGTATTACCGAGTATATCTTGTAATAGCTGATATCATTGGCATAGTGTACCCTGTTCTCAGGAGAACACCAATGAGTGATGTGTAGACCTACGGTTTGGTCTGAGAAAACAAGGATTGCAAGCCATTCTGCTCAATCGCGTAGCGTTTTTATTCCTGATTTGGCCTTTTCAGCTTGTGAGAACTCCGTTACAACTTGAACTGGACTGAGACGGAGGGGTGAGACCCACGTAGGGGTGCCACAGGTACACCTGCAACAGTCATAGATGGACTTTTGGCAAGCCGTAAGTGGCTATTAATGCTGTAGGTTACTTTTTCAAGTCATTTCACGTTGCGCCGCGAAGGAAATCTGAGAGCTCTTCTTTAGATTTACTGAGTTCGGACGTCTTTCTGCAAATTCTGTAATCGTACAAGTTTTCTACATTGTCCTGGTAATGTATGTATGTCTTTTTTTCCAGTTTTTATCCATTGGAAAATGACTTATCGCATAAAATGCATCTAACCATATAGTAGTGAATATGCATGCTCAAATGACTTGATAAAAAATATTCAACATAGTAAATGTTAGTATTAAACCATGCTAAACATAATGATGTGAAAAAATTTGACTTTTGAAATAGTCAAATTGGTACCTTTTTCTGCTATTTCTTATCTTTTTTCAGGACAAATGAGCAAAAGGTAAAAATGCAAAGTAATCCTGGTAATTAAACTACTCTTATGGATTGATGACTTTTACTTTTAATGCATATAGTATGTATATGACTGTGGGCAGGTGTGATACTGAATGGCCACCTAGTCATGCCTATGTGCATGTGGATAGTCCTATTTACAGAGGGGACTATGGAAAAAAATTCTCAAAATGTAGGCATTGAATAGTCATGCATTTTTAACTCTACTGTAGATGTATGTTAAAGTAATGCATGCATGCATGTAGTCATAAAATGAATTTTGAAAAGAAAGCTCCAAGTTAAAATTACCACACCCTTTCTGAGGTGATTTGGAGACTTTTGTCCAGATATTATTCATCCGGACCAGCCGAGTAGTTCCCGGAGGACCACTTCTGGTGTACGGAGGAGAGCTTCTGAAGTGCCTCGACCCCGTTCTCTTAGGAAGCCTCATCGATTGGTGGAGGCGATAATACGTCCCGTCCAAGTTGATGTGCCGAACGTCGAGGACGAGGAGAGAAGGATGTTCCGATCGCGGACCCCGCTCCTGCTGCACATGTTCTCTATAGGGACCTCCCGAGTATTCAGGTGGCGAACCCAAAGCTTCTGGGTGATTTGAGTCGACACCCCTCGATGTACTTACACGCCAACGAGGTATCAAGTTAGATCTTTAATTTTCCTTCTTTCCTATTGATGAGGAGCAAAGGATTTTGATGTTGATCTGAATTTCATGTAGGTTCCCGACTTTACACAACCTCGAGGGAAATAGTTCAGCATTAACTCCATGTACCAGGCTCTGCATCCTGACTATAGAGCGATTGTGCATGACTCGGGATTTTGGGCTTTTTTTTCCATCCTTCCTCGTCGCTGTCCCTGGGGTTACCTCAAGGCATTGTCTGAGCGCTGGTTTCACTAGACTCAGTCACTCCATTTGTTGGACTGTGAGGTGATGATGACATCGATGGATTGGCGGTTTATCACATGTATGGAGTTTGGAGAGGCACCAGTACCTTGTGTAGCAGATATCACCCCTACTACCGTCAGATCCTTGCTAGGAGTTCCAAACAGGGTGCTCCAGGGCAAGACTGTTCAAGCGGGTCCTTTGAGCATGGATGCTATGAGTGGGCTGTTGAGTGAGCCCATCCTAGCTGATGTCAGAGTCATAGATCGCATTCTTCGGTGGTTGTTCCTGATGATCATTAGGGGCTACTTCATAGCAGATAACTCTTCTATGGTGTCGTTCACTTTGATCAGCGCCACACGATATATGGACCGTATATGAGAATATGACTGGGGTTCCTACACCTTCGCCTATTTCCTCAGGGGCATGTATATGTGTTCGCAGGGCTTGACCGAGGCTTGGTTAGGATTTTACCCATTTTTGTTGGTGAGTATTTCTCTGGTAATTTCCCATGTGTAGGTTAAGAGTGTTTACTAAAAGCAGATGTTTGCCTTTGTGTTGGCAGTTTTGGGCCTATGAGAGGCTTCCATGTTTGCGTCATGTGAATGTGTTAGGTTTAGACACCTATCCACGAGGATGGTGATGGCATCATTCCATACTGGCGGAGGTCCCTGTAGTTGAGGGTTTTACTCATTGTCGCCTACAACTGGAGTTGTTGACAGCTGATGTTATCACATGGATTCCCTATTCTGGGGATCATTTAGCCATGGGATTTGAGGATAAGTACCCGACTAGCGTCGATCACGTGATATCCACCCGTAAGTTTCCTCTCTTCACTGATGGAGGATGGGAGCTCTATTTAGGAGAGCGTGCTATTAGGAGCACCACAGGAGAGATCCGTATGCCGATCTTGCCTCCTGCCAGGCGTTATTGGCCTGTGTCGTAGTCATCCGTCATTGACATCCCATTGTTGGGTGTTTACGGATTTGCATTGTCAGAGGGTCCCTACACTCAGGAGATGTTCCAGCATTGGTGGTCTCCTCATACTATTGGAGCCCAGACCCAACGTCTCAGTTCATGGGGGATATGGTTCCAGGATCCGTGATGATGACAGATTGGCTATCCTGTGTCCGAGATCCTACTTATTTGACACAGATTGACAGTTTGACCCAGCGACTGGACCGGTCACATTTCTTTATCCGGCATTTGGGCAGAGATCCGGTAGAGGCAGATTCGTTTGATCCTTCCAGCTCAGGTGATGGCCCCTCAGATGACCCATTTGGCTTTGCTGGCACAGATCTTCCTTTGTATAGGCCTGACATCCCTGCTGATAGAGATCTAGTGACTCAGGAGGAGTTACATCAGGTGGACATGATTGATGATGTAGATATTGACACCATTGACTTCTTCTGATGTGTATTCTCATTATCTCTTTTGATAGGCCTCTGTTAGATATTGGGTGTCTGTGCCCCATTCTCGCTATATCTTTTGGTAGGCCTCTATTAGTAGTAGGGCGCCTGTGCCCCATTTCCCTGTATTTTTAGCTGTATAGAGATGTTGTATTAGATGATGATACACTTAGGAATGTATGTACAGTTTTCATTCCCTATATTGTGATGCCCCCAAAATAGGTATACATCACCCATTCTGAGTCGCCAAATACATGGTACAGAAATAAATACATCTTCAGTAATACAATTGTCGTGCAAAATACGACAACACATATACTATGAGTTTGAATAGAAATATTGTCTAATAGATAGTATACAAACTCAAAAGGAGTCCTCATTACAATTATTGATACACTATTTTATAAAATAGTGAGGACTACTAAAATAACTATCTTGAATCATCACTCCATACCCCGGCTAATTCCTGCTAAATTCTCTCCTCCTGAGAAGAACAATGGAACAAAAAAGAAAAGGGTGAGCTCAACTAGCCCAGTAAAGAATATTATGACTAAGATAAGATAATATACAACAAATTATCATTAGTCTTCAACAGCGAAAAATCTGATAAAATATAATAGACAACAAGTTTTAGATCAACAACTGCAGCGGAAACAACAATCCATTAGAAGAGTCAAGTAGAGAAAGAATTCTACTATCTTCTAAGATTTAAAAGTCCATCATCAATATTTTATCCCTATAACATCAATCAATATACATCTTGAATAAAATATTTAACTTTGCACTACAGGCCAAAGATATTCATTTGTATCACCAGTTGGTCATGTTCATCTCAACACATGTTCATCGTTGCACTACGGGCCAAAGATATTCATTAGATAATCATTCATCTTTGCACTACATGCCAAAGATATTCATTAGGTAATCATTCATCTTTGCACTACAGGCCAAAGAAATTCAATAATATCATTATTTAGGACTGAGGATGATGAAAAATATCTTAAAGAAAACGAATCTAGTGAGATAAAAGATCAAAGATTAGGGATTCGTACTTTAGTTTATCCAAGTTCAAAAATACTCCATAATAACCAATTGTGAAGCAAAATTCAAAAATAAAGATCAAAACATGGATACAATAAAAGATAGTAACCATAATAGACATCTTGGACAAAAAGGAAAAAATTTCATTTTTCGGTGAATAGTGTTGTATACGTAAATAGTGTCGTATACGTGAATAGTAACCCCGACACAAAAAAGTAGAAATTCCTTAATAAAATCCATACCAATATTTTGGTATAATGATATTGAAAGAATAACATCATTAGAAAGAAAATAACATCCCTTACCTCAAAATATCAGTATTTTTGATCGGAATATCGGTATAAGGCTGATGGAAACTTGAACTGATGAATAGCAACTCACAAAGTATCTAAATACTCACAAAATACGCTTGATAATATAGAGAGAGAGAAAGAGAGAAAACTTGTTTCTGGTGTGATTTTCAATCCTAGCTAAGTACCCTATTTAAAGGAAAATTCTTAAAACGCCATAGCAGACTAACCTGCTACCTGATGGCTTTACCTACTACTATTCAAGCCCACCACTTTTGAAAATAAAATTCCAGCACATTTCATTACTCACCAACCAAAAGTGGAGCCCACCATATTTTTAATAAAAATATTTTATTTTTTGAAACTTCAACAATTCATAATAAATTGCCCTTTCATCAGAAAAATTTGAATCTCATGCGCTTTCCATAGAAAATTTAATTCTCTACAACTTTGTAAGTTTAAGTTTTTTCAAATTCCAAATGAAAAATGACCGAAATCCAGATACGGACGATTTTCAAAACCTCCATTCCGATAAAATACTGATAATAAACCTCAGCATTAATTTCTTCATTTATAACCACATAAAATAAATATATCCATCATTTATATCCACATAAAATAAATATTTCCTTATCATATGGATCAATTACTAATTATTCACAAATAATATTACAGAATCACAATTATGACAACCAGGTCGTTCCCAAGAAAGAGGGGGCTTTCCGATAAGGATTTCTCCTTATTGGCGTGCAATTAGGTGACCAAACCCTTTTCCTAGATAGAACTTCCTTAAACATTGCCAATAATGCTATCTAATAATATTATTCAAATAATATGAATTATTGATCGGATAATGGAGATACTGTGTAGTGACAATTATTGAAACAACAATAATATAAAATAACAACGCAGCAATTATTAAACCAATAAAATAAAATATAGAACAATAATTACTGTAACAATTATTGAGTAGTGACTTCTTAATTACGTAAGAATCAATAATTTCAAAAATACTGTGCAATACTGTGTGCTACTGTGCAACGACGCGTATTACTGTATTTTAATTACTAGGTATTCCAACAGTGTTAACGGTAACTATTATGCCATTATTTGTAAAAACTCAAACTTTTAGTTTTCTTCATCCAACAGTTATCCGTTATGGGGCCCACAAATGGTTTGCTGTGCAGTATTTAATATTCCCCACAGCGGAAAGAATATTCCACGACCAAATGAATATTCCCCGACAAAATGAATACTTTATAACCACTTTCTTATTTTGCAAAATTTGCATATTTCACCCATAACTAAAGTATTATATCAAATTAACACTTTATTATTCAAAATAATAAATAAAGGAAATTTAATTTTATTCATTAAAAAGTCGGGGTCTTACAACCTTCCCTTCTTATGAAATTTCGTCCTCGAAATTGACGTACATACCTGGTGTTTCAAAAAGGTGAGGATACCTTGCTTTTATTTATGATTCTAACTCCCAGGTCATTTCTTCAATAGCATGGTTTCTCCACAAAACCTTAACTTGTGGTATAACCTTGGTGCGTAGCATATGCTCTTTCCTATCCAAGATCTTAACAGGTACCTCCTCGTACGTTAAATCTTCGACTATCTCGTCCAGTTCTAACTCAATAATGTGGTTCGGGTCTTTCACATATTTACGAAGCATAGATATGTGAAAAACAATATGAACACGAGACATGCCTGGAGGTAATACGAGTCTATAGGCCACATTTCTTATTCGGTTAAGAATGTCAAATAAACCAACAAATCTTGCATTGAGCTTTCCTCTCTTCCCAAATCTTGTAACTCCCTTCCATGGAGCAATACGTAACAATAAATGATTCCCAATAATAAATTCTACGTCCTTTCGATGAAGATCCGCATAACTCTTTTGTCGACCATGTGTCGTTTGTATACGTTGTCGAATCGTTTGGATCTTTTCTGTAGTTATGCGTATCAATTCTGGTCCTAATAATGTTGCTTCTCCCACCTCATCCCAGCATACTAGAGAGCGACACTTTTGTCCATACAATGCTTTAAATGGAGCCATGCCTATACTTGCTTGATAACTGTTGTTGTAGGAGAATTTCACCAATGGTAGGTACTTATCCCAACTCCCTTTGAAATCTAGGACACAGAGTCTTAATAGATCTTCAAGAGTTTGAATAGTCCTCTCTGATTGCCTGTCCGTTTGAGAATGGTATGCTGAACTGAATCGTAAATCTATGCCCATAGCTTTCTGCAAGCTAACCCAAAATCGTAAAGTGAATCTTGGGCCATGATCCAAAACTATGGATACTGGCATGCCATGCAATCTCACAATCTCATTTACGTACATACTAGCAAGACGTTCAAGGGAATAAGTCTCCCGTATAGGCAAGAAATGGGCAGACTTGGTTAATCTATCAACAATAACCCAAATCGCATCTATGCCTTGAGAAACCTTGGGAAGAACCGTAATGAAATCCATAGTAATGTGTTCTTACTTCCATTTTGGAATCTCAAGTGGTTGCAATGGACCCTTTGGCACTTGATGCTCTGCCTTTACACATTGACAAGTTAAACACCTCAAAGATCATGATACAAATTTCATACTCCCAAGATGGATTACAAACAGTGTGTTGTGTGCCTCCATCATGATTCTATGCTTCAAGTCAGAATCGTTAGGAACACAAAGTCTGGAGTTGACTCAAAGTATTCCTTCTTCAACAATTCTTGCTTCTGTAATAGCACCTTCTTACACTTTCTTCTTCATACGCATCAGCTCCATATCCGTAGCTTGAGCAGCTAACTTTATCGATTAAAGTCGGTTCTACTCGTATATTTGATATCATCACGTGGGTACTTGGAGCCTTTACCTCTATCTCCATCCTTTGCAAGTCATACAAAATGGACCTTTGTGTTAACAACATTGCACTCGCATTCAGCGTATGATCTTCTACTCAATGCGTCGCCTACCACATTTGCTTTTCGGTGATGATATTGGATGGTGTGATCGTAATCTTTCAACAGCCCGAGCCAACGTCGTTGCCGCATGTTGAGTTCCCTTTGGGTGAAGAAATATTTGAGGCTTTTATGATCTGTATAGATCTCCACTTTCTCCCCGTGTAGGTAGTGTCTCCAGTTCTTTAATGCAAAAACGACTGTTGCCAACTCTAAATCATGAGTAGGATAATTCCTCTCATATTCTTTGAATTGTCGCGAGGCATAGGCTATGACTTTCCCATGTTGCATGAGAACACATCCTAACCCTTTACACAAGCATCATCAGAGATAACAAATCCATCCGAACCAGATAGTATTGTCAGAATAGGTGCCAAAATGAGTCTCCTCTTGAGCTCTTGAAAACTCTTCTCACAATCCTCGCTCCAACTGAATTTTGTATCTTTACGAGTCAGCTAAGTTAACGGAGTAGCGATTCGAGAAAATCCTTCTACGAATCTCCGATAATAACCAGCTAAGCCCAGAAAGCTACGTACTTCGATCATCGACTTCGGTTGCTCCCAACTTTATATTGCTTCAATTTTCACCGGGTCGATAGATACTCCATGTTTTGACACCACATGCCCAAGGAATGCTACTTTCTTAATCAAAACTCGCATTTCTTCAGCTTGGCATATAGCTTGTTATCACGAAGCCTTTGCAGTACCATCTTCAAATAGTGCTCATGATCTTCACGACTTTTGGAATAGATGAGGATGTCATCAATAAAGACAACAACGAACTGATCCAAATATTCTTTGAACACACGGTTCATCATATCCATGAAAGCAGCAGGATCATTAGTCAATCTAAAAGACATGACTAAGAATTCATAATGCCAGTACCGAGTTCTGAAGGCAGTCTTTGGAATATCCTCAGTTTTAATCTTCAGCTAATTATTATCCAGAACAAAGATCGATCTTTGAAAAGAATTGTGCTCCTTGCAACTAGTCGAACAAGTCATCAATGCGAGGTAGCGGATACCTATTCTTCATGGTTACATGGTTCAATTCTCGGTAGTCAATACAAAGTCGCATACTCCCGTCTTTCTTCTTTACGAATAAAACAGGAGCACCCCAAGGAGATGTACTAGGACGAATGAAACCGATGTCCAACAACTCTTGTAGTTGGACCTTTAACTCCTGAAGTTTAATAGGAGCCATTCGATATGGGATTTTAGAAATGGGCTTTGTACTAGGTTCAAGATCAATAAAGAATTAAACTTCACGTTCTGGGGGTAGACCGGGAAGTTCTTCAGGAAATACGTCAGGAAATTCACTAACAATAGAAATATTATTCAAATCTTACGTGTTTTTGTTTAAGTCCGTGACATGGGCTAAGAAAGCTTGACATCCGTTGTTCAATAAACGAATAGCTTTATGGCTTGATATGACAGTGATTGACTTTAATGTTTTGGTTGTTTAAATTCGCATAATAGGTTGGTTAGGAATATGAAAACTAACAACCTTACGAAAACAATCAATTTTATCATGATGCGTGGTTAACCAATCAATCCCTAAAATCACATCAAATGCAAGAATTTTCAATGAAATAAGATCGGCAGGTAATGTTATGGTTCCAACTTGAATCAAGCAAGATTTATAAACAGTAGATGTAATGAAAGTTTCTCCGAACGGAGTCTCAACAGATAAGTCAAGGTCTAATTTCTCCGGAGTCAAGTTTAAACGTTGAGCACAAGCAGGAGAGATAAAAGAATGGGTAGAACCGGTATCTAATAAGGTAAAAAATTCGCAAGGGTTTATGATTAGCTTACCTGTGATCACCTCGTTTGGGTTTCTCACGTTTTGGCCACTCACGACAAACACCCTCCCTTGAACCAGCGACTTTGTTTTGTCCATAGTCACCTTTGGTGTCGCCGTCCCAGTTGGACTTGACTTCGCTACCTGACAAAACTGGGCTATATGACCGTCTTTTCCATAACTGAAGCACACCTTGGAGGCTGTGAACAGTTTGGACTTATGTGTCCCTCCTCTCCGCATCTATACCATCTAACTGGCGGTCGTTCTCCTCCTCTAGAATTTGTTGTTGGTGCTGGTGCTGCTACTGATGTCTTCCCGTCATTGTTGAATCTCCTCTTTCTAAAATTTCCACTTGACTCACCTCTCCTATTATCATGGCCACGATTACCACCCGAGTGGTTTCCACTTTTGTCTGTATTCTTTCCTCCCCGCTGGTTATCATCGCTCTGACTACTGCTGTCACTGGTATGACCCTGATTATGGTCCCTCGGTTGGGCATACTCATTATCTCACTCCAAAAATTGAGCCTTGTTGACAACATCTAAATATAAAGAAAATTTATGAGAGATAAGATATTGCCGAATCTCGGGTTTTAGACCTCTTAGAAACATCCTCATCATTCGTTCCTCATTCTTGACCAAATGAGGTGTAAACCTGGATAACTCTGCAAACTTCGCCTCGTACTAGGACACCGTCATGTTATTTTGTTCCAATCTGATAAACTCCACCTCCTTCATATGACGAATACTTTCAGGAAAGTACTTGTCATTAAATAATTTCTGAAACGTTTCCCAAGACATGTTGAGTGCGGCGGTGGTTGGAGTGCGCTTCTTCACATTTCCACCAAGTCTCCTCACTCACCGCGGAATATAAAGGTGGCGAATAGAACCTTCTGTTCCTCCGTGCATCCCAAGAAATCGAATATCTTGATAATTTCTTTGACCCACGTTTCAGCCTTAATTGGATCCGGCTTTCCAAAAATTCTGGTGGTCCCAACTCCTTGAACTGTTTGGCTGTGACAAGCCGCGCATTGCTATCATTTCCACCCGTATTTTGTGCACGAGTCTCCCTCGTCTGATTTTGCATGAACTGCAAAACGCTTCTGAACATCCCATCATTCATCATTTGTTTGGCAGTGTTGTTTATAGGAGGAATATTATCTTCCTGTTTCACGTTCCCCAGGGTGGTGATTAAAGGTGTCTCCATGGTCTGATTCACTTCATTGTTAATATTTGTAACTACCATTCTCAAATATTGCCACAAAATAAGGGTTAATTAACATGTCACATATTATCCCTATACTCTGACCGACCAAATTAATTCCAAATAAACTTAGTCAGGTCATACTAGCGAAGAAATTCCCCGTCTCTCCCCTCCTAGTTCTTGTCTCACATCTCTGCCAGGGATCATATCCCTAAGCTCTGATACCAACTGTGACGCCCCCAAAATAGGTATACATCACCCATTCTGAGTTGCCAAATACATGGTACATAAACAAATACAACTTTAGTAATATAATTGTCGTGCAAAATACGATAACACATATACTATGAGTTTGAATACAAATATTGTCTAATAGACAGTATACAAACTCAAAAGGAGTCCTCATTACAATTATTGATACACTATTTTACAAAATAGTGAGGACTATTAAAACAACTATCTTGAATCATCACTCCATACCCCGGCTAATTCCTGCTAAATTCTCTCTTCCTGAGAAGATTAATGGAACAAAAAGGAAAAGGGTGAGCTCAACTAGCCTAGTAAAGAATATTATGACTAAGATAAGATAATATACAACAAAATATCATTAGTCTTCAACAGGGAAAAATCTGATAAAATATAATAGACAACAAGTTTTAGATTAACAACTACAGCGGAAACAACAATCCATTAGAAGAGTCAAGTAAAGAAAGAATTCTACTATCTTCTAAGATTTAAAAGTATATCATCAATATTTTATCCCTGTAACATCAATCAATATACATCTTGAATAAAATATTCATCTTTGCACTACAGGCCAAAAATATTCATTTGTATCACCAGTTGGTCATGTTCATCTCAACACATGTTCATCTTTGCACTACGGGCCAAAGATATTCATTAGATAATCATTCATCTTTGCACTACAGGCCAAAGATATTCATTAGGTAATCATTCATATTTGCACTATAGGCTAAAGATATTCAGTAATATCATTATTTAGGACTGAGGATGATGAAAAATATCTTAAAGAAAATGAATCCAGTGAGATAAAAGATCAAAGATTAGGGATTCGTACTTTAGTTTATCCAAGTTCAAAAATACTCTATAATAAACAATTGTGAAGCAAAATTCAAAAATAAAGATCAAAACATGGATACAATCAAAGATAGTAACAATAATAGACATCTTGGACAAAAAAGGAGAAAATTTCATTTTTTGGTGAATAGTGCCGTATACGTGAATAGTGTCGTATATGTGAAGTAACCCTGACACAAAAAGGTAGAAATTCCATAATAAAATCCATACCAATATTTTGGTATAATGATATTGAAAGAATAACATCATTAGAAAGAAAATAACATCCCTTACCTCAAAATATCAGTACTTCTGATCGGAATATCGGTATAAAATTTGAAGGAAACTTGCAGCGATGAATAGCAACTCACAAAGTATCTAAATACTCACAAAATAAACTCGATAATATAGAGAGAGAGAAAGAGAAAAACTTGTTTACGGTGTGATTTTCAATTCTAATTAAGCACCTATTTATAGGAAAATGCTTAGAACGCCATAGAAGACTAACCTTCTACCTGATGGCTTTACCTACTACTATTCAAGCCCACCACTTTTGAAAATAAATTCCAGCACATTTCATTACTCACCAACCAAAAGTGGGGCCCAGCATATTTTTAATAAAAACATTTTATTTTCTGAAACTTCAACAATTCATAATAAATAGCCGTTTTATCAGAATAATTCGAATCTCATGTGCTGTCCATAGGAAATTTAATTCTCTACAATTTTGTAAGTTTAAGTTTTTTCAAATTCCAAACAAAAAATGACTAAAATCTACATACTGACAATTTTCAAAACCTCCATTTAGATAAAATACTGAGAAAACACCTCAACATTAATTCCTTCATTTATAACCACATAAAATAAATATATCCATCATTTATATCCATATAGAATAAATATTTCCTTATCATATAAATCAATAACTAATTATTCACAAATAATATTACAGAATCATAATTATGACAACCAGGTCGTTCCCAGGAAAGAGGGGACTTTCCGATAGGGATTTCTCCTTATTGGCGAGCAATTAGGTGACCAAAGCCCTTTCCCAAACAGAACTTCCTTAGACATTGCCAATAATGCAATCTAATAATATTATTCAAATAATATGAATTATTGATCTGATAATGGAGATACTGTGTAGTGACAATTATTGAAACAATAATAATATAAAATATCAACGCAGTAATTATTGAACCAATAAAATAAAATATTGAACAGTAATTACTGTAACAATTATTGAGTAGTGATTTCTTACGTAAGAATCAATAATTTCAAAAATACTGTGCAATACAGTGTGCTATTGTGCAACCACGCGTATTACTGTATTTTAATCACCGGGTATTCCAACAGTGTTAACGGTAACCATTACGCCATTATTTATAAAAATTCAAACTTGTCATTTTCTTCGTCCGACAGTTATCCGTTATGGGGCCCATAAATGGCTGCGCCGTCGTACGAATATTCCCCGACATAAAGAATATTCCACAACCAAACAAATATTCCCTGACAAAATGAATACTTTATAACCACTTACTTATTTTGCAAAATTTGCACATTTCACCCATAACCAAAGTATTATATCAAATTAACACTTTATTATTCAAAATAATAAATAGAGGAAATTTGATTTTATCCATTAAAAAGTTGGGGTCTTACATATATCATATTGCCATCTATTATCTGTAATGCATGTATCATGTTATGCATATGTATGTATGTCTAGAGATATTCAACATTGACCCTGGATGGTATTATGATACGGCCTACACAAATGTCTTCTTCGACAGTCAGCCGCATAGAGCATACCCCACCATTATTGGTGGCATCGCGTCTTAGATCGTGGTATGATAGTATGTCACCATCAGACAGGGTGACTGTAGATCAGCTGTTGCATCATACTATGACCCTCTCGATATTTCAGGTTCCCGCAGGATTTGTGGAGGGTATACTGGATCACTAGGTATCGGAGAGGCATGTTTTCCAGTTTGGGACCCAGGAGTTGACTTCGACTCTGGATGAGTACGCACGTTTGACGATGCTTCCACTTGACAGACCTTGCGTGCATATGGCTATTGGGGACATGAGTCAACAGTTCATGACCCTCATCGGTCTGAGGCATAGGGTTATGCAGGATGAGATCACATCCGGCCACGTGATATCCCAGCGTTTTCTGATTGACAGATTTGGCTCTGAGGACTGTTATGCTCGTCATTCTGGGGATTTCACCATACCAACGGACTAGTGGCATTTGGCCAGAGTGGATGCATTCTTGATGTGCATAGTGGCGTACGTGTACATGCCACGATATATGGACGAGCTGGATATCGGTGTTATCATGGCAGTGAGAGTTCTCAAGGAGGGTCATACCATCATTCCAATGATTGTGGCAGAGACACTGAGGTCGGCCACGTTTTGCAGTACTTACCCTGCAGGGGTATTCACAGGCAGTTCGGTCATGTTATACGTGTGGTCTATGTCACATTTGAGACCGATTGGGACCTTCTGCTAACACGTGTACTACTTTACCAATGATATAGCTATGTCCTACTCCTTTTAGCCATCGAAGTGTATAGACGCTATGTCTTGGTCGATGTTCTTGGAGGAGATCAGAGATCTATTTGGCATTCTGCCGTATAAAGGGCTCAGCTCACCCTACATCTTTATTACTCATGCTTCGGGCATGGGCTATCTCCCTCTGGATGGTTTAAGGGGCATGACTACCTATCACCTACTGGCTATGATGTTGCAGTTTGACCAGTTTCAGGACTTCCATCCTTTTGAGGGGGCGCTAGATCAGCGTTTATCTTCTCGCCATCTATCAGCAGAGGACTGATCCCAGGTGTATGCATGTTGGGATTAGCGTGAGATAATTACTTTCTCTGTTAGCCATTCGGGCTGTTCGCCAGAGTATTCTATTTGGATGGAGATAGAGACTTCATTGGCCGCGACAGTATCCACAGTGCCGAGTAGTGATTCAGGCGATGGAGAGCCCATTGAGGAAATTGCTTCCCACATCAAGGATGAGCCTATTATATATATAGCAGGGAAATATATTTTTGATCATTTCCCTTTTAGATATGTCTGGATACTTGCTTGATATTTTGCCTGCTTCTTTAGGGCTTGTAATCTTGATGTATTCTGAATTCCTCCTTGATGGATGGACATTGAGTCGTCAATGGACAGTTCAGAATGGATCGTTGATCTGTGTGTATCCCCTACCATCTTTGGTGTCTTGGGACTGGTTTCTATATGGAAAGGTGGAGAGGAGTGTGGCTTTCCTCTCTAAGATTGACCGCACCACAGATGGTCACCAGCACTCCTATTTAGGAGGATCTTAGTTAATTCCATCCCTTATGGATTGGTATTGCTCTTTAAGGTACAACCATAGCTTAGATAGTCGCCGAATATCCTATTTAGGAGGAGTTCAGGTAATTCTATCCCTTTAGTCTGAAGCCGATGAAATGTGATGGATTGAAGGATGATCCCAGTACCGTTGACAAGTGTTTGTGTTTTGGTAGGGGGTGAGACCGAACCATAAATGGCTGCCTACATACTCCTATTGAAGAGGAGATCAGGTCTGCGTAGTTCGAACCTGGTGTAAGAAGTTCAACGCTGTTTGTTGCAGAAAGGGTGTAGGAATGTTTTTGTTACTTTTGTTTTTGTAATGAGAAGGGTGTAAGAAATGTTTTTGTTGTTTTTATTTTATTGCTACCGGGCCATATAAAATGGTTGCCTACGTACTCCTATTGAAGAGGAGATCAGGTCGACGTAGTTAGCCCCTCAGGACAATTTTTAGCCTAAAAAACTTGATCCCATGTGCAGGTCAGACTGCGGGAAAAAAGAAAGTTTGATTCTAAGTTCAGGACAAACTACAGGTGTGAAAAAGTTTGATCCTATGTGTGGGGAAAAACTGCAAGTGTGGAAGGTTCAATCCCTAGTGGGATAACCGAAGTTGTATGAACAGAATGAAGCCATGCTGCTGGCTTGAAGAGTATGTTTCCCTGAGGGGCAAAGTGTGAAAAAGAGTTGTATGTGGTAAAGGGTTAAAGAACCGGAATGATTGGTGATCTGATGATCCAACACCAGGATGTTTGCTTGATGGTAACTTCAGACATAGTACCGTTTCACGGTGTTCGAGTTGATGAGTTGTGGAAATTCATCGCCGTCCATTTCCTATAATCTTTTCAGCGCCTCCAGTAAATACCTCATTGACAACAAACGGGCCATCCAAGTTAAGGGCAAATTTTCCCTTGGACGGATCTTGGTTGTCAAGGATCTTCATTAAAACCAAGTCATGTTGCTTAAACTGTCATAGCCGGACTTTTCTGTTGTAGGATCGAGCATTCCTTTGTTGATATAACTGACCATGGAAGATAGTCACGGTTCGATTTTCATCTATTAGAGACAATTGGTGATACTTATCTTGTACCCATTGGTCTTCATCCAGCTTAGCGTCTATCAACACTCAAAGGGATTCTATTTCCACTTCTACGGGGAGCACTACTTCCATCCCATAGGTTAATACGTAAGGGGTTGCCCCAGTGGAAGTGCACATTGATGTTCTGTAGGCTAACAGAGTAAGAGGCAATAAGTTAGGCCATTCTTTGTGGTTGGCAGACATCTTTTGCATGATCTTCTTGATGTGTTTGTTAGTCGCTTCAACAGCACCATTCATCTTTGGATGGCAGATGACGGAGCTAAGATGTTTGATGTGAAATTTACTGCATAACTCCTCCATCATTTTATTGTTGAGGTTCTTAGCATTGTCTGATACAATTACCTCTGGTTGTCCATATAAAAAAATGACATTGTTTCTGATGAAACCAATGATGACTTCTTTGGTAACCCTGGGAAAGGAGGCTACTTCTACCCATTTGGTAAAGTAGTCGATCATGGTGAAGATAAAACGATGCCCATTACTGGCTTTGGGCTCGACAAGACCGATCACGTCCATTCCCCACATTGATAAGGGCCAAGGTGAACTCATATTGTGGAGTTCCCTTGGAGGGGCGTGGATAGCATTTCCATGAATTTGGCATTGATATCACCTCTTGACGTGATCATCACAGTCAGCTTTGAGGGTAAGCCAGTAATGTCCTGTCCTGATTTGATAAGTATGTTTGATACCTACTTATCCGGTATCTGTTACTTGAATTAGTTGCTTAAACTCATGTTTCGTAGTTACTTTTCATGCATTTTGTGTTCATTTTGTAGATTATATGCTTGGGTATGAAACGCAAGAAAAAGGTGACTATTGGCATGAAAAAGCAAGGGAAAGCAATTCAGACATGTTTTGGACCAAAATACGCAAGCAAGTACAAGAAGGGAAGATTGAAGGACTTTTAACACCAAGTTGGATGCATGTTCTTGGCTTGGAACTTAGATTATATTTTAGATCTTCTTCTTAGCTTTCTGGAACATCTTGAATCATCCCAATCGGAGTTCGGATGCGAGAGTTATGGCCTTTTTATCATCAAAGATCAAAGCTAAGAGTTGGCATGCTTCTCATTTACACAACATCTACTTCAAGCTCAATTTCCGCCTTGCTCCAGCCAGAATTTGTCAATTGTTAAAGAATAAAAGTTGTAGATCTCGTCGTTATCTTCGATTTGATAGGTGGGCAGCCCTGTAACACCTAGCGTATCAAACGTTATGCCTGTTTTACCAAAGGACGTTGCAACAGAAAATAGGTTAGCGCAGACCGCGCTATACACAGTGCGGGGCGTACTGGGCCACCAGAATTTCTGAAACTGTAGCGCGGGGTTCACCCAAAATGAACTAGGGACAGCGTGGGGCGCGCCAATCGGCTGGAAAACAGCTGAATTTGATAATTTGGTGTCCAATTTGAGCTATAATAGGATTCTTAGTTGCCTAACTTGCTAGGATATCCATTAAAACTATAAATACATGATGAGAGGCATAAAAGAGAGGAGATATAGGCTAGTTTTGTAGGATTTCATTAGATTTGATTAGAGTAAATTAGATCAAAACCCTAGTTCTTATTAGATTTGGGGATTGAAGCAACTTAGAGACTATTGAAGATTCAAAGTAGGAGCAACGAGGGAGCTTCATATCTGCAGACAACAGATTCTATCTTCTTATCTTCTTCTATCTTTGTCTTTTATTGTTTATTCAATTGTGGATTCTTAGTTTTAATTTAATGAACTAATTCTTTGTTTGAGACTACAATGGATCTTATTGTGTAGTTTATTTTAATATGCTTCTTTATCAATTATTATGTTCTATTATGAGGATTGTCTATTGTGATTTGGACTTAATTGCTTAATTGCCTAGCTAACAATTACCGTGATAATCTATATGAACTCGAGAGATGAAGTATTGATTTAGATCTTATCATGATAATATGTGTTTGTGATTTCTACATAGATGGAATTCATGATTCGTATTTAGGATAGATATATGCCTTTACGCCATATGTAATCTTATAGAGAACTTGTGCTTTAAATCCTTTTTAATTATAATTCACATAGAGATATATTGGATTAGTTAATTAGGGTGTCTTGCTTAATTCTATTATCTGTGGATTTAAGTGAGTATGGGTATTATGCATTGAGAGATGGTTTTATTTGCTTTAGTGTTCTTGATTAACAATTCATGATAGAGAATAATTGATGAGAAGTGTGTTAACTTAAATGAAGCAATAAGTGAAGTTGTGATCTTAAATATCTGTAATCATAATTTAACTAGTGGAATTTAATAGTAGTTTAATTATATAATTTGAAAATCATTTGTTTAAATAAGATTGAGTTGGTTACGGGTTAGTACTTGGTATTTTTATTAAATAATTCCTCGTGGGAACGATACTCTACTTTTACTTTATTACTTGTTGACCACGTATACTTGCGTGTTGTGCGTAATTAGATTTTACTCAACAAGGATCTTCTTAACAAGTAGGGGGACGCTCATGTGTGGGACACATACTCCACCATGGACCTCATCCATGAGTCTCTGAGCTTGGTCCTGGTCTAGACATCTGAGGAGATCTAGTCCTGCATCTCTTTTGTAGAGTGCATCTCCGCTCAGGTAGAATTTCATAGCAAGTCGATGGATCCGCCTTTTCTCAGTCGGGCTCGCCTCAGCGGGTGTAGATCCCTCTCGTAAGTACTCATTGGTCTGCTGATACCAAGGATGTTGGATGGGAGGTAGCACATCCAATATTTCTCCAACGTAGTTCCCATAGGCTGGTGCCTTGTGCAGGGCAAATGTGACGCTTGGCATGTGTTCCCTGTCCGACATGTGAATCAAGGAGGCCAAAGTTGCTAACGCGTCTGCAAAGTCATTCCTATTACGAGTAATGTGTAGAAAGGAGATCTCTTCGAACTCCGAAGCCATCTATAAAACTTGCCGATGGTAAGGCATCAAATTTAGTTCTTTGGTTTGATAGACTCCCGTGGATTATTTGACTAACAACTCTGAATCCCCAAAGACAGTTAACCGCCTGATGCCCATTGAACGGGCACATTTTTGCCCCATGAGACAACCTTCATACTCTGATGTATTGTTGGTGCTGACAAACTGAAATTTGACGGCGACGAGATACTGTTCCTCCGTACCGGATACTAGAACAGCTCCAGCTCCAGAACCTTCTATAGTAACAGCTCCATCGAAATACATTTTTCATGTATGGCATGTATCGTACTGATAGTGTTGCTGAATTGTCATTACACCTTCATCGGGGAAGTATGTTTCTAAGGGTTTGAAGTCCCTTGAAAGGGCGGCGGCCAGTTGATCCACAATTCCTTGACCTTTGATGGATTTTTGCGTCACATAGACTATATCAAATTGTTGTAGGATCAACTATCATCTGGACAACTGACAATTTAACATGGGTTTACTGAACACGTACTTGAGAGGATCCACACGGGATATGAGATGGGTTATGTGACCATGGAGGTAATGCTGTAACCTCATGGAAGTCCATGTTAAAGCACAACAAGTCTTCCCCATCAGATTGTACTTGTGTTCACTGCTGCTGAATCTCTTGCTGAGGTAATAGATAGCTCGTTCCTAGCCTCTATCATATTTCTGTCCTAGCATGCAGCCCATGACATTGTCACTTATGGACAGGTACATGAACAGGGGAACATCATCCCTGGGTGGTACCAAAACGGGAGCTTTGACTAGCTACTCTTTTATTGTAAGGAAGGCTTTTTTGACACTCATCGTTCCATTTCATGGAGGAGTTCTTCCTTAACAGCTTGAAGATGGGCTCACAAGTTGTTGTGAGTTGAGAAATAAACCTACTAATGAAGTTGTTTCTTCCCAAAAATCCCCGTGTTTCCTTCTCTGTCTGAGGAGTGGGCATTTCCGTGATGGCCTGGATTTTGGTGGTATCCAACTCAATCCCTTTGTGGCTGACTAGGAATCCTAGCAACTTGCCTGATTTAACACCAAAGGCGCACTTGGATTGATTCAACTTCAAGTTATACTTACACAACCTGTTGAAGAGCTTTCTGAGATGGTCTAAGTGGTCTTCTTCCCTTGGGGACTTGACAATGATGTCATCCACGTAGATCTCTATCTCTTTGTGCATTAAGTCATGGAAAATAGCCATCATAGCTCGCTGATAGGTGGCTCCGGCATTGATGAGGCCGAATGACAACTGTCTATAGCAAAAGGTTCCCCAATGCGTGATGAAAGCAGTTTTCTCACGATCTTCCTCAGCAACCATAATTTCATGGTACCCCGCAAAGCAATCAACGAAGGAATACATGCCGTATTGAGCAGTATTGTCAATGAGAATGTGGATAAATGGAATGGGAAAGCAATCTTTAAGGCAAGCTTTGTTCAGATCCCGGTAATCCACGCAAACTCGCACCTTTCCTCCAGGTTTAGGTACAGGAACGATGTTGGATCACTCAGGATATGTGGACACCATGATAATACCAGCTTGAAATTGTTTCACAATTTTTTCTTTCACCTTTAAACTCCACTCAGGTTTCAATTGCCTGAGCTTCTGCTTGATTGGATTGAATCCATCTTTAATGGGAAGGCGATGAAGAACAATATCAGTGGACAAACCCACTATTTCCTCATAAGACCATGCAAACACATCTTGGAATTGGGTTAATAGCGTAACCATGTCATTCCTCTGGTTTGGAGTAAGGTCTGAACTAATCTAGATTAACTTAGGGCTTTCTAAGGTTCCGAGATTGAAGGAACTGATTTGATCAAGGTTTGGTTTAGGTTTGTCTTCGACCCATTCTTTGATCTCCTGCGGCACCTCAATGTCCCCATGTATTTCCATCAAGGATGAGTCCAACTTTTCATCAAAGTTACAATCCTTGTGGAGAAGAGGCATCTTATCAGCAAGTACACGCACATCTAAATTTAGAGTCCTGAAACAAAATATGCTTTCACTTAGTATATATGAAATGATTTAATCATACAAAGTGTTAGCATGTACTGACAAAGCAACTGCTAATACTGTACAGAAAAGTAAGCAGTTATGATATCTACACGGCAGAAAGAGTTCCTGCCCATTTTACCTTCATCGACCAATGCAAGGAGTGGTGCTCCAATTATCGAGGGCAAAGTCCTGGTGGACTGCAGTGATGGAGGGGCTGTCATCGTCCTCCGTCTCCCAAATGATAACCATTATGTCTTGGAAATCATCGTCTGGGGTGTATCTATTTGTATGTTCATCATGGACAATGGTGCGTATGCCTCATTCTGACGATGTCTTGCTTAATTCTCCGTTCTTCCTCTTCCACTTTGGGATCTGGAATAAAGACTTCTTTCTCCTTTATTGGTATCGGCTTGGGAAATAACATAGCCATTACGCTGGCTGGCACCTTTACCGGAGGTTGTGCGGACTCAGGATTTGCATGTGGAGACAATCGTCGTGTAACTGACACTGGAGGAATCTTCTTATGCTTATGTTGATTCCTGTGACTGGAACTGGCAGAATAACCCAATCCAGCTGTCCCAGTTTGACTGATCACTTGAATCGGGTTCTTAATACCCTGATGACTTTTACCCAGCCCTCGTCCAGGTTGATGACCTAAAGATATCATTTCTTGAGTAGCTGCAATAACTTTGGCAGAAATTTTGGGTACGGGAAATGGCGTTCCAATGGAATGTTGCTCACTTCCAAGGCATGAAAACTGACTGGTGGTATGTCACTTTGTTTAGAACATTCTGGCTCAACGTTGACCATGACTAGGCTATCATTAATGATGTATTTCAGTTGCTGGTGAAGAGTGGAGGGGACAACCCCAACCATATGAATCCACGGTCATCCCAATAGCAGGTTGTATCCTGAATCTATCTTAAGTACGTGAAAAGATACGCAGAATGTATGGGGACCAATCTCGATTGGCAGCTTAATCTCTCCGACTGAATTCCGGCGGGCTCCGTTAAAAGCTTTAATAACGGTATGGCTGCTTCAGATCTGTTTGAGATTGACATTCATCTTTAGCAATGTAGCGTAAAGACATATATTCAAAGATAAACCTTAATCTATCAAGACTTCAACTAGCATGTATCCGAAGGATAAGACCCCAATGTGCAACGACTTGCAATGATCGGTCCCTTCGGGCGGTATGTCATCATTAGTGAAAGATATCACAATGTTGTTAAAAATGTGATCAACCAAATGTTGAAATTTTTCCACATCCACTGATTTCGGCTAGTAGGATTCTTCTAAAACCTTCAATAAGATCTTCCTGTGATCCTCGAAAGTTCAAACCAAGTCCAGTATTGAAATTTGATGTGGAGCTTCTCTTTAGCTTTAAACCACCTTGGCTTCATTATGACCCATAGTGCGGAGGAACTTCTCAATTTTCTCTATGGGATTTTTCCCCTTTGATTTGATGGTGGGCTTTATCCCCAATTGGGGAAGATACAATGGATTCTCCTTCGACACTGCAACAGTTGTATGGGAGGTGGATCCTTCAGCAACTCCATAATTCCATGGGACTTTTTGTAAGCAAATAATAAGATATTGTGATCTGAATGGAAAGTTTATTGGCTCTGGAGCAGCCACTTTCAAAGGATTGGCAATTCTTTTGAGTTGAATTGCCTGTATTATGAAAGGTTTGACAATCCCATCAACCTCATCGGATATAACTGCTACCAGTCTCTTCAATTTAGTAGGACAAGTATCCTCACTATCAAATAGCACAATATCATCTTCTGCTAGCTGCAGGACACCACTGTCAAGCAGGTTCTGAATAAGGTGGCGAAGTGCCCAGCATTTTACCGTGCTGTGACCGCGAGAATAGGAGTGATATTGTCATACTCCATCAGAATTAAACCATCCTGAATGGGGATCAATTGGAAGCAGAAGGGAAGTGATCCTTCCTTCATTGATCAACATCTGAAGTATCTCTTCCATAGGTTGGCCCAAGTATATAAATTCCCTTCTATTGGCAAAATCCCGACGGGCTTTGGCACTTGCTCTCTTTGTCACTTTATCTTCCAGTGTTTCTTTCTCTGAAGGTGATGAGGGAGTATTCCCAACAAAAAGGAGGAGACTGGCATGCTCCTGGCTGACTAATTGGTGTATAACTTGATGTTGATAGGTCACCAATTCTGCCAATTGCTCTATCTGCTTACACAAAGCTTTCTTCTTTCGTTCCATTACAAACTGGAACTTTGCATAATCCCATTTGTTAACACCGTCTTTGATGGTCTGGGATGATATACCGTTAAAATGAGAACTCTGTCCATTGCTCCAATTAATCATGTTGACCTCTTCCTCTTTATGTTGGGGAATAGGGTTGTCTTATACGTGAGGTTGATCTGGTTTAGTGACCATGATCTCACCGTTGTCTATCAAATCTTGGATCTTATGTTTCAAGGCCCAACAATCTTGAGTATCATGTCCAGGTGCCCCGACATGATAAGAACATTTCCGAGCAGCATTGAAACCCCTCCCATTAGGGTTGGCTGGTGGAAGAAGATGCGTGATTTTCTTCTGAGTCGTCAGAAGAGTGAGAATGTTCTCGAGTGAGTCCCCTAAGGGTGTGAACACTCGAGGGCGTTTGACTTCTCCACCTTTTGGAAATGGAGGGTTTGAAGACTGTGCTTGAAAGGGAGTGTAATTTCTCCTTTGGATAGGCATATTCTGATTGCCTTTTTGACCTTGTAGTATCAAGGAAACATCCTCATCTTTCTTTTTATGGACCCTTCGGGGGTTGTTTCCATAATTTTTGGACTGGATGTGCTCAGCAACAGCTTTAAAGGCAGCTAGGTCTTGAATCTTTCCTAACTTCAATCCCATCTCAGCCATCTCCCCATGTTTAATCATTTCAGAAAATGGTTTACCAATGACAGCTAAGACTCTTTCATAGAAAGGAGCTTCTTGTATGTTAATGAAGGTCATGACCATTTTTGACTCTGTCATGGAAGGAATAACTTGAGCAGCTAGGCGCCTCCACCTTTGAGCATATTCTCTAAAAGACTCATTGGACTGTTTCTTGACCTTGGTAATTTGGTACCGGTCAGGAGCCATCTGAGACTGGAAGCTGTATTAGGTGAGGAAGGCGTGAGGTAGCTCCTCCCAACTATGGCTTTGAGTTGTCTAATCTGGTATACCACGAACGGGCTTCTCCAGTCTAACTCTTATGGAATAGCTGCATCCTGAGCTTCTCGTCCTCTGCATAAGATCCAAGTTCTCCAATGAACACCTTCAAATGTGTGTAAGGATCTCCTAACCCATCATATTTTTTGAAGTCAAGAGTTTTGAACTTTTCTGGATAATGAACACCAAGGAATATACAAAGGTCAGCATATGAGACACTTCCGTGTGCTCCAATTCCTTTGATAGTACAAAGGGTTTCTTCCATTTGAAGGACTTTCTTCTTGATGTCACCGGTATCTGGATCTCCTTTAAGATGGGTGATATCATGAATCTTGTTGGTCGTATCCAACTGAAGTTCTGGTAATGTAATGGCTTTATCAGAACCTTGGGTTCCTCCTTGTGTAGAGGATTTAGCAGGTATTGGTATCCTTGTACCATGAGTAGACTTGTGTAGTTCTTTAAGCAAAATAGCCAAATCTGTGATTTGTTTACTTAATCCGTCAAATTCTTTGCTCGAAACTGGATTAAGGTCAGTCTGGTCTGATGACGACATAATTGACTGTAGGTTCGTGGCCTTTTTGGACTTTGACCGGGTAGTAGGTCTAATTGTTTTCCTGCAAAAGACTTGCATAGTTTAGTCTTAGGGAAAATGTGAATGTTTACATGCTATGTGATGTATCCGTTCTAGGAATATTATCCTGCAAGGCGGATGTTAGCTATTTGTAATACAAGATAACATGTAAATTTAAATATGTATGTATATATATCTCTTCATATTTCTCATTACATGGAGATGAATATGGAATGAAATTACAAGTAACTGATTTTATTAGTACTTTGAAATGAGAAAGCATGAAGAGACTTTCCTTCGCGTTCGGTTTATCAGAGGTTGACCTATCTTAGGTTACTCTCGCGACTTTATGGCATGAAGGTTCCCAAATCATCTCAATTTACTCAATGGGAAGTTAATCCGGTCTTTCAACTGGAGCGAATTTGGGTGGTGCCTTTCCTGAGCCTCGTTAGAATTAGTCTTCCTACGAGTCCAGTAATCAAACACCGAAAGGATAGCCTCCTGATGGAGGAACCACACAACATATATTCACATACAAAGTGTCTCACCGTTTATGAAAAATGATGACATGTGCGAAGCACTAATATCACAAGCAAATATAGTGTAAAGCATTAAGCGCAGTACAATATATGCATTCATACACATTCATCATAAATGTAAATGCATCATCCACACACAAGCATATAACTATTTTGAAAAGCTTGTAATAGCGGCTTATGCCCTCTTACTGGACTCCTCAGCAGAGTCGCCACCTGTCGACGTCAGGATTTTTATTTGTCCTTTTTCGTTTCTTGTTCTTTGGTGTTCTCATGTTAGGTGAGATTTGTTTGAAAAAATAAGTGAAAACGGTCCGACAAGTATCATGTCGACGATGGATTGTTAAAGAGTCGCCAGTTGGTTTTTTTTATGGTTGTACCAGCATAACCGAGAAAAGGTTTGTACATTGACCCAGTGATGTGACACTGCTAAACGGGTCTGTGAAACATATATTCATTAGGGTTCGGGGACTTGATTATGCGGAGGGAAGGTGTTAGGCACCCCCCGACATCCGTGTTACCATGGTGACTGCCACTTTTCAAGAAACTGTTATATGAATGTGTGTGTGTGTGGGGGTCAATGTGCTGTTATTTGAAAGTAGTGCGAGGCCTCATTCGGACCTATATACACATGGTTTGAATTTATGTAAAAATTCAGTTTTAAACAAGATATGGCAGTGAAGTTTTATAAAAGAGGTTTTTTCAAACCCTTGTGCTCAATAGTAATTGAGACCTTTTACACTCCCATTTTATCAAGTGTTCGGCTGGATTGCTTTTAATTTTCGAGATGCGAAGCATCTTCGAGAAAATAATGTACAAAGCAGTGCCGAACACCCCGTAGGCATGAAAACCATCTGAGGAAATCTAAACACCGTGAATAAATTTACAAGCTGCTTATAGCTGAAAAGGTCCATCACGGGAATCGAATCTAGATCTAGTAGACTGAATATGAGATAACATGATTCCTAGGCTCACATGATGCCGCAATTGATTAAAAAACAGTAAGCAGGTATATATATAAAAGTTGTAAATATATATATACAGACATGATCAGCCACCATGAAGCACCTCCATGGGGGATCAGAAATGTAAATAAAGTTGTAAAAGCAATCAACCGCCACGGAGTAGACTCCAGGCGAGATGATAAGTAAAGAAAGCTGTAAAGACGATCAACCGCCACGAAGTAAACTCCAGGCATGATTAAATGTAAATATATATATATATATATAAAAAAGCGGTAACGCACGCGTATATATAAAATCGTGCTCATCGAACAAAGTCCGATAAAAAGTTGATATATATATATATATATATATATATAAAGCAATAAACGCCTGGATGTAAAATCTAGGCTCATCGAATGTAGTTAGACACACAGTTCATATATATATATATATATATATATATATATATATATATATATATATATATATATACGAAAGAAAATAAACACTCGAGACATAAGTCTAGGCCCAATCGAGGCATAACTCGATAATGTTAGTCCACATATAAAAATATATATATAAGTATATATATATAAGTATATATATATATATATAAACTGAAATGAAACCACGGACCGAAGTCCCAAAAAACACACATAACACGACTCTCAACGTGAAGAATGGTGTGTGCAAAGATGAAGAGAAAAGCTTTAAAGTGTGTAAGAAGGCTTATAATGGGCTGCCAAAGAAGACTTCTATATCTTTAAATGGATGAACACTCGGCTCCCACCGGTACAAAATATAAGCTATAAGTGAGCTCATAAGTGTTTAAAATGAGAAAACACTCAGTGTAGGGTGAGTACAGAGCAAATTTGACAAGGCTTCCTCGCCTTTTTCTCTTACAAAATGGCCACCCCAAGCCCTCTATTTATAGAATAGGGAGCCATAGGTTTACATGCGGCTAGCCGCAGATGTACTTGCGGCTACCCGAGGTGCTCCGGGCTTTGCAGGTCATGCCGTCTCGAAGAACGTGTACGCATGCACTGTGATGTCCACTCAAACTTTTAGAATTGCAATCTGGGCATCCAACTGAGGTATGTAAGACCTATTTTGGACCGCTGTTGTCGAGAATTGCGCAATGACATGGGATTAGAGGTTGTACGAAGTCCGGAAGATGGGACCATGCCCTCCGGTCTTCAAGCTTTAAATTATATCTGTTGCCCTGCGCAATAGTCACTCGGGATTGGACTTCCTTGGTTCTTGTGGGACATTGTTGTGTAAAAATATATATATGACATGTTGAGACAGTGCGATGTGGCGTCAAGGTGGCAAGATGACGACTTTTCCCCTTACTGGGGTTATCTCCGGTTTAGACTGATAAAGCAGACGTTGCCCAGGGTTATCTCTGAGATTGGACTGCTACATGTTTTGAACATCCACAATGTCATCTTTGAGGTGTGCTTGTCTTCCCGGTGTTATCTATGGGTCTTGTACTGAGTGCCTCGGTGTGAGTGCCGAGGTTGAAGCTGATTGCATGCATTTGAAATAAGCATTTCCTGGGTTATCTCCGTAACTGTAACTGCATTCCTTGGGGTTTTCTCCAAGGTTGGTAACTGCTACCCCCAGTGTTGGGACTGGGACTGAATATATCGAGGTTATCTCCTAGATGAATCAGCCTTCTCCTGTGGAATTTCCGATATCTGAACTGCATGCCTCGGGGTTATCTCCGAGATTGGAACTGATACTCCTGGTGTGTGTTTCGTGGTTGAGACTGAACTTCCGGTAGTCTCCAGAGTGGATATGAGATGTCTTCCAGAAATATCTCTGAAAGACGAATCTGCCATCCTGCAATGTCAGTGACATGTGTGCAGAAAATTTTTAATGTCTACATATATATATATATATATATATATATATATATATATAGGGTCCGGATCATGTAAGGACTCCCTTACGATAGTAAAATGCGAACTTTTTTTTTTTGCTTTTTTTGTTGCTTTTTTTTAAAACAACTAAAAAAAAGTTTAATATTTTATGGAACTGGAATTTTTCCATAATAAAATAGGGCGTGATTTGGATACATATAACAAAATAGGTATATGCGGTGGTATATACCTATTTTGTTATATGTATCCAAATCACGCCTAAAACATCAGACATGGAAAAATTCCATTCCATAAAATATTAAACTTTTTTAGTTGTTTTAAAAAAAAGAAAAAAAAAAAGTCCGCATTTTAGTATCGTAAGGGAGTCCTTACCTGATATATATATATATATATATATATATATATATATATATATAGAGATAATGTCTATACACAGCCGTGTACTTCTTTTTTTTACACAGTATATAAAACGACGTCTTTTGGCCAATTGCTTTAAAAAGAAAAACACGGTTCAGGCACTCTACTCCCAAAATCGCGTTCCATTCTTCTCTTCAGATAACCTCCTCCATTCTCTCCGATTCTCTACTCCAACGTTGGCCACCTCCTCCATTCTCTCCGATTCTCTCTCTCCTAGGGTTTATGCGCGATTGCTTCAATTAGTTCATTTTCGCCAAAGCTTTGTTTCAATTCCAACTGCAACAGATCTGGTGCAACAAACTCTGTTGATTCCTATTCTCGGTACTTAATTACTAGAATTTATTTAGGCTTTATTTTGAGGCGAGACTCCGTTCGATGCATCAGCCACTAGCATACGTGGAGAGTGTCTATATTATTAAGCCATTAATATGGCTGAGTCATGAGCAAACCAAGCATGAGGTAGAAGCAGTTGTGGTACGAAGATTGACACTAAATCTTATCAAACAGGAGCTGTTAAGGAATGGTGCAATAAGAACTCTTAGTGCTTAATTAATAAATTAGAAGTGTCATCTCTGCCATTCCTATTTCTTCAACTACCCGTTCCATTTTATTATTTTCTTCTCCAAATTATCAAACATGGGTATCTCCTATTCGGTACAAAACAAATCCATTTCTCTATTAAGTCTCCTTTGGTTCGGCTGAAGGGACTTCAAGTGATTAAGAATGCAACTAAATTGAAAGACATTCTTGATATCAAGGATAGATTCAAGTGATATTATGCACACACAAAAACCGCAGCAAACATAAGGTAAGTATGTGTTTTTATAAAAATTCATAACTGTTAGTTAGTCCATTCGCAATGTGTTATAAAATTTTGACTGTGATATCTATGTTTAGCAAAAGGAGAATAGTTATTGTGTGGAGGAATAAGGGAGAGATTTATGTGTTTAACAATCCCTTGAAACCTATGAACCCTGCTCTTAAAATCTAATGCACACATGATGTTTGTTAAAAGTCCTCTAAGGACTTTTTTGTTAAAAACAAAGAATTAGGCAAAGCCGAGGCTAAGGCTACATATATACACACTATATGTACATAATTAAAGGAATTGGGCAAATCAAATTAGTACGAAAAGTGATTTTAAGCCAAAACGAAAAAAAATTTGAAAGTTAGTGTGTTAAGCTACTTTTGGGCTAACTGTTTTGGCTAGTTAGACTTGCTGGAAAATTATAATTTTTATTATTGTTTATGAATAGCAAATCAACATAACAAAGACGACGATAATGAGAAAGGGAATAAAGAAAAAGACAAGGCCAACAAAGGTACTTTCTTCTTATTCTGACAACGAAAGCATGATGAATCAATGTTTTTCTTCTTATTCTGACAACTAAACGTATAGATATTAAAGGGGATTGTATGAATCAATGTTCTTATGTAAAGGTAACAGCAAATAGGAGAAGTGAAGCTGCAAAATTTGCTCAGTCTTGGAATAAAGTAATTTGTAGTTTCCGTGAAGAAGATCTCATAAGTGACAGGAAAGGCTACACTGTTCAACTTACCTCTGCCTTTTCTCATCCTAGTAATCTTTTTTTTGAAGTTATTGTAGTAGTTGGAACTAAATGGTCATTTGTTATTCCAAGTAGATGGATTTATTGTTGGTTCCTTATTCTTCAGATCCTAGCCTGAAACTTATCCAATGGCCACCATTTTTGTTTGCTAGCAAGGTTGGATATGGCAGTTCAATTTTGATCTAGCGGCTCTGACCCCTGGAAGCGTATATGTACGGATGAGCATATGAAATGTACTGTTAAAGAATATTACGAGTCCTTCAAAACTTGTTTTAAATGCTTTGGTTGTTGCAGAAACTGAGAAAAAGTTTTTTATCATTCCTTATCTTTGGTTGTATTTGTAAGACCCCAACTTATTATAAATAAAATCGAATTTCCTCTAATTATTATTGTGAATAATAAGGTATTAATTTGATATAATTCTCTGGTTATGGGTGAAATGTGCAAAATTTTCAAAATATACAAGTGGTTATAAAATAATCATTGTTGTCGGGGAATATTCTTGTTGTTGGGGAATATTCGTCCGACGGCGCAGTCATTTGTGGGCCTTATAACAGAATAATTTTCGGATAAAGAAAACGACAAGTTTGAGTTTTTATAAATAACGGTGTAGTTGTTACTGTTAACACTGTTGGAATACCCCGTGGTTAAAATACGATGTACTGCTGCGTGGATGCACGCGATTGATGAATTATTGATCCTTACATAAGAAGGCGATTTCGATAATTGTTACAATGAATTCTTTATTCAATATTTTATTTTATTGATTCAATAATTGTTGCGTTGATATTTTATATTATTGTTGTTTCAATAATTGTCACTGCACAATATTTCCCATTATCAGATCAATAATTCATATTATTTGAATAATATTATTAGATAGTATTATTGGCAATGTTTAGAAAGTTCTGTCAAGGAGAGGTTTTGTCACCTAATTGCGCATCAGTAAGGAGAAATTCTTATTGGAAAGCCCCCTCTTTCCTGGGAATGGTCTGGTTGTCATAAATGTGATTCTGTAATATTATTTGTGAATAATTAATTATTGATTCATATGATAAGGAAATATTTATTTTATGTGGATATAAATGTTGGATATATTTATTGTGGTTAAAAATGAAAGAGTTAATGTTGAGGTGTTTTATTAGTATTTTTATCGGAATGAAGGTATTAAAAAAATTAAACCAGTGTTTTTGAGATATATTGCGTAAGTTATAATTTTTAATTCGACCGTTGGATCGTTGTAATTTTTGGATATGTTATACATATATAAGTTGAGTATATGTCCACAAATTTTGAACCGTTAAATATTGACGTATGATTTGTTATGAATTTTAAGAGGTGACTGGTTCAGAAATTGTTGAAGTATCCAAATTTAGCATTTTGGTGGAAAATTCTAGAATTGAGTGGGCTCCACTTGTGGTTGGTGAAGAAATGTGCTGAATTTTATTTCAAATTTGGTGGGTGGGAATAGTAGCGGGTAAAGCCATCAGGTTGCAGGTCAAGTCTGCTAACATTTTCCTATAAATAGAGGGCTAAGTTAGAATTGAAAATCACACCAGAAACATAAGCTTTCTCTCTTTCTCTCTCTATATTATCGAGCGTATTTTGTGAGTATTTAGATACTTTGTGAGTTTCTATTTTTTAGTACAAGTTTCTGTCAGCACTATATCTGAAATTCAGTCAGAAGTACGGTTATTTTGAGTAAGGGATATTATTTTCTTCATATATGATATTATTTCTTCAATATCATTATGCCGGAGTATTGATTTGACTTTTTATCAAATTTGGAACTTTTTCTGTCGGGGTTACTATTCATGTATACGGCACTATTCACGTATACGTCACTATTCACGAATACGACACTATTCACCGAAAAATGAAATTTTCTTCTTTTTGTCCAAGATGTCTATTATGGTTACTATCTTTGATTGTATCCATGTTTTGATCTTTATTCTTGAATTTTGCTTCAAAATTGGTTATTATGGAGTATTATTGATCTTGGATAAGCTGTTATACAAATCCTTACTATTTGTCCTTATGTCTCACTGGATTCGTTTTCTTTAAAATATTTTTCATCATCCTCAGTCCTAAATGATGAGATTACTAAATATCTTTGGCCTGTAGTGCAATGATGAATGATTAACTGATGAATATCTTTGGCCCGTAGTGCGAAGATGAACAGGTGTTGAGATGAACATGACTAACTGGGTGATACAAATGAATATCTTTGGCACAGAGTGCAAAGATGAATATTGATTAAAGATGTATATTGATTGTTGTTACGGGGATAAAATTGATGATGGACTTTTAAATCTTAGAAGATAGTAGAACTCATTCTCTACTTGACTCTTCTAATGGATTGTTGTTTCCGCTGCAGTTGTTGATCTAAAACTTGTTGTCTATTATATTTTATCAGATTTTTCCCTGTTGAAGACTAACGATAATTTGTTGTATATTATCTTAGTCATAATATTCTTTACTGGGCTAGTTGAGCTCACCCTTTTCCTTTTTGTTCCATTTTTCTCAGGAGGTGAGAACATAGCAGAAACTAGTCTGAGTGCAGTGATGGTTCTAGAAAGATGTTTTAGCAGTCCTCACTATTTCTGTAAAATAGTGTTTGAATAATTGTAATGAGGACTTATTTGAGTGTGGATATTGTCTAGAAGACAATATTTGTATTTAAACTCACAATATGTGTTGTTGTATTTTGCACGACAATTGTATTATTGAAGTTGTAGTTTGCTTTCTGTACCATGTATTTGGCAACTCAGAATGGGTGTTGTATACCTATTTTGGGGGCGTCACAGTTGGTATCAAAGCTTTGGGATATGGTCTCAAGCGAGATTAGACACCCCAAATCCGGTGCTTTCATTACCTCAAGATTTGGTGTTCACATAATCAAAACATTCATTTCTAACTACCCAATCATAATAGAATTGAATAATAAAAGAAAACCTGTCCATACAGGATTAAACTTAAATAAAAATCTCTCAGGTTATCTAACCTTTAACAACAATCATTCAAATGCGGAAAATTAAATAACTTCATTACAATCTTTAAATCAAATTCTGAAAGTAAACTATCAAAACTATTACAAGTCTTCAGTATTTATTCATCTTTCCTTTTCCTTTACTGGTACTAGGTACGTCACCCCTTTCAACTTTAGCTGTAAGAAATTTTATAGGCAAGAGTGAGAAAACAAGGCCCACTTGAAATAACAATAAGTAAATCTTTAAACTTTTACATCAATTGCCAATATTAGGCTCAATAGAACTGAACAATATATTCTATTAAATTTCTAAAAATTATAACATTCACTGAAGGTCTAATGACCACGAATCATGTCCACAATTATAAGTAATCTTTCAACTTTAACTTTAACAGTCATAAGACTATAAGGACTCCACGTACTTAGGGGGATAAACCTTTCGTACAATGTATTGTGCACAACCATTTCAACGCTAAGCGTAAACCTCTATTAAAAGAGTTGTTCATCTCAGTATTTAGAATACAAGTTAGCACCAAAGTAATTTTGGGTTGGATAAGCTTTCAAGGAAATTTGGAATTCAACGAACATCAACTAAGGAGTAGTTGAATAAAACCAATAACACTATACTATAGAATAATCGTGATTGGATCAATCATAGTAAACTAAAGTCATGCTTTAGGAATAATCTAATAGCATACCATTTGAATAACTATAGCATACCTTTCTTGAACAATACTAAGCCAAGGTTAATTAGAATTGAATACTAAGCATGCATAGTAACTTGAAAAATAGAAATGTTCGACATTAGTATATATATATAGTTCTGCATGCTAAAAAATAAGTTAAATACAAGAATAACTTCCTCTAGAATAACTTACATTATTATATTATAATCGAATTGAAAATAGTACTTGAATTAACAAGATAATATATTAGAAAACTTGCTTAAAGATAGCTGCACAATTATAAAAGTAGAGTTAGAGAACTTGCCTCGTGCGTAGGTTAAACAATTACTATTCACGTTCACCCCAAGTCCTACACATACCATATGTATTAACAATACACATTAGTTACACTAACATTACCTTTATGAGTTACTTTATTACTCTTAGTATAGCTACTAACTAAGTTTAAGTTTAAACAACATCACATTTTTTCATGAATATTACTTTTTAGCTTTATTACAACTACTTAAGTGATCATGTCATTGCACCACATGCACATTAACAACTTGATACAACATCCTATTACATGTCCAACATGTTATCATTAAGTTATACTAATACACAAAGGGTTGCACTTGCATTCGTGCATCCCGACGCCCTCTGATTGGCTCGAAATACACAACAGTCCTAAAGATGGCCATTTTTAATACAGTTACGGACCTTATATTAAAAAACTTAAAGCATGAAAGTTGTAGGTCTATTCGTCCTCGTTCCGGATCATCTTGAATCAACTCAATCGGAGTTCGTATGAGAAAGTTATGGCCGTTTTACTACAGGAGGTCAAAACTTCCCAACTCAGACAACTTTTTCGGCGCCGGGGCGCGGATCAGTGGCTCCGGGGCGCGAGTACCAGCGCCGGGGCGCGAGTTCCAGCGCTGGGGCGCGAGCTACTGGCCCATTTTTGGCGCTGGGGCGTGAACTTTGGCGTTGGGGCGCGAAATTTGGCGCTGGGGCGCCAAAACTCAGAGAACCTAACGACGAAGAACATAACAACTAAATTTTTTACTAAATGATGCTGCTAACATCTAAATTTACATGAACAACTAACATAATTTACCCATAATCATAACCAATTATTCAAATACTAATTAACAATGCCTAAACCAAGATTTTAAAAACTTAAATTTTGAAAATACGGTTTAAAAAAAACTAAAACTCCATAGTCGATAACACAGTAAACACTGTGAATTCATTAGTAGACCAAAATACTCTATTCAAACTACGTTCCGTTTGTATCTCAATGAAATACCATAAAAAAACTTCAATTTACAGTTTCACAACCAAATTGGCCATTAAAATTGGTACTTACATGATTACATATGGAAATATACCAAGAATACATATACTGACAAATTTTCTTCCTACTGTAGACAAAATTTGAATGCGATTATTGTTTAAACACCATATCTAATTACTATAAACATGTATAATCCCCATAACTTAGTTACATAACAACAATTCGGAAGAAAAACTAGAACTCACAGAGCATAGAAGAAATAGAATTCACAGAGTATAACAAAGCTTCACCGAAATACTCGTAAATAATATTAAAGTGGTAGAACATACCTTCAATTAGCTTATACAATCTTTGTTAGTTGAAGACCAATCTCCCTCAATCTCTCAAACTCTTTTCTCAATTCTCTCTGCTATTCTCTGAACTCTCTCAAAACCCAAAGAACTAGTATGCGTAATATAAAAAAAAAAGCGATATGGCCTTAATAGCCATCATCGACTTACCAAAATAACTTGAAAATTATTATATTTATTATTTATTTTATTTTATTTATTTTATAAATTAGAAATATCAAAAGCCATAAGGCTTGTTTGGCAAACCATTTAATTTTAAAGAATTTAAATCCTTTAGCATTGTTTGGGTAAAACTAGATTAAAACTACTTTAAATTATTTTAATAACTCCTTATACTATAGTTATTTATCACACTTTATTTAATCAAGCTTTCATATTTAATTTAATTAATTCAAATAACCATTAATTAAATAATTCATTTAATCACATAACTCAATACAAATAATTAACCATCAACTTGAAATATCAATATAATAATAATTTTTTAACTCATTAATTATTTATTTACAACATAAATAATTAATCAATTCAAATTAAATAAATATTTATTTAGCAATAAATGCACCAATCAAATATTTATATAATTCAATAAATATTTAAAATTACAATTTAAATTTTCGGATTGTTATAGAGATCGGGGAATAGAACTAGGAGGGGAGAGATGAGTAAATCATTCGCTAGTGTGTCCTATCTAAGCTTATTTGTTGGTCAGTCATAATATAGGGATATAATGTGATATGTTAATTTGTTTAATTAACCCTTGTTTTATGGCAGTATTTAAGAATGGCTGCTGAGAACGTTAACAATGGAGTGTATGAGATCGTGGAACAACCATTAGTTACAAAACCAGAGAGAATGTGCAACGGGAAGGCAATAATCCTCCCATAAACAACACTACCGAATAAATGATGAATGATGGGATGTTCAGAAGTTTTTTGCATTTTATGCAAAACCAGACGAGGGAAACTCGTGCACAGAATATGGGTGGAAATGCTAGCAATGCGCGACTTGGCACAGCTAAGTAGTTCAAAGAGTTGGGACCACCAGAATTTAAGGGAAAGCCGGATCCGATCATGGCAAAAACGTGGGTCAAGCAAATTACCAAGATATTCGATGTCTTGGAATGCACGGAGGAACAGAAGGTTCCATTCGCCACCTTTATGTTCCGAGGTGAGGCGGACTCTTCGGTGGGAGTCGTGAACGCATACTACCCGGTTCGCACTTTCGATGTCTTGGGAAATATTTGAAACTATTCAATGACAAGTTCTTTCACGAAAGTATTAAATCATATGAAGGAGGTGGAGTTTATCGATGAAACAAAACAACATGATTTGTGTCCCAATACGAGGCGAAGTTTGCGAGTTATCGGTTTTGCACCTCATTTGGTCGAAAATGAGGAACGAATGACAAGGATGTTTCTGAGAGGTCTAAAGCTCGAGATTCGACAATATCTTATATCTCATAAATTTTTTTTATATTCAGATGTTGTAAACAGGGCTCAATTATTAGAGCGAGATAGTGAGTATGTTCAACCGAGGGACCACAACCAGGGTCATACCGATGATAGAAGTTATCAGAGCGATGATAACTAACGAGGAGGGAAAAATACGAACAAAGGTGGTAACCACTCGGGTGGTCATCGTGGCCATGATAATAGGAGAGGTGAGTCAAGTGGAAATTTCAGAAAGATGAGATTCAACAATGATGGGAAGACATCAGCAGCAGCACGAGCACCAACAACAAATTCTAGGGGAGGAGAATGACCGCCAGTTAGATGTTACAAATGCGGGAAAGAGGAACATATCAGCCCAAACTGTCCACAACAATCCAAGGAATGTTACAACTGTGGAAAGGAAGGCCACATAGCTCGGGATTGTTCTATAGCAAAACCAAGTTCAACGGGGATGGTGACTCCAAGGGCTGTCCCGGATAAGTCGAAATTAGCGGTTCCTGGAATAGCGTTTATCGTGACTGGCCAAAACGCGAGGAACCCGAACGAGGTGATTACGGGTAAGCTAATCTTGAACTCTTGTGAAGTTTATACCTTACTATATACCGGTTCTACCCATTCTTTTATCTCTCCTGCTTATGCTCAATGTTTAAACTTGACTCCGGAGAAATTAGACTTTGATTTATTAGTGGAGCCTCCGTTGGGTGAAACTTTCGTTACATCCACAGTTTATAAATCTTGCATGATCCAAGTTGGCACTATCAAATTACCTGTTGATCTTATCTCTTTAAAGATACTTACTTTTGATGTGATTTTAGGAATTGATTGGTAAACAACTCATCATGCCAAAATTGATTATTTTCGTAAGGTTGTTAGTTTTCATATTCCTAACCAACCTGTCATACGAATTCAAACAACTAAACCACTAAAATCAGTCACTATCATATCAAGCCATAAAGCTATTCGTTTATTAAAAAACGGATGACAAGCTTTTTTAGCCCATGTTATGGATTTGAACAAAGACAAGTCAGATTTGAATAATATTTTTGTTGTTAGAGAATTTCCTGATGTATTTCCTGAAGAACTTCCCTATCTACCCCGAGCGTGATGTTGAATTCTTTATTGACCTTGAGTAAGGTACAAAACCCATTTCTAAAACCCCATATCGAATGGCTCCTATTGAACTTCAGGAGTTAAAAGTCCAACTACAGGAATTGTTAGACATAGGTTTCATTCGTCCTAGTACATCTCCTTGGGGTGGTCCTGTTTTATTCGTAAAGAAGAAAGACGGGAGTATGCGACTTTGTATTGACTACCGAGAATTTAACCATGTCACCATCAAGAATAGGTATCCGCTACCTCGCATCCGCTACCTCGCATTGATGACCTATTTGACCAGTTGCAAGGAGCATAATTCTTTTCAAAGATCGATCTTCGTTCTGGATATCATCAACTGAAGATTAAATTTGAGGATATTCCAAAGACTGCCTTCAGAACTCGGTACGGGCATTATGAATTCTTAGTCAAGTCTTTTGGATTGACTAATGCTCCTGCTGCTTTCATGGATATGATGAACCGTGTATTCAAGGAATATTTGGATCAGTTTGTTGTTGTCTTTATTGATGACATCCTCATCTATTCCAAAAGCCGTGAAGATCATGAGCACCATTTGAAGTTGATACTTGAAAGGCTTCGTGAAAACAAGCTTTATGCCAAGCTGAAGAAATGTGAGTTCTGGCTTGAGGAAGTAGCATTCCTTGGGCACGTGGTGTCAAAACATGGAGTATCTATTGACCCGGCAAAGATTGAAGCAGTACAAAGTTGGGAGCAACCAAAGTCGGTGACCAAAGTGCGTAGCTTTCTGGGCTTAGTTGGTTATTATCGGAGATTCGTGGAAGGATTTTCTCGAATCGCTACTCCATTAAATCAGCTGACTCGAAAAGATACAAAATTTGTATGGAGCGAGGAATGCGAGAAGAGTTTCTAAGAGCTCAAGAGAGACTTATTTCGCTGTTACAGCAATACCATCCGAATGCGGATGGATTTGTTATATCTGATGATGCTTCGAGCAAAGGGTTAGGATGCGTTCTCTCATGCAACATGGGAAAGTCATAGCCTATGCCTCACGACAACTCAAAGAATATGAGAGGAATTATCCTACTCATGATCTAGAGTTAGCGGCGATCGTTCGCATTAAAATTTGGAGACATTACTTGTATGGGGAAGAAAGTGGAGATTTATACGGACCATAAAAAGCCTCAAATATTTCTTCACCCAAAAAGAACTCAACATGCTTGCAACGACGTTGGCTTGAACTATTGAAGATTACGATCACACTATTCAATATCTTCTGAAAAGCGAACATAGTAGGCGGCGCGTTGAGTAGAAGATCATATCTTGATCGAGTGCGATATTGTCAATGCAAATGCCCATTCTGTATGACTTGCAAAGGATGGAGGTAGAATTAAAGACTCCATGGACCCACATGATGATGGCGAATATCTGAGTAGAAATCGACTTTAATCGATAAAGTTAAAGTCGCTTTCGAGCTACTTGACATGGAGCTGATGCGTATGAAGAAGAAAGTGCAAGAAGGTGATATTCCAAAAGCAAGAATCAATGAAGAAGGAATACTTAGATTCAACTCCAGACTTTGTGTTCTTAACGATTCTGACTTGAAGCATAGAATCATGATGGAGGCACACAACACACCGTTTGCAATCCATCCTGGGAGTACCAAAATGTATCATGATCTCAGACATACATTTTAGTGGAGCAATATGAAAAGAGAGATTGCGGAGTTTATCTCGAGGTGTTTAACTTGTCAACGTGTAAAGGCGGAGCATCAAATGCCAAAGGGTCCATTACAACCACTTGAGATTTCGAAATGGAAGTGGGAACACATTACTATGGATTTCGTTATGGGTCTTCCCAAAGTTTCTCAAGGCATAGATGTGACGCCCCCAAAATTAGGTATACATCACCCATCTTGGGTCGCCACTTACATGGTACAGAATTTAAATACAACTTAATACATAAACTGTGAGTTTAAATACAAATATCGTCTACTAGATATTATACAAACTCAAAAAGGAGTCCTCATTACAATTATTATCACACTATTTCACAGAATAGTGAGGACTACTAATGCTATCTTCGGGACCATCACTCGTTTCCCAGACTAAGTCCCAAATATATTCTCATTTCACGAAGAGAACGGTGAAAAGAAAGGGTGAGCTCAACTAGCCCAATAAGAAATATTATGACTAAGATAATGCGAGAATAAATTATCAATAGTCTTCAACAATGTTAAACCGATAAAATACAATGACAACCGGTTTAATCTGCAATGAATAAGCAATCCATTAAAAGAGTCAAGTAGAAAATAAAGTCTACTATCTTTTAGGTTTTAAAAGGTTTTTCATCATCATTATAGTTGAGACTCACTTTAATAAATATTCCACATCATCGAATCACCCCTCACACTACTGACGAGGATATTCTTTAGTATCACGACCACAATTATTCATGCACTATGGGCCAAGAATATTTGTGTATTCATTAATGGTCATGATCATGCCAACAACTGTCCACACCAATGCACTACTGACCATCGAGGATTTTTATCACATCATTTGTAACATTACGGTCATGATTACAATCAATAGTCTCTCGTCATAATCATACCAAGTCCATCTATGCACTACAGAACACGATGACTTTCAACATAATATAAACATGAGGATGATGACAATGATATAAGAATTCAATAAAACAAGTTCAAGAATTATTTTATCCAGAATTATTAACGTCCAAATTATCAACATGATCTTTTTTTTGTAGAGTAAAATTCAAGAATGATCGGAAGAATATTTCCATGAAAAGATCTTTGGATGAAACGCAAATATCAAGGATATTCCACTAATTTCATGGAGTATAGAAGTCAAAGTTTTAACCAACCGGGTATAATAAAGAATAGAATAACAAAAGAAATCACCATGCATGCGATAGATCAAGACAGCGAAGTTATTCCAACGAAATAATAAATAACGGAACAGTCCTGTAAAACACCTGAGCGTGGATGTTCCAATGAAATAATAGAAGAATGTCACCAAGTATAGGTAAACCGCGATATCAAAGTTATTCCAATGTAATAATAAACAATGGAATAACAATGATTCTCTTCATGAATAAGATGTAATAACACCCCTTACTTTTGGTAGGAGATTAAATCTGCTGACGATGTAGTAACAAAATACTCTTCTTCTTTCTCTCTTATTCTCTCTATACTTTCTCTCTATAGCTTGAATGAATTAAGTGAAAAATAATGAAGCACTAGGCCTCTATTTATAGAAGATTTCTAGCTTAGCACTGCTTGTAGTGTGAAAAGGCAAGTGGCTTGACGATGATGATGTGAAAAGAAAAGTGGTTTGACGCCTGTAATGTGAAACGACAAGTGGTTCGACGCCTGTAATGTGAAACAACAAGTGGTTCGACGCCTGTAATGTGAAACGACAAGTGGTTCGACGTCTGGTAAAGGTAATTACTATTGACGAAGGTAATTACTATTCACAAGGGTAATTACTATTGTGAAGGTAATTATTATTAGCGAAGGTAAATACTATTGACGAAGATAAATACTATTGACAAAGGTAATTACTATTCACAAAGGTAATTAATATTGATTTAAGAGACTCTTAGATGATGACATATGGGCCCCCATAAAATAATCAAACTTACCACAAACGTCTCATAATGAGACTCTTTATATACATTAAGGATTGAATAAATATTACCACAAATCATTTTATTTTAATCAACACATATTTAATCTTTCAACAATTATTAATCATTTATAACTTGTCGTCTCAATTATTGATTTAATACTATAACATATTATCTGAGATGATCTTTGTGACAATAATTGAATCAATAATATAAGAGATATGATGCGTGATAATTCATCGTAGCAATAATTGAAAGCATAGTGAGTGACTTCTCATGTAAGCATCAATAATCAATACTGTGTGCTACTATGCAACCACGCCAGACATTCATTTACTTTACCACGGGGTAGTTCAACAGTTTTAACGGTAACACCTCCGTAGTTATTTTTATAAAATATTTTTGTCGTTTTCTCAATCCGACAATAATTACATTAATGGGGTCCACCAATGATTGAGTAGTTGTATTTATATTCCCTAACAAAAAGAATATTCCCCACCAAACGAATATTTTATAACAACTTGCATATTTTGCAAAATTTATAAATATTACCCACAACTATAACATTATATCAAATTTATTCCATAATATTCAAAAATAATATTTATAGAAAAATTCATCTTTATTTATAAAAGCTGAGGTCTTACAATAGATGCGATTTGGGTTATTGTTGATAGATTAACCAACTCTGCCCATTTCTTATCGATACGTGAGACTTATTCCCTTAAACATCTTGCTCGCATGTACGTTAATGAGATTGTGAGATTGCATGGCATGCCAGTATCCATAATTTCGGATCGTTACCCAAGATTCACTTCACGATTTTGGGTTAGCTTGCAGAAAGCTATGGGCACGGATTTACGATTCAGTTCGGCATACCATCCTCAAACGGACGGACAATCAGAGAGGACTATTCAAACCCTTGAAGATCTATTAAGACTTTGTGTCCTAGATTTTAAAGAAAGTTAGGATCGATGATTTGCTGCTGGTGGAATTCTCCTACAACAACAGCTTATCAAGCAAGTATAGGCATGTCTCCATTTGAGGCGTTGTATGGATTTGAAGTATCGTTCTCGATATCTTTGGGACGAGGTGGGAGAAGCAACGTTGTTGGGACCAGAATTAAATACGCATGACTACGAAAAAGATCCAAATGATTCGACAACGTATTCAAACCTCACAATATCGACAAAAGTGTTATGCTGATCTTCATAGAAAGGACGTGGAGTTTAATATTGGAGATCATGTATTGTTACGTGTTGCTCCATAGAAGGGAGTTACAAGATTTGGAAAGAGAGGAAAGCTCAATCCACGATTTGTTGGTCCATTTGAGATTCTTGACCGAATAGGAAATGTGGCCTATAGACTCGCATTACCTCCAAGTATGTCTCGTGTTCATAATATTTTTCACATATCCATGCTTCGTAAATATGTGAAAGACCCGAACCATATTATTGCGTTAGAACTAGACGAGATAGCCGAAGATTTAACGTACAAAGAAATACCTGTTAAGATCTTGGATAGGAAAGAGCATGTCCTACGCACCAAGGTTATACCACAAGTTAAGGTTTTGTGGAGAAACCATGTTATTGAAGAAATGACCTGGGAGTTGGAATCAGAAATGAAAGCGAGGTATCCTCACCTTTTTGAAACACAAGGTACGTATGTCAATTTCGAGGATGAAATTTCATAAGGAGGGGAGGTTGTAAGATCCCAACTTATTATAAATAAAATTGAATTTTCTCTAATTATTATTGTGAATAATAAGGTATTAATTTGATATAATTCTCTGGTTATGGGTGAAATGTGCAAATTTTGCAAAATATGCAAGTGGTTATAAAATAATCATTGTTGTCGGGGAATATTCATTTGGTCGTGGAATATTCTTATTGTTTAGAATATTCATTTGGTAGTGGAATATTCTTGTTGTCGGGAATATTAAATGCGGCCAGCATGATCATTTATGGGCCCCATAATAGAATAATTGTCGGATGAAGAAAATGACAAGTTTGAGTTTTTATAAATAACGGCGTAGTTATTACCATTAACACTGTTGAATACGCGGTGGTTAAAATACGATGTACTGCGTGGATGCATGTGATTGATGAATTATTAATCCTTACGTGAAGGCACTAATCAATAATTGTTACATGAGTTCTTGCTCAATATTTTATTTTATTGATTCAATAATTGTTGCGTTGATATTTTATATTATTGTTGTTTCAATAATTGCCACTGCACAGTATTTCCCATTATCAGATCAATAATTCATATTATTTGAATAATATTATTAGATAGCGTGGCAATGTCTAGAAAGTTCTGTCAAGGAGAGGTTTGGTCACCTAATTGCGAGCCAGTAAGGAGAAATTCTTATTGGAAAGCCCCCTCTTTCCTGGGAACGGCCTGGTTGTCATAAATGTGATTCTATAATATTATTTGTGAATAATTAATTATTGATTCATATGATAAGGAAATATTTATTTTATGTGGATATATATGTTGGATATATTTATTGTGGTTAAAAATGAAAGAGTTAATGTTGATGTGTTTTATCAGTATTTTTATCGGAGTGAAGGTATTTAAAAAATTAAACCAGTGTTTTTGAGATATATTGCGTGAGTTATAATTTTTAATCCGTCCGTTGGATCGTTGTAATTTTTGGATGTGTTATACATATATAAGTTGATTATATGTCCACAAATTTTGAACCGTTAAAAATGAACGTATGATTTGTTATGAATTTTAAGAGGTGGTGGTTCGAGAAATTGTTGAAGTATCCGAATTTAGCATTTTGGTGGAAAATTCTAGAATTGAGTGGGCCCCACTTGTGGTTGGTGAAGAAATGTGCTGAATTTTATTTCAAATGTGGTGGGTGAGAATAGTAGTAGGTAAAGCCATCAGGTTGCAGGTCAAGTCTGCTAACATTTTCCTATAAATAGAGGGCTAAGTTAGAATTGAAAATCACACCAGAAACATAAGCTTTCTCTCTTTCTCTCTCTATATTATCGAGTGTATTTTGTGAGTATTTAGATACTTTGTGAGTTTTTATTTTTTAGTACAAGTTTCTGTCAGCACTATATCCGAAATTCAGTCAGAAGTACGATTATTTTGAGGTAAGGGATGTTATTTTCTTCATATATGATATTATTTCTTCAATATCATTATGCCGAAGTATTGATCTGACTTTTTATCAAATTTGGAACTTTTTGTGTCGGGGTTAATATTCACGTATACGGCACTATTCACGAATACAACACTATTCACCGAAAAATGAAATTTTCTTCTTTTTGTCCAAGATGTCTATTATGGTTACTATCTTTGATTGTATCCATGTTTTAATCTTAATTCTTGAATTTTGCTTCAAAATTGGTTATTATGGAGTATTATTGATCTTGGATAAACTGTTATACGAATCCTTACTATTTGTCCTTCTGTCTCACTAGATTCGTTTTCTTTAAAATATTTTTCATCATCCTCAGTCCTAAATGATGATATTACTAAATATCTTTGGCCTGTAGTGCAAAGATGAATGATTAACTGATGAATATCTTTGGCCCGTAGTGCGAAGATGAACAGGTGTTGAGATGAACATGACTAACTGGTGATATAAATGAATATCTTTGGCCTGTAGTGGAAAGATGAATATTGATTAAAGATGTATATTGATTGGTGTTACAGGGATAAAATTGATGATGTACTTTTAAATCTTAGAAGATAGTAGAACTCATTCTCTACTTGACTCTTCTAATGGATTGATGTTTCCTCTGCAGTTGTTGATCTAAAACTTGTTGTCTATTATATTTTATCAGATTTTTCCCTGTTGAAGACTAATGATAATTTGTTGTATATTATCTTAGTCATAATATTCTTTACTGGGCTAGTTGAGCTCACCCTTTTCCTTTTTAATCCATTTTTCTCAGGAGGTGAGAACATAGCAGGAACTAGTCGGGGTACGGAGTAATGGTTCTAGAAAGATGTTTTAGCAGTCCTCACTGTTTCTGTAAAATAGTGTTTGAATAATTGTAATGAGGACTTATTTGAGTGTGGATATTGTCTAGAAGACAATATTTGTATTTAAACTCACAATATGTGTTGTCGTATTTTGCACGACAATTGTATTATTGAAGTTATAGTTTGCTTTCTGTACCATGTATTTGGCGACTCAGAATGGGTGTTGTATACCTATTTTGGGGGCATCACAGTATTAACTGACCATTCCATATTAGTCAGGATATTATTATCACATCAACGACACTTCAGCTTTCTTTTTAAACTCTTCTATTATATGCTTTTATTTGATGGTGTTATTTGTTGTTTTTGACTTTCTTGTCTATTCTTTTAATTTCAGTGGGCACTCTCTCTCTCTCTCAACTATCTTTTACCCCCCCCCCAACTACTATGTATTTTGCTATGCCTAGAGTTGTTAAAATGATCTAGTCGTATATAGTGTTCTCTCCCATTTTGACATTCCTTTCCATTTTTAAGTCCTCATATGCCTGTTAAATTTTTGTTTTCAAATATTCCAGTAGCAAGCCATCTCTTTTTTATTAAGCAACCAATTCCATTTCCTTCCGATTAATTCCTAATTGTCTCTTTATTAATTTTGTCATGTCCATCACCCCACTCGTTCAAAAAAATATGGGTACCAAAAACTACATCTTTAAAAATGAAATAGAATAATTAACAATACTTGCAGATAGCATCGCCCAGGAAAATATTTTCTACTATATATAACCAAATTAAAATACTACAACAACTTTTCTCAACCAAAACTACAAATGTTCTTGCTCGTTCTGCATTGATTCATTATCAACAACCTTTAGTGCTTGTGTAGAGATGACATCTTCTCCACCTGAAATCATTGAAATGGTAGCCGTTACGGGATCAAGGTCAATCATTGGTTCCTCAATAATTAGCTTTAGAGCTTTGAAAAGATCCCCTTCTGCCCCTAGGTCATATTCTAATATGGTGGATGCCTGAACCACAGATTCCATAATCAGAAAATAAATCAACAAGTATTAAGATTTTTTAGCAATGGAAAAAAAAGGATAGGCTAAATTCACTACCTACTAATATGATTCATTGTTGATACTGGGCTCAAACTTGAAGATGAACTCTTTTTGTTGATACTGGGCTCAAAAGTGAATCCTCAACTACAAGTTGACATCAGAAATTTGATAAAAAGAAAGATCAAACAAGGGATGGAAAAACAAATCCATGGCCAAGTTGTCCTTGCCATTGATAAAAAATGGAAAAGAGAGCATTCAACAAAAAACGATGATTTCCATTCTTTGCATCTTTCATAAGCAAAACCAACACAAATAGAACTGGAATGCTTTCAATATATATCTTTATTTGTTTAATTGATAAGAAAACCCAAACTTTTAGACAAAGGAAAACATTAGAACTCTTATACTATTCAACACAAATTCTTTACCTTCAGAAGCAAGTTGGAAAAAAAACACTTCATACACAACCAAAAAGATATCAAACAAAAAAACTATATCAATGGAAGGAAAGGGGATAGGACCAAGGAATGGAAGAGGATACACATAAAGCAATACAATTTTGATATATGTAAGGCTTTGGTTTTCAGAAACCAATCAACATTCTAATCTTCTTTATAAAATTAGTAGGGAATCCATACCCAGATAGCTATAGTAAACTTGCGAAATAAGGGATCATTTTGTGGAACAAGAGATGAACTAGCTTTCAACTTCGCAATTTCATCATCAAACAGCTCATTAAAATCTGTTAGATGTATTAGAAACATTAAAACATAATAATAGTTTGAAAAATAAAAGAGTAACTATTTTTAAACATGAGATATTGCATTCACCTCTTCTCCAAGCTCATACCCGTTCCCAACTGATTCAATTGCTAAAGAAAAATTCATACAATCTTTAGAAGCTTCCAACAACCGAATAAAACTAGCTTCCAGCTCCTTCACCTGCAAAAATATTCATATAAATTTATGTAAAAAGTAGAGAACTTGGTGTTCTTTGCCATCAAAATAAGGTTTTATAAGCTTGAAAACAAATAATTTCATATTTGAAGTGGGGTCCAAGTTTAACATGTGTCTTTCATAAGCAGAACCAGCACAAGATAGAACTGGAATGCTTTCAATATATGTCTTTTTTTTGTTTAATTGACAAGAAAACCCAAACAATATAATAATGAAGGATTAAATCATAAACATTTCAAAAGTTCTTAATTATGTCTTAATTCACCTCAATATCCCCAAATGGGATTCCTATCTGTGCCATTTAAAAAATACCAACTTGCAAGTGGGATTTGTTTCCAACTCTAGTGCGATTCAGTATAATTTGACATGACTATAAATCAGAAAGAAGAAGTCACTGCATAACTACGAAACAAATAAAAGAAATGAAGAAATTGAAGAATCCATATTAATCTTGGACATAAAAGATAAAAAATTAAATGACTAAATTTCAGGTCACCTAGTTGAAGCAGTGGCTGATGCATCTAACGGAACCCCGCCTCGCCTCGAAATAAAGCCTAGATACCGAGGATAGGAATCAACATGGTTTGTTGCACCAGATCTGTTGTAGTTGGAATTGAAACAAAGCTTGGGCGAAAATGAACTAATTGAAGCAATAGCGCATAAACCCTAGGAGAGAGAGAATCGGAGAGAATGGTGGAGGTGGCCGACGTTGGAGTAGAGAATCGGAGAGAATGGAGGAGGTTATCTGAAGAGAAGAATGGAACGCGATTTTGGGAGTAGAGTTGTAACAACCCGATATTTTTTATATAAATAAATAGGAAATTTTGCGTATAAATTTTTTATATATATTTTAAGGATGAGGATTTGTACAAGATATTGTGTATATGTATTTATGTGGTAAATAAAAATATATTTATTACATAAATGATTACAAATAATTTTATTTTAGGATTATTGATTATTATAAAGTATATTCTTATAATAATTAATTTATAGTAGAAATGTTTTATTAATTATTTTCCATGAAAATATAAGCATATATTATTTAAATAATATATGGAGTAATTTATAAAATAATTATAATAATTATTTATTATATGAATTTTAGTACGACTTATTAACTTAATTATTTTACCTTAATTATTAAGGTTAAATATGAAGAATAAATCGATATGGAATCCAAACCCTAATTTTGGACTATTATCAAGAAATGAGAATAATAATATAATATTAATTATATTTTTATTTTTCAATTACTATAAATATGCACTTTTATATATATATGTATTAAGAATGGTTGGTCAATTATGATGTTTAATTTTTAAATCCTAATATTAATCGGTTAAACCCTAGTTTTACTAAGGAAAACCCTAAGTTGAAAATTAATTGTGAGTTTAAGATTGTTATATAAGCGTGTTATATTTTTATGTTGTGTAATAAGTGATTAATTAGGTAAACCCTAATTAAAGTTCTAAAAACCCTAAATAATTTTTAGAAAATCCTAAATTATTAAAAATCCTAATTTTAAGTGTTAAACCCTAGTTTAAAACTCAATTATGAGTTCGAGATTATTATGTAATGATGTTATATGATTTTATGAATAATTAGGTAAACCCTAATTAACATTTTGAAATATTAATTTCTAGAAACCCTAATTTCTATAATTAGTAACCCTAATTAGAAATTATAAAAACTAATTACTAATTGTAAACCCTAATTGCTAAATTAGCGAAGTTAATTATAATTAGAGATATTAAACCCTAATGTTCCTGTATAAATTAATTAGAAACCTAATCTAATTAACATACCCTAATTGTCTAATTTTAGAAACTAAAATTTTTATTTTATTTTATTTTTTTATTTTGTGTAAACCCTAAAATGTAATTCTAGAAAACTAATGTTGGAAAACCTTAGGGTTAAACCCTAAGGGTCAAACCCTAAGGGTTTTCAAGGATTACAAAATTGTCCTTAAAATTCCATGCAAAAAGACTAAAATACCCCTCTTTGGATATTTTATTGAGATAACTTGTAAATCTATACAAAATGGAGTGGGTGACCAACTTGTTTGACAAATGTGACTAAAAAATGACAGAAACTCAGCCACTCAATCAACCATTACATTGTATCTAGCCTTGTATAAATAGATTTGGAGAGAGAGAGAAATTCATTTGCATGCTCATTTTTTGTACCAACTCTCAACTTATCTCTCTCAACTCAAAACCCAGGAAAATATAGGCTAAATCAGTTCCATAAACAAGCTCCACGTTTATCACTAACAGATCAGGAGGCCAGAATCAAAAATTTTCTTAGAAAGGTATAAAAACCCTAGCTATAATATGACCATGATCTGCATGTTTGATGTTATGATTAAGTGTTAAAATATGTTGTTTAAGGTGTATAATGATGATTTGGGTTGCTATATGTTAGATCCATAACATCTAGAGGCTCGGATTTGAAGATCTACAAAATCTGGAAAATTTTTGTTTTGGTTTCTGACAACAAATGTCAGGCCTTGTATCTCTGTGATCTTTAATGATTTTTGTGTTTTGAAAGTTTATAGTTGTAGTCTGCTATGAGATCTGTTCTCTGGATCATGAATCAGGCCTAGATAAGGTTTAGATTGCACGTTATTCGTGGTCAAACCGCGTTGACCAAAGATTGGTCGGTGGAAATCTGGCATTTATGAACTTGCTTGAAAGCTCTAACAATGAAGTTCACGGGCCCGCATCTTTATGTTGTTAGTTGTTTGGTTTCTTTTGTTGTAATAAGTTTGTTTGTTTGTTGTTTATACTATATAATTAAACATAGAACATCTAAATGAATAACGAGATTCATGTAGTATGCAATCGAACCATGTAAGAAGATCACGATTTCGTTTTCTAGGTAACCCGAGAAAGCGTATGATCGTGATTTCCGCATATGGGTTAATGGAATTAATATTTAAGCGAGTTAATTGATGTTATGGATTTTATATGTGATCTATTTCTTCATGTACATGTTGGTTAGCTACTGCAAATTAAATCACGAAACAATCACGGGATCATAAGTTATGGGAGACCAAAGTGAGCAGTCGAAGCTTGTTCTTCATTTCATTTCGGTAACCCGAAATGAAGAAAACTCTCAACAAACTTGTTCATGAGCCTAGATCTTGCAATTATGTTATGTTATGAACCTGTTGGTGGCTGGATCTTGTAGTTTTGCACGTGTACTACAAGCTCTGACAAAGATCATGCCCAGAATCATCACCGCTTACAAAATATTGTTGGTCAAACTAGCTACCTCGTCAACTGACATGGGTTTCTAGGTTTGGCCAAGAACAGCTCAAGAACACCTATAGCGACCGTTTTGTCGCTAAAGGGCCCTTTAGCGACAAACAGTATATATTATTTTCCAAAAATTAATTATTTAATTAAATAAATAGAAAAAAATAGTTTTTAATTATGAAACATACCAAATAAATTATTAAAAATTATTTCAAATTCTAAAAATTTGTTTTTAAGTATTTTAAATATATTTCATAAATATTTAATATTTTGGAATAATAAAAGTATTTAATTTATTTAATTGTAATATTAAATAAATTAGTTAAAAATGATTTTAATATTTGAAAAATCATTTAAAATTATATTATGATATAAGAAAATATTTGAAGTTATTTTTAATGACTTTTAATATTTTGTGATAAATTTCATTAATAAATTAATATTAATGATAATTAAGTTATTTACTAAATGAATTAAATAAATAATTAAAATTGATTTTATTATATTAAAATCATTTTAAATGATAATAAGGTATTTAAAAATATTTTAAGTTATAAAATATAACTTTTAATATTTAAAGATAAATTTTGTTAATTAATTATTATTAATGATATTAAAGTTATTTAATAATTATATTAAATAAATTGGTTTAAAAATGATTTTAAGATTATAATAATCATTTTAAATAAAAATAAAGTGTTTAAAGATATTTTAAGTTATAAAATATAACTTTTAATATTTAAAGGATAATTTCATTAATAATTTAATATTAATAATTATTAATTTATTATTAATGATATTAAATTTATTTAATAATTATATTAAATAAATAGTTTAAAAATGGTTTTATTAATTTAAAAAGGATATAAATGAATTAAAAATATTTTAAGTTATACTTAATGACTTTTAATATTTTGATAAATAAAACATTAATACTTTAATATTAATGATTATTATTTAAAAATGATTTTAAATATTTTAAAAATTATTTAAGGGTAATATTAATACTTTAAAAGTATTTTTAGTTATTATAAATAACTTTAATATTTTAGAAATGATTTCATTAATAGTTTAATATTAATTAAATATTAATGATAATTGAATTGTTTAATATTTAAATCCTTTAATAATGATTTCGATGTTTGAAAATTCATGATAAATTATAATAAATGTTTTAAAATTATATTAAGTCATAATATGATTGATACTAAATTACGGGACAGAGTATTAGACTCGATAATTACCCGATAAAGCTGTCGGTACACCGATATGTTTCAGAAATTGATCTGGACTTAGATAATTTAATTAGATATGTGATTATATGTGATTTAATGGTTGTTAAACATATGTGACAATGTGATTATGTTATGTTCTAACTGCAATAAGTAGTATTATGTGATGAGATATATTGTTCTAATCGAACGAATGATCTGATTAATGATAGGTCATGATATAAAAGATAGAACTAAATTACGAATCGTATAGCGACAGCATCGAAATGATATCTTACCTTTGCATTTTCTTTATCTGATGGACATGAGTAAGAATATTTATGAATTATATTATTACTATACAGATTATTAACCTTATATTATATACGCTCATTGATTATCAACATGTTAGTATATGGTAATTCGGATATATATTCTGATCGTTAATTTCTATAAATGGTTATACAAGTGTCCCCATTTGGATAATCATTGTATTTAATCACATGTTGATATACCTTTGTCAATTACTCGTATATATATATATATATATATATATATATATATATATATATATATATATTATTGTTGAACAAGATAAAACCTTTGATTTGGAACCCAGACAAGTATGAACATCCCTACACGGGAAAACTGTTTATGCACCCAAGGTGGACAGAGTGAATGATACCCTCGTTCTTGCACGTAGTATTGATCAATGTAGGGCATAACGGGCTAATCACCCCCCGTGCCCGTAAGTTATGACGGTTTGCAGATGAATTTCTGTTTAACCTTTTCGAAAATGAAAACAATGTTCATAGCATGCATATCACCTAAACCCTATTTATAGTCAGTACGTAGTTTCAAAATTTTGGTATAGAATTGATATATTATTATCATTGGTACAGATTACTTCACAACTGTTGAATCGTTATAGAAGGGTAGTATAAAGAAAATATTTAAATTTTTTCAGCTTATATATATAATTGATATTACTTGTTGGGCACTCAAATGCTCATCCTTGCTTAATTTAAATGTATTCAGCTAAGTGTGAACGACCAGAGAGCTCTGCTAGGAACAAGGGAAAGGGAAAGGTTGCTGAATGAATGAATGTTATCTTATGTAATAGTTAACTTCAGTAAGACGATGATATGAAATTATCTATCATGGGTTGTAATGAATGTTTAAAGGTTACGTACTTGGGATTCAGACTCTGATGATATGTAAATTAAATTGATCTTTATATTATTGTTATTATTATTAGTATTATTCCACTCATAGAAATGGTATCGTAAAGCACCGAGTTCGGGTTTCAAGTACTCGGATTTAGGGGCTCTACAAGAGTGCCCTGAACCGTGTTTTTCTTTTTAAATCAATTGGGCCAAACGACGTCGTTTTGTATCTTTGTGTTAAAAAAAGTACATGGTATGGTATGTACCATTATCCCCATATATATATATATATATATATATATATATATATATATATATATATATATCTTCATCAAACTCTATTTGATTGAGCTGGGATTTACAAATGGTGTGTTTACTGCTTATATATATATAATACTTATATATATATACATAAATATTTATATCCATGCTTAATGAAAAAGACTTTGATGACATGATATATATATATATATAAGTATTTATATATATAAAGCGATGGCAAACGCTCCGAATATTATAATCGGTTTCAATTGAGCATAGTTCGATAATATATATATATATATATATATATATATATATATATATATATATAATTTGAGTGAATATTTTTGAACCCAGTAATAATGAGTAGGTTATTTAGATCTAACTCCTCAGCTAGTCACAGGTCAACCTTGTAAACAATACCCGATATAGTTAATCAAGATTATATTTTAAATTCTTTTGCTTCCGCCCCAAATGGTATCAGAGCCAAGTGTTTGTTCGTTTCTAGCGCCCAGTAAGATCTTTTAATTTACTCCATTAAAACTGTTTTCAAAAATTCTTTTGTTCTTTACTGGAAGTCACCTAACTTCTTGTAGAACACCTTGTTAGATTGTCAACCCTAGGTAAGTCTCTTGTCTTGAAGCGATGGGGGTTTTTGAACAATAGGTATGTAGTCTACTCGGTAAGAGGGTGTGAATGGAAGATAAAGAGTGAATATTTTTGAACCCGATAATAATGATTAGGTTATTTAGATCTAACTCCTCGACTAGTCACAGAGTCGACCTTGCAAACAATACAAACATAGTTAATCAAGAAAAAAGCGAGTTATGAAAATATCGATCGAGTTTTGCATAAGCTGGAATATACCAGAATCTCTCGAAGGAAATTTATCGATCGACATTTTAGATAATTTTAAAAGCTGATTATAATGTTAAAAGCAGGTTGAAAAGGTTTATGCTATTAATAAAGAGTATGAAAATTGTAGCCTTCTTTCCCCGGATGTTATTAAAAACATAGGAAAAAGGGTTATAATTTCATTCACATAGGTTTAGTTCAAGTAGTACATTAAACCATTAAACATTAAAGGAATTAATTCAAGCATCTACCTCATCTCGGAGATGCTAGATTTTTGAATTACTATCCAAGCATTATAGGTGCCATGGAAGCAAGTGATGCACTGATGGTTCTATCCATTTTAATTGCTTTCAGGACTTCACACTTAGTCTAGTGATCGAGTATCTATTAAAGGCTTTAACATTAAATATTAAAGCAATGGGAGAAATTACACAAATGATTGAAGGTTCTCAACGATTGCTTTGATCTATAGGATTTATTATAAGACCATGAAGACTAATTTAAATGTCCATGCTCTTAATAAAAGCCCTAAAGATCACCTTCATGATAATTGAAAGTTCAACTAGTGATGCTAATATCCAATCCTAGAATAATTCTTTGGAAAGATATTACATTACCCGGTTAATGGATTTTACCATGCGAAATACCACAACATCACATGTAGTTAACAACGTAGTAAACATAGAAAACATAAGGCAATTTTACGATGGAACTGTCAAAGTTAGCTTTGAGCGTTCCGAAGACCGATTATTATAGAAGACTATTCTAGTTCTTGACTCATTACATGGATGCTGCTAGAAGAGATTCTAAAGTCCTTAGTAACCCTACATAAGAGACATCAAGTTCAAAGAATTTTAAATCAAGGTCGAAGCAAGTCATCCTTGTTATTCTGTCATCCTCGAATGATTCGGTAGAAGAAGAAAGCTCTTCTTCTCAGAGCTCATTCGAGCTTCCAACTCGATCGATTTTGATGTTCGATTAATAATCAATTAAGAGTCATTAAGAAAGATTTTGTGTTAGATTGGACTAATCGGTAAATGACTTTAACTCCAAATCTAATAAAATTAAAGAGACATCAATTTAGAAAATCACCCAAGCGAAAAGGAAAGGGATAAAATAGTCGATAAATGGAAAAATTTATTAATAATGAAAAATTAATATTACCTTCATGATTGGTATGATCGATATCAATTTAAATGCAATGTTATAACTAAGACTCGATGGATTAAGGAAGACAAATATAAGGTCTCATCTAGTCATCCACCCTTAGAATCATCTTGATTTGATAAAAAATACTTGATTCTGACCGGTCCATTTAAAATCTCCAATGGTGTAAATGATGATAAAAAAAAAATCATAGAAACGATTAAATTTTAGTAACCAATACCTATGGCTGTAGGAAAAGCAGTTAGGCGAGTTGAAGAAAAATTTGAAGAAAATATAATTAAAAAACCCGAGTCAAAAATTGTTCAACCACTACTAAAACTACGGAAAATAGAAAAAATTAGGTTTACCTAATAAAGATAGTGATCTTCTGATGGCTATTGATCGAGTTATTTAAAAATTAAAAACAAAAGGCGAACCGAAACAAAGCGGTACTATTACTATTATCGATCAGATTATTTACGATAATGAAAAGCGAATGAAATCGGTCAGATGATCGATCGATGCCACTTGATTCAAGACATTCATGAGCGATTAAATAAGTTAACAGATTCATGTCTGAGTATGACGAGAAATTGGTATTCTAGACCAACTCCTCCAGTTACAATTTAAAGAGAAAATCTAGATAAACAATTTTACATTTAAATCTAACAAAATCTCTGAATGGAACATTGACGGATTTAGTGAACAAGAAATCCTCAATAAGTTAAATCATATATCCATGGTAGCAAACATCTATCTAACCAAATTCAACACTCTGACTCAATCAGATATTGTTGAATTATTGGCCAGTGGATTTACAGGTATTCTCAGATCTTGGTGGGAAAAACATCTCACTGAAGATTCTAGATTATATATAATCCATGCTGTTCAGTTAGACGCTGACGACAACCCGATTTTTAATGAAGCTATAGGCATAGAGCCACCTGATGGAGTAAACACTTTAATTTATACTATAATAAAACACTTAATAGGAACCCCGGTAACATCAACTTTGAAAGAATCCACGATCGGTTGAGTAATCTCACTTGTCCCACTCTAAGTGATTTTAGATGGTACAAAGATGTTTTTACTTCAAAGGGTTATGATGCGAAATGATAGTAATAAACCATTACGAAAAGAGAAATTTGTCGATGGTTTACCATCCTTATTTGCTCATAAGGTTAAGTGAAGAACTAAGTAAAGATTTGGGATATATTGATTATGATAATCTCACTTATGGTGACATAATCGATTATATTCAAAAGATAGGATTAAAAATGTGCATTGATTTCAAGTTAGCCAAACAAGCCGGTAAAACAAAGAAGAAGGCTAAATCGAGTAAGGAACATTACGTGAAGCGGTATGGTTTACCCCACAATGGCTCCTTGAGGCGTAAACACTTGGCGTAAACATATTGACTCTCACGAAAGTCGTAGGCGCCATAAAAAAAAGCGTAGTCATCATAAAAATGAGAATCAAGATAATTATTATAATAAGCCAAAACCCGGTAATAAAAAACATAACAAAAGACCTAAAAAATTTGATAAGCGTAAAATTGTGTGCCCGAATTGTGGGCAAAAAGTCATTATAAAAGTGAGTGCAAAATAAAGCGAAGTTATCTCGGTTAAATATTACTAGTGAAGATCACGAGTATATATTAGAGTTAATGAGAATAGAAAATGAAGTTAGTAATAATGAAGACTCTAACATTTCATATTCCTCTGATAATAACTGTAATAGTGATTCTAGCAGTAGCGCAGATGAAGTCACCATTTGTGCTAAAAATTGCAATGAAAATTGTTGCACTAAAAGGATTAATGTGATCAACAAGGATGATGAAGAAAGTTCTTTGTTGATTGACTTAATTAGTAAAATCAACGATCCTAAATTAAAAAAGCCCAATACAAAAAAGCAGTTAAGAGATTTATTAACTAAAGATCTTTAGAAAATGATAAGTTTATTAAAGCTAAAGAAAAACCAATTTTTAGTCTTAATAAAAACTTAGAAAGATTTAAATCTCCGATTAAAGAAGCTAGTCTTCTAGAATTAAATCGAAAGTTAATAAATTAAAGAAAGAGATAGCTAATCTAAAGATAGAAGTCTACAATCTAAGAAAGATTTTGATAAAGGCACGATCTTGGATCAATGATTCCTCGTCCGGTGATGAAAATCAAGATGAACGAGAATCATACGGTACTAAAGATATATCGAGACCTATTTATTCAAGGTCTTTCACTTAAAAAATTAAAGACATCACCATTCGAGGAAATGATGCGTATCTATTAACCTAGTTGTGGATAAAAACTTTTCAATACGACTTCTTGCCTTGGTTGATCACAGTCTTGATTTAAAGCGTATCCAAGAAGGTTTAATTCAACTAAGTATTCTGAAAAACCGGTAAAAATTGAATTGACTAATGGTAGTCAAATGGAAATAAAATATAAATTACCTAAAGTGCATTTTTGTCGAGATAACATGTGTTTCAAAACATCTTTTGTTTTGATTAGCAATCTTACTGAAACAAAATTATTTTGGGTTTACCATTTATATATTTATTATACCCATTTACTACTAGTAATGAAGGTTAACTTTGTAAATATTTAGGAAACAAAATAACATTTAAGTTTCTTATTAAGCAGAAAGAAAGAGATTTAAAATTTATTCGAGAAGAATCCATTTTCAAATCATTGAGATTAATAAAAGCTGTAAATCTACATTTGAATTTCTTGAAAGAAAAATCAAATATAAAAGAATTGAAAACAACTTCAAAATGAAGAGGTTAGGTTAAAAATTGAAAAGTTAAAAACATACATGAAGAATAACCTTTGTTACGATTCCCCGATGCCTTTTGGCATAGAAAAAAACATATGGTTAGGCTTCCTTATGCTAAGGAATTCAAAGAACATTTGATTCCCACTAAGACTAGGCTATTCCGGATGAGTCGTGAACAAATGGAGTTATATAAGAATGAAATCAATGATCTCCTCAATAAAGGGTTAATTAAACCTAGTAAATCCCTTGGTCTTTTCTTGCTTTTTTTTATGTCGACAATGAAGCGAGAAAAAAAGCGAGGTGTTCCTCGTTTAGTTATCGATTACAAACCATTAAAAAAGCTCTTAGAGTGGATTAGGTGCCCCGCTTCCCAACAAGGGCGACCTTATCAATAGGTTAAATATTGCCACCATTTTGATAAATTAGACCTTAAATCCGGGTTTACGGCAAATTGCCATTCATCCGATGATCGATACAAAAGCGGACATTCACCACTCCATTTGGACACTATGAATGGAATGTTAGAGCATTTGGCCTAAAAAATGCTCAGTGAATTTCAAAATATTCTCAATGACATATTAAACCCTTTCGACCATTTTATAGTTGTTTATATTGGCGACATTCTTGTTTACTCAAGACTATTGAAGAACATGAAAAACATTTAAAATCGTTCTTCACTACCATTAAATTAAATGGTCTTGTTCTTTCTCCTTCCAAATGCGATTTTGTTTGGTTAGAATAAGGTTTCTTGGTCTTATTAGGACTGAAGCAGAAAGGAAAAAACAGACCATTACTAACGATGTGAAGAAGCGATTTTAAATGTTTTATGTTCATCAATAATCTTGGATATGAAGAATATGTCGATAATCTGAAATAAAAAACACCCCTTCTTCATTCGTCAAAATTCCGATGATTCCTTGATTTCTGGAAAAATTTCTTTTGACAGTGTAAATTATAGAATTTCTGTGAATTATTTTCTTTCCTAAATGATCGATGTAATCAAATAAATAAATGAAAACCCATATTTTGAGATTTGTGGTTTACAATTAAAATGCACTGGAAATTTGAATTTAATCTGAATAATGGTTCATTTATTCATCAAATGATAAATTCTATCTTTAGCTCTTGTAATTTATTAACTTTTATTCAATTTCGAAGACTATGAAATGATCTTTGTTAAGAAACTTCATTCACCAAGTAGATGAATTTGATTGACATCATCAATGACAACATTATCGATTTTTCGCCCTACAATTGGGTACACACAATTGTTACTTATCAGAATCATTATCTTCATTCTCATTTTATGATGACTACGCTTTTTTCAATGTTTTTCGATAGTTTTACGATGGTTATCATAATCAATATATCCCAAATCTTATCTTGTGGTGAAACCGTGAATGTGGAGGTATGAATTTTTAAATGTGACTAGAAATAATCTTGTGTGATGAAGGATCTGGTGAGAACTTCTTCGTGATCTTTATTGAATCATCAGAAATTAGCTGTGTTTTCTTTGAAATGGAATTCGAAATTACTTAATCATTTTCTATATTTTATCATTCTTAGACTATGGAAGGTAATATACATCTTTAAAATTTATGAATTTTCTTTACACCATCAGAGTGTGAAAATTGATATTGAGTTTGGGTTGAACCTTGATCATTGTGGTTTCTCTAACATTTTAATATTTAAAGTATACATAAGAGTTAAGAATTCGATAACTTATCATAAGTAACCGAGTGATTGACAATATCTTTCCAAAAGAATCGTGATTAATTAATTGTATTAACGGCATATAGAATTAAAAATCTAAGATTTGGTTTAAATTAACTGGGTTACAAATTTAGCTGAATACTTGCTTTTTCAAAAATTATTCAATATTCAAAACTTTTGAATTCTTGAAAATTGTGGCATTACTTAACCTATTGATAAGGTTAGTCCTTGTTGGGAAGAAATACCTAATCCACTCTAAGACCTTGTTTAATGGTTTGTAATTGATAACTAAACGAGGAACACCTCTTTCTTTTTCTCGCTTCATTGTTGACATAAAAAGCGAAGCAAGACCAAGGGATTTACTAGGTTTAATTAACCCTTTACTGATCGTGAGTTTGAGAGGTTCATCCTCCTCGCGGGTCCGGGTCACCCTATTGGCCCAAGTAATCACTGGAAGGTACCTTAGTCCTTAGTCCCTGCCGATTACCCATCGTATATATATATATATATATATATATATATATATATATATATATATATATATATAAAGGATCAGTGCATAATCCTTAAGTTGCATAACGCTTAAGTTGCATAATTTTATCAAAATGACGTAGTTTTGATAAGTTGCGGTGGCATTTTTGTAAATACCATGCCACCGCGTATTTACAAAAATTCCACCGCATCCCTCCAAAACTACGTCGTTTTGATAAAATTATGCAACTTAAGGCGTTATGCAACTTAAGGATTATGCACTTGATCCTTTTATATATATATATATATATATATATATATATATATATATATATATATATATATATATATATATATATATGAGCAATTAAAAGCCATGGATCGACGATCCGGGCATACCCACACAACACAACTCTCAACGTGAATAGATATGTAGGTATAGAAATGAGAAAAAGCTTAAAAATCTGAAATATCTTACAGTGGCTGCCAAAGAAGACTTCAGATAGCTTTTGATGAATGAATACTCGGTTTGCACTGATTAAATTTCAATATGTGGTAAAACACGAGCCCACAAGTATTTAGAAAAAGGAAGTACTCAGTTTGGAGCACTATTGAGGCGTGTACAGAGTGAAATGTACAGGGTTTCCTTGCTCTTCCTCTTCTTAAAATGGCCACCCCAAGCCTTTTATTTATAGAGGGGAGCCACAGTCCACACTTATGGTGCAGGGAGCCCCGGCCTCTCTGGTGTCGTAGTCTCTCGTAATACGTGCACCCGTCTGTGTTATCTCTGCTTTCAAACCTTCATAACTTTCAATCCGGGCATTCGATTAAGGCGCGCTATACCTTTTCAGAATGCTATTGTCAAGTGCTACACAATGACATGGGATAAGAGGTTTTACAAAGCCTGGAAGACGGGTCCATGACCAGATCTTAAAGTCTCCAAATTCTATCCGATGTGCTGTCTTGCGTAGTAGTCACTCAAGATTTTGAGCTATAGTTATTGTGGGACACTTCGTATGAAATATTGGTTGAAATAATTTTGGGATGACGTGAATGTAGTATCGAGGTGGAAAAATGATGATTTTACCCCTCATCGGGGTTATCTCCGACTTTGTGCAGATGTAGCAGTTGTTGCTTAGGGTTATCTCAGAGATTGGCTGCTGTGAGCGCTGAATATCCTCAGGGTTGTCTCTGAGGTGTGCTTGTCCTCCCAGGGTTATATCTGGGGTTAGAAGTGAGTGCCTTGGGGTTATCTCTGAGGTTTGGAACTGACTTCTCCGGGGTTATCTCCGGAACTGGAACTTAATTCCTCAGGGTTATCTTCGAGGTTGGAACTGACTTCTCCCGGGATTGTCTCCAGGATTGAAAATGATTATCTCGGGGTTGTCTCTATGACAAAAAAACTGATTATCCCGGGGTTGTCTCTAGGATTGAGATGATTTGACTTCCAGGGTTATCTCCGTAAGACGATTTTGCCCTCCTACAAGGTTAGTAAGAAGAATGAAAAATTTTGAGTGTCTACATATTATATGCTTAAATCGACTCTTTTTGCTTCATTACGCAAATTATTACCCAACAATTTATTTCTTCACGTAATATATATATATATATATATATATATATATATATATATATATTAACTCCCAATTACAAGTTACACCAAACATGTACACATCACATATAGAAAATAATTTATAGTTTTTTTAGCACATTATAAATTGTTTATATCAATTTATTTACATATAACAAATATAATTTAATATATTTATCATATTACGTAAACATACATATTCTTCATAATTCATAAAATAATTTATAAATTCATATATTAGACAAGACATTTAATTTAATGTTATTAAACCTTTTAAGAAGGGGTATTGGCTCAAACCCTAGTTTTTCCTATCTGTATAGAAAAAGGGCGTACTCTCCAACAAATTGGAATTATTACGTATATTTGATATCTGATATAAGACTCTTCTTATAAAGATATCAGGTAACCTTATTTAATAAAAATAAGGTATTATTTAATTAAACTCTTTTAATTAAAATGGGCTCCCTAATCTTATTAGAGATAATTAATTAAACTCCTTTAACTAATTTTCCCACCTAATCCTATTAGGAATAAATGAGAGTACTTATATTAAATTAATTCCTAAACTCTTTTAGAAATTAAAATAATAATAATTGTAATAATATTAATAAGACTCCTCTTATTAATTTATATTTAATATTTCTAAAATATTAAATAATAAATATTAAGCTATTTAATTTATTCTATCACCATAGATTAAATTAAATATACTTAACATATTATTACGATTATGCCATTAACTTCTTAAATAATTATTCTTCCTTTTATGGTGTGACCCTTTAGGTTCTCCATATTAAATCGGTTGTGAATAAATCAATTAGAATAATTCTAATATTATTTAAATAAATAAATTAAACAATTAATTTATTTAAATAAATAATATTTATTCTACATAGGGATAAGCCTCCCTAGCGATCAACGACTTTTCGGATAATATAGATTTCAACATTAATCATTAAAGAACCTTTGAGTAAATAGTTCTGCATCAATTCAATCCTTCCACCATCTGATGTCCCAATTAAATATAAGACATGGAATTACTATCAAGTCTTATTTTATTTAATTATATGTATTTCGATTCTTAAATGCCCAACTCCAAATAATGCAAATTAGAAACTCCTTTCTAATTTCATTACGCCTTAACCAAGGACTCTTGGGTTGTCATTTATCGAATCACATAGACATTTCTCTTCTTTTATTAGAAGTGGTAGATTCTTTATCGATCATACATTATCTCCATGCATACAACTTATTATACCCAAGCATACCCTTTGATATACCCTAAGGGTCTTAAGGAATAAGTCAAAGTATAACTCATCATACACAAGATACTATGATGATCTCAAGTCCAAGGATTACTTGTACTACTATCATCACTAGAATTCCTATTGACAGCAAGTAAAACTCCATTAGGTATTCCTTAGCGAGCCACGTTCAAAGTGAACTTATTCTCTAATAAGTACCTACATACTTACTTTAGTGTCTCCACACAAATGATCATGAGACCAATCATCCTCATCCAATGAAATGAAAGCAACGTATGTACCCAATCTATCCTGGATTCACTAATCCCCAATTTAGTAATCCAATGATTGGGAACTATTTTAGTTTTAAGCTTTCTAAGAATTTAGATCTCATTAGAATGATCATCATCATTATTCTAAAAGCATTGCTTAAAACTATGGGTTTATCACATATTATAAAACAGCATCATGTAGATAATTAAAAGCCTTTAATAAATTAATACTTTTTATTAATAAATGAATAAGATTGTTACAAAGTATATGCTTTATCATCAAACATGATTGGCTTGTGTGCATACTACTTTCAATCTCCCACTTGCACTAAAGCCAATCGTCATGGTATCTCATACTCTTCTTCTCTAAGTGACGATTATCCTGCTGTTGGATAAGCTTTAGTTAATGGATATGTAATATTGTTCTTGAGAGTCCACTATCTCTATAGTGATTTCCCATCTTTCAATGATTCTAATAATCAAATTAAAGTGCCACAACACATGTTTAGATCCAAGATGAGACTTAGGAACTATTCCTAGTTCTGTAATGAACTTTTAATCCAAACAATCAACTTGCGACTTCATTTATAGCTATATACTTTGTCTTTATCACTAAACCAAAGAACTCTTTTGCTGTTTGGAACCTTTCCAATTCAACTTTGCACCTTTGTTCAAGATAACGCTTTACCTTAAAGTGGATTTTACATCATCTTGGTGCATGCTCTAAAAACTTGAGTCTATTAAGCCCTCTAGTTTTAATTTAGACCCACCATGAATATGATCACATCCTTAGTACCGGTTAAGCACATTAAGATGTTTTTCACTGACTCACAGGGAACTTCTCCAGAATATGACTGATCAACATCAGGTCTCGTATATTTCATTTCATACATGATAGTTACTCATGTGATCTCTCTTTTGGAGTCTTTGGAGACTATAAAAAGAGATACACTCCATAGCTCATCAACATGAGACATCTCTTGGAGTTTGCCATGCTAAACGACTTTAGCATCAAATGAATATATGTTCCTTGGGTTAAGTTGAGCATCCTTTTAAATCTATCTTTATAGATTTATATCCCCAATTAAGATACTCTTCCGAATCATTCATGGAGGAATGTTTAGACAACTTTATCATTACTGATTGTAGCATTGGTATGTTATTCCTCATCTGTAGTATATCAACATATAATACTAGAAATGTCACGATGCTCCCAATAACCCTTTTGTACATACTAGAAGTCTTACCTCATCGAATGTAACTCTGGATCATCATCTTCTATGATGTGTACCTCATCATCATCATCCATGATGAATCCATACCTCCTAGGTATCTTTGGTACTATTCCGTTTATTTTATTTTGTGATCTGATAAAGGTCATCTATAGGTTCCTCTTAATTGACTTATAGTGTTTTGTGGTTCTTGAACTCTTCAAGATCTATTATCCTCCCACTAGCCCCTTCAATAATAAACACATTTATCTTAGAAGGCGTCGTGTTTCAAACAAACACCTTTTCCTAAGTAGGATTATAGAACATATACCCTAAACTTACTTTAGGATGTCCCACAAATTGTACTTGTCAAATCTTGTCCCAAGCTTATCCTTTGAAACCTTTTTCACATAAGTTGGACAACCCCTTATCTTAACATACTTAAGATTAGGAATCCTCCCTGTCCATAACTTTTATGGAGTCTTGGGGCCGGATTTTGAGGTTACCATTTCGTAGATATGCAGCCATTTCTAAGACATGATCCTAGAAGGATACTGAAATGTCGGTAAAATCATTTTGGACCGTACCATGTTCAACAAGGTATGATTTTTCCTTTCAGATACATCAATCAATTATTATGTATCATGAGGTGTCCATTATGAGAAAACCATTTGAGATGATCTAGAAACTTATTGCACAAGTATTTATTCCTTGATCTAATCAAAGAATCTTAATACATTGTCAATTTGTTTCACTTCAATTCTTTGAACCTTTCAAATAATTCATACTTGTATTTCAAAGAAAAATACACATTCAACTCTTTGAATGATCATCTCCTTTTCTTATACTAATTTGTTCAATATGCAAAAAAAATTTTCATGTAAGTCAAGTATACAAAATTTATTAAGTAATATTCCATTCTATACAAAACATTATTATTATAAATAGAACAACAATTGTTCTTAAATATAATACCAAAGATTTCATTGTCCAACAATAAAATGGAAATAATATTTTAACAAGAACTGGAATACAATAACAACTTATTGACTTAATAGATTTGCCCGTAGGCATTGCTAAACTATAAGTTTCTATAGCTAATGCAAAGAACCTTTGCTTCATTTTCCACACATAGGATTACTTATCTTTGTTTAACTTTCTACTTCGCTTGGTCCTTCATAAATCTATATTTATGATAACCAAAGTCGGTATCCAATACCCAAGTAGAACCTTGACTTAAAGAAAAATTTATTTCAATCATGAACAAAAGCGTATTATGTAGAAACTTCACTAAGCTTCTTGGGTTAGCCTCTGCAAGATGCTTCTCAGCTTTCTTTCTAGTGTCCAGCTTATTGCGGTGGAAGCAAAATCCTTTGCTATCCGTATCGATTTTTGTTCTTATTATCCTTTGTTTACGCCTTTTTATTTACCTTCTTTGAATCGTTCTTCTTTTTTTAAGATCCTTTGGCCCCTAACAAGAAGACTTGATCTTTCTTGGTTGAAAGTGACTCTCAACATTTTTCAATATGTTAAGCAAATCAAATGAGGCTGATATCAAGCTTGTTCATATGAAAAATTCACAACAATTGTGAAAGGAGTCCGGGAGTGAGTGCAAGATCAAATCTTGGCTCAACTCTCCATCCATGACAAAACCAGTTGTCCTAATTGATCAATCAAATTGATTATTTTAAGAACTTTTTTTGTCTGTACTATAGTGCCATTGGCCATTCTAGATCGGAAGAGCTCCTTAGATATCTGATATCTATCAGTCCTACTTTCCTCACCATCAACTACTTGATGTGCAGGAATATAGTAGGAGCATCCATAGTTTTATCTTGTGGCGTCAAGCTCGTTACTCATGGATGCGAGCATGATGCATTGAGCCAACTATGCATCATCTTGCCACTTTCTAAAAGTAGCAATCTCTTCCTCGAGGCATTATGCGCAACCATTGCGAGGATAGGCGATATGGACATAAGATAGCTTTTTAGCTATGAGAACTATTCTCAAATTCCTTAACCAATCCGAGTAATTCGGTTCGATTAATTTAGCATCTAATATGATTCGCAGTGATAGTAATTTTAGACATTGTAAAATTCTGTAAATGAATTTGTAATTAACAACATTTTAACATACATTCTTTTATTAATTACCAAAATAATTTAGGTCTTGTTTTAAATTGGTATCTCCCACTATTTTCTTCTAACTATATTACCCTCACTTATATAGTTCGGCAAAATCTAATTAAAGATTTGCTAGTGAGAATAAGGATCCCATTTCAAATGTATATAGCCTTGTGGTGACACAACAAACTATATATAAATAAATAGGTAGACAACTTTTGTCAATTACATCAACTATGCAACTCCTTTTCTTTTGCCTCTTAGATTATTTTGATCAAGTGGTGGCACATCCAAATCAAAATTATCCAAGTTAAGTCCGACCTAGCACTCCATATATTCAAAAAAGAAAAATATCATCCTTGTGGTGACACAACAAAACAATATTGTTCAAATTTCTTTATAAGCATCAAATGTGATAAATTAACATCTTAAATACTTAATACTTGCCTTGTGGTGACACAACAAACTCATATTAAATATTTAATACTCTATTAATTTTATCATGCTAGAAGGCGACGTTAGATATTCCAAATATCTTTGAACGCTTAGGACTTAATATAAAAATTGAGGGGTTTGTTATTAATTTGTCTCATCTTGTTTAGCGCGCATGCACATATATATATAAAATACGCGTCATATTAATGAACATACGAATCATGTTTGCATAATATATAATATATATAGTATAAGCATGCACATATAAAATACTATATTCTACCCGGATTGATTATGGACTTTTATTCTAGTTTGGTTCACTAGAGCCACCAAGTGAACCAAAAAGGTCAAGCCCTAGGGGTGCAAGAATTAATATTTAAATATAACAATTACATTTAAACCCGGGCTCCATTACAAACGGGTCTTCATGCGCTCCTAGTTCCTTGATCTCCAATTCTTCAAAATTAATTCTAACTATTCCTATTACAAAATAATTTTAAAATAAATAGAAACCTTGATCAGCAGTCAAGGGGAAGTACATAGGAGGGAGATATAATTTATATTAAGAAAAATTAGAGAAGACGAGGTACGCAGACCCCATTTAATAAAACCCATACATTCATGCATCCAACTAAAATAAAATCCAATCACATTGGTCAATAGTCCATAATCAATCCCATTTATTAACCTACACATCATCATATGCATCAATAAATAACATTCATCTTATGAATAATAAACATTTAATATATATATTGATATCATTTAATGGGAAAATTTAGTTAGTATAAAATCTAATTTTGAATCAAAATAAACTCCTTTATTTTAATCCAAATTTAAATCATAATAAAACTATTTTATTTTAATTTATCCAATTTTGAATAAAATAAACTATTTTATTTTAATCAAAACTTTTAATCAAAATAAACTCCTTTATTTTAATTAATTATGGAATCCAATTCCAAGTAAAAAAAATTATTAAAGGAAACACGATTCTCTTTCCTATTCACAAATAAACTCTTTTATTTTGAATAATATGAAATCTTATTTCATATCTAAATAAACTCCTTTATTTAAGGAAATTAGGATTCTCTTTTCTATTCACAAATAAACTCTTTTATTTTGAATAATATGAAATCTTATTTCATATCTAAATAAACTCCTTTATTTAAGGAAATTAAGCAATCCAATTTCAACTCCAATTAGTTATCATGGAATCAAATTCCAACTCTAATTAGTTAGCATGAAATTTAATTTTAAAATTAAAATAAATCTTTTTATTTTAAGATTAAAATAAACATTTTATTTTAAAATCAAAATAATTATTTATTTTAATAATAAAATAATTAAGATTAATATATATATAAATAATTAGCCACAAAAAACCGAACATCCAGGACCACGAATCAGCTTTCAAAAAAAAAAAATTTGACCGGATCACATGCTTCCAAAAAAAAAAAAAAATTCTCCTGCCATACCTTGATTTCCGTGCGCTGGAATCTCAAAAAAAAACGGCTCCTTTTTTTTTTTTTTTTGTTTTCCGTGCATGTGCTATTTATTCGGCAACACCTTTTTTTTTTATATGTTTAAATTTTATATAATAAAATTATGCCCAATTAAATTGTTCTAAACACATATCAACATACATATTAAATTAAAACAATTAATAATTCGCATAAAGGTTTGGCTCATGCCACCGTTAGGGTTGTAATATTCAAGAACGAATCAAATTGCATAAAAAGTGCGTAAACGTGTAAAATCAGAGTTTAAAAAAAATTACAAACCATATACCCGGATCACCCTTTATGCACAATTATTAATTAAACGAAGAATAAGAAATTATAAAATCATACCCTTGAAGATCGAGCTTCCTCAGGTACAAGTTCACCTCCTACTTCTCCGCGATCTCCTTGAATCCACCGGGTTTGGTTCCTTCCTTTGATCAACGTTAGCCACCCATGTGTTTGGCCTCTGAGGTGATCCACCAAGAAAAAAGAATTTTTCAAGAAGAAGGGTATTGCTCAAACTCTAGTTTTTCCTATCTCAGATAGAAAAAGGCGTACTCTCCAACAAATTGAATTATTACGATATCCGATATCCGATATAAGACTCTTCTTATAAAGATATCGGTAACCTTATTTAATAAAAATAAGGTATTATTTAATTAAACTCTTTTAATTAAAATGGGCTCCCTAATCTTATTAGTGATAATTAATTAAACTTCTTTAACTAATTTTCCTCCTAATCCTATTAGGAATAAATGAGAGTACTTATATTAAATTAATTCCTAAACTCTTTTAGAAATTAAAATAATAATAATTGTAATAATATTAATAAGACTCCTCTTATTAATTTATATTTAATATTTCTAAATATTAAATAATAAATATTAAGCTATTTAATTTATTCTATCACCATAGATTAAATTAAATATACTTAACATATTATTACGATTATGCCATTAACTTCTTAAATAATTATTCTTCCTTTTATGGTGTGACCCTTTAGGTTCTCCATATTAAACCTAGGTTGTGAATAAATCAATTAGAACAATTCTAATCTTATTTAAATAAATAAATTAAACAATTAATTTATTTAAATAAATAATATTTATTCTACAATAGGATAAGCCTCCCTAGCGATCAACGACTTTCCGGATAATATAGATTTCAACATTAATCATTAAAGAACCTTTGAGTAAATAGTTACTGCATAAATTAAATCCTTCCACCATACAATGTCCCCAATTAAATATAAGACATGAAATTACCACAAGTCTTATTTTATTTAATTATATGTATTTCGATCCTTAAATGCCCAACTCAAATAATGCAAATTAGAAACTCCTTTCTAATTTTATTCTCGCTTTAACCCAAGGACTACTTTGGTTGTCATTTATCGAATCACATAGGACATTTCTCTTTTTTATTAGAAGTGGTAGATTCTTTATTGATCATACATTATCTCCATGTATACAACTTATTATACCCAAGCATACCCTTTGATATACCCTAAGGGTCTTAAGGAATAAGTCAAAGTATAACTCATCATACACAAGATACTATGATGATCTCAAGTCCAAGGATTACTTGTACTTACTATCACTACAGAAATTCCTATTGACAGCAAGTAAAACTCCATTAGGTATTCCTTAGCGAGCCAATGCGTTCGATGAACTTATTCTCTAATAAGCACCTACATACTTGCTTTAGTGTCTCCACACAAATGATCATGAGACCAATCATCCTCATCCAATGAGCAAGCAACGTATGTACCAATCTATCCGGATTCACTAATCCCCAATTTAGTAATCCAATGATTGGGAACTATTTTAGTTTTAAGCTTTCTAAGAATTTAGATCTCATTAGAATGATCATCATCATTATTCTAAAAGCATTGCTTAAAACTATGGGTTTATCACATATTATAAAACAGCATCATGTAGATAATTAAAAGCCTTTAATAAATTAATACTTTTTATTAATAAATGAATAAGATTGTTACAAAGTATATGCTTTATCATCAAACATGATTGGCTTGTGTGCATACTACTTTCAAACAGAACTTCATTTACAAACCGTCATAACTTACAAGCACGGGGGGTGATCAGCTCGTTATGCTCTGTATTGATCAATACTACATACAAAAATGAGATTATCGTTCATCTTATCTGCCTTCGACGCACAAAAGTTTTCCCATGTACGGGATGTTCATACTTAGTCGGGAATCTAAACCAAAATAATTTGATTAAATAATTATAAAGTTTTATCTTGTTCAACAATATTTTTAAGTTTGTGTCTAGTTGAATCAAATAGCTTAGACAACTTTTAAGTCAACGTATACATACTAGAAATCAATAAGTATGTATCAACATGTGATTAAATACAATGATTATCCAAGTGAGGACACTTGTATAACCATATTTAAAAATTAACGAAAAGAATAAATATCTGGATTGTACAATAGTACTGTATTGATAATCAATGATCAGATAATTTAGGAACGGGTATGAATACAAAAGATTTGATACATAATCGATAATAATAGAGTTAATAATCTGGCATAATAATATAATTCTGAAACTTTCTTACTCATTTACATTGCATAAAGTAAATGCAAAGGTAGGATACTTGCCTGAGCTGCTACTTGCACAACTTAGTTTTATCTTTTATACCGAAACCTATCATTAATAAGATCATTTGTTCGATTAGAATAACATATCATAACATATAGTACTGCTATTTGCAGTCAGCACATAACCTAATCACATTGTCACATATGTTTAGCAGTTATTGGATCGCAAACAAACACGTATCTAGTCCAATTATCTAATTCCGGATCAATTTCTGAAACATTTCAGTGCACCATCGACGACTTTATCGGGTAATTATCGAGTCTAAAACTCTATCGTGTAGTTCGATATTCGTTTACATATTTTAAATATCAGTCGAATTATTTTTCATTGCCTTATAATAATTTTTAAATAATTATTATGATTTATCATGATTTTTCAAACACTGAAATCATTTTTAAATGATTTAAATATTAAATAATTCTATTATCATAGATATTTAATTAATATTAAATTATTAATGAAACCATTACAAAAATATTAAAGTTATTTATAATAACTCAAAATATATTTAAAACATTTTATTACCCTTAAATAATTTTTAAAACATTTAAAATCATTTTTAAATAATTATTATTAATATTTAAATATTAATGTATTATTTATCAAAATATTAAAAGTCATTAATTATAACTTAAAATATTTTTAAAACATTTATATCCTCTTTAAATTATTTATAACTTAATAAAACCATTTTTAAACTATTTATTAAATATAATTATTAAATAACTCTAATATTATTTAATATTAAATTATTAATTAAATTGACCTTTAAATATTAAAAGTTATATTTTATAACTTAAAATATTTTAAAACTATTTATTTTCATTTAAAATGATTTTTATAATATTAAAAACATTTTTAATTTATTTATTTAATATAATTGTTAAATAAATCTAATATCATTAAAATTAAATAATTAATGAATTTTATCTTAAAATATTAAAAGTTATATTTTATAACTTAATATATTATTAAATACCTTATTATCATTTAAAATAATTTTTAATATAATAAAATCATTTTTAATTAATTTATTTAATGCATTTATTAAATAAATTAAATATCAATATTATTTAAATAAATACTAATATTAATGGAAAATATGTCAAATTATTAAAAGTTCATTTTTATAACTTAAAATAATTTTTGTAATTTTTGGAATTTATTTACAATTTAAATGATTTTTGGAAAATTAAATAATTTAAATTATTAAATTTGTCGCTATAGCCTTTAGCGACAGAATCTGTACTAATGCAAGACTACATGATCCAACAAAAAACACGGCCAAACCGCATCAAACTAAGGAGATCTAAGCCTTCAAATGGACTATCAGAGCTGTTCTTCATTTCTGGGTTACCCAGAAATGAAGAACAGTTCGACTGGTCATATTTGGGCTTCCATAACTTGTTGTTCGTGTAGTGTTTTCGTGATGTAGTGGGTGCAGTGTGTGGCCAGCATGACAAGGAAGAGATCAATCACTTAAACGCACCATAACAACATCTAAATCTCCAGATATTATCTGATCAACCCATGTCAGAAATCACAATCATACTTTTTCTAGGTTACCCAGAAAACGAAAATCGTGATCGTCTTACATGGTTTGACCGTACACTGCATGAATCCTGATGATCATTTAGATGTTCTAAAAGCTTAAACATGCAGGCTATATAACATAAAACAACATTATTACAACAACAAAATCAAAACAACAAAAATAAGCAAGATCAAGACGCACGAACATGATGTCGTAACGTTTCAGGCGGGTTCGGTCAGCCCAATTTGCCAGATCATGGGCCTTGAAACGTCCTTTGACCAAGAATAACTTACAACTTGTTTATGATCTGACTTTGATTCAAGTTTCAGATCAAAGATCTCATAGCATACTACAAGATCAAATCTTAAAACAACAAAAACACATAACATACAAAGATCTATAAGCCTTGACATTCGTTGTCAAACCACATTTTAAATTTTTTCTAGATTTTGAAAATCATCAAATCCGAGCCTATAGATGTTATGGATCTAACATCTATCAACCTAGATCATCAATATATACTACATACAACATGTTTTAACATTAAAACACAACATCTAACAGAAGATCAAAAGTTAGATTTCGTTTAGGGTTTATACCTTATATGAACAAACTTTTGATTCTTGGCTACTGATATGTTAATGGAAGTCGTGGGGCTTTGTTTTGGGACCGAAATACCTTAGGATTTCGTGGGTTTTAGAGAGAGAAGGTCAAGGTTGAGTATTGGAAATAAATGAGCATGAATGTTCACTTTCTCTCTCCTTGATCTTATATATGACTTGTTATGCAATGTATATGGCTGGTGTATTGGCTGATATGTGTTAATTTCAGTCACATGTGCAATCTTGGTTGGTTACCTACCACATATTTTGGCTAGATACACAAGTTATCTTCAATTATGCAATAACGGCAAAATAGTCTTTTGGCTTACCCATTTAATGGCATAAATGTAAACTTGGCAAACCCTTAGGGTTTGACCCTTAGGGTTTAACCCTAAGGTTCTCCAAAAAATGGATTTCTAGGATTTCAATTTAGGGTTTAAAATAAAAATAAATATAGTTTCCTAAAAATGTAATTTAGAATTTACTAATTATAATTAGTTTTCTAATTACATTACTTGAACATTTAGGGTTTAAGATCCCACAATTAGCATTAGGGCTTACAATTAATAATTAGGGTTACCAATTTTGAAATCAGGGTTCCTAATTTAGAAGTTAGGATTTATAATTAGTAATTAGGGTTTTTAACAATTAGGATTTTCAAATATTAATTAGGGTTTTCTCTAATTAACATTAAATCTAATAATACACAACATAAATCATATAACACCATTACTACATAGTCTTGAACTCATAATTGAGTTTCAAAATAAGGTTTAACAAATTAATATTAGGGTTTTTTACATTATATACCATAATTGACCAACCATTACTCATACACACATACTGTATATATTTATAGCATTGAAAAATAATATTATATTTGATATAATATTATTATTCTCATTCATCGATCAAAATCCAAAATTAAAGTTCGGATTCCACATCCGATTTTTTTTCTTGCATATAGTACATTATTAATTAAGTTAATATAATTAACTTAAATAATCAATTGAATTCATATAATAAAATAGTAATTATAATAATTCCAATAATCATTTCATATATTATTTAAATAATATAATAATCATATTTTCATAAAAAATAAATAATAACAATATTTCTACTATAAAATTAATTACTATAAAAATATAGTTTATAATGATTTAAAATTCTAAAAATTTTATTTGTAATTATTCAGAAATAAATAAATTTTTATTTATCACAAATATACATACACATTACATGGCACATATTCCCACCTTTATAATACTAATAAAAACATTTATATGCAAAATTTCTTATTTATATATATATAGAAAATATCGGGTTATTACAATGTGACACTGCTTAACGGGTTTGTGAAACCGAGATTTGTTAGGGTCCGAGGACTTGGTTTTGCGGAGGGAAGGTGTTATGCACCCCTCGACATTCGTGTTGCCACGGTGACCGCCACTTTTCAATCAAACTGTTATATGAATGTTTGTGTGTGTGGATCAATGTGCAATTATTTAGAAGTAGTGCTATGCCTCGTTCGCACCTATATACAAAGGGTTTGAATTTCTATATAGAAATTCCGTTTTAAAAAGATATAGCAGTGATCTTTTGTAAAAATAGGTTTTTCATACCCTTGTGCTCAATAGTAATTGAGGCCTTTGATACTTCCATTTTATTATGTGTTCGAATTGATTACTTTTATTTTTGAGATGTGAAGCATCTTCGAGAAAATAATATACATAGCAGTGTCGAACTCCTTGTGAGCATGAGAGCCATCTAAGGAAATTCGAACACCGTGAATAATTTACAAGTCGCGTACAGCTGAAATGTCCATAACGGGAACCAAATCTAGATTCAGTAGACTGAATGTATGATCACATGATACCTAAGCTCACATGATGTAGCTGTCGACGTCAGGATTTTTATTTGTCCCTTTTCTGTTCTTGTCTTTTGGTGTTCTCATGGTAGGTGAGTTTTGTTGAAAAAATAAGTTGTGAAAAGGTCCGACATTTATATGTCGACGATTTGACTGTAAGGGTCGCCAGTTGGTTTTTTAAATGGTTGTACCAACACAACCGAGAAAAGATTTACACATTAACCCAGTAATGTGACACTGCTTAACGGGTCTGTGAAACCGAGATTCATTTGGGTCCGGTGACTTGGTTATCTTGAGGGAAGGTGTTAGCACCCCCCCCCCTTCGACATTCGTGTTACCACGATGACCACCACTTTTCAATTAAACTATTATATGAATGTGTGTGTGTGCGGATCAATGCGCAATTATTTAGAAGTAGTGCGAGGCCTCGTTTGTACCTATACACACAAGGTTTGAATTTATGTAAAAATTCAGTTTTAAACAAGATATAGCAGTGATGTTTTGTAAAAGAGGTTTTTCAAACCCTTATGCTTAATAGTAATTGAGACCTTTTAATACTTCCATTTTATTAAATGTTCAGCTGGATTGCTTTTATTTTCGTGATGCGAAGCATCTTCGAGAAAATGATGTACAAAGAAGTGCCGAACTCCTTGTGGGCATGAGAGCCATCTAAGGAAATCCAAACACCGTGAATAATTTATAAGTTACTTACAGCTGAAAATGTCCATCACGGGAAACGAATCTAGATTCAGTAGACTAAATCTGTGATCATATGATTCCTAGGCTCACATGATGCCATAATTTATATGAAAAACAGTAAGTAGTTATATATATAAAAGCTGTAAATATATATATATACAGACATGATCAACCACCACGAAGCACCTCCATGGGGGATCAGAAATGTAAATATATAAAAGCTGTAAATATATATATATATAATATATACATGATCAACCACCACGAAACACCTCCATGGGGGATCAGAAATGTAAATAAAGCTATAAAAACACGATCAACCACCACGAAGCACCTCCATGGGGGATCAGAAATGTAAATAAAGCTGTAAAGACGATCAACCACCACGAATTAAACTCCAGGCGGGACGAAATATAAATATATATATAAGAAGTAAACGCACATGATATAAATCGATCCCGGCTCGGTTTATCATTTCGGCGATTTGTCGCTATATATATTGATATAAAAGCAGTAAACGCACCGGATGTAAAATCCAGGCACAATCAAACAGAGTTTGATTGCAACAACATATATATATATATATATATATATATATATATATATATATATATATATATATATATATATATAAGCAATAAATGCTCCAGATATAAAATCTAGGCTCATCGAACAAAGTTCGACCACAGTTTATATATAAGTATATATATAAGCAAATAAACGCTCCGAATGTAAGTCTAGGCTCAATCGAGGCATAACTCGATAATGTTAGTCCATATATATATATATATATATATATATATATATATATATATATATATATATACCGAAAGGATCAAGTGCATAATCCTTAAGTTGCATAATTTTATCAAAACAACGTAGTTTTGGAGGGACGCGGTGGTATTTTTGTAAATACCATGCCACTGCGTATTTACAAAAATGCCACCGCGTCTTATCAAAACTACGTCGTTTTGATAAAATTATGCAACTTAAGGCGTTATGCAACTTAAGGATTATGCACTTAATCCTTTCTGTATATATATATACAAAAAAACATAAAAGCCGCGGACCGAAGTCCATGCATAGACACGCAACACGTGTTTATATATAAGTACATATTATATAAAAGAATTTAAACGCTCCGGACATAAGTCCAGGCTCAATCGAGGCATAACTCGATATTGTTAGTCCATATATATAAATATATAAATATTGTAAGACCCCAACTTTTATAAATAATGATGAATTTTCTATAAATATTATTTTTGAATATTATGGAATTAATTTGATATAATATTATAGTTGTTGGTAATATTTATAAATTTTGAAAAGTACGCAAGTTGTTATATAATATTCGATTGGTCAGAATATTCATTTTAACAGGGAATATTCGTATAACTAACAATCATTGGTGGACCCATTAACGGAATTATTGTTTTGGATTGAGAACACGACAAAAATACTTTATGAAAATAATCTACGAAGTTTTACCGTTAATCGTTGAAACACCCTTGTTAAAAGTAATGCGATGTCTGGCGTAGTTGCACAAAGAGCAATACCTGTATGATTATTGATGCTTACGTGAGAAGTCACTCGCTTTTGTTCAATTATTGCTACGAGAATTGTTTGCATAATATCTCACGTTATTTGATTCAATTATTGTCAATATTTTATATATTATTAAATCAATAATTGAGACGACAAAGTTATTAATATTATTATTTGCAGTATTAACGATGTCTAGAAGTTCTGTCAAGGAGAGGTTTGGTCACCTAATTACGCGCCAATAGGGAGAAATCCTTATTGGAAAGCCCCAACTTTCCTGGGAACGACCTAGTCAATTAATATTATGAATTAAAATAATGGTGATAAGTGTTGTTAAAAATATTGAGGGGATTTTTATGATGTAGTTGTTGTAAATTTTAGTTTATTTTATGGACCCCCATTTATCTATTTTTCAAAATATTCAATAATAGATGATTCAGGATATATATATATATATATATATATATATTATGGTGGGGCTCACATGTTGAAAATGACATATGGGTGAAAGAAATTATGGTCATCACGGGTGGGAATTAGGGAAGAAATGTCTTGAAAGAAATGGGGTATATATATATATATATAATATATAGTATATGCATGTGTGGAATATATATATATATATATATATATATTAAATGTATGAGTGGGTTTTGGTGGAGGATTTTGTGCGTTTACGCATGACCTGGTTCCGTTATTTATTATTCTGTTGGAATAACTTGTCTGTGCGGTCTATCGCATGCCTGGTGATTTCTTTTGTTATTCCATTCTTTATTATACTCAGTTGGTTAAAGTTTTGACTTCTATAGTCCATGAAATTAGTGGAATATTGTTAATATTTGCGCTTCATCTAGTATCTTTTTATGGAAATATTCTTCTGAGCATTCTTGAATTTCTCTTGAAAGAAGTATCATGTTGACAATTTGGACGTTATGGGTTCCTGGATAAATTAATTCTTGAACTTGTTTTATTGAATTCTTATATCATTGTCATCATCCTTATGTTTATATTATGTTGAAAGTCATCTGTGGCGTGTAGTGAATAGATGGACTTAGTATGATTATGACCAGGGATTATTCGGTATAATCATGACCATAATGTTACAAATGATGTGGTAAAAGTCCTCATTGGCCCTTAGTTCATTGATGGACAGTTGTTGGCATGATCATGACCATTGATGAATACACGAATATCCTTGGCCCGTAGTGCATGGATAATTTGTGATCATGATACTAATGAATATCCTTGGCCGTAGTGCAGGGATGATGTGGATTATTTATTAAGCTGAGTCTCAGCGATAAAAGTAATGATAACCTTTTTAAATCATAGAAGATAGTAGATTTTATTCTCTACTTGACTCTTCTAAAGGATTGCTTGTTCCGCTGCAGTTAAACTTGATGTTTGTTATATTTTATCAGTTTAACACTGTTGAAGGGTAATGATAATTTAATCTGCATTATCTTAGTCATAATATTTCTTACTGGGCTAGTTGAGCTCACCCTTTTACTTTCATTATTCTCTTCAGGAAATGAGAATGTAGTAGGGACTAGTCGGGAAACAGAGTGATGGTTCTAGACGGTGCATTAGTAGTCCTCACTATTTTGTGAAATAGTGTGATAATAAATGTAATGAGTACCCCATTAAGTTTGTATATTGTCTAGATGACAATATTTGTATTAAAACTCACAGCATATGTTTAGTCATATTTTACACGACTGTTGTATAATTAAGTTTGTATTTGAATTCTTTACCATGTATTTGGCGACTCAAGATGGGTGATGTATACCTATTTTGGGGGTGTCACAGTTGGTATCAAAGCTTAGGGATATGATCCCTAGCTAAGATGGGAGAATAGAACTAGGAGGGGAGAGACGGAGAATTCCTTCGCTAGTATGACCTACCTAAGTTTATTTGGTATTTAATTGGTCAGTCAGAATATAGGGATAATATGTTACATGTCAATTAACCTTTGTTTTGTGGCAGTATTTGAAAATGACATCCGAGAATGTTGAGAATAGCAATGGAGCACAGGAGACCGTTGATTCACCACATATCAATAATCAAGATAATGTGCATCAGGAAGGCGATAATCCTCATGCAAACAACAACACTGACCAAATGATGAATGATGGAATGTTCAGAGGCTTTATGCAATTTATGCAATGCCCGTAGAGTGGCTCCTCGTCCAAAATGTAGGTGGAAACACTAGAAACTCTCTGGACGGTCCACCGCTAAATGAGCTTCAAGGAGCTGGGACCACCGGAGTTTATTGGAGAGCCAAAATTACTTAAGGCGGAAGCATGGATAAAGAAGATCACCAAGATTTTTGATGTCTTGGGATGTTCCGAGGAGCAAAAGGTTCCCTTTGCCACCTTTAGGTTGCGAGGAGAGGCAGATTACTGGTGAGAATCGTTAAAGCGTACTCAACCTGCCGCACTGAAGATGTCTTGGGAGAAGTTCCAAGAACTATTCAACGACAAGTACTTTCCCGAAAGTATTCGTCACATAAAGGAGGTAGAGTTCATCAAGTTGGAGCAGAATAATATGACCGCGTCGTAGTACGAAGCTAAGTTTGCCGAGTTGTCCCGGTTTGCATCCCACTTGGTTGATAATGAAGAGAGAATGACGTGGATGTTTTTAAGAGGTTTGAAGCCAGAGATACGTTAATATCTTATTTCTCATAAATTGTATTTGTATTCAGATGTTGTAAATAGGGCTCAGTTAGTGGAGCGCGATAACGAGTCAACGCAACCAAAAGAGAGCAGCCAGACAAAATAATAATACCAGTGAGAGCAGTCATCGAAGCGGTGACATCAAGCGTGGAGGGAATCAACAGGCCAGAAATGGTAACCACTTCGGTGGTAATCAGGGCCAAAATAATAAGAATGTACATTTCAAGAAGAGGAGATTCAACAATAATGGAAAGACGTCAGCACCATCACCCGTTGTTAAGGAATGAGAACGACCACCTATCATATGCTTCAAATGCGGAGGGGAGGGACACATCAGTCTAACTGCTCGATGCCGTCCAAAGCATGTTATAAGTCTTGTTTCATTCAAATCAGTACCCTCACATTACCTGTCGATCTTATTTCATTGAAAATACTTGCATTTGATGTGATTCTAGGGATTGATTGGTTAACTACTCATCATGCTAAAATTGATTATTTTTGTAAGGTTGTTAGCTTTCATATTCCTAATCAACCTATTATGCGAATTCAAGCGACCAAACCATTAAAATCAATCACGGTCATCTCAAGCCATAAAGCTATTCGTTTATTGAAAAACGGATGTCAAACTTTCTTAGCTCATGTCACGGATCTAAACAAAAACACGTTAGTTTTGAATGATATTTCTATTGTTAATAAATTCCCTGACGTATTCCCTGAAGAACTTCCTGGACTACCCCCAGAGCGTGAAATTGAATTTTGTATCGACCTTGTACATGGTACAAAACCCATTTCCAAAGCCCCATATCGAATGTCTCCTATTGAATTCAGGAGTTAAAGACCCAATTGCAGGAATTGTTAGACATTGGCTTTATTCGTCCTAGTACTTCTCCTTGGGGTGCTCTTGTTCTATTCGTGAAGAAGAAAGATGGGAGTATGCGACTTTGTATTGATTATCGGGAGTTGAATCATGTCACCATCAAAAATAGGTACCCATTGCCATGTATTAATGACCTGTTTGACCAGTTGCAAGGAGCCAAATTCTTTTCAAAGATTGATATTCATTTAGGATATCACCAATTAAAGATTAGAACAGATGACATTCCAAAGACGGCTTTCAGAACTTCGTACGAGCATTATGAATTTCTAGTCATGTCCTTTGGATTGACTAATGCACCTGCTACCTTCATGGATATGATGAACCGAGTATTCAAGGAATATTTGGATCACTTTGTGGTCGTCTTTATTAATGACATCCTTATTTATTCCAAAAGCCGTGAAGATCATGAGCAACACTTGAGGCTGGTACTCCAAAAGCTTTATGTCAAGTTGATGAAATGCGAAGTATCAAGTCATGGAATATCTGTTGACCCGGCAAAATATGAAGCAATTCAAAGTCGAAGCAACTTAAATCGAAGGATCAAGTCGCAGACTTTCTCGGTTTAATTTGGTTATTATCGGAGATTCGTGGAAGGATTTTCTCGAATCGCTACTCCATTAACTCAGCTGACTCAGAAAGATACAAAGTTCGGTTGGAGCGAAGAATGTAAGAAGAGTTTTCAAGAACTCAAGAGGAGACTCATTTCAGCACTTGTTCTGACAATAGCATCTGACTTGGAGGGATTTGTCATCTATAGTGATGCTTCGGGCAAAAGGGTTGGGATGTGTTCTCATGCAACATGGGAAAGTCATAGCCTATGCCTCGCGATAACTCAAAGAATATGAGAGGAATTATCCTACTCATGATCTAGAGTTGGCAGCTGTTAACTTTGTACTTAAAATTTGGAGGCATTACTTATATGGGGAGAAAGTGGAGATCTTTACAAATCATAAAAGCCTCAAATATTTCTTCACTCAAAAATAACTCAACATGTAACAACGACGTTGGCTTGAACTGTTGAAAGATTATGATCATACCATCCAATACCATCCTGGAAAAGCAAACGTGGTAGCTGACGCATTGAGTAGAAGATCATATGCAAGTACGAGTGCTATATTGTCAACACAAAGGCCCATTTTGTGTGACTTGCAAAGGATGGAGATAGAGTTAAAGACTCCAGGGACCCATGTGATGATGGCGAATATACGAGTAGAACCGATTTTAATCGATAAAGTTAAAGCTGCTCAAGCTACAGACCTAGAGCTGATGCGTATGAGGATGATAGTGCAAGAAGGTGCTATGCCGGAAGCAAGAATCGAGGAAGAAGGAATACTTCGAATGAACTCCAAACTTTGTGTTCCTAACGACCCTGATTTAAAGTATAAAATCATGATGGAGGCGCACAACACACCGTTTGTAATCCATCTTGGGAGTACCAAAATGTATCATGATCTTCATCATACATTTTGGTGGAGCAATATGAAGAGAGAGATAGCGCTGTTTATCTCAAGGTGTCTAACTTGTCAACGAGTTAAAGCGGAGCATCAAGTACCAAAAGGTCCATTGAAACCACTTAAAATTCCAGAATGGAAGTGGGAGCACATTACCATGGATTTCGTTACTGGTCTTCCCAAGGTTTCTCAAGGCATAGATGTAATTTGGGTCATTGTTGATAGATTGACCAAGTCTGCTCACTTCTTACCTATACGAGAAACTTATACACTTGAACGTCTTGCTCGTATGCACATAAACGAGGTTGTAAGATTGCATGGTATTCTGGTATCCATAGTGTCTGATCTAGACCCAAGATTCACTTCACGAATTTGGATTAGTTTGCAAAAAGCTTTGGGCACGGATTTATGATTTAGATCGACATATCATCCTCAAACGGATGGACAGTCGGAGAGGACTATTCAAACTCTTGAAGATCTATTAAGACTACGTGTCCTTGATTTCAAGGGAAGTTGGGACAAATTCTTACCATTGGTGGAGTTTTCCTACAACAATAGTTGTCAAGCAAGTATTGGCATGGCTCCATTCGAAGCGTTGTATGGAAGAAAGTGTCGTTCTCCAGTATGCTGGGATGAGGCGGGTGAAGAAACGTTGTTGGTACGTATGACTACAAAAAAGATTCAAACGATCCGGCAACGTATAAAAACCTCACAAGATCGACGAAAGAGTTATGTTGATCTTCATCAAAATGACGTGGAATTCGATATTGGAGATCATGTGTTGTTACGTGTTGCTCCATGGAAAGGAGTTACGAGATTTGGAAAGAGAGGAAAGCTCAATCCTCGATTCATTGGCCCATTTTTAATCCTCAATCAAGTAGGAACTATGGCGTATAGACTCACTTTACCGCCAAGTATGTCTTGTGTTCATAACGTTTTTCACATATCCATGTTACGAAAATATGTGGAAGACCCGAACCACATTATTGAGTTAGAACCGGACGAAATAGTGGAAGATTTGACGTGTGAAGAGGTTCATGTTCAAATCGTGGATAAGAAGGAACGTATTTACGCTCCAAGGTTATACCTCAAGTCAAAGTTTTGTGGAGAAACCACGATGTTGAGGAAATGACCTGAGAGTTAGAATCTGAAATGAAATCAAGGTATCTTTACATCTTCGACATACCTAATTTCGGGGGCAAAATTTCATAAGAAGGGGAGGTTGTAAGACCCCAACTTTTATAAATAAAGATGAATTTTCTATAAATATCATTTTTGAATATTATGGAATTAATTTGATATAATGTTATAGTTGTGGGTAATATTTATAAATTTTGCAAAGTACGCAAGTTGTTATATAATATTCGATTGGTTGGGGAATATTCGTTTTAACAGGAAATATTCGTACAACGGCACAATCATTCGTGGGCCCTACAACGAAATTATTGTCGGATTGAGAAAATGACAAAAATACCTTTTAAAAATAATGGCAGAAGTTTTACCGTTAACTATTGAAACACCCGGTGTTAAAAGTACAGTAATACGCGTAGTTGCACAGTAGCACACAATATTAATTATTGATGCTTACGTGAGAAGTCACTCAATTTTATTTAATTATTGCTACAGTAATTGCTGCATAATATCTCATGTTATTTGATTTAATTATTGTCAATATTTTATATATTATTAAATCAATAATTGAGACAAAAAATTTATTAATATTATTATTTGTAATATTAATGTAAAGCCCCCAAATTCGGGTACTTGAAACCAGAACTCGGTGCTTCACGGTACCATTTCTATGAGCGGAATAATACTAATAATAATAACAATAATATAAAGATCAACTTAATTTACATATCATCAGAGTCTGAATCCCAAGTACGTAACCTTTAAACATTCATTAAAACCCATGATAGATAATATATATCATATTTGTCTTAATAAAGTTAACTATTACATAACATAGCATTGCTACCGATTCAAAGAACCTTTCCCTTTCCTTATTCTTTGCGAGTTCTCTCTAGTTGTTCAAATTTTTAGTCGAAAACATTTAAATTAAGCAAGGATGAACATTTGAGTGCCCAACAATTAAGTAATAGCAATTATATATATAAGCTGAAAGAATTTAAATGTTTTCTTTATACTACCCTTCTACAACGATTTCAATAGTTGTGAAGTAATCTGTACCAATGATAATAATATATCAATGCTATACCAAATTTTTGAAACTACGCACTAACTATAAATAGGGTTAATGTGACATACTATGAACATTGTTTTCATTTTTGAAAAGGTTAAACAGAAATTCATCTGTAAACCGTCATAACTTACGGTCACGGGGGGTGATCAGCTCGTTATGCCCTAGATTGATCAATACTACGTGTAAGAACGAGGGTATCGTTCACTCTGTCCAGCTTGGGTGCCTAAAAAGTTTTCCCGTGTAGGGATGTTCATACTTGTCTGGGTTCCAAATCAAAGGTTTTATCTTGTTCAACAATAATATATAATTCAACATATATATACGGGTAATTGACAAAGGCATATCAACATGTGATTAAATACAATGATTATCCAAGTGGGGACACTTGTATAACCATTTATAGAAATTAATGAACATAATATATATATCTGAATTACCATATACTAACATGTTGATAATCAATAAGCGTATATAATATAGGGTTAATAATCTGTACAGTAATAATATAATTTAGAAACATTCTTACTCATGTCCATTGCATAAAGAAAATTCAAAGGTAAGATATTTGCCTGATGCGCTGCTTATAGTTCACAACTTAGTTTTATCGTTTATATCATGACCTATCATTAATCAGATAATTCGTTTGATTAGAACAATATACTATAACACATAGTACTGCATTTCACAGTCAGCGCATAACTTAATCACATTATTACCCATGTTTAACAACCATTGAATCACAAATATTCACATATCTAATTAAATTATCGAAGTCCAGATCAATTTTTGAAACACGTCGGTGTACCGACAGCTTTATCGGGTAATTATCGAGTCTAAGACTCTATTCTGTAACTCAACATCTATAAATATCAATCATATTATTTTTAAATGACTTATAATAATTTTAAAACATTTATTATAATTTATCATGAATTTTTAAACATCGGAATCATTATTAAATGATTTAAATATTAAACAATTCTATTATCATTAATATTTAATTATTAATGAAATCATTTCCAAAATGTTAAAGTTATTTATAATAACGTAAAATACTTTTAAAATATTAATATTACCTTTAAATGATTTTAAAAACATTTAAAATCATTTTAAGTAATTACCATTAATATTAAATTATTAATGTACTATTTATCAAAATATTTAAAGTCCTTATTTATAACTTAAAATATTTTTAATTTATTTATATCCTTTTAAATGATTTTTAAATTAATAAAACCATTTTAAAACTATTTATTTAATATAATTATTAAATAAATTTAATATCATTAATAATAAATTAATAATTATTAATATTAAATTATTAATGAAATTATCCTTTAAATATTAAAAGTTATATTTTATAACTTAAAATATCTTTAAATACTTTATTTTCATTTAAAATGATTTTTATATTAATAAAATAATTTTAAATTAATTTATTTAATATAATTATTAAATAATCTTAATATCATTAATAATAATTAATTAATAAAATTTACCTTTAAATATTAAAAGTTATATTTTATAACTTCAAATATTTTCAAATACCTTATTATTATTTAAAATTGTTTTTAATATAATAAAATCATTTTTAATTAATTTATTTAATTCATTTAGTAAATAACTTAATTATCATTGAAATTTATCACAAAATATTAAAAGTCATTAAAATAACTTAAAATATTTTCTTATATCATAATATAATTTTAAATGATTTTGCAAGTATTAAAATCATTTTTAACAAATTTATTTAATATTATAATTAAATAAATTAAATACCTTTAATATTCCAAAAATATTAAATATTTATGAAATATACTTAAAATAATTAAAAATAACTTTTTAGAATTTAAAATATTTTTTAATAATTTTTTTGGTATTTTTAATAATTAAAAACTATTTTTTTCTATTTATTTAATTAAAGTAATTAATTTTCAGAAAATAATATATATTGTCTATCGCTAAAGCCCTTTGGCGACACAAACCGTCGCCTTAGGTGTTCTTGAGCTCTCAAGAACATTCATAGCAGTGCACTACATAGCTACTTTGACCGTGAATTAAGAACAATGTAATCTGTTTCTGGGCACGTTGATGGTTAGAGATTGTAGTGCTAGTGTAGGACTACATTATCAATTAACAATCATGAGCAAAACATGCATCAATCGATAGATCTAAGCCAAATAAAACAATGTCAGAGCTGTTCTTCATTTTCTGGGTTACCCAGAAATGAAGAACAGTTCTGATGGTCATATTTGGGCTTCTACTACTTGTTGTACATGTGATGGTTTAGTGATATATAAGCTTCAGTATGTAGCCAACATGTAGGACAACATTTCTATTACATAAAATCAACAAAATAACAACACAATAGAAAGATCTTGTCCGGTCAAACTAAGTCAAAAACCACGCTCAAGAACTTTCTAGGTTACCCAGAAAGTTCATCCGTGGACTTTCTGTCTGGTTTGACCATCCCCCAATCCCAGCATGATTGTGATATAAGCTATATAAAAGCATCAAGATGTAGTATAACTACTATATTATAACCTGAATTGTAAGACCCCGAATTTTATGAAATGAAAGTATTCAATTTTCTTATAATTATTATTTTATTTTGTAAATGGTTAAATTGATAAAGTTTAAAGTTAAGGGTGAAATGTGAATTTTTTTTGCAAAGTAAGCAAGTGGTTATAAAATATTCGTTTGGTCAGGGAATATTCTTTTTGTCGGGGAATATCCGTACGAAGGTACAATCATTGGTGGACCCCACAACAGAATTATTGTCGGATTGAGAAAACGACAAAATTGTCTTTCTATAAAAATAACGACGGAGGTGTTACCGTTAAAACTGTTAAACTACCCTTAAATAAAAAAGTATGAATAAGCGTATCAGTTGCATAGTAACACACCTGTATTGATTATTGATGCTTACGTGAGAAGTCATTTAGTTATACTCAATTATTACTACTCGTAATTGTCGCATCATATCTCTCATATTATTGATTCATTATTGTTACAAGATATCATCCGCATAATATGATATATTATTAAATCAATAATTGAGACTAATGAAAGTTATTCATATTATTATTTGCAATATCGACAATGTCTAGAAGTTCATCGATAACGAGATTTGGTCACCTAATTGCTCGCTTGATAAGGAGAAATCTTTATCTGAAAGCCCCTTTTTCCGGAATGACACGTCATTAAATATTGTGAATTATAATATTAATGATGAATAAGTTCGTGTTGATTAAAGATGAATTTTATAGTTCTATTGTGTTGGAATTATTTGTGTTAGTGGAAATCGACATTTGTTTAGATAATAATTGATGTCTGAAGGTTATATTGTTCAACCGGGTATTCGGGGCACTTTTCGTGTCAGAGTATTATTCACGAGTTCCTATCCACGAGTTACTATTCACTAGTTACTATTTACGAGTTACTATTCACGAGTTACTATTTACGAGTTACTATTCACGAGTTACTATTCACAAGTTACTATTCATATGGTACTATTAACCCGTAAAATATATTTCTTTTCGGTCCAAATTATTTTTGGGTACAATATTATTCCATGAGGAGATTTTCTAATTTTTCAGACCGTTGGTTGAAGATATAATAGTAAATCAATATGGACCGCTGGTGGAAAGTTATAATAGTAAATCAATATGGATCGCTGGTTTAAAGATTTAATAGTAAATCAGTATGGACCGTTGCTTTAAGTTTTAATAGTAAACCAATATGGACCGTCTGTTTAAAAGTGAATCAATCTGGACCATTCATGAATTAGTTACTATTTAGTCCATTCTCCTATAAATAGAAGCTCATTCCTTCATTATTTCTTACGAATTCACTGAAACTCTAGAGAGAGAAACTATAGAGAGAAAGAAGAAAAGTATTCTGCTACTTCACTACTCCAATATCCATTTTCTTCTAAGGTAGGGGATATTATTATTATAGTAAGGGGTATTATTTGTTGTACTCGTAAGGGGTATTATTTGTTTCGTATTCATGATGAAATTCTTCTGTTATTCCAATCTTTATTATTCTATTGGAATAACCTGTCTGTGCGGTCTATCGCATGCCTTGTGAATTCTGTTGTTATTCCATTCTTATTATTTTGTTGGAATAACTTGTTTATGCGAAGTACCGCATACATGGTGAAATTCTTCTGTTATTCCATTCTTTATCATTTTGTTGGAATATCCTGTCGGCGCGTATTACCCCTGACCTTGTTCCATTAATTATTATTCTGTTGGAATAACCTGTATGTGCGCTCTATCGCATGCATGGTGATTTCTATTGTTATTCCATTCTTTATTATTCTCATTTGGAATATCCTCGCTTGCCGGTCTTAATTTCGCTGACCGTTCCATTATTTATTATTACGTTTAATATCTTCTGCATGCGCTTTCTGGCCGGACTGGTTCTATTATTTATTATTCCGTTGGGAATAATCTGTCTATGCAATTTATCGCACGCATGGTGAATCCTTATGTTATTCCATTCTTTATTATTCTGTTGGAATAACCTGTCTATGTGGATTACAACATGCATGGTGAATGATCCTTTGTATTTCATTCCTTATTAAATTGTGGAAATGATCTGTTTACGTGGATTATGATGAAAGTCATAATAAAAGCATTGGACTAATGAAAATCATGGGTATACGTGGTATTAGTAAGTGTTATGATGAGTTATGTTGGTTATTATGTGAAAACATGAAAGTTTCTTAGAAATCACAAAGGGATGAAAAATCAGATTTTGGTGAAAATGAAACATGAAATTCAATTGACCATATCTCCTATTATATTTTGAATTTTTGAGTGTGGTAAAGTTCTAGAGCTAGATCTATGTGTTTCCTAACTTAGCCAAGAGGAATCACTGGAAAAGGTGTTGTAGATTTTCGTGTGGACTGATTTTAGCAAAGGAGTCAAAAACCGAAATTTCCAAAAAGGCTACTGTCCAAAATTTTAAAAGGGCATTTTCAGCCACTTAAGTTGTGAGAAAAATTTCGGCCTTTTAAGACATAAAAATATATTGTATGAATTACCTACTGTCCATAAATGAGCTCATTCCGACTTAGAATGAGCTAGTTATGACCATTTCAATATTTAGGTTTTCCGACGAAAAATGCTATAACCGATGTTCTATAACTCCGCTGACCATGAAATTTAAACTGGAAGCTCACGTTAACATGTGTAAGATCCTGCCAAGATTTGGGAATTTCTGGAGTTAAACTTGAGGTAGCTAATTTCTTAAAGAATTAATTAGAAATTGATTTTTGAAAAATAGTAAAAGAATTTTAAAAATTCCGAGAAAAATATATGTTTAATATGGGACTATATTCTGCAAAATCTCAGAAAAAAAATATTTTTGAGACAGATTTGGTATTTTTCATGAAAATAGTTTAGTTACGAACTTATGAGTTAAATATGTTATGTGAAGTAACAAAATTGGAAAATAGGATTTTATGGCTTGGGAATCCTATATAAGGTATATGCAGATTTTTGATAAGGGATTTGATCATTGGTGATGAAATCTTATGAGTATGGCATTTTTGAATGATTAAATGCATTATTTGGTAAAGTGTAAACAATTGAAATAAATTGTTTATAAGTTTAAGAATGGATTAAAATATTGTTATAATATTAACAATATTAGATTATGAGTTTATTAAGTGATTGATAATATTTGGATAAATTTAAAGTCTTTAATATTTATCCTTGTTTTCGTTTGATTAATGCTTATATTATTGTCATCATCCTCATGCTTATATTGTGATGAAAGTCATCTGTGGCTTACGTGCATGGATGGACTTGGTATGATTACGACCAGGAATTATTCGGTATAATCATGACCGTAATGTGGCAAATGATGTGGTAAAAGTCCTCATTGGCCTGTAGTGCATTGATGGACAGTTGTTGGTATGATTATAACTCGGGATTATTCGGTATAATCATGACTATTGTTGAAAACACGAATATCCTTGGCCCGTAGTGCATAGATAATTCATGGTCATAATACTAAAGAATATCATTGGCCGTAGTGCAGCAATGATTCGATGATGTAAATTATTTATGAAGCTGAGTCTCAGCGATAAAATATTGATTATATACTTTTAATTCGTAGAAGATAGCAGATATCATACTCTAATTGACTCTTCTAAAATACAGTTGTATGTCTTTGGCCTGTAGTGCAAAGATGAATTGTTAATGAATATCTTTGGCAGTAGTGCAAAGATGAATTTATTAGTATTATTATGAACAAGAATTATGATTTGGTATAACCATGATTTTTGATGTTTCAGGTGAAGATAGGTGATGAAAATTATCTTCGTCCTGGGTGCGAAGAGAAATTTAGAATCACAATTATGATTATGAGTTATTCATATGATTGTGGACAAGAATTATTGATTGATGTTACAGGGATAAAACATTATTGGTGGACTTTTAAAATGGAAAAGATGATAGACCTGATGGTCTATTTGACTCTTCTAATGGATTGCTCGTTCCGCTGCAACTATGGTTGAAAAGTTTTATCATCTACCATATGTTCTAAATCTCTGATTTATTATTGATGAAAGCTATTGATAATTTAATTATCTTTAGTCATGATATTCTTTACTGGGCTAGTTGTGCTCACCCTTTTGCTTCACAATTCCTTTCAGGTAATAGAAGTGTAGCTGGGTCGAGCGGGGTATTAAGAGGATTAGAACGGTGGTCTATAGCTGTTGAGGTTCTCACTAAATAGTATGGAAATAATTTTGTTGAGAACTTTAGATAAGTTTGTCATATTGTATACGTCATTTGATATTTAATTTTTGTGAACCGAATAGGGTGAGATGAACCCAACTTTGGAAGGGTGTTTTACCATTATTATACAAGATGTCTAATGACATACAACTTCGTGTTATCATAAGACATGGTTGTGCACATCCACTTACTGAGTATATCTACGAGCACTACCTATATGATCTTAGAGTTTATTTGAAATATAATTTCCACTTGGAGACAACGGAGATAGTTATATGTCAGGAGATGATAGTAATCTTCTTGTTTTTCTTTGGGGACTTTTGGGTCAACCGAGGATAATTCTGTGGACATATGATATCTATCATAACCTAGATGCATGGCCTCCCATGTACTAAGGTTTCCTTGAGTACTTCCTAAAGATTTTAATTTCTAAAACAGTTTTTGATTGTACTTTTATGTAAAATACCATTGTAAGGTTGTGGTCGAGGCACCATGAGAGTTACATACATTTGTATTAAAACTCACGACTTATCTCATTGTCGTACTTTTGCACGGCGCTCAACAATTAGATAAATGAAGTTTGTATTTGATTTTTATAGTGTGATATCTGGCGACTCAAGATGGGTGATGTATACCTATTTTGAGGGAGTCACATGAATACAATACTAAACACAAATCAACAACAACTTGCAAGATTAGAGGCGACAAAGTTCTTGTTAGACCATTTCTGGGAAAGATCTGGGTTACCCAGATTTTGTCCAGTCATGGTCGGTCAATGACTTTTGACTAACAATATCTTGCAATCTAGATCAGATCTAAGTCTGATTCTTGTTCCAGATTAAAGATTACATGTCAAACTACAACTACAAACTTTCAAAACACCAAAAATCATTAAAGATCACTGAGATACAACGCTTGACATTCACTGTCAGACACCAAAATAAATATTTTCCAGATTTTGTAGATCTTCAAATTCGAGCCTCTATATGTTATGGATCTAACATCTAACAACCCAGATCATCCTTAGACACTATATCTAACATGTTTAACACAAAAAAACAACATCAAACCATGCTCAAGAACTTTCTGTGTTACCCAGAAAGTTCATCCGTGGACTTTCTGCCTAGTTTGACCATCCCCCAATCCCAGCATGATTGCGATATAAGCTATATAAAAGCATCAAGATGTAGTATAACTACTATATTATAACCTGAATACAATACGAAACACAAATCAACAACAACTTGCAAGATCAGAGGCGACAAAGTTCTTGTTAGACCATTTCTGGGCATGATCTAGGTTACGCAGATTTTGTCCAGTCATGGTCGGTCAACGACTTTTGACTAAAAATATCTTGCAATCTAGATCAGATCTAAGTCTGATTCATGTTCCAGATCAAATACTACATGTCAGGCTACAACTAAAAACTTTCAAAACACTAAAAATCATTAAAGATCACTGAAATACAACGCCTGACATTAACTGTTAGACACCAAAACAAAATTTTTCTAGATTTTGTAGATCTTCAAATCCGAGCCTCTAAATGTTATGGATCTAACATCTATCAACCCAGATCATCCTTAGACACTATATCTAACATGTTTAACACAAAAAAAAACAACATTAAACCACAGATCGATGGACACATTTTTAATTAGGGTTTTATACCTTCTTTGATAAATTTTGATTTCTGGCTCCTAATATATGTTATGGTTGATCGTGGGGCTATTCTTAGGGACTGATATATGAAGGAAATTTCAGAGGTTTGGAGTTGAGAGAGAATGGTTGAGTGTTGCACAAAATTTAGGCTACCAAATGACATTTTTCTCTCTCTACTCTATATATATAAGTGCAAGATACATGTATTGGCTGCTATCTAGAGGTTGATCAGCTGAGATTGTCACATGGGAAGTCAATGTTTGGCCAACAACTCCACCAACTCTAACACTTGGCAAAATCCAATAATTTAAGAGGGGCATTTTGGTCTTTTTGCTTAGAAATTTAATGGCCATTTTGTCATTTAGCAAACCTTTAGGGTTTGACCCTTAGGGTTTAACCCTAAGATTTAGCACAAATCAAATGTAAGATTTCCAATTTAGGGTTTGCACAAAAATAAAATTAAATAAAAATAAAATAACTTTTAGTTTCTAAAATTTTGAAATTAGGCTTTTCTAATTATGATTAATTTTCTAATTACACTATACATGAACATTAGTGTTTTAGTGTCCACTAATTAGCATTTAGCTTATAATTAACAAATTAGGGTTATCAAATTAACAAATTAGGGTTACTAATTTTAGAATTAGGGTTTCTAGTTAATTAGGGTTTCCAAAATTGATTAGGGTTTTCCTAATTAACAATTATAATTCTAATACTTGTAAATTAATCTCCTTATAACAATTACAAACAATCTCAAACTCTAATTTGAGTTTCAAATTAGGGTTTTCTCATTTCTGAAAATTAGGGTTTTATAATTAAGGTTTTCTAAAGATTAGCGTTTCTAGATTTTTAATTAGGGTTTGCCTAATTGATCATTTAATACACAACATAAAACATATAACACAGTTATATAACTGTCTTAAACTCACAATTGATTTTCAAATTAGGGTTTCCCTAGTAAAACTAGGATTTAACCAATTAATATTATGGTTTTGAAATTAAACACCATAATTGACCAACCATTATCAATACATGCATACATTACAAATTTATAGGATCTGAAAAATTAAATTATAATTAATATTATATTATAATTCTCATTCCTTGATAAAAAAATCCAAAATTAGGGTTTGGATTCCATATCTCGATTTATTCTTCATATTTAACCTTAATAATTAAGGTAAAATAATTAATTTAATAATCTGCACTAAATTCATATAATAAAATAAGTATTATAATTATCCTAAAATCACTTGCATATATTATTTAAATAATATATGATTATATATTCATCGAAAATAATTAATAAAAACATTTCTGCTATAAAATTAATTATTATAAGAATATACTTTATAATAATCAATAATTCTAAAATAAATTTATTTGTAAATATTTATGTAATAAATATATTTTTATTTACCACATAAATACATATACACATTATCTTGTACAAATCCTCATCCTTAAAATAAAAAAAAAATTTATACGCAAAATTTCTTATTTATTTATATAGAAAATATCGGGTTCTTACATTCACCGTCTCTTATAAAGATTCCGTCACTGGAATCACCGTTCTAAAACCTATAGATACACAGGTACATAGCATACACAATCATTGCAAGTAGATCTCGATCATAATTTGATCGAACTGATCTTTAACTATTCACATCAAGCTTGTCTTCCTGATTAAACGAAAATTTGATTTCTTAAAAGAACTCAAATTCCTCCTTCAAAATTTCTTTAGAAATAATTTACTATATATATGAAAATCATGTATATAAGAAAATAAATGTTATACAAATAATACCTGGAGTTCCAGTGCCAGCTGCTGCCGTATCCTGGACTTTCATGTTGTAGACCCTTACAGTAGATTTCGTTGGCTTACTCGATGACGTAGGTCCCGTGATTGCTAAAGGTCCGCTGCTAGTGCTCGTGTTCACACTTCCTGCCTCCGCCCTCCTCTTCGGACAATCTTTTTCCTTGTGCTCAGTCGATCTGCACAGAAAACACCCACTATTCATTCTAGGATTGGGGCAGTTTGGAGAGATATGGCCCTCCTGCCCGTACTTATAGCAAACGAATTTTGCTTTCAGACACTCCCTTGAGTGGTTCTTTCCATAATTCTTACACAGCACCATCTGCTTCTTCACCCCTTCTTGTTTTACTTGCACACTTCCAAAACTGCTCCCCTTCCTTTTGCTACTACCACCCCTACTCCCACTATTAATTTCCACATTCCCAGCTCCTTCGGTCTTACCCTTATTCATCCTTTCCTTGTTGTAGAGGCTCATAGCCTCACTCCCCTCCTCAGCAATAACCGCCTTCTCCATGAGTGCTGCAAATGTAGGAATCTGCAACACCGCCACCTTGTTATAGTGCCAGGGTTTTAATCCCAGCTCAAACCTTCTAGCTTTTCTAGCCTCCGTATCAACTTGCATATGGAGCAAATCTAGCTAACTCATTGAATTTGGCGGCGTATACTGACACCGTCATATTCTCCTGCTTCAATTCTAAAAATTTCACCTCCATCATAGCCTACATACTAGGTGAAAAATAGTTTTCAAAAAATAAAGTTTTAAACCCTTCCCAAGTAACTACAACTGCTCCTGTCCTCGCCTGATTCACTTCCCATCAAAAATTTGCCTCACCCTTCATCATATAGGTGGCAAAAATGGTCTTTTGCCCCTCAGCTACCCTAGCTATTACGAACGCCTTCTCAATATCCTTAACCCAAGTTTGGGCTTTAACAGGGTCAGTGGTACCTTTGAATTCCGGCGGTCCCACAGCTTTGAAATCCTTGAAATTTGCCAAGCGGTTATCTGGTTGGTTCCCTGCGGCTGGAATTCCTTGTTGCATTGCCTGAGCTACCATGTTTTCAAATTGCTGCATTGGATCGGCTTGTTGTTGTCCCTCAACGTTGTTGACAGATTCTTATGCTCTTTGATTGCGAGTTCGACGTCTTGGTGGCATTATCTGATTAAATAAACATGAATTTAACTTACATTCTAAACCTTATCGCATAAGATTAATATATTAAACTTGTTTCATTACTCAAACATAGGTTTATATTCAATTAGCGAATTCAAAATACTTTATATCTCGCAGCACATACTGCATTAAACATTAGCTATCTCTTTGTGACTACAAAAGTCGGGATTTATAGTCTTGACTAATACAAAAGTTGGAAACATTACATTACACAGACATACTTATCATATATATTACATTAAACACACCTACATAACATAAAGTATACTACTTATTTATTATACCTCTTTCTTGGACAACTTTTCGCCTGATGACCTTCTATCCCACAGATAAAACATGCTCCTGGTTTGTAGTCGGGACAATATAGAGTAGTATGTCCTTTATAACCGCAAAGATAACATAATCTTTTCCCTTTCTTCTTATCGGATTTTCCTAAGTCATGGTCTTCTATCTTTTTTTCCCCTTCTTGCTCGGAGCTGCACACGACGTGTTGCTTGTGGCTCCCATCTGATCAATTTGGATTTTACGCTTATCTTGTTCTTCCATTGTTTCTATTAATGCTTGACGCAACTGACTATTTAACAGCTTTTCTATTTCCCACAGCCTTTCTAGAGAAGAAACCTTGTTCCTCAGATCCTGCACCTCCGTTGATGCTTGATCAGCTTCAACTTTAGTGTCTGAATCACTATCTGTCAACTCCACTATCTCCGGATCTGGTACTACGTTTTCTACAATAACCACATCGTCCGAGTTATTTTCATTGTGAGCTTCCATTTCAGCTATTGGCTTCGATATCAACTCGGGTGTATGGGTTTGATTCTTCTTCATGCTATATGCATATAACAAGCCTTTTCCATCAGACATCTACACACATAAATTATCCTGATTAGCATATAGTATATACACACAACAAATAAGAGTTTTATACAAGTTATCTTTTATTTTATTTGACGATGAACTTAGTCAATTCATCTCTTTTTAAACACTATATGAGTTATTTATATTTTCAACGTTTCCCTCTGTTCAAAGGTTATAGCCTAAGGTCTATCCCACCTAAGGTTTTTAACCCTAAGCTCTGATACCAACCTGTAGAGCCCCCAAATCCGGGTACCATAAACCCGAACTCGGTGCTTAACGATATCATTTCTATGAGCGAAATAATACTAATAATAATAACAATAATATAAAGATCAACTTAATTTACATATCATCAGAGTCTGAATCCTAAGTACGTAACCTTTAAACATTCATTACAACCCATGACAGATAATCTATATCATATTTGTCTTAATAAAGATAACTATTACATAACATAGCATTACGTTCATTCAACAACCTTTCCCTTTCCCTTATTCTTAGTAGAGCTCTCTGGTTGTTCACCCTTAGCTGAAAATATTTAAATTAAGCAAGGATGAGCATTTGAGTGCCCATCAAGTAATAGCAATTATATATATAAGCTGAAAGAATTTAAATATTTTCTTTATACTACCCTTTTACAACGATTTCAATAGTTATGAAGTAATCTGTACCAATGATAATAATATATCAATGCTATACCAAAATTTTGAAACTACGTACTAACTATAAATAGGGTTAATGTGACATACTATGAACATTATTTTCATTTTTGAAAAGGTTAAACAGAAATTCATCTGTAAACCGTCATAACTTACGGGTACGGGGGGTGATCAGCCCGTTATGCCATGCATTGATCAATACTACGTGCAAGAATGAGGGTATCGTTCACTCTATCCACCTTGGGTGCATAAAATGTTTTCCCGTGTAGGGATGTTCATACTTTTATGGGTTCCAGTGAAAAGTTTTTATCTTGTTCAATAATAATCTATAATTCAACATATATATACGGGTAATTGACAAAGGCATATCAACATGTGATTTAATACAATGATTATCCAAGTGGGGACACTTGTATAACCATTTATAGAAATTAACAAACATAATATATATATATATATATATATATATATATATATATATCTAATTACCATATACTAACATGTTGATAATCAATGAGCGTATATAATATAGGGTTAATAATCTATACACTAATAATATAATTTAGAAACATTCTTACTCATGTCCATTGCATAAAGAAAATGCAAAGGTAAGATACTTGCCTGATGCGCTGCTTACAGTTCACAACTTAGTTTTATCGTTTATATCACGACCTATCATTAATCAGATCATTCGTTCGATTAGAACAATATACTATAACATATAGTACTGCATTTCGCAATCAGTACATAACCTAATCACATTACTACCCATGTTTAACAACCATTGAATCACAAATAATCACATATCTAATTAAATTATCTAAGTCCAAATCAATTTTTGAAACATGTCGGTGTACCGATAGCTTTATCGGGTAATTATCGAGTCTAAGACTCTATTCTGTAACTCAATATCTATAACCATCAGTCATACTATTTTTAAATGACTTATAATAATTTTAAAACATTTATTATAATTTATCATGAATTTTCAAACATCGAAATCATTATTAAATGATTTAAATATTAAACAATTCTATTATCATTAATACTTAATTAATAATGAAATCATTTACAAAATTTTAAAGTTATTTATAATAACTTAAAATACTTTTAAAATATTAATATTACCCTTAAATGATTTTTAAAATATTTAAAATCATTTTTAAGTAATTACCATTAATATTAAATTATTAATGTACTATTTATCGAAATATTAAAAGTCCTTATTTATAACTTAAAATATTTTTTAATTCATTGATATCCTTTTTAAATGATTTTTAAATTAATAAAACCATTTTTAAACTATTTATTTAATATAATTATTAAATAAATTTCATATCATTAATTATAAATTAATAATTATTAGTATTAAATTATTAATGAAATTATCCTTTAAATATTAAAATTTATATTTTATAACTTAAAATATCTTTAAATACTTTATTTTCATTTAAAATGATTTTTATATTAATAAAATCATTATTAAATTAATTTATTTAATATAATTATTAAATAACCTTAATATCATTAATAATAATTAATTAATGAAATTTACCTTTAAATATTAAAAGTTATATTTTATAACTTAAAATATTTTTAAATACCTTATTATTATTTAAAATGATTTTAATATAATAAAATCATTTTTAATTTATTTAATTCAATTAGTAAATAACTTAATTATCATTGAAATTTATCACAAAATATTAAAAGTCATTAAAAATAACTTAAAATATTTTCTTATATCATAATATAATTTTAAATGATTTTTCAAGTATTAAAATCATTTTTAACAAATTTATTTAATATTATAATTAAATAAATTAAATACCTTTAATATTCCAAAAATATTAAATATTTATGAAATATACTTAAAATAATTAAAAACATATTTTCAGACTTTAAAATAATTTTTAATAATTTTTTTTGTATTTTTAATAATTAAAAACTATTTTTTTCTATTTATTTAATTAAAGTAATTAATTTTCGAATAATAATATATATTGTGCATCATTAAAGCCCTTTGGACGAGCGTAAACCGTCATTTAGGTGTTCTTGAGCTCTCAAGAACATTCATAGCAGTGCACTATATAGCTACTTTGACCGTGAATTAAGAACAGTGTAATCTGTTTCTGGGCACGTTGATGGTTAGAGATTGTAGTGCTAGTGTAGGACTACATTATCCAATAACAAACATGAGCAAAACATGCATCAATCGAAAGATCTAAGCCAAATAAAACACTGTCAAAGATGTTCTTCATTTTCTGGGTTACCCAGAAATGAAGAACAGTTCTGATGGTCATATTTGGGCTTCCACTACTTGTTGTACATGTGATGGTTTAGTGATATATAAGCTTCAGTATATAGCCAACATGTAGGACAACATTTCTATTACATAAAATCAACAAAATAACAACATAATAGAAAGATCTTGTCCGGTCAAACCATGTCAGAAACCACGTTCAAGAACTTTTTGGGTTACCCAGATAGTTCATCCGTGGACTTTCTGCCTGGTTTGACCATCCCCCAATCCCAGCATGATTGTGATATAAGCTATATAAAAGCATCAAGATGTAGTATAACTACTATATTATAACCTGAATACAATACGAAACACAAATCAACAACAAGTACTTGAAAGATCAGAGGCGACAAAGTTCTTGTCAGACCATTTCTGGGCAAGATCTGGGTTACCCAGATTTTGTCCAGTCATGACGGTCAACAACTTTTGACTAACAATATCTTGCAATCTAGATCAGATCTAAGTCTGATTCTTGTTCCAGATCAAATACTACATGTCAGGCTACAACTACAAACTTTCAAAACACTAAAAATCATTAAAGATCACTGAGATACAACGCCTGACACTGTCAGACACCAAGACAAAATTTTTCCAAATTTTGTAGATCTTCAAATCCGAGCCTGTAGATGTTATGGATCTAACATCTAGCAACCCAGATCATCCTTAGACACTATATCTAACATGTTTAACACTAAAAAATAACATCAAACCATAGATCGATGGACAAATTTCTAATTAGGGTTTTATACCTTCTTTGATAAATTTTGATTTCTGGCTCCTGATATGTTATGGTTGATCGTGGGGCTATGACTGATATATGAAGGAAATTTTGGAGGTTTGGGGTAAAGAGAGAATGGTTGAGTGTTGCACAAAATTTAGGCTACCAAATGACATTTTTCTCTCTCCACTCAATATATATAAGTGCAAGATACATGTATTGGCTGCTATCTAGAGGCTAATCTGCTGAGATTGTCACATGGGAAGTCAATGTCTAGCCAACAACTCCACCAACTATAACACTTGGCAAAATCCAATAATTCAAGAGGGGCATTTATGTCTTTTTGCTTGGAAATTTAATGGCCATTTTGTCATTTGGCAAACCCTTAGGGTTTAACCCTAAGCTTTAACACAAATCAAATGTAGGATTTCTAATTTAGGGTTTGCACAAAAATAAAATTAAATAAAAATTAAATAACTTTTAGTTTCTAAAATTTTGAAATTAGGGTTTTCTAATTATGATTAATTTTCTAATTACACTATACATGAACATTAGTGTTTTAGTGTCCTCTAATTAGCATTTAGCTTACAATTAACAAATTAAGGTTACCAAATTAGCAAATTAGGGTTACTAATTTTAAAATTAGGGTTTCTAGTTAATTAGGGTTTCCAAAATTGATTAGGGATTTCCTAATTAACAATTATAATTCTAATACTTGTAAATTAATCACCTTATCACAATTACAAACAATCTCAAACTCTAATTTGAGTTTCAAATTAGGGTTTTCTCATTTTCTAAAATTAGGGTTTTATAATTAGGGTTTTCTAAAGATTAGGGTTTCTAGATTTTTAATTAGGGTTTGCCTAATTGATCATTTAATACACAACATAAAACATATAACACAGTTATATAACAGTCTTAAACTCACAATTGATTTTCAAATTAGGGTTTCCCCCAGTAAAACTAGGGTTTAACCAATTAATATTAGGGTTTTGAAATTAAACACCATAATTGACCAACCATTATCAATACATACATACAGTACATATTTATAGTATTGAAAAAAATTAAAATATATTTAATATTATATTATTATTCTCATTCTTTGATAAATAAATCGAAAATTAGGGTTTGGATTCCATATCTCGATTTATTCTTCATATTTAACCTTAAAAATTAAGGTAAAATAATTAACTTAATAATCCGTACTAAATTCATATAATAAAATAATTATTATAATTATCCTAAAAATCACTTTATATATATTATTTAAATAATATATGATTATATATTCATGGAAAATAATTAATAAAAACATTTACTATATAAAATTAATTATTATAAGAATATACTTTATAATAATCAATAATTCTAAAATAAATTTATTTGTAAATATTTATGTAATAAATATATTTTTATTTACCACATAAATACATATATACACATTATCTTGTACAAATTCTCCTCCTTAAAAATAAATTATACGCAAAATTTCTTATTTATTTATATAGAAAATATCGGGTTATTACATTCACCCTCCCTTATAAAGATTATGTTCCCGGAATCACCGTTTTAAAACCTATACATACACAGGTACATAGCATACACAATCATTGCAAGTAGATCTCAATCATAATTTGATCGAACTGATCTTTAACAATTCACATCAAGCTTGTCTTTCTGATTAAACGGAAATTTATTTTCTTAAAAGAACTCAAATTCCTCCTTCAAAATTTCTTTAGAAATAATTTACTATATATATGAAAATCATGTATATAAGAAAATAAATGGTATACAAATAATACCTGGAGTTCCAGTTCCAGCTGCTGTCGTATCCTAGACTGTCATGTTGTAGACCCTTACAGTAGATTTCGTTGGCTTGCTCGATGACGTAGGTCCCGTGATCGCTAAAGTTCCGCTGTCAGTGCCCGGGTTCACACTTCCTGCCTCCGCCCTCCTCTTTGAACAATCTTTAACCTTGTGCTCAGTCGATCCGCACAGAAAACACCCACTATTAATCCTAGGATTGGGGCAGTTGGGAGAGATATGGCCCTCCTGCCCGCACTTATAGCAAACAAATTTTCCTTTCAGACACTCCCCTGAGTGGTTCTTTCCACAATTCTTACACAACACCATCTGCTTCTTCACCCCTTCTTGTTTTACTTGCACACTTCCAAAACTGTTCCCCTTCCTCTTGCTACTACCACCCCTACTCCCACTATTAATTTCCACCTTCCCAGCTCCTTCGGTCTTACCCTTATTTTTCTTTTCCTTGTTATAGAGGCTCATAGCCTCACTCCCCTCCTCAGCAATAACCGCCTTCTCCATGAGTGCTGCAAATGTAGGAATCTGCAACACCGCCACCTTGTTATAGAGCCAGGGTTTTAATCCTAGCTCAAACCTTCTAGCTTTCCTAGCCTCCGTATCAACTTGATGTGGAGCAAATCTAGCTAACTCATTGAATTTGGCGGCGTATTCTGACACCGTTATATTCTCCTGCTTCACTTCTAAAAATTTCACCTCCATCCTAGCATGCACACTAGGTGAAAAATAATTTTCAAAAAATAAAGTTTTAAACCCTTCCCAAGCAACTACACCTGCTCCTACCCTCGCTTGATTCGCTTCCCACCAAAAATTTACCTCACCCTTCATCATGTAGGTGGCAAAATCGGACTTTTTACTACAAGAAAAAGGCCTATCTGGGACCAATAATATCAGCGACCGCCTATCCGATCGCAGATAGTAGTAATAGCGATCGCTATCTACGACCGTGATGAATTCTAGTCGCTATTTAATGTCAGCGACCGCATACGGTCGCTGATCGGTCGCTGATATGAATTTCCCCCCCAAAAAATTTGGTTCCAAACCCTGGCGCGGTTTTTTTTTTGCGACTAATCTTTATCAGCGACCGCTAGCGGTCGTTGTCACGTCCACGTCATTAAAATTCGGTGGATCGCGATGCGATTCTTTGATAATGATCACGATTCTCTTAAATGATTCGACTCGAAGCGTTCACTTGATTCAGTAGAAAGAAAAAAAAGAGGGCGACAGAAGATGGAGAAGAGGGAGAAGGGGGAGAAGAGAAGAGGGAGAAGGCGTTCGCTCGATTTGTTGGTTCGTTCGTGTGTTCAATCTTCTCCAAATCAGACTAATTTTAGAGGTAAGAAATTGTTCTTTTTTTTTTGTTTGTTTATTTTTTGTTGTTTGTTATGTTTGTTCGTTCTTTTCCAAATCAGTATGTTCGTTTGTGTGTTTTCGTTGTTTGTTATTCTAGGAATTTTTGTTTTAAGAGTTAATTTAGAGCTGAGATTTGAATGAATGAAAATGAATTTGGGATTATTGAATTTGGGATTACTGAAATTTATAGCTTCTTATTGAAATTGGGAAAATACTTAAATTGTTGCAAAGAATTTTATGAGATTACTAAAATTTTTAGGTTAAATTATTTTTAGGGTTAATATGTGTTTAATATACTGAATATGTGTTTTAATATATGTTGAAATTGGGAATATACTGAATATGTGTTGAAATTGGGAATATACTGATTTTTTTTAATATAACATTACTACTTAGCTTGGTTTTCGAATTTTCTTTATATAAATTGAAACATTTATTTCATACCCTCGGGTTTAATGACCTAATATCTTGAGAAACATAGGATTTTGCCCACCGCCACATAGAGAACAAAATATCCGTTAACACAATATACTCCATGTATAAACAATGGTTATAAGTTAGTAATGGGATGGATATGGATTTATCATATTGAATGCAAAAATCAGTGGGAAATTAGACTAATAATGAGAGATATCCTCTAATAAGTTGTTACTACCTTAAATTAAACAACTAAAAAAAATAAAAACAGTACTCCAAATATGTTATTACAAACAACAAGAATCTCAAAGTATTCTGCAAAAGCAAGATCAAGAAAACCACTATGCAATTATGTGCATCTACTTCTCACCATAGTGTGGGTTTCACAAAAAGAAAAAAACATAATAAGCCATACTCATACTAAATTAAAAATATAAATTCACTCATACTCAGGTGAATGGATTATAACCAAAAGAAACTACAATCAATTTATGATTAAACCTTGGTTGCAATATATGATCATACTTATACCAATCCAATAACTTGAACATGAGTATGACATAAAACATAACTAGGAATTAAGTTTATCCATAATTCAATCAAGAAGAAGGTTCAAGAGATTCTTATACGATCTTGTTGCTCTTATATGCCTACAAATAGTCAAGTATGCATGCCCTCGTGCATGTGGATAGTCCATATTATAAGGGAGACTGTCAAAATTTTTTCAATGGTCGGGTAATTTAGACTTGTCCCAATGTATATGCAGACCATGCATGATGCAATGATTCATATTCTACCCCTAGGAATCTATTGTATTTAGGTGGTTTTGGCATGTATCCTTATTCAATTCCCGAATAATCATATATGATTCACACTCATGTTATATATGTACATATACATCTATATGTATTTATAAGCATCATAAATGAGATTGAGCTGAATTGTAAATCTCTAACAAGGGAATACAATAATTCATGTCAACATAGGTACCGTGGAATCATGGACCTCTATTCAGACCGTAGTTGGATGGCACGACGAAAGTCAAGTGCCCAGATAGGTGCTACAGCTGAATTTAGAGTTGGTTGCCAAGTGTTTTTGGAGTATGCATATAGTCACCCAGAATGTATGAATGGTCAGTCGCAGATACGATGTCGATGTTTGAAGTGTAAGAATGTAAATTATATGGACAGAGACATGATAAACTATCATTTACTTATTTCCGGGTTCATGAAAAATTATGAAGAATGCTAGTGGGCACATGGGCAGAGAAGAGATGGTGGCATCACAGAAGTACACAATTCGGGCAGTAGTACTCATCGTATGAATGAAATGGTTCATGATATTGCAAGGCCAAATTTTGATTGGGAACAAGGCAGAGAGCAACCTATGAATTCTGATGTCAAAGACTTCTTTAAGTTGTTAGATGAGGGTAGCGAGCCATTGTGGCATGGTTGCACAAAACACACTACATTGTCTGCAGTGGCGACATTACTTAACATCAAGGCTGACCACAACATGAACCATGAGTGTTTTGAGTCGTTCTTGACTTACATAGGTCGGCTTACTCCAACGAACCATTTGTTTTACCAACTCAAACAGTACAAGTATACTACACTCCTAGTCCTGTTAGGAAAAGAGATAGACCGCCTACAGATTAGCTAGTTGTAATTCATACTCCTGCGCGCAGTCGTGTCTAAGTAATAGACGGGGATTTCTACCAAGAGGAGATGCTTCATAGACCTCTTATAATAAATACAGAGGACAACAATGATGTAATCCAGTTATAGGGTGGAGATGAACCTGATGAATTGGATCCCGAGATAGTTATATATTGTGCTAGATGACAGTGATACTGAGGAAGAGTTATTGACTGACACTTACACAGAATCTGAAGAAGAAGATGGTTATGAATCTCCAACACTTGTACAAAATGATTCTGACTCTGACAACGATTTTCATTAAAATGTATGTTTAGTTTTAATCGTATTACAATGAATTACATATAGGAATGTTCTTTATATCCTTAACATGTTTTAATCGTATTACAATGAATTAAAATGTATGTTTAGTTTTGTCGTAGTTAACTATTTCATACAATTAATTGTCATTATTGTACTTTTATATATATACTTGACGCGTTTATATATCTTTCATTTATAACTCATACTAACATCCTAAATTTTTTATTTATAGATGTCTTCTGAACCTACAGCACAAAAGCGGGGGTTGGGTCGGGGCCCTAATCATGTGCCGAAGGCCCCGGCTAATTCGGATGATCGCATTCTTATACAGATCCGTCCTCCTCCAGAAAGCACGTAAGTTAAACATCGTGTATATATAAGGGTTTAATATTTCCATTGTTATAAACATATATGACTGTAAATTATTGTATATTGTAGTGGTTTTCAAGATAGTAAAATTGTGAAGTGCATTTCACAATTATGCTTACAGAACTAGCATACGCCAGTGATTACATGGGCGAGCACACCTCTCGCCCATAAGGATGCGATTTAATGAATTTCGTATATTTTTTATCACTCAGATAGATAATACATAGTTAATCAAATAATATTGTTTAGTAATGTTGGATTATGGTAATATAATATAACAATTTTAATATTATTATTGTTGTTTTATTTGCAGAAGCGGTATAGATAGGATGACGCATAGGCATCAGTTAATCAGACACTGTTCTGGCAGAAGTGCGCCTTTCGAACTAAAGATAATCTGAACAAGGAACGATAAAAAGCCCTGCACAATGATGAGATTGACCATCCGGGACAAGGTGAGCAGTATATGCATGAGCATAGTCCCTGGTGGTGTGCACATCCTATATGGGTGCAGATGTGTGACTAGTGGAGAGATGAGTCCTGGGTCAAGAGACGCAAGACTGCCGCCTCGAACAAATTTTCAGGTGTATCTGAAGGCGAAAAGGCAAAAGGCGCGTCTGAGGCGGCGCAGATATCACAAATTGTAGCATATTATCGCTAGAAATGCGTATGTATAACAAGCTTATTGGCTTAGTTATTTGTTTTTATGTTTATAGTCATCTTTTGTAAACTAAAATATCATATATTTACATAATAATATGAGAAAATGAATTGTAGGAGTCTCGGTCTCAAGGTCAACCTATCAATTGGTTAGATGTGTATGTGGCCACCCACGATGGTCTGCCTGAGGCTGTTCAGATAGCGGTAATAAGTTCACTTTATCCTAATATGTTGTTTATAAATTATGACGACCTTTTTGTGTATTTTTTTTAATTTATTTTTAATTATTTAATTGTTCATCTTCTGACAGGACACTTATAAGGGCTTAATGAACGAGCGTTATCCTGAAGGCACCCCATGTCCGTCGATTGATCAAGAATTATGGGATAGGGTGTCCATCGTGAAGAAAAATTATGTCAAAAGCCAAGGACAAAAACGACGCCCGACCATCAGTGGCACAGGTAACTCTGCCACCCAGTCTACATAGTCATCAGGTTATCCAGCCTATCATACTCCTGCTGACTGTGTGAGAGCGATCTGTCAGGATCGTGATCTTCTTCATATACTGGACGGGCATCTGCAATCTCTGAGTCATGATGAGTTGGCAGAGGCAGTGGCGGCAGTGGCAGCAGCAACAACACAGCAGCAGAATGACGACCAGGTATATATATATATCATTTATTGTTTAGCTATATTGTCTTATATGTTTATAGTATCTGAGTCACTGTCTTACTTATATGTTTCACTACATTGTCTATTGTTTAGCTTTCCCTAAGTACGTCATAGCAGTATCAACACATGTAACATATATGTTTTATTACTTTGTTAATTACAAGATCATAATTTGGATGATCTATGAAGAGTGCCTAGACTGGGTTTTTTAGATTTTTAAAGCCTTGTACTCTTTTAGATTCATTCTTTGGACAATTTTATTGGTTTATATGGATGTTTACGATATCGATTGTATTGTGTTGGATGAATTTTTCCAATTGTATTGTGTTGGATGAATGTTTATTCATGGATGATAAATGTTTATTATATAGTAGTTATATCATGGATGGATGTTAATATAGATGCTTGTATATACTGCTGTGTTGGGATTAAAAGCAGGTACAACAGGTTATTTTTGGGAAATCAAGAAAAAAGGCAAAAAAAAATTTTTTAAAAAAAGACCATCGATTCTGCGTATGCGATTACGCTAACTCTCTATCGTCGATAGCATTACCTTCATTGGAATCTAGCAACCGCGGTGGTGGTCGTTATTACATTCGGTCACGCTTACGTGTGCCACGTCACACCTGAGAACTGACTCAACATAAGTCAGAATAGCGACGGACACGGTCTCTGAGTGCGGTCGCTAATAAAGCGATCGCTATTCTTCGGTTCTTGGTGTCCATCCAAATGACCGACATTACTGCGACTAATATCGGTGACGCATTGATTAAAAATACCCATCTGCGACCGTCGGTGATCGTTGATAGGCAGTCGCTGATAAGCCTTTTTGTTGTAGCGTTTGCCCCTCAGCTACCCTAGCTATTATGAACGCCTTCTCAATCTCCTTAACCCAAGTTTGGGCTTCAATAGGGTCAGTGGTACCTTTGAATTTCGACGGTCCCACAGCTTTGAAATCTTTGAAATTCGCCAAGCGGTTGTCTGGCTGGTTCCCTGCGGCTGGAATTCCTTGTTGCATTGCCTGAGCTACCATGTTTGCAAATTGCTGCATTGGATCGGCTTGTTGTTATCCCTCAACGTTGTTGACAGATTCTTTTGCCCTTTGATTGCGAGTTCGACGTCTTGGCGGCATTATCTGATTAAATAAACATGAATTTAACTTACATTCTAAACCTTATCGCATAAGTTTAATATATTAAACTTGTTTCATTACTCAAACATAGGTTCTTATTCAATTAGCGAATTCAAAATACTTTACATATCACAACACATACTGCATTAAACATTAGCTATCCCTTTGTGTGACAACCCCAAAATAGGTTCATTCCGCCCAACCTATTCTGACTCGCCAAATACATGGTACAGAAAATAACTATAACTTTATTACAACAATTATCGTGCAAAATACAACATAAATGCTGTGAGTTTTGATACAAATATATACCAACTGTGACTCATGTCCCAACCTTGGATAGCACGTCACAATGACACCTTACATACAGGTACAGTTAAAAACTGTTTTAGAAATTAGAATCTTTGGAAAGTGCTCAAGAAAACCTTCGTACATGGGAGGCCATACGTCTAAGTTATGATAGATATCATATGCCCACAGAATTATCCTTGGTTGACCCAATAGACCCCAAAGAAAAATGAGAAGATTACTATCATCTTCTTTCCAATGGTGAGTCTTCTCTTGACATATAATTATCTCCATTGTCTCTAATTGAGAATTATACTCCAAACAAACACCAAGATTATATAGGTAGTGCTCGTAGATATACTCAGCAAGTGGATGAGCACAACCCTGTCTTATGATGACACGAGGTTGTATGTCATTAGACATCTTGTATGATAGTGGCAAAACACCCTTTCAACGTTGGGTTCGCCTCACCCTATTTGATTCACCAAATATAACTACTAAACGATGTATACAACACACTTTTCTGTACTGCTTAAGGAGAACCTCCACAGCTAGAGACCACAGTTCTATTTCCCTGCTACCCTCGCTCAACCCAGCTACACTCTTATTACCTGAAAGGAATTGTGAAGCAAAATGGTGAGCACAACTAGCTCAGAAAAGAATATCATGACTAAAGATAATTAAATTATCAATAGCCTTCATCAATAATAAATCAGAGATTTAGAACATATGGTAGATGATAAAAATTTCAACCATAGTTGCAGTGGAATGAGCAATCCATTAGAAGAGTCAAATAGACCATAAAGTCTATTATCTTCTCCATATTAAAAATCCACCAACAATGTTTTATCCCTGTAACATCAATCAACAGTTCCTGTCCACAATCATGTGAATAACTTATAATCATAATTATAGTTCTAAATTCCTCTTCTCATCCAAGACAAAGATAATTTTATCACATGTCTTTACCTGAAACATCAAAGATCATGGTTATACCAAATCACAGTTCCTGTTAATAATCATACTAATAAATTCATCTTTGCACTATGGGCCAAAAATATTCATTAACAGTTCATCTTTGCACTACAGGCCAAAGATATTGAACAACAGGTCATCTTTGCACTACGGGCCAAAGATATTCATCAACAATTCATATTTGCACTTCAGGCCAAAGATATTCAATAACAGTTCATCTTTTCACTACGGCTAAAGATATTAATATCTCAATGAAATATATAATCATTTCAAAATCTATATAAACCATAATTATAACCATGTTGATCAATTCACCTTTGCACTTAAGCTAAAAATATTCAATTGTAAATTCAATGGTCATGATCATACTAGTCACAATTCATCTTTGCACTACTGGCCAAAGAGAACCCATAGTCATGATCATACCAATAATCTACCCATCTTTACACTCAAGTCAAAGAGAAATTTCTTCACTAGGATTATAAAAATGTTATATATGATAATAAAAACAATATCATCAAAACATGGATTTAATTTCAAGAGTAAGATTCATAAATCAACGATGATTTAGTCAAAAAAAGAAACCAATTTTGTTGTGAATATTACTCGTGAATAGTAACTCGTGAATAGTAACTCATGAATAGTAACTCATGAATAGTACTCGTCATATATTATATAACATCAATAATAGATATCGTAAAAAAATGTCATATATATGAATAGTCTTTATCGTGAATAATTAATAGTGATATCGTGAATAGTAACCCCGACTCAAAAAGGTAGAAATTCCACAATAAGATCCATACCAATATGTCAGTATAATGATATTGAAAGAATAACATCATTAGAAAGAAAATAACATCCCTTATTATCCCGTACTTCTTAAGAGCAGCACTTCTGACTAGATATCGGATATGACGCTGAAGGAAACTTGCACTGATGAATAGCAACTCACCAAGTATATAAATACTCACAAAATACACTCGATAATCTAGAGAGAAAAAGAGAGAAAACTTATGAATTACGGTGTAATTTTTCAATTCTAACTTAGCCCTCTATTTATAGGAAAATGTTAAGACGTTAGAAAAGCAGACTTGACACGCTTTACGATGGCTTTACCTACTATTCCACCCACCAAAAATCAGCCATCTTCCCCAACAACCAAAAGTGGGGCCCACCCATTTCTAGAATTTTCCACAAAAATCATTTATAAACCTAATTTCTGAATCAGTCACCTCTTAAAATTCATAACAAATTATACGTTAATTTTTAACAGTTCAAAATTTGTGGACATATACTTATGTATAACATATCCAAAAATCACAACGATCCAACGGTCGGATTAAATATTATAACTCACACAATAAAGCTGTAAGAACACCGATTTGATCTTTTAATACCTCCAATTCGACAAAATACTAATAAAACACCTCAACATTAATTCCTTCATTTATAAACACATAAATAAATCCATCATTTATATCCGCATCAAATAAATATTTCATTATCATATAAATCAATATTTAATTATTTACAAATAATATTACAGAATCACAATTATGACAACCAGGCAGTTCCCAGGAAAGAGGGGGCTTTCTGATAAGGATTTCTCCTTATTGGCGCGCAATTAGGTGACAAAACCTCTCATTGACAGAACTTTCTAGACATTGCCAATAATGCTATCTAATAATATTATTCAAATAATATGAATTATTGATCTGATAATGGAGATACTATGCAGTGACAATTATTGAAACAACAATAATATAAAATATCAACGCAACAATTATTGATTCATAAAATAAAATATTGAACAATAATTACTTTGTAACAATTATTGAGTAGTGCCTTCTCACGTAAGAATCAATAATTGAAAAATCTCTTGTCTTGATACTGGTGTACTTACTTATGCACTCTGGCAGTATTCTTGTATTTTAACCACCAGGTATTCCAACAGTGTTAACAGTAACGATTATGCCGTTATTTATAAAACTGAATTTTGTCATTTTCTTCATTCGACAGTTATTCTGTTATGGGTTCCACAAATGGTTGCGCCATCGTACGAATATTCCCCGACAGAAAGAATATTCCATGACCAAACGAATATTCCCCGACAACAATAAGTATTTTATAGCCACTTGCTTATTTTGAAAAAAAAATTATATATCACCCTTAACTTTTCTTTTTATCAATTTAACCATTTACTGAATAGTAATTATAAGAAAAATCGAATACCTTTATTTCATAAAATTCGGGGTCTTACAATCTCCTCTCCTTATGAAATTTCATCCCCAAAATTTACGTACCTGGTATTTCAAAGAGTTGAGAATACCTTGCTTTTATTTCAGATTCCATCTTCCATGTCACCGTGATTTCTCCATTGCTCATCTCCTGTATTTCAGATATCATTCTAGAATACAGCTTCAAAACAGGGGTTAATTGAACAAATTAACATATCACATAATATCCCGATATTATGACTGACCAACAAATAAGCTTAGGTAGGACACACTAGCGAAGGATTTACTCATTTCTCCCTCCTAGTTCTATTCCCGATCTCTACCGGAGACCATATCCTAAGCTACGATACAAATGTGACAACCCCAAAATAGGTCCATTCCACCCAACCTATTACGAGTCGCCAAATACATGAATACGAAAAATAACTACAACTTTATTACAACAACTGTCATGCAAAATACAACAACATAAATGCTGTAAGTTTTGATACAAATATATACCAACTGTGACTCATGTCCCAACGTTGAATAACACGTCACAATGACACCTTACATACAGGTACAGTTAAAAACTGTTTTAGAAATTAGAATCTTTGGAAAGTGCTCAAGGAAACCTTCATACATGGGAGGCCATACGTCTAGGTTATGATAGATATCATATGCCCACAGAATTAGCCTTGGTTGACCCAATAGACCCCAAAGAAAAACGAGAAGATTACTATCATCTTTTTTCCAATAGTGAGTCTTCTCTTGACATATAATTATCTCCACTGTCTCTAATTGAGAATTATACTCCAAACAAACACCAAGATTATATAGGTAGTACTCGTAGATATACTCAGCAAGTGGATGAGCACAACTCGGTCTTATGATGACACGAGGTTGTATGTCATTAGACATCTTGTATGATAGTGGCAAAAACACCCTTCCAACGTTGGGTTTGCCTCACCCTATTTGATTCACCAAATATAACTACTAAACGATGTATACAACACACTTTTCTATACTACTTAAGGAGAACCTCCATAGCTAGAGACCACCGTTCTATTTCCCTACTACCCTCGCTCGGCCCAGCTACACTCTTATTACCTGAAAGGAATTGTGAAGCAAAAGGGTGAGCACAACTTGCTCAGTAAAGAATATCATGACTAAAGATAATTAAATTATCAATAGCCTTCATTAATAATAAATCAGAGATTTAGAACATATGGTAGATGATAAAAATTTCAACCATAGTTGCAGTGGAACGAGAAATCCATTAGAAGAGTCAAATAGACCATAAAGTCTATTATCTTCTCCATATTAAAAATCTACCAACAATGTTTTATCCCTGTAACATCAATCAACACTTCCTGTCCACAATCATGTGAATACCTTATAATCATAATTGTAGTTCTAAATTCCTCTTCTCATCCAGGACAAAGATAATTTTATCACATGTTTTTACCTGAAACATCAAAGATTATGGTTATACCAAATCACAGTTCCTGTTAATAATCATACTAATAAATTCATCTTTGCACTACGGGCCAAAAATATTCATTAACAGTTCATCTTTGCACTACGGGCCAAAGATATTCATCAACAATTCATATTTTCACTTCAGGCCAAAGATATTCAATAACAGTTCATCTTTTCACTACGGCTAAAGATATTAATATCTCAAAGAAATATATATCATTTCAAAATCTATATAAACCATAATTATAACCATGTTGATTAATTCACCTTTGCACTTAAGCTAAAAATATTCAATTGTAAATTCAATGGTCATGATCATACTAGTCACAATTCATCTTTGCACTACTGGCCAAAGAGAACCCATAGTCATGATCATACCAATAATCTACCCATCTTTACACTCAAGTCAAAGAGAAATTTCTTCACTAGGATTATAAAAATGTTATATATGATAATAAAAACAATATCATCAAAACATGGATTTAATTTCAAGAGTAAGATTCATAAATCAACGATGATTTAGTCAAAAAAAGAAACCAATTTTGTTGTGAATATTACTCGTGAATAGTAACTCGTGAATAGTAACTCATGAATAGTAACTCATGAATAGTACTCCGTATTCGTACATAGTACTGTATACGTAAAAAATGTCATATACATGAATAGTCTTTTATTATCGTGAATAGTGTCGATTATCGTGAATAGTAACCCCAAACTCAAAAAGGTAGAAATTCCACATAAGATCCATACCAATATGTCGATATAATGATATTGAAAGAATAACATCATTAGAAGAAAATAACATCCCTTATTATCCCGTTACTTCTTAGAACGACACTTACTAGATATCGGATATAATGACTGAAGGAAACTTGCAGCGATGAATAGCAACTCACCAAGTATCTAAATACTCACAAAATACACTCGATAATCTAGAGAAAAAGAGAAAAACTTATGAATTACGGTGTGATTTTTCAATTCTAACTTAGCCCTCTATTTATAGGAAAATGTTAGCACTTAAAACAAACTTGACACCTCTTTACTGATGGCTTTACACTACTACTTTCCACCACCAAAAATCAGCCATCTTCCCAACAACCAAAAGTGGGGCCCACCCATTTCTAGAATTTTCCTCCAAAATCATTTATAAACCTAATTTCCGATTCAGTCACCTCTTAAAATTCATAACAAATTATACGTTCATTTTTAACGGTTCAAAATTTGTGGACATATACTCAACTTATATATGTATAACATATCCAAAAATCACAACGATCCAACGGTCGGATTAAATATTATAACCCACACAATAAAGCTGTAAGAACACCGATTTGATCTTTTAATACCTCCAATTCGACAAAATACTATATAAAACACCTCAACATTAATTCCTTCATTTATAAAAACATAAATAAATCCATCATTTATATTCGCATCAAATAAATATTTCATTATCATATAAATCAAAAATTAATTATTTACAAATAATATTACAGAATCACAATTATGACAACCAGGCAGTTCCCAGGAAAGAGGGGGCTTTCTGATAAGGATTTCTCCTTACTGGCGCTCAATTAGGTGACCAAACCTCTCCTTGACAGAACTTTCTAGACATTGCCAATAATTCTATATAATAATATTATTCAAATAATATGAATTATTGATCTGACAATGGAGATACTGTGCAGTGACAATTATTGAAACAACAATAATTTAAAATATCAACGCAATAATTATTGATTTAATAAAATAAAATATTGAACAGTAATTACTGTAACAATTATTGAGTAGTGCCTTCTCACGTAAGAATCAATAATTGAAAAAATCTTTATCTTAAAGCGTGTATGCTCTTCTTGTGCATTCACGCGTATTCATATTTTTAACCACTAGGTATTCCAACAGTGTTAACGGTAATGATTACGCCGTTATTTATAAAAAATAAATTTTGTTGTTTTCTTCATTCGACAGTTATTCTGTTATGGGGCCCACAATTGGTTGCGCCGTCGTACGAATATTCCCCGACAGAAAGAATATTCCACGACCAAACGAATATTCCCCGACAACAATTAGTATTTTATAGTCACTTGATTATTTTGAAAAAAAAATTATATATCACCCTTAACTTTGCTTTTTATCAATTTAATCATTTACTGAATAGTAATTATAAGAAAAATTGAATGCCGTTATTTCATAAAATTCAGGGTCTTACACTTTGTGACTACAAAAGTCGGGATTTACAGTCTTGACTAATACAAAAGTTGGAAACATTACATTACACAGACATACTTATCATATATATTACATTAAACACACCTACACAACATAACCTATACTACCTATTTATTACACTTCTTTCTTGGATAACTTTTTGCCTGATGACCTTCTATCCCACAGATAAAACATGCTCTTGGTTTGTACTCGGGACAGTACAGAGTAGTATGTCCTTCATAACCGCAAAGATAACATATTCTTTTCCTTTTCTTCTTATCGGATTTTCCTAAGTTATGGTCTTCTATCTTTCTTTTCCCCTTCTTGCTCGGAGCTGCACACGACGTGTTGCTTGTGGCTCCCATCTGATTAATTTGGATTTTAAGCTTATCTTGTTCTTCCATTATTTCTATTAATGTTTGACGTAACTGACTATTCAACAGCTTTTCTATTTCCCATAGCCTTTTCAGAGAAAAAACCTTGTTCCTCAGATCCTGCACCTCTGTTGATGCTTGATCAGCTTCAACTTTAGTGTCTGAATCGCTATCTATCAGCTCCACCATCTCCGGATCTGGTACTATGTTTTCTACAATAACCACATCGTCCGAGTTATTTTCATAGTTAGCCTCCCTTTCAGCTATTGGCTTCGATATCAACTCGGGTGTATGGGTTTAATTCTTCTTCATGCTATATGCATATAACAAGCCTTTTCCATCAGACATCTACACACATAAATTACCCTGATTAGCATATAGTATTTACACATAACAAATAAGAGTTTTATATAAGTTATCTTTTATTTTATTTGATGATGAACTTAGTCAATTCATCTCTTTTTAAACTTTATATGAGTTATTTATATTTTCAACGTTTCCCTCTTTTCAAAGGTTATAGCCTAAGGTCTATCCCACCTAAGGTTTTTAACCCTAAGCTCTGATACCAACCTGTAGAGTCCCCAAATTCGGGTACTTGAAACCCAAACTCGGTGCTTCACGATACCATTTCTATGAGCGGAATAATAATAATATTATTAATAATAATAAAAATAATATAAAGATCAACTTAATTTACATATCATCAGAGTCTAAATCCCAAGTACGTAATCTTTAAACATTCATTACAACCCATGATAGATAATAGATATCATATTTGTCTTAATAAAGTTAACTATTACATAACATAACATTGCGTTCATTCAGCAACCTTTCCCTTTCCCTTATTCTTAGCAGAGCTCTCTGGTTGTTCACCCTTAGCTGAAAACATTTAAATTAAGCATGGATGAGCATTTGAGTGCCCAGCAAGTAATAACAATTATATATATAAGCTGAAAGAATGTAAATGTTTTCTTTATACTACCCTTCTACAACGATTTCAATAGTTGTGAAGTAATCTGTACCAATGATAATAATATATCAATGTTATACCAAATTTTTGAAACTACGTACTAACTATAAATAGGGTTAATGTGACATACTATGAACATTGTTTTCATTTTCGAAAAGGTTAAACAAAAATTCATCTGTAAACCGTCATTACTTATGGGCACGAGGCGGGGGGTGATCGGCCGTTATGCCCTGCATTGATCAATACTACGTGCAAGAACGAGGGTATCGTTCACTCTGTCCACCTTAGGTGCATAAAAAGTTTTCCCACGTAGGGATGTTCATACTTGTCTGGGTTCCAAATCAACGGTTTTATCTTGTTCAACAATAATCTATAATTTAACATATATATACGGGTAATTGACAAAGGCATATCAACATGTGATTAAATACAATGATTATCCAAGTGGGGATACTTGTATAACCATTTATAGAAATTAACGAACATAATATATATATCCTAATTACCATATACTAACATGTTGATAATCAATGGCGTATATAATATAGGGTTAATAATGCATACATACGAATAATATAATTTAGAAACATTCTTACTCATGTCCATTCATAAAGAAAATGGAAAGGTAAGATACTTGCACGATCTTACCGCTTACGATTCACAACTTAGTTTTATCGTTTATATCACGACCTATCATTAATCAGATCATTCGTTCGATTAGAACAATATACTATAACACATAGTACTGCATTTCATAGTCAGCACATAACCTAATCACATTATCACCTATGTTTAACAACCATTGAATCATAAATAATCACATGTCTAATTAAATTATCTAAGTCCAGATCAATTTTTGAAACATGTTGGTGTACCGACAGCTTTATCGGGTAATTATCGAGTCTAAGACTCTATTCTGTAACTCAACATCTATAAATATCAATCATATTATTTTTAAATAACTTATAATAATTTTAAAACATTTATTATAATTTATCATGAATTTTCAAACATCGGAATTATTATTAAATGATTTAAATATTAAACAATTCTATTATCATTAATATTTGATTATTAATGAAATCATTTCCAAAATGTTAAAGTTATTTATAATAGCTTAAAATACTTTTAAAATATTAATATTACACTTAAATGATTTTTAAACCATTTAAAATCATTTTAAGTAATTACCATTAATATTAAATTATTAATGTTCTATTTATCAAAATATTAAAAGTCCTTATTTATAACTTAAAATATTTTTAATTCATTTATATCCATTTTAAATGATTTTTAAATTAATAAAACCATTTTAAACTATTTATTTAATATAATTATTAAATTAATTTAATATTATTAATAATAAATTAATAATTATGAATATTAAATTATTAATGAAATTATCCTTTAAATATTAAAAGTTATATTTTATAACTTAAAATATCTTTAAACACTTTATTTTCATTTAAAATGATTTTATATTAATAAAATAATTTTAAAATTAATTTATTTTATATAATTATTAAATAACCTTAATATCATTAATAATAATTAATTAATAAAATTTACCTTTAATTATTAAAAGTTATATTTTATAACTTAAAATATTTTTAAATACCTTATTATTATTTAAAATAATTTTTAATATAATAAAATAATATTTAATTTATTTATTTAATTCATTTAGTAAATAACTTAATTATCATTGAAATTTATCAAAAAATATTAAAAGTCATTAAAATAACTTAAAATATTTTCTTAAATCATAATATAATTTTAAATGATTTTTTAAGTATTAAAATCATTTTTAATAAATTTATTTAATATTATAATTAAATAAATTAATTACATTTAATATTCCAAAAATATTAAATATTTATGAAATATACTTAAAATAATTAAAAATAATTTTTCAAAATTTAAAATAATTTTTAATAATTTTTTTGGTATTTTTAATAATTAAACACTATTTTTTTCTATTTATTTAATTAAAGTAATTAATTTTTAGAAAATAATATATACTGTCTGTCGCTAAAGCACTTTGACGACAGAAATCGTCGCTTTAGGTGTTCTTGAGCTCTCAAGAACATTCATAGCAGTGCACTACATAGCTACTTTGACCGTGAATTAATAACAGTGTAATCTGTTTCTGGGCACATTGATGGTTAGAGATTGTAGTGCTAGTGTAGGACTACATTATCCAATAACAAACATGAGCAAAACACATGCATCAATCAAAAGATCTAAGCCAAATAAAACATTGTCAGAGCTGTTCTTCATTTTCTAGGTTACCCAGAAATGAAGAACAGTTCTGATGGTCATATTTGGGCTTCCACTACTTGTTGTACATGTGATGGTTTAGTGATATATAGGCTTTAGTATGTAGCCAACATGTAGGACAACATTTCTATTACATAAAATCAACAAAATAACAACACAATAGAAAGATCTTGTCCGGTCAAACCATGTCAGAAACCACGCTCAAGAACTTTCTGTGTTACCCAGAAAGTTCATCCGTGGACTTTCTGCCTGGTTTGACCATCCCCCAATCCCAACATGATTGTGATATAAGCTATATAAAAGCATCAAGATGTAGCATAACTACTATATTATAACCTGAATACAATACGAAACACAAATCAACAACAACTTGCAAGATCAGAGGCGACAAAGTTCTTGTTAGACCATTTCTGGGCATGATCTAGGTTACCCAGATTTTGTCCAGTCATGGTCGGTCAATGAATTTTGACTAAAAATATCTTACAATCTAGATCAGATCTAAGTCTGATTCTTATTCCAGATCAAAGACTATATGTCAGACTACAACTACAAACTTTCATAACACCAAAAATCATTAATGATCACTGAGATACAACGCTTGACATTAACTGTCAGACACCAAAACAAAAATTTTCCAGATTTTGTAGATCTTCAAATCTGAGACTCTAGATGTTATGGATCTAACATCTAGCAACCCAGATCATCCTTAGACACTATATCTAACATGTTTAACACACAAAAAAAACAACATCAAACTACAGATCGATGGACACATTTTCAATTAGGGTTTTATACCTTCTTTGATAAATTTTGATTTCTGGTTTCTGATATATGTTATGGTTGATCGTGGGGCTGTTCTTAGGGACTGATATATGAAGAAAATTTCAGAGGTTTGGGTTGAGAGAGAATGGTTGAGTGTTGCACAAAATTTAGGCTACCAAATGACATTTTTCTCTCTCAACTCTATATATATAAGTGCAAGATACATGTATTGGCTGCTATCTAGAGGCTGATCTGCTGAGATTATCACATGGGAAGTCAATGTTTGGCCAACAACTCCACCAACCCTAACACTTGGCAAAATCCAATAATTCAAGAGGAGCATTTTGGTCTTTTCGCTTGGAAATTTAATGGCCATTTTGTCATTTGGCAAACCCTTAGGGTTTAACCGTAAGGTTTAGCACAAATCAAATATAGGATTTCCAATTTAGGGTTTGCATAAAAATAAAATTAAAAAGAAAATTAAATAACTTTTAGTTTCTAAAATTTTGAAATTAGGGTTTTCTAATTATGATTAATTTTCTAATTACACTATACATGAACATTAGTGTTTTAGTGTCCACTAATTAGCATTTAGCTTACAATTAACAAATTAAGGTTACCAAATTAGCAAATTAGGGTTACTAATTTTAGAATTAGGGTTTCTAGTTAATTAGGGTTTCCAAAATTGATTAGGGTTTTCCTAATTAACAATTATAATTCTAATACTTGTAAATTAATCACCTTATCAGAATTACAAACAATCTCGAACTCTAATTTGAGTTTCAAATTAGGGTTTTCTCATGTCCGAAAATTAGGGTTTTATAATTAGGGTTTTCTAAAGATTAGGGTTTCTAGATTTTTAATTAGGGTTTGCCTAATTGATCATTTAATACACAACATAAAACACATAAAATAGTTATATAACAGTCTTAAACTCACAATTGATTTTCAAATTATGGTTTCCCCCAAGTAAAACTAGGGTTTAACCAATTAATATTAGGGTTTTGAAATTAAACACCATAATTGACCAACCATTATATATACATACATACAGTACATATTTATAGTACTTAAAAAATTAAAATATAATTAATATTAAATTATTATTCTCATTCCTTGATAAGAAATCCAAAATTAGGGTTTGGATTCCATATAAATTTATTCTTCATATTTAACTTTGAATAATTAAGGTAAAATAAGTAACTTAATAATCAAGTACTAAATTCATATAATAAAATAATTATTATAATTATCCTAAAAATCACTACATATATTATTTAAATAATATATGATTATATATTCATGGAAAATAATTAATAAAAACATTTACGATATAAAATTAATTATTATAAGAATATACTTTATAATAATCAATAATTCTAAAATAAATATATTTGTAAATATTTATGTAATAAATAAATTTTAATTTACCACATAAATACATATACACATTATCTTGTACAAATCCTCATCCTTAAAATAAAAAAAAATTATAAGCAAAATTTCTTATTTATTTATATAGAAAATATCGGGTTGTTACAATTAACGATGTCAAGAATTTCTGTCAAGGAGAGGTTTGATCACCTAATTGCGCGCCAATAGGGAGAAATCTTTATTGGAAAGCCCCCTCTTTCTTGGGAATGACTTGGTCGATTAATAATACGAATTATAATAATGATGATTAGTGTTGTTAAAAATATTGAGGAGATTTTTATGATGTAGTTGTTGTAAGTTTTAGTTTATTTTATGGACCCCTATTTACCCATTTTTCAAAATATCCGATAATAGATGATTCAAGATATATATATATATATATATATATATATATATATATATATATATATTAAATGTGTAAGTGGGTTTTGGTGGAGGATTTTGTAAGCAAATTCAATGAATGATTTAGTAAGCCTTTCTTAGAAAGGCAAAGGTTATAAATATATATATATATATATATATATATATATATATAAATATATATATATAAGTTTTTTATTATGAAAAATAGAATATATTATATTTTATTTAAAAGATTTTTCTTTAAATCTGAATAGTCTAGTTTAAAAAGTAAATCAATACGGACCGTTCATGAATTAGTTACTATTCAGTCCATTCTTATATTAATAGAAGCTCATTCCTTCATTATTTTTTTATGAATTTCTTTGAAACTCTAGAGAGAAACTATAAAGAGAAAGAAGAAAAGTGTTACGCTACTTCACTACTTCTATATCCGATTACTTTTTTTTTTTCGGTAAGGGATATTATTTGTTGTACTAAAAAGAAATTATTCTTCCTTTCTTATTCATGAAGAGAACTTACATTATTCCATTCTTTATTATTTTGTTAAAATAACCTGTATACGCGGGCTGCCCTATACTTGGTGAAATTCATCTATTATTCTATTTTTATTATTACATTTGGAACATCACGTGCGTGCGTTTACGTATGACCTAGTTTCGTTCTTTATTATTACATTGGAACATCACAGCCGGTGCGTTTCGCATGACACAGTTCCATTATTTATTATTACATTGGAATATCTTGTACGTGCGTTTCTGCGTGACTTCGATTTAGTTATTTATTATTACATTGGAATAACTTTTATGCATGCGATCTATCGCATATACGGTGATTTCTTTTGTTATTCCATTCTTTGTTATACTCAGTTGGTTAAAGTTTTGACTTCTATACTCCATGAAATTAGTGGAATATTCTTGATATTTGCGCTTCATCTAGTATTTTTCATGGAAATATTCTTCGGAGCATTTTTGAATTTTACTCCACAAAGAAGTATCATGTTGACAATTTGGACGTCATGGGTTCCTGGATAAATTAATTCTTGAACTTGTTTTTATTGAATTCTTATATCATTGTCATCATCCTCATGTTTATATTATATTGAAAGTCATCTGTGGCGTGTAGTGCGTAGATGGACTTGGTATGATTATAACCGAGGATTATTAAAGTATAATCATGATCGTAATATTACAAATGATGTGGTAAAAGTCCTCATTGGCCCGTAGTGCATTGATGGACAGTTGTTGGCATGATCATGACCATTGATGAATACACGAATATCCTTGGCCCGTAGTGCATGGATAATTTGTGGTCGTGATACTAATGAATATCCTTTGCCGTAGTGCAGGGATGATGTGGATTATTTATTAAGCTGAGTCTCAGCGATAAAAGTAATGAGAACCTTTTTAAATCATAGAAGATAGTAGATTTTATTCTCTACTTGACTCTTCTAATGGATTGCTTGTTCCGCTGCAGTTAAACTTGATGTTTGTTATATTTTATCAGTTTAACACATGTTGAAGGCTAATGATAATTTATTCTGCATTATCTTAGTCATAATATTTCTTACTAGGCTAGTTGAGCTCACCCTTTTACTTTCATTATTCTCTTCAGGAAATGAGAACGTAGCAGGGACTAGTCAGGAAATAGAGTGATGGTCCTAGATGGTGCATTAGTAGTCCTCACTATTTTGTGGGGATAAATCACATTTTGGTTACTGTACCGGAGTCCGGTTTTCATTGTGGTTACCGAAATTTTTTTATTACAATCGAATAATTGTACTCTGAAAAATTACAAAATGGTCATTTCTTACGATTTTCGTCCAAAAAACGGACGGAAATGCCTAGTTGGCGAACGGAAGTGTTGAGTTGGCGATTTGACTCCGTTTTTTTTTGCTGATGTGTATATGGTTTTGTCATGTGTAAAAATAATTGTATGTTAATAATAATTTAAAAATAATAATAATAAAAATAATATTATTAAGAATAATAAAAATAATAATAATAATAATATTAAGAATAATAATAATAATTTCAAAATAATAATAATTTTTAAATAATAATAATTTCAAAATAATAACAATAATAATAATAATAATAATTTTTAATTAATAAAAATATTAATAATTACAAAATAATAACAAAAATTTTACAATAATAATTTTCTATCTGTCTATTTCACAATAAATTGATTTGGTGACAAATTCATGTTCTAGAAAATACTTTCCCAAAATAAATCATCCCCAAATTTTATTAATGTATCAGACTACAAGTCAATTTCAATTCATGAAGGTTCAAGTTATCAAGTCTTCTCGCTCTCTGTAATTTCAGTCTTAACTTCTTCTCTCTCATACGTCCCTTTCTCTCTGATATTTTCTCTTATATGCGTTCCATTTTTGCACAAGGCCATATAATCCCCATGATGCAACTAGTCAAGCTTCTTAACTCCAGAGGATTTTATATCACCTTTGTCAATTCTGAACACAACCAGACCTGGTCCAAAGGACCCGAATGATTTGCGAATTTTGCCGATTTTCGGTTCGAGACCATACCGGAAGGATTGCTGAGGATCGAGCCTACTAAATCTCATTTCCCTGTAGCCGTGTTTGAATCCATTCTAAAGAATTGTTTGGCTCTGTTTGGGATCATTAATAAAGTTAAAGTTAATTGGTGAGATTCCGTAGATTCTGAGCATAATAGCAGATGAAATTGGGATTAGGTTGTGTAATTTTGGACCGCATCCGCGTGTGGTTTCATGGGGTATTCAGTACCCGGAACTCATCAAAAGAGGCATTTTTCCATTCAAAGGTATTTCCCCATCTCTTTAAAAAAATCAATTTTAGAAACTATATATGGTGAATTTTGTAAATAAAAACTTAAATGGTTCTTGTGTGTGATTCGAGATGGGGAAGCTTTGATTAAGATATAGTCTTGTGTGATTTTGTGTGATTTGAGATGAGACTTTTGGTTGAGTTTTTGTTGGCAGTATATGGGGAGAGGCGGAAATGGGAGAGGTTAAACGGTTGGACGAAAATTACGACGACATCTCTATTAAAAGAAATTTTAAGATGCTTTAATAAATTTTTGTTCTTGTGTCTCTGTGTAAGCTTAATTCCCAGATTAATATATATACTTGATTTCTAGGAAAGTGTTGTATAATTTGATTCACATTAATAATAATAATAATAATAATAATTTTAAATAATAATATTAATAATAATTTTTACAAATGCATTTATATAAAATTAATGAATTTATATTATTTTTTAATAATAATAATTTTTAAATAATATTAATAATTACATAATAATAGTAATTTTTACAAATGTATTTATATAAAATTAATAAATTTATATTATTATTTAAAAATTATTAATATTTTTATTATTATTATTTAAAAATTATTATTATTATTATTAATACACATGGCAAATTATATATGTACACATCAGCATTTCAAAATCACGTGTATGCACAGTTAGCATTTATGTCCGTTTTTTGAATGGAAATCGTAAGGAATGACCATTTTGTAATTTTTGAGAGTACATTTATTCGATTGTAATAAAAAAAGTTTCGGTAACCACAATGAAAACCGGACCCTAGTACAGTGACCAAAAAGTGATTTATCCCATATTTTGTGAAATAGTGTGATAATAAATGTAATAAGGACCCCATTGAGTTTGTATATTGTCTAGATGACAATATTTGTATTAAAACTCACAACATATGTTTAGTCATATTTTACACGACTATTGTATAATTAAGTTTGTATTTTAATTCTGTACCATGTATTTGGCGACTCAAAATGGGTGATGTATACCTATTTTGGGGGCGTCACAGTTGGTATCAAAGCTTAGGGATATGATCCCTGGCTAAGATGGGAGAATAGAACTAGGAGGGAGAGCAGGGAATTCCTTCGCTAGTATGACCTACCTAAGTTTATTTGGTATTTAATTGGTCGATCAGAATATAGGGATAATATGTTACATGTCAATTAACCTTTATTTTGTGGCAGTATTTGAAAATGACATCCGAGAATGTTGAGAATAGCAATGGAGCACAGGAGACCGTTGATTCACCACATATCAATAATCAAGATAATGTTCAGAGGCTTTATGCAATTTATACAACAGCAGGCGAGAGTGGCTCCTGTCCAAAATGTAGGTGAAAACACTGGAAACTCTCGGATGGTCACCGTTAAGTAGTTCAAGGAGCTGGGACCACCGGAGTTTATTGGAGAGCCAAAATCACTTAAAGAGAAAGCATGGATAAAGCAGATCACCAAGATATTTGATGTCTTGGGATGCTCCGAGGAGCAAAAGGTTCCCTTTGCCACCTTTATGTTGCGAGGAGAGACAGATTACTGGTGGGAATCGGTAAAGCGTACTCAACCTGTCGCACTGAATATGTCTTGGGAGAAGTTCCAAGAACTATTCAACGACAAGTACTTTCCCGAAAGTATTCTTCACATAAAGGAGGTAGAGTTCATCAACTTGGAGCAGAATAATATGGCCAGTGTCGCGATCTGAAGCTAAGTTTGCCGAGTTGTCGGTTTAAGGTCCCACTTGGTTGATAATGAAGAGAGAATGACATGGATGTTTTTAAGAGGTTTGAAGCCGAGATACGTCGATATCTTATTTCTCATAAAGCGTATTCGTATTCATATATTGTAAATAGGGCTCGATTAGTGGAGCGCGATAACGAGTCAATGAACCAAAAGAAGCGACATGAAAATAATAATACCGGTGAGAAGCGATCATCGAGCGGTGACAACAAGCGTGGAGGAATCAATAGGCCAGAAATGGTAACCACTTCGGTGGTAATCAGGGCCAAAACAATAAGAATGGACATTTCAAGAAGAGGAGATTCAATAATGATGGAAAGACGTCAGCACCATCACCCGTTGTTAAGGAAGGAGAACGACCACCTATCATATGCTTCAAATGCGGAGGGGAGGGACACATCAGTCCAAACTGCGCGATGCAGTCCAAAGCATGCTATAATTGTGGAAGAGAAGGTCTCTTAGCCCGATTTTGTCGTTCACCGAAGACAAGTTCAGCTAGGATGGAGGCACCAAAGGCCGTCCAATAAAAGTCAAAGCCGATAGTGCAAGGGAGAGCGTTTGTGTTGACCTCCCAGAAAGCAAGGAACCCAAACGAGGTCATCACGGGTAAGCTTATCATAAACTCTAGCGAAATCTATACCTTATTTGATACTGGTTCTACCCATTCTTTTATTTCTTCTACTTGCGCTCAACGATTAAATTTGACTCCGGAGAAATTAGACTTTGACTTATCTATGGAAACTTTGTTGGGAGAAACCTTCATTACATCCACTGTTTATAAGTCTTGTTTGGTTCAAATCGGTACCCTCACATTACCTATCGATATTATTTCATTGAAAATACTTGCATTTGATGTGATTATAGAGATTGATTGGTTAACTATTCATCATGCTAAAATTAATTGTTTCGTAAGGTTGTTAGCTTTCATATTCCTAATCAACCTATTATGCGAATTCAAGCGACCAAACCAATTAAATCAATCACGATCATCTCAAGCCATAAAGTTATTCATTTATTGAAAAACGGATGTCAAGCTTCCTTAGATCATGTCACGGATCTAAACAAAAACACGTCAGTTTTGAATGATATTTCTAGTGTTAATAAATTCCCTAACATATTCCCTGAAGAACTTCCTGGCCTACCCCCAGAGCGTGAAATTGAATTTTGTATCGACTTTGAACCCGGTACAAAACCCATTTCCAAAGCCCCATATCGAATGGCTCCTATTGAACTTCAGGAGTTAAAGACCCAATGCGAGGAATTGTTAGACATTGGCTTTATTAAGTCCCCTAGTACTTTTCCTTGGGGTGCTCCCATTACATTAAAGAAGAAGAAAGATGGGAGTATGCAACTTTGTATTGATTATCGGGAGTTAAATCATGTCACCATCAAAAATAGGTACCCATTGCCACGTATTGATGACCTGTTTGACCAGTTGCAAGGAGCCAAATTCTTTTCAAAGATGGATCTTCGTTCCGGATATCACTAATTGAAGATTAGAACAAATGAAATTCCAAAGACGACTTTCAGAACTCGGTACGGGCATTATGAATTCCTAGTCATGTCCTTTGGATTGACTAATGCACCTGCTGTCTTCATGGATATGATGAACCGAGTATTCAAGGAATATTTGGATCACTTTGTGGTCGTCTTTATTGATGACATCCTTATTTATTCCAAAAGTCGTGAAGATCATGAGCAACACTTGAGGCTGGTACTCCAAAAGCTTCGTCAATACAAGCTTTATGCCAAGTTAAAGAAATGTGAGTTTTGGCTTAAGGAAGTAGCATTCCTTGGGCACATAGTATCAAGTCATGGAATATCTGTTGACCCGACAAAAATTGAAGCAATTCAAAGCTGGGAGCAACCTAAATCAGTGACCGAAGTACGTAGCTTTCTCGGTTTAGCTGGTTATTATCGAAGATTCGTGGAAGGATTTTCTTGAATCGATACTCCATTAACTCAGCTGACTCGGAAAGATACAAAGTTTGGTTGGAACGAAGAATATGAGAAGAGTTTTAAAGAACTCAAGAGGAGACTCATTTCAGCACCTGTTTTGACAATACCATCTGGTTCGGAGGGATTTGTCATCTACAGTGATGCTTCAGGCAAAGGGTTGGGATGTGTTCTTATGCAACATGAGAAAGTCATAACCTATGCCTCGCGACAACTCAAAGAATACGAGAGGAATTATTCTACTCATGATCTAGAGTTGGCAGCTGTTGTCTTTGCACTTAAAGTTTGGAAGCATTACTTGTATGGGGAGAAAGTGGAGATCTTTACGGATCATAAAAGCCTCAAATATTTAAATCGATCAAAGGAACTCAACATGCGACAACGACGTTGGCTTGAATCTGTTGAAAGATTATGATCATACCATCCAATACCATCCTGGAAGAAAAGCGAGCGTGGTAGGTAGCGCGTTGAGTAGAAGATCATATGCAAGTCTGAAGTGCGATATTGTCAACACAAAGGCCCATTTTATGTGACTTGCAAAGGATGGAGATAGAGTTAAAGACTCCGAGGACCCATGTGATGATGGTGAATATACGAGTAGAACTGACTTTAATCGATAAAGTTAAAGCTGCTCAAGCTACAGACCTCGAGCTGATGCGTATGAGGAAGAAAGTGCAAGAAGGTGCTATACCGGAAGCAAGAATCGATGAAGAAGGAATATTTCGAGTCAACTCCAGACTTTGTGTTCCAAACGATCTTGATTTAAAGTATAAAATCATGATGGAGGCGCACAACACACCGTTTGGAATCCATCTTGGGAGTACCAAAATGTATCATGATCTTCGTCATACATTTTGGTGGAGCAATATGAAGAGAGATAGCATTGTTTATCTCAAGGTGTCTAACTTGTCAACGAGTTAAAGCGAAGCATCAAGTACCAAAAGGTCCATTGCAACCACTTAAAATTCCAAAATGGAAGTGGGAGCACATTACCATGGATTTCGTTACTGGTCTTCCCAAGGTTTCTCAAGGCATGGATGCAATTTGGGTCATTGTTGATAGATTGACCAAGTCTGCTCACTTCTTACCTATACGAGAAACTTATACACTTGAGCGTCTTGCTTGTATGTACATAAGCGAGGTTGTAAGATTGCATGGTATGCGATGTCGATAGTGTCGATCGAGACCCAAGATTCACTTCACGATTTTGGGTTAGTTTGCAAAAAGCTAAGGAGCACAGATTTGATTTAGCTTCGGCATATCATCCTCGACGGATGGACGATCGGAGAGGACTATTCAAACTCTTGAAGATCTATTAAGACTACTGTGTCCTTGATTTCAAGGAAGTTGGGACAAGTTCTTACCATTGGTGGAGTTTTCCTACAACAACGATTATCAAGCAAGTATTATCATGGCTCCATTCGAAGTGTTGTGTGGAAGAAAGTGTCGTTCTCGATATCTTTGGGATTAGGCGGGTGAAGCAACGTTGTTGGGACCGGGTTGAATGCGTATGACTCGAAAAAGATTCAAAAGATCCAACAACGTATAAAAACCTCACAAGATCGACAAAAAGAGTTATCTTGATCTTCATCGAAAGGGCGTGGAATTGATATTGGAGATCATGGGTTATTACGTGTTGCTCCATGGAAAGGAGTTACGAGATTTGGAAGAGAGAAATCTCAATCCTCGATTCATTGGCCCATTTTAATCCTCGATCGAGTAGGGCGTGGCTTATAGACTACTGCTTCTGCTTGTATGTCTTGTGTTCATAACGTTTTTCACATATCCATGTTACGTAAATATGTGGAAGACCCGAACCACATTATTGAGTTAGAACCGGACAAAATAGCGGAAGATTTGACGTATGAAGAGGTTCTTGTTCAAATCTTGGATAAGAAGTAACGTATTCAATGCTCCAAGGTTATACCTCAAGTCAAAGTTTTGTGGAGAAACCACGATGTTGAGGAAATGACCTGCGAGTTAGAATCTGAAATGAAATCAAGGTATCCTTACCTCTTCGACATTCTAGGTACGTACCCTAATTTCGAGGGCAAAATTTCATAAGAAGGGGATGTTGTAAGACCCCAACTTTTATAAATAAAGATGAATTTTCTATAAATATCATTTTTGAATATTATGGAATTAATTTGATATAATGTTATAGTTGTGGGTAATATTTATAAATTTTGCAAAGTAAGCAAGTTGTTATATAATATTCGATTGGTCGGGGAATATTCGTACAACGACACAATCATTGGTGGACCCCTTAACGGAATTATTGTCGGATTGAGAAAACGACAAAAATACTTTATGAAAATAACGGCGGAGGTGTTACCATTAACTGTTGAACTACCCGGTAGTAAAAGTACAGTAATACGCGTAGTTTCACAGTAGCACACGGTATTGATTATTGATGCTTACGTGAGAAGTCACTCAGTTTTGTTCAATTATTGCTACAGTAATTGCTGCATAATATCTCACGTTATTTGATTCAATTAGTGTCAATATTTTATATATTATTAAATCAATAATTAAGACGACAAAGTTATTAATATTATTATTTGAAATATTAACGATGTCTAGAAGTTCTGTTAAGGAGAGATTTGGTCACCTAATTGCGCGCCAATGGGGAGAAATCCTTATTGGAAAGCCCCCACTTTCTTGGGAACGACCTGGTCGATTAATATTACTAATTATAATAATTGTTAAAAATATTGAGGGCATTTTTATGATGTAGTTGTTGTAAATTTTAGTTTATTTTATGGACCCCCATTTACCCATTTTTCAAAATATTCGATAATAGATGATTCAGTATATATATATATATATTATGGTGGGGCTCATATATTGAAAATGACATGTGGGTGGAAGAAATTTTGGTCATCACGGGTGGGAATTGGGGAAGAAATATCTTGAAAGAAATGGGGTATATATATAATATATAGTATATGCATGTGTGGAATATATATATATATATATATATATATATATATATATATATATATATATATATTAAATGTGTGAGTGGGTTTTGGTGCAGGATTTTGTAAGCAAATTCAGTGAATGATTTAGTAAGCCTTTGCCGAAAGGCAAAGGTTATAAATATATATATATTTTATAAGTTTTGTTTTTTATGAAAAATACAATATATTATATTTTATTTAAAAGATTTTGCTTTAAATCTGGACCGTCCGTTTAAAAGTAAATCAATCTCATTTGTTCATGAATTAGTTACTATTCAGGTCCATTCTTACATAAATAGAAGCTCATTCCTTCATTATTTTTTTACAATTCTTTGAAACTACAGAGAGAAAACTATAGAGAAAGAAGAAAAGTGTTACGCTACTTCACTACTTCTATATCCAGGTATATTTTTTTTACTGGTAAGGGATATTATTTGTTGTACTTTCGTAAAGGGGTATTCTTCCTTTCTTATTCATGAAAAGAACTTACATTATTCCATTCTTTATTATTCTATTGGAATAATACAGTATCTGCTGCTACCCTATACTTGGTGAAATTCTTACATTATTCCATTTATATTATTACATTTGGAACATCATGTATAAATGCGTTTCACGCATGACTGAATTCCATTATTTATTATTCTTTTGGAACATCCTATCGGTGCGTTTACGCATGACCTGGTTCCATTATTTATTATTCTGTTAGAATATCATGTCTATGCATTTACGTATGACCTGGTTCCGTTATTTATTATTCTACTGAAATAACCTGTCTATGCGGTCTATCGCATGCTTGGTGATTTCTTTTGTTATTCCATTCTTTATTATACTCAATTGGTTAAAGTTTTGACTTCTATACTCCATGAAATTAGTGGAATATTCTTGATATTTGCGCTTCATCTAGTATTTTTCATGGAAATATTCTTCGGAGCATTCTTGAATTTTACTCCACAAAGAAGTATCATGTTGACAATTTGGACGTCATGGGTTCCTGGATAAATTAATTCTTGAACTTGTTTTATTGAATTCTTATATCATTGTCATCATCCTCATGTTTATATTATGTTGAAAGTCATTTGTGGCCTGTACTGCATAGATGGACTTGGTATGATTATGACCAGGGATTATTCGGTATAATCATGACCGTAATGTTACAAATGATGTGGTAAAAGTCCTCATTGGCCCGTAGTGCATTGATGGATAGTTGTTGGCATGATCATGACCATTGATGAATACACGAATATCCTTGGCCCGTAGGGCATAGATAATTTGTGGTCATGATACTAATGAATATCCTTGGCCATAGTGCAGGGATGATGTGGATTATTTATTAAGCCGAGTCTCAGTGATAAAAGTAATGAGAACCTTTTTAAATCATAGAAGATAGTAGATTTTATTCTTTACTTGACTCTTCTAATGGTTTGCTTGTTCCGCTGCAGTTAAACTTGATGTTTGTTCTATTTTATTAGTTTAACACTGTTGAAGGCTAATGATAATTTATTCTGCATTATCTTAGTCATAATATTTCTTACTGGGCTAGTTGAGCTCACCCATTTACTTTCATTATTCTCTTCAGGATATGAGAACGTAGCAGGGACTAGTCGGGAAACAAAGTGATGGTCCTAGATGGTGCATTAGTAGTCCTCACTATTTTGTGAAATAGTGTGGTAATAAATGTAATGAGGACCCCATTGAGTTTGTATATTGTCTAGATGACAATATTTGTATTAAAACTCACAACATATGTTTAGTCATATTTTACATGACTGTTGTATAATTAAGTTTGTATTTAAATTTTGTACCATGTATTTGGTGACTAAAGATGGGTGATGTATATCTATTTTGGGGGCGTCACAAATATAATATATATTTAAACAAAAAAACATAAAAGCTACAGACCGAAGTCCCGACATACATACGCAACACGACTCTCAACGTGAAGAACGGTGTGTGCAAAGATGAAGAAAAAGGCATTAAGGTGTGTAAGAAGGCTTACAATGGACTACCAAAGAAGACTTTAATGACTTTAAAGGGATGAACACTCGGCTCCCGCCGGTAAAAATATAGCAATATATAAGCTCATAAGTGTTTAAAATGAGAAAGCACTCAGTTTATAATGTGTACGGATCAAATTGGACAGGACTTCCTTGCCTTTTCTCTAAGCAAAATGGCTGCCCCAAGCCCTTTATTTATAGAGGGGAGAGCCGCATGTGTACCTACGGCTGCCCAGGGTGTCCCGGGTTCCGCGGTCTCATCGTCTCAAAGTACGTGCACGCATGCAACGTGATGTCCGCTCAAACTTTCAGAACATCAATCCAGGCATCCGATCAAGGTGTATAAGACCTTTTATGGCATGATGTTGTCGAGAGCTACACAATTACATGGGATTTGAGGTTGTATGAAGTCAGGAAGATGGGACCATGCCCTAGGTCTTCAAGCTTCAAAATCTATCCAGTGTGCTATCTTGTGCAGTAGTCACTCGGGATTGGCGCTCTTTGGTTCTTGTAGGACATTGTTGTGTAGAATGTATGTATGTTTTTGTTGAGACGGCGCGATGTGGGTTTGGGATGGAAAAATATTGGTTCTTCCCTTCACCGGGGTTATCTCTTGTTTGAGCTGTTTTAGCGGTCGTTGCTCAGGGTTATCTTTGAGATTGGACTGTTGTAGGTGTTGACCGTCCTCAGTGTTTTTTCTAAGATGTTCCTGACTTCCCAGGGTTATCTTCGGACTTGGTAGATGAGTGCCTCGGGGCATTTGCCAAGTGTTTGAAGTTATTTTCATGGGTTTGAAACAAGCATTTCCAGGGTTATCTTCGGAACTGCAACTGTATGCCTCAGAGTTATCTCCGAGGTTGATACTATCTTTACCGATGTTATTTCCGAGACTGAGTATCTTGGGGTTATCTTCGAGATGAAACTGTCTTCTCCAGTGTGATTTCCGGTATTTGAACTGCATTCCTCGGGGTTATCTCCGAGGTTGAAATTGAAACTCCCGGTGTTGTTTCCGAGACTGAGGTGGAAACTTCCGGTGGTATTTCTGGGACTGAGCTGGATATCTCGGGGATATCTCTGAGATGGTAATACTGAATATCCCAGGTTGTCTCCGGGATTAAAATGAGTTGTCTTCCAGGGTTATCTTTGAAAGACGATTCTGCCCTACTGCAATGTTTGTAACATTTATGCAGAAAATTTTGAGTGTCTACAGATGCCCCTCTTTATCATATTCATGCAATGCAATGGCATGTATAGGATAAAGAATACTAGACACTTGAAATGTAACAAGATAATCATGATGCAAATGCATGTGGTTTGTTGGATTGTCCTCCAACATGGTGGGATGATTGTCGGCTCCCCTTGACTTCTACCGGGGACAGACGTATCTCTCATGTAAAAGAGACTCTGTGGGGATGAATTTGGTCTGTTGAGGATGTGTATAACATATTCCATCATCGATCCTCCCCGATGCGGATGCTCTATTGGAGTTACTGCCAACAGTCTGTGTTGTTGGGATTGCCTGACCCTCGCTGACATGTACATCAACGGATGAAATCCCTACTAGGGATAAATGCCAAGAATGCTTGACCTTTTTTGACGTGTGCATCAACTGATGAAATCATCAGATGGCTTTCGACGCTTCGATGGATTTAACTGCCATCAGCTGAAGTAACGTCAAGGTTGCTTGACTTTCATTGACATGTGCATCAACAGATGAAACGCGTGATACCCCGGCCGGGGACTTGTACTTTGGTAGATGAAAATGCATGATACCCCCATGGGGGAATCTGTATTTGGACAGATGAACATGCGTGATACCCCTGTCGGGGAAACTGCTTGATCTTCGTTGACGTGTGCATCAACGGTTGAAATCCTTGGATGGCTTCCGACGCTTCGTTGGATTTACTTGCCAACGGCTGAAGTGATGTCAATGTTGCTTGACATTCGTTGACATATGCATCAACAGATGTAAATGCATGATAACCCCGCCGGGAACTTGTACTTTAAGAATGATAACGCGTGATACCCCCGCCGGGGATTTATTCTTGAGATTGCGTGATGCCCCTGCCGGGGATGTGTATATCAACAGATGACACTGCGTGATACCCCCTCTGGGGATGTGTACATTAATAGATGACATTGCATGATACCCCTATCGGGGATGCATACATCAATCGATGACACTGCGTGATACCCCCACCGGGGAAACTGCTCTTTGGAAATACGACCCCAAACTGACGGCATTGGACCTTTGTGAGGTATTGCCGAATGTGGTTTGCAACTGCTGAGATCATCAGTATAGTATACCCTGTATTTGAGCGAATACCAATGAATGATATGAAAGCCACAGTTTGGCCCAAGAAAACTAGGATTTCAGACTATTCTGCTCAATCGCGTAGCATTTTTATCCCTGATTTGACCTTTTTAGCTTGTGAAAACTCCTTTGCAACTTAAAGTGGACCGAGCCAGAGGGGTGGGCCCCACTCAGGGGAGCCACAAGTACACCTGCAGCAGCAGTAGGTGGACCTGCGGCCAGCTGTGGATGGCTATTAATGCTGCATATTGCTTTCTAAAGTCATTTTATATTGTTCCGCACATGAAATCCGAGAGCTCTTCTTCACATCTGTTAAGTTCAGGTGTCTTTGTACAAATTCTGTTACCGTACAAGTGTTCTACACTGCCCTGGTAACGTATACATATCTTCTTTTCCAGTTTCTATCCGTTGGAAAATGACTTTTAATATGAAATGCATCTAAACACATAGTAGTGAATATGGATGCTCATATGTCTTGATAAAAAATGTTTAACATAGTAAATGTTAGTATAAAACTATGCTGAACATAATGATGTGAAAAAATTTGACCTTTGAAACAGTCAAATTGGCACCTTTTTCTACTATTTCTTATCCTATTTGCGGATAAATAAGCAATGGTGGTAATGAAAAGTAATCCTGGTAATTAGGGTACCCTTATGTATTGATGACTTTGACTTTTTAATGCATATAGTATGTATATGACTGTGGGCAAGTGTGACACTGAATGGCCACCTAGTCATGCCTATGTGCATGGGGATAGTCCTATTTATAGAGGAAACTATGACAAACCTTTACCAAAATATAGGCATTGGGTACTCATGCATTTTTAACTCTATTCTAGACGTATGTTAAAATAATGCATGCATGAATGTAGTCATAAAATGCATTTTGAAAAGCTCCAGGTTAGAAAATACCACACCTTTTCTGAGGTGATTTGGAGACTTGTTGTCCAGAGATTATGGATTACGATCAATTTGAGTAGTTCCATGAGACCACTTGGTGTAATACGGAGGAGGGCTTCCAAAGTGCCTCAACCCCGTTTAGTTAGACAGCCTCATCGTCTAGCGGAGGTGGTGATACGTCCTTTCCGGGTTGATGTACCGGATGTCGAGGACGATGAGGAAGATGTACCGGTAATGGCTCCAGCTCTTGCTGCTCATATTCTCTGTAGGGATTTCCCAGGCATTCAGGTGGCTATTTCAGATCTTCTAGGAGATTTGAGTCGCCACCCCTCAGTTTACTTGTATACAAATGAGGTAAAAGCTTGATTTGACCTTCATTTTTCCTATTGAAGAGGAGCAAGGATTTTGACATTTATTTGCATGTGATGCAGGTTCTTGGCTTTATACAGCCTCGAGGGAACTGGTTCAACATACACTCCCTGTATCAGGATATGCATCTAGATTACCGAGGTATATTGCATGATTGGGGCTTTGGGGTGTTCTTTTACATTCTACCCCGCCCTTGTCCCTAGGGATACCTCAGGGCATTGTCTGAGCGCTGGTTTCACCAGACTCAGTCTCTCCATTTGTTGGACTATGAGGTGATGATGACGCCGATGGATTGGCGATTTATCACCGGTATGGAGTTTGGAGGGGCGTCAGTGCCATGTACGGTGAATATTACCCCGACTGTCGTTAGATCCTTGTTGGGAGTTCCAGCTGAGGCGCTCAAGGGTAGGAACGTCCGTACTGGTCCTTTGAGCGTAGACGCTGTGATTGGGCTGTTGAGTGAGCCCATGCCTGCTGATGTAAGAGTCAGGGATTGCATTCTTTAGCGATTATTCCTGGTTATCATCAGGGTTTGTTTCATAGCAGATAACTCTTATACGGTGTCATTCGCTTTTATCAGTGCCTCGTGGGAGGTGGACCGTATTGGAGAGTATGACTGATAAGTGGATTTTATATCCATGAATCGATGTCCATTTCAAGCTTAATCATTGTTACTTCCTTGCTTTCATGTTCATTTTTACTTGTTTATTGTTATTTTATGTGTAGGATGGTTGGTGTGGTAAGTAACAAAGAAAAGGAGTTATTTCAAGCAATATTAGAGCAAGTATGAAGTTCAAGCCAAGTCAGTTTGCAGAAGGCATGCCAAAATGAACCTAATAAAACTTAACACCCGGCACACAGGAAGGGTCTTCAAATCGATTGATAGTAGCCTAACTTGTAGCAAAATGACCTTTTTCTAAAGTATATACCCCACCGGCGGGGTGCCGAATTCTAGGTTGTCCTAACTTGCTTCGAACTCTGCTGGAACATAAACTTGAGGACTTTCATGGCTTTGGGACTCTATATGATAGGAGAAATTCGACCAGAACTCGGGGTTGACATATATATGGAGCAACTAAGGGAGATTAGATTGGGGGAAGGAGGATTCCATTAAATTAGATTAGAGTAAATTAGGATCAAAACACTAGTTCTAATAAGTTTTGGAGATTGAAGCAACTTGGAGACCATTGAAAATTCAAAGTAGGATCAAGGAGGGAGCTTCAAATCTACAGATAATAGATTCTATCTTCTTATCTTGTTTCTATCTTTGTCTTTTATTGTTTATTCAATTGTAGATTCTTAGTTTTAATTCAATAATCATGAACTAATTCTTTGTTTGAGATTACAATGGATCTTATTGTGTAGTATATTTTAATATGATTCGCTATCAATTATTATGTTATATCGTGAGGATTGTCTATTTTGATTTGGACTTAATTGCTTAATTGCCTAGCTAACAATTACCGTGATAATCTAAATGAACTCGAGAGATGAATTTTTGATTTAGATCTTATCATGATAGCATGTGTTTGTGATTTCTGCATAGATGGATTTCATAATTCGTGTTTAGGATTGAGATATGCCTTTACGCCATATGTAATCTTATAGAGAACTTGTGATTTAAATCCTTTTTAATTGTAATTCAATAGAGATATAGTGGATTAGTTAATTACAGTGTCTTGCTTAAATTCTATCATTTGTGGATTTAAGTGAGTATGGGTATTATGCATCGAGAGGTTGTTTTATTTGCTTTAGTTTTCTTGATTAACAATTCAGGATATAAAATAATTGATGAGAAATGTGTTAACTTAAATGAAGCAATAAGTGAAGTTGTGATCTTAAATCTCCGTAATCTTAATTTAACTAGTGCTAATTAGAATTAGTTTACTTATAAATTGAAATTCAATCGTTTAAATAAGATTGAGTTGGTTACGGGTTAGTACTTGATGATTTTTATTAAACAATTCCTCGTGGGAATGATACTCTACTTTCACTGTATTACTTGTTGACCTCGTATACTTGCGTGTTGTGCGTAATTAGATTTTACCCAACAAGTAAAACTGTTAGATTTTACCCAACAAGTAATAAAACTTTTAGTAAAACTTGTTGGGTAAAATCTAATTACCCAACAAGTGCAATTATTTGGAAGTAGTGCGAGGCCTTGTTCGCACCTATATACACATGGTTTGAATTTATGTAAAAATCCAGTTTGAAACAAGATATAGCAGTGATATTTTGTAAAAGATATTTTTCAAACCCTTATGCTTAATAGTAATTGAGACCTTTTAATACTTTCATTTTATTAAATGTTCGGATGGATTGCTTTTATTTTCGAGATGCGAAGCGTCTTCGAGAAAATAATGTACAAAGCAGTGTCGAACTCCTTGTGGGCATGAGAGCCATCTAAGGAAATCCAAACACCGTGAATAATTTACAAAGTCGCTTACAATGAAAATGTCCATCACGAGGCAAGAATCTAGATTCATGAGATCAAATCTGTGATCACATGATTCCTAGGCTCACATGATGCACGCAATATATGATAAGCGATGGCGATTATATATATAAAAAGCTATATATATATATATATATATATATATATATATATATATATAGACATGATCAACCACCACGAAGCACTTCCATGGGGGATAGGAAATGTAAATATATAAAAGTGTTATATATATATATATATATATGTATATATATATATAGACAACATCAACCACCACGAAGCACCTCCATGGGGGATTAGAAATTTAAATAAAGTTGTAAAAACACAATCAACCACCATGAAGTAAACTCCAGGAGAGACGAAATGTAAAGAAAGTAGTAAAAACGATCAACTAGCTCTGAAGTAAACTCGAGCGGGATTTAAATGTATATATATATATATATATAAGTGGTAAACGCACATGATATATATCGATCCAGGCTTTAGGTTTATCATTTCAAATGATTTAATAAGCTATATATATAGATATAAAAGTAGTAAGCATATAGGATGTAAAATCCAGGCTCAATCAAAGCGTAGTTTGATGGCAACAACATTATATATATATATATATATATATATATATATATATATATATATATATATATATAAAAGCAATAAATGCTCCGAATGTAAAATCCAGGCTCGTCGAACAAAGTTCGACCACAGTTTATATATAAGTATATATATATATATATATATATATAAAAGAAAATAAACTCTCCGGACATAAGTCCAAGCTCAATCGATGCATAACTCAATAATGTTAGTCCATATATATATATACAAAAAAATAGAAAAGCCGCGGACCGAAGTCCGGGCATACACACGCAACACGACTCTCAACATGAAGAACGGTGTGTGCAAAGATGAAGAGAAAAGTTTTAAGGTGTGTAAGAAGGCTTACAGTGGACTGCCAAAGAAGACTTCAATGACTTTAAAGGGATGAACACTCAGCTCCCGGTGGTAAAAATATAGCAATATATAAGCTCACAAGTGTTTAAAATGAGAAAACACTTAGTTTATAGTGTGTACAGAGCAAATTGGACAGGGCTCCTCACCTTTTATCTATGCAAAATGGCTGCCCCAAGCCCTCTATTTATAGAGGGGGCCATGAGTGTACCTACTTGGTTTGCCTGAGGTGGCCCGAGTTCTCTGAGTCCCACCGTCTCAAATGCGATGCACACATGCATTGTGATGTCCGCTCAAACTTTTAGAACTTCAATCCGGACATCTGATCGAGGTGTATAAGATCTTTTATGACATGTTGTTGTCGATAGCTACACAATGACATGGGATTAGAGGTTGTACGAAGTCAGGAAGATGGGACCATGCCCTAGGTCTTCAAGCTTCAAATTCTATCCGGTGTGCTGTCTTGTGCAGTAGTCACTCGGGATTGGCGCTCTTTGGTTCTTGTAGGACATTGCTACTGTAGAATGTATGTATGTTGTTGTTGAGAAGGTGCGATGTGAGTTTGGGATGGCAAAATAATGGTTTTGCCCTTCACCGGGGTTATCTCCGGTTTGAGCTGTTTTAGCGGTCGTTGCTCTGGATTATCTCTGAGATTGGACTGCTGCAGGTGTTGACCGTTCTCAGTGTTGTTTATGAGATGTGCCTGACATCTCAGGGTTATCTCCAGACTTGGTAGATGACTTCCTCGGGGCTTTTGCCGAGTGTTTGAAGCTGTTTGCATGTGTTTGAAACAAGCATTTCCAGGGTTATCTCCAGAACTACAACTGTATGCCTCGGGGTTATCTCCGAGGTTGATACTATCTTTCGCGGTGTTATTTCTGGGATTGAGACTAAGTATCTTGGGTTTATCTCCGAGATGAGACAGTCTCCTCTGGTGTGATTTCCGGTATTTGAACTTCATTACTCAGGGTTATCTCAGGGTTAAAAGCCGAAACTCCGGTGTTTTTTCGGGATCAAGTTGAAACTTTACGTGGTATTTACGGGCCGAAATTTGGATATCTCGGGGTTATCTCTGAAAGACGAGTCTACCCTCCTATAATGTTAGTAACAAGTATGCAGAAAATTTTGAGATTTAAAAGCAGTATATATATATATATATGTGTGTGTGTGTGTGTGTGTGTGTGTGTGTGCAAACAATCAACCACCACGAAGCACCTCCATGGGGGATTTCATATGCAAATAAAGTAGTAAAACCCAATCAACCACCATGAAGCACCTCCATGGGGGATTGAGAAAATATAAATAAAGCAATAAAGCGATCAACCGCTTTGAAGTAAACTCCAGGCGTGACAAAATGTAAATAAAGTTGTAAAAGGCCACAAAGAAAACTCCAGGCCTGAAAAAAATGTAAATAAAGCGGTATAAGGCCACGAAGTAAACTCCAGGCCAAACTGAAAATGTAAATATATATATATATATATATATATATATATATAAGCGATAAACACACTAGACATATATCGATTGAGGCATAACTCGATAATGTTAGTATATATATATAATATATATATAAATATATATACAAAAAGAAATAAAAGCCACGGATAGAAGTCCTGCATACACACGTATAACACGACTCTCGATATGCGAGCGTGTGTGCACTGTGATGGAGAAAGGCTTTAGAAAGTGTAAGAAGGCATACAATGTACTGCCAAAGAAGACTTCAATGACTTTAAATGGATGAACATTCGGCTCGCACCGATAAAAATATAACAATATAGAAGCTCACAAGTGTTTAAAATGAGAAAGAACTCAGTTTATAGTATGTACAGAACAAATTGGACATGGCTTCCTCGCCTTTTCTCTATGCAAAATGGCTGGCCCAAGCCCTCTATTTATAGAGGGGGAAGTCGTTGGTGTACCTGCGGCTGCCCGGGGTGCTTCGGGCTTCGCGGGTCCCGCCATCTCGAAGTACGTGCACACGTACAAAGTGTTATCTGCTCGAACTTTTAGAACTTTAATATGGGCATCTGATCGAGGTGTATAAGGCCTTTTTCGACATGCTATTGTCGAGAGCTACACAATGACATATTATTAGAGGTTGTACAAAGTCAGGAAGATAGGACCATGCCCTTGGTCTTCAAGCTTCAAATTGTATCTGCTGTTCTATCTTGTGCAGCTCTGAGGTGTGCCTGACCTCCCGAGGTTATCTCTCGGATTGGGGAATGATTGCCTTGGGACTTTTACCGAGTGTAGAAGCTGACTGCTGGAAGCGGAGAAGAGCATTTTCGGGGTTATCTCCAAAACTGCAACTGCATTCCTCGGGGTTATCTCCGAGGTTAGATTTGAAGATCCTGGGGTCGTCTCCGGGATTAAGACTGAATATCTTGTGGTTGTCTCCGAGATGACAACTTTCTCTGGTGTTGTCTCCAAGATTGAGACTGTAGTCCTCGGGGTTATCTCCGAGGTCTAAATTGAAGATCCTGGGGTTGTCTCCAAGACTGTGGTATAATATATCGGGGTTGTCTCTGAGATGGCAAAGAGTGGGTATCCCGAGGTTGTCTCTGGGACGGACTTGAGTTGTCCTCCAGGGTTATCTCTGAAAGACAATTCTGCCCTCCTATAAGGTTAGCAACAAGAATGCAAAATTTTGAGTGTCTACAGATGCCCCTCTTTATCATATCCATGCAGTGTAACAACATAGATAGGATAAAGAATACTAGACACTTGAAATGCAACAAGATATTCATAATGTAATGTACTGCAGCATGATGCAAATATAGGGTGCATGTGGTTTGTTGGACCATTTTCTAATGGGATGTGATGACCGTTACCCTCATAACTTGTGATGGGGACTAGAATTATCACAGATAACCCTGATGAACTACTTGGATGTGTGCTCCAAAGTTCTCAGGAATTTCAAGGATGTTGACGTCGGGGTCATCACCGAAGTCCTTAATCCTTGGTATAGATTTTCCACCATAGATGTTCTTCTCATGTGCAAGAGACTCTGTGGGGATGTACTATGCCTTTTGAGGATGCGTATAACATATTCCATCATCGGTCCTCCCCGATGAGGATGTACTTCCCTAGTTTGTATTAACACGTCCTTCTAGTGTTCTATTGGAGTTATTGCCAACAGTCTGTATTTGTCAGGTCTGTCTAACCCTTGTTGAAATGTACATCAGCGAATGAAATCCCTGCTGGGGATAATGTCAATGCTGCTTGACTTGTTGACGTGTACATCAATGGCTGAAATCATCAGATGGTTTCTGATGCTTCGATGGGTTTACTTTCCATCGGCTGAGTATTGTCCAGTTTGCTTGACCTTGGTTGACATGTGCATCAACTGCTAAATTGTATAAAATTTCCGCTAGGGGAAGTGCTTTGGAATTGCGACCCCAAACTGACGACATCAGACCTTAGTGAGGTATTACCGGATGTAGTTTGCAACAGTTGTACTCATTAGTATAGTACACCTGTGTCCGGGCGAATACCAATAAATGACATGTAGACCTTTAGTTTGGTCCACGAAAACCAGGATTTCAGGCTAATCCACTCAATCGCGTAACATCTTCTTTCCAGATTTGGCCTTTTTAGCTTGTGAGAACTCCTTTACCTTCGAATGGATCGAAATTTGAAGGGTGGGCCCCACCGAGAGGGAGCCACAGTACACTGCGGCGATGAGTAGGTACACTACTGACGATCGTGGGTTGCCTTTAAGGCAGCTGTGGCTTTCACAAGACACTTGTTAGGTTTGTAATATTCATGGGCAATCAAATTGCATAAATAAGCGGAAGCGTGTAAAAATCAGAGTTTAAAAAATTTACAAACCATATATCCGGATCACCCTTTATGCACAATTATTAATTAAACGAAAAGATAAAGAATAAAATCATACCCTTGAAGATCGAGCTTCCTCGGTACACAGTTCACCTCCAAATCCTTTCGCGTTCAACTTGAATCCACAGGGGTTTTGTTCCTTCCTTTGATCAACGTTAGCCACCCAAATGTTTGGCCTCTGGAGGTGATCCACCAGGAAGAAGAAAATTCAAGAAGAAGGGTGGTTGGTTAAACCCTAGTTTTTCTATCTCTAGAAAGGGTGTACTCTCCAACAATTGGAATTATTATGTATGTTGTAAAAGTCAACAACCCCTCTCACCCATAATAAGACTCCTCTTATTAATAGATGTAGGCAACCCACCTTAACAATTAAGGAATTGGGTTTTATTTAATTAATTAAATTCTTCCCCTAATCTTATTAGGGATAATTAATTAAACTCTTTTAATTAATTTAACCTCCCAATCTTATTAGGAATAAATGAGAGTACTTATATTAAATTAATTCCTAAACTCTTTTAGAAATTAAAATAATAATAATTGTAATAATATTAATAAGACTCCTCTTATTAATTTATATTTAATATTTCTAAAATATTAAATAATAAATATTAAGCTATTTAATTTATTCTATCACCATAGATTAAATTAAATATACATAACATATTATTACGATTATGCCATTAACTTCTTAAATAATTATTCTTCCTTTTATGGTGTGACCCTTTAGGTTCTCCATATTAAACCTATTGTGAATAAATCAATTAGAACAATTCTAATCTTATTTAAATAAATAAATTAAACAATTAATTTATTTAAATAAATAATATTTATTCTCTGATAGGGATAAGCCTCCTAGCGATCAACGACTTTCCGGATAATATAGATTTCAACATTAATCATTAAAGAACCTTTGAGTAAATAGTTCTGTAATTCAATCCTTCCACCATACAATGTCCCAATTAAATATAAGACATGGAATTCTTTGTCAAGTCTTATTTTATTTAATTATATGTATTTCGACTCTTAAATGCACAACTCCAAATAAAGCAAATTAGAAACTCCTTTCTAATTTCATTACGCCTTATGCCAAGGACTCTTTGGGTTGTCATTTATCGAATCACATAGGACATTTCTCTTCTTTTATTAGAAGTGGTAGATTCTTTATTGATCATACATTATCTCCATGTACAACTTATTATACCCAAAGCATACCCTTTGATATACCCTAAGGGTCTTAAGGAATAAGTCAGTATAACTCATCATACACAAGATACTATGATGATCTCAAGTCCAAGGATTACTTGTACTACTATCACTACTGAGGATTCCTATTGACAGCAAATAAAACTCCATTAGGTATTCCTTAGCGAGCCACGTTCAGTGTACTTATTCTCTAATAAGCACCTACATACTTGCTTTAGTGTCTCCACACAAATGATAATGAGATCAATCATCCTCATCCAATGAGCAAGCAACGTATGTACCAATCTATCCGGATTCACTAATCCCCAATTTAGTAATCCAATGATTGGGAACTATTTTAGTTTTAAGCTTTCTAAGAATTTAGATCTCATTAGAATGATCATCATCATTATTCTAAAAGCATTGCTTAAAACTATGGGTTTATCACATATTATAAAAACAAACATCATGTAGATAATTAAAAGCCTTTAATAAATTAATACTTTTTATTAATAAATGAATAAGATTGTTACAAAGTATATGCTTTATCATCAAACATGATTGGCTTGTGTGCATACTACTTTCAATCTCCCACTTGCACTAAAGTCAATCGTCATGGTATCTCATACTCTTCTTCTCTAAGTGATGATTATCCTGCTGTTGGATAAGCTTTAGTTAATGGATATGTAATGTTGTTCATGAGAGTCCACTATCTCTATAGTGTTTTCTCATCTTTCAATGATTCTAATAATCAAATGAAAGTGCCACAACACATGTTTAGATCCAAGATGAGACTTAGGAACTATTCCTAGTTCTATAATGAACTTTTAATCCAAACAATCAACTTGCAGCTTCATTTATAGCTATATACTTTGTCTTTATCACTAAACCAAAGAACTCTTTCTTTGTTTGGAACCTTTCGATTCAACGCACCACCATTCAAGGTAACACTTTACCTTAAAGTGGATTTTACGTAAATCTTGAGTGCATCACGAAAAACTTGAGTGCATTAAGCCCTCTAGTTTTAATTTAGACCCACCATGAATATGCTCACATCCTTAGTGCGGTCGAGCACTTTAAGATGTTTTCACAGGACTCATAGTGATCTTCTCCGAATATGACCGATCGAACATCGGTCTCGTATATTTCATTGCATACATGATTGTCACTCATGCAATCTCTCTTCTTTGGAGTCTATGGGGACTATTAAGAGAGATACACTCCATGTCTCATCAACATGAGACATCTCTTGGAGTTTTCCATACTAAACGACTTTAGCATCAAATGAATATACGTTCCATGGGTTAAGTCGAGCATCCTCTTAAATCTATCTATATAGATTTATATCCCCAATTAAGATACTCTTCCCAAATCATTCGTGGAGGAATTGTTTAGACCAACTTTATCTTTCTTGATTGTAGCATTGGTATGTAATTCCTCATCCGTAGTATATCAACATATAATACTAGAAATTTCACGACGCTCCCATGACCCTTTTGTACACACTAGAACTCTTACCTCATCGTATGTAACTGGATCATCATCTTCTATGATGTGTACCTCATCATCATCATCCATGATGAATCCATACCTCCACAGGTATCTTGGTACTATTCGATTTACGATTCAACAGTGAGTACAATATATACATCTACATGTTCCTCTTATTTGACTTATAGTGTTTTGTGGTTCTTAACCTTTCAAGATCTATAATCCTCCCACTAGCCCCTTGATGATAAACACATTTATCTTAGAAGGCGGCGTGTTTCGTAACAAACACCTTTTGCTAAGTAGAATTATAGAACATATACCTTAAACTTACTTTAGGATGTCCCACAAATCATACATGTCAAATCTTGTCCCAAGCTTATCCTTTGAAACCTTTTCACATAAGTTGGACAACCCCTTATCTTAACATACTTAAGATTAGGAATCCTCCCACATCCATAACTTTTATGGAGTCTTGGGGCGGATTTTGAGGTTACCATTTTAAGTGAGATATCGACCATTTCTAGGACATTATCCCGGAAGGATCTTTGGAATGTCGGTAAAATCATTATGGACCGCACCATGTCCAACAAGTGCGATTTTACCTTTCGGATACATCAATCAATTATTACATATCAAGATGTGTCCATTATGAGAAAACCATTTGAGATGATCTAGAAACTTATTGCACAAGTATTTATTCCTTGATCTAATCAAAGAATCTTAATACTTTGTCAATTTGTTTCATTTCTGAATTCTTTGAACCTTTCAAATAATTCACACTTGTATTTCAACAAATACATACATTCAACTCTTTGAATGATCATCTCATTTTCTTATACTAATTTGTTCAATATGCAAAATTATTTTCATGTAAGTCAAGTATACAAAATCCATTAAGTAATATTTCAGTTCTATACAAAACATTATTATTATAAATAGAACAACAATTGTTCTTAATTATAATACCAAAAATTTTATTGTCCAACAATAAAATGGAAATAATGTTTCTAACAAGAATTAGAAAACAATAACAACTTATTGACTTAATAGATTTGCCCGTAGGCATTGCTAAACTATAAGTTCCTATGGTTAATGCAACAACCTTTGCTTCATTTTCCACACATAGGATTACTTATATTGTTTAACTTTCTACTTTTGCTTGGTCCCTTCATAAATCTATATTTATGATAACCAAAGTCGGTATCCAATACCCAAGTAGAACCTTGACTTAAAGAAAAATTTATTTCAATCATGAACAAAAACTGTATTGTAACCAAAACTTCACTAAGCTTCTTTGGTTAGCCTCTGCAAGATGCTTCTCGCAGTTTCTTTCCAGTGTCCAGGCTTATTGCAGTGGAAGCAAACTCCTTTGCTATCCATATTAGTTTTGTTCTTATTATCCTTTGTTTATGCCTTTCTATTTACCTTCTTTGAATCGTTATTCTTTTCAGAAGATCCTTTGGCCCCTATCAGTAAGACATGGTCTTTCTTGGTTGGAAAGTGACTCTCATCATTTTTCAACATGTTAAGCAAATCAACGACGCTGATATCTAGCTTGTTCATATGAAAAATTCACAACAATTGTGAAAGGAGTCCGGGAGTGAGTGCAAGATCAAATCTTGGCTCAACTCTCCATCCATGACAAAAACCGGTTGTCCTAATTGATCAATCAAATTGATTATGTTAAGAACTTTTTATGCATCTTTATAGTGCCATTGGCCATTCTAGATCGGAAGAACACCTTAGATATCGATATATCTATCGGTCCTACTTTCCTCACCATCAACTACTTGATGTGTAGGAATATAGTAGGAGCATCCATAGTTTCATCTTGTGTTGAAGCTCGTTACTCATGGATGCGAGCATGATGCATTGAGCCAACTGTGCATCATCTTACCACTTTCTAATAGTAGCAATCTCTTCCTCAGAGGCATTGTCTGCAACCATTGCAGGGATAGGCGTATTAAGGACATAAGATAGCTTTTCAGCCATGAGAACTATTCTCAAATTCCTTAACTTATCCGTTTAATTCGGTCTGGTTAATTTAGCATTTAATATGCTTCACAGTGATAGTAATTTTAGACATTGTAAAATTCTGTAAATGAATTTGTAATTAACAACATTTTAACATACATTCTTTTATTAATTACCAAAATAAATTAGGTCTTGTTTTAAATTGGTATCTCCCACTATTTTCTTCAAACTATATTACCCTCACTTATATAGTTCGACAAAATCTAATTAAAGATTTGCTAGTGAGAATAAGGATCCCATTTCAAATGTATATAGCCTTGTGGTGACACAACAAACTACATATAAATAAATAGGTGAGACAACTTTTGTCAATTACATCAACTATGCAACTCCTTGTATTTTGCCTCTTAGATTATTTTGATCAAGTGGTGGCACATCCGAATCAAAATTATCCAAGTTAAGTCCGACCTAGCACTCCATATATTCAAAAAAGAAAAATATCATCCTTGTGGTGACACAACAAAACAATATTGTTCAATTTTCTTTATAAGCATCAAATGTGATAAATTAACATCTTAAATACTTAATACTTGCCTTGTGGTGACACAACAAACTCATATTAAATATTTAATACTCTATTAATTTTATCATGCTAGAAAGGCGACGTTCGATATTCCAAATATCTTTGAGCGCTTAGGACTTAATATAAAAATTGAGGGTTTTGTTATTAATTTGTCTCATCTTGTTTAGCGGCATTACACATATATATATAAAATACGCGTCGTATTAATGAACATCTGAAGCATGTTTGCATAATATATAATATATATAGTATAAGCATGCACATATAGAATACTATATTCTACGGATTGATTATGGACTTTTATTCTAGTTTGGTTCACTAGAGCCACCAAGTGAACCAAAAGGTCAAACCCTAGGGGTGCAAGAAATAATATTTAAATATAACTATTACATTTAAACCCGGGCTCCATTACAAACGGGTCTTCAAGTGCTCCTTGCTCCTTGATCTCTAATTCTTCAAAATTAATTCTAACTATTCATATTACAAAACTATTTAAAATAAATAGAAACCTTGATCGTGATCGAGGGAAGTACATAGGAGGAGATAGAATTTACATTAAGAAAAATTAGAGAAGGCGAGTCTGTGAGACCCATTTAATAAAACTCATACATTCATGCATCCAACTAAAATAAATCCAATCATATTGGTCATTGATAGTCCATAATCAATCCCATTTATTATCATACACATCACCATATGCATCAATAAATAACATTCATCTCATGAATAATAAACATTTAATATATATATTGATATCATTTAATGGGCAAATTTAGTTAGTATAAAATCTATTTTTGAATAAAATAAACTCCTTTATTTAAATCCAAATTTAAATCAAAATAAAACTATTTTATTTTAATTTATCCTATTTTGAATAAAATAAACTATTTTATTTTAATCAAAATCTTTAATCAAAATAAACTCCTTTATTTTAATTAATTATGGAATCCAATTCCATATATATTAAAATTCTTTAATTAAAATAAACTCTTTTATTTTAATTAATTATGGAATCAATTCCATGTAAAAAAAATCTTTTATTAAAGAAAACACGGATATTCTTTCCTATTCACAAATAAACCTCTTTATTTTGAATAATATGAAATCATATTTCATATCTAAATAAACTCCTTTACTTAAGGAAAGACTTATTCTTTTTCCTATTCACAAATGAACTCTTTTATTTTGAATAATATGAAATCTTATTTCATATCTAAATAAACTCCTTTATTTAAGGAAAAAATAGAATCAAATTTCAACTCCAATTAGTTATCATGGAATCCAATTCCAACTCTAATTAGTTAACATGAAATTTTTAATTATTTTATAATTAAAATAAATAGTTTATTTTAATATTAAAATAAAAATCCGACTGTGGCCCCAACAGGGACATTGACACCTGCTCTGAGGCAGACTTTGATCGCGTTGCTTGCAACTCAGGGAGCTGGGTTGGGAATTAATAATCTGCTTGGAGGGCTTGGTGCACGAGTGAACCAAGGGATCCCACCATTGTAATGAACAATGTTGGTTATGGGAACCAAGGTGGCAACGGTAGTGGCGGGTATGGGAGTCAGCCAGGAATGCAGGGTGGGTACCCTTGTTAACATGGTCCCTTACGTGGCCCAAAAAAAAAAATTGATCCTGGCCACGTGATATTATTATTAACCAAATAGAAGCAAATTACGCGAAACAGGCCTCGTGAAAACAGGTTACGCAAATTGAAGGCTTTTCCGTTTTTTTTTTTATTTATTTATTTAAATTTTATACAACAAATTATGCCCAATAAAATTGTTCTAAACACATATCAATATACATATCAAATAAAAAACAATTAATAATTCGCATAAAGGTTTGGCTCTGATGCCACTGTTAGGTTTGTAATATTCATGGGCAATCAAATTGCATAAATAAGCGGAAGCGTGTAAAAATCAGAGTTTAAAAAATTTACAAACCATATACCCGGATCACCCTTTATGCACAATTATTAATTAAACGAAAAGATAAAGAATAAAATCATACCCTTGAAGATCGAGCTTCCTCAGGTACAAGTTCACCTCCAAATCCTTTCGCGTTCAACTTGAATCCACCGGGGTTTTGTTCCTTCCTTTGATCAACGTTAGCCACCCAAATGTTTGGCCTCTAGAGGTGATCCACCAAGGAAGAAGAAAATTCAAGAAGAAGGGTGGTTGGTTAAACCCTAGTTTTTCTATCTCTATAGAAAGGGTGTACTCTCCCAACAATTGGAATTATTACGTATGTTGTAAAAGTCAACAACCCCCTCACCCATAATAAGACTCCTCTTATTAATAGATGTGGGCAACCCACCTTAACAATTAAGGAATTGGGTTTTATTTAATTAATTAAATTCTTTTAATTAATTAAGCTCCCTAATCTTATTAGGGATAATTAATTAAACTCTTTTAATTAATTTAACCTCCTAATCTTATTAGGAATAAATGAGAGTACTTATATTAAATTAATTCCTAAACTCTTTTAGAAATTAAAATAATAATAATTGTAATAATATTAATAAGACTCCTCTTATTAATTTATATTTAATATTTCTAAAATATTAAACAATAAATATTAAGCTATTTAATTTATTCTATCACCATAGATTAAATTAAATATACATAACATATTATTACGATTATGCCATTAACTTCTTAAATAATTATTCTTCCTTTTATGGTGTGACCCTTTAGGTTCTCCATATTAAACCTATTGTGAATAAATCAATTAGAACAATTCTAATCTTATTTAAATAAATAAATTAAACAATTAATTTATTTAAATAAATAATATTTATTCTACAATAGGGATAAGCCTCCCTAGCGATCAACGACTTTCCGGATAATATAGATTTCAACATTAATCATTAAAGAACCTTTGAGTAAATAGTTACCGTACAATTCAATCCTTCCACCATACATGTCCCAATTAAATATAAGACATGGAATTACTTTGTCAAGTCTTATTTTATTTAATTATATGTATTTCGACTCTTAAATGCACAACTCCAAATAAAGCAAATTAGAAACTCCTTTCTAATTTCATTACCTTATGGCCAAGGACTCTTTGGGTTGTCATTTATCGAATCACATAGGACATTTCTCTTCTTTTATTAGAAGTGGTAGATTCTTTATTGATCATACATTATCTCCATGTACAACTTATTATACCCAAGCATACCCTTTGATATACCCCCTAAGGGTCTTAAGGAATAAGTCAAAGTATAACTCATCATACACAAGATACTATGATGATCTCAAGAGTCCAAGGATTACTTGTACTACTATCACTACGAGAATTCCTATTGACGGCAAATAAAACTCCATTAGGTATTCCTTAGCGAGCCCACGTTCGATTATTTATTCTCTAATAAGCACCTACATACTTGCTTTAGTGTCTCCACACAAATGATCATGAGATCAATCATCCTCATCCAATGAGCAAGCAACGTATGTACCAATCTATCCGGATTCACTAATCCCCAATTTAGTAATCCAATGATTGGGAACTATTTTAGTTTTAAGCTTTCTAAGAATTTAGATCTCATTAGAATGATCATCATCATTATTCTAAAAGCATTGCTTAAAACTATGGGTTTATCACATATTATAAAACAGCATCATGTAGATAATTAAAAGCCTTTAATAAATTAATACTTTCTATTAATAAATGAATAAGATTGTTACAAAGTATATGCTTTATCATCAAACATGATTGGCTTGTGTGCATACTACTTTCAACACTTTCAAGCTACGATGCACAGGAAATCAAGAGCTCTTCTTCAAATCTGTTGGGTTCGGGCGTCTTTCTGCAAATTTTATCGTCGTACAACTGTTCTACACTGCCCTGGTAACATATGCATGTCTTCTTTTCTAGTTTCTATCCGTCGAAAAATGACTTTTTATAAGAAATACGTCTAAACACTTAGTAATGAATAAACATGATCATATGTCTTGATAACAAATGTTTAACATAGTAAATATTAGTATTAAACTATGCTAAACATAATGATGTGAAAAAATTTAACTTTTGAAACAATCAAATTTGTACCTTTTTCTGTTATTTCTTATCCTATTTGAGGACAAATGAGCAAAGGTAAGTAATCAAAGCAATCCTGGTATTTTAATCTACTGTCATGGATTATGACTTTGATATTTTCATGCATTATAGGATGTTTATGACTATGGATAGGTGTGCTACTGAATGGCCACCTATTCATGCATATGTGCATGTGGATAGTCCTATTTACAAAGGAGACTCTGACAAAAAATTCCAAAAGTCTAGGCATTAGGTAGATATGCATTTTTAACTCTACTGTAGGCATGTGTTAAAGTAATGCATGCATGTATATAGTCATAGAATGCATAAAAATTGTGAGACCCCAGATTTTATGAATAAAGATTTAATTTTCTCGAAATATTTTTTTTTAATATTATGGTGTGGATTTGAGATAATGTTATAGTTGTGGGTAATATTTATAAATTTTGCAAAGTACGAAAGTTGTTATATAATATTCGATTGGTGGGGAATATTCATTTTAAAAGGGAATATTAAATACAACAGATTTAATCATTGGTGGACCCTACAACGGAATTATTATTTCGGATTGAGAAAATGACAAAAATACTTTATGAAAATAACGGCGGAGTTTTACCGTTAAGCTGTTGAAACACCCGATTGTTAAAAGTATAGTATTACGGCGTGGTTGCATAGTAGCACTGCGGTATTGATTATTGATGCTTACGTGAGAAATCACTTTCGGTTTTGTTTAATTATTACTACGATAATTCTTTGCATAGTATCTCACGTTATTTGATTCAATTATTGTCAATATTTTATATATTATTAAATCAATAATTGAGACGACAAGGTTATTAATATTATTATTTGCAATATTAACGATGTCTAGATGTTCTATCAAAGAGAGGTTTGGTCACCTAATTGTACGCCAATATGGAGAAATCCTTATTGGAAAGCCCCCTCTTTCATAGGAATGACCTGGTCGAATAATATTGTGAATTATAATAATGATTATAAATTTTGTTTTATTAGTATTATTAATGTAATAAAACAGGATACTTTTATAAAGTTATTCATTTTATTAGACTATAAATAGAATATATAATATTCTATCATGCATAGTGTTTTTTTGCATAGTAAAATCTTTTTATATAAAAATGTAATACTATTATAAAGTTATTTGTTTTATTAGACAATAATTAGAATATATTATATTTTATTATGCATAGTGTTGCATAGTGCTGCGATAGTGTTTTGCATAGTAAAATCTTTTTTTATATAAAGCAGAATACTTTTATAAAGTTATTCGTTTTATTAGATTATAAATAGAATATATTATATTTTATTTAAAAGATTTTGCTTTAAATATGGACCGTCCATTAAAGTAAATCAATTTGGACTGCTTAATGAATTAGTTACTATGCGGTCCATTCTTCTATAAATAGAAGCTCATTCCTTCATTATTTCTTACGAATTCAATTTAAACTCTAGAGAGAAAAACTATAGAGAGTTCTTCTTCTATAATCTTGAGCGTATTTCTTTAGAGTTTAAGAAATCTTTGAAGCGTAGTCTGAAGTTTTCTTCCAAGATATCCTCGCCTCTACCAAATTGGAATACTCTTCTTTTACGGTAAGGGATATTATTTGTTGTACTCGTAAGGGTATTCTTTCTTTCTTATTCGTGAAGAGAACTTCATTATTCCATTCTTTATTATTACATTGGAATAACTTTTGTGTCTTGTGGATACCCTATACTTGGTGAAATTCTTCTCATTATTCCATTCTTTATCATTATGTTGGAATAACATGTTTATGCTGATAAATACCTCATACATGGTGAAATTCTTACATTATTCCATTCTTTATCATTATGTTGAATAACTTTGTTTATCTGATATCGCATACATGGTGAAATTCTTCCGTTATTCCATTCTTTATTATTACATTGGAATATCTTGTTGGTGCGTATTACGCTTTGACACAGTTCCATTATTTATTATTATTGTTGGAATATCCTCATGCGTGCTTTACGTATGACCGGGTTCCATTATTTATTATTACATTGGAATATCACGTACATGCGTTTATGGCATGACACAGTTCCGTTATTTATTATTACATTGGAATAACTTGTGCATGCATGATCCTATCGCATGCTCGGTGATTTCTTTTTTAATTCCATTCTTTATTATACTCAGTTGGTTAAAGTTTTGACTTCTATACTCCATGAAATTAGTAGAATATCCTTGATATTTGCGCTTCATCCAGTATCCTTTCATGGAGCTATTCTTCTGAGCATTCTTGAATTTTACTCCACAAAGCAGTATCATGTTGACAATTTGGACGTTATTGTTCCTGGATAAATTAATTCTTGAACTTGTTTTATTGAATTATTATGTCATTGTCATCATCCTCTTGTTTATATTATGTTGAAAGTCATCTTTGGCCTGTAATGCATAGATGGACTTGGTATGATTATGACTAGGGATTATTCGGTATAATCATAACCGTAATGTTACAAATTATGTGAAAAAAATCCTCATTGGCCTGTAGAGCATTGATGGACAGTTTTTAATATGATTACGGCTATGGATTCTCTTCGGCCAAGGTTGCAAAGATGAATTATTTTATGGCATGATCAGGACCGTTGATGAAAATATGATTATCTTTGGCCCGTAGTGCATGGATAATTCGTGGTCGTGATACTAAAGAATATCCTTGGCCTGTAGTGCAGGGATGATTTGATGATGTGGATTATTTATTAAGCTGAGTCTCAGCGATAAAAGTGATGAAAAACCTTTTAAATAATAGAAGATAATAGATTTTATTCTCTACTTGACTCTTCTAATGGATTGCTTATTCCGCTGCAGTTAAACTTGATGTTTGTTATATTGTATCATTTTAACACTGTTGAAGGCTAATGATAATTTTTCTGCATTATCTTAGTCATAATATTTCTTACTGCGCTAGTTGAGCTCACCCTTTTTGCTTTCATTATTTTCTTCAGGAAATGAGAACGTAGCAGGGACTAGTCGGGAAAATAGAGTGATGGTTCTAGATGGTGCATTAGTAGTCCTCACTATTCTGTGAAATATTGTGATAATAAATGTAATGAGGACCCCATTGAGTTTGTATATTGTCTAGATGACAATATTTGAATTAAAACTCACAGCATATGTTTAGTCGTATTTTACACGACTATTGTATAATTAAGTTTGTATTTGAATTCTGTACCATGTATTTGATGACTCAAGATGGGTGATGTATAACTATTTTGGGGACGTCACAAAAATGCTCATGGTTAGACTTTACCACACCCTTTTTGAGGTGATTTGGAGACTTGTGTCCAGATATTATGGATCCGAATCAGATGTGTAGTTCCCGCAGAACCACTTCAAGTGTGCGGAGGAGGGCTTCTAAAGTGCCTCGACCCCGTTCAGTCAGACAGCCTCGTCGTCTGACGTAGGTGGTGATTCGTCCTATCCGGGTTGATGTACTGGATGTCAAAGAAGAGGAGGAGGATGTACCGGTAGCGGCTCCAGCTCCTGCCGCTTATGTTCCCCGTAGGGATTTCCCAGACATTCAAGTGGTTATTCTAGATCTTCTAGGTTATTTAAGTCGCCACCCCTCAGTTTACTTACATGAAAATGAGGTAAAAGTTGGGTTTGATCTTCCTTTTTCCTATTAAGTAGGAATAAGGATTTTGACATTGATTTGCATGTGATGTAGGTTTCCGGCTTTATACAACCTAGAGGGAACTGGTTCATCATACATTTCCTATATCAGGCTCTACATTCAGATTACTGGTATCGTGCATGGTTGGGGCTTTGGGGCGTTATTTTCTATTCTTCCCCGCCGTTGTCCCTGGGGTTACCTTAGGGCATTATTTGGGTGCTGGTTTCACCAGACTTAGTCTCTCCATTTGTTGGATTGTGAGGTGATGATGACGCCGATGGTTTGGTAATTTATCACCAGTATGGAGTTTGGAGGGGCGCAAGTGCCATGTACGGCAAATATTACCCCGACTGCCGTTAGATCCTTGTTGGGAGTTCCGGCTGAGGCGCTCAAGGGTAGGACCGTCCGTACGGGTCTTTTGAGCGTAGATGCTATGGGTGGGCTGTTGAGTGAGCCCATGCCCGCTGATGTGAGTGTCAGGGATATCATTCTTCGACGATTGTTCCTGGTTATTATCAGGGGTTGTTTCATAGGAGCTAACTCTTCTACTATGTCATTCTCTTTGATCAGCGCCACGCGGGAAGTGGACCGTATTGGAGAGTATGATTGGGGCTCCAACACCTTTGCCTATTTCCTCAAGGGAATACACATGCGTTCGCAGGGCTTGAAAAAAGCTTGGCTAGGATTTTACCCGTTTCTGCTGGTGAGTATTTCTCTTTTTATTTCCCATGTACAGGTTAAGAGTGTTCACTGACAGCAGATGTTTTGCCTTTGTGTTGGCAGTTTTGGGCCTATGAGAGGCTTCCATGTTTGCTTCTTGTGAGTGTGTTAGGTTTAGATACCTATCCACGAGGATGGCTGTGACGCCCCTAAAATAGGTATACATCACCCATCTTGAGTCACCAAATACATGGTACAAAATTCAAATACAACTTAATTATACAACAGTCGTCTAAAATACGACTAAACATATGCTGTGAGTTTTAATATAAATATTTTCATCTAGATAATATACAAACTCAATGGGGTCCTCATTACATTTATTACCACACTATTTCACAAAATAGTGAGGACTAGTAATACTATTATCTGGTCCATCACTCCGTTTCCCGACTCGTCCTAGCTATATTCTCATTTCCTGAAGAGAACGGTGAAAGAAAGGGTGAGCTTAACTAGCCCAGTAACAAATATTATGACTAAGATAATGCAGAATAAATTATCATTAGCCTTCAACAGTGTTAAACTGATAAAATATAACAAACATCAAGTTTAACTGTAGCGGAACAAGCAATCCATTTGAAGAGTCAAGTAGAGAATAAAATCTACTATCTTCTATGATTTAAAAGGTTTTTCATGACTTTTATCGCTGGGACTCAGCTTAATAAATAATCCACATCATCGAATCACCCCTGTACTACGGCCAAGGATATTCTTTAGTATCACGACCACAATTATCCATGCACTACGGGCCAAAAATATTTGTGTATTCATTAATGGTCATGATCATGCCAACAACTATCCATCAATGCACTACGGGCCAATGAGGACTTTTTCCACATCATTTGTAACATTACGGTCATGATTACACCGAATAATCCCTGATCATAATCTTACCAAGTCCATCTATGCACTATAGGCCACAGATGACTTTCAACATAATATAAACATGAGGATGATGACAATGATATAAGAATTCAATACAACAAGTTCAAGAATTAATTTATCCATGAATCAATAACGTCCAAATTGTCAACATGATACTTCTTTATAGAGTAAAATTCAAGAATGCTCAGAAGAATATTTCCATGAAAAGATAATTCCTCTTTTATTCTTTGAGTTGTCTTGAGGCATAGGCTATGACTTTTGCATGTTGCATGAGAACACATCCCAACCCTTTGCCCGAAGCATCACTGTAGATGACAAATCCCTTTGAGCTAGATGGTATTGTCAGAACAGGTGCTGAAATGAGTCTCCTCGTGAGTTCTTGAAAACTCTTCTCACATTCTTCGTTCCAACCGAACTTTGTATCTTTTCGAGTCAGCTGAGTTAATGGAGTAGCGATTCGAGAAAATCCTTCCACGAATCTCTGATAATAACCAGCTAAACTAAGAAAGCTACGTACTTCGGTCACTAATTTAGGTTGCTCCCAACTTTGAATAGCTTTTTCAATCTTTGCTGGGTCAACAAATATTCCATGACTTAATACCACGTGCCCAAGGAATGCTACTTCCTCAAGCTAGAACTCGCATTTCTTCAACTTGGCATAAAGCTTATATTCACGAAGCTTTTGGAGTGTCAGCCTCAAGTGTTGTTCATGATCTTCACGGCTTTTGGAATAAATAAGGATGTCATCAATAAAGACGACCACAAAGTGATCCAAATATTCCTTGAATACTCGGTTCATCATATCCATGAAGGCAGCAGGAGCATTAGTCAATCCAAAGGACATGACTAGGAATTCATAATGCCCATACAGAGTTCTGAAAGTCGTCTTTGGAATGTCATCGGTTCTAATCTTCAATTGGTGATATCCGAAATGAAGATCAATCTTTGAAAAGAATTTGGCTCCTTGCAACTAGTCAAACAGGTTATCAATACGTGGCAATGGGTACTTATTTTTGATGGTGACATGATTCAACTCCCGATAATCAATACAAAGTCGCATACTCCCATCTTTCTTCTTCACGAATAGAACAGGAGCACCCCAAGGAGAAGTACTAGGACGAATAAAGCCAATGTCTAACAATTCCTGCAGTTGGGTCTTTAACTCCTGAAGTTCAATTTGAGCCATTCGATATGGGGCTTTGGAAATGGGTTTTGTACCGAGTTCAAGGTCGATACAAAATTCAATTTCACGCTCTGGGAGTAGGCCAGGAAGTTATTCAAGGAATACGTCAGGGAATTTATTAACAATAGAAATATCATTCAAAACTGACGTATTTTTATTTAGATCCGTGACATGAGCTAAAGAAAGCTTGACATCCGTTTTTCAATAAACGAATAGCTTTATGGCATGAGATGACCGTGATTGATTTTAATGGTTTGGTCGCTTGAATTCGCATAATAGGTTGATTAGGAATATGAAAGCTAACAACCATACGAAAACAATCAATTTTTGCATGATATGTAGTTAACCAATCAATCCCTAGAATCACGTCAAATGCAAGTATTTTCAATGAAATAAGATCGACATGTAATACGAGGGTACCGATTTGAACCAAACAAAACTTATAAACAGTGGATGTAATGAAGGTTTCTCCCAATGGAGTTTGCACAGATAAGTCAAAGTCTAATTTTTCCGTAGTCAAATTTAATCGTTGAGCGCAATTAGAGAAATAAAAGAATGGGTAGAACCGGTATCAAATAAGGTATAGACTTCGCTAGAGTTTATGATAAGCTTACTCGTGATGACCTCGTTTGGGTTCCTTGCTTTCTGGGAGGTCACAACAAACTCTCTCCCTTGTACTACCGGCTTTGACTTTTCTGGGACGGCCTTTGGTGCCTCCATCCTAGCTGAACTTGTCTTCGGTGAACGAAAAAATCAGGCTAAGTGACCTTCTCTTCCACAATTATAACATGCTTTGGACGGCATCACGCAGTTTAGACTTATGTGTCCTTCCCCTCCATATTTGAAGCATATGATATGTGGTCGTTCTCCTTCCTTAACAACGGGTGCTGGTGCTAACGTCTTTCCATCATTGTTGAATCTCCTCTTCTTGAAATGTCCATTCTTATTGTTTTGTACGATTACCACCGAGTGGTTACCATTTACGCTTTGTTGATTCCCTCCACGCTTGTTGTCACCGCTTTGATGACTGCTCTCGCTGGTATTATCATTTTGCCGGCTGCTCTCTTTTGGTTGCGTTGACTCGTTATCGCGCTCTACTAACTGAGCCCTATTTACAACATCTGAATACAAACACAGTTTATGAGAAATAAGATGTTAACGTATCTCCATCTTCAAACCTCTTAAAAACATCTGCGTCATTCTCTCTTCATTATCCACCAAGTGGGACGCAAACCGAGATAACTTGGCAAACTTTGCTTCGTATTTTGACACGGTCATATTATTCTGTTCCAACTTGATGAACTCCACCTCCTTCATGTGACAAATACTTTCGGGAAAGTACTTGTCATTAAATAGTTCTTGGAACTTCTCCCAAGATATTTTTAGTGCGGCAGGTTGAGTACGTTTTACCGATTCCCACCAGTAATCTGCCTCTCCTCTTAACATAAAGGCGGCAAAGGGAACCTTTTGCTCCTCGGAGCATCCCAAGACATCAAATATCTTGGTGATCTGCTTTATCCATGCTTTCGCCTTAAGTGGTTTTGGCTCTCCAATAAACTCTGGTGGTCCCAGCTCCTTGAACTGTTTAGTGGTGGCCATCCGAGAGTTTCCAGTGGTTCCACCTATATTTTGGACAGGAGCCGTTCTCGCCTGCTGTTGCATGAATTTCATAAAGCATCTGAACATTCCATCATTCATCATTTGGTCAGTGTTGTTGTTTGTATGAGGATTGTCACCTTCCTGATGCACATTATCCTTATTATTGATATGTGGTGAATCAACGGTCGCCTGTGCTCCATTGCTATTCTCAACATTCTCGGATGTCATTTTCAGATACTGCCACAAAACAAAATGTTAATTGACATGTAACATATTATCCCTATATTCTGACCGGCCAATTAAATACCAAATAAACTTAGGTAGGTTATACTACCGAAAGAATTCCCCGTCTCTCCCCTACTAGTTCTATTCTCACATCTTAGCCAGGGATCATATCCCTAAGCTTTGATACCAACTGTTACGCCCCCAAAATAGGTATACATCACCCATCTTGAGTCGCCAAATACATGGTACAAAATTCAAATACAACTTAATTACACAACAGTCGTGTAAAATACGACTAAACATATGCTGTGAGTTTTAATACAAATATTGTCATCTAGACAATATACAAACTCAATGGGGTCCTCATTATATTTATTGTCACACTATTTAACAGAATAATAATAAAGACGAAATATTAGAAGAGTGTCACCAAGTATAGGGTAGTCCGCTTATACTGGTTATTCCAGCAGAATAATAAAGAATGGAATAACAGATGTTCTCTTCATGAATACAAAAGAAATAATACCCCTTACGAGTACAACATATAATATCCCTTACCGTAAAAAGAACTAAATATAAGAGTAGGGAAGGAGCATAATACTTTTCTATAGCTTCTCTATAATTTCTCTCTCTAGAGTTTCAATGAATTCGTAAGAATAATGAAGAAATGAGCTTCTATTTATAGAAAAATGGACTGCATAGTAACTAACTCATGAACGGTCGAGATTGATTTACTTTAATCTGATGGTTCATATTTAAAGCAAAATCTTTTAAATAAAATATAATATATTCTATTTATAATCTAATAAAACGAATAACTTTATAAAAGATTTTACTATGCAAACACTATGCAGGCACTATGCAAATACTATACATAATAAAATATAATATATTCTAATTATTGTCTAATAAAATAGATAACTTTATAAAAGTATTCTGTTTTATATAAAAAGATTTTACTATTAGCCTAATAAAATGAATAACTTTATAAAAGTATTCTGTTTTATATAAAAAGCTTTTCTGTTTTATTATATAATAATACCACTAAAACAAAATTGAGTGACTTATCACATAAGCATCAATAATCAATATCGTGTGCTACTATACAACCATGCGTATTACTGAACTTTTAACACCGGGTGTTTCAACAGTTAACGGTAAAACTTCCGCCGTTATTTTCATAAAGTATTTTTGTCGTTTTCTTAATCCGATAATAATTCCGTTATGGGGCTCACCAATGATTGTGTCATTGTACGAATATTCCCTGTTAAAACGAATATTCCCCGACCAATCGAATATTATATAACAACTTGCGTACTTTGCAAAATTTATAAATACTACCCACAACTATAATATTATATCAAAATTTACTCCATAATATTCAAAAATGATATTTATAGAAAATTCATCTTTATTTATAAAAGTTGGGGTCTTACAACGGCGATGTCATCACCCCATTTTAGCGGAGGTTCTTGTAGCTGAGGGTTTCACCCATTGTCGCTTATAGTTGGAGTTGTTGACAACTGATGTTATCACTTGGGTTCCCTACTCTAGGGAACATTTGACTATTGGATTTGAAGATGGATTCCCGACTGGTTTCAAGCACGTGATATCCACCCGTAGGATTCCTCTCTTCACGGATGGAGGATGGGATCTCTATTTAGGAGAGCGTGCTATTAGGAGCACCACATGAGAGATTCGTGTACCGATCTTGCCTCCTGCAAGGCGTTATTGGCCTGTGTTGCAGTCACCCGTCGATGAAATCCCATTGATGGGTATGGATGGATATACTTTGTCAGAGGGTTCAAATACCCAGGATACATTCCATCACTGGAGGTCCCCTCGTACCATTGGAGCCCAGACCCGCACCACTCAGTTTATGGAGGATATGGTTCCTGGATCTGTGATGATGATGGATTGGCTGACATGTGTTTGAGATACGACTCATTCGACACAGATTGATCGTTTGAACCGACAGTTGGACCGAGCACATTTTTTATCCGGTATTTGGGTAGAGATCCTTCAGAAGCAGATACTTTTGATCCTTCTAGCTCAGGCGCTGGCCCCTCAGGTGACCCATATGGCTTTGTCGGTGCAGATCCTCCACTGTATAGGCCTGCCATCCCTGTTGATAGAGATCTAGTGACTCAAGAGGAGTTACATCAAGTGGACAGGATTGATGATGTAGATATTGACACCATTGTCTTCTTTTGATGTGTATTCTCGTTATATCTTTTGATAGACCTCTATTAGATATTGGGTGGTTGTGTCCAATTCTCGATATATCTTTTGATAGTCCTCTGTTAGTAGTAGGGTGTTTGTACCCAATTGCCCTGTATTTTTAGCTGTACAGAGATGATGTATATAGATGATGATGTACTTAGGAATGTATGTACTGTTTTCCATTCCCTACATCATATTGTCATCTATTATTTGTCATACATGTATCATGTTATGCATATGTATGTATATCCAGAGATATTCATCATTGACCCCTGGATGGTCTTATGATACGGCCTACACACATGTCTTCTTTGACAGTCAGCCACATAGATCACACCCCACCAGTGTTGATAGCCTCCAGTCTGAGGTCGTGGTATGATAGTATGTCACCTACAGATAGGGTGACCGTTGATCAGTTATTAAAAAATTCTATGACCCTCTTCATGTTTCAGGTTCCTGTAGGCTTTGTAGAGGGTATGCTGGAGCATTGGATACCAGAGAGACAGGTTTTCCAGTTTGGTACCCAGGAGTTGACTCCTACATTGGAAAAGTACGAGCGGTGGACGTCTTTGCCCTTAGACAGACCTTGCGCTTGTATGGCTGTCGGAGTTATGCGCCATCAGTTTATGACCCTCACCGGGTTACGACGTAGAGTAGTAGAGGATGAGATTACATCCAGCCATATATTGTCCCAGCGTTTTTTGATAGACAAATTTGGCTCGTTGGATAGCTATGTACAACATTCCGGGGATTTTATCACACCAGAGGATCAGTGGCATTTGGCCAGAGTTGATGTACTCGTGATGTGCATGGTGGCGTATGTTGATAAGTAGGTTTTATACCTACTTATCCGGTATCTGTTACTTGAATTAGTTGCTCAAACTCATGTTTTTTAGTTACTTTTCATGCATTTTGTGTTTATTTTGTAGATTATATGTTTGGGAGCTGTGTGAGCGACTATTGGTATAAAAACGCAAGAAAAAGGAGACTATTGGCATGAAGAAGCAAGGGAAAGAAATTTGGACATCTTTTGGACTAAAATAGGCAAACAAATGCAAGAAGGGAAGATTGAAGGACTTTCAACACCAAGTTGGATGCATGTTTTTGGCTTGGAACTTAAATTTTATTGTAGATCTACTTCTTAGCTTTCCAGAACATCTTGAATCGTCCCAATCAGAATTTGTATGCGAGAGTTATGACCTTTTTATCCACAAAGATCAAAGCTAAGAGTTGTCATGCTTGTCATTTACATATCATCTACTTCAAACCCGATTTCCATCTTGATCCAATCCGAATCTGTCAATTCTTAATGAATTAAAGTTGTAGATCTCGTCGATATCTTCGATTTGATAGGTGGTAGGCCTCATAACGCCTCCCGAATCAAAAGTTATGGTCCTCTTACCAGAGGACACTACAGAAGAAAAAGGATGCCCACCAGGGCGGGTTTTTTGCATACAAAACCCCCGCCGGGGTGGGCTTTTTGTGAAGAAAACCCCTGACGGGGCAAGGGTACAGGCCAGAACAAGTTTTTGATGCGTTTTGGGTTGAATTTTTGATACCTTTTTGACTCTAAATTGGATTGGGTTTGCTCCTAAGCTAAAAATTAGACTTGTAACCTATAAAAACACGATGAGAGGCATAAAAGAGATGATATAGATTAGAGTAGAGAGATGATTACATTAGATTAGATTATAGTAGATTAGTACAAAAACCTTAGTAGATTATAGTAGATTATACCTGCAAGGGTATTTATAGGCAGTTTGGTCATGTTATACCTGTGGTTTATGTCACACTTGAGACCGATTGGTACTTTCCACAGACACGGGTACTGCTTTACCCATGATATAGCTATGTCTTACTCCTTTCAGCCCTCGGAGTGTACAGACGCTATGTCTTGGTCGGTATTTGTGACGCCCCCAAATCCGGGTCTCTTTCAACCCGACATATGGTGCTCCACGGTCCTACAGTTCACAAAAACATTCAATTGAAATGCCTCAAAAGAACGAATAGGTCTTATATATATATATATATATATATATATATATATATATATATTCCAAAACAATACTACCATTCCCCAAGTTCTTTATAACTGTTACATTTGTTCTTGTCATAATATCAAATATTATAATTTCAAACCTATACTATTACATAGGTAATCTATAAATTCGCTTTAGCCTTCGCCTTATCCTTGTCGAATTCTTCAGTTCACTCGGTCTAAGCTGCATTCATATGGTTCAAGCAAGAGTGAGCATAACAAGCTCAGCAAGTACAACAATTTCATTTTAAAACCATGCTTGAAAAATAGGAATTTTATATCTTCAATAACTGGATGATAGTTACGAAGTACTATCAATAACTTAAAATAGCGTTTCTTTTCCTTCAAAACCTTTTACAATAACAATATTCATCAATTCTGGTTCAAGACGTGAACGTCTAATAGTTTCTTTGAAAAGGACAACCCGACACGAAGTCCATAAGTATGACATATCTTATGAGCACTTCTAGGTGATCAACCTATAGTACTCTATGTTGATCAACACTACATCCATTAAACATGTGTACGTTTAAGTTGTGGCAACCTCACGTGCCCATCGAATACTCGATGAAAATACATTTGTTTATTCATATTCAGGCTTACCTTGAATCCGTACCAAATAGTTGGCGTAGGATAGCGTTAGCAATTCTATATTGAAAGACTTGTGAACAGTTCAATCAATCTATCACGATTAGTGTAGTCGAGCTAAAACTGGCATCGACTCTTTCTTTAAAACCATACATGCATCTCATAACTTGAATCATTTGAAAACCTGGCTAACACGAACGTTAGATAAGCGTTTAAGAAAACTTGCCTTAAGCGTCTGCTACAGTATAATTATTTTCCCTTTTGAATCTTTACAGTTTCTACAACACATAATCACATAACATACCACATTAGGTCATGATTGAACATATATAGTTCCTAAAGAATCTTACCCTTCTTCTCAATCTAATCCCGTATTAGATTTGTTATTAATTGGTTCCAGCTTTCCGTCATTCTTTACATCATTCTTATCCACTTCGTTCTCTTAACTGAAATTATTTCATTAATACAACTCGGTTCAAGTTAATTATCCTTCCGCATGACTTACTAACGTCCTTACGTTATTTAATCAAAACTCGATCGTCATTGATTAAGTACGCTTATTGCATACCGTTTACGTTCATCTTCAATTGAGTTACTTTAACTCTAAGTGATCACACTTGAGGTATAGTTATGACTTAACAATATTTTATTAAGTCCCTTAGTTCATTGCTAAACAATTCCCTTCATACTCTATTTGTAACCATTCTTGTTTGCCTATGTTTTAAGGTTGGCGCTGCAGCGCCAGTGCTCCTTTGTTATGCCGCGCTGTAGCGTCGCCCGTTAGGGCTTGAAGATCGGACTCGGCGCTGTGACGCGAGTCCCTTCGATATGAGTCGTGCTGCAGCGTGACTCTCCAGGGGCTCATGCTCACATTGCCGCTGCGACGTGACTTATTTTTCCTTGACTGGTGCCGCGGCGCCAGTACTCAGCACCAGAAAATTTTTAACAGTTAACTTTTTATGTGAGATTCTTGGCCTCATAACTTCTTTGTTATAAGTCCGAATTGGCTCGTTCAAGAGCCTACAGTTCACAAATTACGTACTCTATGCGTTCATGCAAGAATGTTATCTATTTGACTTCGTTTGCTAAAAATTCACCTATTAGTCCATTTTTAACAAAAACGATAAACGTTCGTGAACGTTCAACGCTCGTTTCTTTGTTCTAAGTCAGAATCCGGCCATTTTTGAGTCTTCAACTCTATAATGACAAATATGACTTGTCTCCATTGAAAACCAATGTTTCCAAGCTCAAACACAAAATTCGACTTCCATTCCGAGAATTTCACGAATTCAGCGATTATCGTCCAATCGTGTTAATTCTGGCGAAACTTCGTTACTTAAGATTTTTAAACCGTTTCAAATGGATTCATTTTGACATACAACCTTTTGACATAAATACTTCATTAACTTATATTTATGATAAGTTATTACCTATTCTTGATGATTTTGCCACTTATTAAAGTATAAAACACTTATATTTCCATTTCATGACTTATATCTTATTTCCATCTGACTTATTAATGAGTTAAGTCCTTTAATCATTATTCTTACATCTTATTAATCATACTAATTTTATTAATGTAAACATGTTACAAATTCTAACAAGTTCTTATACTTTCATTATAAGTTCATAACTTATTTACGAATGAATTTCTTATTCATGACTTATTCGTCTTATTAAGACTTAAGCCCTTTGATTCATTATTCCAACCTCTTCTTAGCATGCTTGTTCTACCAATAGCCCCTTCTCTAACAATAGAACAGAAAGAGAAACATGGTTTAAGAACACTTACTCTTTGATGATCTCTTGTTAAGTCTTAATCTTCTTCTTGCCTCTTGAAAATCTAATAAAGGAAGTATAACTTATATGTGCTTATTTTCTCTACAAAATAAGCTCTCAACTTAAGTTGGATGAAAAACTAACAACCAACAAAATGAAAGGCAAGCTTGCTATTTATAGGAAATCCTAGATGAGGGTATAATGGTCATAAGGCCACTCCACCTCCTTACTATTCCTAACTTAGGCATTAAGTTAACTTGCTCTCCAAATAAATTACTTGTTCATCACAACACTTAACTCTTAAGTCTCTTTGTCATTAAGTCTACTTGCTCATCACTTAAGCACTTTGTGTGCTCACCACACTTACTTAGCCTCTAAGTTTGCTTGTTCATCACCTTGGACCATCCATGGGTTGCCCCATGGGTTTAAACCCTCCCCTAACCCATGGATATTTACTTTGGGCTTTAGCTTAATTAGTTTAGCTTAATCATTTTGGGCTTGCAATAAATTGCTTTGGGCTTTACATTACAAATACTTAGGCTTAATATTAATAAACACTCGGGCTAAATATTAATCTATCTTGGGCTTTCCCTTAAAGTTTATGGACTTGCATTTCATACACAATCCACAATTCTATTCATAAATGGCTTAAAGCCTTATAAAGCATAATTTACATAATTTACGTATTAATCTCATATCCTAACTCATATACTTATTCAATACATACAACATACCTTCATTCATACGTACTCGTATAATACCCTGTATCATACTCGTATTCATTACTTCGTATAATACCCCGTATCATACTCGTATTCATTACTTCGTATAATACCTACGTATTATACGATTATTGCTTAATTTGTTAATCGCATTACATTTCCTTCCCGTAAATGATTTTCCTTAAACGTTAGTTTTTAAGTCCACAGGCAAAATATTACGTTTTCCATAACTGAAATATTATTGGATATTCCATCTCAGATTGATATTCTATCGTTATGTATTTCTGGGAAATTCAAAAATAATTCCCGAGCAGAAATGCGTGAATAGTGTTTTTCGGAAAATTTCTTGGAAAGCTTTTATTTTCGTCTTCGAAATTCAAACACTTTAATTCTACCACGTAGCCAAAATCCTACGATGTTCTGACATGTCTAGGTCATATAACGACCTTCAATTAGCTTGCTCCATACATAATCAATTAAATTCATTTAATCATTATAATCAAATAAAATTTTAATTCTTCTAAAAATTTAATTTTTCTCGGGCGTTACATTCTTTCCTCCTTATAAGGATTCTGTCCCCAGAATCTCGCTAATAATTATATAAACAAATGAGAAAAAAAATTTCTTCATTTTAATCTCGAGTTCCCACAATGCTTCTATGACATTGTGGTTCTTTCATTCCACCTTCAACAAAGGTATTATCTTATTTCACATGACTTATTACTTCCTATCAATAATTTGAGTTGGAAGTTTAAACACTTACTAACATATTACACTATCTTACCATTATTAGTTCTTCTTTTAACTTGTAATTATTTGGAACTCAAATTCCTCCTTCAAAACAAGACTATTCTTAGTCTTCTATTTATCCTGCGTCTTCTTCTTCATCGCTTGTACTCCTCGTGACCTAGTTTATACTTAGTTACCTCGTTCCATTATCATGGATTGAGTCTATATTGGGAATTACATTTCTACCCTTTTAATTCTGTAATTTAACTTTTAACTTTGTTCACGCCATCGCCGTTATTAACTCATTCTGAGTCGCTAACTTTGATTGCTTTCCCTACCCTTCCTACTTAACGCGTCGGCTACAACGTTTACCTTCCCTGAATGATATAAGGTATCACAGTCCTCTCTCTACTGCATTTTCAACTCCTTCTGTGTGGAGATATATTTCAGACTCTTAGAGTCCGTTATATCTCACACTTCTCCGTATAAATACTATCTTCCAATTTTTAATTCAAAACTATAACTGCCAATTCTAGATCATAAGTAGGATAGACCTTCTCATAATCCTTAACTGGCGTGATGCATATACAATGACATTGCCATGCTATAAGAGCACACAATCATGTCATCCATGCAATACATCGTGATACACTACAAAATTCCTCGTATCATCTGATAAAGATAATACATGTGTCTCACTTAACCTTCCTCTTAAATCCTATGACGCTAATGGTTCCTTCGACCATAGCACATCACATGGGAACCTATCTGTTTATCATCGACTTGCTCGGCATCCCTTACGAAAAGTCTAACTTCCTCACATTAATCAACCCAAATGACATAACTAGAAACTTGTCATAACAATAACGAGTTCTGAATGTCATCTTAGGTACCTCCTCATTATTCCTTACTCTCAACCGACTATACCCCGTACACAAATCTATCCTAGAAAAATTATTTGCCCTTCTCAACTGATCAAATAAATCATCAATCCTGGCCATGAGTATTTATCCTTAATCACTAACTTACTCCTATTACGATAGTCGATACGCAACTGTAACGACTCATCCTCTTCTTTAACATCCTACTAACTTACGTCCAGGTTAGACGACAAGGCATCTCGGTGTTTTATTATCATAAATTACTACCTTGGGCTTGCTGAAAAACCTAAAAATTAACACCTTCTTATAACTATTTATTATAGTTCTATGGTTAATTAACCCATTCATATCGAGAATTACCTCAAATTCTCTTAACTTTATTATTACCTACCTACTGATACTTGCTTACCTTTATTATTCATGAAACAATTTCCACGAATATAATTAACGAAAGTTATTTCCTCCTCCTCTACCTTAATGTTTAAAGGTACTTATAATCCCTTTGATACAGACTCCTAGATGAGTCTTTCCACATGCTTTACACACTTCAATCCTACGCTTAGAATCCCCTTGTCCCCCTCTAGTATTCCTGGAGTTAAAATTTCTTTCTTTTTGGCATACTGCCACTGGCATTCTCTACCTTGGTTCCTCTCTCTCCCTTGCTCTCATTCTTTCCCTCTTTGTGGTATTGAGTCTACGCCTCATTACCACCTTCTGTTATAATTACCTTCTCCAGAATGGTCCCATAAGAAGCCTTTTGGAACACCGCAATCTTACTATAGAGCTAGAGTTTCAGGCCCTGCTCAAACCAACGAGCCTTCCTCTCCTCAATGTCCACTTGATGTGAAACCAACATTGCCAATTGCATTTGGCCTCATCTTGGGATATCATCCTGTCCCCTAATTTAAGTTCTAAAAACTAAATTTCCATCCTCTCTCGCATGTTTGTAGGGAAATAATTCTAGAAAGAAAACCTTCTTGAATTGTTCCCACGTTACCTCCTCTGTTCTAGCCCCACCCTAGTGAACCTCCCACCAAAAGTTGGCTTCTCTATTCATCGTTTAAGTCGCAAAAGAAATATTTTGTGCCTCACCTATATTTGTAATAACAAATGTCTTCTCTATTATTTTTACCCAGGTCTGGGCCTATTTTGGGTCAGTCGTTCCTCTGAACTCGGGCGGACCTATGCCTTTAAACTCTTTTAGAGGTTGTCATTTTGACTACTCTAGTTTTTCGCGGTTACTCAACCTCTGGTTTGGTTAAATACAGTCGCTAATAAATTAACGAACTCTTGCATAGGGTTGTTTTAATACCCTTGGTTATCATTATGTGATTCCGCTTCTTTATTACGTTATCTTCTTCTTGACGACATTTTCTGATAAAATAAATAAAATTTCATTATTATCTATTTACTTACTTCATTATTAATTGCCACATACCAACTCACACCATAACAAATCATTTCCATGAAAACTTCATTATATTCATATACTTCTTCATAGTTTAAAACTATTTACAATTTGCGTTCATAACCAAAAGCTATTACATTTCTATTCCGCAATTGAACTTCACAAAAGTTGAGATTTACAAAAAGACTACCCTTTTAAACAAAAGAGGGTTTTACGTCACTACACACATATTAATAACTTTAGACTTCTAATAATGCATAACAGCATCCTCGTGTTTCTCATTCGCAATCGCCGCTACAGTATCCCGACTAATAGTATGTCGAGTCTGTCCTGACTCATTGGAATAAAAAGCAACCTTCAACTTGAAATCCTTATGAGCACTCTCATGGATGTAAGACATTCGTGCTATCTTCCGGTCCTTCTCCCCTAGTTCTTTACGAAGCTCATCGACCTAGTTCTTATAGTCTCTAGCCTTATTTATCATGAGCACCTTCTCATCATGCTCTGAATCAAAATCTGCTTCTGCAAACTCCTTCGCTACGTAAAGGGCACTAATCTCTTCATTTTGTTTCTGCACAACTGTACTCCGTTGCACATTCTTGTCAAGCGCTACCAGATACAATGCTTTCATTGCATCTGGAGGTGATGACTCTAGTGCAGGTACCACTGTATCAACCGATGTTACCTCCATTCGTTCCTCCACATCGTTCATCGTACTAAGGTATGATGCTATATCCATTTCTCCCTCGGAGTAGTCTTCCTCAAAAAAGTACTCCTCTATCTCTGACTCCAAAATCACTAATGGTACCTCCGCCACTGGCATAGGTACATGCTCTACTTGGTTCACAAGCTCTTCGCTCACCGCATGTATATCTCTATACATCAAGCTATCGATCGACATCCTATAATAAAACATTACATGTTGATTAGTACATAACACACAATAGTATAAGAACGAATCACATTTAATTTATTTAGGGTTACTTTCCATCTTTTAAATCTTTCGGTACCGAGCTTCCTCAATACCTTATTAACTCATTCGACTTAAGTAAAGCTCGAGTTTACTTCCTTCAGACTTCTCTTCCTTAATGAGGTTATTAGCCTAAGGTTCTTCCCCCCCTAAGTTTTATAACCTAATGCTTTGATACCAACCTGTGATGCCCCTAAATCCGCGTCTCTTTCAACCCGATATATGGTGCTCCACGGTGCTACAGTTCACACAAACATTCAATTGAAATGCCTCAAAAGAACAAATAAGTCTTATATATATATTCCAAAACAATACTACCATTCCCCAGGTTCTTTATAACCGTTACATTTGTTCTTGTCATAATATCAAATATTATAATTTCAAACCTATACTATTACATAGGTAATCTACAAATTCGCTTTAGCCTTAGCCTTATCCTTGTCGAATTCTTCACTCCATTCGGTCTAAGCTTCATTCATATGGTTCAAGCAAGAGTGAGCATAACAAGCTCAGCAAGTACAACAATTTCATTTTAAAAGCATGCTTAAAACATAGGAATTTTATATCTTCAATAACTGGATGATAGTTACGAAGTACTATCAATAACTTAAAATAGCGTTTCTTTTCCTTCAAAACCTTTTACAATAACAATATTCATCAATTATGGTTCAAGACGTGAACGTCTTATAGTTTCTTTGAAAAGGATAACCCGACACGAAGTCCGTAAGTCCGGCATATCTTATGAGCACTTCTAGGTGATCAGCCTATAGTACTCTATGTTGATCAACACTACATCCATTAAACGTGTGTACGTTTAAGTTGTGGCAACCTCATGTGCCCATCGAATACACCGGTGTCTAGATCTTCTTTGAGATGGGTGGTATCATGAGTTTTGTTGATTTTATCCAACTAAGAATCAGATACGGGAGCTTCTTTGTCCGCACCTTGGGCTCCTCCATGTGCAGAGGCTTCAGTATGTACAGGTATCCTTATACCCAGAGTAGATTGGTGTAGTTCTTTAAGCAGAACAACCAAATCTATGATTTGTTTAATTAATCCATCAAATTCTTCACGAGAGACAGGATTAGGATTTGTCTGGTCAGATGAAGACATAATTGGTTGTAGGCTCGTGGCCTTTTTGGATTTTGAACGGGTACTAGGTCCAATTGTTTCCCTGCAAAAAATTGACGTAGTTTAGTTTCAAGGAATGTATAAATGTTTGCATGCTATATGATGTATCCGTTTTAGGAGTATTATCTTGCAAAACGGATGTTAGCTGTTTGTAATACAGGATAACATGTTAATATTTGTAAATATTGCTATACACATATTTCCTCTTATTTCCCATTACATGGAGATCAATATGGAATGAAATTACAAGTAATTGACCTTATGAGTAATTTAAAATGGGAAAGCATGAAGAGACTTTTCTCCGTATTTGGTTTATCAGAGGCTGACCTATCTTAGGATACTCTCGCAGTTTTTTGGCATGAAGGTTCCCAAATAATCGCAATTTACTCGACGAAAAGTTAATCCGGTCTTTCAACTGGAGCAAATTTTGGTGGTGCCTTTCCTGAGCCTCGTTGGAATTAGTCTTCCTACGAGCCCAGTAATCAAACACCGACAGGATAGCCTCCTGATGGAGGAACCACACAACATAAATTTACATACAATGTGTCTAATTGTTTATGAAAATGATGACATATGCGAAGCACTAATATCATAAGCAGATATAGTGTAAAACATTAAGTACAGTAACTAAATGCATTCGTATACATCCATCAAATGTAAATGCACCATCCACACACAAGCATATAACAGTTTTGAAAAGCTTGTAAATAGCGGCTTTAGTCCTCTTACTGGATGTCCCCAGCAGAGTCGCCACCTATCGACATCGGGATTTTTATTTATCCTTTTTCTGTTCTTGTCTTTTAGTGTTCTCATGTTAGGTGAGATTTGTTTGAAAAAACAAGTTGTGAAAAGGCCCGACATGTATATGTCGACGATTGGACTGTAAGAGTCACCAATTGATTTTTTAAATGGTTGTACCAACACAACCGCGAAAAGATTTGCGCATTAACTTAGTGATGTGACACTGGTTAACGGGTATATGAAACCGAGATTCGTTAGGGTCCAGGGACTTGGTTATGTGGAGGAAAGGTGTTAGACACCCCCCCCCCGACATCCGTGTTGCCACGGTGACGACTGCCACTTTTCAATTAAACTGTTATATGAATGTGTGTGTGTGTGTGGATCAATGTGTAATTATTTGGAAGTAGTGCTATGCCTTGTTCGCACCTATATACAAAGGGTTTGAATTTCTGTATAAAAATTCCATTTTAACAAGATATAGCAGTGATGTTTAGTAAAAAGAGGTTTTTCAAACCCTTGTGCTCAATAGTAATTGAGGCCTTTGATGTAACACCCTGAAATCCGGTCTATCTTCACACCCGAATTCCATACGTCACGAGTACATCATTCATGCAACATACATCATTATATACTGAAATATAATAACATACATTCTGAATTCCCATGTTCTAAAACCTTATAACCTTCTTCATTAAAAATAATGATAATTACATTATTTCTTTCATCTTACAAGAGTGACTTTTATCCGCCACCAAGGATACATACAGTTCATTAAACTAGTCTATAGTTTAATTTTTCATCTTTCTACATTACAAGTCTTCAATTGATCTTCTCACTCATTCACATTCTGAATGGCACTTCATCTGAATACCGTCAGCTTGATCTATACGAGATCCTTAAGTTCTTCTAACATCGTTCGCTGAAAATGTTTTTCATTTAAAGCAAGTGTGAGCATTCAATTTCCCAACAAGTCATAGTAGTTGAACATACAACTTCAAGAGTTTAACATTCCTTTGGAACTTCAATAACCGAACAAAGGTTATGAAGTAGCTTGAACAATAGGAATAATCTCGATTCCTATCATTTTAAAATATTAGTCACATTCACTTTGAAATACTTTCATTCTCTACTATCTTTCATACTCATTCTGTCTTAACAATAACGATTCATGTATAAACAGAACATTCTTTTATTGAATAGTTCAATCATAGAACAGTTCATCTCACAGAAACACCGAAGTGTTCACATTGTGGCACAAGGCCTCATACGTTCTACTACCTTGCACAAATATCGCACATTCGCACATAGACAGAACTTCTCAAGGTCAACATCTGTGAAGTTTAAGAAACTAGCATTCATTTAAAATATGAATAAAGTTAGGAAACTTTCCTTACGCACAGCTACAGCTTACGCTGAACTGCTCATTCCAATCCCTATAACACATAAGGAAATAAAAAATACACCAATTAGTCATATACTTGACTTACGCATTGGTTTACTTAACTTTACTTCTTGAGGTTCGAGTTCTTACAATATAATTTTACGCGACTAACTTTCATTACCGGTTTATGGTTTCATAACATATGGAGGTGTCTTACTCAAAACGTTCATCATCTTTGATGATTTACATTCTTATCTTCTTCTTATTCTACTCTAGGACTTAGCACACATCGCTTCACTGCTAGTAGTTCATATGGTACTCTGAGTTGTTTCCCATAAACAACCAACAAACAAGTTCTCGTCTCATCTACACTGCCCACACAGTGAGTTAGATCGATTGCCAGTTTTGTATATACCTTCGCTCTCTGAAGGAATTGTTTAGCCCAACTCCCATATGTCAACCATCAAAGGTTACGATTGTACCACAACCTAAATCTCTCTTAACTTATATGAACTATTAAATTATAATGTTCGTTAAGTCAATTTCTTATTCCTTATGGGTTTTTGGCAAGCAATTGCCATACCTCAGGACTCATTCTTATCCGAATCACATTCAGCTTTCATTAATCTTATTACCGTTCATTACGGCTTTCTCAATAATTCATATTTTTTGTACTACCTTCGTCAACGTCTATGTCATACAACCAGGGTATACTTAGAATGTTCGTCCGATGTGAATACGATTTACGAGGATCGTTTACGTATTCAGCGTTCACGTTGCTCGTCTCTTAACCTCTCATTCAACCTTTACTCAAGGTTTTAATTACTTTCAATTATTATCCATCCCCTGAACCCCATGTTCCTTGTTCTTTCTTAATATCGAAGCCATACAGATCATTGTATTCTAAGACCGATCATTCTTCGGAACAACGTTGCGTTCACAGCGTCTATACGCTTTACATTCATCTTATCTTACCATAACATAACATCGAAATGTTATTCATTACCCTCATTACTCAACGTCTAAGGAAATCACAATCATATCAATCCCTCACGTTCGTTTATCGCGACTACGGTTCCCGGACATCGGTTACGTAACTCGCGTTCACCTTCTTTTAATCTCGTTTAATCTTTCTGTTCAACCTTCATTAAAGGTTTAATACACTTGATTAAGTGTTACATTAGTGAACTACATGTTCATACTACTTTCTTGCACATCCTCCAAGATGGCGAGAACTAAAATCTCGCTTTGGGCATTCTTTCTGCTGCCGTGACTGCGCTGGTTCTTCTTTCCTTCTCTCGTATTTGCACCCCCGACCTACTTCTCTCTCTCTCTTCTTCCCGTTGGCTGCTGCATGCCAAGTTCTTTGTTATCTCTCGCACTGCGGCGCCAATTAACAACAGCTGAGGCCTGAGATTGCGCTGCGGTGCCACTTCTCAAAGCTCAGCCAGCGCTGTGGCGCCGAGCCTAAACCCTAGAAAAATTTCTAAGTCTTTCATAAAGTTTGAGACGCGTACATTACGATCTCATAACTTCTTCGTTATAACTCAGAACGAGGTCGTTCCAAAGCCATTCTCTTCCTTATCTTACTTACTATAAAATGCCTCGAACAGAACTTCGTTCTGAATCCGTTAACATGCCATTCAATTCGCTTAATCTTAACCCTTCATTCATTTTTATGCTTTTAACGTTCTTCGCTCGTTCGTCCATAATTCGGTCATCCGAACTCGGAATTCGTTCGTTCTTGAGTCCACGATGACTCACGTTTTATACATTCTCTTACATTCTTATGAAAGCCTAAACTACACCACGCGATGGTTTTCAACTTGTCCATCAACAACAATTACATTACGATGGTTTTAAATTTGTCCATCAACAACGTTCTTCGTGTTCTTCGCGTGTTCTTCGCGTTCTTCGTTCGTTCTTCATTTTAATCAATATTTTGGATTACGATTTCACTTTTTCTTGGAATTTGATGTTATAGAACACCATTCCTTACTTATTTGACCTACTCATTCATAAGATTCATTCGGATTGCTCAAAATCCTTACGAATCTTATACTTCCTTAAGAAATTTATAAAATAAATTTCTAATTCTTATTTCTTCATTTTCTTACGATTTCAACCATATGAAATCATTTCTAACTTAATCTACTTCTTATCTTCATTAAGTTATGTTTTTGAACATAAAAACTTAAAGAAAATTTATAGAAGACTAGGTTTTGAATCACCTTTCTCCTTTGATCTCCTTCCGTCGGAAAAAGCATGCACTCGGGCTAGCTTTTCCTCATTCTTCTCATTCTCTTCCCCCATCCGAGCTCTCTCTCTTTCTCTCTCAAGTGTTAGTTAAAATTTTTAATTAAACAAATGAGCTTAAGCTTGTTTATATAGAAAACCAAGGCTAGGGGCATTTTAGTCATTTTGCCACCCTAACCTCCTTACTATTCATAACTTAGCCACCAAGTTTACTTGGTGGCCAAGTGGCCATCCCACCTCCTTAGCTAACTTCCCTTGGAAGCTTCGTGCTTCCGATTCGGAATTCGTCCGACAGTTCGAAAACTGCAATTCTCGGAATCCAAATATTTTTGGATATTTCGTTTTTCTTTACCGATTAACTTTTACGTAATCTTCGGATCTCCGAAAAAATAAAAAACACTTTTTGGCATCAAACATTTTCCTTCACATTTTCCCCTAACATAGCTAAACGAATGAAAAGTACACAGCAGTACTTGTGACGACCCCAAAATAGGTCTATTCCATCCAACTCATTCTGAGTCGCCAAATACATGGTACAGAAAACAACTACAACTTTATTACAACAATTGTCGTGGAAAATACAACAACACATATGCTGTGAGTTTGGATACAAATATATACCAAATGTGACACATGTCCCAACCGTGGACAACACCTCACAGTGACACCTTACATAAAGGTATAGTCAAAAATTATTTTAGAAACTAAAATCTTTGGGAAGTGCTCAAGGAAACCTTCGTACATGGGAGGTCAAACGTCTAGGTTATGATAGATATCATATGGCCACAGAATTATCCTTGGTTGACCCAATAGACCCCAAAGAAAAATAAGAAGATTACTATCATATTCTTCCCAATGGTAAGTCTTCTCTTGACATATCCTTATCTCCACTGTCCCTAATTAAGAATTATACTTCAAACAAACACCAAGATTATATAGGTAGTGCTCGTATATATACTCAGCAAGTGGATGAGCACATCCCTGTCTTATGATGATACGAGGTTGTATGTCATTAGACATCTTGTATGATAGTGACAAAACACCCTTCCAATGTTGGGTTCGCCTCACCCTCAACAGCTATAGACCACCGTTTTATTCCCCTGTTATCCCCCACTCGACCCAGCTACACTTTTATTACCTGAAAGGAATTGTGAAGAAAAAGGGTGAGCACAACTAGCTCAGTAAAGAATATCATGACTAAAGATAATTAAATTATCAATAACCTTCATCAGTAATAAATAAGAGATTTAGAACATATGGTAGATGATAAAAATTTCAACCATAGTTGCAGCGGAACGAGCAATCCATTAGAATAGTCAAATAGACTATGAAGTCTATTATCTTCTCCATGTTAAAAATCCACCAACAATGTTTTATCCCTGTAACATCAATCAACAATTCTGGTCCACAATCACATGTATAACTCATAATCATAATTATAGTTCTAAATTCATTTTCTCATCCAGGACAAAGATAATTTTCATCACCTGAAACATCAAAGATCATGGTTATACCAAATCACAATTCATGTTTGCACTACGGGCTAAAGATATTCATCAAAAAGTCATCTTTGTACTACGGGCTAAAGATATTCATCAATAATTCATCTTTGCACTACAGGCCAAAGATATTCCTCAATAGTTCATATTTGCTCTACAAACCAAATATATTCATCAACAGTTCATATTTGCACTACAGGCCAAATATATTAATATCTCAAAGAAATATATAATCATTTCAAAATCTATATAAACCATAATTATAACCATGTTGATCAATTCACCTTTGCACTTAAGCTAAAATATTTAATTGTAAATTCAATGGTCATGATCATACTAGTCACAATTCATCTTTGCACTACTGGCCAAAGAGAACCCATAGTCACAATCATACCAATAATCTACCCATCTTTACACTCAAGACAAAGAGAAATTCAACATCAGGGTTATAAAAATGTTATATATGATAATAAAAACAATATGATCAACAACTGCATTTATTTTCAAGAGCAACAATCGTAAATCAACGATAATTTGGTCAGAAAAAGAAACCAATTTTTTTTTGTAAATAGTACCCGTGAATAGTAACTCGTGAATAGTAACTCATGAATAGTAACTCATGAATAGTACTCCATATTAAATATATAGTCTGGTATCGTAAATAATATCATATCGTAAATAGTGTCATATGCATGAATAGTCTTTGTATCGTGAATAGTCTTGTATCGTGAATAGTAACTCCGACTTAAAAAGGTAAAAATTCCACAATAAAATCCATACCAATATTTCAGTATAATGATATTGAAAGAATAACATCATTATGAAGAATATAACATCCCTTAATATCCCTTACTATCCCTTACTATCCCTTACAATCCCTTACTATCCCTTACCTCAAAAGAGCAGCACTTCAGAATGGATATCGGATATGACGCTGAAGGAAACTTGCACTGATGAATATCAACTCACCAAGTATCTAAATACTCACAAAATGCACTTTCGATAATCTAGAGAAAAAAAGAGAGAAAACTTATGAATTCTGGTGTGATTTTCAATTCTAACTTAGCCCTCTATTTATAGGAAAATGTTAGCACGCCGAAGCAGACTTAACCTGCAACCTGATGGCTTTACCTACTACTATTCCCACCCACAACATTTGAAAATTCAATTGAGCACATTTCTCACCAACCAAAAGTGGGGCCCCCCAATTCTAGAATTTTCAACCAAAATTATTTATAACCTAATTTCTAAATCAGTCACCTCTTAAAATTCATAAAAAATTATACGCTCATTTTTAACGGTTCAAAATTTATGAACATATACTCAACGTATATATGTATAACATATCCAAAAATCAAAACGATCCAACGGTTGGATTAAAAATTATAATTCACACAATAGAGCTGTAAGAACACCGACTTGATCTTTTAATACCTCCAATCCGACAAAATACTGATAAAATACCTCAACATTAATTCCTTCATTTATAACCACATAAATAAATCCATCATTTATATCCACATCAAATAAATATTTCTTTATCATATAAATCAATAATTAATTATTCACAAATAATATTACGTAATCACAATTATAATGACCAGTAGTTCCTCAGGAAAGAAGGGCTTTCCGATAAGGATTTATCCTTCTTGGCGGCGCAATTAAGTGACCAAACCTCTCATTGATGAACTTTCTAGACATTGCCAATAATGCTATCTAATAATATTATTCAAATAATATGAATTATTGATCGATAATGGAATCTTGTGCAAAGGACAATTCTTGAACAATAATAATATAAAATATCAACGCAACAATTATTGAATCAATAAAATAAAATATTGAGCAAGAATTCTTTGTAACAATTATTGAGTAGTGCCTTCTTACGTAAGAATCAATAATTTAAAAATCTTTGTGCAATACCGTATGCTACTCTTGTCTGAACAACTCAGTATTACTTTACTTTACCCACCGGGTATTCCAACAGTGTTAACGATAACAATTACGCCGTTATTTATAAAAACTCAAACTTGTCGTTTTCTTCATCCGACAGTTATTCTGTTATGGGGCCCACAAATGGTTGCATCGTCATACAAATATTCTCCGACAGCAATAATATTCCACGACCAAACGAATATTTCCCGACAACAATAAGTATTTTATAGCCACTTGCTTATTTTGAAAAAATTCATATATCACCCTTAACTTTAACCTTTTATCAATTTAACTATTTACTAAATAGAAAAATTGAATACTTTTATTTCATAGAATTCGGGGTCTTACAGTACTTTTCATCGTTTTTATTTCGTCTGATTTCTGCACGTTTTTTGAGAAAAACTTTTATCGGCTTATTTAACTTTTCACGATATATTATCGTCAAATCTTTCGACAGAATGTCATTTCGACATACCGAACTCTCGAAAAGGCTTAGGTTATTCAAACCCTATCCCTTAGGTTTCGTCGGGTGAATAGTGCCTATTTCATCTTTTTCCCCAAAAATATTTTTGTTCCAGGAAATATTTTATTTTCGTCTTGAAAATTCTTACTCGTTTAGTCCAGCTCGTAGCCAGAATCCTCCTGATTAATAATCATTCTAGGTTATAGAATGATTAATGAACACATATCACAGAATAGTATTAATAAAATTCATTTCATTAATAACTAATTTTTTAAATCTTAATTTCTGGACAATCCGGATTTCCGGGTTGTCACATCCTTCCCCCCTTATAAAAATTTCGTCCTCGGAATTTCTTCAAACCATACCCATACTCGGGTCATCACATTCACCCCTTCTTCACAGAATTTTTTCCTCGAAATTTTAACTTACTCTTCTTCTCAACTTCTCTTCAAAGAAGTTATTATCTTTCAAACATTCTTTACCCTTTCTAACTTATCAAGAATCATGAAGTGAAAGGAATAATGAGGAATATAAAGATTCCTTTAAAACATTTCATACTTTTGCTGAGGCGTCAAATTGACCATGAACTCTTATTAGGATAAACAGCATAACACCGTAACCTTTCTTTCCACGGTCAGTTTACAATCACAGAGAAGGTAAACTACCTCTTCCATACGTAGGTGATCAACCCATCGTATAACCCTAATTCGGAGTATGTTCACCTCAGACTTACTCATTAGCTCTTCAAAGAAAGCTCGATTTTCTTTTAATCATGGCATACCATTCGTCTTAGCCAAATCAAGTAGCTTAGACAATACCAATAAATTGGACATCAACTTGAAACATTCGCCTAGTCAACTTAATTGACATCGACTACTTCTTTAAATTCTTTTGCAATACATCAAAATGTTTTATGACGTCATATTCCGCACTCTTCACAGTACGTTGAGGACTTCGTCAGTTTATGACTTCATCATTATACATCATACCATAGCAGGTTGTTGATCCTAAGATCAAATCCCACACTAGGTTTAACTGCATTAATAACTCCATCCTTGCATCGAATGCACTGATGATATAAAATTCATTTTAATATTTTAAATCAATTTCTGTCTAGCCGAAACAATTAGCATAGACATACCAAGAATAGTTCTTTTAAAATCCATTGGTTCCAAAAGCTGAACCAATTCTTTCATTTTAAAAATGCTCACATCATCACGATTTCAATAAATTTCGAAATCTAGCATAGCTAGATGACTTGGAATATCATATTCTCCATCTTCCTTCATTGTCTTACTTACGACAATACTTAATCTTCTCTAGCACCTTCAATGCTAAGTCTACTGAAAATACTTACTTTTAGTCTAAACATTCCTATACCTTAGTATAGTTCATCAACTTACCACACTTTATGTGTTTAGGAACTTTCCACAACCATATGTGTTTAAGAACTTATCTTTGCAATATGTAATCCAAGAACAAATCAAGGATTATCCATATGCTTAGGGCTCAGAAACATAGCATATAACTGTGAGTCACAAACTTTTCATAAGTATGAGTTTCAAGAACCCGCACCTATCTTATCATTTTATACATATCAAGTATATACATGAGAAAAGATTCACCTTCTCATCATATACATCTTGATAGCGTGACCAATTTCAATGATTATCACTGTAATAAACTGAGTGGTTGTTACACCTATACAAAGATTTATACAACTCAGTCATCACATGAGTCCTCAATTGAAATCTTACAACTTCTAACTTTCTCTTTACTTAATACGAATTTTCTTTAATTCAGTATACTATCCTTCAACTCAATTTGAGTTCTTCTTCCGTCTTACTTACTGTAGTATCATTCATTTATAGCATTAGCTATAATTCATTCATCGTTTAACAGCTCATCTGTTACTAAGATTTACTATGATCACGTGGTGATCTTCTTATCCTTCTCTTTATGATTATAGTCTTAGGTACTCATACCTAAGGTTTATAACCTATCAGCTTTGATACCAACTTGTAACACCCCGAAATCTGGTCTATCTTCACACCCGGATTCCGTACGTCACGAGTACATCATTCCTCCAACATACATCATTATATACTGAAATATAATAACATACATTCTGAATTACCAGGTTCTAAAACCTTATAACCTTCCTCATTATAAATAATGATAATTATATTATTCCTTTCATCTTACAAGAATGACTTTTATCCACCACCAAGGATACATACAGTTCATTAAACTAGTCTATAGTTTAATTTTCATCTTTCTACATTACAAGTCTTTACTTGATCTTCTCGCTCATTCACATTCTGAATGGCACTTCATCTGAATACCGTCAGCTTGATCTATATAGGATCCTTAAGTTCTTCTAACATCGTTTGCTGAAAATATTTTTCATTTAAAGCAAATGTGAGCATTCAATTGCCCAACAAGTCATAGCAGTTGAACATACAACTTCAAGAGTTTAACATTCCTTTGGAATTTCAATAATCGATCAAAGGTTATGAAGCAGCTTCAACAATAGGAATAATCTCGATTCCTATCATTTTAAAACATTAGTCACATTCACTTTGAAATACTTTCATTCTCTACTATCTTTCATACTCATTCTGTCTGGCTAGAATCAATAGCACAGACTTAACAATAACGGTTCATGTATAAACAGAACATTATTTTATTGAACAGTTCAATAATAGAACAGTTCATCTAACAGAAACACCGAAGTGTTCACATTGTGGCACAAGGCCTCATACGTTCTACCACCTTATACAAATATCGCACATTCGCACATAGACAAAACTTCTCAAGGTCAACATCTGAGAAGTTTAAGAAACTAGCATTCATTTAAAATATGAATGAAGTTCGGAAACTTGCCTTACGCATGCCTACTACTTACTTACTTTGAATCGCTCATTCAATCCCTATAACACATAAGGAAATAACAAATACACCAATTAGTCATATACTTGACTTACGTATTAGTTTACTTAACTTTACTTCTTAAGGTTCGCGTTCTTACAATATAATTTTACGCGACTAACTTTCATTATCGGTTTATGGTTTCATGACATACGGAGGTGTCTTACTCAAAACATTCATCATCTTTGATGATTTACATTCTTATCTTCTTCTTATTCTTCTCTAGGACTCAGCACACATCGCTTCTCCGCTAGTAGTTCATATGGTACTCTGGTGGTTTCCCAAACAACCAACAAACAAGTTCACTGTCTCGCCTACACTTTGCCCACCACACGATGAGTTAGATCGGTTGCCAGTTTTGTATATACCTTCGCTCTCTGAAGGAATTGTTTAGCCCAACTTCCATATGTCAACCATCAATGGATACAATTGTACCGCAACTTAAATCTCTCTTAACTTATACAAACTATTAAATTATAATGTTTGTTAAGTCAATTTCTTATTCCTTATGGCTTTCTGGCAAGTAATTGCCATACCTCAGGACTCATTCTTATCCGAATCACATTCGGCTTTCATTAATCTTATTACCGTTTGTTACGGATTTCTTAACAATCTATATTTTTTGTACTACCTTTGTCAACGTCTATGTCATACAACCAGGGTATACTTAGAACGTTCGTTCGACGTGAATACGATTTACAAGGATCGTTTACGTATTCAACGTTCACATTGTTCGTCTCTTAACCTCTCATTCAACCTTTACTCAAGGTTTTAATTACTTTCAATTATTATCCATCCCCTGAACCCCATGTTCCTTGTTCTTTCTTAATGTCGAAGCCATACAGATCATTGTATGCTAAGACCAATCGTTCTTCCCAACAACGTTGCGTTCACAGCGTCTATACGCTTTACATTCATCTTACCTTACCATAACATAACATCGAAATGTTATTCATTACCCTCGTTACTCAATGTCTAAGGAAATCAGAATCATATCAATCCCTCACGTTCGTTTATCGCGACTACGGTCCACAGACATCGGTTACATAACTCGCGTTCACTTTCTTTTAATCTCGTTTAATCTTTATGTTCAACCTTCATTAAAGGATTAATACACTTGATTAAGTGTTACATTAGTGAACTACATGTTCATACTTCTTTCTTGCACATCCTCCAGTAACTGAGAACTAAAAATCTCATTTTTGGGCATTGCTCTTACTGCCGTGGCCGCGTGGCTGTGCGTTCTTCCTTTCCTCTCCTCTCTGTATGGCTTGGCCCGACCTACTCTCTCTCTTTTCTTCCCGAAATTTGGCCATTGCGATGCAAATCCTTTGTTATCTCTCGCTCTATGACACCAATTAACGATGAGAGGCTGAGGCACGAGATTGTCTTTTGGCGCCCACTTCTCAAAGCTCATTGGTATTGCTTTGCGGCTAGAACTAAACTCCCTAGAAAAATTTCTAAGTCTTTCATTAAGTTTGAGACGCATACATTACGATCTCATAACTTCTTCGTTATAACTCAGAATGAGGTCGTTCCAAAGCCATTCTCTTCCTTATCTCACGTACTTTAATATGCCTTGGACAGAACTTCGTTCTGAATCTGTTAACATGCCATTCAATTGGTTTAATCTTAACCCTTCATTCATTTTTATGCTTTTAACGTTCTTCGCTCATTCGTCCGTAATTTGGTCATTCGAACTCGAAATTCATTTTTTCTTGAGTCCACAACTCATGTTTTATACGTTCTCTTACATTCTTATGAAACCCTACACATTCGGGTTCATTTACTAACTTTCAAATTTTTGTTCTTCTTTTATGAAATTTTCGCCATAACTTCGTTATAGCTCAGTTTAAATCCGTTCTTCATGAACATTTCTAACGTTCCTAACCAAGCAGTAAGCATCTAACTTATACGCGATGGTTTTAAACTTGTCCATCAACAACAATTACACTATGATGGTTTTAAATTTGTCCATCAACAACGTTCTTCATGTTCTTCGCGTTCTTCATTCGTTCTTCATTTTAATCAATATTTTGGATTACAATTTCACTTTTTCTTGGAATTTGATGTTATAGAACACCATTCCTTACTTATTTGACCTACTCATTCATAAGATTCATTCGGGTCGCTCAAAATCCTTACGAATCTTATACTTCCTTAATAAATTTATAAAATAAATTTCTAATTCATATTTCTTCATTTTCTTACGATTTCTACCATATGAAATCATTTATAACTTAATCTACTTCTTATCTTCATTAAGTTATGTTTTTGAACATAAAAACATAAAGAATATTTATAGAAGACTAGGTTTTGAATCACCTTTCTCCTTTGATCACCTTCCGTCTGACAAAGCGTGCAGTCGGGCTAGCTTTTCCTCATTCTTCTCCTTCTCTTCCCCCAACCGAGCTCTCTCTCTTTCTCTCTCAAGTGTTAGTTGAAATTTTCAATCAAACAAATGAGCTTAAGCTTGTTTAAATAGAAAACCAAGGCTAGGGGCATTTTAGTCATATCGCCACCCTAACCTCCTTACTAATCATAACTTAGCCACCAAGTTTACTTGGTGGCCAAGTGGCCGCCCCACCTCCTTAGCTAGCTTCCCTTGGAAGCTTCGTGCTTCGTAATTGAATTAAATCGACGGGTTCAAAGCTGCGATTCTCGGAATCCAAATATTTTGGATATTTCGTCTTTTCTTTACCGATTAACTTTTACGTAATCTTCAGATCTCCGAAAAACTGAAAAACACATTTTGGCGTCAAGCGTTTTCCTTCACGTTTTCCCCTAACGTAGCTAAACGAATGAAAAGTACACATTAGTACTTTTCGTCATTTTTATTTCGTCCTATTTCTGCACGTTTTTCGAGAAAAACTTTTATCGTCTTACTTAACTTTTCACGATATATTATCGTCAAATCTTTCGAAGGAATGTCATTTCGACATACTGAACTCTCGTAAAGGCTTAGGTTATTCAAACCCTAACCCTTAGGTTTCGTCGAGTGAATAGTTCATATTTCGTCTTTTTCCCCGGAAATATTTTTGTTCCCGAAAATATTTTATTTTTGTCTTGAAAATTCTTATTCGTTCATTCCAGCTCGTAGCCAGGATCCTCCCGATTAATAATCATTCTAGGTTATAGAACGATTAATAAACACATAGCATAGAATAGTATTAATAAAAATTCATTTTATTAATAACTAATTCTTTAAATCTTAATTTCTGGACAATTCGGATTTCCGGGTTGTCACATTTGATACTTCCATTTTATTATGTGTTTGACTTGATTGCTTTTATTTTCGAGATGCAAAGCATCTTCGAGAAAATATTATACATAGCAGTGTCGAACTCCTTGTGGGCATGAGAGTCATGTAAGGAAATTCGAACACCGTGAATAATTTACAAGCCGTGTACAGCTGAAAATGACCATCACGGGAACTGAATCTAGATTCAGTAGACTGAATCTATGATCACATGATTCCTAGGCTCACATGATGTAGCAATTTGTATGAAAGTTATAAGCATTTATATATATAAAAGAAATAAATATATATGTGTGTGTGTGTGTGTGTGTTTGTGTGTGCAGACAATCAACCACTACGAAGCACCTCCATGGGGGATTACAAATGTAAATAAAGCAGTAACACTCAATCAACCACCACGAAGCACCTACATGGGGGATTAAGAAAACTATACATAAAGCAATAAAGCGATCAACAGCCTCGAAGTAAACTCTAGGCGAGACAAAGTGTAAATAAAGCTGTAAAAGGCCACAAAGTAAACTCCGGGCCTGACAAAAATATAAATAAAGCGGTAAAAGGCCACGAAGTAAACTCCAGGCCAGTCTGAAAATGCAAATATATGTTAGAGTTTATGCCCTAGAGGCCAATTATTTTATATAATTGCTTAACATTTTGATATTATATTTGATTGAATAAATGTATGATTTTATTATGGTTTTATTTACTTCGTTATATAAATGTTAACATAATAAAATTCCTTAGAATAGTGATACAAATTAAATAGTTTAAAGTGTGTGACTTGAACATGAGATTATATAATTATAATTAGTATCATTGCTCTTAAATGTACCTAGTCGAGTATCATTGTTGATGGGACAACAATGATGCATTGAGACTAGTATGTGGATTGATTGATGACCGAATCTCATTAGTCATAAATATATGAGATATTAAGTCAATGCATAGGTACGTGTTATAGAAAGATGTACTGGACAGACCCACGATGAGAATTCTATATAGAGCATTATACGAAGTGTCATTAGCGATTCTTATAGTGACAATGATGTAATGATCCTCCGACTTGAAATCACTATATTACTACACAGGAATTTATGTACTTTGATATCATCAAAGGTCACCTTTAATAATGTGGACTATAGAGGTGATTATTGGGTATATCATGAATCGTGTGAGGAATATGAGTGATCTAGATTGAATTTAGCCCTCCTATGTATTATGGCTGATATCCATAGGCCTCTTGATTGAGTAGGACTATGAAATGTATGGCCATGCTTAAATAGTGATTTGTTTCATATAGTCTACTCATTGATCAAGAAAACTCAGGTTAAATTATGAAGAGTATGATTGTAACGACCGAGAAATTCGGATCCTTTGTAAATTACTTGAAAGAATTAAATAATGAATAAAATAATATTATTTATTATTATTATGTGTTAATAAGATGTATGTCGTATTATAACCTAGAAACGTTGGAACATCGTAGTATTTTAACTACGTGAAGGAATAAAAGTGTTTGAATTTCTAAGACAAAAATAAAAGCTTTCCGAGAAAGTTACCGAAAAACACTATTCACCATTTTCCGCTCGGGAATTATTTTTGAACTTCCGAGAAATATGTAATGTTATAATATCAAGGCGAGATGGATTATGTAATAATAATCTAAGTATGGAAAACGCAATATTTCGCATGCGGACTTAATTTGAGAATGTTATGTATTAAATTCTAATGGAATGGAATTGGGGTTTTGTAGGAAGTGCATGTCCAATAAGATTTAAGGGACAAGCCCAAAATGTAGTAATGTTTAGCTCAAGTAGTTGTTAATGGAAAGCCCAAATTAATTTAAAGCAAGCCCAAAGATAAGTTAATTAATTTAAGACCAAAGCCAATGTAGTGATCCAATGGGTAAAGCTAAATCCATGGGGCAACCCATGGATGAATTGGTGACCAAGACTTTTGAGTAATGACCAAGGAAAACGTGTAATGTCCAAGTAATTTGGGTGGAGAACAAGTTTACTTAGGCATTAAGAATGGAATAGTAAGGAGGTTAGTGAGGAGGTGGGATGTCCTAATGACCATAATGCCCTAACCTTACCCTCCTATAAATACCAAGCTTGAATTCATTAATTGGTTATTAGTTTTCATCCAACACAAAGCAACTTAATTGTTAGAGAAGATAAGCACTTTTAAGTCCAACATCCTTTGTTAGATTTTCAAGAAAGAAGTTAGTCATCAAAGGTAATGATCTTATATCCTCCATCTCTATCATTGTAGGGTGATAAGAGAAGTGTAACTTAATGATCATGTATGCTAAGAACATATAAAGATTGGATAAGCAATGGACTCAAGCCGTATAAGTAATGATTAAGTATTTCAAACTTGGATAATTTATGAACTTGTGAAGAACAATAATGAACTTGTCATATGTTTACTTTAAGAAGTTAGTGTGATTGATAAGACGCAAGAATGTTGCTTAAAGGACTTAAATCAATAATAAGTTATAAGGTAGGGAAATCTTGTATTGAAGAAATTGTTAAGTTATGAACTTGTAAGAAATAAGCCATAAACTAATTTAAAGATAAGTTGTTGTAATATGTAGGTGTAATTCTCTATTTGTGCACACCTAGAGGGGGGTGAATAGGTGTTTAAGCTAAAAGTGATAAACGGTGAAATTTTTTTGAAATTTTCTGCAACAGGTATAATTCAGACAACTATGCCTGTCTGCTTTAGTGTTATCTTTAGCTTATGTTCTTCGTTTCTTATTATTAGACAGCTAGACCTGTCTACTTTAGTGTCTGGATAGTGGCGTGAATAACAAAAAGTGCAGAACGTGAATGACAGTTAAAGAGATAAACAGAAATAAAAATCACACCAAGATTTTTACGTGGTTCAGCCCCTATCCTCTAATCTAGTGGCCTAATCCATGTCCAATCCCAACTAGGATTGGAGACTCTTTTTATTAAACTTAATATTCAATTAAATACAATAAAAAGAACTCCATGTTACAAAAAAGCTTCAATTCTGATGTTGGACACCAATGCCCCCTTTGCACCTCTGCAACTTGTACACCTCTGCACCTATTCTCACCTCTGAGACCTTTGAAGCTTCCTTTGAACAGACCCAGTAAACTCTAGAAACTCTAGACCACCAAAGCTAACAGTTGCTTGTTTTTCAGATTACAATGATGGTGATTCCAATGAAATATCAACTTTCTAGCCTAAGAATAAGAAGACATTGATTGCTAGAAAGACTATTTGAAAGCTATAAGAATTAAGAAGAATGAGTTGCTGCTTTCTAATTGTTGGGCTTTTTCATAACCGAGCACGATGAAGCTTTATATAACATGAAGGTCAACGACTATATTTGTTAGCAAGAAATCAGATAATTTAAATCCCATAATTAAAGCTATAATATTGACCAACCGATATGAACATAAGATATAATTGGAAACTCATATAACAGTTGGTATACCCCATGATATTAGCAATTAAAGAGTCCAACAGATTTGGTAAATCAAGGATATGTTTTCAAGTCAAACCAAAACACCTTAAATAAAGGAACAAGGAGATATTTGATAAAGTTTGTTACTAGCCAGTCATTGAATATCAGTTACCTTATTTAGTCTCCTTTTCAAATTGAATTGCATATCATTACTAAATTATATTAAAGATCTTTTCAATAACATGCAACATGCAAACTTAAATATAGAAAGAATATACTAATGGACCATAACTCCAATCTTGGGCTAACAAGAAATCAATATATAATAAATTTAAATCAGCCCAAACAATTTAAATCAAATTCATAAACCCAATAATATTGTCATCATTAAAATCATAAAATATATAACCAACATTCTCCCTCTTTTTGATGATGACAATACATAATGCCATTTAATTAATATGCTCCCCCTACGTATATGGCTCCCCCTAAGTATATGGCTCAACAAATTCTAAATTACCATCATTTGCAAATACAAACACAATATAGTATCTCAACCATATATATATATATATATATATATATATATATATATATATATATATATATATATATATATATCTCCACTTTGTCATTATCAAAAAGAAACCACATATTAATCATTAAGCACAAGTATCTCTCCCTCTTTGTCATCAACAAAAAATAATTTATATCAATTTAGCTAAATTGTTATCTCTCCCCATTTGCCAACATTAAAAGAATAAGTGCAAAGATAAAGAATATCATTGGAGCAAGTTTATAACAAAACCACATATAGCAAGTAGACAATACGATCATACCTTTGTGATTTGTTACCTATATAACAACATTTTGTAACCTGTAGAAAGCTTGATAGTTGTGCTCCTTAATGTAGATTTGGATTTTGTATTTTCAGAATAAAAAATCTCTTCAATAGCACTTCTTTTGATCATCCCAATGTTGAGGTCTTTAAAGCTCAGGTTAGGAGGATAATTTTTCACTATTCTGGTTGTTCTTGGAAGACTACCATTGGTCATTTGTTCATTTGATTCACTTTCTGGAATATCAAATTTTGCATCAAAATATTCATCTGATTTACCTTCAAAAACAGACGAGTTGAGCTGTCTAGATTTAGGTGTCTGCATGTTTTCCTGGATCATCTATTTTTCCTTCTGATGCATACGGCTCAGGCTGTCCGGATTGAGCTGTCTGTTTTCCACTAATCAGAATGTCTTTTCCTGCAGAAACTTCATTTTCTTCTTTTGACAGGTCACAGTTAAATTCATCAAATACAATATGAACATATTCCTCAACATTTAATCAAGATTATCATGTGTATTTAATATGGAGCATTTGACATAATAAATGATGTTATGAATCCTTGTAATACGAAATCCATATAGTTTTTATAATAATATATCTAATTAAAACTCTATTTAGGAAACAACATGAGGTACTTACAGATTCCGTCAAATAATTTATAGGTAACTTACTCTCTCAAAGTAAAGAATCATCCATCTCTTTTTTGATCTTGAGACACCTACAAACAAATAGTCTCTATCTTTTTGGTACCCAAATCTTCTTGGGTCCTTTTGGGTTAGTAGCATATAAATCACTTTTCTTTACCCAAATTTGTTTTATTCTAATTTTATTGCAATTGGAATCAAAATGACCTTTAAAACCACATTTTTTACAAGTAATAAATGGTGAACAATAAAGTGGTTTATGTCTTGATTTACTATTAATCATTCTAATATTATTATTAGTAGGATTATACCCAATTCCTTGTTTATCAAGACTAGACCTTTGTGCCCCTAACATAACATTTAGGTTCTTTTCTCCTTGCACAAATTTAGCAAGATCATTTTTTAAAGATGCTATTTCTATATTTGTTATATTATCATCATGTTGAACATTCATCATTTTCCATCATTAAAAGCATCTATGCATGCATCTCTCATTTTCAAATTTTCTTTTAACACTTCATTTTCATTTTTAAGATATTCATTTTCTTTTCTCTCTTTAATAAGCGACTTAACTTCATTCATTAGCTCATTTACACAATTCTTAAAATAGGCAGTTTTCTTTTTGAGCTGTTGATTTTCATTTTGTAAAGCAATATAATCAGGCATAGATATTTCAAAATTTTCATGAAAATTTGTTACCTCTAGTTGATCATCGTTTTCTAGTCCCATGAAACATAATTGGCCAATTTCTTCATCTTGTTCTGTTTTGGACTTGCTCATTGGAGTTGAGATACCTTCTTGATTCTTCCTTTGTTTCATTCTTTGAAGTAGTCTCTCGAGTTTTCTTGAGAGCATTTCAATTTCTTCATCAAAATCTTCATCATTGCCTTCTATGTAGCTTTCAGCTTATAGAGCCAAGGTCTTCTTCTTAGGTGCGTCATCTTCTTCATCATACAATTTTAGTTGGTTTTCAAACTCTTCAAGTTCTCCAAATAAGGTAAGAGTTTCCATTGTGTTAATTGTGACTGATTCTTGAAGTGTAGTAACCTTTGGAGCGAATCACTTTGGCATGACTCTGAGAATCTTTCGGTTGATTTCCTTTTGATCAATCTTTCGTCCGAGCATGCTTAGAGAATTCATTAGAGTAAGGAATCTTGCTTGGGCATCTCTAATTGATTCATTTTTCTCCAATTTGAATTGTTCATATTCGTGCATTAAAATGCTCAGTTTGACCTCCTTCACATTAGTAGTTCCCTCGTGGCTCATGAAGATTGTATCCCACATTTCTTTTGCTGTGTTGCATGATGATACTTTATCAATTTTAGCTTGGACCATTCCACTTAGCAAGGTGTTCATGGCTCTTGAGTTGTAGGAAAACATATAGCTTTCGTTTGCATTCATCTCCATGAGAGCCTTTGGTTTGCCATCATCATGTCTAGGAATGATAGGTCCATTTTCAACAACCCACCATTCCCATGGGTCTCTTTTAAGAAAAATCTTTATTCTGAACTTCCAAAAGTTGAAGTTTTCACTTCCGAACAATAGCGGTGGCCTATGTGGAGCCCCCAAATCTGGGTACTTGAAACCCGAACTCGGTGCTTTACGATACCATTTCTATGAGCGGAATAATACTAAAAATAATAACAATAATATAAAGTTCAAACTTAATTTACATAATCATCAGAGTCTAGCTCCCAAGTACGTAACCTTTATTACATTCATTACATATCATGATAGATAATCTATATATCATTGTCTTAATTAATAGTCTCAAACTATTACATAGAATACCACAAATCATATTTGGTTAGCTTTCCTTTTCCTTTGTTTGTGCATGAGCTTTCTGGTTCTTCACACTTAGGTGAAAACATTTAAATTAAGCATGGATGAACGTTTGAGTGCCCAGCAAGTAATAGAAATTATATATATAAGCTGAAAGAATTTAAATGTTTTCTTTATACTATCCTTCTACAACGATTCAACAGTTGTGAAGTAATCTGTACCAATGATAATAATATATCAATTCTATACCAAATCTTTGAAACTACGTACTGACTATAAATAGGGTTTAGGTGACATGCTATGAGCATTGTTTTCAATTTTCAAATAGGTTAAACAGAAATTCATCTCGCAAAACGAAATCATATAACTTACTTACACGAGGGTGATCACCCTTTATGCCTGAATTGATCAATTCTACATGCGAGAACGGGTATCGTTCACTCTGTCATTAGGCGCATAAAAGTTTTCCGTGTAGGGATGTTCATACTTATGCGGGTTCCAAATCAAAGGTTTTATCTTGTTTAACAATAATCTATAACTCAACATATATGTATACGGGTAATTGACAAAGGTATATCAACATGTGATTAAATACAATGATTATCCAAGTGGGGACACTTGGATAACCATTTATCGAAATTAACGAACAGAATATATATCTGAATTATCATATACTAACATGTTGATAATCAATTGGCGTATATAATATAAGTTTAATAATCTGTACAATAATAATATAGTTTAGAAACATTCTTACTCATGTGAAAGTAGTATGCACACAAGCCAATCATGTTTGATGATAAAGCATATACTTTGTAACAATCTTATTCATTTATTAATAAAAAGTATTAATTTATTAAAGGCTTTTAATTATCTACATGATGTTGTTTTATAATATGTGATAAACCCATAGTTTTAAGCAATGCTTTTAGAATAATGATGATGATCATTCTAATGAGATCTAAATTCTTAGAAAGCTTAAAACTAAAATAGTTCCCAATCGTTGGATTACTAAATTGGGGATTAGTGAATCCTGGATAGATTGGTACATCGTTGCTTGCTCATTTGGATGAGGATGATTGATCTCATGATCATTTGTGTGGAGACACTAAAGCAAGTATATAGGTGCTTATTAGAGAATAAGTTCACTTGAACGTGGCTCGCTAAGGAATACCTAATGGAGTTTTATTTGCTCGTCAATAGGAATTCTCAGAGTGATAGTAAGTCTGAGTGATCCTTGGACTTGAGATCATCATAGTATCTTGTGTATGATGAGTTATACTTTGACTTATTCCTTAAGACCCTTAGGGTATATCAAAGGTATGCTTGGGTATAATAAGTTGTATATATGGAGATAATGTATGATCAATAAAGAATCTACCACTTCTAACAAAAGAAGAGAATGTCTATGTGATTCGATAAATGACAACCCAAAGAGTCCTCGTTAAGGCGAATGAAATTAGAAAGGAGTTTCTAATTTGCATTATTTGGAGTTGTGCATTTAAGAATCGAAATACATATAATTAAATAAAATAAGACTTGACAAAGAATTCCATGTCTTATATTTAATTGGGACATTGTATGGTGGAAGGATTGAATTGCATTTAAGTAACTATTTACTCAAAGGTTCTTTTATGATTAATGTTGAAATCTATATTATCCGGAAAGTCGTTGATCGCTAGGGAACATCCTATTGTAGAATAAATATTATTTATTTAAATAAATTAATTGTTTAATTTATTTATTTAAATAAGATTAGAATTGTTCTAATTGATTTATTCACAACCGGGTTAATATGGAGAACCTAAAGGGTCACACCATAAAAGGAAGAATAATTATTTAAGAAGTTAATGGCATAATCGTAATAATATAGTTAAGTATATTTAATTTAATCTATGGTGATAGAATAAATTAAATAGCTTAATATTATTATTTAATATTTTAGAAATATTAAATATAAATTAATAAGAGGAGTCTTATTAATATTATTACAATTATTATTATTTTAATTTCTAAAAGAGTTTAGGAATTAATTTAATATAAGTACTTCTCATTTATTCCTAATTGGATTAGGAAGAAAAATTAGTTAAAGGAGTTTAATTAATTATCCCTAATAAGATTAGGGAGCTTAATTAATTAAAAGAATTTAATTAATTAAATAAAAATCCCAATTCCTTAATTGTTAAGGTGAGTTGCCCACATCTATAAATAAGAGGAGTCTTATTATGGGTGGAATGAGTTATTGACTTTAACAACAAATCGTAATAATTCCAAGTTGTTGGGAGAGATGCCTTTTCTATAGAGATAGAAAAACTAGGGTTTAGCCAACCACCCCTTCTTTCTTCAATTTTCTTCTTCCTTGGTGGATCACCTCTGAGGCCAAACATTTGGGTGGCTAACGTTGATCAAAGGAAGGAACCAAACCCGTGGATTCAAGTTGAACGCGAAAAGGATTTGGAGGTGAACTTGTACTGAGGAAGCTTTCGATCTTCAAGGGTATGATTTTATTCTTTATCTTTTCGTTAAATTAATAATTGCGCATAAAGGATGATCCGGGTTTATGGTTTGTAAATAATTTTAAACTCTGATTTTACCACGCTTCCGCACTTTTTATGCAATTTGATTGCGTTATGAATATTACAAACCTAACAGTGGCATCAGAGCCAAACCTTTATGCGAATTATTAATTATTTTAATTTATATATTGATATGTGTTTAGAACAATTTAATTGGGCATAATTTAATTATATAAAATTTAAAAAAAAATTCGGCAGAACTCTAACTTGGCAACTTGGAGCAGCACGGATTTCGAGGCAAGCAACATGCATGCACGGAAATCGAAAAAAAAAAAAATTGCACATGAAAACCGGGTCACTTTTTTTTAAAAAATCGGACTGCTTCATGTAAAGAAAAAAAAAAGGAAAAAGGTAGCGCACGGTATATTATATATATATATAATAGTTATATATATATATATATATATATATATATATACACTATATATATGTACGAATTTTTGATGCAAGTATATTATATATATGCACGGTATATAAGCAGCAGCGCACGTTTTTCTTTTTAGCAGCAGTAGCCTAAATAAGCACCAGCTTATTTTTTTTAGCAGCGCACATTTTTTTTTTTTTTTTTTTGAAAAAGGAAAGGTACGGTTATTATATTATATATATATATATATATATATATATATATATATATATATATATATATTATTCTTAATTAGTTTATAATTAAAATAAAATGTTTATTTTAATTTTAAAATAAAAGTTTATTTTAATATTAAAATAAAAAGAGTTTATTTTAATTTTAAAATTGAATATTATATATATATATATAATTATTTTAATCTTAAAATAAAAAGTTTATTTTAATTTTAAAATAAAAGGTTTATTTTAATCTTAAAATAAAAAGGTTTATTTTAATTTTAAAATTAGAATTTCATGCTAACTAATTAGAGTTGGAATTGGATTCCATAATAACTAATTGGAGTTGAAATTGGATTTTATTTTTCCTAAAATAAAGGAGTTTATTTGTGAATAGGGAAGTAAATCCATCTTTCCTTAAATAAAGGAGTTTGTTTAGATATGAAATAAGATTTCATATTATTCAAAATAAAAGAGTTTATTTGTGAATAGGAAAGAGAATCCATGTTTTCTTAAATAAAGGAGTTTATTTAAATATGAAATAAGATTTCATATTATTCAAAATAAAGGAGTTTATTTGTGAATAGGAAAAGAAAATCCGTATTTCCTTTAATATTTTTTTTTTTTTTTTACATGGAATTGGATTCCATAATTAATTAAAATAAAAGAGTTTATTTTAATTAAAAAAAAATACATGGAATTGGATTCCATAATTAATTAAAATAAAGGAGTTTATTTTGATTAAAGATTTTGATTAAAATAAAATAGTTTATTTTATTCAAAATTAGATAAATTAAAATAAAATAGTTTTATTTTGATTTAAATTTGGATTAAAATAAAGGAGTTTATTTTGATTCAAAAATAGATTTTATACTAACTAAATTTGCCCATTAAATGATATCAATATATATATTAAATGTTTATTATTCATGAGATGAATGTTATTTATTGATGCATATGGTGATGTGTATGATAATAAATGGGATTGATTATGGACTATTGACCAATGCGATTAGATTTATTTTAGTTGGATACATGAATGTATGGGTTTTATTAAATGGGGTCTCATGACCTTCGCCTTCTAAATTTTTTTTTCTTAATGTAAATTCTATCTCCTCCTATGTACTTCCCTCGATCGCGATCAAGGTTTCTATTTATTTTAAATAATTTTGTAATAGGAATAGTTAGAATTAATTTTGAAGAATTAGAGATCAAGGAACAAGGAGCTTGAAGACCCGTTTGTAATGGAGCCCGGTTTAAATGTAATAGTTATATTTAAATATTATTTCTTGCACCCCTAGGGTTTGACCTTTTGGTTCACTTGGTGGCTCTAGTGAACAAAACTAGAATAAAAGTCCATAATCAATTCGAGTAGAATATAGTATTCTATATGTGCATGCTTATACTATATATATTATATATTATGCAAACATGCTTCGCATGTTCATTAATATATTGGCGTATTTTATATATATATGTGCATGCGCCTAAAACAAGATGAGACAAATTAATAACAAACCCCTCAAATTTTTTATATTAAGTCCTAAGCGTTCAAAGATATTTGGAATATCGAATTCAGCCTTTCTAGCATGATAAAATTAATAGAGTATTAAATATTTAATATGAGTTTGTTGTGTCACCACAAGGCAAGTATTAAGTATTTAAGATGTTAATTTATCACATTTGATGCTTATAAAGAAAATTGAACAATATTGTTTTGTTGTGTCACCACAAGGATGATATTTTTTTTTTGAATATATGGAGTGCTAGGTCGGACTTAACTTGGATAATTTTGATTCTGGATGTGCCACCACTTGATCAAAATAATCTAAGAGGCAAAATACAAGGAGTTGCATAGTTGATGTAATTGACAAAAGTTGTCTACCTATTTATTTATATATAGTTTGTTGTGTCACCACAAGGCTATATACATTTGAAATGGGATCCTTATTCTCACTAGCAAATCTTTAATTAGATTTTGCCGAACTATATAAGTGAGGGTAATATAGTTTGAAGAAAATAGTGGGAGATACCAATTTAAAACAAGACCTAATTTATTTTGGTAATTAATAAAAGAATGTATGTTAAAATGTTGTTAATTACAAATTCATTTACAGAATTTTACAATGTCTAAATTACTATCACAGCGAAACATATTAGATGTTATTTAACCAGACCATATTAAACGGATTGGTTAAGGAAATTGAGAAAAGTTCTCATGGCTGAAAAGCTATCTTATGTCCTTAATACGCCTATCCCTGCAATGGTTGCAGACAATGCCTCTGAGGAAGAGATTGCTACTTTTAGAAAGTGGCAAGATGATGCACAGTTGGCTCAATGCATCATGCTCGCATCCATGAGTAACGAGCTTTAGCGTCAGCATGAAACTATGGATGCTCCTACTATATTCCTTCACATCAAGTAGTTGATGGTGAGGAAAGTAGGACTGATAGATATCAGATATCTAAGGAGCTCTTCCGATCTAGAATGGCCAATGACACTATAGTACAGACAAAAAGGTTCTTAACATAATCAATTCGATTGATCAATTAGGACAACAGGTTTTGTCATGGATGGAGTGAGCCAAGATTTGATCTTGCACTCACTCCCGGACTCCTTTCACAATTGTTGTGAATTTTTCATATGAACAAGCTAGATATCGGCCTCATTTGATTTGTTAACATGTTGAAAAATGTTGAGAGTCACTTTCCACCAAGAAAGATCAAGTCTTCTTGGTAGGGGCCAAAGGATCTTCTAAAAAGAAGAACGATTCAAAGAAGGTAAATAGAAAGGCATAAACAAAGGATAATAAGAACAAAACCGATATGGATAGCAAAGGAGTTTGCTTCTTTCCGCAATAAGCTTGGACACTTTGGAAAGAAAGCTGCAGAGAAGCGTCTTGCAGAGGCTAACCAAAGAAGCTTAGTGAAGTTTCGATTTAAAAATAAATTTTGTTCATGATTTAAAATAAATTTTTCTTTAAGTCAAGGTTCTACTTGGGTATTGGATACCGACTTTGGTTATCATAAATATAGATTTATGAAGGGACCAAGCAGTAGTAGAAAGTTAAACAAAGATAAGTAATTACTATGTGGAAAATGAAGCAAAGGTTGCTTGCATTAGCTATAGAAACTTATAGTTTAGCACCGCCTACTAGCAAATCTATTAAGTCAATAAGTTGTTATTGTATTCCAGCTTCTTGTTAAAATATTATTTCCATTTTATTGTTGGACAATGAAATCTTTGGTATTATAATTAAGAACAATTGTTGTTCTATTTATAATAATAATGTTTTGTATAGAACTGGAATATTACTTAATGGATTTTGTATACTTAACTTACGTGAAAATAATTTTGCATATTGAATAAACTAGTATAAGAAAAGGAGATGATCATTCAAAGAGTTGAATGTATGTATTTGTTGAAATACAAGTGTGAATTATTTGAAAGGTTCAAAGAATTCAGAAGTGAAATAAATTGGCAAAGTATTAAGATTCTTTGATTAGATCAAGGAATAAATACTTGTGCAATAAGTTTTTAGATCATCTCAAATGGTTTTCTCACAATGGACGCCTCCTGATATGCAATAATTGATTGATGTATCTAAAAGGAAAAATCGTACCTTATTGGACATGGTGCGGTCCATAATGATTTTACCGACATTCTAGTATCCTTCTAGGATAATGTCCTAGAAATGGCTGCATATCTACGAAAATGGTAACCTCAAAATCCGGCCCCAAGACTCCATAAAAGTTATGGACAGGGAGGATTCCTAATCTTAAGTATGTTAAGATAAGGGGTTGTCCAACTTATGTGAAAAGGTTTCAAAGGATAAGCTTGGGACAAAATTTGACATGTACATATTTGTGGGACATCCTAAAGTAAGTTTAGGGTATATGTTCTATAATTCTACTTAGCAAAAGGTGTTTGTTACGAAACACGCTGCCTTCTAAGATAAAGGTGTTTATCATTAAAGGGGCTTGTGGGAGGATAATAGATCTTGAAAAGTTCAAGAACCACAAAACACTATAAGTCAAATAAGAGGAACCTATAGATAGACCTGTTGTACCACAACCGAATCGTAAATCTGGAATAGTACCGAAGATACCTAGGAGGTATGGATTCATCATAGATGATGATGATGAGGTACACATCATAGAAGATGATGATCCAGAGTTACATACGATGAGGTAAGAGTTCTAGTGTGTACAAAAGGGACAGTGGGAGCGTCGTGACATTCCTAGTATTATATGTTGATATACTACAGATAAGGAATGACATATTAATGCTACAATCAGTAAAGATAAAGTTGTCTAAACATTCCTCCATGAATGATTTGGGAAGAGTATCTTAATTGGGGATATAAATCTATATAGATAGATTTAAGAGGATGCTCGACTTAACCCAAGGAACGATATATCATTTGATGCTAAAGTCGTTTAGCATGGCAAACTCAAGAGATGTCTCATGTCGATGAGCAATGGAGTGTATCTCTCTTAATAGTCCCCACAGACTCCTAAAAAGAGAGGTCGCATGAATGACAATCATGTATGCAATGAAATATACGAGACCTGATGTTGATCAGTCATATTCTGGAGAAGTTCACTATGAGTCAGTGAAAAACATCTTAAAGTGCTTAACCCAAGCACTAAGGATGTGATCATATTCATGGTGGGTCTAAATTAAAACTAGAGGGCTTAACGGACTCAAGTTTTTCGAAGACACCAAGATGATAGAAAATCCACTTTAAGGTAAAAGCGTTATCTTGAATAAAGGTGCGATTGAATTGAAAAGGTTCCAAACAAAGAAAGAGTTGCCGGTTTAGTGATAAAGACAAAGTATATAGCTATAAATGAAGTCGTAAGTTGATTGTTTGGATTAAAAGTTCATTACAGAACTAGGAATAGTTCCTAAGTCTCATCTTGGATCTAAACATGTGTTGTGGCACTTTCATTTGATTATTAGAATCATTGAAAGATGGGAAATCACTATAGAGATGGTAGACTCTCATGAACAACATTACATATCCATTAACTAAAGCTTATCCAACAAAAGGATAATCGTCACTTAGAGAAGAAGAGTATAAGATACCATGGCGATTGGCTTTAGTGCAAGTGGGAGATTGAAAGTAGTATGCACACAAGCCAATCATGTTTGATGATAAAGCATATACTTTGTAACAATCTTATTCATTTATTAATAAAAAGTATTAATTTATTAAAGGCTTTAATTATCTACATGATCTTTGTTTTATAATATGTGATAAACCCATAGTTTTAAGCAATGCTTTTAGAATAATGATGATGATCATTCTAATGAGATCTAAATTCTTAGAAAGCTTAAAACTAAAATAGTTCCCAATCGTTGGATTACTAAATTGGGGATTAGTGAATCCGGATAGATTGGTACATACGTTGCTTGCTCATTGGATGAGGATGATTGATCTCATGATCATTTGTGTGGAGACACTAAAGCAAGTATGTAGGTGCTTATTAGAGAATAAGTTCATCGAACGCGGCTCGCTAAGGAAATACCTAATGGAGTTTTATTTGCTGTCAATAGGAATTCTGTAGTGATAGTAGTACAAGTGATCCTTGGACTTGAGATCATCATAGTATCTTGTGTATGATGAGTTATACTTTGACTTATTCCTTAAGACCCTTAGGGTATATCAAAGGGTATGCTTGGGTATAATAAGTTGTACATGGAGATAATGTATGATCAATAAAGAATCTACCACTTCTAATAAAAGAAGAGAATGTCCTATGTGATTCGATAAATGACAACCCAAAGAGTCCTTGGCGAAGCGAATGAAATTAGAAAGGAGTTTCTAATTTGCATTATTTGAGTTGTGCGTTTAAGAATCGAAATACATATAATTAAATAAAATAAGACTTGACATGAATTCCATGTCTTATATTTAATTGGGACATTGTATGGTGGAAGGATTGAATTGTCTGATAGAAACTATTTACTCAAAGGTTCTTTTATGATTAATGTTGAAATCTATATTATCCGAAAGTCGTTGATCGCTAGGGAGGCTTATCCTATTGTAGAATAAATATTATTTATTTAAATAAATTAATTGTTTAATTTATTTATTTAAATAAGATTAGAATTGTTCTAATTGATTTATTCACAACCAGGGTTAATATGGAGAACCTAAAGGGTCACACCATAAAAGGAAGAATAATTATTTAAGAAGTTAATGGCATAATCGTAATAATATGTTAAGTATATTTAATTTAATCTATGGTGATAGAATAAATTAAATAGCTTAATATTTATTATTTAATATTTTAGAAATATTAAATATAAATTAATAAGAGGAGTCTTATTAATATTATTACAATTATTATTATTTTAATTTCTAAAAGAGTTTAGGAATTAATTTAATATAAGTACTCTCATTTATTCCTAATTGGATTAGGAAGGAAAATTAGTTAAAGGAGTTTAATTAATTATCCCTAATAAGATTAGGGAGCTTAATTAATTAAAAGAATTTAATTAATTAAATAAATCTCAATTCCTTAATTGTTAAGGTGGGTTGCCCACATCTATAAATAAGAGGAGTCTTATTATGGGTGGAATGGGTTGTTGACTTTAACAAAGTACGTAATAATTCCAAGTTGTTGGGAGTATGCCTTTTCTATAGAGATAGAAAAACTAGGGTTTAGCCAACCACCCTTCTTCTTGAATTTTCTTCTTCCTTGGTGGATCACCTCTAGAGGCCAAACATTTGGATGGCTAACGTTGATCTAAGGAAGGAACCAAACCCGGTGGATTCAAGTTGAACGCGAAAGGATTTGGAGGTGAACTTGTACCTGAGGAAGCTCGATCTTCAAGGGTATGATTTTATTCTTTATCTTTTCGTTAAATTAATAATTGCGCATAAAGGATGATCCGGGTTTATGGTTTGTAAATAATTTTAAACTCTGATTTTACCACGCTTCCGCACTTTTTATGTAATTTGATTGCGTTATGAATATTACAAACCTAACATCATGTCCATTGCATAAAGAAAATGCAAAGGTAAGATACTTGCCTGATGCGCTGCATACTGTTCGCAACTTAATTCTATCTTTTATATCACGACCCATCATTAATTAGATCAATCGTTCGATTAGAATAATATACTATAACACATAGTACTGCAGTTCGCAGTCTGCACATAACCTAATCACGTTGTCACCTATGTTTAACAACCATTGAATCACAAATAAACACATATTTAATCAAATTATTTAAGTCCAGATCAATTTCTGAAACATGTCGAGGTACCGACAACTTTTTCGGTAATTATCGAGTCTAAGACTCTATCCTGTAACTTAGTATCAGTCATATTATTTTTAAATGACTTAATATAATTTTAAAATATTTTATTATAATTTATCATGAATTTTCAAACATCGGATTCATTATTAAATGATTTAAATATTACATAATTTAATTATCATTAATATTTAATTAATATTAAACTATTAATGAAATCATTTCCAAAATGTTAAAGTTATTTATAATAACTTGAAATACTTTTAAAGTATTAATATTACCCTTAAATGATTTTTAAAATATTTAAAATCATTTTTATATAATTATCATTAATATTAAAGTATTAATGTTTTATTTATCAAAATATTAAAAGTCATTAAGTATAACTTCAAATATTTTTAATTCATTTATATCCTTTTTAAATGATTTTTAAAATAATAAAACCATTTTTAAACTATTTATTTAATATAATTATTAAATAAATTTAATATCATTAATAATAAATTAATAATCATTAATATTAAATTATTAATAAAATTATCCTTTAAATATTAAAAGTTATATTTTATAACTTAAAATATCTTTAAACACTTTATTTTCAATTAAAATGATTATTATAATATTAAAATCATTTTAAAACTAAATTATTTTACATAATTATTAAATAACTTTAATATTATTAATAATAATTAATTAATAAATTTTACCTTTAAATATTAAAAGTTATATTTTATAACTTCAAATATTTTAAAATACCTTATTATCATTTAAAATAATTTTTAATATAATAAAATCATTTTAATTAATTTATTTAATTTGTTTAGTAAATAACTTAATGATCATTAATATTAAATAATTAATGAAATTTGTTTTAAAATATTAAAAGTTATATTTTATAACTTAAAATATTTTTAAATAACTTATTATCATTTAAAATGATTTTTAATATAACAAAATCATTTTCAATTAATTAATTTAATTTATTTAGTAAATAACTTAATGATCATTAATATTAAATAATTAATGGAATTTTCTTTAAAATATTAAAAGTTATACTTTATAACTTCAAATATTTTTAAATAACTTATTATCATTTAGAATGATTTTTAATATAATAAAATCATTTTAATTAATTTATTTAATGCATTTAATAAATAAATTAATTATCAATAATATTTAAATAAATACTAATATTTATGAAAAATATTTCAAATTATTAATATTTAATTTTTATAACTTAAAAATAATTTTTAAAATAACTTTTGTAATTTTCAAAAAATTAAATACTATTTTAAATAATTTTCTAATTTAAATAATTAATTTTTAATAAAAGTGTCGCTAAAAAGACTGTTATAGCGACAGAACCGTCGCTATAGGTGTTCTTCGTGTTCTTGGCTAAACCCAGAACATTCATACCAGTTTTCGAGTTGCTTAGTTTTACCAAGCTTATTTTAGTGTGTGTTGTGTTTCTGGGTCTGTTGTTTGCTAGATCATGTAGTACAAATACAAGACTACACGATCCGACAATAAACATCATCATAACGTGCATAAACAACGAGATCTGAGCCCTTAAAGTGGTCACAGAGTCGTTTCTTCATTTCGTGTTACCCGAAATAAAGAATAGTTCGATCGCCTACTTTGAAGCTTCAATAACTAGTGATTCGTGTAACGGTTTAGTGATCTGAAGATTTCAGTGTGTAACCAACATGTACATGAAGAGATTCATTACTTAACATCACTATAAAAATAATAGAATCACTAGATATCGAATGGTCAAAGGATGTCAGACGACACGTTCATCTGTTTTCTGGGTTACCCAGAAAACATAAAACGTGCTCGTGGTACCTACTTTGACCAGACTATGTGCTCATAATATTTGAAGGTTAGGTGATATTAAGGCATGATATTGTAGATCATATTACCTACTACAACATAGATGCAACACAAACAATAAATCGACAAACAACGTGAAGATTAGAGCCCAAGAACATCTCGTCAGACGTTTCTGGGCACAATCTGGGTTTTCTAGAAATCCGATAGAAATGGTCGGCCAATGAGGTTTGACCACCCGTAACTTCCATTCTGTGCACGATCTGGGCTAGATTAAAGTTCCAGAATACAGACCACCTGACATAATATAATTATCAACGCTCAAAACACAAAAACCAAACACAGAAATAGATCTACCGGGTCTGACATTAGCTGTCAGACAACACAAAAATTTTTCCCAAATTTTCTTAAAACTTGATTTTTGACACTTAGATGATATGGATCTGTATAATACCAACCCAGATCATCATAATAAACTACAAATAACATATTCTAACATTCAAACCTAACATATAACACAAGATCGATGGACAGATTTCTTGCTAGGGTTTATACCTTTTATGAACTAATCTTGATTTCTGGCTTCTGATTTGTTATGGTTGATCGTGGGGCTTGTTTTGTGACTGATTTATGAAGGATAATTCGTAGGTTTTAGAGAGAGAGGCTCAAGTATGAGAGTTTGTACAAAATAAGTGGGCAAATGAGATTTTTCTATCTCCCAATCTATTTATATAATGTGTATGATGCATGTATGGGCTGATGTATGTTGCTGGTTGTTGAGATTGTAAGTCACAATTGTCAACATAGTTGGTCACCAACTCCAACAACTCTAACACTTGTCAAAATCCAATAATTCAAGCGGGTATTTTGGTCTTTTCGCTTGGAAATTTAATGGCCATTTTGTCATTTGGCAAACCCTTAGGGTTTGACCCTTAGGGTTTAGCATAAATCAAATGTAGGATTTCCAATTTAGGGTTTGCACAAAAATAAAATTAAATAAATTTTTAGTTTCTAAAATTTTGAATTTAGGGTTTTCTTAATTATGATTAATTTTCTAATTACACTATACAGGAACATTAGGGTTTAATATCTCTAATTATAATTAACTTTGCTAATTTAGCAATTAGGGTTTATTCTTTATGTAATTAGGGTTACTAAATTACAATTAGGGTTTCCAATTAATAAATTAGGGTTCTAGTTTAGTAATTAGGGTTTAACAATTTAATGTTACCATAATTAACAATTGTAATTCGAATACTTGTTAATTAATCAACTTATCACAATCACAAACAATCTCGAACTCTAATTTGAATTTCAAATTACGGTTTCTCATTTCCAAAAATTAGGGTTTTACAAATATTAATTAGGGTTTTCTAAAAATTAATTTTATAATTAGGGTTTTCTAAAGATTAGGGTTTCTAGATTTTTAATTAGGGTTTACCTAATTAATTTACAACATAAATTATATAACACAGTTATATAACAATCTTGTACTCTAAATTGGATCTCAAATTAGGGTTTAACATTATTACTAGGGTTTGGACATAATTGTGACACCCCCAAAATCGGTATACATCACCCATCTTGAGTCGCCAGATACATGGTACAGAATTCAAATACAACTTAATAATACAACCGTGCGTAGTATAATAATCGACAAAAACATAAACTGTGAGTTTGAATACAAATATTGTCTACTAGAGATTATATAAACTCAAAAGGAGTCCTCATTACAATTATTATCACACTATTTCACAGAATAGTGAGGACTACTAATGTTATCATCTGGCCCGTCACTCCGTTCCCCGACTAGTCCCTGCTACGTTCTCATTTCCTGAAGAGAACAATGAAAGTAAAAGGGTGATCTCAACTAGCCCAGTAGGAAATATTATGACTAAGATAATGCAGAATATATAATCATTAGCCTTAAACAGTGTTAAACTGATACAATATAACAAACATCAGGTTTAACTGTAGTGGAACAAGCAATCCATTAAAAGAGTCAAGTAGAGAATAAAATCTACTATAGGTTTTTCATCACTTTTATCGTTGGGACTCAGCTTAATAAATAATCCACATCATCGAATCACCCCGCACTACTTTTCGACGATATTCTTTAGTAGCACGACCGAAATTATCCATGCACTACGGCCAAGAATATTTGTGTATTCATTAATGGTCATGATCATGCCAACAACTCGTCCATCAATGCACTACGGGCCAATGAGGACTTTTACCACATCATTTGTAACATTACGATTAATGATTAAACCGAATAATCCACAGTCATAATCATACCAAGTCCATCTATGCACTACTGAGCCATGGATGACTTTCAAAAAATATATAAACATGAGGATGATGACAATGATATAAGAGTTCAATAAAATAAGTTCAAGAATTAATTTAAACAGGAACTAATAATGTCAAAATTGTCAACATGATCTTCGCTTTGCGAGTAAAATTCAAGAATGCTCGGAAGAATATTTCCATGAAAAGATCTTTGGATGAAGCGCAAAATATCAAGGATATTCCACTAATTTCATGGAGTATAGAAGTCAAAACTTTAATCAACTGAGTATAATAAGGAATGAAATAACAAAAAGAAATCACCGGCATGCGATGCGATAGACCGCATATGCAGTTATTCCAACGAAATAATAAATAACGGAATCGGTCCCATAGCGCAGAGCGCATGACGGGATATTCCAATAGAATAATAAAAACGAAATCGGTCCGTCAGTAAAATGCATGATGGATATTCCAATGAAATAATAAAGACGGAATCGGTCCCACAGAAAAGCGCATGCATGAGGATATTCCAACGAATAATAAAGACGGAACCAAGTCCCATGAGAACGCATGTGATAGGATGTTCCAACGAATGATAAAGAATGGAACAATGTAAGAATTTCTCCAAGTATAGGGTAGCCCGTGATATCTGAGTTAGTCCAATGAATAATAAAGAATGGAATAATGAAGTTCTCTTCATGGATAAGAAAGAAATAATACTCTCTACTGAGTACAACAAATAATATTCCCTACCTTGGAAAAAAGCGGATCTTTGAATAGTGAGGTAGCGAGACTTCTCTTCTTCTTTCTCTCTATAATTTCTCTCAATAATAATCGCTCTAAAGCTTTTGTGAATTGGTGAGAAATGAAGGAAGAATGAACTTCTATTTATAGGAAAATATAGTTTCGATAATTGCACGTTTTGGGGCTCGAAAAATTATAGTACAATACCTCCAACTTTTCTTTCATTTTTAATTTAGTCCTGCAAGTATTATCAAACTTGCACCACCTACCCTAATAGTAAATAATGTGAATCAATAGTTCAATCATGTGAATCAATAGTATAAACATGTGAAAAATACGAATTATAGTATAGTACCTCCATCTATACCTCCATTTTTAACTTAGTCATGCAAGTATTATCAATTTTGCCTTAACTCCCCTAATAGTACAAGAATGTGATTCAATAGTACACACATGTGAACAAATAGTTATATAAGCATGTGAATTAGTAGCAATTAATTGCTCATTTATCCGATAAATAATTCTAACATAATGAAACTATTTTTATCAAAAATATAAATTTTGAAATTTTGAAGTTTGACTTTTCCCGAAAAAGTCAACTGTTGACTTTTTGACCAAATAGTAAAAACCGGCAAATTTTGTGTTTATAGTCTATTTCTACAAATTTCATCGTTCCGGACTCAAATATTACGCCCGCGTCTCTAAATTCAACCCCGAGCACAACTTCAATATTAATAACATTCATCATTAATATTATAACTCATAATATTTATCAACCATGTCGTTCCCAGGAAAGAGGGGGCTTTTCAATAAAGATTTCTCCCTATTGGCGCGCAATTAGGTGATCAAACCTCTCCTTGACAGAACTTCTAGACATTATAAATATTGCAATTTAATAATATGAATAACTTTGTCATCTCAACTATTGACTTAATAATATATCATATAATGCAGATGATACTGTAACAATAATCGAATCAATAATATGAGAGATATGATGCAACAATTACTATAGCAATAATTGAGTATAACTGAGTGACTTCTCACGTAAGCATCAATAATCAATACCGTGTAGTGCTACTATGCAACCACGCCAGACATCGTATTTTTTACTACCGAGTAGTTCAACAAAGATAACGGTAAAACTTCTATCGTTATTTTCAATAAAATACTTTTGTCGTTTTCTCAATCCGATAAATAATTCCGTTGTGGGTCCACTAATGATTATGCCGCCGCATTTGATGCGGATATTCCCAACAAAAAGAATATTCCCCACCAATCGAATATTATATAACAACTTGCATACTTTGCAAAATTTATAAATACTACCCACAACTATAATATTATCTCAAATTCACACCATAATATTAAAAAAAATATTTTCGAGAAAATTAAATCTTTATTCGTAAAATTTGGGATTTTACAATAATACACCGCAATTGACCAACTATTATCAATACGAAATACATGACATATTCATAGCAATCGAAAAATCAAAATATAATTAATATTATATTATTATTCTCATACCTTGACAATAATCTAAAATTAGGGTTTGGATTCCATATATGATTTATTCTTTATATTTAACCTTAATAATTAAGGTAAAATATTTAATTTAATAATATGTACTAAAATTCATATCATAAAATAATTATTATAATTATTCTAAAAATCACTTCATATATTATTTAAATAATATATGATTATATATTCATGGAAAATAATTAATAAAAACATTTCTATCTTAAAAAATTAATTATTATAAGAATATACTTTATAATAATCAATAATTAAAAAAATTTATTTATAAACATTTATGTAATAAATATATATATATATATATATATATATATATATATATATATATATATTACCACATAATTATATATACACATTATCTTGTACAAATCCCCATCCTTAAAATAAAAAAAAAATTTATACGCAAAATTTCTTATTTATTTATATATAAAAAATATCGGGTTGTTACATTCACCCTCCCTTATAAAGATTCCATCCCCGGAATAACCGTTTTAAAAACCTATACATACAAGGGTACATAGCATACACAATCATTGCCATTAGATCTCGATCATAATTTGATCGAACTGATCTTTAACTATTCACATAAAGCTTGTCTTTCTGATTAAACGCAAATTTAATTTCTAAAAGAACTCAAATTCCTCCCTCAAAATTTCTTTAGAAATAGTTTACTATATATATGACAATCATGTATAATAAAATAAAAGTTATACGAATAATACCTGGAGTTCTAGTGCCAACTGTTGCCGTATCCTGGACTGTCATATTGTAGACCCTTGCTGTTGATTTCGTTGGCTTGCTTGACGAAGTCGGTCTGGTGATTACCAAAGTCCCACTTCCAGTGCCCGTGTTCACACTTCCTGTCTCCACCCTCCTCTTCGAACAATCTTTCACCTTGTGCTTAGTCGATCAGCATATAAAACATCCACTGTTCATCCTAGGATTGGGACAGTTGGGAGAGATATGGCCCTCCTGCTCGCACTTATAGCATACAAACTTCCCTTTTAGACATTCCCCAGAGTGGTTCTTTCCGCATGTCTTAAATGGCACTATCTGTTTCTTTACACCTTCTTGCTTCACTTGTACACTTCCAAAACTGCTCACCTTCCTCTTTCCATCTCCACTTCTGCTCCCACTATTAATTCCTACCTTCCCAGCTCCTTCAACCTTGCCCTTATTCTTCCTCTCCTTGTTGTAGAGGCTCATAGCCTCACTCCCCTCCTAAGCAATAATTGCCTTCTCCATGAGTGCTGCAAATGTAGGAATTTGCAACACTGCCACCTTGTTATAGAGCCAGGGTTTTAATCCTAGCTCAAACCTTCTTGCTTTTCTAGCCTCCGTATCAACTTGATGCGGAGCAAACCTAGCTAACTCATTGAATTTTGCGACGTATTCTGACACCGTCATGTTTTCCTGCTTCAATTCTAAAAATTTAACCTCCATCCTCGCCTGCATACTAGGTGAAAAATAGTTTTCGAAAAATAGTGTTTTAAACCTATCCCATGTAACTATACCTTCATTTGCCCTTGCCTGGTTCGCTTCCCACCAAAAATTTGCCTCACCCTTCATCATGTAAGTGGAAAAATCAGTCTTCTGCCCTTCAGCTACTCTAGCTACCACAAATGCCTTTTCAATCTCTTTGACCCAAGTTTGGGCTTCAACAGGGTCAGTCGTACCTTTGAATTTCGGTGGTCCTACAGCCTTAAAATCCTTGAAGTTCGTTAAGCGATTATCCGGCTGGTTCCCAGTGACTGGTATTCTTTGTTGCATAGCCTGTGCTAATATATTGGCAAAGTGCTGCATCAGGTCTGCTGCTTGTTGTCCCTCGACGTTATTGACAGATTCTTCTACCCTTTGATTGCAAGTTCGTCGTCTTGGCGATATTATCTGATTAAATGAAATCATAAATTTAACTTACATTCTAAACCTTTTCGCATAAGTTTAATATATTAAACTTGTTTCATTGCTCAAACATATATTCATATTCATTTAACGAATATTTTACATAACATAGCACATAATGCTTTAAACATCATCCATCCCTTTGTGACTACAAAAGTCGGGATTTACAATCTTAACTTAATTCAAAAGTTTGGAACATTACATTAAATAGACATAATTATTATATATATTATATTAAACACACCTACACAACAGAACCTATACTACTTATTTATTACACTTTTTCTTTGGACAACTTTTCACCTGATGACCTTCTATTCCACAGATAAAATATGCTCCTGGTTTTTAGTCAGGAAAATACAGAGTGATATGTCCTTCATAACCGCAAAGATATCAAATTCTTTTCCCTTTCTTCTTATCAGGTTTTCCTAAGTCATGGTCTTCTATCTTTCTTTTTCCATTCTTGCTCAGAGCTGCACCTGATGTGTTTCTTGTAGCTCCCATCTAATCAATTTGGATTTCAAGCTTATCTTGTTCTTCCATTATTTCTATTAATGCCTGACACAACTGACTATTCAACAGCTTTTCTATCTCCCACAACCTTTCCAGAGAAGACACCTTGTTCCTCAGATCCTGCACCTCCGTTGATGCTTGATCAGCTTCAACTTTAGTGTCCGAATCACTATCTGTCAGCTCCACCATCTCCGAATCTTGTACTAAGTTTTCTATAATAACCACCTCGTCTGAGTTGTTTGCATTGTGAGCCTCAATTTCAGCTATTGGCTTCGATATCAGCTCGGGTGTATGGGTTTGACCCTTCTTCATGTTATATGCATATAACAAGCCTTTTCCACCAGACATCTACACATATAAATTATTTTGATTAGCATATAGTTTATACACACAGTAAATAATAGTTTTATATAAGTTATCTTTTATTTAATTTGACGATGAACTTAGTCAATTCATCTCTTTTTAAACTCTATATAAGTTATTTATATTTTCAACGTTTCCCTCTGTTCTAAGGTTATAGCCTAAGGTCTAACCCACCTAAGGTTTTTAACCCTAAGCTCTGATACCAACTCAGTAAAGCCCCAAATCGTGGGTACTTGAAACCCGAACTCGGTGCTTTACGATACCATTTCTATGAGCGGAATAATACTAATAATAATAACAATAATATAAAGTTCAAACTTAATTTACATAATTATTAGAGTCTAGCTCCCAAGCACGTAACCTTTATTACATTCATTACATATCATGATAGATAATATATATATCATTGTCTTAATTAATAGTCTCAAACTATTACATAGAATACCACAAATCTTATTTGGTTAGCTTTCATTTTTCTTTGTTTCTACATGAGGTTTCTGGTTCTTCACACTTAGCTGAAAACATTTAAATTAAGCAAGGATGAGCGTTTGAGTGCCTAGCAAGTAATAACAATTATATATAAGCTGAAAGAATTTAAATGTTTTCTTTATACTATCATTCTACAACGATTCAACAATTGTGAAGTAACCTGTACCAATGATAATAATATATCAATTCTATACCAAATCTTTGAAACTACGTACTGACTATAAATAGGGTTTAGGTGACATGCTATGAACATTGTTTTCAATTTTCAAATAGGTTAAACAAAAATTCATCTGCAAACCGTCATAACTTACGGGCACGGGGGTTGATCAGCCCGTTATGCCCTGCATTGATCAATACTACATGCAAGAACGAGGGTATTGTTCACTCTGTCCGCCTTGGGCGCATAAAAGTTTTCCTGTGTAGGGATTTTCATACTTGTCTGGGTTCCAAATCAAAGGTTTTATCTTGTTTAACAATAATCTATAACTCATCATATATGTATTCGGGTAATTGACAAAGGTATATCAACATGTGATTAAATACAATGATTATCCAAGTGGGGACACTTGTATAACCATTTATCGAAATTAACGAACAGAATATATATCTGAATTATCATATACTAACATGTTGATAATCAATTGGCGTATAAAATATAAGGTTAATAATCTGTACAGTAATAATATAGTTTAGAAACATTCTTACTCATGTCCATTGCATAAAGAAAATGCAAAGGTAAGGTATTTGCCTGATGCGCTGCATACTGTTCGCAACTTAATTCTATCTTTTATATCACAACCTATCATTAATCGAATCAATCGTTCGATTAGAACAATATACTATAACACATAGTACTGCAGTTCGCAGTCTGCACGTAACCTAATCACGCAGTCACCTATGTTTAACAACCATTGAATCACAAATAAACACATATTTAATCAAATTATTTAAGTCCAGATCAATTTCTGAAACATGTCGAGGTATCGACAGCTTTATCGGGTAATTATCGAGTCAAGACTTTGTCCTGTAACTTAGTATCAGTCATATTATTTTTAAATGACTTAATATAATTTTAAAACATTTATTATAATTTATCATGAATTTTCAAACATCGGAATCATTATTAAATGATTTAAATATTACATAATTCAATTATCATTAATATTTAATTAATATTAAACTATTAATGAAATCATTTCCAAAATGTTAAAGTTATTTATAATAACTTGAAATACTTTTAAAAGTATTAATATTACCCTTAAATAATTTTTAAAACATTTAAAATCATTTTTAAATAAGTATTATTAACATTAAAGTATTAATGTTTTATTTATCAAAATATTAAAAGTCATTAAGTATAACTTAAAATATTTTAATTCATTTATATTCTTTTTAAATGATTTTAAAATAATAAAACCATTTTAAAACTATTTATTTAATATAATTATTAAATAAATTTAATATCATTAATATTAAATTATTAATAAAATTATCCTTTAAATATTAAAAGTTATATTTTATAACCTAAAATATCTTTAAACACTTTATTTTCATTTAAAATGATTATTATAATATTAAAATCATTTTAAAACTAAATTATTTAATATAATTATTAAATAACTTGAATATTATTAATAATAATTAATGAATGAATTTCACCTTTAAATATTAAAAGTTATATTTTATAACTTAAAATATTTTTAAATACCTTATTATCATTTAAAATGATTTTAATATAATAAAATCATTTTTAATTAATTTATTTAATCTATTTAGTAAATAACTTAACGATTATTAATATTAAATAATTAATAAAATTTGTTTTAAAATATTAAAAGTTATATTTTATAACTTAAATTATTTTTAAATAACTTATTATCATTTAAAATGATTTTAATATAATAAAATCATTTTTAATTAATTTATTTAGTAAATAACTTAATGATCATTAATATTAAAATAAATACTAATAATTATGAAAAAATATTTCAAATTATTAATATTTAATTTTTTATAACTTAAAAATAATTTTTAAAATAACTTTTGTAATTTTCGGAAATTAAATACTATTTTTAAATAATTTTCGGAATTTAAATAATTAATTTTTAATAAAAGTGTCGCTAAAGACTGCCTATAGCGACAGAACCGTCGCTATAAGTGTTCTTTGTGTTCTTGGCTAAACCCAGAACATTCATACCAGTTTTCGAGTTGCTTAGTTTGACCAAGCTTATTTTAGTGTTTGTTGTGTTTCTAGGTCTGTTGTTTGCTAGATCATGTAATACAAATACAAGACTACACGATCCAACAATAAACATCATCATAACATGCATAAAAAATGAGACCTGAGCCCTTAAAGTGGTACATCGAAATCGCTTCTTCATTTCGGGTTACCTAGAAATGAAGAAACGATTCAACCTCCTACTTTGAGCTTCAATAACTAGTGATTCGTGTAATGCTTTAGTGATCTGAAGATTTCAGTGTGTAACCAACATGTACATGAAGAGATTCATTACTTAACATCACTATAAAAATAACAGAATCACTAGATATCGAATGGTCAAAGGATGTCAGACGACACGTTCATCTGCTTTCCGGGTTTACCGAAAATGTAAAACGTGCTCGTGGTACCTACTTTGACCAGACCATGTGCTCATAATATTTGAAGGTTAGGTGATATTAAGGCATGATATTGTAGATCATATTACCGACTACAACATAGATGCAACACAAACAATAAATCGATAGACAATGTGAAGATCAGAGCCCAAGAACATCTTGTTAGACTTTTCTGGGCACGATCTGTGTTTTCCAAAAATCTGATAGTCATGGTCGGTCAATGTGGTTTGACCACCCGTAACTTCCATTCTGTGCACGATCTGGGCTAGATTAAAGTTCCAGAATACAGACCACCTGACATACTATAATTATCAACGCTCAAAACACAAAAACCAAACACAGAAATAGATCTACCGGGTCTGACATTAGCTGTCAGACAACACAAAAATTTTTCCCAGATTTTCTTAAAACTTGATTTTTGACACTTAGATGATATGGATCTGTATAATACCAACCCAGATCATCATAATAAACTACAAATAACATATTCTAACATTCAAACCTAACATATAACACAAGATCGATGGACAGATTTCTTGCTAGGGTTTATACCTTTTATGAACTAATCTTTATTTCTGGCTTCTGAATTGTTATGGCTGATCGTGGGGCTTGTTTTGTGACTAATTTATGAAGGATAATCTGTAGGTTTTAGAGAGAGGGGCTCAAGTATGAGAGTTTGTGCAAAATAAGTGGGCAAATGACATTTTTCTCTCTCCAAATCTATTTATATAATGTGTATGATGCATGTATGGGCTGATGTATGTTGCTGGTTGCTGAGATTGTAAGTCACAATTGTCAACATAGTTGGTCACCAACTCCAACAACTCTAACACTTGTCAAAATCCAATAATTCAATAGGGTATTTTGGTCTTTTCGCTTGGAAATTTAATGGCCATGTTGTTATATGGCAAACCCTTAGGGTTTAACCCTTAGGGTTTAGCTCAAATCATATGTAGGATTTCCAATTTATGGTTTGCACAAAAATAAAATAAAATAAATTTTTAGTTTCTAAAATTATGAATTTAGGGTTTTCTTAATTATGATTAATTTTCTAATTACACTATACAGGAACATTAGGGTTTAATATCTCTAATTATAATTAACTTTGCTAATTTAGCGATTAGGGTTTATTCTTTTGGTAATTAGGGTTACCAAATTACAATTAGGGTTTCCAATTACTAAATTAGGGTTCTAGTTTAGTAATTAGGGTTTAACAATTTAAGGTTTCCATAATTAACAATTGTAATTCGAATACTTGTTAATTAATCAACTTATCACAATTACAAACAATCTCGAACTCTAATTTGAATTTCAAATTCGGGTTTCTCATTTCCAAAAATTTGATTTTTAGAAATATTAATTAGGGTTTTCTAAAATTAATTTTATAATTAGGGTTTTCTAAAGATTAGGGTTTCTAGATTTTTAATTAGGGTTTACCTAATTAATCTACAAGATAAATTATACAACAGCTTATATAACAATCTTGTACTCTAAATTGGATCTCAAATTAGGGTTTAACATTATTACTAGGTTTTATTAAGTAATACAATCAGTAATTGACCAACCATTATCAATCTGAAAAATACAAGATACATATTCATAGCAATCGAAAATCAAAATATAATTAATATTATATTATTATTCTCATACCTTGATAATAATCTAAAATTAGGGTTTGGATTCCATATCGATTTATTCTTCATATTTAACCTTAATAATTAAGGTAAAATATTTAATTTAATAATCAGTACTAAAATTCATATCATAAAATAATTATTCTAATTATTCTAAAAATCACTTCATATATTATTTAAATAATATATGATTATATATTCATGGAAAATAATTAATAAAAATATTTCTATCTTAAAATTAATTATTATAAGAATATACTTTATAATAATAAATAATTCTAAAATAAATTTATTTGTAAACATTTATGTAATAAATATATATATATATATAATTTTTTTTACCACATAATTACATATACACATTATCTTGTACAAATCCCCATCCTTAAAATAAAAAAAAAATTATACGCAAAATTTCTTATTTATTTATATATAAAAAATATAGGGTTGTTACAGCCTACTTGTGGACTGACCTTCTTGAAAGTTTAGGTGTGCCATAGGATGTTCCCCTACGACCTGCAACGATCAATATTAGTAGAGCCTTGCTTTGATACCAAATGTAATTCTCTGTATGTGCACACCTAGAGGGGGGGTGAATAGGTGTTTAAGCTAAAAGTGATAAACGGTGAAAACTTTTTAAAATTTTACTCGCAATGGTATAATTGAGGCATTTCGCGCTTTATGCGCTTTGAAATCTGCTTTAGCTTATGTTCTTCATTTGTTATTATCAAACAGCTAGACCTGTTTGCTTTAGTGTCTGGATAGTGGCGTGAATAACAAAAAGTGCAGAACGTGAATGACAGTTAAAGAGATAAACAGAAGTAAAAATCACACCAAGATTTTTACGTGGTTCAGCCCCTATCCTCTAATCTAGTGGCTTAATCCTTGTCCAATCCCAACTAGGATTGGAGACTCTTTTTATTAAACTTAATATTCAATTAAATAGAATAAAAAGAACTCCTTGTTACAAAGAAGCTTCAATTCTGATGTTGGACACCAATGCCCCTTTGCACCTCTCTCGCTGCACTTGTACACCTCTTTTTGTTCTCACCTCTGAGACCTTTGAAGCTTCCTTTGAACAGACCCACTAAACTCTAGAAACTCTAGACCACCAAAGCTAACCGTTGCTTGTTTTTCAGATTACAATGATGGTGATTCCAATGAAATATCAACTTTCTAGCCTAAGAATAACAAGACATTGATTGCTAGAAAGACTATTTGAACGCTATAAGAATTAAGAAGAATGAGTTGCTGCTTTCCAATTGTTGGGCTTTTTCATAACCGAGCATGATGAAGCTTTATATAACATGAAGGCCAACGGCTATATTTGTTAGCAAGAAATCAGATAATTTAAATCCCATAATTAAAGTTACAATATTGACCAACTGATATGAACATAAGATATAATTGGAAACTCATATAACAATTGGTATACCCCATGATATTAGCAATTAAAGAGTCCAACAGATTTGGTAAATCAAGGATATGTTTTCAAGTCAAACCAAAACACCTTAAATAAAGGAACAAGGAGATATTTGATAAAGTTTGTTACTAGTCAATCACTGAATATCAGTTACCTTATTTAGTTTCCTTTTTAAATTGAATTGCATATCATTACTAAATTATATTAAAGATCTTTTCAGTAACATGCAACATACAAACTTAAATATAGAAAGAATATACTAATGGACCATAATTCCAATCTTGGGCCAACAAGAAATCAACATATAATAAATTTAAATCAGCCCAAACAATTTAAATCAAATTCATAAACCCAATAATATTGTCATCATTAAAATCATAAAATATATAACCAACAGTAGGTTGAGATGTCTAGTTAATGGAATGAATCCATTTGGAATGATGAACAAATCGTTAGTAATGATGTTTTACCAGAATTCACACGATTATACGATAATCGTCGAATTCGTGAAATTCTCGGAATGGAAGTTGGATTTTGTGTTTGAACTTTGGAAACGTTGGTTTTCGATGGAGACAATTCGTATTGGGCATTATAGAGTTGCGGACTAAAAAATGACCGGATTCTGACTTAGAACGAAGAAACGAGCATTGATTGTTCACGAACGTTTATCGTTTTCATTATAAATGGACTAATAGGTGAATTTTTAGTAAATGAACTCAAATAGATAAAATTCATGCATAAACACGTAGATTATGTGATTTGTGAACCGTAGGCTCTTGAACGAGCCAATTCGAACTTATAACGAAGAAGTTACGAGTCCAAGAATCTCACAAAAAGAAAAATCTGTCAAAATTGTCTGATGCACAGAGTCTGCGCCGCAACGAAACTCAAGGCATAAAATTACGCGCCGTAGCGCGAGACTAAGCATGGTACCCTGTTAGTAGGCACCGCAGCGTAGCCATTGTTAGGTTTGTAATATTCAAGAACGCAATCAAATTGCACAAAGTATGCGAAAACGTGGAAAATCAGAGTTTAAAATTATTACAAACCATATACCCGGATCACCCTTTATGCACAATTATTAATTAAACGAAAAGATAAAGAATAAAATCATACCCTTGAAGATCGAGCTTCCTCAGGTACAAGTTCACCTCAAAATCCTTTCGCGTTCAATTTGAATTCACCGGGTTAGGTTCCTTCCTTTGATCAACATTAGCCACCCAAGTGTTTGGCCTCTAGAGGTGATCCACCAAGGAAGAAGAATTTTCAAGAAGAAGGGTATTTTACTCAAACCCTAGTTTTCTATCTCTATAGAAAAGAACGTACTCTCCAACAAATTGGAATTATGTCGTATATCAATGATATCTGATATAAGACTCCACTTATATAAAGATATCAGGTAACCTTATTTAATAAAATAAGGTATTATTTAATTAAACTCTTTTAATTAAATGGGCTCCCTAATCTTATTAGGGATAATTAATTAAACTCCTTTAACTAATTTTCCTCTTAATCCTATTAGGAATAAATGAGAGTACTTATATTAAATTAATTTCTAAACTCTTTTAGAAATTAAAATAATAATAATTGTAATAATATTAATAAGACTCCTCTTATTAATTTATATTTAATATTTCTAAAATATTAAATAATAAATATTAAGCTATTTAATTTATTCTATCACCATAGATTAAATTAAATATACTTAACATATTATTACGATTATGCCATTAACTTCTTAAATAATTTTTCTTCCTTTTATGGTGTGACCCTTTAGGTTCTCCATATTAAACCTAGGTTATGAATAAATCAATTAGAACAATTCTAATCTTATTTAAATAAATAAATTAAACAATTAATTTATTTAAATAAATAATATTTATTCTACAATAGGATAAGCCTCCCTAGCGATCAACGACTTTCCGGATAATATAGATTTCAACATTAATCATAAAAGAACCTTTGAGTAAATAGTTACCGTACAATTCAATCCTTCCACCATACAATGTCCCAATTAAATATAAGACATGGAATTCTTGTCAAGTCTTATTTTATTTAATTATATGTATTTCGACTCTTAAATGCACAACTCAAATAATGCAAATTAGAAACTCCTTTCTAATTTCATTACGCTTTAACCAAGGACTCTTTGGGTTGTCATTTATCGAATCACATAGGACATTTCTCTTCTTTTAATAGTAGTGGTAGATTCTTTATTGATCATACATTATCTCCACGTCAACTTATTATACCCAAGCATACCCTTTGATATACCCTAAGGGTCTTAAGGAATAAGTCAAAGTATAACTCATCATACACAAGATACTATGATGATCTCAAGTCCAAGGATCACTTGACTACTATCACTCTTGGAATTCCTATTGACAAAAGTAAAACTCCATTAGGTATTCCTTAGCGAGCCACTTTCAGTGAACTTATTCTCTAATAAGCACCTACATACTTGCTTTAGTGTCTCCACACAAATAATCATGAGATCAATCATCCTCATCCAATGAGCAAGCAACGTATGTACCAATATATCCGGATTCACTAATCCCCAATTTAGTAATCTAATGATTGGGAACTATTTTAGTTTTAAGCTTTCTAAGAATTTAGATCTCATTAGAATGATCATCATCATTATTCTAAAAGTATTGCTTAAAACTATGGGTTTATCACATATTATAAAACAGCATCATGTAGATAATTAAAAGCCTTTAATAAATTAATACTTTTTATTAATAAATGAATAAGATTGTTATAAAGTATATGCTTTATCATCAAACATGATTGGCTTGTGTGCATATTACTTTCAATCTCCCACTTGCACTAAAGCCAATCGCCATTGTATCTTATAATCTTCTTCTCTAAGTGCGATTATCCTGCTGTTGGATAAGCTTTAGTTAATGGATATGTAATGTTGTTCATGAGATTCCACTATCTCTATAGTGATTTCCCATCTTTCAATGATTCTAATAATCAAATAAAAGTGCCACAACATATGTTTAGATCCAAGATGAGACTTAAGAACTATTCCTAGTTCTGTAATGAACTTTTTATCCAAACAATCAACTTGCAGCTTCATTTATAGCTATATACTTTGTCTTTATCACTAAACCAAAGAACTCTTTCTTTGTTTGGAACCTTTCCAATTCAATTTGCACACAGCTCAAGGTAACACTTTACCTAAAGTGAATTTTCTATCATCTTAGTGCATGCGAAAAACTTGAGTCATTAAGCCCTCTAGTTTTAATTAAGACCCACCATGTATGCTCACATCCTTAGTCTTTGGTTAAGAACTTTAAGATGTTTTCAGCGACTCACGGTGAACTTCTCCGAATATGACTGATCAACATCAGGTCTCGTATATTTCATTGCATACATGATAGTTACTCATGTGATCTCTCTTTTGGAGTCTTTGGGGACTATAAAGAGAGATACACTCCATAGCTCATCAACATGAGACATATCTTGGAGTTTGCAATGCTAAACAACTTTAGCGTCAAATGAATATACGTTCCTTGGGTTAAGTCGAGCATCCTTTTAAATCTATCTATATAGATTTATATCCCCAATTAAGATACTCTTCCAAATCATTCATGGAGGAATGTTTAGACAACTTTATCTTTACTGATTGTAGCATTGGTATGTTATTCCTCATCTGTAGTATATCAACATATAATACTAGAAATTTCACGACGCTCCCACTGGCCCTTTTGTACACACTAGGTTCATTCTTATTTTTGATAAAATCAAACTCTTTTGATTGTCTCATCAAAATGAATGTTCCATATTTGAGAAACTTGCTTCAATCCATTTCTCTGAGTGTCTACAACACTTACCTCATCGTATGTAACTGGATCATCATCTTCTATGATGCATACCTCATCATCATCATCCATGATGAATCCATACCTCCTAGGTATCTTGATGCTATTCCGTTTATGATTCGGTTTGTGAATGCAATAGAATTACATCTACGAGTTCCTCTTATTTGACTTATAGTGTTTTGTGGTTCTTGAACTCTTCAAGATCTATTATCCTCCCACTAGCCCTTCAATGATAAACACCTTTATCTTAGAATGCAGCGTATTTTACAACAAACACCTTTTGCTAAGTAGAATTATAGAACATATACCTAAACTTACTTTAGGATGTCCCACAAATCGACACTTGTCAAATCTTGTCCTAAAACTTATCCTTGAAACCTTTTCACATAAGTTGGACAACCCTTATCTTAACATACTTAAGATTAGGAATCCTCCTGTTCATAACTTTTATGGAGTCTTGGGGCTGAATTTTGAGGTTACCTTTTAAATAGAATGTCGCGACCATTTTTGGACATGATCCTAGAAGGATCTTTGGAATGTCGGTAAAATCATTTTGGACCGTACCATGTTCAACAAGGTATGATTTTTCCTTTCAGATACATCAATCAATTATTACGTATCATGAGGTGTCCATTATGAGAAAAACCATTTGAGATGATCTAGAAACTTATTTCACAAGTATTTATTCCTTGATCTAATCAAAGAATCTTAATACATTGTCAATTTGTTTCACTTCTGAATTCTTTGAACCTTTCATATAATTCATACTTGTATTTCAGCAAATACACACATTCAACTCTTTGAATGATCATCTCCTTTTTTTATACTAATTTGTTCAATATGCAAAATTATTTTCATGTAAGTCAAGTATACAAAATTTATTAAGTAATATTCCAGTTCTATACAAAACATTATTATTATAAATAGAACAACAATTGTTCTTAATTATAATACCAAAGATTTCATTGTCCAACAATAAAATGGAAATAATATTTTTCAACGAGAACTGGAATATAATAACAACTTATTGACTTAATAGACTTGCCCGTAGGCATTGCTAAACTATAAGTTCCTATGGCTAATGCAGCAACCTTTGCTTCATTTCCCATACGTAGGTTTACTTATATTTGTTTAGCTTTCTACTTCTGTTTGGTCCCTTCATAAATCTATATTTATGATAACCAAAGTCGGTATCCAATACCCAAGTAGAATATTGACTTAAAGAAAAATTTATTTCAATCATGAACAAATTTGTATTTGTAACCGAAACTTCACTAAGCTTCTTTTGTTAGCCTCTACAAGATGCTTCTCGTAGTTTCTTTCCAGTGTCCAGGCTTATTGCAGTGAAAGCAAACTCCTTTGCTATCCGTGTCAGTTTTGTTCTTATTATCCTTTATTTTGTATTTCTATTTACCTTCTTTGAATCTTTCTTCTTTTCAGAAGATCCTTTGGCCACTACCAGTAAGACTTGGTCTTTCTTGGTTGGAAAGTGACTCTCAACATTTTTCAACATGTTAAGCAAATCAGCGAGGCTGATATCTAGCTTGTTCATATGAAAAATTCACAACAATTGTGAAAGGAGTCCGGGAGCGAGTGCAAGATCAAATCTTGGCTCAACTCTCCATCCATGACAAAACCAGTTGTCCTAATTGTTCAATAAAATTGATAATGTTAAGGACTTTTATCTATACTGTAGTGTCATCGGTCATTCTAGATCGGAAGAGCTCCTTAGATATCTGATATCTATCAGTCCTACTTTCCTCACCATCAACTACTTGATGTGCAGGAATATTGTAGGAGCATCCATAGTTTCATGCTGATGCTGAAGCTCGTTACTCATAGATGTGAGCATGATGCATTGAGCCAACTGTGCATCATCTTGCCACTTTCTAAAAGTAGCAATGTCTTCCTCAGAGGCATTGTCTGCAACCATTGCAGGGATAGGCGTATTAAGGACATAAGATAGCTTTTCAGCTATGAGAACTATTCTCAAATTCCTTAACCAATCCGTTTAATTCGGTCTGATTAATTTAGCATCTAATATGCTTCGCAGTGATAGTAATTTTAGACATTGTAAAATTCTGTAAATGAATTTGTAATTAACAACATTTTAACATACATTCTTTTATTAATTACCAAAATAAATTAGGTCTTGTTTTAAATTGGTATCTCCCACTATTTTTTCTTCAAACTATATTACCCTCACTTATATAGTTCGGCAAAATCTAATTAAAGATTTGCTAGTGAGAATAAGGATCCCATTTCAAATGTATATAGCCTTGTGGTGACACAACAAACTATATATAAATAAATAGGTAGACAACTTTTGTCAATTACATTACAAATGGGTCTTCAAGCGCTCCTTGCTCCTTGATCTCAAATTTTTCAAAATTAATTCTAACTATTCCTATTACAAAACTATTTAAAATAAATAGAAACCTTGATCGTGATCGAGGGAAGTACATAGGAGGAGATAGAATTTACATTAAGAAAAAATTAGAGAAGACGCAGTCTGCAGACCCATTTAATAAAACTCATACATTCATGCATCCAACTAAAATAAAATCCAATCACATTGGTCAATAGTCCATAATCAATCCCATTTATTATCATACACATCATCATATGCATCAATAAATAACATTCATCTTATGAATAATAAACATTTAATATATATATTTATATCATTTAATGGGCAAATTTAGTTAGTATAAAATCTATTTTTGAATCAAAATAAACTCCTTTATTTTAATCCAAATTTAAATCAAAATAAAACTATTTTATTTTAATTTATCCAATTTTGAATAAAATAAACTATTTTATTTTAATCAAAATCTTTAATCAAAATAAACTCCTTTATTTTAATTAATTATGGAATCCAATTCCATGTAAAAAAAAATAACTCCTTTATTAAAGGAAACACGGATTCTCTTTCCTATTCACAAATAAACTCCTTTATTTTGAATAATATGAAATCTTATTTCATATCTAAATAAACTCCTTTATTTAAGGAAATTAGGATTCTCTTTCCTATTCACAAATAAACTCTTTTATTTTAAATAATATGAAATCTTATTTCATATCTAAATAAACTCCTTTATTTAAGGAAACATATAATCCAATTTCAACTTCAATTAGTTATCATGGAATCCAATTCCAACTCTAATTAGTTAACATGAAATTAAATTTTAAAATTAAAATAAACTCTTTTATTTTAATATTAAAATAAACCATTTATTTTATGATTAAAATAAACATTTTATTTTAATTATAAAATAATAAGATAATATATATATTTATATATATATATATATATATATATATATATATATATATATATAACTGTTCCTTTGCTAGAGAATTCACGTGATGTCGAAAGGAATCAAATAAATAAAACTTCCTGTTAACTTTAAGAATCAAATATATATATATAAAATATATATAACTTCCTTTAACTTATTCACCACGTTCAAAACTTCCATAATTAATTAAAAAAACGCGGCAGGATGCTGAAGTAACATGATATTACGTGGCCACCAACGAAATAAAAAAAATTGCCGTTTTTTTTTTTTTAAAATAAATTTTATACAACAAAATTATGCCCAATTAAATTATTCTAAACACATATCAATATAATATCAAATTAAAACAATTAATAATTCGCATAAAGGTTTGACTCTGATGCCACTGTTAGGTTTGTAATATTCAAGAACGCAATCAAATTGCATAAATAAGCGGAAGCGTGTAAAAATCAGAGTTTAAAATTATTACAAACCATATACCCGGATCACCCTTTATGCACAATTATTAATTAAACGAAAAGATAAAGAATAAAATCATACCCTTGAAGATCGAGCTTCCTCAGGTACAAGTTCACCTCCAAATCCTTTCGCGTTCAACTTGAATTCACCGGGTTAGGTTCCTTCCTTTGATCAACGTTAGCCACCCAAGTGTTTGGCCTCTAGAGGTGATCCACCAAGGAAGAAGAATTTTCAAGAAGAAGGGTATTTGCTCAAACCCTAGTTTTCTATCTCATAGAAAAGAACGTACTTCCAACAAATTGGAATTATGTCAGATATCAATGATATCCGATATAAGACTCCACTTATATAAAGATATCGGGTAACCTTATTTAATAAAATAAGGTATTATTTAATTAAACTCTTTTAATTAAATAGGCTCCCTAATCTTATTAGGGATAATTAATTAAACTCCTTTAACTAATTTTCCTCCTAATCCTATTAGGAATAAATGAGAGTACTTATATTAAATTAATTTCTAAACTCTTTTAGAAATTAAAATAATAATAATTGTAATAATATTAATAAGACTCCTCTTATTAATTTATATTTAATATTTCTAAAATATTAAATAATAAATATTAAGCTATTTAATTTATTCTATCACCATAGATTAAATTAAATATACTTAACATATTATTACGATTATGCCATTAACTTCTTAAATAATTTTTCTTCCTTTTATGGTGTGACCCTTTAGGTTCTCCATATTAAACCTAAGTTATGAATAAATCAATTAGAATAATTCTAATCTTATTTAAATAAATAAATTAAATAATTAATTTATTTAAATAAATAATATTTATTCTACAATAGGGATAAGCCTCCTAGCTAGCGATCAACGACTTTCCGGATAATATAGATTTCAACATAAATCATAAAAGAACCTTTGAGTAAATAGTTACTTAGTATAATTCAATCCTTCCACCATACAATGTCCCAATTAAATATAAGACATGGAATTCTTTGTCGAGTCTTATTTTATTTAATTATATGTATTTCGACTCTTAAATGCACAACTCAAATAATGCAAATTAGAAACTCCTTTCTAATTTCATTACTCGCCATGGTCAAGGACTCTTAAGGTCATCATTTATCGAATCACATAGGATATTTCTCTTCTTTTAATAGAAGTGATAGATTCTTTATTGATCATACATTATCTCCATGTACAACTTATTATACCCAAGCATACCCTTTGATATACCCTAAGGGTCTTAAGGAATAAGTCAAAGTATAACTCATCATACACAAGATACTATGATGATCTCAAGTCCAAGGATCACTTGTACTACTATCACTCTTTGGAATTCCTATTGACAGCAAGTAAAACTCCATTAGGTATTCCTTAGCGAGCCAATGTTCGATTGAACTTATTCTCTAATAAGCACCTACATACTTGCTTTAGTGTCTCACAAAATGATCATAAGATCAATCATCCTCATCCAATGAAAGCAAGCAACGTATGTACCAATCTATCCGGATTCACTAATCCCCAATTTAGTAATCCAATGATTGGGAACTATTTTAGTTTTAAGCTTTCTAAGAATTTAGATCTCATTAGAATGATCATCATCATTATTCTAAAAGCATTGCTTAAAACTATGGGTTTATCACATATTATAAAACAACATCATGTAGATAATTAAAAGCCTTTAATAAATTAATACTTTTTATTAATAAATGAATAAGATTGTTACAAAGTATATGCTTTATCATCAAACATGATTGGCTTGTGTGCATATTACTTTCAATCTCCCACTTGCACTAAAGCCAATCGCTATTGTATCTTATAATCTTCTTCTCTAAGTGCGATTATCCTGCTGTTGGATAAGCTTTAGTTAATGGATATGTAATGTTGTTCATGAGATTCCACTATCTCTATAGTGATTTCCCATCTTTCAATGATTCTAATAATCAAATGAAAGTGCCACAACATATGTTTAGTTCCAAGATGAGACTTAGGAACTATTCCTAGTTCTGTAATGAACTTTTTATCCAAACAATCAACTTGCAGCTTCATTTATAGCTATATACTTTGTATATATGATTAGATTGAGAAGTATGGTAAGATTCTTTAGGAACCATGTATGATTATTCATGACCTAATATGCTATGTGATGTTATCATCTACTGTAGAGACTTAAAGACATAAAGTGCACGTGTTATAAACTGTAGTAGATGCTAAAGGCAAGTATTCTATCCCTTGTTCCAGTTCAATTTGGACAAGCTTTGTGATTCATATATTCTTACGCATAAGTTAATATCTGATGAAGTCAACGCCAATTCTTTCGGCTAGACTTATGCTATGTCAGATTTCTTATAATCTATCAAGTATTAACAAGGATTTACCAAACTAATATTGGTGTGGTTTTCAAAAGGAGACTGAGTATGCTAAATTGTTTTTTCGTCAAACGACATGCACATGAGGTTGCCACAACTTAAACGTATACACGTTTAATGAATATAATGTTGATCAATATAGAGTACTATATGCTGATCACCTAGACGTGCTCGTAAGCTATGCCGGACATATGGACTTAGTGCCGGGATGTCCTTTTCAAAGTACTTATGAAATGCTCATGGTCTTGGACCGGAATTGGTGTTTTACTAAATATTGTTGTTGTAAAATGTTTTGAATGAAAAGAAATGCTTATTTGAATTATCGATAGTACTTCGTAACTATTGTTCAGTTATTGAAGATATACGATTCCTATGTCTCAAGCATGATATTTTACTAGAATTGTTGTACTTGTTGAGCTAGTTAGGCTCACTCTTGCTTGAACCATATGAATGCAGCTAAGATCGAACGGACCGATGGATCCGACAAGGATAAAGGGAAAGCGAAGGCGAACCCGTAGATTACTTATGTAATAGTATAGGTTTTGTAATGATAATATTTTATATTATAACAAGAACAGATGTAACGGTTATAAAGAACTTGGGAGAATGTTAATATTATTTTGAATATATATAAGACATATAGTTCTACAATATAATTGTAAACTAGCATGAATAATTTTTATATAGCTGAACGAGCATTGAACATGAACATATATATATCTGGGCCGAATGGTAATGAAGGTGATCAGCCTTTCATACCTGATGAATACATGCGCAGATGCACGCAGTGCGCGATTTAATAATTCTTTGACATGGCAATCAGAAATGATTAACCACGAGTATAATTGAATAATACAACTTGAGGTCGAGTTAAGAAAAACTTTCCTGAAAATCTAATAAAAATAATACTGATCTACACATTAGAATAATATCACCACAATATTTAAAATAACCTAAACAAATTAACACATAATCCTACCAGTCTATAACACACATAAGACCTAGTATCAAGTCAAACTATTTCAGTCTGAGTTGAATTCGACAAAATTCTAACATCCCGATGGCCTAGTCGGATAATTATCGAGTTTAAGTTCAATTAAACTCTGCCTACACACTTAACAATTATTTATTATCAGTCAAAATATTTTTCATAAACTCGTAAAAATTTTTAGATAATTATTATCATTTAAAATGATTTTTCAATCATTAATAACGTATTTAAATGAATTAAATATCACTTAATTCCTTTATCATTAATATTTATTTAATATCAAATAATAATGAAATACATGTCATAATATTATAATATATTTATAATATATCAAAGTATTTTAACACCTTAAAATTATTTTATATATGATTTTTAATATAGTTAAATCCATTATCCGATAATTGTCATTAATATTAAATATTAATATTTTTATGACAAAATATCAAAAGTTATATTTTATAACTTAAAATATTTTATAACACTTAAATTATTTTTATATAATTTTTAAAGCATTAATTCTATTTTCCCATAATTTATTTAATATATTTAGTAAATAAATTAAATACCATTAATATTAATTTATTAATGAAATTCCTCATAAAATATTAAAAGTCACTAAAAATAACTTAAAATATTTTCTTATACCATAATATAATTTTTTTCATGATTTTTGCAAGTATTAAAATCATATTTAAATAATTTATTTAATATTATAATTAAATAAATTAAATACCATTATTATTTCAAAAATTAAATATTTATGAAATATATTTAGAATATTTAAAACTAATTTTCAGACTTTAAAATAATTTTTAGGAATTTATTTTGTATTTTTAATAATTAAAAACCATTTATTTCAATTTATTTAATAAAATAATTCATTTTCTGAATTAAATGTCACTAAAGGGCCCTATAGCGACAGAACCGTCACTATAGGTGTTCTTGTCCTGTTCTTGAGTGTTCTTCAGATCTTCATGTCAGTTAGCAAGGTGGGTAGTTTGACCGCCACTAATTCTTCCATCGTTAAGTTTCTGAGTCCAAAATTGGGTTGGGGTTATAGTATTGATGTATCACTACAACCAACAGCAACTTTCATGCCCATAACATAACACAACAGAGATATAAAGACCTATAAAAATCATTTCAGGCATGTTCTTCATTTTCTGGGTTACCCAGAAATGAAGAACATCCTAAAGACTACTTTGAAGCTTTGGATCTTATCTTTCTGGGCTCGTTTTGTGTGATATAGTGGTTCATACATGTAGTATAGATGTCAGAGTACAATTGTATATCATCAGATCATAAAAACAACATCACATAAGACATATAAAGGCTGGTCAAAGTGCATGCCAATAACTGCCTTTGAAGATTTCTGGGTTTCCCGGAATCTACATCGGGCATGATGGTCAACCCCTGTTTGACCGGGTACAACTTCGTTTCTGTTATGGATCTTGGTGATATAAAGGCTGGTAAGTGTAGTCCTTATGTCAGAATACAAGATCAAATCACTAACACGGACTAAAACACAAAATATAGCAAGATCAGAGGCTCGAAAAATGTTGTCGGGAGGTTCCTTGGAATCTGGGCTGCCCAGAATTCAATTCCCATGATCAGTCAACGTGGTTTGACTGATCATATCTTACGATCTAGACAAGATTTGACACTATTTCCAGTTCTAGATTACAGTATACATGGCATAGAACAGATCCCTAACATAAAACACAACAAACAACTAACAAATAAAGATCTATGGGCCCTGACATATGGCTGTCAGGCCATCTTTTTAAACTTTTTCGGATTTGTGAAATCTTTAGATTGGTGCATCTAGATGTTATGGATCCATGATCCAACAACCCAGATCATTAAAAGACACATTAATACTCAACTTTGACCAACAAACAACAAACTCTAGCATCAAGTCATAAAATTTCTAGATTTAGAATTTTTATACCTTTTTAAGCCTTGATCTTGATATCTAATCCATGATCCTGTTCTTGACTTGCTATAGATCAATCTAAGAACCCAATTAGTAAAAAATTTAGTGGGTCTAGAGAGAGAATGGCATGGTTGAGTGTTTGTGGACAATTGAAGCTAAATAATGACTTTCTCTATCTTGATTATTTATATAATTGGATGTAAATGAAATGGATGGTAATGACGGGCTAATCTTTGAATTTTTAAGGCACATGGGTGTATCTTAGCTAGTCACCCAACTACAAGTAGGGCAATAAATGAAAGCTACTTCAATAATACACAAAGGGTAATTTAGTCATTTTGATTTTAGTTTTAATGGCATACAAGTAAATTGTCCAATCTCTTAGGGTTTAGGGTTTAACCCTTAGGGTTTAGGACCTGACTCTTAGGGTTTAACCCTAAAATATTTGAAATTTAATTTCTAGGATTTTCCAAATTTAGATTTTCAAAATAGAAAATTAATATTTCTAAATTATAATTAGGATTTTCTAATTATATTAAAATTTACTAATCATTATTCAAGCTTGCTAATTAGGATTAATATTTCGTAATTAAAATTACTAATTTAACAATTAGGTTTCATAATCATGCATTAGGGTTTATAACCGAAGAATTAGGATTTTTTTCCTAAATAGTTAATTAGGGTTATCCCTAATTATATTTATAATCACAATACTTAAATCATTAAATTTAGCCTTTAAATTCTCAAATTAGGGTTTCATATTCCGAATTAGGGTTTCAGATTCCCGGAAACTGAAATTAGGGTTTCTAGAACCGGTTTTAGGGTTTCTTATAAATCGTAAAAATTTTCTTATTGAAAGTTGATGTTCTTAATATAATATTAGGTTTTACCACTGATATAGGTTATCTGGTCAACCCTTGACCCTTATACCTAAATCGTATATATAAATCCACATACACAAATGCATACACTTATACCCTTAATCATGAATAATGCACCAAAAAAAAATTTAAATCCATAAATTTTTTTTCCATAAATGCCAAATCTAATCACTTATTTTCTGTCTCGGTTCATTATTTAACCTTTATTCAATTATTTAAGATTTAAATAATTTTCTAAATTCTCGGGTTGTCACACATATTCGTTCTTTTGAGGCATTTCAATTGAATGATTGTGTGAACTGTAGCACCGTGTAGGTGATCTGTCGGGTTGGAAGATACCCGAATTTGAGGACGTCACAATGACACATTCCATGACTCAAGTTTAATCTAAGATATCAAGGTTAAAAGGATTAAATTACATCGAAACATTGGTCACAAAAATATTACATCGAATTATCGATCTTATTATTACTTGGGTAGCAGTGATGCATTACTAGATGACGCTCACTGTTTATAATTTTGTAATATGATTTTAAAATTATTGCCAACGTAATAATAACCTATATGGTCACACACATAGAACGTTATTAAAAAGGGAATTAATTTAAATTGTAAGGATTTAAATATATCAATATGATTGATAGTATTAAAATCATGAATTTAAATTAAAAGGATGATTTGTATTTATATATATGTATATTAATTAAGACTTAATTAAGATATAATATATATATGCACATGAGGTTGCCACAACTTAAACGTATACACGTTTAATGAATATAGTGTTGATCAATATAGAGTACTATATGCTGATCACCTAGACGTGCTCGTAAGCTATGCCGGACATATGGACTTAGTGCCGGGATGTCCTTTTCAAAGTACTTATGAAATGCTCATGGTCTTGGACCGGAATTGGTGTTTTACTAAATATTGTTGTTGTAAAACGTTTTGAATGAAAAGAAATGCTTATTTGAATTATCGATAGTACTTCGTAACTATTGTTCAGTTATTGAAGATATACGATTCCTATGTCTCAAGCATGATATTTTACTAGAATTGTTGTACTTGTTGAGCTAGTTAGGCTCACTCTTGCTTGAACCATATGAATGCAGCTAAGATCGAACGGACCGATGGATCCGACAAGGATAAAGGGAAGGCGAACCCGTAGATTACTTATGTAATAGTATAGGTTTTGTAATGATAATATTTTATATTATAACAAGAACAGATGTAACGGTTATAAAGAACTTGGGAGAATGTTAATATTATTTTGAATATATATAAGACATATAGTTCTACAATATAATTGTAAACTAGCATGAATAATTTTTATATAGCTGAACGAGAATTGAACATGAACATATATATATCTGGGCCGAATGGTAATGAAGGTGATCAGCCTTTCATACCTGATGAATACATGCAGTATGCACAGAGTGCGATTTAATAATTCTTTGACATGGCAATCAGAAATGATTAACCACGATTATAATTGAATAATACAACTTGAGGTCGAGTTAAGAAAAACTTGCCTGAAAATCTAATAAAAATAATACTGATCTACACATTAGAATAATATCACCACAATATTTAAAATAACCTAAACAAATTAACACATAATCCTACCAGTCTATAACACACATAAGACCTAGTATCAAGTCAAACTATTTCAGTCTGAGTTGAATTCGACAAAATTCTAACATCCCGATGGCCTAGTCGGATAATTATCGAGTTTAAGTTCAATTAAACTCTGCCTACACACTTAACAATTATTTATTATCGATTGAAATATTTTCATAAGCTCATAAAATTTTTAGATAATTATTATCATTTAAAATGATTTTTCAATCATTAATAACGTATTTAAATGAATTAAATATCACTTAATTCCTTTATCATTAATATTTATTTAATATCAAATAATAATGAAATACATGTCATAATATTATAATATATTTATAATATATCAAAGTATTTTTAATAACTTAAAATTATTTTTATATGATTTTTAATATAGTTAAATCCATTATCCGATAATTGCAATTAATATTAAATATTAATATTTTTTATGACAAAATATCAAAAGTTATATTTTATAACTTAAAATATTTTTATAACACTTAAATTATTTTTATATAATTTTTAAAGCATTAATTCTATTTTCCCATAATTTATTTAATATATTTAGTAAATAAATTAAATACCATTAATATTAATTTATTAATGAAATTCATCGCAAAATATTAAAAGTCACTAAAAATAACTTAAAATATTTTCTTATACCATAATATAATTTTTCATGATTTTGCAAGTATTAAAATCATATTTAAATAATTTATTTAATATTATAATTAAATAAATTAAATACCATTATTATTTCAAAAAATTAAATATTTATGAAATATATTTAGAATATTTAAAAACTAATTTTCAGACTTTAAAATAATTTTTAGGAATTTATTTTGTATTTTTAATAATTAAAAACCATTTATTTCAATTTATTTAATAAAATAATTCATTTTCTGAATTAAATGTCACTAAAGGGCCCTATAGCGACAGAACCGTCACTATAGGTGTTCTTGTCCTGTTCTTGAGTGTTCTTCAGATCTTCATGTCAGTTAGCAAGGTGGGTAGTTTGACCGCCACTAATTCTTCCATCGTTAAGTTTCTGAGTCCAAAATTGGGTTGGGGTTATAGTATTGATGTATCACTACAACCAACAGCAACTTTCATGCCCATAACATAACACAACAGAGATATAAAGACCTATAAAAATCATTTCAGGCATGTTCTTCATTTTCTGGGTTACCCAGAAATGAAGAACATCCTTAGTACCTACTTTGAAGCTTTGGATCTTATCTTTCTGGGCTCGTTTTGTGTGATATAGTGGTTCATACATGTAGTATAGATGTCAGAGTACAATTGTATATCATCAGATCATAAAAACAACATCACATAAGACATATAAAGGCTGGTCAAAGTGCATGCCAATAACTGCCTTTGAAGATTTCTGGGTTTCCCGGAATCTACATCGGGCATGATGGTCAACCCCTGTTTGACCGGGTACAACTTCGTTTCTGTTATGGATCTTGGTGATATAAAGGCTGGTAAGTGTAGTCCTTATGTCAGAATACAAGATCAAATCACTAACACGGACTAAAACACAAAATATAGCAAGATCAGAGGCTCGAAAAATGTTGTCGGGAGGTTCCTTGGAATCAAAGAACGCCAATTAATTCCATGATCAGTCAACGTGGTTTGACTGATCATATCTTACGATCTAGACAAGATTTGACACTATTTCCAGTTCTAGATTACAGTATACATGGCATAGAACAGATCCCTAACATAAAACACAACAAACAACTAACAAATAAAGATCTATGGGCCCTGACATATGGCTGTCAGGCCATCTTTTTAAACTTTTTCGGATTTGTGAAATCTTTAGATTGGTGCATCTAGATGTTATGGATCCATGATCCAACAACCCAGATCATTAAAAGACACATTAATACTCAACTTTGACCAACAAACAACAAACTCTAGCATCAAGTCATAAAATTTCTAGATTTAGAATTTTTATACCTTTTTAAGCCTTGATCTTGATATCTAATCCATGATCCTGTTCTTGACTTGCTATAGATCAATCTAAGAACTGAATTAGTAAAGAATTTCGTGGGTCTAGAGAGAGAATGGCATGGTTGAGTGTTTGTGGACAATTGAAGCTAAATAATGACTTTCTCTATCTTCAATTATTTATATAATTGGATGTAAATGAAATGGATGGTAATGACGGGCTAATCTTTGAATTTTTAAGGCACATGGGTGTATCTTAGCTAGTCACCCAACTACAAGTAGGGCAATAAATGAAAGCTACTTCAATAATACACAAAGGGTAATTTAGTCATTTTGATTTTAGTTTTAATGGCATACAAGTAAATTGTCCAATCCCTTAGGGTTTAGGGTTTAATCCTTAGGGTTTAGGGTTTAACCCTTAGGGTTTAGGACCTGACTCTTAGGGTTTAACCCTAAAATATTTGAAATTTAATTTCTAGGATTTTCCAAATTTAGATTTTCAAAATAGAAAATTAATATTTCTAAATTATAATTAGGATTTTCTAATTATATTAAAATTTACTAATCATTATTCAAGCTTGCTAATTAGGATTAATATTTCGTAATTAAAATTACTAATTTAACAATTAGGTTTCATAATCATGCATTAGGGTTTATAACTGAAGAATTAGGATTTTTTTTCTAAATAGTTAATTAGGGTTATCCCTAATTATATTTATAATCACAATACTTAAATCATTAAATTTAGCCTTTAAATTCTCAAATTAGGGTTTCATATTCCGAATTAGGGTTTCAGATTCCCGAAAACTGAAATTAGGGTTTCTAGAACCGGTTTTAGGGTTTCTTATAAATCGTAAAAATTTTCTTATTGAAAGTTGATGTTCTTAATATAATATTAGGTTTTACCACTGATATAGGTTATCTGGTCAACCCTTGACCCTTATACCACAAACTGTACACATAAATCCACATACACAAATGCATACACTTATACCCTTAATCATGAATAATGCACCAAAAAAAAATTTAAATCCATAAATTTTTTTTCCATAAATGCCAAATCTAATCACTTATTTTCTGTCTCGGTTTATTATTTATCCTTTATTCAATTATTTAAGATTTAAATAATTTTCTAAATTCTCGGGTTGTCACACATATTCGTTCTTTTGAGGCATTTCAATTGAATGATTGTGTGAACTGTAGCACCGTGTAGGTGATCTGTCGGGTTGGAAGATACCCGAATTTGAGGACTTCACAATGACACATTCCATGACTCAAGTTTAATCTAAGATATCAAGGTTAAAAGGATTAAATTACATCGAAACATTGGTCACGAAAATATTACATCGAATTATCGATCTTATTATTACTTGGGTAGCAGTGATGCATTACTAGATGCCGCTCACTGTTTATAATTTTGTAATATGATTTTAAAATTATTGCCAACGTAATAATAACCTATATGGTCACACACATAGAACATTATTAAAAAGGGAATTAATTTAAATTGTAAGGATTTAAATATATCAATATGATTGATAGTATTTAAATCATGAATTTAAATTAAAAGGATGATTTGTATTTATATATATGTATATTAATTAAGACTTAATTAAGATATAATATATATATATATATATATATATATTCAAATTTTACTATAATTAGCTTAGGGTTTTGATTAATTCTGATTTACTGCTATATATATGATATATCAACATTTTAGGGAGGTTAATCAAAACCTAAGAAAACTCTAGCCGCACTTAGAGAGAGACCAGAGAGAAAATAGAAAATCCATTCCTTTGGTGGCTAATACCGCAACTCCCTTTATTGCAAATTCGTGCGACGATTCGCGAGCGTTCGTGCGGATACCATAGAGGCGTAGTTCTTTCGGATTGCGTTGGAGATTCGAAGCGATTTTAGAGTTTTCTATTATCGGTATAAATTCTAAACCACTGAATTAAATTTGTTTCGCATGGATCCTGTGTTAGGTTTCAGAAATTGCTTTATAATTTTTTTTTTATTCATTGTGAATTTCTCGGACGAAACCCTACAAGATATATATATATATATATATATATATATATATATATATATATATATATATATATAAGCTAGAAACGCACTTGGATGTGAAATCTGTGCTCATTCAAACGAGTTTGATAGCAACAATATATATATATATATATATATATAAGTATTTATATATATATTTAAGTATTTATATATATATATATATATATATATATATATATAAGCAATAAACATTCCAGATGTAAATCCAGGCTCATCGAATAAAGTTCGACAACAGTTTATATATATATATATATAAGCAATAAACGCTCCAGATGTAAATTCCATGGTCAATCGAGGCATAACTCGATAATGTTTGTATATATATATATATATAATAAATAAATATATATACAAAAAAAAAAAAAAGTCACGGACCGAAGTCCAGGCATACACACGCAACACGACTCTTAACGTGCAAAACTATGTGTACACAATAATGGAGAAAGGCTTTAGAAAGTGTAAGAAGGTTTACAGTGGACTGCCAAATAAGACTGCAATGACTTTAAATGGATGAACACTCGGCTCCCGCCGATAAAAATATAACAATATAAAGCTCACAAATGTTTAAAATGAGAAAGCAATCAGTTTTTAGTGTGTACAGAGAAAATTGGATAGGGCTTCATCGCCTTTTCTCTATGCAAAACGGGTGCCCCAAACACTCTATTTATAGAGGGGGGAGCTGCAGGTGTACCTGCGGCATCCGCAGAAATACTTGCGGCTGCCCGGGGTGCCCCAGGCTCTGTGGGTCTAGTCGTCTTGAAGTGCGTGCACGCATGCAACGTGTTGTCCGCTCAAACTTTTAGAACTTCAATCCGGTCATCCGATCGAGGTGTATAAGACCTTTTTCGGCATGTTATTGTTGAGAGCTACACAATGACATAGGATTAGAGGTTGTACGAAGTCAGGATGATGGGACCATGCCCTTGGTCTTCAAGCTTCAAATTCTATCCGGTGTGTTGTCTTGTACAGTAGTCACTCAGGATTGGAGCTCATTGGTTCTTGTAGGACCTTTTTGTGTAGAATATATGTTTGAATGTTGTTTGAGACGGTGAAATGTGGGATCGAGATGGCAAAATGATGATTATGCCCTTTACCGAGGTTATTTCCGGTTTGAGTTGATTTAGCGGTCGTCGCTCAGAGTTATCTCTGAGATTGGACTACTATAGGTGTTGACCATCCTTAGGGTTATCTCTGACGTGTGTCTGACCTCCCAGGCTTATCTCTGGGACTATTACCGTCTGTTGAAGCTGACTGCTGGAAGCAGAAAAGAGCATTTCTGGGGTTATCTCTGAAACTGCAACTGCATTCCTCTGGGTTATCTCTAAGGTTGGATTTGAAGATCCCAGGGTTGTCTCCGGGATAAAGATTGAATATCTCGGGGTTGGCTCTGAAATGATAAATTTCTCTAGTGTTGTCTTCGATATTGTGACTGTAGTCCTTGGGGTTATCTCCGAAGTTGAAATTGAAGATCCCAGGGTGGTCTCCAGAACTGTGGTAGAATATCTCGGTGTTGTCTCTGAGATGGTAAAGAGTGGGTATCCAAGGGTTGTGTCCGGGACTGACTTAAGTGTCTTCCAGGGTTATCTCTGAAAGACGATTCTGCCTTCCAGCAAGGTTAGCAACATATGGCTTGTCATATGTATTATTTTGACTTGCCATAATCTTAATCTCTATTTAGGTTTTGAATTTTGTAACCCATATATATTATTACATAATCTCTTTCAAATATTAAACCATATAGGTTTTTCTTAGAAATTTTAAATTATTCATCTTTTCTAAGTCTAGTTTTAAAATTTCACCTTTAATTTAATTATTCAATATCTTCTAAGAAGGGGTTGTCACATTCACCCCTTCTTCTAAGAATTTCTTCCTTAAAATTACAGCATACTAATCTCTACTCCTTTTATTCATCAAAAATAAGTTTTATTTTAACCTTTAAATCTTCCTCCTTTGAGGATTTCACTTTTTTCATCTCATTATACCATGACTACTCACTAGGATTTTACATCTTCTAATCATTTAGGAGTCTTCACAATTGTTCAATAACTGTGAAACATTATCAATAATCTAAAAAAATTTATTCAAGAAAACTTTTCATATCATGCTGAGGGGTGATATGTGGGTTTTATACCTACGAATCGGCATCGAATTCGAGCTTAAACGGTGTTAATTCTTTGTGTTTATGTTTTGTTTTTACTTCCTTAGTGTTATTTTGTGTTTAAGTGTGGTGGACTGGCAATTAGACTAAAAGGGCAAAATTATGGCAAAATTTGGCAAGTTTAGAGCTAAAGTGGACAAAGTAATAGAATGATAGCCCATAAATGTAGGGATTTCCATGTATAAAACCCCGTAGGAGAGAGGTTAAGTGGGTGCAAAATAAAGTAATAGTTTATATACACCATGGGCGATACGGAATATAGTCTTACATTACATTTTGAATCTTTTGCAACAAACGTGAAGGATAGTGATTGGCTCGGATTGGAACTCATTTTGGCGAGGAATTAGAGTCAGAATACGTGTCTTGGCATATAATTAACAACAAACACAAGATTGAAGAAAGACACAAGCAATTTACATCATTGAAGAGAGATTTCTGAGCAATAGCATTGGAGGAAGACGTTGAAGACGATTTCACAACAATTGCATATTAAGTCTAGAGAGAACGGTGGTTCTGGATTTATTCTTCTTCTCTAGTTTTATATTTGTATTTGGGATGATATTTACTTTATTTAATTCAATTTTTATTCTATTAACGATGAACTAAATTCTTTATTAGGCTTATAACGGATCTTTGGGTTGAACGATGATTATGTAATCTTGGTTTTTCAGTTTAATAAGCTATCTTTCAATTTATCTATAATGATTTGTGGTTGAATTTATGAATTGCTTGATCACCAATTTTATGTGGACTTGTATGAATTCGAGGGAGGAAATAAGAGTTTAGACTTAGTCAATATAGCATGTGTTCTTGAATTCTGTGAATGAATGGAATCTTGATGAATGTTAGGGTAAAGATATGCTTAATATCACATGTAATCAGATAGAGAACTTGAACTTAAACCTTCTTTGATTGTAATTCACATAGAGATATAGTGAGTTAGTTAATCAAGGTGTTTAACTTAATTCTATCTAATTTATGGATTTGAGTTAATATGGTATTAGTTCATCGAGAGGTGGCTAGTTCTACTTGAGTGTTCTTGATTAATAAACTGGGATAGTGAATTAAACTGGAATAAGGTATAATAATCAAAGTGATGCTTAGAGTGAAGTTGTAAGCCTAATTCTCCAATATTTGTTTGAAAATTCAGTTTTTAAGGTTTGTTGATTGTTTGGTAATCTTAGTATTTTTAATATGTTTAGTTATAATTCTTAAATTGGATAGTTTAATAAAATTTGGATTAATAAGAAGCTGGTACTTGTGAAGGTTAATTTCTTTCTAATCTATATGGGAACGATACTTGACTTATCACTTTATTACTTGTTGACCGCGTATACTTGCGTGTTGTGCGTATATAGATTTTACCCAACAAGTTTTTGGCGCCGTTGTCGGGGACTTAGTATAGAATTAATAATTTTTCCATATCAGTTTAATTAGTCCAGTTTTACTTAAACATTTTTTCTTTTTGTTTTGTTCTTTCTATTTTAGGTTCTTGAAGTCAGTTTATGCAAACTCGGTCCAAAAACCCAAACTTACTTCCTGTTGAGGACGCTATCAAGAAACGATTTCAAAGGTTAAGTAAGTGGATCAAAGACATGAGGGAAGACTTTGAGAATTCTGAAAAAGAAGAAGTAATGGTTGCTGAAGACCAGAAAGCGCTACGAGACTTTACTACACCTAAGGTGACTAAGCTTCAGTCAAGTATCACCAAGGCAGCGATTGCTGCAAACACGTTTGAGATCAGGCCTAGGACTATTCAAATGATTCAGAACTCGGTACAATTTGGGAGATATGTAAATGATGATCCGAATGAACACTTGGTCAGTTTTTTGGAGATATGCGACACTTTTAGGTATAATAGGGTGTCGGATGAAGCAGTCAGACTTCGCTTGTTCCCATTCACTTTGCGGGACAAGGTGAAGAGTTGGTTACACTCACTACCATCGGGATCAATAACTACATGGGAAGACCTCGCTCAAAAATTTCTAGCCAAACTTTTCCCACCAGCAAAGACTGTAAAAATAAGGAATGAGATTACTATGTTTGAACAGCAACACGCGGAATCATTATATGAGGCATGGGAGAGATATAAGGAGTTGCTTAGAAAATGCCCACATCACGGATTACCAAAATGGCTGAAGATGAACACATTTTACAACGGGTTAAATAGGAATCTCAGGATGAGTATTGATGTTGCTTCGGGTAGAGCATTTATGGCAAAGAGTTATGAGGAAGCTTATGAGTTAGTTGAGACAATGTCAGGCAATAACTACAAGTGGCCTATATCAAGGATGACACCGCCTAAAGTGACTGGGATTTTAGAGGTAGATGGAGTAGCCGCATTGGCAGCACAGATTGCTTCCTTATCAAAGAAAATGGATACCATAACAGGTGTACAAACCCAACAGGTAGCGTATATTTGCGAGTTATGTGCAGGAGAACATCCTACAAAGCAGTGTGCCATCAACCCAGCATCGGTTCAATTTATGGGCAGTTATAATAGCAATCTGCCACAGAATATGTACCAAAATGCCTATAACCAGGGGAATAGAAACCATCCCAATTTTTTATGGAGCAAAAATCAAAATCAGAAGACTCCACGATCTTCTTATCCCCCAGAGTTCCAAAATCTGAATCAACAGGCAGCTCCGCGGCTTGATAAAAAGTCAAAGTTGGAAGAGATACTGATGAAGTACATAGCAGGTAACGAGGCTGTCTTGAAAATGCAAGCGACATCGATTAAGAACTTAGAGAATCAGATGGGATAACTTGCATTGGCTTTGAACAATAGGCCTCAAGGGATATTGCCTAGCGATACAGAAAAGAATCTGACAGGAAATCATGAGCAATGTAATGCATTACGCTGAGGAGTGGTAAAGCCTTAGGTTCGAACTGTGATGGAAAAGTAGGTACAAAAATGGTTTATAAGAACGAAGAGAAGGATTTCTCAAGAAAAATTGAGGATAAATTTGTGGAAAAACCGAAAGAAGATAAATAGAAGATAGTCATACCAACGGTACCTTTTCCCCAAAGATTAGAAAGTCAAAAGATAACTGACCAGTTTTCAAGGTTTATGGATATATTCAAATTATTGTACATCAATATTCCATTTGCCAAAGCACTTGAGTAGATGCCACGATATGTCAAATTCATGAAAGAAATACTCTCGAAGAAACACAAGCTCAAGGACTTCGAAACAATGCCGTTGACTGTAGAATGCAGTGCAATACTGCAGAAAAAACTTCCTCCTAAATTGAAAGATCTGGGAAGCTTCACAATTCCGTGTGCAATTGGCAATCATGATGTGGGAAGAGCTCTGTGTGACCTAGTCGAAGATGGTCCAAGATGTGTTGGTACAGGTTGACTCATTAATTTTTCCAGCTAATTTCGTGGTCTTAGATTTTTAAGAGGATAAAAATATCCCTATCATATTGGGACGTCCATTCCTGACAACTGGACGAACATTAATTGATGTGACTAACGGAGAATTGATCATGAAAGTGTTCGATCAGGTAGTTATAGTGAAAGTATTTAAGGAAATTCCAATTCCTAATGAAGAGGAGGAAAAGGATGTGAACACGGTATCGACACATGTAAAGTACAAAGATTGCAAAGAGGTTGGTGGTCTAAAAGCTTTGATGAAGGATATAAAGTCAAATTCAATCTCAGAAACGTAGTTAATCGGGTATGCAATAAATCATTATTGTTGTTGTACAATAAATAAGCAACATGCTGAGAAGATTCTGTGACGCCCCCAAATCCAGGTCCCTTCTTACCTCGGATCCAGTCTACCATGATACAACTATCGTCAACTATTTATATATCTTTTTCATAACTTAATGAATATAACTTTACTTATTACATAGTTTAGAATATAAATTCTTTCCATTACCAGGATCTGCACAATGACCCCAAACTTTTATAAGTTTCACAACGTGGTCATTTACTATTCCCATTTTACAACACATTCGATATTAAATATGCGGAATAATTTAAACTTTTTCAATCTCCTTTGAAAATAAATATTTTATTTATATCTTAACTTGAATCAATTACATATCCTTGAATCAAATTATGTTATGATTCATTCTATACGAATTATTGTATAAACTTTTACATCTCGATTCAAATTCCTCTATATACCCCATAGTAAAACTTTATAACTCAATATGTTTTACACATTGTAAACTACTATCATATACATTTCCTAGAACCTAAACATGGTTCAAGAGCTTATATTTAAATAAATAAATCAATCTCCATCTATACTATTGAACTTTATCAATCAAGTAGCATGTAATCTTTACCGTGAGTTCTTAACCTACAAAAGTGGTTATTTGCAAGGGTGAGCTCGACAGCCCATCAATTCTAACAGTTTTCATGCAACACATAACATATAATAATATACTCAGTTCATGCATTCATAATCAATTAATATTTATTACGCATGTTACTTCACATATAACAGGCATAAAGAATTATATCACCAATATATCATCAAAGATCAACTTTCACATTTCATATATATCTCATATGCATTTCATATATATAAATCAACATTTGTATAATATAGCTCAATTAACAGTTATCGAATTCATATAACAAATAGGAACTGAAAGACTTGTTTGATTCGTAGTTTATGAACTACGACTTAACTGCTTATCGCTTATGTGTACTTCGTGTATTCCTACACAGTTATATAATCATAGATTCATCTCCATCAGTAACATATTTCATGCATTCTCAATGTAATAACAATGTTACATTGTTTTCTAACTAGGTTCGTAAAACCTACGCTTCACTTTCTCATCATACGCTTAGAATAGCTAGGTAGGTATAGTACACCTTAACCGCTCACACTTGACATCAACATTCCTATATAACTTTCACATACATGATTCTCTATGTGTTCGTTACATATTTCAAATTCATAGATGAATGGTTCATATAGTTCTTACGTTTTGCAAACTTTAATAAACGTTAACCAATTTGGGTTGTTTATAACAATTTCATGCTCTTAGGCTTAAAACATCATCCATGACAAGTACTATAGCTTAGGACAGTACTATAAGTTGCCAAAATCAGAAAGCAAAAAAAATGTCCAGATTGAATCAGATTGCAGTATAGCAAATACTGCTGAGGTTAGGCTTGGGACTAGCGCAATCACACCAGATCCCTCGCCGCACTAAAGTTGAATATTTATTTTCTGGTTTCAGTCCCAACTTCAACACACATACACACTTATACTTAACATGCATAGAGGTCTTTATATACTTGTATGACCACTTCAAGTTCACCCTTATATGTAGGGACTTTAACATTCAAAAAATCATAATAAACATTCATCTCTATCACATGGCATGCTTCTTAACACATTTCATAGCAAATTGGACATATATTACATGTTAAAGTAATCATATACACATGCCTCAAACATCAGATCAAAAACATAAACTATTTAGGATCATTGACGGCCAGCAGCCTACACCTGCCTAGGCTTAGGAATGGCAAGTGACTATCTTGTCCCCTGCCAAACCAGATGAGCTACTATCTTTCTATTTCTGCCCAATCCTTACACATCTATGTACTAATACTCTTTCATATCTACGTGTTAGAGGCATTCACATAAGCACCTAACTGTTCTTGAGTCTATTTGAACAGGTTTGAACTTACAATTTACATGGTTTTAAAGCATAACAAGACCATATAGTTACCATGTTTTATAACTTGGCTATATGTCCACATAGAGATTACACAATCTGTTAATATACATGCTTATAGTGCTCATTTTGTTTATTCACAACTATCATTGTTTACACTTCAAATTATGCTTTAAACTCGTGTTTGGTTTAGTTATCAACATGTTCAATACATACAAATCATGTCTAGGAATATTATAGTCATAACATAACATCCTAACCCTTTAGAATCTAGATACCTAAGTGATGCAACTAGATTTTGGAAATATGTTCAAGGTTGCATTTGAAATCACTTTATCATGAATGATGCAATATAGCACATATAAGACAACTTTACAATTCTTGTCATAAGTAACTAAGTCATGATAACTTCTTTTCAAGATAAGAAACTACACCTTATAGCATTCATGTTCATTATGTGACGCCCCCAAAATAGGTATACATCACCTATTCTGAGTCGCCAAATACATGGTATAGAATAAAAATACAATATTTAATATACAACAAGAGAGCTGTGAGTTTTAATACAAATACTGTCTTCTAGACAATATCCACTCTCAGAATAAGTCTGCATTATATTTATTATCATACTATTTAACAGAATAGTGAGGACTACTAATACTATCATCCGGTCCATCACTCCTCCTCCCCAGGCTAGTCCCACTATATTCTCATTTCACGAAGAGAATAAAGAAAGAAAGGGTGAGCTCCACTAGCCCAAGAAGAAATATTATGACTAAGATAATGCGAAATAAATTATCATTAGCCTTTAAATGATGTTAAACCGATAAAATATAACAAACATCAAGTTTAATCTGCGGTGAAAAAAGCAATCCATTAGAAGAGTCAAGTAGAGAATAAAATCTACTATCTTCTATGATTTAAAAGGTTTTTCATAACTTTTATCGCTGGGACTCAGCTTAATAAATAATCCACATCATCGAATCACCCCTGCACTACGGCCAAGGATATTCTTTAGTATCACGACCACAAATTATCCATGCACTACGGACCAAGGATATTTGTGTATTCATTAATGGTCATGATCATGCCAACAACTGTCCATCAATGCACTACGGGTTAATGAGGACTTTTTCCACATCATTTGTAACATTACGGTCATGATTACATCGAATAATCCCTGGTCATAATCATACCAAGTCCATCTATGCACTACAAGCCACAGATCACTTTCAACATAATATAAACATGAGGATGATGACAATGATATAAGAATTCAATAAAACAAGTTCAAGAATTAATTTATCCAAGAACTAATAACGTCCAAATTGTCAACATGATACTTCTTGTAGAGTAAAATTCAAGAATGCTCAGAAGAATATTTCCATGGATAGAAACTGGATGAAGCGCAAATATCAAGGATATTCTACTAATTTCATGGAGTATAGAAGTCAAAAATTTAACCAACTAAGTATAATAACGAATGGAATAACAAAAGAAATCACCATGCATGCGGTATTAGCATGACAAGTTATTCCAACAGACAATAAATAGCAACTAACCAAAGGTCGGTAAATTCGCACCGACAAGAAGTTCCAATAGAATAATAAAGACGGAACCAGGTCCGACGTAAACACATAGATAAGATATTCCAACAGAATAATAGTAAAGATGGAACCAGTCCCAGTGAACGCATTGCATGTGATATTCCAATGTAATAATAATAAAGATTTTAACCAGTCCCACAGTAAACGCATATGATGAGGATATTCCAAATGAATAATAATAAAAATACGGAATATTAGAAGAATGTCACCAAGTATAGGGTAGTCCGGCACGATTTATTCCAAAGAGAATAATAAAGAATGGAATAACGTAAGTTTTCTTCATGAATACAAAAAAGAAATAATACCCTTACGAAAGTACAACAAATAATATCCCTTACCGTAAAAGAAACTGAATATAAGAGTAAGAAAGGAGCATAATACTTTTCTATAGCTTCTCTATAATTTCTCTCTCTAGAGTTTCAGTGAATTCATAAGAAATAATGAAGGAATGAGCTTCTATTTATAGAAAAATGAACTGCATAGTAACTAACTCATGAACGGTTGAGATTGATTTACTTTAATCTGACGGTCCATATTTAAAGCAAAATTTTTTAAATAAAATATAATATATTCTATTTATAATCTAGCAAAATGACTAATTTTATAAAAGATTTTACTATACGAGCACTTATGCAAACACTATGCATAATAAAATATAATATATTCTAATAATTGTCTAATAAAATGATAACTTTATAAAAGTATTACATTTTTTTATATAAAAAGATTTTACTATTAGCCTAATAAAACGAATAACTTTATAAAAGTATTCTGCTTTTATATAAAAGTTTTTCTTTTTATTACATTAATAATAGCAATAAAACAAAACCGGTGTGACTTATCACATAAGCATCAATAATCAATATCGTGCTATCTCTTTGTGCAACTACGCGTATTATTATACTTTTAACACTTTGGGTGTTCAATAGTTAAGCTTCAGTAAAACTTCCGCCGTTATTTTCATAAAAAGTATTTTTATATATTTTCTCAATCCGATGAATAATTCCGCTGTAGGGTCCACCAATGATTGTCTTGGTTATACGAATATTCCCTGTTAAAACGAATATTCCCACCAATCGAATATTATATAACAACTTGCATGCTTTTGCAAAATTTATAAATATTACCCACAACTATAACATTATATCAAATTCATTCCATAATATTCAAAATGATATTTATAGAAAATTCATCTTTATTCACAAAAGTTTGGGTCTTACAACCTCCCTTATACTAAATTATTCTCTTAAAATTAATTTCTAACACAATGCTAACAAGTATGATCAAGAGGTAATAATACCTTATTTCATTTTCCTCTCTCTAACTCCCATGATATGAACCATTTCCTCAACATCGTGTAAGTTTCTCCACAAAAAACTTTTTTTTGAAAGATAACCTACTAAATCATATTGGATATGTTCCTTCTTATCCAAGATTTGAATCTCATGAATACCTCTTTTTAGGTATGCATATAAGTCAAATCTTCTCAACGCTGGATTTTGTCCAAAGAATCGGTTCTAACTCAATAATGTGGTTCGGGTCTTTCACATATTTACGTAACATGGATATATGAAAAGCGTTATGAACACGAGAGACATACTGCGAAAAAGCGAGTCTATAGGCCACGCTTCCTACTCGATCGAGGATTAAAATGGGTAGATGAATCGAGGATTGAGCTTTCCTCTCTTTCCAAATCTCGTAACTCCTTTCCATGGAGCAACATGTATAAACACATGATCTCCTCTATCGAATTCCACGTCCTTTCGATGAAGATCGGCATAACTCTTTTATCGATCTTGTGAGGTTTTTATATCGTTAATCGGATCGTTTGAATCTTTTCGTAGTCATACGTACTCAACTCCGGTCCCAACAATGTTGCTTCTCCCACTTCATCCCAAATCTACCGAGAACGACACTTTCTTCCATACAACGTCTCAAATGGAGCTACGCCAATATTTGCTTGATAACTGTTGTTGTAGGAAAACTCCACCAATGGTAAGAACTTATCCCAACTTTCCTTGAAGTTAAAGACACAAAGTCTTAATAGATCTTCAAGAGTTTGAATAGTCCTCTCCGACTGTCCGTCCGTCTGAGGATGATATGCCGAAACTAAATCAGAATCTGCGCTTATAGCTTTACGCAAACTAACCTAAAATCTTGAAGTGAATCTTGGGTCTCGAACAGAAACTATGGATACTGGCATACCATGAAGTCTTACAATCTCGTTTATGTACATACGAGCAAGACGTTCAAGTGTATAAGTTTCTCGTATCGGTAAGAAATGAGCAGACTTGGTCAATCTATCAACAATGACCCAAATCGCATCTATACCTTGAGAAACTTTATGAAGACCGGTAACGAAATCCATGGTAATGTGCTCCCACTTCCACTCTGGAATTTCAAGTGGTTGCAATGGACCTTTTGGTACTTGATGTTCCGCTTTAACTCGTTGACAAGTTAGACACCTTGAGATAAAAAGCGCTATTTCCCTCTTCATATTGCTCCACCAAAATGTATGACAAATATCATGATACATTTTGGTACTCCCAGGATGGATTGCAAATGGTGTGTTGTGCGCCTCCATCATGATTTTATACTTTAAATCAGGGTCGTTAGGAACACAAAGTCTGGAGTTGACTCGAAGTATTCCTTCTTCATCGATTCTTGCTTCCGCATATAGCACCTTCTTGCACTTTCTCCCTCATAATGTGTCGACTCCTGTGTCTATAGCTCACCAAATTTTAACTTTATCAATTAAAGTTGGTTCTACTCGTATATTCACCATCATCACATGGGTCCTTAGAGTCTTTAACTCTATCTCCATCCTTTGCAAGTCACACAAAATGGGCCTTTTTGTTTACAATATCGCACTCGTACTTGCATATGATCTTCTACTCAATGTGTCAGCTACCACGTTCGCTTTTCCAGGATGGTATTGGATGGTATGATCATAATCTTTCAACAGTTCAAGCCAACGTCGTTGTCGCATGTTGAGTTTCTTTTGAGTGAAGAAATATTTGATGCTTTTATGATCCGTAAAGATCTCCACCTTCTCCCTATACAAGTAATGCCTCCAAATTTTAAGTGCGAAGATAAAATCTACTAACTCTAGGTCATGAGTAGGATAATTCCTCTCATATTATTTGAGTTGTCTTGAGGCATAGGCTATGACTTTCCCATGTTACATGAGAACACATCCCAACCCTTTACCCGAAGCATCACTGTAGACGACAAATCCCTCCGAGCCAGATGGTATTGTCGTAACAGTCTTTGAAATGAGTCTCCTCTTGAGTTCTTGAAAAGTCTTCTCACATTCTTCGCTCCAACCGAACTTTGTATCTTTCTGAGTCAGCTGAGTTAATGGAGTTGCTATTCGAGAAAATCCTTCCACGAATCTCCGATAATAACCAACTGTTTTAGAATGTTTGCGTGCTTGACACATCGATTTAGGTTGCTCCCAGCTTTGAATTGCTTCAATCTTTGCCGGGTCAACTGATATTCCATGACTTGATACTACGTGCCCAAGGAATGCTACTTCCTCAAGCCAAAACTCACATTTCTTCAACTTGGCATAAAGCTTGTATTCACGAAGCTTTTGGAGTGTCAGCCTCAAGTGTTGCTCATGATCTTCACGGCTTTTGGAATAAATAAGGATGTCATTAATAAAGACGACCACAAAATGATCCAAATATTCCTTGAATACTCGGTTCATCATATCCATGAAGGCAGCAGGAGCATTAGTCAATCCAAAGGACTTGACTAGGAATTCATAATGCCCGTACCGAGTTCTGAAAGCCGTCTTTGGAATGTCATCGATTCTAATCTTCAATTGGTGATATCCGGAACGAAGATCAATCTTTAAAAAGAATTTGGCTCCTTGCAACTGGTTAAATAGGTCATCAATACGTGGCAATGGGTACCTATTTTTTATGGTGACATGATTCAAATCCTGATAATCAATACAAAGTCGCATACTCCCATTTTTCTTTTTCACGAATAGAACAGGAGCACCCAAAGGAGAAGTACTAGGACGAATAAAGACAATGTCTAACAATTCCTACAATTGGGTCTTTAACTCCACGAAGTTCAATAGGAGCCATTCGATATGGGGCTTTGAAATAGGTTTTGTCTGAGTTTAAGGTCGATACAAAATTCAATTTCACGCCTGGGGTAGGCCAGAAGTTCTTCGTGAATACGCCAGAAATTTATTAACAATAGAAATATCATTCAAAACTGACGTATTTTTGTTTAGATCTGTGACGTGGGCTAAGAAAGCTTGACATCCGTTTTTCAATAAACGAATAGCTTTATGGCTTGAGATGACCATGATTGATTTTAATGGTTTGGTCACTTGAATTCTCATAATAGGTTGATTAGGAATATGAATGCTAACAACCTTACGAAAACAATCAATTTTTGCATGATGAGTACTTAACCAATCAATCCCTAGAATCACGTCAAATGCAAGTATTTTCAATGAAATAAGATCGACAGGTAATGTGAGGGTACCGATTTGAACCAAACAAGACTTATAAATAATGGATGTAATGAAGGTTTCTCCCAACGGAGTTTCCACAGATAAGTCAAAGTCTAATTTCTCCGGAGTCAAATTTAATCGTTGAGAACAAGTAGGAGAAATAAAAGAATGGGTAGAACCGGTATCAAATAAAGTATAGACTTCTCTAGAGTTTATGATAAGCTTACCCGTGATGACCTCATTCGGGTTCCTTTCTTTCTGGGAGGTCACAACAAACGCTCTCCCTTGCACTACCGGCTTTGACTTTTCTAGGACGACAAAATCGGGCTAAGTGACCTTCTCTTCTACAATTATAACATGTTTTAGATGGCATCACGCAGTTTGGACTGATGTGTCCCTCCCCTCCATATTTGAAGCATATGATAGGTGGTCGTTCTCCTTCCTTAACAACGGGTGCTGGTGCTGACGTCTTTCCATCATTATTGAATCTCCTCTTCTTGAAATTTTCATTCTTATTATTTTGGCCCTGATTACCACCGAAGTGGTTACCATTTCTGGCCTGTTGATTCCCTCCACGTTTGTTGTCACCGCTTCGATGACTGCTCTCGCTGGTATTATCATTTTGTCGGCTGCTCTCTTTTGGTTGCGTTGACTCGTTATCGCGCTCCACTAACTGAGCCCTATTTAAAACATCTGAATACAAACACCGTTTATGAAAAATAAGATGTTGACGTATTTGGCTTCAAACCACTTAAAAACATCCGTGTCATTCTCTCTTCATTATCCACCAAGTGGGAAGCAAATTGGGACAACTCGGCAAACTTTTCTTCATACTGCGACACGGTCATATTATTCTGTTCTAACTTGATGAACTCCACCTCCTTCATGTGATGAATACTTTCGGGAAAGTACTTATCGTTGAATAGTTCTTGGAACTTCTCCCAAGACATTTTCAGTGCGGCAGGTTGAGTATGCTTTACTGATTCTCACCAGTAATCTGCTTCTCCTCTCAACATAAAGGCGGCAAAGGGAACCTTTTGCTCCTCGGAGCATCCCAAGACATCAAATATCTTGGTGATCTGCTTTATCCATGCTTCTGCCTTAAGTGATTTTGGCTCTGCAATAAACTCCGGTGGTCCCAGCTCCTTGAACTGTTTAGCTATGACCGTCCGAGAGTTTCCAGTGGTTCCACCTACATTTTGGACAGGAGCCGCTCTCTTTCGCCGGGCATTGCATGAATTGCATAAAAGCCTCCGAACATTCCATCATTCATCATTTGGTCGGTGTTGTTGTTTGCATGAGGATTGTCGACTTCCGATGCATATTATTATCCCGATTATTGATATGTGGTGAATCAACGATGCTTTGTCTCTCATTGCTATTCTCAACATTCTCGGATGTCATTTTCGAGATCTCGCCACAAAATAAAAGGTTAATTGACATGTAACATATTATCCCTATATTCTGGCCGACCAATGAAATACCAAAAAAACTTAGGTAGGTCATACTAGCGAAGGAATTCCCCGTCTCTCCCTCCTAGTTCTATTCACACATCTTAGCCGTGGATCATATCCCTAAGCTTTGATACTGTTCATGACGCCTCCAAAATAGTATACATCACCTATTCGAGTCGCCAAATACATGGTACGTAATACAAATACAATCTTTAATATACAACAAGAGAGTCATGAGTTTTAATACAAATAATCGTCTTCTAGACAATATCCACTCTCGAATAAGTCCTCATTACATTTATTATCACACTATTTAATGTAATAGTGAGGACTACTAATACTATCATCTCGTCCATCACTCCGCTCCCGACTCTTCCCAAATATATTCTCATTTCAAGAGAACAAAGGAAAGAAAGGGTGAGCTCAACTAGCCCAAGAAGAAATATTATGACTAAGATAATGCGAATAAATTATCATTAGCCTTCAAATAAAGTTAAACCGATAAAATATAACAAACATCAAGTTTAACTGTAGTGGAATAAGCAATCCATTAGAAGAGTTAAGTAGAGAATAAAATCTACTATCTTCTATGATTTAAAAGGTTTTTCATAACTTTTATCGCTGGGACTCAGCTTAATAAATAATCCACATCATCGAATCACCCCTGCACTACGGCCAAGGATATTCTTTAGTATCACGACCATAAATTATCCATGCACTACGAACCAAGGATATTTGTGTATTCATTAATGGTCATGATCATACCAACAACTGTCCATCAATGCACTACGGGTCAATGAGGACTTTTTCCACATTATTTGTAACATTACTACGGTCATGATTACAATCAATAATCCTCGGTCATAATCATACCAAGTCCATCTATGCATTACGTTACGTGCCATGATGACTTTCAACATAATATAAACATGAGGATGATGACAATGATATAAGAATTCAATAAAACAAGTTCAAGAATTAATTTATCTAGAAACTAATAACGCCCAAATTGTCAACATGATACTTCTTGTAGAGTAAAATTCAAGAATGCTCGTAAGAATATTTCCATGAAAAGATATCGGGATGAAGTGCAAATATCAAGGATATTCCACTAATTTCATGGAGTATAGAAGTCAAAACTTTAACCAACCGAGTATAATAACGAATGGAATAACAAAAGAAATCACCATGCATGCGGTACTTCGCGATGACAAAGTTATTCCAACAGATTAATAAGTAATTGGAACTAGGTCGTGAAATTTGCAATGACGTGATGTTCCAATAGAATAATAAAGACAGAGAACCAGTGTCCGCGTAAACGCATGCATGTGATAGATATTCCAATGTAATAATAATAAATTTGGAACCAGTCCCACGAACGCATTGCATACAAGATATTCCAACAGTAATAATAATAAAGATTTTAATTGTCCCACAGAACGCATGTGAACAGGATATTCCAACAGAATAATAATAAATACGGAATATTAGAAGAATGTTACCAAGTATAGGGTAGTCCGCGTATTTATTCCAGCAGAATAATAAAGAATGGAATAACAAAAGTTTTCTTCATGAATACAAAAGAAATAATACCCCTTACGAGTACAACAAATAATATCCCTTACCGTAAAAGAAACTGAATATAAGAGTAGGAAAGGAGCAGAATACTTTTCTATAGCTTCTCTATAATTTATCTCTCTAGTGTTTCAGTGAATTCGTAAGAAATAATGAAGGAATGAGTTTCTATTTATAGAAAAATGAACTGCATAGTAACTAACTCATGAACGGTCGAGATTGATTTACTTTAATCGACGGTCCATATTTAAAGCAAAATTTTTAAATAAAATATACTATATTCTATTTATAATCTAATAAAACGAATAACTTTATAAAAGATTTTACTATGCAAATACTATATGGTAACTATGCAAACACTATGCATAATAAAATATAATATATTCTAATTATTGTCTAATAAAATAGATAACTTTATAAAAGTATTCTGCTTTTATATAAAAAGATTTTACTATTAGCCTAATAAAACGAATAACTTTATAAAAGTATTCATTTTTTATATAAAAGTTTTTCTGCTTTTATTACATTAATATTACCAATAAAACAAAACCGAGTGACTTATCACATAAGCATCAATAATCAATACTGCAAAGCTAAATGTGCAACTACGCCAGACATCGTACTTTTAACACCGGTGTTTCAACGAGCTTAACAGTAAAACTTCCGCCGTTATTTTCATAAAGTATTTTTGTTGTTTTCTCAATCCGACAATAATTTTCGTTGTAGGGTCCACCAATGATTGTCTAGTTGTAAGAATATTCCCCGTTAAAACGAATATTCCCCGACCAATCGAATATTATATAACAACTTGCGTACTTTGCAAAATTTATAAATATTACCCACAACTATAACATTATATCAAATTCATTCCATAATATTCAAAAATGATATTTATAGAAAATTCATCTTTATTCACAAAAGTTGGGGTCTTACACATTAGCTCTATTATACTAAGTTATTCTCTTAAAACAATTTCTAACACAATGCTAACAAGTTTGATCACGACAAGGATACTATAACACCATATCTTGTTTATTCCTCTCTGAAAGCAGTCATGTATATGAACCATTAAGTTTAGAACTTGTAAACGTAAGTTTCCACAAGGTCTGTTTTCAAAACTTAAAGTTTTTGTTAAAGATCTTCTACTAAATCATGTTGGACACTTCATAACTTATATAAGTAAACTTTGTATCTCATGTTATACCTCTTTTTAGGTATGCATATAAGTCATGTTATCAAGTTCTCAACATGTAGCATGGACAAAAACCAAAGAATCGGTTCTCGATGTATGCACAAGAATTGCATCGCACCCAAAGATAACCGTATGCAATTGAGCCATGCCGAATCGTAAGCGATGCATGTTCTGCTTTCGCAAAGAAAAATTCTAACTTGGTTTCCATCAATTCAAGCATGCTTCAAACCTTTTCTAAAGTGTTTATACATGCTAGTAAACTTCCTAAACACCTTATAACATGATTATTCATATCAATTAACAATTGAATTCAAGAATTTTCAAGAATCAAAAAATACCCATCTCAAGAACATAATTAGAATTATACCTTCTTGAGCTTGAATTGAACTTCCTACACTCTGTGTATGCTTCTAAAGTAGCTCAGCAACTTATACTCTACACTTAGAATTACTAGACAAGCTTTAAGTAATAGAAAAATTGAAATCAAGCTTGTATTTATAGAAAGAAATTTGGACTAGACAATGGCATTACACAAGATTGGAGTCCATGGTGTAAAGGGAGGAAACACAGGTTTTTAAGGAGTTGTTCAACAACTCAAAACCAACCATCTTGCTAGCCATGATAACCTATTCCATAGCCATTTGGAGAATACGTAAAGAGAGTTTAGGACATTGTTCATTGTACTTGGTGACACTCAATTTAGGACAATAGAGAAAAATCTCAGCATCTTGCAAAACATAGGTTATACACTTATACACAAACCCTATTCTTAGGTTATATTGTATACACATATCATCCATACATGGGTTATAACATAATGTCACAAATATGATTTACATAATTAATTATTTCAAGGTAGTAGATGTGATATGGAAATGTAACATACATATAATCTATGTACATTTTATCACACCTAGATATTTTATTAAAATAATAGTTTACAATATGTTCATGGTATATTATTTTAATATATGCCCACATACATATTGTCACATACACATTTCATGTTGTATTCATATCACATAGTTTCAATAAATCTTAATATATGGTTACCATATATAGTATAATCACATAAGTGTCATCGAATACTTTACACATCCTTAATATATGGTTACCATATATAGTATAATCACATAAGGATATGAAAATATGTATGTGGGAATATATTAAAATAATATGTTCACATAAGGATACTTTACACATCCTTCTAAATACTTTACACATCCTCCTTAAGTGTTAACTCGTCTAACATCAATGCCATCTTGGATTCCACATCATCGGATACTATTTACCTTAATAATTTAGGAATCACACTTTGAGTTTTAAAACTCTATTTCCCTGATTAGTTTAACCAACTATACATATCCTTTACGATTTCATACCACCAATAACACAAAACTCGAATGTAACATATACATACATTCCTTTCATCTTCGCTTCTTGCCGTGTATTGAATTACGTAATAATTCTCTAACCACCTTAAATGTATATCGATTTTCTACTCTTGTCAACAACTTACACGCATATAAGTCTAAATCTAGCACACATCGAGTCTTTAATAGGATTCAATATAGTATACTGAGTCGTTTCCCACAAACAACCAACAAATTAGTTTCCGTCTCGTCTACACTGTTTTCACAGTGAGTTAGATCGGTTACTAATTCGTATATACCTCCGCTCTCTGAAGGAATCGTTTAGCCCAGCTCCTATACATCCACCATTAAAGAGTACGATTGCACTGCCATAGACTTGATACGTACTCGTACAAATGCTCAAGAAATTGTTGATTATCAAAGATATATAATGTTACCAACTTACTACGATAAAATAATTTCACATAATCAATAGATAAATTTCTATCCATCTTCTTTACTAACTCATCTCTATAATTCATAATAAATATATAATAATGATATATATATATATATATATTAAACACATCATCACTTATTACATAGCTAATATTACCACATGTAATAAAATACCACATACCTCATAACACATATCTATACTCGTTCGAACCCATCTCATGCTTTAAGAATTTTATCTACTCAATTCTTATTTTAATATTTTTAGAAAATTCGGGTTCTTACAGATTCCATACGACCCAGGCTAAAACAGGGAGTAGTCGGGCTGAAAGACTTAAAATCAAGCGCTAATTTGGAGGCAACCTAATTTTACTTTTATTCTCAGTATTTTCATTCATGCTAGTCAAATTATAATTAAGAATAATAATTAGTCTTCTGTTCTATTTTGAATACTGCAACAAACGTGAAGGATAGTGATTAGCTCGAATTGGAACTCATTTTGGCGAGGAATTTGAGTCAGAATACGTGTCTTGGCATATACTTAACAACAAACACAAGATTAAAGAAAGACACAAGCAATTTACATCATTGAAGAGAGATTTTAGAGCAAGATCATTAGAGGAAGACTTTGAAGGTGATTTCACAACAATTGCAGATTAAGGCTAGAGAAAAGGGTGGTTCATGATTTATTCTTCTTCTCTAGTTTTATATTTGTAATTGGGATGTAATTTACTTTATTTAATTCAGTTTTTATTTCATTAACGATGAACTAAATTCTTTATTAGGCTTATAACGGATCTTTGGGTTGAACGATGATTATGTAATCTTGGATTTTCAGTTTAATAAGCTATCTTGCAGTTTATCTATATTGATTTGGGGTTGAATTTATGAATTTCTTGATCACAAATTTTATGTGGACTTGTATGGATTCGAGAGAGGAAATACGAGTTTAAACTTAGTCAATATAGCATGTGTTCTTGAATTCTGTTAATGAATGGAATCTTGATGAATGTTAAGGTAGAGATATGCTTAACATCACATGTAATTGGATAGAGAACTTGAACTTAAACCTTCTTTGAGTGTAATTCACATAGAGATATAGTGAGTTAGTTAATTAAGGTGTTTAACTTTATTCTATCTAATTTGATAATTTGAGTTAATATGGTATTAGTGCATCGAGAGGTGGCTAGTTCTACTTAAGTGTTCTTGATTAATAAACTGGATAGTGAATTAAACAAGAATAAGGTGTAATAATCAGAGTGATGCTTAGGGTGAAGTTGTAAGCCTAATTCTCCAATATTTGTTTCAAAATTCTATTTTTGTTGATTGTTTGGTAATCTTAGTATTTTTAATATCTTTAGTTATAATTCTTAAATTTGATAGTTTAATAAAATTTGGATTAATAAGAAGCTGGTACTTGTGAGGGTTAATTTCTTTCTAATCTATGTGGGAACGATACTTGACTTATCACTTTATTACTTGTTGACCACGTATACTTGCGTGTTGTGTGTATATAGATTTTACCCAAGGGGTCATATAGACCATGAACATATACTTTTAACAGTATTCACACTATAAAACGGTAAAATACTAGGTATGTTTACAATCACGAAGAAGGAAAACTATCGCCACTAGTACTTTAGGTGATCAGCCTATCGTACGCTTACGTTATGCACAACGTATCAATCTTGTTTAGCGACTATTTGCGCTACTAGATTGGATTATTTTATCCAATCAGTATATCCCCCTTTTTCGGGGTTGTTTACCTCAAACTTAGTATAAGAATCCGTACCAAAACAATTTAGTTCGGGATAAATTCTCAAAGAGATACTTCAATTTTCATAAACATTTGTCTAGCTGAATCAAATAACTTAGACGTATACCAATAATTTGAATATCAATCGAAACATGTGTCTAGCCACTTTAATTGACATTGACTTTTCTTTAACTTGTTTAAAAATTTCAAAAATCATTTTATGACGTCATGATACCGCACTGTAATTACAGTCCGTTTGAGGATTCTGTCATTTTGTGACTTTGTCATACTATATCATACCATAGTGTGCTGACGATCCTTAGATCACATCCAACACTAGGTAATACTGCATTGATGACTGCATCATTTTTATCGTCTTTGCAACAGGTTCCATGATGCATTTATGATATATATAAAATACATTTTGATATATTTAAAATTATATTTGTCTAGCCAAAACAATTAGCATAGACTCTTCTTTAAACGGTTTAAAAACATTAAAAATCAATTTTAGTGTTATCATGTCGTAACAAATAACTAGATGTTAGTGGCTCACAGTCCACATACACACCCTTGTCCCCGTATGTTGCTGATAACAAAAATTCATTTGTATTTTTAAAGGCACATCAGTGCGAATTTAGCTTGATGTCAAAAATTTCGAAGTCTAGCATAGCTAGAAGATTTGGAATATCTATGCTTCCACCATCAACTTCAATTTCTCCAATATTCTATTGCTTAATAATTCTATCTATTTCTAACATCCTTAAAACTTACTACATTGAAAATCCTTAGTTCTCCATACAGAACTTTTCTATACCCCAATATAGCTCATCAAACGTACAACATGTTATGAGTTCAAGAACTTACCGCAATAATATGAGTGTAGGAACTTGTCCTAACAATGCGTAGTCTAAGAACCAATCAAGAATTATCCATACGCTTAGGGGTTCAAAAACATACCATACGATTATGAGTCACAAACTTTTCATAAGCATGAGTTTTAAGAACTCGTACCTAATCTTAATATTCTCTACATATCAAATATAAATATGAGAAACAAATCACCTTCTCTTCATATGTATATCGATAGCGCGACACCAATATTTCAATGATTATCAATGTGATAAACTAGGTAGTCGTTAGACCAAGTACAAAATCCCTGCCCATACAAAGGTTTGTACAACTTGGCTATCACATGAGTCCTCAATTGGAATCCCACATAATCCTAGCTTCATCTTTACTCAATACGAATTTCATTTAATCCATATTTCAACATTTACCAGTCTTACTTTGACGGCCCCAAATTCAGGTACTTGAAACCCGAACTCGGTGCTTCACGATACCATTTCTATGAACGGAATAATACTAATAATAATAACAATAATATAAATAACAAACTTAGTTACATATATCAGAGTCTAATCCCAAGTACGCAACCTTTACTATAATTCTTTACATGATAGATAATATATATCATTGCCTTAATACAAACTAACTATTACAAAAGATACCATTACACATATTCAGTTTTACTTTCCTTTTCACTTGTTCTTGTTTGAACCTTTAGGTTGATTACGCTTAGCTGAAAACATTTAATTTAGGCAAGGATGAGCATTTGAGTGCCCAGAAAGTAATAACAATATGAAATATAATTAGCTGAAAGAAATAAATATTTTCTTTGTACATCACTTCTACAACGAATTTATAGTTGTGAAGTAAACTGAACCGATAATAAAAACATAACAACTCTATCTCAAAATTTTGAAACTACGTATTGACTATATATATAGGTATTAGTCGACAGATTATAAACATTGTTTTTAGTTTTCGCTAAGGTTTAGCAGAACTTCATCTGCAAACCGTCATAACTTACAGGCACGAGGGTGATCTGACCAATGTGCCTTGTATTGATCAATAGTACATTGCTAGAACGATATTATCGTTCATCCTTTGTCCGCCTTGGCGTATAAAAATTTTCCCGTGATTGGGATGTTCATACCTAGTCTGGAATTCGAACCAAAACAATTTGATTGGATACAAAAAGGTTTTAACTTATTCAATGATATTTTTGAATATGTGTCTAAAATTGGGTCAAAAATAAGCTTAGATGGCTTTATATATATATATTTATATATATATATATATATATATATATATATATATATATCAACATTTGTTTAATACAATGATTATCCAAGTGGGATACTTGTGTATCCATGTTTAGAAATTAACGTAATGTAATATATATATATCCGAATTACCATATACTAACATGTTGATAAACAATGATCGGATATAGAATATATCATAATAGGGTTAATAATATAGCATAATAATAATATAATTACGAAACTTCTTACAGCATGTCCATTGATAAAGGAAATGCAAAGGTAAGATACTCACTGATCTTACCGCTACAGATTCGTAACTTAGTTCTATCTTTATATAACACCTATCAAGAATAAGATCATTTGATCGATTAGAATAACATACTATAACACATAGCACTGCTTATTGCAGTCAGCACATAACCTAATCACATTGTCACATATATTCCACAACCATTGAATCACAAATAATCACATATCTAATCAAATTATCTAAGTCCAGATCAATTTCTGAAACATGTCGATGTACCGAGGGCTTTATCGGGTAATTATCGAGTCTAAGACTCTGTCCCGTAACTTAGTTTCAGTCATATTATTTTTAAATGACTTATAATAATTTTTAAACATTTATTATAATTTATCATGAATTTTCAAACATCAAAATCATTATTAAATGATGTAAATATTAAACAATTCTATTATCATTAATATTTAATTAATATTAAACTATTAATGAAACCATTGCCAAAATGTTAAAGTTATTTATAATAACTCAAAATACTTTTAAAGTATTAATATTACACTTAAATGATTTTAAAAAGAATTAAAATTATTTTTAAATAATTATCATTAATATTAAAGTATTAATGCATTATTTATCAAAATATTAAAAGTCATTAAGTATAACTTAATAATATTTTTAATTTATTTATATCATTTTTAAATGATTTTTAAATTAATAAAACCATTTTTAAATAATTTATTTAATATAATTATTAAATAAATTTAATATTATAAATAATAAGTTAATAATTATTAATATTAAATTATTAATGAAATTATCCTTTAAATATTAAAAGTTATATTTTAAAACTTAAAATATCTTTAAACACTTAATTTTCATTTAAAATGATTTTTATAATAATAAAATCATTTTTAATTTAATTTATTTAGTAAATAACTTAATGATCATTAATATTAAATAATTAATGAAATCATTTAAAATATTAAAAGTTATATTTTATAACTTAAAATATTTCTAAATAACTTATTATCATTTAAAATGATTTTTAATATAATAAAAAATTTTAATTAATTTATTTAATGCATTTAATAAATTAATTAATTATCAATAATATTTAAATAAATACTAATATTTATTAAAAATATTTCAAATTATTAATATTTAATTTTATAACTTAAAATAATTTTTAAAAATAATTTTTATAATTTTTGGAAATTAATTACTATTTTTAAATGATTTTCAAAATTTTAAATAATTAATTTTAATAAAAGTGTCGCTAAAGATCGCTTTATATATGACATAACCGTCACTATATGTGTTCTTCGTGTTCTTGATGAAACCCAGATCTTCATGTATGCATGATCGAGGTGGGCTACTTTGACCCAAGAATCGTGAATGTGTATTGTGTTTCGGGTATCTTATTTGTCGAGATCTTGTAGTATTAATGTTAGACTACAAGATCAACAACAAACATGATCAACAAGCATTAAATCGAACAAGATCTCGAGCCCTTGAAGGATTGATCATCGGACACGTTCTTTATTTACGGGTTACCCAAATGGAGAACAGGATTCATTATCCATTTTTGGTCTTCTACAACTTGTAAGATATGAAATGTTTTAGTGATACTTGTCAGACGCTAGTTCTCAGTTTCTGGGCTACCCAGAAATGGCCCAGTCAATGCCAGTCAACGACCTTTGATCGGTTATAACTTACAATATACAACTAATCTAGGCCTGATTCTTGATCTAGAGCAAAGATCTCATAACATACTACAAGATCAACGCTTAAAATAACAAAAACACACAACTGGCTGAGATCTATAAGACCTGACATTCGTCGTCAAACGACTGTTGAACTTTTTTCTGGATTTTGTAAAATGCCAAATCTGAGCCTCTAGATGTTATGGATCTAACATCTAGCAACCCAGATCATGATTATACATCATAAACAACATATTCTAACACTCAAACATAACATCTAACATGGAATCATTGGACATATTTTCAAGTTAGGGTTTATACCTTCTTTGAACAATTTTGATTTCTAGGCCACTGATTTGTTTATGGTGTTCGTGGGGCTGGTCTTGGGAGTTGATATACTAAGAAATTTTAGTGGGTTGAGCTTGAGAGAGTCAAGGATGAGAGTTGGGCAAAATGAGCTAGCAAGTGTATTATTTTCTCTCTCCAATCTATATATAGTAGTGTATTGTGCATGTATGGCTGGTTGAGTGGCTGATCTGCTGAGAGTTATGGCACATGGGGTGGTTGGATTTGGTCACCAACTCACCTAATGTCAAAACCTATATGCTAGACTTCAATTATGTACAAAAAGGTATAATGGTCAATTGCTACATAATTTTAATGGCAATCTTGTAATCCTTGCAAACCCTTAGGGTTAACCCTAAGGTTTAGCACAAATCATTTGTAATATCTAGCAATAAGGGTTTGCACAAAATAAAAAAAATAAGAATCTTAGTTTCTAAAATTAGAAAATTAGGGTTTGTTAATTAGATTAGGTTTCTAATTAATTTATACAGGAACATTAGGGTTTAATATCTCTAATTATAATTAACTTTACCGAATAATCAATTTGGGTTTATACTTTTGGTAATTAGGGTTACCAAATTACATTTAGGGTTTCCAATTATTAAACTAGGGTTCTAGTTTAGTAATTAGGGTTTAACAATTTAGGTTTTTATGATTAACAATTATAATTCTAATACTTGTTAATTAATCACATTTACACAATTACCAATTAATCTTAAACTCTAATTTGAGTTTCAAATTAGGGTTTAGCATTTTAAAAATTAGGGTTTTATAATTATGGTTTTACTAAAGATTAATTAGGGTTTTCTAGATTTTAATTAGGGTTTACATAATTAATCAAATCATTATATAATACACAACATAGATCATATAACACAGTTATATAAGAGACTTAAACTCACAATTAATTTTTAAACTAGGGTTTTCAAATTAAGAAATTAGATTTCCTAATTTAGTAATTAGGGTTCTTAATAATTAGGGTTTCTAGTATTAGGGTTTTTAATTACTAATTTGGATTTTTCCATAATTAGCTTTAAACCCGATAATACAAATCATATACCACATAACACTGTGACTTTATCAAATCTTAAAGTCGTAATTGACTTTCGAATTAGGGTTTATCAAAAATTCTAGGATTTTAGCGTGAAATACCATAATTGACCAATTATTGTCAATATACACAAACAGTACATATTTATATAACTGAAAAATCAAAATATATTTAATATTATATTATTATTCTTATTCCTTGATCAAAATCCAAAATTAGGGTTTGGATTTCATATCTGCTTTTATTATTCATATTTAACATTATTAATTAAGTTAAAATAATTAACCTAATAATCTGTACTAAAATTCATATAATAAAATAATTATTATAATTATTCAAAGAAAATCATTTCATATACTATTTAAATAATATATAACTATATTTTTATGGAAAATAATTAATCAAAACATTTCTACTATAAAATTAATTATTATAAGAATATACTTTATAATAATCAATAATTCTAAAATAAAATTATTTGTAAACATTCATGTAATAAATATATTTTTATTTATTACATAATTACATATACACATTATCTTGTACAAATCCTCATTTTTAAAATAATAATAAAAAATTTATACGCAAAATTTATGATTTAATTATATAAAAAATATCGGGTTGTTACATTCACCCTCCCTTATAAAGATTCCATCCTCGGAATCACCGTTTTAAAACCTATACATACCAGGGTACATAGCATACACAATTATTACAAATAGATCTCGATCATAATCTGATTGAACTGATGTTTAACTATTCACATAAAGCTTGTCTTTCTGATTAAAAGAAAATTTGATTCCTAAAAGAACTCAAATTCCTCCTTCAAAATATCTTTATAAAATAATTTACTATATATAAGAAAATAATATGTATATATATATAAAATTGTTCGAGTAATACCTGGATTTGCATCCCTGACTGCTACAGTTTCTTGAACGGTCGTGTTGAAGACTCCTTCGGTTGGTTCTGTTGGTCATTTGTTGAAGTCGGTCCCGTTATCGCCAATGTCCTGCTGCATTTCCTCGTATTCGCATTCTTTGCCTCCCTTCTCCTTCTTGGACAGTCTTTCACCTTATGCTCATTTGATTCACAAATAAAATACCCACTATAAATTATTGGATTGGGGCAGTTAGGAGAGATATGTCCCTCCTGCCCACACTTTTAGCACACATTCTTTCCTTTTAAACACTCCCCCGAATGATTCTTTTCACAATTTCTACCATGCACAACTTGTTTCTTTCCACCTTCTGGCCTATTTTCCATATTCCCAACATTATCACCTTTCCTCTTTCCAGTTCTACTACCACTACTCCCTTCTCTGGCTTTAACTTGAGTTGTCTCCAACCAAAGATTCACCCCTCCTTTCGTTGTATATGTGGCAAAAGCTGTCTGTTGCCCCTCCGTTACCTTAGCTATCACAACAACTCCATCAGGGTCAGTTGATCCTCTAAATCATGGAGGTTCGTTTGTCTTGAAGTCTTCGAAGTTTTCCGATCGATTGCCTAGTTGATTTCGTGCAGCTGGTAATCCATTCTGCATAGCTTGAGGGTCTATATTCGTCAAATTCTGCATCGGGTCTGGTTGTCCTCCAACTTTGCTGACGGGTTCTTCCGTCCTTTGGTTTCATTTTTGTCTTGGCGGCATTATCTGATTAAATAAATCATGTTCATCTAACTAATTTATAGTACTTTATAGCATAACACATACTGCTTTAAACATTCATTATCCCTTTGTGACATAAAAGTCGGGAATCACTGACACAACTTATACAAAATTTGAAAAATATTACCTTATACAAACATACCTATCATATACATATCATATAATCATACATATTCAAGTAATACTAGTACTACTTATTTCTTACGCCTCCACTAAGGGTCAATTGCTTAGAAATCTGTCTATTCCCATTATCCTCAATAATCCATTCACACCTACTATACCTAGTTCGCCCAACTTACCATACATTACGAGTTTAAGAACTCACCGCAAACATATGAGTTTAAGAACTCGACATTGACCACATATTCTTTAACTATACTTTACATATCAGTCATACTATCGTTTCAGGGTACAGTATTATACTTTCCAAAATAACCACCTCATTGAGGTAGCTTTCAATGCGAGCCTCTATTTCAGCTATTGGCTTCGATATTGGCTCGATTATGGAGGTTGACTTCTACTTTATGATTTGAGGGTATCCTAATCCTTTGCTATTTGTCATTTACATACTTAAGTTATCCTAATTATCAACTAATATATACATACAACAAATAATAGTTTTATACAAGTTACTTTTTATTTCGTTTAACGATGATTTTTTTTTCAATTCATCTCCTTATAAACTCTATATGAGTTATTTGTATTTTCAACGTTTCTATCTGTTCTAAGGTTATAGCCTAAGGTTTAACCCACCTAAGGTTTTTAACCCTAAGCTCTGATATCATGCTGTGATGCCCCCAAATTCAGGTACTTAAAACCCGAACTCGGTGCTTCACGATACTATTTCTATGAGCAGAATAATACTAATAATAATAACAATAATATAAAAAACAAACTTAGTTTACATATATCAGAGTCTAATCCCAAGTACGCAACCTTTACTATAATTCTTTACATGATAGATAATATATATCATTGCCTTAATACAGACTAACTATTACAAAAGATACCATTACACATATTCAGTTTTGCTTTCCTTTTCACTTATTCTTGTCTAAACCTTCAGGTTGATTACGCTTAGCTGAAAATATTTAAATTAAGCAAGGATGAGCATTTGAGTGCCCAACAAGTAATAACAATTAGAAATATAATTAGCTGAAAGAAATAAATGGTTTCTTTGTACATCAATTCTATAACGAATTTATAGTTGTGAAGTAAACTGAACTGATAATAACAACATAACAATTCTATCTCAAATTTTTGAAACTATGTATTGACTATATATATAGGTATTAGTCAACAGATTATGAACATTGTTTTTAGTTTTCGCTAAGGTTTAGCAGAACTTCATCTGCAAACCGTCATAACTTACAGGCACGAGGGTGATCTGCCCAATGTGCCCTGTATTGATCGATACTACATTGCTAGAACGATATTATCGTTCATCCTTTGTCCGCCAAGCTTGCGCAAAAATTTTCCTAAGATCGGGATGTTCATACCTAGATCCGAATCAACCAAAACAATTTGATTGGATACAAAAAGGTGTTAACTTATTCAACGATATTTCTGAATATGTGTCTAACTGGGTCAAATAAGTTAGATGGCTTTATATATATATATATATATATATATATATATATATATAAAAAATGTGTTTAAATATAATGATTATTCAAGTGGGGACACTTATGTAACCATGTTTAGAAATTAACTAATGAATATATATATCTGAATTACCATATACTAACATGTTGATAAACAATGATCTGGATATAGAATATATCACAATAGGGTTAATAATATAGCATAATAATAATATAATTCTCGAAACTTCTTACTCATGTCCATCGCGATAAAGGAAATGCAAAGGTAAGATATTGCTCGATGAACCGCTACGATTCAGTAACTTAGTTCTATCTTTCTATAACACCTATCAGTGATACGATCACTTGATCGATTAGAATAACATACTAGAACACATAGCACTGTTTATTGCAGTCAGCACATAACCTAATCACATTGTCACATATATTCCACAACCATCGAATCACAAATAAACACATATCTAATCAAATTATCTAAGTCCAGATCAATTTAAAAACATGCTTATGTACCGAGGGCTTTATCGGGTAATTATCGAAGTCTAAGACTCATTCCGTAACTTAGTATCACCATATTATTTTCAAAACGACTTATAATAATTTTTAAACATTTATTATAATTTATCATGAATTTTCAAACATCAAAATCATTATTAAATGATGTAAATATTAAACAATTCTATTATCATTAATATTTAATTAATATTAAACTATTAATAAAACCATTGCCAAAATGTTAAAGTTATTTATAATAACTCAAAATACTTTTAAAGTATTAATATTACACTTAAATGATTTTTAAAAAGAATTAAAATCATTTTAAATAATTATCATTAATATTAAAGTATTAATGCATTATTTATCAAAATATTAAAAGTCATTAAGTATAACTTAATAATATTTTTAATTTATTTATATCATTTTAAATGATTTTTAAATTAATAAAACCATTTTTAAACAATTTATTTAATATAATTATTAAATAAATTTAATATTATAAATAATAAATTAATAATTATTAATATTAAATTATTAATGAAATTATCCTTTAAATATTAAAATTTATATTTTAAAACTTAAAATATCTTTAAACACTTTATTTTCATTTAAAATGATTTTTATAATAATAAAATCATTTTAATTTAATTTATTTATAACTTAAAATATTTCTAAATAACTTATTATCATTTAAAATGATTTTTAATATAATAAAAATATTTTTAATTAATTTATTTAATGCATTTAATAAATTAATTAATTATCAATAATATTTAAATAAATACTAATATTTATTAAAAATATTTCAAATTATTAATATTTAATTTTATAATTTAAAATAATTTTTATAATTTTCGGTAATTAATTACTATTTTTAAATGATTTTCAAAATTTTAAATAATTAATTTTAATAAAAGTGTCGCTAAAGATCGCTTTATATAAGCATACATAACCGTCGCTATATGTGTTCTTCGTGTTCTTGATGAAACCTAGATCTTCATATGCGATTGATCGATCGCTTAGCTACTTTTAAAATCGCGGATTGGCATCGTGAATCAATATTGTGTTTCGGGTATGCTATTTGTCAGATCTTGTAGTACTAATGTTAGACTACAAGATGCAACAACAAACATGATCAACAAGCATTAAACGAACGAGATCTCAGCCTTATTCTACAACTTGTAAGATATGAAATGTTTTAGTGATTTACAAGATGCAGTATGTAACCAACATGTAATAGAGTAGATATATCACAAAACATCAACAAAATCACAACACAATCGACAGATACAGATCGGTCAAACCTTGTCATAAATACATGATCATACATTTTCTAGGTTACCCAGAAAATATATTTCATGTTCTTCCTACTCGGTTTAACCGTTCATGAAATCCAACACGAATTACTTTTAGACTATATAAAAGCTTGAATCAACAGTTAACATAACATACTACAATATGGTTTCAACAACAAACTCCTAATATCTACAATCGGACAGATCCATGGCCAACAAATACCTGTCAGACGCTAGTTCTCGGTTTCTGGGCTACCAAGAAATGGCCCAGTCAATGTCGGTCAACGACCTTTGACCGGTTATAATTTACAATATACAACTGATCTCGGCCTGATTCTTGATCTAGAGCAAAGATCTCATAGCATACTATAAGATTAACGCTTAAAATAACAAAAACACACAACAGGCCGAGATCTATAAAACCTGACATTCGTCGTTAGACGACTGTTGAACTTTTTTCCAGATTTTGTAAAATGCCAAATTCGAGCCTCTAGATGTTATGGATCTAACATCTAGTAATCCAGATCATGATTATACATCATAAACAACATATTCTAACACTCAAACATAACATCTAACATGGAATCATTGGACAAATTTTCAAGTTAGGGTTTATACCTTCTATGAACAATTTTGATTTCTAGGCCACTGATTTGTTTATGGTGTTCGTGGGACTGGTCTTGGGAGTTGATATACTAAGAAATTTCGGTGTGTTGAGCTTGAGAGAGTCAAGGATGAGAGTTGGGTAAAATGAGCTAGCAAGTGTATTATTTTCTCTCTCTAATCTATATATAGTAGTGTATTGTGCATATATGGCTGGTTGAGTGGCTGATCTGTTGAGAGTTATGGTACATGGGGTGGTTGGATTTGGTCACCAATTCACCCAATATCAAAACCTATATGCTAGACTTCAATTATGCACAAAAGGGTATAATGGTCAATTGCTACATAATTTTAATGGCAATCTTGTAATCCTTGCAAACCCTTAGGGTTTAACCCTAAGGTTTAGCACAAATCATTTGTAATATCTAGCAATTAGGGTTTGCACAAAATAAAAAATAATAAAAATCTTAGTTTCTAAAATTAGAAAATTAGGGTTTGTTAATTAGATTAGGTTTCTAATTAATTTATACATGAACATTAGGGTTTAATATCTCTAATTATAATTAACTTTACCAAATAATCAATTTGGGTTTATACTTTTGGTAATTAGGGTTACCAAATTACATTTAGGGTTTCCAATTACTAAACTAGGGTTCTAGTTTAGTAATTAGGGTTTAACAATTTAGGTTTTTATGATTAACAAATATAATTCTAATACTTGTTAATTAATCACATTTACACAATGACCAATTAATCTTGAACTCTAATTTGTGTTTCAAATTAGGATTTATCATTTCAAAAATTAGGGTTTTATAATTAGGGTTTTTCTAAAGATTAATTAGGGTTTTCTAGATTTTAATTAGGGTTTACCTAATTAATCAAATCATTATATAATACACAACATAAATCATATAACACAGTTATATAACAAACTTAAACTCACAATTGATTTTCAAACTAGGGTTTTCAAATTAAGAAATTAGTTTTCCTAATTTAGTAATTAGGGTTCTTAATAATTAGGGTTTCTAGTATTAGGGTTTTTAATTACTAATTAGGATTTTTCCATAATTAGCTTTAAACCCGACAATACAAATCATATATCACATAACACTGTGACTTAACCAAATCTTAAAGTCGTAATTGACTTTCGAATTAGTGTTTATCAGAAATACTAGGATTTTAGCGTGAAATACCATAATTGACCAATTAGTGTCAATATACACAAACAGTACATATTTATATCACTGAAAAATCAAAATATATTTAATATTATATTATTATTCTTATTTCTTGATCAAAATCTAAAATTAGGGTTTGGATTCCATATTTGATTTATTATTCATATTTAACATTATTAATTAAGTTAAAATAATTAACCTAATAATCTGTACCAAAATTCATATAATAAAGTAATTATTATAATTATTCAAAGAAAATCATTTTATATATTATTTAAATAATATATAACTATATTTTCATAAAAACATTTCCACTATAAAATTATAATAAAATAATTATTATAATTATTCAAAGAAAATCATTTCATATATTATTTAAATAATATATAACTATATTTTCATGGAAAATAATTAATCAAAACATTTCTACTATAAAATTAATTATTATAAGAATATACTTTATAATTATAAATAATTCTAAAATAAAATTATTTGTAAACATTCATGTAATAAATATATTTTTATTTATTATATAATTACATATACACATTATCTTGTACAAATCCTCATCTTTAAAATAATAATAAAAAATTATACATTAAAATTTATGATTTAATTATATACAAAATATCGGGTTGTTACACTTACACGAGTTTACATCGTACCATTTCATAGTACATTCTCTTTATAGCATCAGACTATATCTTCTTAATCGTTTAACATATCATATGTTATTCAACAATTAAATTTGATCAAGTCGTGGTCTTATTTTGTAATTATTTCTCTTTATCCTTATGATCATTTTATACTACGATCTTCGTATTCTTCTCTTTAATCATATTATATTAAGATTTTATTTACACTTTTCATCTTATAGACATTGTCTATTTATTATCACTTTTCATCTTTATTACTGGAGTCAGGTAATTCCAGATTCTTATCCTTATAGCTCTTCAAGATTCTCCTTTAAATCTACTTTATCTACTTTACTTAATAATGAATTTGCTCCAAAAATTCATCTCTTATCACTTAAACTAAATTCGAGTTTACTGCTTATCATCCTTATCCTCATCTATAAGGTTATAGCCTAAGGTACTGCTACCTACGGTTTATAACATACGGCTTTGATACCAACTGTAGCGCCCCAAAAATCCGAGTCCCTTGAACATCGGACCTAGTGCGTCATGATACATCATCTTCATACATATTCTATAAACTAATGCAAAATTATAAAAATAAATTATTTATTACTCAATCGTTCTGTAATATTTCCCAAGGTCTACAACCTTTATCTTAATACATACCTTTAATAATTCACAAGGTTTACATCATCAATTTATGTTAGCTATCATAATAGACAAATGTCAATATAAAACTAATCTCCATATTTTCCTTTGCCTTTGTCCTTCTTTGAGCATTCGGGTTAAACTGAAATATATTCATGATATAGCAAGGGTGAGCAACTACTTTACTCAGCAAGTTTAAATACAATAAAGATATATAATGATTGAAAGAAAGAATAAGTTTTCAAGTTTTCAACAATATAATAATTGTGAAATAGCATGAATCGAATTTCAATACATGAATGATTGAATTAATAATGTCGAGTAGTCAACAATGACCATGAACAAATACTTTGGTAATGAAGGTGATCAACCATTCATACTTGATAAACATATGCAATGTACACTAAGTGCGAATCAATAATCATAGATGTGGAATAATTATCAATAATTAAACCACTAGCATCTGAATATTTATTAACTCGTGTTTGTGTTAGAAAACTTGCTTGTACAGTTGATTACCGCTAAGCAATCTAATTTAATCTCTTATGAAAGACCTATCATTATTTAATAATATTAAAATCATTTACTAATATTATTAATTATTTAATAATATTTTAATCATTATCTAATATTATTAATCATGTAATAATATTTTACTTGTTTCATAAATAATAAAGGTCTCACACATTTTAAGATGCAAATATTTTATATCTTAAAGCTTAAACCATTTATATTCCTTTTAGAAATATCATTTACCTTTACTCACAAATTTGAGGTTTAAACAACTAATACATAGCTTTTATAGTTAAACTCAATTTACTATATTTTTTTAATTTAAATATATTTTATTTATTTTTTTATCATTTTGTACGTTCGTGAGTCAACACGATCCATTACCTCATATACAAATATTTTATCCTGCTAGCACATTCGCTTTATTTTTCGTTTTACAAATATTTGCAATTTTGCTTTATATATATATATATATATATATATATATATATATATATATATATATATATATATATTCTGCTACATAAATCTCAAATTTGAAAAACCACATTTTGAACACCGAAAACCTCAAAATATCATTTTTATGATTAATACAATTTTTCAAAGATTTTACATTCTTCGTTGCACCACAAAATAATTTTATAAGCAACTATATATTTTTTTTATTTTACTTAAATATGTAATTTATATTTATTACATATTTTTATTGCTTTATTTATGTCCGAAATGATGTTTCTCGGCAAAAAATATCAATTATAGTCAAATCTCGCCCCATAAGACTTTATTATATTTATTATGACTTATTATTTTGTCGGAACGCGATTCAGAACGTCAAACGTCAAAGTCGTTCGATGCGCCAACGCTCGGTGTTCACTCAAATTTTATTTCAGACATGAATGTTCGCTCATTTTTAATTTTCAAATCCTTAGTCATATAATAGTGAAATTTTGGGCATGTTATAGACCTAATGTCATAGTATTTTAAAAAAAATTCACACTGCAAAAATGGACCACGGAAGCTCATCAAAACAGTGAGCAAAACGGACGTCAAGCAACAGTTAGCACAACAGTAGACGACAAAGCCTTGACAAGACTTTCGTGACGATTCTTTGCTTTGCTTTACTGTTAACGCCTCGACGCAATTGACCGTCATGCGATTTTCTCACGCATTACTTGTAACTCCGATTAATCTGATTTTTGGCTATGTTATACATGGCATACCAAAGTATTTTTAAAAAATATCACCCAGTAATTTTGGACTTCTTAGACAGCCTAAAACAGGCCCCAAAAATGTCCACTCACTACAGTTTTCATCTTTTTCCCATATTTACCTTATTTTGCTAGAACAGTCATAACGTTTTCGTTTTAAAACATTTTTAGGCGATTCCTGAACCCACGTGAAGCTAAATTCCGGGACTGCAACTCTTTTGTACAGAGTTTTTTTCCAGATTCCGAACATATCAGCCCAAAAATTCGTGCAAAGGGAATGAACCGAAATGAGTTTTCCAATTTTGACTTGGCTATTTTAAAATGACATAACTCTTTCCTCCGAAGTCAAATTTAGTTCGTTCCAGAGTCAATGGAAAGCTTATTCAGTGTATTACAACATACCAAAAGCCCAAAAGTTTCTGGAACATCTAACTAACCCCCAAATTACCTTTTTAGGGTAGCAGCTTTCTAGTTTTTTTTCTTTCTTTGTTTAAGCTTGTTAACACCTACAATAGTTAGACCCATATAAAACACCATAAACCATGTAGATCTATGGTTTTTATGTTTAGAATCATTAAATCTTTATTTCATCAAACTATTAATAAAATTGAATAAAGTTTAGGGTGTTATACCTTTAGGGTTCCATTCCTCTTGATTTCCTCTTCTTTTTCTCCTTCCATGGCTATCTATATCTCTCTATCTCTCTCTTCTTCTCTCTAATGGTTGCCGAAGCCCTCTTGCTTCTCTCTCTCTTTCTTATTTTCTCACTCTCTTATCTCTTCCATATCTCTCATTTTCTCTTTCCTCTTTACTTATAATATTGGCAACATATTAAGTCTTACTAAGAGTGAGACACATAAGCAAAAATAAATATATCCCATGTGCCTAAAATCTATGCCAAATCCAACCAAATGATCCCCCCCTTTGCTCCATCTTTTATTATTATTATTATTAGCTTAATTTAACTAATTTATTTCCTAGAAAGTCCATAATTTGTTTGGGCTAAAAATTTTGGGCCACTTGATTTATTGCTTGGGCTCTTAATAACTTGCCTGGGCCATGGAAATATTATGGGTCCAATACATTTAGTTTACATAAACCTATATATTAAATTAGAGTTTCTAGTCCACTTGTTTTTGACTTTAAATAATTAATTCAACTATTCTTTTAATACTTTTGTTTAAGTAATTTAATTACACAATCTTAGTAACTTAATTTAATTAAATAAGTTACTACATAAATTTTCTTAAACTATTTTACCTCATTAAATCATATAATTTATATAACTCATCTTTGATATATAAATTAATAAACATATCATAACATATATAAATTACATATTTATTTTACAATTGTAAAATAAATATGCTACACATAATTTCTTATGTAAATACAATTATTTACATACCCATGATATTATAATGTAATATCTTTACCTCATTATCATAAATTCAAGGATAAATTCAATTAAGAATTTATTTACTTTCTTAAGATATACGATAAATATAATATCTTTCCTTTATTGAAATAATTTTATATAAGAATTTATTCTAATACTCTTTGTAAAAGTATATATAAATATTATATATATGCTTAAACCGCCTCTTTTTGCTTCATTACACAAAAATTGTTCCCCAACAATTTATTTCCTCACATATATATATATATATATATATATATATATATATATATATATATATATATATATATAAAACTCCCAATTACAAGTTACACCAAACATGTATACATCACATATATAAAATAATTTATACTTTTATTTTCTCACATTATAAATTATTTATATCAATTTATTTACATATAGCAAATATAATTTAATATATTTATAATATTATGCAAACATACATATTCTTCATAATTCATAAAATAATTTATATATTCATATATTAGACTAGACATTTAATTTAATGTCTATTAAACCTTTTAATACGGTTTGCTACATTCAATAAGCCTTTTTCAATTGGCTTGTCATATGTATTATTTTGACTTGCCATAATCATAATCTCTTTTTAGGTTTTGAATTTTGTAACCCATATATATTATTACATAATTTGTTTCAAATATTAAACCATATAGGTTTTTCTTAGAAATTTTAAATTATTCCTCTTTTCCATGTCTAGGTTTTAAACTTTAACCTTTAATTTAATTATTCAATATCTTCTAAATTTTTGGGTTGTCACATAGACCTCAGGGATGGAACTACCTGGTCTCCCCGCACAAATGGGAGAAAAACCAGCGGCCATTTATCTTACGGTTGAATCCTCAAAGAGAAACATCAATCCATGAGAGATGGAACTACCTGTTCTCCTCCATACATGGGAGTACCGGCGACCATCTATGGTATGGTCAACCTCAGATAGCAAAGCCAAAATCCTCTCCACAACCACATTCAGAAACCAGTCCAATGAAACCAAATATATGAGGAACACAAAGATCAATGATCCATTCTGAAAGATCCTGAGACATCTGAATGTCTATCCACCAAGGAGGAGTTCAAAATACATCGAGATCGCCAGTGGATAAGCGAGCCATAAAGTCCAACATGGCATCCCTCATTAATGAATGCGCTCATCTCTACAATAATGTCAATAGTATGAGATCTAAGAGTAGTACTATCTGTAGTGGCAACATCTCGGGTAGCTATAGCCTCATCCCGCTCAACAACAATGGTATCCCTGTGAGCCAGAGCATCATCTGTAAGAACCGTGAATTTCATGTCTAACATTCCAGAATTTTAATTGTAATATTAAATATTTATTGAATTATATAAATATTTAATGGATGTATTTATCATTGAATAAATAGTTGTTTAATTGGTTTGATTTTATTTGGTTAATTATTGGTGTTGCGTTATGTGATTAAATGATTTAATTAATTAATTGTTATTTGGATTAATTAAATTAAATATGAAAGCTTGATTAAATATAGTGTGACAAATAACTATATTATAAGTAGTTATTAAAATAAATTAAAGTAGTTTTAATTTAGTTTATCCAAACAAGGTTCAAGAATATTAATTCTTTAATTTTAAATGGTTTGCCAAACAAAGCCCTGTGACTTTTGGAATTCTTTTTAATTTTAAATTATATAAATAAAATAAATAAATAAAATAATAAATATAATATATTTATATTATATACGTTAGTTAGTAAATGAAATAGCAATTAGTATTATTAAGGGTTATCGGTTTTATTTCTTACGCTTGTATACCAGTTGGTTTTCTTTTACGCATTCTATTTCCCAAGTTTGAGAGTACTGAGTTTTGTGAGAGTTGAGAGAATTTGAGAGAGAATAATTTCAGACCATTTGCAGTGTTTAACAAAAAGGATTGCAAGCAATTTGAAGGTACTTCTTATACAACCTTAATATATATGTATATGTCTACATATGTGAAGCAAAATTTCATGTACTCTGTGAAATCAAATTTGTTGAATTGTTGCTATACAATGATGTAATTGTCTTTATATATGTTGTGATGGTTGAGATTGTATGTAGACAAGAGTTTGCATGCTAATATTGGGATAACAATAAAAGAAAATAATGACAGTGTTTGTGTTCTTCATATGGCTTGGGTAATTGTCAATTTTAGTGGCCAATTCGGATGTTAAACTGTAAATTGAGTCTGGTATATGTTAGTTCATTAAAAAAAGAGCATAACGTAATTTGAATGAAGTGATTTGGCCAAGTATTGAGGTCACAATGTTGATTCTTGGGATGAATATCAAAAATGGAGTTTTATATGAAAAACTTAGAATTTGATAAATTAAAATAGTTGGAAGTGTTGTTAAATTGTTTTAATTGATGGAAAATGTTAGCAATCATGTTTATGATATTGTTATATTTAGCTTACGTGTTAATTTCACTGTTTCGTGGATGAAATTCGTGTCAGTTGGGCTAAAAATAAGAATCGCTCATCTTTGAGTTCGCCTCATCATCATGCACCAACAGTAATTTACTACTAATGCCAAGGCTAAAATCATTAGTTGTTGTTGTGTGTGGCGAATCACTAGCCACATCGATATGAAGCAAGAGCGACTCTTCATTCTACTGCAGACCTTAGAAACCTTACCACTTGGTCTAAAGTTATAGTTAAGGGTCATACACGTAGTAAGAAGGTTAAAACAAAACTATGATATCTAATCGATAAATTCAAAGCTTAAATGATTACTAAGTGCTGAATGTGGTATATTAAGACTTAGTGAGCATGATGAATAATAAACATGTGTTGTGAAGGCTAACACTTATAATTTCTAATATTTGCATGGTATCTTAAGACTTGTGCTAATATAGCAAGTTTAGCTAGTAATGCGGGTTATATTGAAAAATGAATATTAGTATGTCTAATAGATATTGTGGTTTTAATACTGTGTATAGGTGAACGTGAGTTTTAATATTTTAGCTTACACTCGAGGCAAGTTTTCTAACTCTACACTTTCGTTGAGTTAGTTCCATTATTACATTGTGTAACTTCATTCTTTTGATTGAGAAAGTTTCTAAACCTATCTTTTTACATTGAGTAAGTTTCTTGTATCTAGTTATTTACGATGATGCAAGTTCTAAAATCTCATCTATTACATTGAGCATATTTTAATTCTAAATTATTGGAATTCTAATCATTGTTGACTTACTCTAACTGGTTTTTAGTTAAACAAGTTTCTTTTGTTTATTCTTTATTGATAAATGTTTCTTGAACTTTAATTCCTTGTGTTGAATGGTTCAATCACTTTGTATATTTTATTACCATGTGGATTAAGCATTGTTTCCAGCTTGCTATGAACTAATTCATGTTCGGTAACTAAAATTCTAATTTGACAAGATTATAGACCTAGCTTATTACTGTTCAAGCCAAGGTTTATCATTTCTTTACTTTGCTCAATACTTATGCTCTCTAGTCATTTCAAGCATGAGTCTAGAATATAGTCAGTTCACCTATGATTCTCAAATGTTCTATGTTATGTTTTTATTAAACAACTATTGTGTTATCAAGCATTGTTGATTCAACTAGTTCCATAGTTGATGATCGTTAAACTTAAAATTACCCTTGAAAGCTTATCCAAACCAAACTATCTTTGGTGCGGACTTGTACTCTAAATACTGAGATGAACAACCCTATTTTAGGGGTTTACGCTTAGTGTTGAAATGGTTGTGCACAATACATTGTACGAAGGATTGATCCCCCTAAGTACGTGGAGTCCTTATAGTCATATGACTGTTAAAGTTAAAGTTAAAAGATTACTTATAACTGTGGACATGGTTCGTGGTCATTAGACCCTCAGTAGTATGTTTCAGAATGTTAATAGAACATATCATTCAGTTCTATTGAACCTATTATTTGGCAAATGTTGTAATGTTAATAGAACATATCATTCAGTTCTATTGAGCCTATTATTTGGCAAATGTTGTAAATTTATTTATTCTTATTTCAAGTGAGCTTTGTTTGCTCACTCTTTCATATTTATATACTTATTGCAGCTATGGTTGAGAAGGTAAATAAACCTACAACTAGCAATGGAAAGGGAAAAATGTACAAGTGATGAAGACTTGTAATTTTGTTTTATCATTATGATGATAGACTTTTAATAATGATGTGATGTAATAATTTAATTTCTGCATTTGAATGATTGTAATTAAAGCTTAGATAACCTGGGAGATAATTTTATTAATGTAATCCTGTATCGGCAGGTTTTATTATTCAATTATATTATGATTGGGTAGTTAGATATGAATGTTTTGATTAAGTGAACACCAAATCTTGTGGAAAGGAAGTATCGGGATTTGAGAGTGTCACAAGTTGGTATCAAAGCTTTAGGTTATGAACCTTAGGTAGGGAAAAGCCTTAGGAAGTAACCTTTTAAAAGATAGTGGTGATAAACTCTTATCGAGTTTTAAGGAAGAAGTAATAAAACACTTATCTGTTTATGTGTTTATAACTTATGTGCTCGTGAGTGTCGATTAGTAATGATTAATAATTAAAACTTAAAATTTTGTTGTCAGGATGACTAATGTCAGAGAATCCAGTAAGGCTAGGGAGGAGAGACCTCGGATGCCTATATAGAGGAGGAGCCTCGCGACATTCAGGTTGATTGGGAACGACTACTGCCACGGGAGTCAGCCCCGTTGGTCACAGTGGTTGAAGATGAGGATGATGATGTAGAGATGGATGAGGAGGATCCCGTTGAGTTTTCACATGAGAACGAGGATGATGAGGAAGAAGAGACTCCACTAACCTCGATAGCTGCTCGTATGTATGATGAAGTCTACGACCGTAACGTGGAACTTCAGGATACAGTTGAGGAATTGCAAGAGATAGTAGCTGAACAACATACTTCAATGACACAGAAAGATGATGAGATCCAGGATCGTGAGGAATGACTGACTAATGTCAAGGAGAAGCTAGTACACACCGAAGGAGAGAAAAAACAATTGATCGAGGTAATCGCAGAACTGAAGAACAAACTGAAGGAAGAAGCTACTATGAGAGCAAGAGCTGAAGACACATACGAAGAAGATTTTCAACGAACTGGAATAGCAGCGAGAGACGCACAGGCAAAGAGGATGAAGATGGAGGAGATGGATAAAGTATTCAACACCATGATCAATCGAGCTCAAGATCGGGTCATGAGATATCCTATTCAGTTCGAGATATTGCCATCATATGTGTTCGATCGTAGAATAATGTTCTAGATCATAGAGGAAGAACGTAGTAAGGCTAAGCAGTATCTTAGTAGAACATCGTAGTTGTTAGGCGATGAATAAAATGTTAAATAAATTGTAAATCCCAAGTGCTATAAAACCTATGAGATATGATGATGATGTTGTCCTAAAACTTTTGTAGTTCAGGAAAGTAATGTAAATAACAGTGATGCGATTGTTTTATATTTTCAAAGAGATTATGAATAAATAAAAGTTGTTATTTTATTCAAAGTGTTACGTGGTTATGTGATTATTTCTTTTGTGGAGGAAAGTTAAGTAGAAATTACTTAAAGGAGTTGAATAAAAATCTAATGAGTATATTTTTAATAGAAAATGCCTCCCAAACGTCAACCACCATGACAGAGAACCACTGAAGGAACCAATAACGACAATGTTGATGCTAACCCCGTTCAACATCGAGTGACGCTACTGACATGAGCATTGCAGAATCAACCACAGAACTAAGGAACAACGTTTAAGGATTTTAAGGCAGTTGGACCATCTGAATTCCGTGGGTCCATGAATCCAGTCGAAGCATAAACCTGGATTTTTGAGATAGAAAAGGTGTTCGATGTCGCTAGGGTAGGGGAAGATTAGAAGACTACTTTAGCAACATTCATGTTGAAAGCAGAAGCTAGTTATTGGTGGTAAGCCAATAAAACTCGTGAAGGGCCAGGGGTGATGGCCTGGGATAGGTTTAAGGAATTATTCTTTGAGACCTATTTCCTAGAGAGTTGGAAGAGTCACCTAGAAGTGCAATTTTTTGGAACTAAAGTAGGGAACGATGATGGTGTCTGAATATGCCGCTAAATTAAAACGAGTTGGAAAGGTTTGCGCCGTATCAAGTCAGTACGGACGAGCGCAAGGCGAAGAGATTTGAACAGGGACTGAAGCCCTGGTTGTATAGTAGGGTTTCCCTGTTCCAGTTGAAGACTTTCGTAGCAGTGATGGAGAAAGCAATACTCGCTGAAGGTGGAGGCGAGGCAGTGAAAAAGTTCAATCAAGAACATAAGAAAAAGAAGAATGAGGTGGAGATTAAGAATGGAGGTGGTAGTTGTGGAAACAACAATGTTAGTTCCCACTTGGCACAATAGTTATCTAGAAAGGGGGGGGGGGGGGTTAAATAGATATTTAAAAAATCTTTTCGTTTTAAACTTGTTCTTTAATGACGATTAAAACTTTGTGGAATTTATGTTTGTTTTAATCTTCTTTACAAAACAGTGGAGTTATGAGAGTGAGGCAGTTATAGCAGTTATGGCAGATATAGCAGTTATAGTATGAATGTAAAAGACATAGTCGTTTTTAAGTGGTTTAGAGCACTTAAAGCTCCTAGTCCACTCTTCTACTCAACAAGTAGGATATCCACTAAAGATGTCATTTATAACTTCTGAATCACACAGATTCCTTCTAGATCAGTAGTCTAGGAACTTCTTAGTTCACTCTTGAACTCTTCAAGTCCAGCAGACTTGGCTCTCTTACAGTTCACTTAGAAATCTTCAAGTCCAGCAGACTTGGTACTCTTCTTTAGTTGGTTGATAGATGTTGAGTTCTTGATGGTTGCTATTCATTTGCTGTTTAAGCACTTGTTCGAAAGAACTGAGTAGCTTGAGTAAGCTTTGCAAATTCTCAGATTGTAGAGTTGAGCTTGAGAGCTGTTCATATTGTTTGTTCAATGCTTGCTTGATTCTCTCTCATCTGTCTAATTTGCATATATGTGATCTTGAAAACTATCCGTTGGATCCATCCGTTGAGGCATTAAATGCATTTGACTTTTCTGATCTTTGATGGAGACATTTCTGCACATCTTCTAAAACTACATTCTGGCCCACTAACACAACAGACTACTTTCTCACCTAACACCTGAAAAGATGTTTTGCCCCTTACCAATGGTACTTTCCTTAGCTTCTTCAATATGCTTCTTTGTTGCATACTAAGGATATTTCATATTACTTTGGGACTGATGAGTACTGCAACGTCTAGAATCCATTCCTCATATGTTGGAATCTGTCTTCACACATATCATGAGGCTCAATGTTTTCTGACATAAGACAGATGATGCTCGACGATTTATATTATGATACTCTACGATTCAGATCGTAGTGACATGTCGCCTTGGTGTTTGATCTGATGCTATCAGCCGAGAGCACTACGATTTCTCTTAATACTTTGCACACTACGATCTTTACTTGCAAGGTTCTAACTTCATGTTTCTGAGAGCACACTACTGAACGTTGACTTGTAAACTCTACATTTCCTTCAGCATACTACGATTGTTGAGTTGGTTCGGCAAACGTTGGAACCACTTTACGATTTCCAAAGAGATCCTTCAAGGCAGGCACACTACGATCTTTGAAGCTCTACGTTTCTACCTTGACTTCTGCAATGTTGATCAGATTGATACACTAAGATTTCTTTGAAGCCTATCTATTACATCTCAAGATCAACCTAACAGCTTTAATCTTTCTATCTATACATTCCATTACAGAATGCTACACGTTAAGAGCTTAGATCAACCTAATAAATTTGATCTATCACTAAGTCCTTGTACATATATTACTTGGAAGGACTTCACAAATAATCATGAGAATATACATTAAAACATCAAATCATAATATGCATTCTCCCAACAATCTCCCCCTATTTGATGTTGACATAACTAAGGAGATTTGTTGTCATGATTATTAGTGACTAGATGCATTTTTGCAGGATATTTAAACATGACTTAGTATTTTAGTGAGTAGCTGAAATATCTAGAGAATAAGTATGAATTTATTGATGTTAAAGAGATATTGCAGTTTTAGCTTTACATCAATAAGAATTAAAGTTTACACTTATCTCTATTTCTCTGTCCTTTTTCGTGGAGATGGGTTGGCATACTCCTCAGCCCTTCTTTTCCTGCTAGCTTCATCTCTTCTAGCAAGTTCTTCTAGCTCAGTCAGACTTACTATCGGGTAGTGATCATGCCTATTCATGAATGCTGGATCTCCAATTGGCATTCTTAGGCCCTTGGTGGTCACATTTGGTGAGCTGGTATTTGGCCCTTGACTTCTTAAATGCTGAGCCATCAAGACTTCCTGCTGATCAGATTGTTGAGTCTGATTGCTTGATCATGGAGTCTGTTGGTGGAACTGTTTTGCAGGAGGGCTTCGTGAAAATTGTCATCTTCCCCTTTCTTGGTTTCCTTGACCTCCTCTGCCTCTACCTTTCCCTTCATGTCCCCTTGAGCTCCTTTCCCTTTACTCTCCCCCTTTCTGTCAGCATCAAGGGTTCGAATGTCTGCAGAAAGTCGATTCACTCCTTGGACAAGTTCGTTTAGTTGGCTTTGTGTCTGAGCAATATCTTCTCGACTTTCCTTGATCTGTTTTTCAGATCTAGCTTCTTTGTTTCGGAGGGCAGTGAGAACAATGTCATTCTGTCGTTCCTGATTGACATAAGATTTCTGGAATTCTTGAACTGAGGCTTTCAAGTTGATGAAGTTCTCCAGTATAAGTTTATTTTGAACTTCTTGATTTTTCTGCATTTCAAGAACAGCCTCTCTTTGCTTGGTTTCTATCTGGAAGTGAATCTCATCTCTCTCCTTCATGCTCTTAAGAATTTCTTGGGTAATTTCCCTCAGCTTCTTTGTAAGCTCAGCATTCATAGTGCCAGGAAAATTATTTACAACTGTGATCATTTGATTCAGCCGGATATGAATGAGGCCAGGGTGAGATTCCAGGCTTTCTTCTATCTTCTTGACCATGTCCTTGGTTGCTTCCTTCAAGTCATCCTTTGTGGGCAGATTTGGGAGAGTATCATCGATTTGAGGATTGTTGAATGGAGGGGATTCTTTTTGAGACTGATCTTGCATGGAATAGAGAGCAAGATCAAGACTAAAATAGTCATTTGAGGAGGAGGATGGTATGTCTGATGGAGGGGCCTGAGTTTCAATGTTTGGACTATGGGGCTCTACAATTTCTATTTGGGACTCTACGACTAGGCTAGAGTTATGGATCGTAGAGATGGTGGTTTGTGGGAGCAAAATAAAGTTGGCTGCATTTGGTTCCTCAGTTACAGAATTTTGGGATTCTGCAACTGGAAATTGATTTACTGGATTAAGAATCACTTCCAACCATCGAGGGAATTCATAGAATTGACTAAATGATGATGATGGCAAGTGATTAACTCTGAAAAGAGTAGGGATAGATAGTACCTCAAGTTTACCCTTTGAGGAGGAGTTGTTGGTAATTAACTTCTTGGCAAAGTTAAAACTCCCTGGGAAGCCATTAGTCAGTACTGAGATGGCCGGGTACTCTTTGAAACTCCAGAACATGTGATCCCAAGAGTTTGGAATTTGGGCTTGATGGTATGGCATCATGGGTAAGTATGAGAACATCTGATTGTATAGATAGCTTCTATACCCATCTCTGCCTACACCAGTGATCTGAAGATCATCATCATCATCTTCTTCTTCTCTTTCTTCGTTGGAGGACTCCATTATCTAAATGGGCTCTTGATGATTTTTCACTGGTTCCTATTCATTTCTGGCAGGGACATCCTCTTCTGCCATGGAGATATCTTGAGGCTCCCCCTCAACTTGATCATCTTCTTGTAAGCTCATAAACTCCCCCTCAAGTGGAGCATCTTCTTGAGCTTCAGGCATCTCCCCCTCAGCTGGTGTATTCTCTATCATGAGAATTTCAGGGATCTCCCCCTCAGCTGGAGCATTATCCACTTGACTTGCTCTGGATATTTCCTTCTTAGCAACCATACTCTTTGCTTCCTTCTTGAGCACCTTTTTATTTTCAAGAATGTACTTTTTAACCAGCTTTTTTTTTGATTTGCTAGGTTTAGCCACAGCTTCAGGACTTTCTTGATTCTCAGTTTTGTCCTGTTCAACAGCCACAATGCTTGAGCCAGCTACTTCCTTGCTTGCAATGCTCGGTCTGGTCTCTACGAACAGTAGAGACTCTACGATTGAGGTGACTGATGCCCTTTTGGACTTATGACCAACTTTATTTTTCTTTAGGATCTGGGATATGGTAGCCTGATCCTCATCTGCTTCATCTTGTTGCTGCTTTCTCCTTAGCATCCTCAGAGTCTCTATATCAGAGGACTCTCTTAGTATATCGATGGTAGATCCTTGAGGCTCTTCCACCAGTCTAGCTCTTAGCTTCCTCTTGCCCTTGCTTTTTCTGGTAAGGACAGAGGGTTCTTCTTTGTTGATTTCTTCTTCTTCTTCAATCTCCCTAACCACATACATGTTATCTAGAAGGCCTGAGTTCTTCAGATCCCCAGTTCTTCCACTAGATTCTGTCATCATTCTAACATACTCAGCTGGCTTTCTCTTCCAATTTTCAAACAACTGTTGGGTCATTCACCTATTTGGGTTGATAGCCTCTCCTTCTTCATCCCCAATTTTGTCACCCAGGGCAGACTATAGAATGATGCTTATGAATCTCCCATATAGCATCTTATGAGGGCTTTTTAATTTCTTAGAGTTGACCATCCACTTACCAATCCATTCGAGCAATAGGGCTCCATAGTTGAGTTGTATACCATAATACATGGCCGTCATGAGCTTTAGTTGTACTTCGTTGATAGAGTCATGACTTGAGCTCTTGCAGCATATACATTTCCCAATAATATCAGCCAAAAATCCGTACCTCTGTGGGAACTCCTTCTTCTTGTACCCTTTCATAGAGGGGTTTTTCTTGTGATGCATTCTTCTTAGTCCCTCTTGGAAATCTACGCTATCTATGACTGGATGCCCTTCATTTTTGAGACCTAGGGCAAGATTGATGTCTTCTGCCTTCAGTCTGATTGCTACTTCCCTTACTTTTGTAGTGATGGTGTCTTTTTCAAGCACACCATTTTTGTAGAAATCTTTTACCAACATGGGGTATATCACATTGTTCGCACTTTTAAAGCCTCTTGAGACTCGCCTTTCTTCAAGAAGGCCGTAGTCTTGTGGAACTTGGGTTGAGCTGTTTTAAATTCGTTAAAATAGAGTCAGTAGCCTGAGATAACAATGGATGAGGCCATTGATTTTTTAACTGGAAGTGAGATTCGACTGAGCTTTCTTTAGAGTTAGGATTTTTACTTTGAGAGAGGATGGGAGAGAGATAATCTTTTGAACTTCAGATTTCAAAAATACGATTTAACTTCCCTCTCTTCTTTTTCGCTTAGTGGGACAGGTTTTGACTTTTTCTTAGCTCTCCGATTTTGATTGATAAGGATTATAATAATTTGCCCTTGGCTCCATTAGAGCTGAGGTGTCCTTAGGGAGGACTACGATCGTTGAGGTAGTTTAGTGATCATTGAGTGCTTTGACTTTGTCGAGTCTGAGCTACGATCGTCGAGTCTATTCATCAACCGTCGTGTCTGATCTACGATCGTCTAGTTTGAGCATCATTCGTCGTGTCTGATCTACGATCGTCGAGTCTGACCTGATCCTTGTGATGAGTTTTTTTGATAAAGCATTCTTTTTAAGGCAACTCAGGAAGGGCCAACCTCTTGGAGTGAGTCAAGGATTAGGTTTGTTCTTGAGACGTTTATCAGAAAGATTTCTTTATTTTGAAGCTTATCATCACAGGGTGTACTCTTGCTTTATTGATGAGGCTTTTGTCATCGTTGAGACTACTCTACGATGGTTGAGTCTTTGCTACAATCGTTGAGGTGGTTTTGTCTCTCCAGCTCTACGATCGTGGACTTCCCTTGATAATGTCTACGATTTTGAGTTCAGCCTTTGTATCTGTTATGGTTAGCACAATCTAGAGTATATATTTTATGGTTGAAGATTTAGCATGCCTAGCTCACTTATTAACTTATTAAATCTGGATTCATCTAGAGGTTTTGTAAAAACATCAGCAATTTGATTTTCAGTAGGGATATATTGTAAAGATATAGTTCCATTTTGCACATGATCCCTGATGAAGTGATACCTTATTTCTATATGCTTAGTCCTAGAATGCATAACAGGATTATGAGTTATTGTTATGGTACTTGTGTTATCACAGTGAATGGGAATAGATTTGAAATCAAACCCATAGTCAGCTAGCTGATTTTTCATCCTTAGAATCTGAGCACAGCAGCTGCCAGCAGCAATGTATTCATCTTCTGCAGTTGAAGTAGATACTGAGTTTTGCTTTTTGCTAAACTAGGACACCAGTCTGTTTCCTAGCAATTGACAGGTGCCACTAGTACTCTTTCTATCTATTTTGCATCCTGCAAAATCAACATCTGTGTATCCTGTTAGTTCAAATGAGGATTCCTTGGGGGTACCGAAGCCCCAAGTAAGGTGTACCTTTGAGATACCTGAAGATCCTCTTTACGGCAGATAAATATGACTCTTTGGGGTTAGCCTAAAATCTAGCACATATGCATGTTGCAAACATTATGTCTGGTCTATTGGCAGTTAGGTATAAAAGAGAACCTATCATACCTCTATATTGAGTTATATCAATACTTTTACCCTTTTCATCTTTGTCAAGCTTGGTTGCAGGAGCAATTGGTGTTTTCATGGGAGAGGCTGATTCCATGCCATACTTCTTGAGTAAGTCTTTGATGTACTTGGCTTGGTTTATGAAAATTCCTTCATCAGTTTGCTTTACTTGCAGTCCAAGGAAGAAATTCAGCTCACCCATCATGCTCATTTCAAACTTGCTCTGCATCAGCCTAGAGAATCTCTTACATAACTTTTCGTTATTAGAACCAAAAATAATATCATCAATATATATTTGAACTAATAAGACTTTGTCTTTATGCTTTCTAAGAAATAGTGTTGTTTCTACTCTACCTCTAGTGAACCCATTTTCAATTAAGAAGTTAGTTAGTGTTTCATACCATGCTCTAGGTGCTTGTTTAAGACCATATAAGGATTTCTCTAATCTATACACATAATTGGAAAGAGATGGATTGATGAAACCTGGAGGTTGCTCTACATAGACTTCTTCTTGAAGTTCTCAATTTAGGAATGCACTTTTGACATCCATTTGAAAGACTTTGAACTTCATGTGAACAGCAAAGGCAAGGAAGATTCTGATTGCTTCTAGTCTGGCAACAGGTGCAAATGTCTCATCGTAGTCAATGCCTTCTTCTTGAGAATAGCCCTTTGCCACTAATCTTGCCTTATTCCTGGTTATAACTCCATCTTCATCCATTTTGTTTCTGAAGACCCACTTGGTTCCAATGACAGGATGACTCTTTGGTCTTGGTACCAATCTCCATACTTTGCTTTGTTCAAATTGGTTGAGTTCTTCCTGCATGGCTTCTATCCAACTGGAGTCTTCCATAGCATCCTCTATCTTCTTTTGTTCTATTTGTGATAGGAAGCTTAGATAAAAGCATTCATTTTGAGTAGTAGCTCTTGTTTTGACTCTTACACTCGGATCTGCAATGATTAGATCCTGAGTGTGATCTCTGGCCCATCTGTTACCGGTTGGGACATCTGTCCTGATGCCTTCTTGTCTTAAGTCTTCAAGATCTATTTCTTCTTCTTGGTGTGGAGGTTCACTATCTTGCATAGATCTCTCTACGATGTCATTTTGTTGCTCGACGATTTCACTGTTTGGCACTACGATCGTGGTGTTGGGCTCAACGATTTCATTCATAGTGTCTGCACTATCGGTCGTAGTGTCTTGAAGCACTGTGTTATCTGAGTCTATTTCATCGAAGATGATATGAATTAAGACTTCAACACTCAGTGTCTTTTTGTTGAACACTCTGTAAGCCTTACTGTCTGTGGCATATCCAAGAAAGATTCCTTCGTTTGATTTAGGCTTAAATTTTGTCAGATACTGCTTTCCATTGTTGAGAATGTAGCATGCATAACCGAAAACATGAAAGTAGCTGACACTTGGCTTTCTTCCTTTCCACAGTTCGTAGGGCATCTTCTTGATAGTAGAGTGTATTAGTGATCTGTTCTGCGTGTAGCATGCAAGATTTAATGACTTCTTCGCCTGAAAGTATTCAGGCAGATGTGCTGCTGCAAGTAGAGTTCTTCCAGCCTCTATCAAAGTTCTGTTCTTTCTTCCAGCTACTCCATTTTGTTGAGGGGTTCGTGGAGCTGAAAAGTTATGACTGATTCCATTATCTGTGCAGAACTGGTCCATTTCCGAGAAGTCAAATTCTCTTCCATGATCAATCCTTATGGCCTTGATTTTCTCTCCTTTCTCGTTCATCACCAGTCAGAACATCTTGATCAATTGGGAACACGTTTCATCCTTTGAAGTTAGGAAGAATACCCATGTGAATCTGGTGTAGTCGTCGACTATAACTAGAGAGTATCTTTTTCCTCCAAGACTAGTTGTTGGAATTGGCCCAGATAGATCCATGTGAAGCAACTGCAGGGGCTTGTCGATAGAGTTGACAGCTTTGCTTTTGAATGAGCTTCTGGTTTGCTTTCCAAGATGACAGGCATTTCATGGCCTTTCTTTTACGAAGTTAAACTTAGGTAGGCCATCTATGAGATCTTTTGATGCTAGTTTGGACATGCTCTTGAAGTTTAAGTGAGACAACCGTCTATGCCATAGCTAGCTCATTTCTTCAGAAGCTTTTGCCAGAAAACATATTGTCTCATCTGAGCTTAGTTGACCAAGATCCACTGTGTAAACATTTCCTTCTCTTGTCCCGGTTAGCTTTACAGCAAATGTCTTCAAATCTCTAACTTGACATTGGTTGTTGAGGAATGTCACTTGATGACCCTTGTCGCAGAGTTGACTGATGCTTAGAAGGTTGTGTTGCAGACCTTCTACATATGCTACCTTGCTGAAAGATACTGCACCATTGCCAGCAGAGCCATATCCTATTTGTAAGACCCCAACTTATTATTAATGAAATTTAATTTATTATTTTGAAATAGTAAGGGTTGATTTGATTAATGTGGATAGTTAGGGGTAAAATACGCAAATATTTCAAAATAAGCAAGTGGTTATAAAATATTCATTGTTGTCGGGGAATATTCGTTTGGTCGTGGAATATTCTTGCTGTCGGGGAATTTTCTGACAAAAGGGCTATTTATTGTGAATTATTGAAGTTCCGAAGCTCCGAAATAATTGATTTTTGGAAGTTTAAATTATTTTAAATTAGAAAACGTTTTTCTTACTTTTTCTAGAAGGTGGCATGTGCTTATTGAAATGAAATCAGATTTCAAGAGTGGCGTGGGAATTTTGATATATATAATAATATTAAATTAAATTTTACGCTTTGGTGTTCTAAGCAATTTCCTATAAATAAGGTGCTTAGGTTAGAATTGAAAATTACACCGTAAAGTTTTCTCTCTATATTATCGAGCGTATTCTTGTGAGTATTTTGAGTATACTTTGAGTATTGCTATACGGTGCAAGTTCAAGTCATAGCCTATATCCGGTGTTTCAACTAGAAGTACTGTCTTTGTGAGGTAAATGTATTATTTTTTTTTCGTAATGATATTAATTCTTCAATATCATTATGCTGAAATATTGATCTGATGTTTTTATCAAATTTGGAACTTTTGGTGTCGGAGTTACTATTCACGTATTCTACTGCACTATTCACGATATCTGATACTATTCACGAATCATACAAGACTATTCATCGAAAAATAAAATTTTTCCTTTTCGTCCAAAATATCTATTCTGGATACTATCTTTGATTGTATCCATGTTTTGATCATTATTGAATTTTACACCACTATGATTATTTTTGAGGTATTTTTGGACATGGATAAAACAAAGTACGAATCCTTAATCCTTAATCCTTGTCATTTTGTTTCACTGGATTCGTTTCTTTAAAAATATGTTTCATCATCCTCAGTCTTAAATGATGATATTATTGAATATCTTTGGCCTGTAGTGCAAAGATGAATGATTTCTGAAGAATATCTTTGGCCCGTAGTGCAAAGATGAACAGGTGTTTAGATGAACATGACCAACTGATGAATATCTTTGGCCTATAGTGCAAAGAGGAATATTTGATTCCAGATATATATTGATTGATGTTATAGGATAAAAGATGAGCGATGAACTTTTAAATTCATACATAGAAGATAGTAGTTTGCATTCTCTACTTAACTCTTCTAATGAATTATTATTTTCATTGCGAATATTGATTTAAAATTTGTTGTCTATTGTATTCTATTATATTTTCCCTGTTGAAGACTAACGATAATTTGTTGTATATTATCTTAGTCATAATATTCTTCTTGGGCTAGTTGAGCTCACCCTTTTCCTTTTTGTTCCATTTTTCTTCTCGGGAGGCGAGAATATAGCGAGTACTGCAGTCCTGGGTATGGAATGAAAGTTCTAGAGAGAGTTGTTTAGTAGTCCTCACCATTTTGTAAAATAATGTATCAATAATTGTGATGAGGATTTATCCGAGTATAGATATTGTCTAGAAGATAATATTTGTATTCAAACTCACGCTTTTATTGTTGTAATAATAAAGTTGTTGTAGTTTCTATACCATGTATTGACAACTCGTAATGGGTGATGTATACCTATTTTGGGGGCGTCCACAGTTGGTATCGAGCTTAGGGATATGATCTCTGGCGGAGATCGGGGAATAGAACTAGGAGGGAGAGCGAATAAATCCTTCGCTAGTGTGTCCTACCTAAGCTTATTTGTTAGTTGGTCAAGATATAGGGATATTATGTGATATATTGATTTCCTTAATTAACCCTTGTTTTATGGCAAGTGTTGAGAATGTCGACCGAGAATATTAACAATGGAAATGAGGCCGTGTGAGGCGCTTTGTACTCACCAACGAGGAGAAGCGTGCAACAGTTTGGTAATGCTCCTCCCAGTGAACAACACCACCGAGAAGATGATGAACGAGGGGATGTTTAGAAGCTTTTTTTGCGATTCATGCAAAAATTAGACGAGGAGACTCGTGTTCAAAATACTGAGGAGGAAATGATAGCAATTCACGGGTTATCACAAACAAGCGATTCAAAGAGTTGGGACCACGAATTTAAGGGAAAGCCAGATCCGATCATGGCGGAAACATGGGTCAAGCAAATTACTAAGATATTCGATGTCTTGGGATGCGGAGGAGCAGAAGGTTCCATTCGCCACCTTTATGTTCCGTGGCGAAGCGGACTCTTGGTAGGAGTCTCGTGAAGCGTGCCCATCCGACCACACTTAGAATGTCTTGGGAGACGCGTTTGAAACTATTTAATAACAAATACTTTCACGAAAGTGTTCGTCATATGAAGGAAGTGGAGTTTATTAGATCGGAGCGAGAACAACATGACGGTGTCTCGAAGATGAGAGGCAAAGTTTGCGAGTTATCCGAGTTTGCACCTCATTTGGTGGAGAATGAGGAACGATGACGCGGATGTTTCTTAGTGGTTTGAAACACGACATACGTTAGTATCTCATTTCTCATAAATTTTCTCTCTATTCGGATGTTGTAAATGCAGGCTAAATTATTAGAAAGCGAGATAATGAGTACTACGGTCCGAGGGACCACAACCAGGATCATACTGGGAGATGGTAGTCAACAAAACAACGATAACCAAATGGAGAAAGAAAAAAGCGGACAAAAATGGTAACCACTCTGGTGGTAATCATAGCCATGAAAATAGAAGAAGCGAGTCGGGGAGAGATTTTAAAAAGAGGAGATTTAACAACGACCATGTGAAGAGCGATGTGTCGGTAGTAACCGTTCTAAGGGAGGAGAACGACCACCGGTCATATGCTATAAATGCGGAAAGAGGGACATATCGGTCAAAATCCCACAACAGTTCAAGGTATGCTATAATTGTCGAAAGGAAAGACATATCGCTTCGTGATTGTACTATAGCGAAACCTAGTTCAATGAGGACGGTGACTCAAAAGATCGTCCCGAGAAAAGTCAAAGTCAACAGTTCTCGGAAGAGCGTTTGTTGTGGTTGGTCAAAATGCGAGGAACCCAAACGAGGTGATCACGGGTAAGCTATTTATAAATTCTTGCGAAGTTTATACCTTACTTGATCTGGGGTGCTACTCATTCATTTATCTCTCCCTTGTGCTCAACGTTTAAACTTGACTCGGAGAAATTAGACTTTGACCTATCTATGGAAACTCAGTTAGGAGAAACTTTCATCACATCCACTGTTTATAAATCTTGTTTGATTCAAGTTGGCACCATCACCTTACCTGTTGACCTTATCTCTTTAAAGATACTTGCTTTTGATGTTATTTTAGGTATTGATTGGTTAACTACTCATCATGCCAAAATTGATTATTTTCGTAAGGTTGTTAGTTTTCATATTCCTAAACAACCTTTGTTGTATGCAATTCAAGCAACTAAACCATTAAAATCAATCAACGCCATATCTAATCATAAAGTTATTCGTTTATTGAAAAAGCGGATGTCAAGCTTTCTTAGCCCATGTTATGGATTTGAATAAAGACACGTCAAATTTGAATAATATTCTGTTGTTATTGACTTTCCCGACGTATTTCTGAAGAACTTCCCTTGCCTACCCCGAACGTGAAGTTGAATTCTTTATTGATCTTGAACTTTGGTACAAAGCCCATTTCTAAAACCCCATATCGAATGGCTCTATTGAACTTCGGGGAGTTAAAGGTCCAACTACGAGAATTGTTGGACATCGGTTTCATTCGTCCCCAGTACATCTCCTTGGGGTGCTCCTGTTTTATTCGTAAAGAAGAAAGAGCGGGAGTATGCGACTTTATATTGACTGACTATCGGAATTGAACCATGTCACCATCAAGAATAGGTATCCTCTACCTCGTATTGATGACCTGTTTGACCACCGGCAAGGGCACAATTTTTTCAAAGATCGATCTTCGCTCGGATATCATCAATGAAGATTAGAACTAAGGATATTCAAGACCCGCCTTTAGAACTCGATCTGGGCATTATGAATTCTTAGTCATGTCTTTCGGACCGACTAATGCTCCTGCGACTTTCATGGATATGATGAACCGAGTATTCAAGGAATATTTGGATCGATTCGTTGTTGTTTTTATTGATGACATCCTCATATATTCCAAAAGTCGTGAAGATTATGAGCACCATTTGAAGTCGGTACTCCAAATGCTTCGTGAAAACAAACTATATGCCAAATTGAAGAAATGCGAGTTACGGCGAGGAAGTAGCATTCCTTGGGCACGTGGTGTCGAAACATGGAGTATCTGTTGATCCGTGAAGATTGAAGCAATACAAAGTTAGGGAGCAACAAAATTCGGTGATCAAGTACATAGCTTTTTGGGCTTAATGGTTTTTATATCGGAGATTCGTGGAAGGGTTTTCTCGAATCGCTACTCCATTAACTTCAACTAACTTCGAAAGGATACAAAATTGCTTGGAGCGAAGAATGCGAGAAGAGTTTCCAAGAGCTTAAGAGGAGACTTATTTCGCTTTTGTTACTAACAATACCATCTGGTTCGGATGGATTTGTTATCTACAACGATGCTTCGAGCAAAGGGGTTAGGATGTGTTATCATGCAACATGGGAAAGTCATAGCCTATGCCTCGCGACAACTTAAAGAGTATGAAAGGAATTATCCTACTCATGATCTAGAGTTGGCAGCAGTCGTTTTCGCGCTAAAGATATGGAGGCACTATCTATATGGGGAGAAAGTGGAGATATATTCAAACCATAAAAAGCCTTAAATATTTCTTCACTCAAAAGAACTCAACATGCTACAATGACGTTGGCTCGAGCTATTGAAAGACTACGACCACACTATTCAATACCATCCCGGAAAAGCGAACGTGGTAGGTACGCGTTGAGTAGAAGATCATATCTGAGGAATGAGTGCGATGATGTCAAGTATACGATAGAGCCAACTTTAATAGAAAAAGTTAAGGTTGCTCGAGCCACCGCATCTTGAGCCGATGTGTATGAAGAAGAAAGTACAAGAAGGAGCTATTCCAGGAGCGAGAATTGATGAAGAAGGAATACTTCGAGTCCACTCTAGACTTTGTGTTCCTAACGACTCTGATTTGAAGTACAAGATTATGATGGAGGCACACAATACACCATTTGCAATCCATCTGGGAAGTACTAAAATGTATCATGATCTTTGACATACATTTTGGTGGAACAATATGAAGAGAGAGATTGCAAAGTTTATCTCGATGTGTTTAACTTGCCAACGTGTAAAGGCAGAGCATCTAGTACCTAAGGGTCCGTTGCAACCACTTGAGATTCCGAAATGGAAGTGGGAACACATTACCATGGATTTCGTTACGGGTCTTCCTACGGTTTCTCAAGGCATCAATGCTATTTGGGTTATTGTTGATAGATTAACCAAGTCTGCTCATTTCTTGCCGATACGGGAGACTTATTCCCTTGAACGTCTTGCTAGTATGTACGTGAATGAGATTGTGAGGTTGCATGGCATGCCAGTATCCATAGTTTCGGATCGTGACCCAAGATTCACTTCAAGATTTTGGGTTAGCTTGCAAAAAGCTATGGGCACGGATTTGCGATTTAGTTCGGCATACCATCCCCAAACAGACGGACAATCAGAGAGGACTATTCAAACTCTTGAAGATCTATTAAGACTCTGTGTCCTAGACTTCAAGGGCAATTGGGATAAGTATTTACCATTGGTGGATTTCTCCTACAACAACAGTTATCAAGCAAGTATAGGTGTGGCTCCATTTGAAGCATTATATGGACGAAAGTGTCGCTCTCCAATATGTTGGGATGAGGTGGGTGAAGCAACATTGTTGGGACCCGAGTTAGTACGTATGACTATCGAAAAGATCCAAATGATTCGACAACGTATACAAACGGCACAAGATAGACAAAAGAGTTATGCGGATCTTCATCGAAATGACGTGGAATTTAGTATAGGGGATCATGTATTGTTGCGAGTTGCTCCATGGAAGGGAGTTACAAGATTTGGGAAGAGAGGAAAGCTCAATCCACGATTTATTGGTCCATTTCAAATTCTTGACCGAGTAGGAAATGTAGCCTATAGACTTGCGTTACCTCCGAGTATGTCTCGTGTTCATAATGTGTTCCACATATCTGTATTTCGTAAATATGTGAAAGACCCGAACCACGTTATAGAGTTAGAACCGGACGAGATAGCCGAAGACTTAACGTATGAGGAGGTACACACAAGATCTTGGATAGGAAGGAGCATGTCCTACGCGGAAAGGTCATACCACAAGTTAAAGTTTTGTGGAGGAATCATGCTATAGAGAAATGACACGAGAATTGAAAGCGGAAATGAAAGCGAGGTATCCTCACCTTTTCGAAACACCAGGTACGTACGTCAATTTCGAGGACGAAATTTCATAAGGAGGGGAGGTTGTAAGACCCCAACTTATTATTAATGAAATTTAATTTATTATTTTGAAATAGTAAGGGTTGATTTGATTAATGTGGATAGTTAGAGGTAAAATACGCAAATATTTCAAAATAAGCAAGTGGTTATAAAATATTCATTGTTGTCGGGGAATATTCGTTTGGTGGTGGAATATTCTTGCTTTGTCGGGAATATTCGCTGCGACAGTAGCGATCTTTAATGGGCCCCATAACTGAAAGCGATTGGATGAAGAAAACGACAAATATAAGTTGTTTAAAAATAACAGTAGTAGTTATTCAAGTATTATCTTGTTAAAATACTCTTGGTTAAAACACAAGAAGATTTACGGTATTGCACCAATTATTGATTCTTACGTAAGAAGGCACTACTCGATAATGGTTACGATAATTCTTGATCGATATTTTATTTTATTGATTTAATAATTGCTTTGCGTTGATATTTTATATTATTGTTGTTTCAATAATTGTCATTACACAAGATTTTTCATTATCGAAGCAATAATTCATATTATCCTAATAATATTATTAGATAAAATTATTGGCAATGTTTAGAAAGTTACATGCACAAGGAGAGGTTTGGTCACCTAATTGCGTGCAAGAAGGAGAAATTCTTATTGGAAAGCCCCCTCTTTCCTGAGAACGGCCTGGTTGCCAATACTGTGATTCTATAATATTATTTGTGAATAATTAATTATTGATTTATATGATGAGAAAAATATTGATTTTATGTGGATATAGATGGAGAAAATTTTTAAAATGACAATTGTTGAAAATTAATATTTTATCTTTTACGATAAAATAATTCATTTAAATATATTATTTTAATAATATAATAATGGTGATATTTTTACAACGAATGTGGGATATATGAGTATCTGAGGTGGAAGAGTATTTTTGTTGTAATAAATGTTTAAAACATGTTAAACATGTCGGTGGACCCCATTTATTGATCGAAATTTGATTATAGCACAGAAAATCGTCGTCTGTTTGAGGATTTCGGTCAATTTTGTTTGGAATTTGGAAAAATTTTCTTACTGTAAAGTTGTAGAGAATTGAATTTTCTATGAAAAGCTGCCCAGATTCAAATTTTATAACAAAAGGGCTATTTATTTTGAATTATTGAAGTTCAAAGCTCAAAATAATTGATTTTTGGAAGTTTAAATTATTTTAAATTAGAAAACGTTTTTCTTACTTTTTCTAGAAGGTGGCATGTGCTTATTGAAATGAAATCAGATTTCAAGAGTGGCATAGGAATTTTGATATATATAATATTAAATTAAATTTTCTGCTTTGGTGTTCTAAGCAATTTCCAATAAATAGGGTCTTAGGTTAGAATTGAAAATTACACCGAAATCAAGTTTTCTCTCTCTATATCATCGGCGTATTCTTGTGAGTATTTTGAGTATACTTTGAGTATTGCTATCTCGGTGCAAGTTCAAGTCATAGCCTTTATGTCAGGTGTTTCAACTAAATCTTGTCTTTGTGAGGTAAGGGATATTTTTTTTTTCGTAATGATATTAATTCTTCAATATCATTATCTTTGAAATATTGATCGATGTTTTTATCAAATTTGGAACTTTTGGTGTCGGAGTTACTATTCACGTATATCACGGCCTTTATTCACGATACTCTGATCTTATTCACGAATCGGCACTATTCATCGAAAAATAAAATTTTTCCTTTTCGTCCAAAATATCTATTACGGATACTATCTTTGATTGTATCCATGTTTTGATCATTATTGAATTTTACACCACTATGATTATTTTTGAGGTATTTTTGGACATGGATAAAACAAAGTACGAATCCTTAATCCTTAATCCTTGTCATTTTGTTTCACTGGATTCGTTTCTTTAAAAATATTTTTCATCATCCTCAGTCTTAAATGATGATATTATTGAATATCTTTGGCCTGTAGTGCAAAGATGAATGATTTCTGAAGAATATCTTTGGCCGTAGTGCAAAGATGAACAGGTGTTTAGATGAACATGACCAACTGATGAATATCTTTGGCCTATAGTGCAAAGAGGAATATTTGATTCCAGATATATATTGATTGATGTTATAGGGATAAAAGATAGACGATGAACTTTTAAATTCATACATAGAAGATAGTAGTTTGCATTCTCTACTTAACTCTTCTAATGAATTATTATTTTCGCTGCGAATATTGATTTAAAATTTGTTGTCTATTGTATTCTATTAGATTTTTCCCTGTTGAAGACTAACGATAATTTGTTGTATATTATCTTAGTCATAATATTCTTTACTGGGCTAGTTGAGCTCACCCTTTTCCTTTTTGTTCCATTTTTCTTCTCAGGAGGCGAGAATATAGCGAGTACGAGTCGGGGTATGGAATGAAAGTTCTAGAGAGAGTTGTTTAGTAGTCCTCACCATTTTTGTAAAATAATGTATCAATAAATGTGATGAGGATTTATCTGAGTATAGATATTGTCTAGAAGATAATATTTGTATTCAAACTCACAGTTTTATTGTTGTAATAATAAAGTTGTAGTTGTTTCTGTACCATGTATTGACAACTCAGAATGGGTGATGTATACCTATTTTGGGGGCGTCACACTATTGTCTTGCCCGAGCCGTTGTCTCCAAAGATGACTGAGGGACCCTCTTTCTCTATGTAGTTAGATAAGAGGGATTTGTTCCCGGTCATGTGCCTTGAGCATCCACTGTCCAGATACTATGTAGTGATCGTGGAGCTCTTTTCCTGTCAAAATATTGAACCTTCATTTTGGTACCCATATTTGAATGAGTCCTTCTTTGTTAGTGCCTTTGGGGACCCAAATCTGTTTAATCTTGGGTTTCACATGCATGGAATTATAATAACACTTGGCAGCCTTGTGACCATATTTATTGCATATAAAACACCTAGTATGATGCATGCTAGTGTGTGTATGATGATTCATCCTCCATTTGGACTTGTGTGGTTCTTTAATTATCCTTCTGTTAAACTAATTCTCATTTTCCACGTGTCCTTGGCTTTCATAAATAGTGATGAGTGTGTCTTACCTCTACTGTATCTTCCCAGTTGATTCGTAGTGTTGGTCTTGCTTGACTCTACGATTCTTCGAGGTTGGTCAGTAGGGATTAGGTTACTCTTCTCTTTTATGAACCCCAGACCAGCAAGAGATCCTTTACTCCTATGAGTATGAATGGAGATAGTAGGACAAGGTTGAACTTGTTCTTCCTTCTGTGAGGATTTCACAAAGGTAATGCTTTTACTGAAACTTGAGGCATTACTAGTGCTAGTTTCCTTTGTCTTTTCCACACAAGGCTCTGAGATGGATTCCCCAAAGCCTAGGCCTGTTTTTTCGAATGTGCTTCTCTGACTAGAGTACAGGCAGTCCATGGATGATGAGGATTTGTTCCATGTAGAGATAGTCTTTTCTAGATCCTCAATTTTAGAGGTTAGATTAGACTCTCTTTGTGCATTGAGTGTGTTTGTCTGTTTTAAGGTCTCATTCTCAGCCTCAAGCTTGGAGAGAAGATTAGTACTTAGAAGGGTTGTTTCAAGCACTCCTTGAACTTTCTTCTTCTCCTCTTGAAGAAGTGAATGATCCTTAGAAAAAACTCTGAACCACTTCATATATTGATGTAGATCAGTGGTTATGCCATGCAGTGCAGTTGTTAAGTCATTTATATCTACATCAGGTGAGTTGAAGTCAAATACCTCATCGAGACTTATATCATGTATGTTGAGGTTTTGTTTGTCCTTTGCATGTTTGGCCATTAGGCACATATTGGCCATTTGTGGTTCTTCTTCATCTCTGAAGTCAACATTGGAGTCATTATCTGAATCACTCCACGATCCTCCAGCTACCAGGCCTTTGTCTCTCTTCTGAGGCCTTTAGTTTCCTTTGTATTCCTTCTTTGCATGCTGCTTTTTCTTTAGTTCTTCTCTTAGAGGTTTGTTGCAGTTGGCAATGAAGTGGCCAGGCTTCTTGCAGTTGTAGAACAGATCATTTATTTGCTCCTGGCTGCTATAGTTGCTGACCTTCTTTGGCTTGCTGGTTTTACCCTAACGCATGAACCTTCTCAGTCTTTTTACCAGCATAGCAAGGTCTTCATCATCGTCTTCATTATAATCAAAGTCAATCTCTGTGTTGACCTTTGATGCACTTTCAGTTGCCTTGAGAGTCACTGTGACGCCCCCAAAATAGGTATACATCACCCATATTGAGTCGCCAAATACATGGTACAGAATTCTAATACAACTTAATAATACAATTGTCGTGTACAATACGACAAAACATAAACTGTGAGTTTGAATACAAATATTGTCTACTAGAGAGTATAAAAACTCAAAAGGAGTCCTCATTACAATTATTATCACACTATTTCACAGAATAGTGAGGACTACTAATGCAAACATCTAGGACTATCACTCTGTTTCCCGACTAGTCCCAGCTACGTTCTCATTTCCTGAAGAGAACAATGAAAACAAAAGGGTGAGCTTAACTAGCCTAATAAGAAATATTATGACTAAGATAATGCAGAATAAATTATCGTTAGCCTTTAATAGTGTTAAACTGATACAATATAACAAACATCAAGTTTAACTACAGCGAAACAAGCAATCCATTAAAAGAGTCAAGTAGAGAATAAAATCTACTACCTTTTATGATTTAAAAGGTTTTTCATCACTTTTATCGCTGAAACTCAGCTTAATAAATAATCCACATCATCAAATCATCCCTGCACTACATGCCAAGGATATTCTTTAGTATCACGACCACGAATTATCCATGCACTACGGGCCAAAGAAAATCGTGTTTTCATCAACGGTCCTGATCATGCCATAAACAATTCATCTTTGCACCCTTGGCCGAAGAGAATCCATAGCCATAATCATACCAAAAACTGTCCATCAATGCACTACGAGCCAATGAGGACATTTTTTCACATCATTTGTAACATTACGGTCATGATTATACCGAATAATCCCTGGTCATAATCATACCAAGTCCATCTATGCTCTACAGGACACAGATGACTTTCAACATAATATAAACATGAGAATGATGATAATGATATAAGAATTCAATAAAACAAGTTCAAGAATTAATTTATCCAGAAACTAATAATGTCCAAATTGTCAACATGATACTGCTTTGTGGAGTAAAAATTCAAGAATGCTTAGAAGAATATTTCCATGAAAAGATACTAGATGAAGCGCAAATATCAAGGATATTCCACTAATTTCATGGAGTATAGAAGCCAAAACTTTAATCAAAAGAGTATCATAGAATATATGAAACTGCAATGGATTTTCACCCGCCATGCGGTAATCCACGTAGACAGCTCATTTCCACAATTTAATAAGAAATGAATACGAAGGGTCATTCACCATGCATGTGGCAATCCACATAGACAGGTTGTTCCAACAGAATAATAAAGAATGGAATAACAGAAGGATTCACCATGCGTGCGATAGATCGCATGCATGAAGTTATTCCCAATGAAATAATAAATAATGGAACCATGTCCCAAGCGCAAACACACGAGACAAGATATTCCAATGAAAAAATAAATAATGGAACCAAGTCCCATGTAAATGCACGTATGGATATTCCGACGTATAATAATAAATATGGAACCGAATCCTGCGTAAACGCACGAGCGAGGATATTCCGACAGAATAATAAAGAACGGAATATTAGAAGAATTTCACCATGTATGCGGTACTTCGCATAAACAGGTTATTCCAATATAATAACAAAGAATGGAATAACAGAAGAATTTCACCAAATATAGGGTAGTCAGCGTATACTGAGTTATTACAATGAATAATAATAAAGAATGGAATAATGAAGTTCTCTTCATGAATACAAAAAGAAATAATACCCCTTACGAGTACAACAAATAATATCCCTTACCGTAATTAAAAGAAACCTGAATATAAGAGTAGGAAGGAGCGAATACTTTTCTATAGCTTCTCTATAATTTCTCTCTCTAGAGTTTCATGAATTAAGTAAGAAATAATGAATGAATGAGCTTATTTATAGAAAAATGGATTGCATAAGTAACTAACTCATGAACGGTCCAGATTGATTTACTTTAATCGGCGGTCCATATTTAAAGCAAAATCTTTTAAATAAAAATATAATATATTCTATTTATAATCTAATAAAATAAATAACTTTATAAAAGATTTTAATATGCAAACATTATACGTGCACTATCACAAAACACTATGCATAATAAAATATAATATATTCTAATTATTATCTAATAAAGCATGATAACTTTATAAATGTATTACATTTTATATAAGAAGATTTTACTATTAGCCTAATAAAATAATATATACGAATAACTTTATAAAAGTATTATGTTTTATATAAAAAGCTTTTCCATTTTATTACATTAATAATACCAATAAAACAAAATTGGTGACTTATCACATATGCATCGATAATCAATACATAGTATGCTAACTACTACGCAACCACGCCAGTATTCTTTGTACTTTTACTATAGATTAGTTCAACAATATTAATGGTAAAACTTCCGCCGTTATTTTCATAAAAAATATTTTTATCGTTTTCTCGATCAAGCCAATGATAATTTCGTTGTGGGGTCCACCAATGATTGTCTTGTTATACGAATATTTCCCGCTTTAAATGAATATTCCCAGACCAATCGAATATTATATAACAACTTGCGTACTTTGCAAAATTTATAAATATTACCCACAACTATAACATTATATCAAATCCATGCCATAATATTTAAAAAAAATATTTCGAGAAAATTAAATATTTATTCATAAAATCTGGGGTCTCACAATCTCCCCTCCTTATGAAATTTCGCCCTCGAAATTTACGTACGTACTTGGTATGCCGAACAGTTGAGGATACCTTGACTTCACTTCAAATTCTAACTCTTGAGGTATAACATTTGTGCATTGAATATGATCCTTCTTATCCAAGATGTTAACACGTATCTCCTCATACGTTAAATCTTTTGCTATCTCGTCCAGTTCTAAATTAATAATGTGGTTCGGGTCGTCAATATATTTACGTAACATCGATACGTTAAAAATGTTATGAACACACGACATACTTGGCGGTAAAATGAGTCTATAAGCCACATTTCCTACTCGATCGAGGATTTTAAATGGGCCAATTAAATTGAGGGTTGAGATTTCCTCTCTTCGTCGATTCTTGCTTCTAGAATAACGCCCTCTTGAACCTTCTTCTTCACATTCATCAGCTCTGGGTGTGTAGTTTGAGCGGCTTTAACTTTATCAATTAAACTCGATTCTATTCGTATATTCGTTATCTTCATGTGGGTTTGTATATTCGCACTTGTAACCGCATACGATCTTCTACTCAACGGGTTAGCTACCATGTTCTCTTTTTCTACGATGGTATTGCATGGTACGATCGTAATCTTCAACAGCTCAAGCCAACGTCTTTGGCGCATATTACGTTCGTTTTAAGTAAAGAAATATTTGAGGGTTTTTGAAATGGGTTTTGTACTGGGGTCAATACAAAATTTGATTTCACGCTCTAGGGGTAGGCTAAGAAGTCTTCAAGAATACGTCAGGAAATTTATTAACAATAGAAATATCATTCAAAACTGTGACCCTCATCCAAGACTTGGATAGTACGTCACATTGATACCTATCAACTTGCCATCGTCATTCACGACGTTCGCCTACGAAAAGTCTGGCTTCGGTGCATTCCACACAAGGAAGTCAACAACGAAAGGACCGGGGCTCTTTACTTATGGCTTGATATGACAATGATTGACTTTAATGGTTTGGTTGCTTGAATTCGCATAACAGGTTTGTTAGGAATATGAAAGCTAACAACCTTACGAAAAGCATGATGAGTAGTTAACCAATCGATTCCTAAAATCGCATCAAAGATAAGTATTTTCAAAGAGATAAGATTGACAGGTAACGTAAAAGTGTCAATTTGAATTAAACAAGATTTATAAATAGTGGATGTAACGAAGGTTTCTCCCAATTGAGTTTCAACAGATAAATCAAAATCTAACTTCTCCGGAGTTAAATTCAAACATTGAACACAACTAGGTGAAATAAAAGAGTGGGTAGAACTGATATCTCATAAGGTATAAATTTCGCAAGAGTTTATCATTAACTTACCTGTAATAACTTCGTTCGGGTTCCTCAACAAACGCTCTCACTTAAACTACTGGATTTGACTTTGTTATGGGTACATTCCACCCTTAAGTGCTTCTTCACATTCTTGATCCATGATTTGAATCATTATTCTTCGATCCATATCGAATTGGGGTTGACTATAATGCACAGGATAATTTCGAATTCAATGTTGGATTCTCCCAATTGTTGTCCAAAATGAAAAATCCATTTCATCTATTTTGGCTTTATTGGATCGGACGTCTTTTTCTACAATATCTACACGTCGTGTGGCTTTTACCCATGCGTCATCTATTCTCCTTTGTTCAGTTGTTTTTGCTTTCATTAGAACTTTGATCATAGCATTCTCAGATTCCAGCTCTAATATCTTATACTCTGTCAAAGAGTGCTTCTGTTCAAGCATCGCACATCGGGTAACACAATTTTGAATGGTTGCATCTCTTTGTTCCACGACCGCCTGCCGTTCTTCAGATTGCTCTTCTAACTCATGAATACGATTTTGTAATGCTAAATTTTGATCATAAAATTCTTCTAATAAATTCTCCTCAGGTTCCTCTTCTTCCTCTTCTTCCTCACTCTCAGCTGCTACCTCTGCAACTAGCTCGGGTGCAACTATTAGTTCTTCACGCACCACGTAGATATCTCTAATTTCTTCTTCGTCTGACACCACATTAACCTGGTTAGTGATTAAAGGTGTCTCAACGGTCTCATGTGCTTCATTGCTTATCTCAACATTTTCGGATGCCATTTGCAAATACTGCCACAAAACAAAGGTTAATTGACATGTAACATATTATCCATATACTCTGATCGACCAATTAAATATCAAATAAACTTAGGTAGGTCATACTAGCGAAGGAATTCCCCGTCTCTCCCCTCCTAGTTCTATTCTCACATCCTAGCCAGAGATCATATCCCGACTAGTCCCAGCTACGTTCTCATTTCCTGAAAAGAACAATGAAAGCAAAAGGGTGAGCTCAACTAGCCCAGTAAGAAATATTATGACTAAGATAATGCGTAAATAGATTATCATTAGCCTTTAACGGAATGTTAAACGACGATAATATAACAAACATCAAGTTTAACGACAGAAGAAAACAAAACAAAGCAATCCATTAAAAGAGTCAAGTAGATAATAAAATCTACTATCTTTTATGATTTAAAGGTTTTTCATCACTTTTATCGGCGAAACCCGACAATAAATAATCCACATCATCAAATCATCCCCTCAAACACTCATGAGCCAAGGATATTCTTTAGTATCATGACCACGAATTATCCATGCACTACGGGCCAAAGATAATCGTGTTTTCATCAACGGTCCTGATCATGCCATAAACAATTCATCTTTGCACCCTTGGCCGAAGAGAATCCATAGCCATAATCATACCAAAAACTATCCATCAATGCACTACGGGCCAATGAGGACTTTTTTTCACATCATTTGTAACATTATGCTTATGATTATACCGAATAATCCATGGTCATAATCATACCAAGTCCATCTATGCTCTACATGCCACAGATGACTTTCAATATAATATAAACATGAGGATGATGACAATGATATAAGAATTCAATAAAACAAGTTCAAGAATTAATTTATCCAGGAACTAATAACGTCCAAATTGTCAACATGATACTGCTTTGTGGAGTAAAAATTCAAGAATGCTTAGAAGAATATTTCCATGAAAAGATACTAGATGAAGCGCAAATATTAAGGATATTCCACTAATTTCATGGAGTATAGAAGCCAAAACTTTAACCAAAAGAGTATCATAGAATATATGAAACTGCAATGGATTTTCACCCGCCATGCGGTAATCCCACGTGAAATGACTCATTTCCACAATTTAATAAGAAATGAATACGAGGGTCATTCACCATGCATGTGGCAATCCACATAGATGAGTTATTCCAACGAATAATAAAGAATGGAATAATGAAGGATTCACCATGCGTGCGATAGATTGAATGACGAGTTATTCCCAATGAATAATAAATAATGGAACCAGTCCCAAGCATAAACGCATACAGACAAGATATATTCAAATGAAATAATAAATAATGGAACCAGTCCCATGTAAGCGTCATGACGGGATATATTTCGACATAATAATAAATAATGGAACCGAGTCGGCGTAAACGCATGCATGTGGATATTCCGACAGAATAATAAAGAACGAAATATTAGAAGAATTTCACCATGTATGCGGTACTTCGCATAAACAGGTTATTCCAATATAATAACAAAGAATGGAATAACAGAAGAATTTCACCAAATATAGGGTAGTCCGCGTGTCTAAAGCTATTCAATGAATAATAAAGAATGGAATAACAGAAGTTCTATTCATGAATACAAAAGAAATAATACCCCTTACGAGTACAACAAATAATATCCCTTACCGTAATTAAAAGAAACTGAATATAAGAGTAGGGAAGGAGCAGAATACTTTTCTATAGCTTCTCTATAATTTCTCTCTCTAGAGTTTCAGTGAATTCGTAAGAAATAATGAATGAATGAGTTTCTATTTATAGAAAAATGGATTTGCATAAGTAACTAACTCATGAGCGGTCCAGATTGATTTACTTTAATCGACGGTCCATATTTAAAGCAAAATCTTTTAAATAAAATATAATATATTCTATTTATAATCTAATAAAACGAATAACTTTATAAAAGATTTTACTATGCAAACACTATGCATTTACACTATACAAACACTATACATAATAAAATATAATATATTCTAATTATTGTCTAATAAAATGATAACTTTATAAAAGTATTACATTTTATATAAAAAAGATTTTACTATTAGCCTAATAAAACGAATAACTTTATAAAAGTATTACATTTTTTATATAAAAAGCTTTTTTTTTTTATTACATTAATAATACCAATAAAACAAAAAAGCGAGTGACTTATCACATAAGCATCAATAATCAATCTCAGGTGTGCTACTATGCAATCATCATGCGTGTGATCGTACTTTTTTTACTCTTGAGTAGTTCAACAATTATTAATGGTAAAACTTCCATAGTTATTTTTAATAAAATATTTTTGTCATTTTCTCAATCCGAAAATAATTCCGTTGTAGGGTCCACCAATGATTGTGCCGTTGTACGAATATTCCCTGTTAAAATGAATATTCCCTGACCAATCGAATATTATATAACAACTTGCGTACTTTGCAAAATTTATAAATATTACCCACAACTATAACATTATATCAAATCCACACCATAATATTTAAAAAAAATATTTCGAGAAAATTAAATATTTATTCATAAAATCTGTGGTCTCACAGCAACACCCTTATCCTTCCTTCTTCCTTCTGATAGGTTTTCAGCTCGTGGAGTCAGCTCCAGTTCGTATGTCAAGAGATTTCCATATAGCTATTGAACTGTCATCTCGTGAAGATTATTTGACTCTCTTATAGCAGTGGTTTTGACATCCAACTTGCTCGGTAGGGCTCTCATGAACTTTATGATCAGATCTTTGTTAGGATAGATCTTCCCATATGCTCGTAGAGAGTTGAGTAGAACGTTGAATCTTTCATAGGTGGCAGTCACGTTCTCTCCTTGAACATGAGCGAACATCTCATATTGTTGTGTTAGGAGAGATTGTTTGTTTTCTCTGACTTCTTCAGTTCCTTCGTGCATGATCAACAATGCTTCCCAAACCTCCTTAGCTGTTTTGTTGTTGACAACATTTTCAAACAGATCGTCTTCTAAGGATTGGAACAGGATGTTCTTTGCCTTTTTGTCAAGTTGGACAGCTCTCTTCTCGTTGTCTGTCCACTCTTCTTTAACATTGATTTGTATTCTGTTTGGATCGTCAGTGGTTGGTACAAGCTTCGTTGGAATATAAGGCCCATTTTGAACGGTCTCAAATAGATATTCATCTATTGAGTCCATGTAAGCTTGCATCCTGACTTTCCAGTTTACAAATTTATCTTTGTTGCACATTGGTGGCTTGCTGCCTCCTCCAGTCCTAGATTCCTTTGGTATGTGTGCCATTGGATCTACTAAAGCTTGTAAGCTGTATAATAGAACCTGCTCTGATACCAATTGTTAGTTCCCAGTTGGCACAATAGTTATCTAGAAGGGGGGTTGAATAGATATTTAAAAAATCTTTTCGTTTTAAACTTGTTCTTTAATGACGATTAAAACTTAGCGGAATTTATGTTTGTTTTAATCTTCTTTACAAAGCAGTGGAGTTATGAGAGTGAGGCAATTATAGCATTTATGGCAGATATAGCAGTTATAGTATGAATGTAAAAGACACAGTCATTTTTAAGTGGTTCAGAGCACTTAAAGCTTCTAGTCCACTCTTCTACTCAACGAGTAGGATATCCACTAAGGATGTCTTTTACAACTTTTGAATCACACAGATTCCTTCTAGACCAGCAGTCTAGGAACTTCTTAGTTCACTCTTGAACTCTTCAAGTCCAGCAAACTTGCCTCTCTTACAGTTCACTTAGAACTCTTCAAGTCCAGCAGACTTGGTACTCTTCTTCAGTTGGTTGATAGATGTTGAGTTCTTGATGATTGCTACTCAGTTGCTGTAATAACCATGAATTTTAAGCCACTATATATGTATGTACATTATTGATATTTAAAACTTTGTGTTATATAGTGATTTAATATGTGACAACATATGTGAAGTGGTGCATGGGTCAATTAACATGTATGCTATAGTTATGGATATACACATTTATAGATTTTATTAAAAATGAAAGCTTCATAACCTAATTATACATTAGGTGAGATAATTAAATAACCTAAGGGTTATGGTGTTAATGAGAGGTTAGTATTTAATATGTATACTAACTTAAGTGGATAATCTTATTATTTCAAGTGACTAATAATTTTAAACCTAATTCTTGTGAACCTAATTAGGTTATGAGCTAAAGTCACATGTATAGGTAATTAAATTTCATAAGATTAGGAATGGAAACCCTAAATAATCAAATTGGGTAACATATAATAAAATTACTAGACTATGTTTATTACATAGCCCAAAACAATTAAGGAGGAAGCCCAAATGAAATAAAATGCAAACCAATACTTAGACCACTTGATTAAGGGTATTATAGGCATTTGGTTAATCAAAATTGGGCATTAAAAATAAAAGAAAATTGGGAGTTAAAATGGGCCTAGAGGGGCCGGCCAATTAGGCTTGTTATGGAAAGATGATTAAGCTAAACAATGTCCATTAGTAGTAACTCTTACACAAAAAGACATGGTTGTCAAGCTCCCATTGGTTGCCACTTTATTAAGCATCCTTAATCATGATTAGACTAATTAAAGTGATAAGGCAAAGCTTCTATCCATGGGTTAAACAAAGTATGGGGGATAATAGCTAGATACACTAAGTGTATCTATATTTTTTGCAAGTATCCTTTTATTTCATTTTTTCATTTCATTTCTTCTCTCATTCTTTCTCTTATGATTTTCTCCCAAGCTAGCCACTTCTAGAGAGAGAAAGGAGAGAGAGTTTCGGCTATATATATATAGAGAGAGGAGTGCTAGTTTGTTCATGCATCCAAAGTTCATCACTTACTTTGGTAAATCAAGGAAGGTTGCCATTAAATCAAGGTATAACCTAACCTTCATCTTCTTCTTCTACTTTGTTTTTTTAGCTAGAGTTTTGTTGGGGTTATGAACAAATACTCAAGATACCCTAGTCCTACATATCATCATGTATGAAACTAAGTATCTTGAGTGTTAGATCAAAGGCTTAGAGCAAGAATATGAGCATATGTTCTCCAAGGGTGAAAACTCTTGTTTTCTTCCACTAAATCTTGTGTAACTCAAGTTTTCCAACTTAGATTTGTGATCCGTCAGGGGGGGGGGGGTGCTAGATACATGAGTTATCTAGTAAACCCAAGTGATAGAATACAAATCTAGCAAGTTTTGAAACCTTTGGGACTGATTTCCCCAAAACAGTCCACTTGGAATGTTAAGGGTTCAAAAACCCTAAAATAGCTTTTGTCCCATTTTTCTTGGGTCTATTTCGAAAAGTTTCATGTCCCTTAAAAATCTTGGAAAATTCACAGAGGTACCTTGAGAAGTTATCTACATGTAGAAAAAAGAACGAACACGTTTTGAGTTATAGATTGTGCGTAATGACTATTTCCGTAAAGGACTCTTAAAACTTTACCTTCGAATATCTCACCGTGTATACACTGGAATATTCCGAAATTGTTACAGTAGGTTCATATATGTTAGGAGAGCATACCCTGAAAATTTCTAATTTTTCTGAGCAAAACTCAATTTATTAAAAATGAAGCAAGATCCGAGTGTTTTGGAAATTTTAAAAATAATAGATCATTTTCTAAAATTCCAGAAAAATTTGGGGATCCTTGTGGGCTCATATTCTGTCAAAATATAGAAGCTGCGAATTTTTGGAATCAGTTTATTATTTTTCCTAAAAATGATTAAGTTATGAATAAAAGAAAATAAATAGTTAAATGATGTCTTTAATAAGAAAAATGTGATTTTTATACTTGAATACTCGTAATATATCTTATCATGACTATCTTAGAGCACTTTGGTAATTTATGATAAGAAATATTATTTATGACCTTTATGGATATTAAATAAGAGGTTTAATAAAGGGTGAACAATTAGAATAAATTATTTATTAATCCAATAAATTATTAAAATATTATTATGATATTAATAATATTAGAATATGATATTGATAAGTAAATAAAAATATTAAGATTAAAATTTCTTTAAAATATTATTAAATGGTTAATAATATTTGATTTAAGCATTTATAAATGATTAAAGTATTATTAAATGATTAATAATATTAGTAATGGAATAAGATATTATTAAATGATTAATAATATTAGTAAATGAATAAAATATTATTAAATAATTAATAATATTAGTAATAGAATAAAATATTAGTAAATGATTAAAAGTATTATTAAATGATTAATTATACTAAAGCATAAGTAAAATATTATTAAGGTAATAATATTGATACATAATTAAAATATTATTAAGAGGATTAACAATATTAGTAAGGTATTAATAGATTATTAAGATGTTAATAATATTAGTAAGCGAATGAAAGTATTATTAGGGAACTAATAATACTAAGAGGTGAATTAAATATTATCAAGATTAATAATATTAAGTTGTTATTTAATAGTAACATTATCAAGACAGGATAATGTATATAAGAACTAAATCTAATGTATAATATTTATGTGATTACATAATCTAATTTTATACTGTGACTAATTGAAAGATTAACTATAGGTCTCTCAAAGGAAGATAATTTAACTACATAGTGGATATAAATTAATTGCGTAGCCGTAATCTACAGACGAGGCAAGTTTCCTAACTCAAACTCGAGTTATTATTTTCAAAGCATATTAGTGAATACTTATTGATGATTATTTACATCTATAATGATTATTGAAATTCACACTTTGTGCAATTGAATTCTTGTTCTACTATTATTGAATTGTGAATTAAATTAAAGTTCTTCATTCATGAACTGTTTATGAGATAGATCTATGCTAATTGTATCAGCTAGATCAAGCATGTTTAAATTTGTTAAATCAAATGTGTTTTAAAAAGCTGTTCTTATTAAATTGTTATGATAAGAACTCTTGACTGAGAAAAGGACGAATTTGATTAAGGCATGATATCAATGCCGGATTATTGAGTGTTTATGCATAAATCACGAGGTATGAAAGGTTAATCCCCTTGAATATCAAAACTTATTAAGAGGTCCAGTTTAAATAACTGAGCACCTTGGAAAATGTTCATGGTTATTTCAAAACCACTCAATACATGTTATTCAATTATTCAAATATTCAGTTGTTGATTATTGATTCATGTTTCTTCATAATCTTATACTGTTGTTGAACATTGAAAGCCAAACTTCTTTCTAGTCGTGATATATCTCCCTTGTATATAACTTGCTAAGCAAATTAGTTGCTTACCCTTGCTATATCATGACATCTATTTTAGCTAAGCCCGAAGGATCCTACACGAAAGACAAAGGCAAGGGCAAGATCCAGGAGTAGCTTAGAATGAATGTTAATTTAATTATTATCTGATAGAATTTCTTATAAACCTTTTATAATATGAATGGTGTGTTTAAAGTTAAGGTTATGAAAAACTTGGGAACATGTTATGGACCTTTATTATAATGAACAATGTATGTTTATTATTTCATAATAGTTATAGAATGCTTATGATGATGATAGATCGTGAGCACCGAATCTGAGGTTAGAGAACTTGAATTTGGGGGCGTCACAGTTGTTGTTTAAGCACTTGTTCGAAAGAACTGAGTAGCTTGAGCATGCTTTGCAAATTCTCAGATCGTAGAGTTGAGATTGAGAGTTGTTCACATTGTTTGTTCAATGCTTGCTTGATTCTCTCTCATCTGTCTGATTTGCATATATGTGATCTTGAAAACTATCCGTTGGATCCATCTGTTGAGGCATTAAATGCATTTAACTTTTCTGATCTTTGATGGAGACATTTCTGCACATCTTCTGAAACTGCATTCTGGCCAACTGACACAATAGACTGCTTTCTCACCTAACACCTGAAAAGATGTTTTGCCCCCTTACCAATGGTACTTTCCTTAGCTTCTTCAATACGCTTCTTTGTTGCATACTAAGGATATTTCACATTACTTTGGGACTGATGAGTACTGCAACGTCTAGAATCCATTCCTCATACGTTGGAATTTGTCTTCACATATATCATGAGGCTTGACGTTTTTTGACATAAGATACATGATGCTCGACGATTTATATCGTGATACTCTATGATTCAGATCGTAGTGCCTTGTCGCCTTGGTGCTTGATCTGATGCTATCAGCCGAGAGCACTACGATTTCTCTTAATACTTTGCACACTATGTTCTTTACTTGCAAGGTTCTAACTTCATGTTTCCGAGAGCACACTACGATCGTTGACTTGTAAACTCTACGTTTCCTTCAGCATACTACGATCGTTGAGTTGGTTCGGTAAACGTTGGAACCACTTTACGATTTCCAAAGAGATCCTTCAAGCCAGGCACACTACGATCTTTGAAGCTCTACGTTTCTGCCTTGACTTCTGCAATGTTGATCAGATTGATACACTATGATTTCTTCGAAGCCTATCTATTACATCTCAAGATCAACCTAACAGCTTTGATCTTTCTATCTATACATTCCATTACAGAATGATACACGTTAAGAGCTTAGATCAACCTAAAAAATTTGATCTATCACTAAGTCCTTGTACATATATTACTTGGAAGGACTTTACAAATAATCATGAGCATATACATTAAAACATCAAATCATAATATGCATTCTCCCAACAAACAACAACAACAACAATTTAAAGAGGAAGTGGAATAGAAGCGTGGATACTGGAAACCTACAGGGTAACTAGCAAAACAAGAAGTTAGAAGTATGTGTTACATGCAGGAAGTTTCATAAGGTTGTGTGCTTGATGGGGAAACGAGTATGCCTCAATTGTGGCCAGGAAGGTCATATCGCCCCAAATTGCACTCAACCTAAGAAGAACGTGTGCTTCACGTGCGGATCCAAGGATCACTTTGCTCGTGAATGCCCTAAGAAGATGGCTGGAGAGACAACCAGAAGAAATGGAGGTAACAGTGGAGGTACATGGGCCACTGCGGGACTTACAACATCAAACAAACCCACAGCCAGAACCTTTAACATGACTGTGCAAGATGCTGTGCAATCAAAGGATGCAGTGTCAGGTATTATCCCAATCAATGATATACATGATTATGTATTATTCGATTTGGGTGCTACTTGCTCATTTATATCTGATGAATTTGCTAAGAGGTTAGGAATGCCTAGTGAAGAACTGAATTTCCCTTTGAACATAGAAATTGCGAATAAGGAAGTAATCCCTGTTAGGTTCATATATAAGAACAGTAGGGTGAACATTAAGGAGAAAATCTTGATGGTAGATTTGATTCCGATTAGATTTGGAGAGTTTGATGTTATTTTGGGAATGGATTGGTTGTTCAGATATGGAGCGGTAATTGATTGCCAAAAGAAATGTGTAAACCTTATGACCCCGTCAAAGGTAGTATTTTATGGTAGTAAGTCACCTAGACATATGAAATGTCTGACGATTATGCAGGCCAAGAAATTATTGAGTCAAGGCTGTGTGGGCTATTTAGCTTACATAGTCGATACTCAGAAGAAGAGTGTAAAACTGGAAGAGATACCAGTAGTGAGGGAATTTGAGGATGTGTTTCTAGAGGATTTTCCAGGAATTCCGCCTGACAGAGATATTGAGTTCGTGATCGACTTAGTGTCGGGGACAACACCGATATCAATAGCCCCATACAGAATGGCTCCGGTAGAAATGAAGGAACTGATAGTGCCATTGCAAGAGTTGCTATACAAGAAGTATATTCAACCAAGCATATCACCGTGGGGAGCACCGATATTATTCATGAAGAAAAAGAATGGGTCAATGCGTCTTTGCATTGATTATAGAGAATTAAACAAAGTCACTATTAAAAACAAATATCCATTACCAAAAATAGATGACTTGTTTGATCAGTTGAAGGGTGCTAAATACTTCTCAAAAATAGATTTGAGAAGTGGGTATCACCAATTAAAGGTGAGGAAGGAGGATATACCTAGAACGACATTCAAAACTCGGTATGGACATTACGAGTTTCTGGTGATGTCTTTTGGTTTAACCAATGTACCTGTTGTATTCATGAATTTGATTAATAGGGTGTTTAAACCATTTTTAGACAAGTTTATAGTGGTATTCATCGACGACATTCTGGTGTATTCCAAAACTCAAGAAGAACACGTGGAACACTTAAGTTTGACATTGGAAATACTAAGAAAGGAAAAGTTGTACGCGAAATTCTCTAAGTGCGAATTTTGGCTAGATCGTGTACAATTTCTTGGGCACGTGATTGACAAGGATGCGATTTCAGTGGATCCATCAAAAGTGGAAGCTATAATCAATTGGGAACAACCAAGAACACCGTTGGAGGTAAGGAGTTTCTTGGGACTGGCCGGTTATTATAGAAGATTTATTCAAGATTTTTCTAAGATAGCCACTCCGCTAACAAATTTGACAAAGAAAGTGGTAAAATTTGTTTGGACGGAGAAGTGTGAAGAGAGTTTTCAAGATTTGAAGAAGAAGCTAAGTGTGGCACCTGTGTTGTCGCTACCAGATAGTACATGAAACTTTGTGGTGTTTAGTGATGCCTCACATAAAGGGTTGGGTTGTGTTCTTATGCAGAACGGCAAAGTAATTACATATGCATCAAGACAATTGAAGGATTATGAGAAAGGTTATCCGACTCATGATTTAGAATTGGTTGCAGTAGTATTTCCTCTGAAGATATGGAGACACTATCTCTATGGGAAAAAATGTGAGATCTACACAGACCATAAAAGTCTGAAGTATATTTTCACACAGAAGGACCTAAACATGCGTCAAAGAAGATGGATGGAATTGATAAAAGATTATGATTGCAAGATCTTTTATCATTCGGGCAAAGCGAATGTGGTTGCAGATGATTTGAGCTGGAAAGGTCGGGAGAAGTTGATGCTGATAACCACTCAGGAGGAGCTTATTTCAGCAATGACAAAGCTAGAGTTGGAAATCAAATTTCAAAAGGAATCCGATGAACGACTATTCCAGATAGATGCTAATCCAACTTTGGTGGATAAAGTGAAGAGTGCTCAACTACAAGATAGGGAATACAAAACGATCAAAGAGAAGGTGGTTGAGGGTAGTGATGTAAAATACAAGATCGATACCGATGGACTGCTACGGTTCGAGGAAAGAATTTGGGTTCCAGCAATACCAGAGCTTAAAGATGAAATCATGACCGAAGCACACAACACAAGATATTCGATTCATCCAGGAAGTACAAAGATGTATCAAGATTTGCGGCGACATTTTTGGTGGCCGAACATGAAAAGAGATGCTACCGAATGTGTGGCAAAAGACATGTCAAAGGGTCAAGGCTGAGCATCAAAGACCAAACGGATTACTTCAACCGTTAGAAATACCAGAATGGAAGTAGGAACACATCACAATGGATTTTGTGGTGGGCCTTCCAACTACTCAGAGAGGATGCGACACGATTTGGGTGATAGTGGACAGACTGACAAAATCAGCGCACTTTTTACCAATAAAGATTAGATTCAATCTTAATCAGTTAGCAAGGTTGTAAGTTAAAGAGGTCATTTCGAGGCATGGAGTGCCAATATTGACAAGTTATACTTGTGTATCATGGTTAATTAAGATAATAAGTGTACATGTTGAACTTGCATAACTAATGTGATTATATATGAATAGGATATCATAGTGCATTGGATTGATATTAAGCTTTACTTTGGTAAAGTACGCTTGAGGCAAGAATCCAAACTCTCTTTCATATTGAGCAATTTTCCTACTTACACAAATTTAGATTTGTGAAAGTTCTCGAATTTTATTTGATTCATATAATGAATGCAAGTATGCGAACTCTCTTTTTATATTGAGCAATTTCCCTACTTACACAAATTTGGATTTGTGCAAGTTCTCGAATTTTATTTGATTCATATATTGAATGCAAGTATCCAAACTCTCTTTTATATTGAGCAATTTTCCTACTTACAAAAATTTGGATTTGTTCAAGTCCTCGAATTTTATTTGATTCATATATTGAATGCAAGTATTCAAACCTTACTCTTTATTGAGCATTATTTGGACTTGTGCAATTATTGATCGTACAAGTAGAACTTTGAAAGTATAATACTTCGTAATCTAGAAATGAAATTGTTTACAAACCTAGATTTCGAACGATAATTGTTCTCATATATTGTGAAAGAAAACTGTCTAAGCCATTGCTTCGGCTAGACAATTGATATTGATCAAAAGCTATCCAAACCAAATTTATTTGGTGCGGACTCATATAACTGAGATGAACAACCCTCTTGGTAGGGGAATTATATATTGTCGGGAAACCGACGTGCACACTTGAGAAAGATTAAATGTAATGCATTGACATAGGGTACTTTAGGCTGATCACCTGTTGTACTCGTTGTGTAGAATTATCAGTCTTTTACTGTTAATTCTAGGAGAAATTCACAGTCCTCAGTGACTGCTCAGTTTTTATTTCTTTGAAATCTTGAATTGATTTAATCATTGAATATTATTGTTCATATATATTATTGTTGACAATCATCGATACTTCTTGCTATCTTAAACTATCATTATTGATATACCCTTTGAGAAATTTAAAACATATTGATTTCCCTTTTTTGCTATATTACTTGTTGGGCAAATTTGTTGCTCATTCTTGCTTCCCTAAAAACATTTCAGTTAAGGCAGAGCAAGGCGGCCCCTCATGCATTGATAAGGGCAAGGGCAAGGCTACTGAATAGTTTATGTTTATTAAAGATTATTATATTCCTATAATGACATACGATGTGATATGTACTAGTTATATCTAAATATGTTTAATTATGATTAAGATATGTAAGTGATGTTTAAGTTAAAAACCCTTGCGACGAGAATAATTATATTATGACAATGTAATTTTTTATATTATTCCGCTATGTGAGATGTTAATTTATTATTAGAGTTAGTACGTGACATCCAAATTTGGGTCAAGTGTGGTATGAATTTGGGGGCATCATAGGTTGGTATCAGAGCTGTAGTTATAAACCTTAGGAGCTAGAGTCCTTAGATTATAACTTAGGAGAACTTAGGGGATAGAAAGAGATGAAACTCATATAGAGTTTTCATAGAGAGAGACTTAGTGTGTTATGGAATATAACTTCATTATATACAATGAACTTATCTTATTTAACATTCTAATGGAGTTGTTGTTTGTCTTGTCTTATGTTGGTGATTATAGGATGACTTACATGGGAGGACCTAGCCGAGTAGTAGATGAGGAGCCGCATGATATCCACGTAGTATATGAGGCACCATCGATAGTGGAGCCCATAACAGTAGTGGCCCCTATTGATGAGGATGATGATGAGGAGGAGATGAAGAATTTACTTGAGGAGTCTGATCTAGAGGATGAGCCTGAACCTATGGAGGACTTCGACGAGGCTACCTTTGAGGATTAGATATTGGGAGAATATGAGGAGCAGATTTTGGAGTTAGGATGTAGAATGGAGGAATTAGAGGCTGAAGCTAAGGAGAGGGAGTCTGAGTCCCAAAAACTGAGGGACAAGGACCATCAGAGGAAATTAGTGATGCAGGAGATGGAGGTGGAGATTGTTCACCGTAAGGAGGTAGGGATCCAGATGGGGACTTTGCTTCATCGATCGATGGCTAGGAATGTAGAGTTGGCAGGGAAATTGGAGGAAATAGAGAAGATATTGTTGAGCGAGAGGACAGAGAAGAAGGCTCTCCGTACTCAGTTAGAGACGGAGGTGATGGATATGATTCACTTTGAGAAGAAGTGGGAGGAAGCCAATGGTAGGGCAAATGATATAGAGGATGAGGTGCAGTGCAAGAGAAGGAAAATGAACAAGATGGACTATGCTCTGCTTACGGCCATGGAGAGATTGATTGATGGGGTAAATCACTACCCAACTGAGCAAGGACAGACCCGGCAAACCATAAGACTAGATATGGTGGTGCACATTACTTAGAAGGAGTATAAGAGCGCCGTAGAGCGTGGGATGTTAGATTGAGTCTAGACAAAGAAGCTTAGTAGTTGTATTGTATTTATTTATGTGTTGTTAAATTTGTTGTTGAAATCTCAGTCTTTTGTGTAAGATGTGAGATAGTAGTAAACCCCTACATTTGAAAAATGTTAGAGGGCTAGTGAGCTGGTGGTGTCCCCGTCTTTTGTGATAATAGGGGATACATGTTATCATTTATAGCAGTACACTAGGGAGGATCATTTAATTGTAACGATTTGGCATTATGAATATAAATGATCTTATTTCAGAAATGTGTTATAAAATTTTATTTCTTTTATTTGAAAAATGTCTAAGTAATATAATTAGATAATAAAATAAAAATTTTATGATGCAGAAATATGCCGCCCAGACGTAGAATAATTGCGCTAGAAGAGTCGGTTAATGATGAGAGAGGACCAGTAGATCCGATACAGAGGCTAATAGATTTGTTAGGAGAAGCTCTTAAGGGAAGAAATGAACTGGTACAACCGTTCCCCACGCAGTTCCAGTCACAAATGTTAAGGATTTTAGGAGTGTAGGACCTCCAGAATTCGTGGGTACTACCAATCCTATCGTGGCCCAAACATGGATCAAAGAGATGGAGAAGGTGTTCACCATCGCTCATGTGGGTGAAGACTAGAAGACAACATTTGCAACCTACATGATGAGAAATGAAGTGAACTACTGGTAGGAGGCGAATCAACAGAGGGTGGGAAAAGGGATAGTCACTTGGGAGAGATTTAAGACTTTGTTCTTTGAGAATTATATCCCAAAGAGCATGAAGAATAAGATAGAAGTAAATTTTTTAGAACTTAAGCAAGGAGATATGACGGTGCCGCAATACGCGGCTAAGTTCAATGAACTAGCCCGGTTTACTGAACACCAGGTGGTAGATGAAGAGAGGAAAGCTAGGCATTTCGAACAAGGATTGAAGCCTTGGTTGTTTAATAAGGTTTCAGTTCTTCAGATCAATTCTTTTACGACATTGCTGGAAAAAGCTATTATTGTAGAGGGAGGAAGTGAAGCTTTAAGTTTGTAGAACAAAGAGAAGAAAGGAAAGAGCACCGGAGGAGAGAACCGAGGATGAAGCAGCAATGGAGGTAGAAATTTAGGAAAGAGGAAGTGGGAGAACAACAACAACAACAAGAATCTCAACAATCAGTTGGGGAAGTTTCGAGGAGAGTTTAAGAAGAAGATGGAAGGATGCCCAAAATGTGGGAGGTATCACCAGAGCGAGTGTTGGAAAGGGCACAATGTATGTTATAACTGTGGCCAAAAGGGGCATATTTCACCAAACTACCTGAAGTAGAAGAATATCAAAGGGTGTTTTGCTTGTGGTTCGGCGGACCATCTGATCAAAGACTGCCCGAAGAAAGGAAGTAGCGGAAGAAGCGGCCAACAAGGAGGGAATGGGAAACGGATGATTGGCGGACCAACGCCATCCAACCGTCCAATTGCCAGAACATTTAATATGACCATCCAGGACGTCGTAGCTATAAAGGACGTCATGTCAGGTATCATCCCGATCAATGATATAAGTGCCTATGTATTGTTTGATTCTGGTGCCACCTGTTCTTTTGTATCTGAGGAATTTGCTAGTCGATTTAAAATACCTCGAGAACGATTAGGAGATCCTCTAAACATAGAAGTTACAAATAAGGAAGTAATCTTTGTAGAGTATATTTACCAAAATTATCGAGTAAATATTAGAAATCATGAACTAAGCATAAACTTAATTCCGATAAGATTGGGAGAGTTTGTCATAATAGTAGGAATGGATTGGTTGTATAACCATGCTGCGATAATTGATTGTCAGAATAAAAGTGTTAACCTTCAGACTCCGAGTAAGTCTAAGGTAGAATTTTATGGTAGCTCATCGCTTAAGCAATCGTGTTGCCTAACGATGATGCATACAGAGAAATTGATAAGAAAAGGATGTATAGGTTACTTAGCGTACATTGTTGACACTCGGAAGAAGGAAGTAGAAATTAAGGATATATCTGTAGTGAGAGAATTTCAAGATGTATTTCTGGACTATTTGCCTGGTTTTCCGTCACATAGGGAAATTGAATTCGTAATAGATTTAGCATCGGGAACTGCACCAATTTTGAAAACCCCATACTGTATGGCGCTAGTAGAAATGAAGGAATTGATGGTACAATTACGAGAGTTACTAGATAAGGGTTATATACGATCGAGTGTGTCTCCTTGGGGAGCACCCGTGTTGTTTATAAAGAAGAAGGATGGATCGATGAGGCTCTATATCGATTATCGGGAATTAAACAGAGTGACGATTAAGAATAGATATTTGTTACCAAGGATAGATGACCTTTTTGACCAACTTAAGGGAGCCAAGTGTTTCTCGAAGATAGATTTACGAACGGGTTATCACCAGTTGAAGGTGCGGGAAGAAGATATATCAAAGACGGCGTTTCGAACACGTTATAGACATTTTGAATTTTTGGTAATGTCATTTGGGTTGACGAATGCTCCGATAGTATTTATGGACTTGATGAAACGAGTCTTCAAGCCATTCTTAGATAAATTTGTAGTAGTTTTCATTGACGATATTTTAATCTACTCAAAGACGGAGGAAGAACACATCGAACATCTGAAGATGGTTTTGGAGGCACTATGAAAAGAAAAGTTGTATGCGAAATTTTCTAAGTGTGAATTTTTGATGGAGAAAGTTCAATTCTTAGGACACGTGGTGGATAAGGATGGAATTTCAGTAGATCCTGCGAAAGTAGAAGCAATGAGTGATTTTGAGCAACCGAAGACGCCAACTGAGGTAAGAAGTTTCTTAGGGTTAGCTAGGTACTATCGAAGATTTATCCAGGTCTTTTCTAAGGTAGCAACCCCGTTGACCAATCTAACGAGGAAGACGGTGAAGTTCGTGTGGACGGACAAGTTTGAGGAGAGTTTTTAGGAGCTAAAGAAAAGATTGAGTGAGGCACATGTATTGTCACTACCAGATGATATTGGAGGATTCATGGTATATAGTGTTGCATCACATAGAGGACTAGGTTGTGTGCTAATGTAACATGGTAAAGTTATTACGTATGCTTCACAACAATTGAAGGATTATAAAAAACGATACCTTATTCATGATTTAGAGTTAGCGGTAGTAGTTTTTACGTTCAAAATTTGGAGACACTATTTGTACGGAGAAAAATGTGAGATATACACGGACCACAAGAGTCAGAAATATATCTTCACACAGAAGTAGTTGAACATACGTCAAAGAAGGTGGTTAGAATTAATCAAAGATTATGACTGCGATATTCTTTATCACCCGGGAAAGGCGAACGTAGTGGCCGACGCGCTAAGTAAGAAAGGAAGGGAGAAGTTATGTCAATTGATAACTCAAGAGGAGTTAATAAGGGATATGGGGAAATTAGAGATAGAAGTAAAGGGACTAGAGAGGTCTGAGGAAAAATTGTTTGCAGTAGAAGCTCGTCCAACTTTGTTGGACAGAATAAAGGAATCACAAGAAAAGGATGAAGGATGCGAGAAAATAAGGAAGAGAATCGCAGAAAATGAGGAGGAGAGATTCAAGATAGATAAAGACGGTATTTTGAGATTCGAAGGGAGAGTGTGGGTACCATCGGTAACCGAGTTAAGGGAAGAAATTTAGCATGAGGCACTTAATACGACGTATTCTGTTCATCCAAGAGGCACAAAGATGTACCGAGATTTGAGGTAACATTTCTGGTGGCCCAATCAGAAACGAGAAATCGCGGAGTGCGTTAGCAGATGTCTTACGTGTCAATGGGTCAAAGTAGAGCACTAGAGACAGAGTGGTCTACTCCAACCGTTGGAAATACCAAAGTGGAAATGGGATCATATTACGATGGATTTTGTGGTAGGACTTCCAGTCACGCAGAAAGGTTTTGATGCCATTTGGGTTATCATAGATCGAATAACGAAGATGGCCCATTTTCTACCGATCAAGATTCGATATAGTTTGAATCAGTTAGCGAATCTGTACGTAAGGGAAATTGTTTCATGACATGGAGTGTCGGTATCGATTGTTTCAGACCGAGATCCGCGCTTCACGTTAAAATTCTGGAAAAGCTTACAAGAAAGGATGGGAACATAATTGAGGTTAAGTACCGCTTATCATCCGTAGACAGACGGGAAAAGTGAGCGAACGATACAAACGCTGGAGGATATGCTTAGAACTTGCGTAATGGACTTCAAAGGAAGTTGGGATGATCACCTACCCTTAGTGGAATTTGCTTATAACAATAGCTACAATGCGAGTATAGGCATGCCACCGTACGAAGCTCTTTACGGGAGGAAGTGTAGAACATCGTTTTGTTGGGATGAAGTTGGAGAATGAAAGATACTAGGGCCAGATTTAGTTCAATAAATTGCAGATGTGGTGACATTGATAAGAGCTCGACTAGTAGCTGCACAAGATCGCCAAAAGAAGTACACAAATTTGCATCGTCAGGACCACGACTTTGAAGTCGAAAGTCACGTTTTCTTAAAAGTATCTCCCTGGAAAGGAAAAATAGGATTCGGCAAAAAGGGAAAATTGAGTTTGAGATTCATAGGACCATTCGAGATACTTAAGCGAGTGGGCAAAGTGGCGTACCAAGTTGCATTACCACCTGAGTTGGAGCACATCCATAACGTGTTTCACATCTCTGTGTTGTGTCCATACAAGCCTAACTACAAACACGTGATTTCGTATGAGCTCATTCAAGTAGAAAAGAATCTAGCATATGAAGAAATTCCTGTCCAAATATTAGATAGGAAAGAACATACATTAAGGAATAAAAGTATATTTTCTGTAAAAGTACTTTGGCGAAATCACGACGCCGAGGAGGCCACGTGGGAATTAGAAGATAAGATGCAAAGGGATTATCCCCATTTATTCGTGTAACCTTGTACCAATTCTGAGGACGAAATTTTTATAAGGGGGGAGGATGTAAGAACCGTGAATTTCATGAATAAATAATTATTTAATATAATAAGAAAATGAATATTTATTTGAATATAAATATTGATGTGTTGTGAGATGAGTAATTCAATTAATTTAAATTGAGAAATTGTGGAATTGATGATGAGAATTGAGAAATGCCTTGTGTGGCACAATAATGAGAATTATGATGACTTAATTAATGAAGAAGGAATTAATACATGAATGATTAATTAATAATATATTGTGAATTAATTGATATTGTGAGCAATAAAATATTAATGAATAAATAATTGATTACTATTATAAGATTAATGTTTGTTCAATAAATTGCTAAGGGTGACATTGTGATATGACTATATAACATGGAAACTATATTATAAGATTAATGAAATGTGTAAATTATACAAATGATGTCTATGTGACCATGTAATGTGTATAGTACGTTAATATATATTTTCTGGAATATCAACTTAGACTATAAGAATAAATAATATAATAAGGTTTATGATAATGTGGTATGTCACTACTCAATTAAATTATAATTTGGCATTATCAAAATGTAGATGGATTATATTTAATACCCTAAATTGCTAACATAATATTGCTATATCATTTAAACCCATGTATGCACCCAATTGGATTTAAAACCTACGTATACATATATGTGTATTGAACATATAGTGTGTGTCATTAGTTAGCTATCAAATGCTTAGATTTGGATTGTCCCATTTTTGGAGTCACTCTTCTTCCACACGTGAAGAACCATTGGCCTAAGGCTACCTATTCCCTTAATCTCTCAAACTTCCCAATAGCTAGCCATGATGAAGAAGGGTGTAGGTGATGGGGGTGGTTGGCCACTATTGCACCAACTCTTGATTACCCAATGAATTCTCCCTCCATCTCTTGGTTTAATTTCTTGGACAATGGCTTGGCATGGTTAGTAAGTTTCTATAAATTAAGCACTCTACTTCATTTTCTATGTTGTTGAGAATTACTTGCTTAGTTGTTATAGAGAGTGGGAGGGAGTAATCTAATTTTGAGAAAAAGTTATGTCCAATTCAAAGCAAAGGTATAAAATTATGTTCTTAGTTAAGTTTTGTCAAATTCTTGCAACTCTCATGAAATCTTTGTTAAGTAGTACAAATTAACATGTCTCTGTGTTGTTTGAGTTAGTGTGTATGCTTTGAAGTGTTGTAGTGAGTATGGTTTGAGAATTAGCAATACCTGTGCTAAGGCTATGCAGAAGCAGAGCCATCTATTTTTTCCTTAGAACAAAGTGGCGCGACCGCGCCACTTCTATAGCCTAATATCGTGCGGCCGCGCGACGTGTCTTTCACAGATACAGCTGTGATGGTTATGTATTGTTCTGAGCATGCTATGATAGTTAGGTTATGCATGTAAGTGATCATATCTTGTGATGAGGTGTTGTTTTTAAACATAGTAAGTTATCATAGCTTGTTTTGGTTAGCATATTTAAAGAAAACTTAAAGAGTTAGAAATTAGTTTTGATAAACCTTTTTCCAAAACATGTTCTGACCTTGGTTTTGAGTGTATCAAGTTTTGATATACATTAAAATGTGACTAACATATTAGTTACCTTGTTGATGAGGGTATGTTTGTAGTCAAGCATGAATTAAAAGAAAAATGCAAGTAAAAGACCATGATAGCTATGTGTAAATGAACTATGTGTACACCAAGTTTTGAACTCGAAAACATGCTATTATAAATTGGTTTCATATATCTATGAACATAAAAGCATGACTTAAACTAGTGGACTTATTTTGCATGCTTAGTGGTTTAACATGAGATTTTCAATAAAAATGTTGAAGTTGAAACCCAACTTTGTCGGGGGAATACCTTATAAGTAATCTGAACCTATGGACCATCATGATAGGATGTTTTATCCATCTAGATATGATTGATATGTGCATCCATCTAATTAAACATTTAATGAACTAGTCAAGCATGGTTTCGAAAGATTTCTAAAGAGATAAAAACTATGTTGAATTGAAATACATGGGCAAGATAACTTAAGCATTTATATTTAAAGGTTATTAACCTCATTATGTGATATAATGGTTAGCCATGGATAGTTTGTTGAAAAGTGCTCATTTTGCTTTGTTAATAGAGATTTTCCTAAAAATAATACCATAATATTTAGAGAATCTTGGAATGGCCATAGGGGAGGCCAAACCTATTCATAGACACAACTCTGCAAATGTTATTATAATTGCTTATAAGTGCGCAAGTATGGCCAAACTAATATCTAGCAGTTCTGGTTTAAGCAAGGAGCAGCGCGGCTACGCCACTCCTTAGTTCAAATCCAGCGCAGCCGCGCCGCCCTGCAGCGACGTCTATATTTTTCTTAATAAATTGAGAACTGATGCAAGCCTATATTGTAAATTTAATCAGTAATACATGTCCAGTATAGTATACATGTGTGAATAAGTATGATAACGGAAGAATACTATAACTATACCCTTAAGTCAAAATGTAAAGACAAGTTATGTTCTTTAGGTAACATAGTGTATTAGGAACTGAATTTCGTGTTATATGATGACATACGTATGGAAACATATGACTAAGAGGAAATTAAAACTATATGTTTAGTATTGACAAATTATACTTATGTATCATGGTAAATTAAGATAATAAGTGTACATGTTGAACTTGTATAACTAATGTGATTATACATGAATGGGATATCATAGTGCATTAGATTGATATTAAGCTTTACTTTGGCAAATTATGCTTGAGACAAGTATCCAAACTCTCTTTTATATGAGCTATTTTCCTACTGTCTAGTAAAATCTAATTACGCACAACACGCAAGTATACGTGGTCAATAAGTAATATAATAGTAAGTAGAGTATCGTTCCCTCAGAGACTTAGTAAGAATTTAAACCTCACAATAACAAATTTCCTATTAATCCTAATTTTATTAAACTAATCAATTTTTCAGTTTGTAACTAACAATATTAAACCTATTAAAATCACCACACAATCAATAAACGCTAAAAACTGAATTTTCAAACAAATAATGGAGAATTACGCTTTCGACTTCACTTTAAGCATCACTCGGATTATTACACCTTTATTCCAGTTTAATTCACTATCCCAGTTTATTAATCAAGAACACGTATATAGAACTAGCCACCTCTCGATGCACTAATACCGTATTAACCCAAATCCACAATTAAGATAGAATTACGTTAAACACCTTAATTAACTAACTCACTATATCTCTATGTGAATTACAATTAAAGAAGGTTGAAGTTCAAGTTCTTTTTCTGATTACATGCGATGTCAAGCATATCTCTACCCTAACATTCATCAAGATTCTGTTTATTCACAAAAGTCAAGAACACACGCTATATTAATTAAGTCTAGACTCGTATTTCATCTCTCGAATTCATACAAGTCCACTAAGAATGGTTGATCAGGCAATTCATAAATTCAAGCTCAAATTAATATAGATAAACCGGATAATAGCTTATTAAACTGATATCAAAGATTACATAACCATCGGTCCACTTAAATACCCGTCTTAAGCCTAAAAAGTAATTAGTTCATAATAAATGAAATAAAAACTGAATAAACAAAAGATATCATCTTCTCAATTATAGAAATAAACTAAAGTAGAAGAATAACTCAGAACACCCTTCATTTTAGTCTCAATCCGCAATCATTACGATCGTTCTTCAAAATCTCCACTCCGTTGCTCGCTATGAAAATCTGTGATTAATCCTCGTTAGTTGCTTTGCATGATGATTAATTCGTTGTTTGTTGAGCCATATATATCCCCCCTGATGTCTTGGCCGAAATCTCATGTATAATAGAGTCCATGTGCCATTCAAATCCCCCCAATCCATGTTCCAGCAGTATTCGAAACCAAATAGGAGAGTTAAGATTCGTGACCCCCCACCTTGGCGGGGGTATACAAGCAAAATAGGTCCACTCCCGCGGGCATGGCTACTGTCTCCAATTATGCTCCAAATGCCTCCTTTTCTTATCATTCGCCACACCAACCACCCTACACCAGAAATAACAAGAAACAAGTAAGAATGAATATGAACGCAAACAATTAACAACGATTATGCTTAAAATGGACATCAATTCGCGGATATAAAATCCACTTATCAAAATCCCCCAAACTTAAACCGTGCTAGTCCTCGAGCACAAAACAACTACATGATATGAAATGCAATGATATGTAATGTATCTAACTAGATGATTACGAATCCAACAGTATCATAGAATCAAATTTATTCATCCGGCCTCAGAAAAATCAAGCAAACATTACAACACTTCATATTAAAACCAATAAATAACTTCTCATCAATTCCTCGAATCTTATACTTATCATCACTAATATAGTGTGTGTGTGGTCAACATTTATGCTAACTGATTTAAATTCAAACTCAACACATAACCAATCTCTTATTAGGATTCATACAGAATAAACTCAAAAATTTCAAAAACAAACAAGTTCCAACTCAAATCAAAAAATTACCAAAATTAGGGGTTCGAAGAAGGTATTCATGCTTTCTTTTTCCAATTACGGGGACTCTTTGGCTTTATTTCCCGTATTCTCTTTATTTTTTTTATAGATGGTTGGTGAGTGCGTTTTACGCTCTATCTCATGCTTTTGTTTATGGGGAGTAATTCTCCTCAACCCACCACAAGACTTAACTCGCTTCCATTTTCTTTTTCTTTTGTATTTTTCTTTTCTGAAGCTTATACACCCTACGTTTTCCCCCAAACTTAGGTTCTTGCCTAATTTGTTGTCTTCACTGCCTATTCTTGTCATTCTCTTATCTATACTAGCATTATCCTTTAAAAACTATTTATATATCAATTTAAATCAATCAGTCAACACATACGTATTACGTGCTACGCTTTTTATACCAGTTTCAAACAAGCATAAAATACGAGTCATGATTCAAAACTATATCACAGTTCTAACAATCAGTGCTGTGTTTTTCTAATTAATCTCAATTTCATCATTGGCCATAATAAACATGACTACAAAGACTGCTGGATAAATGCAAAACAGCACAATTCTAACTAAAATATATTTTTTTTCGTGAAACATAACATGACTGCAAACATAAAACAACATACTTAAAACTAAATATGCTCCTAAGCTACTATTCAACTATATGATTACATCAATGCTAAAACTAATATGCAAAACTAACATGCAATACAAAATACAGACCTAACTAATGTCAATATACATGTAACATAAAATGCAAACTAAAACTAATTCCCCGAAACTTAATAACAACAATGTCCTCATTGTATGGATATAGCAATAAAATGAGTGAGGACTTCCCTGTAATTGCCTAAGTCTGGGGTGGTGGTGGTGGTTAATCTTCTCCCTCGGAGTCACTTGGTGGAAACCTTGGCATTGACACGGACTACTGATATGGAAATTGTGCAGCTGGATTAAAGCTCTAGAGTGTCGTATTCAAAGATACGAATGACATGTTCATTGCATCAAACATATGGTCTTGTCGCATTACAAGCCATCGCATCTCCCTTCGTGATGCCTTGTTGTGCTCCTCCATGTGTCGTTGAAATTCAAGAAACTGAGGGCAAGATATGGCGTCTGAAGATGGTGTCGCCTCAGTTCCTTGCTCTCCCATAGTCTTGTCCTCATCATCCGAGGTATCTTCAGCGTTAGCTTCGTCCTCCGAAGCTGATGGAAATATAAAACCTAAACCTCGAGGATGTGATTCACCTCCGGCCCACACCGAATATTGCGCGATCATTCTATTATCTAGTAGCTGCAGCGGCATCTGAGTGGGCTCATCATCAGACCATCAAACTCCTGCTTGACGAAACAACCCACAAATGAGGGATGGATGTGGCAAGCCGCCCGAAAAATTGCCTCGCAAGCATCGACGAATGAAAAAACTGATTATGGCCCTGACATCGATGATAAAGTCTTGCACAATTGCATATAGAAGTAGTGCCTTCTCCTTGGTGACGTCTGCGGTGTGCGTGGATGGCAATAATTTTGCACATAAGAAAGCGTACCAAATCTTCCTATACCGGCTGAGATCTTTGCTATGAAAAACTGTACCTCCTTTCCGACCCTTGATCCACGTTGTTCCCGGCTTAGTCATTTCTTTAAGAACAACCTCAAAGTCAGGATCAAAATCCCTCAAGTGAGCATATTGGCACTGTCGAGGCACCCGCAACTAGTAATACGTGTTGATGGCATCGGTACTGAACAGGACCAATCGACCCCGCACAAATGCTTGGAAAGGTGCCTTGTCCTCGGCGTTAGCATAGAACTCTTTGACCACATTGATAGTGGCGGCCGTGGGCTCTTTAGTGAACTTGATCCACCCTTTCTGATAAATCTGTTGTATCATTTCCCCGTCGTGAGCATCCGGTGCCAACCCCCATTTCGGTGTAAGAGCCTTTGTGACCATGTAGTCGTACTGGTCGGCGACGACACTTTTGAATTTGCGTCAGTCGAAGGATTGTGATGGTGGTGTTGTCCTTTAACTCTGTCCCCTTTGTTGTTTGGATGTAGGTTAAGAAGCCATTGAATTCCGGATGCGTTAACCCACTATTCTCTCCCCAAATTTCACTCACACAACTTATCGAACACTTGGTATGCACAGTCGTTTCTTCCCCCAACTTGATGATTTTGTGGCAAATATCATAGGAGAAGATGAAGAACTTAAAGATGGGTTACTCACTCTCAAGTGTAGGATGAATTCCCACGTTATGAACACTTTCTAAGTTTCAATTGAATGTAGGTGATTAACTGGGGTTGTAAGGGTGTGTTTTTATAGAGGTCGTGTAAGTGAGATGTTTTTGGGTTGGAGTGATGGAGGTAATGGGTTAGTGATGGAGGAGGGTGATGGAGTTATGTGTACTGAATGCGTGGGTAAGGAAGATAAAATGGATAAAAGTTGAGGTTGTCTTGGAAGAGGGAAGAGAAGTAATGGAATGAAGTAGTGGGGAAGTGGTATTAGCATTGGAGAAGCCGAGTGTAACTGTCGAATCCAGTCCCTTAAAATCCAGGACCCCCGCCCCGACGGGGGGTACATGGCTAAATAAGCCCACCCCGGCGGGCTACCTCCCTATTAGTTGACCTCTATTTTTGCTGAATGTTCCTATCATGATGTTACTCCTTGCTCCTTAACTCCTCTATTAGTATCTTCATTACCTACACATTATGCAACATAAGTATCATTAGATCTAATGTAAATTAAATATGGGAGATTATATAGAACGATATAACTAAATAACTTACATACTACAATTATTATTTCCTAATTATTAATCTAAACTATATTCTAACTTGCATGAATAACAATATGAAAATGAAAAAAAAAATTATTGGGTTGCCTCCCAATTAGCGCATGGTTTTAAGTCGTTCAGCTTGACTACTTCCTATTTATAGAACGTCGGATAATGTGATTGCGATGACGTCCCAATTAGACTCGCCACCCCAATAATGTTTCAACCGTTGATTGTTGACCTTGAAAGTTTCCAATGGATTTCGACTGTAGAGTTCAACGACACCATGTGGGAAAACTGTTTTGATGGTGAATGGTCCCGACCATCTTGACTTAAGCTTCCCAAGGAACAACCTCAACCTTGAGTTGAACAACAATACTGATTGCCCCGGCTCGAACGTTCGGTGCATGATTTTCTTATCGTGCCATTTCTTGACTTTTTCATTGTAAAGGTTTCGAGTTCTCGTAAGCTTGAAGGCAGAATTCATCGAGCTCGTTTAACTGAAGTAACCTATTTTCCCCCACAGCTGCTTAATCGAAGTTCAACTTCTGAATAGCCCAGTAGGCCTTGTGCTGTAACTCCACAGGCAGGTGACATGATTTCTCGTATAGTAATTGGTATGGTGACATACCAATTGGTGTTTTATACGCAGTCCGGTAAGCTCATAGTGCATCGTCCAACCTGAGGGACCAATCCTTTCGATTCGGGTTTACCACTATTTCCAAGATTCTTTTCACTTCCCTGTTCGAAACCTCATCTTTCCCACTGGTTTGGGGATGATATGCTGTAACGACCTTGTGGTTGACCCTATACTTTGCCAAAAGAGCAGTAAACGATTTGTTAAAAAAGTGACTACCTTTGTCACTTATAATAGCTCTTGGCGTGCCAAACCTCGTAAAAATATTTTTCTGCAAGAATTTGATAACCACTTTGGCATTGTTAGTGGGGAGTGCTACAGCTTCAACCCACTTTGAAATGTAATCTACCGCAAGCAATATGTATTGATTGGTAAATGAGGAAGGGAATGGCCCCATGAAATCTATGCCCCACACATCAAAAATCTCAACTTCTAAAATTGTTTGTAGTGGCATCTCATTCTGTTTCGATATGTTTCCCACCCGTTGACATCTATCACAAGTTTTAACAAATTGGTGGGTGTCTTTAAATAATGTCGGCCAATAAAACTCGGCTTGAAGCACTTTTGCCGATGTTCTCTCACTTCCATAGTGTCCCCCATATGCCGATGAGTGGAATTCCTCCAGTATGTTATGCACTTCACTGTAGGGGATACACCTTCTAATCATCTTGTCAGCACACTGTTTGAATAGGTAAGGCTCATCCCACATATACCACTTGACGTCATGAAGAAACTTCTTTTTCTGTTGTCGTGTAAGATCAGGGGGAAGCATGTTGCTCACTAGATAATTTGCGAAGTCCGCGTACCATGGAAATTCTGCATTTAACCCAAACAGTTGCTCATCCGGGAATGACTCGTTGATTACAAACTTGTCCTCTTCCTGTTTACCCTAATTTTCCAGCCTAGACAAATGATCGGCGACTTGGTTCTCCGTCCCCTTTTTATCCTTTATTTCTAAATCAAACTCTTGTAAAAGGAGAATCCATCGGATAAGGCGTGTCTTAGTGTCCTTTTTCGAAATTAAGTACTAAATGACCGAGTGATCTGTATAAACTACCACCTTTTCCCGATCAAGTACGCCCAGAATTTGTCGAACGCATAAACCACTACAAGCAATTCCTTTTACGTAGTTGTGTAATTCCTTTGAGCCTCCGTGAGTGTCTTACTTGCATTATATATGGCGTGAAATACCTTCTCTCGGTATTGACCCAAAATAGCCCCAACAGCATAGTCGATTGCATCACACATTAACTCGAAGGGCATTGACCAATTTGGCGCAACGATTACAGGAGCTGTGGTTAATTTCTTCTTCAACAACTCGAATGCCAGTTTACACTCCTCATCAAACTTGAAAACTGCATCATTCTCTAAGAGACTGTATAAAGGTTTTGCAATTTTAGAGAAGTCCTTTATAAATCTTCTGTAAAACTCTACATGTCCCAAGAAACTTCGAATTCCCTTAACTGACCTTCGTGGAGGAAGTTTTTCAATTGTTTCCAGCTTCACCTTATCAACCTCTAATCCTTGAACTGAGATCTTGTGACCCAAAATTATGTCTTCCTCAACCATGAAGTGGCATTTTTCTCAGTTAAGTACAATATTCGTGTCTTTTCATCTTTATAACACCATCACCAGATTCTCTAGGCAAGCATCAAAATTGTCACCATAGACCAAAAAGTCATCCATGAATACTTCCACATTTTTCTCCACCATGTCTGAGAAAATTGCCATCATACACCGTTAGAAGGTAGTGGGTGCATTACACAAACCGAACGATATTCTCCTGGATATGATTGTGCCATATGGACACGTGAAAGTAGTCTTCTCTTGATCTTCAGGAGCAACGAAGATCTGATTATACCCCGAATATCCAGCCAATAAGCAGTAGTACGCATGCCCCGCTAATCTGTCCAACATTTGATCGATAAAGGGTAAAGGAAAGTGATTTTTGCTGGTCACCTTATTCAACTTACTGTAGTCCATGCAAACCCTCTAACCATTCACTGTCCTTATCAAAATTAGCTCGTTGTCATCATTTTGTACCACTGTCATTCCTCTTTTTTTCAGCACACACTGAACTGGACTAACCCACTTACTATCGAAAATTGGGTAGATGATACCGACATCCAACAATTTCAGAATTTCTTTCTTTACAACTTCCTTCATGATTGGGTTGAGTCGTCATTGTTTCTCCACCGTTAGTTTTGCATCGTCTTCCATCAAAATCTTGTGCATGCAAAAGGATGGGTTGATTCCCTTGATATCTGTGATTGTCCATCCTATAGCCGATTTGTGTTCGCTAAGCACCCTCAGCAACTTTTCTTCCTGCAAATCGTTAAGTGCAGCGGAAATAATAACATGTAAAGAATTTGAAATGCCTAAAAATGCAGACCTGAGGTGTTTAGGTAGTGGTTTAAGTTCAAGAGTCGGTGGCTCCTCCGATGACGGTTTCATTCTGATTGTTGATCTTTCCTTCATGTACAATGGTTCAAATTGTGCTCTAAATCTGCTGACTCGAGGCAGGGAGTCTAGCATATGCAAGTAATCCACAAATTCTAGATCATCTGATTCTTCATCTCCCAATAAAGTCATTTCCAATGGATGGTTAACCAAACTCTTTCCCATGTCATCATTGATTATCTGATCAATGATATCCATCCTGAAATACTCTTCTTCATCCGTAGGAAATTTCATGGATTTGAAAACGTTAAACTTAACTTCTTGATCTTGGACCCTCATCGTTAGTTCACCTTTTTGTACGTCGATGAGTGTCCTACCCGTAGCCAAAAATGGTCTCCCCATGATGATCGGGTTGTTCTTATCTTCCTCGAAATCTAGAATGGTGAAATCCGCGGGGAATATAAACTTGTCAATCTTGACCAATATATCCTCTAAAATGCCTCTCGGGCACGTGACTGATCTATCAGCCAATTGTAAGGAGATGTTTGTAGGCTTTGGAGCTGGGAAACCTAATTCTGTGTAAACTGATAACAGAATAAGGTTCACACTCGCCCCCAAATCATATAAACATTTATTAAATGCTATGTTCCCGATCATGCATGGAATAGTAAAACTCCCGGGATCTTTCAACTTTGGTGGCAACTTTCGCTGTAAAATCGCGCTACACTCCTCTGTTAGTGCCACTGTCTCAAAATCTTCCAATTCCTTTTTCCTAGACAAGATTCCTTTCATGAATTTCGCATAACTCGACATCTGCCCTAAGGCTTCTGCGAACGGGATTTTAATCCGATGTTTCTTAAAACTTCCAAAAATTTCGCAAACTGCTTATCTAATTTCTTCTTTTAGACTCTCTGCTGAAATAGAGGTGGAGGATACACAACTGGCTTGTCATCTACTTTTGTTTTCTCAATTTGCGTATCCTCATCCTGTTTTTCTTCAATCACCTTGTTGTCTTAAATTTTATCATCCGAGATAGCTGAATTTTCCGCACCTTTCCCATCCAAATGTTTTCCACTTCTCAAAGTGATTGCCTGACACTGTTCATGATTTCCCTTTCGATTTCTTTCGGTGTCACTCGGTAGAGTGCCTTGTGGTCTGTTGTTCAATGCTAAAGCAATTTGTCCCATCTGATTTTCCAAATTCTTGATGGTCATTGTTTGGTTTTTCATAGTTGTCTCATTACTTGTTATATACTTTGAAAACAACTCCTCTAAATCTGATTTCCTCTCTTGACGTTGAACTGGTTGTTGTTGATTCTGAAATCCAGGGGGATACGATGGTCGTGGAGCTTGTTGATTCTGATTATTATTCCACGACAAATTCGGATGATTCTTATTCCCCAGATTATATGCATTCTGATATGTATTCTGAGGAATTATGTTGTAGCTACTCATGAATTGTACTGACTCTGGGTTGATTACGCATTGATCTGACGAATGTTCACCCGCGCACAACTCATAAATAATTGCAACTTGTTGTGTCTGTCCCCCTGACTAAACGTCGAACTTCTTAGAGGGTGTTGAAATCTGTGATGTTATTGTAGTCACTCCATCTACCTCTAACACTCCAACGACTGTAGGTTATGTCATTCTTGTCGTGGGCCACTGATAGTTGTTAGCAGCCATCGCCTCTAGCAACTGATATGCCTCCTTATAGTTCTTTGCCATAAACGCTCCCCCCGACGCTGCATCAATACTGGTCCTGAGATTCCCATGTAGTCCGTTGTAAAATGTATTCATCTGCAATCACTTACGCAATCCGTGATGTGGGCATTTTCTGAGAAATTCTTTGTATCTCTCCCATGCCTCGTATAATGACTCCCCATGTTGCTGATCAAACATGGTAATCTCGTTCCTCATCTTTGTAGTTTTCGCTGGCGGGAGGAATTTTGCTAAAAGTTTCTGAGCCAAGTCATCCCATGTCGTTATCGAACCCGCTTGTAGAGAGTGTAACCAACTCTTCACCTTGTCCCGCAGAGTGAATGGGAAAAAGAGAAGTCTAACTGCTTCATCTGACACCCCATTGTACTTGAAAGTGTCGCATATCTCCAGAAAACTGATCTAATGCTCGTTAGGAATGTCATTTGCAAGTCCCCCAAACTGAACTGAGTTCTATATCATCTGAATCATCCCAGGCTTAATCTCGAATGTGTTCGCGGATATAGCAGGCCTGGTGATACTCGACAATGACTCGATCACCTTAGTGTGTAAAAAAATCCTCAACGCTTTCGGTCTTCTAAACCATTGCTTCTTCTTTGTCAGAGTTTTCAAATTTGTCCATTGTTTCCTTGATCCACTTACTTAACCTCTGAAACCTTCTCTCAATGTCGTCCTAAAAATGACGCAAGTCTGGATTTTTTGATCGAGTTTGCATAAACCAACGTCAAAAACCTGAAATAAGAACAAAACAAAAACAAAAAGTTTTTAAGTAAAACTGGACTGATTAAACTGATATTGCAAAATAATAAAATCTATACTAAAGTCCCCGGCAACGGCGCCAAAAACTTGTTGAGTAAAATCTAATTACGCACAACACGCAAGTATACGTGGTCAACAAGTAATATAATAATATGTAGAGTATCGTTCCCTCAGAGACTTAGTAATAATTTAAACCTCGAAATTACCAATTTCCTATTAATCCTAATTTTATTAAACTAATCAATTTTCATTTTGTAACTAATAGTATTAAAACTATTAAAATCACCACATAATCAATAAACGCTAAAAATTGAATTTTCAAACAAATAATGGAGAATTAGGCTTTCGACTTCACTCTAATTCCAATTTAATTCACTATCCCAGTTTATTAATCAAGAACACGTACGTAGAACTAGCTACCTCTCGATGCACTAATACCGTATTAACCCAAATCCACAATTAAGATAGAATTACGTTAAACACCTTAATTAACTAACTCACTATATCTCTATGTGAATTACAATTAAAGAAGGTTGAAGTTCAAGTTCTTTTTCTGATTACATGCGATGTCAAGCATATCTCTACCCTAACATTCATCAAGATTTTGTTTATTCACAAAAGTCAAGAACACACGCTATATTAATTAAGTCTAGACTCGTATTTCATCTCTCGAATTCATACAAGTCCACTAAGAATGGTTGATCAGGCAATTCATAAATTCAAGCTCAAATTAATATAGATAAACCGGATAATAGCTTATTAAACTGATATCAAAGATTACATAACCATCGGTCCACTTAAATACCCGTCTTAAGCCTAAAAAGTAATTAGTTCATAATAAATGAAATAAAAACTGAATAAACAAAAGATATCATCTTCTCAATTACAGAAATAAACTAAAGTAGAAGAATAACGCAGAACACCATTCACTATAGTCTCAATCCGCAATCAATACGATCGTTCTTCAAAATCTCCACTTCGTTGCTCGCTATGAAAATATGTGATTAATCCTCATTAGTTGCTTTGCATGATGATTAATTTGTTGTTTGTTGAGCCATATATATCCCCCCTAAAGTCTTTGCCGAAATCCCACGTATAATAGAGTCCGTGTGCCATGCAAATCCCCCCAATCCATGTTCCAGCAGTATTCGAAACCAAATAAGAGAGTAAGGATTCGTGACCCCCCGCCCCGGTGGGGGTATACAAGCAAAAGAGGCCCGCCCCGGCGGGCATGGCTACTATTTTCTGACTTTGGCCATTTTCCATACTTGCTCCAATTATGCTCCAAATGCCTCCTTTTCTTATCATTCGCCACACCAACCACCCTACACCCGAAATAACAAGAAACAAATAAGAATGAACATGAACGCAAAGAATTAACAACGATTATGCTTAAAATGGACATCGATTCGCGGATATAAAATCCACTTATCACCTACTTACACAAATTTGGATTTGTGAAAGTTCTCGAATTTTATTTGATTCATATATTGAATGCAAATATCCGAACTCTCTTTTATATTGAGAAATTTTCCTACTTACACAAATTTGAATTTGTGCAAGTTCTCAAATTTTATTTGATTCATATATTGAATGCAAGTATGCGAACTCTCTTTTATATTAGGCAATTTTCCTACATACACAAATTTGGATTTGTGGAAGTTCTCGAATTTCATTTGATTCATATATTGAATGCAAGTATTCAAACCTTACTCTATATTGAGCATTATTTGGACTTGTGGAATTATTTATCGTACAAGTAGAACTTTGAGAGTATAATACTTCGTAATCTAGAAATGAAATTGTTTACAAACCTAGATTTTGAATGATAATTGTTCTTATATATTGTGAAAGAAAACTGTCTAAGCCATTGCTTCGACTAGACTATTGATATTGATCGAAAGCTATCCAAACCAAATTTACTTGGTGTGGACTTATATAACTGAGATGAACAACCCTCTTGGTAGGGGAATTATATATTGTCGGGAAACCGACGTGCACACTTGAGAAAGATTAAATGTAATGCATTGACATAGGGTACTTTAGGCTGATCACCAATTGTACTCATTTAGTAGAATTATCAGTCTTTTACTTTTAATTCTAGGAGAAGTTCATAGTCCTCAATGACTGCTCATTATTTATTGCTTTGAAATCTTGAATTGATTTAATCATTGAATATAATTGTTCATAGTGATTATTGTTGACAACCATTGATACTTCTTTCTATCTTGAACTATCATTATTGATATACCCTTGAGAAATTTAAAACATATTGATTTCCCTTTTTGCTATATTACTTACTGGGCAAATTTGTTGCTCATTCTTGCTTCCCTAAAAATATTTCAGTTACGGCAGAGCAAGGCGGCCCCTCAGGCAATTCTAAGGGCAAGGGCAAGGCTACTGAATAGTTTATGTTTATTGGTGATTATTATATTCCTATAATGACATAACATGTGATATATACTAGTTATATCTAAAGATGTTTAATTATAATTAAGATATGTAAGAGATGTTTAAGTTATGAACCCTTGGGACGAAAATAATTATATTATGACAATGTAATTTATTCTATTATTCCGCTATATGAGATGTTAATTTATTATTGGGCAAAGGCTAAAAAATGCCCCTAATATTTACCCCGATGTCCCACTTGCACCCTAAACTAATTTTTTTTCCAAAAGTATCATTAACATTACATTTTTTTGGTCGTTCGTGCCCCTGCTGTTAACAGAAGACAAACGGGGTTAAAATGTGATGACGTGACATACTTAAATATAAAATATATTCTAAATAAAACAATATATATCATTTAATCAAAATAAAAAATACTAAAATTCAAAATAAAAAAAACATAACATATTTACATCATTTAATCAAAATAATAAAATTCAAATTATTTTGTTAACTAATCAAAACAACTAATTAAATAAAATAAGTTGTATAACAAATTTACATCATTTAATCAAAATACTAAAATTCAAAACATAACATATATTCATGAAATACTAATTAAAAAAAAACTAAAATACTAAAAAAAAATCAAATTAAAAAAATACTAAAATTCAAAGTATTTTGTTAATTAATCAAAACAACAAAATTCAAATTACATCATTAAAAATACTAAAATTAGAATACTAAATGCTAATTGATATACAATTATTAAATTACTAAAATCATAATATTAAATAATATTTTTAAAATTCAAAAGCTGGAGTATTATGATTATTTTAGTAATTTTTATTATTAATTTTAAAATCATATCACTTTAAAAATATTATGATGTAATTTGGATTTTTGAATACATTTTTTAAAATAGTATTACATCATCAAATTATAACATATATTGTTATGTATATATTATTACATCATCAAATTATTTATATTATTTATAACATATAATTTATTATGTATATAGATTATTACATCATCAAATGTTTATATAGTTTAAAATTATTATTTAGTATTATGATTATAGTAATTTAAAAATTTTATATCAATTAGTATTTAGTATTATGATTTTAGTATTTTAATGATGTAATTTGAATTTTGTTGTTTTGATTAATTAACAAAATAATTTGAATTTTAGTATTTTAGTATTTTTTATTTTATTTTTTGAGTATTTTAGTATTTTTTTAATTAATATTTTTTAATTTGTATTTGTTGTAAATATGTTATGTTTTGAATTTTAGTATTTTGATTAAATGATGTAAATATGTTAAACAACTTATTTTATTTAATTAGTTGTTTTAATTAGTTAACAAAATAATTATAATTTTATTATTTTGATTAAATGATGTAAATATGTTATGCTTTTTTTATTTTGAACTTTAGTATTTTTGTTTTGATTAAATGATATATGTTGTTTTATTTAGAATATATTTTATATTTAAGCATGTCACGTCATCACATTTCAACCCCGTTTGTCTTTTGTTAACGGCAGGGGCACGGACGACACACAAAATATAACGTTAAGGGTACTTTTGGAAGAAAAAAAATTAGTTTAGGGTGCAAATGGGACATCGGGGTAAACATCAGGGGCTTTTTTGACCCTTTGCCCATTTATTATTAGAGTTAGTACATGATAACCAAATTTGGGACAACTGTGGTCTGAATTTGGGGGCGTCACATCATCTCTCTCAACCAAAGCGGTATCTCTATCAAAAAAAGTTGTCAACATCAAGGCCCTAGCATGATCCCTCTCAAACGTCATCAAATGTAACTTCTGCTCTAAATACTCTACAGAATGTGGAGCCACGACAGTGGGAATACTAGGGGAATCAACTAGAGCTACTGAAGAACCAGTAAATAACTCATCCTCCATGGGAGAATCAGGGTACTCCATAGGCTCCCCATCATCAGAATCAATACCTGGCTTTGAGGATACAACCCTAGCCGATGCAATCTCTACCTCCAACCATGTAGAATACTCTAGAGAGTGACCTGGATGGCTATTCAAAAAGTTAGCCCTCTCTCGACGAGTCTAACAGTAATAAATCCTGGACAAATCCTCTGCTGACAGAAGCCGAGATGACAATCGCTGACCCACTGCCCCGTCTAAAGGATGAATATCCTGAAACTTGTCGAACTGTTCCATAACAGCCAATGGATGATATGTGGTCACCCCTCTCAAACTTGCCAGGGAAAGATAGTCCATGCCAACTGCATGAGTGATAAAGCTATAAGGAGAAATGAGCCCTAAACATGGCAAAATATCAAACGGGTCCTCGATCCTTGACAAGAAAGCCAAACATAATGTCACGTCTGTACACTCAGTCGGCTGAAAGGAATATGACATGGCTATCTCATGGGAAAAATAATACCCATGGCGTCTGAAAGTGTCAATCGATCTCAAGTGTGTCATAAACCACATGTACAATAAGACCGCACTGCCTATGAAAACCCTACTGAATTGGAATGGCAAAACGTGGTCGACCTCAAGGTCTTTGTCAAAATCATCGATAATATGGTATGACCTTCTCGGAGAGCACGGACTACCATGATCGCACTGATATCCAGGTGGTCCATGTATAATGGCATGTACAGATAGGCCACTATACACATCAAGAGTATGTCTACACGGGCGACCTTCCAATCATCCTTAAAATAGTGAAGTCCCCGGAGTATCGCATATAGCTGTCCAATGACCCTAATATGTCAATCAAAAAACTCATGGACACCGCATGCCTCGAGGAATTCTTGTCTAGGGCAACTCTGTGCCTCAAGCCTATCAAGGTCATAAACTGCCAGCTCATGTCACCGACAGCCATCTGAGCGCAAGGCCTATCCAATGGCAAGTCTGTAAAATGCTCATACTCCTCCAATGTAGGAGTCAACTCCTAGGTATCAAATCTGAATACCTGTTTCTCTGGTACCTAATGCTCAAGCATGCCATCTATAAGGCTCGGTGGAACCTGAAATGTCAAGAGGGTCATAGAGTGTCGCAACAACTGATCAACTGTCACCCGATCTAGGGATGATAAACTGTCATACCATGTTCTCATAAAAGATTCCACCAACATAGGTGGGGTATGCTCAATCTTGCTAACAGTGGATGAAGAAATCTGTAGAGTCGTATCATAAGACCATCCACTGTTAGAGTTTATGCCCTAGAGGCCAATTATTTGATATAATTGCTTAACATTTTGATAATATATTTGATTGAATAAATATATGATTTTATTATGGTTTTATTTACTGCGTAATATAATTGTTAACATAATAAAATTCCTTAGAATAGTGATAAAAATTATATAGTTTCAAGTATGTGACTTGAACATGAGATTATATAATTACAATTAGTATCATTGTTCTTAAATGTCCCTAGTCGAGTATCATTGTTGATGGGACAACAATGATGCATTGAGACTAGTATGTGGATTGACTGATGACCAAATCTCATTGGTCATAAATATATGAGATATTAAGTCAATGCATAGGTACATGTTAGAGAACGATGTCTTTGGGCACCCACCATGAGAATTCTATATAGAGCATTATGCGAAGTGTCATTAGCAATTCTCATAGTGATAATGATGTAATGGTCCTCCCAACACGAAATCGCTATATTACTACACGAGAATTTATGTACTTTGATATCATCAAATGTCACCTTTAATAGGGTGGACTATAAATGTGATTATTGGGTTCATCATGAATCGTGTGAGAAATATGAGTGATCTAGATGGAATTTAACCATCCAATATATTATGGGTGATATCCATAGGCCTCTTGAATGAGTAGGACTATGAAATGCATGGCCATGCTCAAATAATGATTTCTTTCATAAAGTCTACTCATTGATCAAGAAAACTCAGATTAAATTATGAAGGTTATGACACATTCCACGACTCGAGTTTAATCTAGGATATTAAGGTTAAAAGGATTAAATTACATTGAAACATTGGTCACGAAAAGGTTGCATCGAATCATCGATCTTATTATTACTTGGGTAATAGTGATGCATTACTAGATGCCGCTCACTGTTTATAATTTTATAATATGATTTTAAAATTATTGCCAACGTAATAATAACTTATAGGGTCACACACAAAGAACGTAATTAAAAGGAAATTAATTTAAATTGTAAAGATTTAAATATGTCAATATGATTGATAGAATTTTAAATTAATAGGATAATTTATATATAGGTATATTAATTAAGTAAGACTTAATTAAGATATATATAAATTGATTTTAATAATATTAGGTTTTGATTAATTCCTCCTAATCTATATATATATGATATATATCATCAAGCTTAGTTTTTATGTCAAAATACAAAATCCTAGCCGCTCTTAGAGAGAGACTAGAAAATAGCTTCAAAATCCTCATCCTTGGTGGCTAGTACCATGCTCCTCCTTCTTCTACAGATCGTAGAGCGATTCATGGCGTGTTCGTGTGGATACCGTAGACGACGCAATGACTCGTTTGGATTGAGTTGGAGATTCGATCGTATCAATTCCAGCTTTCTTAATTAAGTGGATTGCATTGGAAATTCGATCATATCAATTTCAGTTTCTTAATCGGTATAATTTCTAACCTCTGAATTAATTGAATTTTTCGCATGGATCCTGTTTTAGGGTTTCAGAAATTGCTTTCAAAATATTATTTCATTGCATGCGTTTAACATCAAAACCCCAACAGGTATATCGAGCTACTTGCGAAAAGATTAATTCAGATTACGTGTTTTAATTGTATTCGATATATATGATATATGATGATGCATGTTTACCGATATGAAATTGAATATATGATATTTCGTTATATGTGTATTCTGGTAATATATATGATGATATTGTTAATCGTATCTTTAATCGGTGGAATAACAATATAACTGTCCTAATCGGATTAGAAGAATGAAGAATCGTTTTAATATGATTAATCGAAACTTGACATATATGATAAATTCTGGGTGTACTGTTATTCGTTTTAATATGATTAAATCGAAACTGGACATATATGATTTGTTATTATGGGTATTTTGGTGGATTAAAATGTATGTGGATTAAAATTGCCAGGGGGGAGACCCCCCCTTGGACCCACCCCGTAGCGTATGATGGTCGTGTCCCCTATATGTTATATATAGTTTTCTTTAATTATATATAAATTGTTATGTGCTTATTGTGATATGCATGGTGCACAGTTATGGCCTTTTGACCCATAGGTTAGTGGTTTTGGTTTTGAAATACGGCTTGCATGTCGTGCCTTTTTAATAATTCTAATGTAATATTCTCTTCTCATCTAAATCCCCTCGAATGTAACTCGAGGTTTCTTTATGTCATGTAATAATCTGTAATTTATGAAGATGTCAAGATGGAGAACACAATCGAAAGATGATGATGGAGAGGAGGCACATGCTTGAGGAAGATCCAAGGAAGCTATATATCTTAAGATCTTTTACCACCTTAGATTGACCTTCAATCTTTCATTAGCTTGAAAAGATTGACAGTGGATTGGGCCATAACTGTGACACATTTAATTTTGCACTTTATTTATGCTTGTATGCGATATGATATGATAAATAATGTGCATGCTTATGATTAAAATTGGTGAGATCTAAATTAATTAATAAAATCCCTCATTAAATTATTAAGTCTAAATCAGATGCCTTCCAATGAATAACACTCATCAAGACCTTGATCAATAGATGTAGGTTTGCCAAAGCAAAGTTCCCTATTTATCTAGGTAAGATGCGATAGGATAATTGTGATATCCAAACTGTTAAAATCATTGGGCCCGACTTAACTAAGTTATCTCAATAGGATTGTGGACTTAGAGGCATAGAGTTTGGTAGGTACCATTAGATGGACTAGAAACAATTGTTGTTTACCAAACTATCCAGGAGTTATATATGATATAATTGACAAAGGGTTGTCTACCTAAATAATTGTGTTTTAAGAGATTAGCCAAAGCTAACTTAAGGCATAATGAAATATGGATCTTGGCTCACTAGAAAGATTTAATAGAAAATGCTTTCCTAATTAATAGTGAGGGCTATTAATTTGAATAAAATAATGGGAGGTATATTTTGAATGTACTATTATCAATTATATAATATCAACTCTGCAATTTGACTTATTATTTTTGCACTTATAAATTGTAGATATCAAATGGCAAACAACAACAACACAAATAGTCTTTCATTACGATCAGTCCTTGAAAAGGACAAGCTGAGTGGAATTAATTTCCTTGACTGGCATAGGAACTTGAGGATTGTCTTCAAACAAGAGCGCAAGCTATATGTCCTTGATGGGCCCATTCTGCGCAAAGACCACCGTCACCGCACTACGCACGAGCATAATTTTACAAAAAGCATCAAGATGATGCTCTGGACGTGAGTTGTGTCATACTAGCAACCATGAACGCTGAGCTTCAGAAGCAACATGAGTTGATGGATGCTTTTGAGATGATCGAGCATCTCAAGAAATTATTCAAAGGGCATGCTCGACAGGAGAGGTATGATACAAGCAAGGTGTTGTATCACTGCAAAATGGGTGAACGTGATCCAGTTGGTCCACATGTGCTGAAAATTATTGGGTATATTGAGTACCTTGATAGGTTGGGTTTTCCAATCACTCTAGAAGCCCAAACTGACCTTGTTTTGCAATCTTCAAATAGCAACTACTCTCAATTTGTTATGGACTATCTTATGAATGAAATTGAGAAACCCCTTACAGAGTTGTTGAGCATGTGAAGAACTGCCGAGAACAACATGAAAAAGGCAGGACCCGCTCCCATAATGATGCTGCAAAAAGGGAATGCTAAGGGAAATTGGAAAGGCAAGAAGAAGATAGGATCTAAATCTTTTTCCAAACCCAATTCCAAAACCAAATATGCTTTAAAAGCTAAAGGTGGGGTGGCTAAAGAAGGTGAATGTCACTTCTGTGGAAAACCTGGACGCTGGAAAAGGAACTGTCATGCTTATCTGGAAGAAGTGAAGAAAAGGAAGGGAAGTACGACTTCTGATTCAAGTATATATGTTATAGAAGTCAACTTGTCTACTTCTACATCATGGGTATTCGATACTGGATGTGGTTCTCACATTTGTGTTAATGTGCAAAGACTCCGAAGGGGTAGGACTTTGGCGAAAAGAGAGGTTGACCTACGAGTTGGGAATGGAGCAAAAGTTGTTGCAGTGGCCGTAGGAACTGATCATTTATCTTTGCCCACTAAGCTAGTTTTAGAATTAGAAGATTGTTATTTTGTGTCAGCTATAAGAAAAAAACATTATTTCTATTTCTTGTTTGGACAAGAAAGGTTTTTCATTTATAATAAAGAACAATCGTTGTTTGTTTTACTTAAATGATATTTGTTATGGTGTTGCACAATTATTTAACGGTCTCTATATTCTTGATTTAGAAATGCCTATCTATAACATAAATACAAAACGATTTAAATCAAATGATTCAAATCCGACATATCTCTGGCACTGTCGTTTAGGCCATATAAATGAGAAACGCATATCCAAACTCCATAAAGATGGGTTCTTGGATTCATTTGATTTTGAATCATATGAGAAATGTGAGTCTTGTTTATTAGGCAAGATGACTAAAGCCTTTACCACGATTGAATCAGAGCTAGTGATGTATTGGGACTTATACATAGTGATGTATGTGGACCCATGAGTTTGTTAGCAAGAGGTAGGTTTTATTACTTCATTACATTTACTGACGACTTTAGTAGATATGGATGTGTGTATCTTATGAGACAGAAATCTGAATCCTTTGAAAAGTTCAAGGAATTCAAGAATGAAGTTCAAAACCAATTTTGAAAAAGCATAAAAGCCCTTCAATCCGATCAAGGAGATGAATACTTAAGCCAATACTTTGATGACCTTCTAAAGAAGTGTGGTATTATATCACAGCTCACTCCACCTGGAACACTGCAATGGAATGGTGTATTTGAGAGGGGGAATCGAACTTTGTTGGACATGGTACGATCAATGATGAGTCATGCAGATCTTCCAATAAGCTTCTGGGGTCATGCCCTAGAGACAGCTGCATTCACACTTAACCGTGTTCCTACAAAGACGGTTCAGAAGACACCATTTGAGATGTGGACTGGGAAACGTCCTAGTATGTCGTTCATGAAGATTTGGGGTTGCGAGGCATTCGTAAAACGTCTGGATTCTGACAAGCTCGGACCCAAATCTGACAAGTATAATTTTGTGGGATACCCAAAGGAAACAAAAGGGTATTATTTCTACAAACCTTCTGAGAACAAAGTGGTTGTTGCTCGAACTGGTATTTTTCTAGAAAGAGAATTTGTCTCTAAAGGAAACAGTGGGAGGAAAGTAAAACTTGAAGAAATTCGAGAACCGCAAAATATCATTGAACCTGAGTTGGAACGTGAGCAGGAACCACAAGAAATTGTGGAAAGTGAACCTGCTCAAATTACACAAGTCATTCATAGATCTGGTAGGACATGCCAAGAGCCTGAGAGATATTATGGATATCTTGTGACTCAAAACGGCGATGTGATGCTCATAGATCGAGATGAGCCTGCTTCCTACCAAGAAGCTATGAATGGACCAGATTCTGAGAAATGGCTTGAAGCCATGAAATCTGAGATGGACTCCATGTATACTAACCAAGTATGGACTCTGGTTGATCCACCCAAAGGGGTAAAACCAATCGGGTGCAAGTGGGTTTTCAAGAAGAAAATCGACATGGATGGTAATGTACAAACCTATAAAGGCCGACTGGTAGCAAAAGGTTTCAAACAAATTCAAGGTGTTGACTATGATGAAACCTTCTCTCCAGTGGCAATGGTTAAATCCATCGGGATCTTACTTGCTATTGCAGCTTTTTATGATTACGAAATCTGGCAAATGGATGTCAAAACTGCTTTCCTTAACGAAAATCTCCTTGAGGATGTGTATATGACACAACCTGAGGGTTTTGTCACTCCAAAGGATGCTGGAAAGGTATGTAAGCTGCAGCGATCCATTTATGGATTGAAGCAAGCCTCTCAGAGATGGAATCTTCGATTTGATGAAGCAGTTAAAGAATTTGGCTTTATTAAAAATGAAGATGAACCTTGTGTATATAAGAAGGTTAGTGGGAGTCACATTGTATTCCTAGTATTATATGTTGATGACATATTAATTATTGGGAATGACATTCCTTCCTTACAGGCTGTAAAAACATGGTTAGGAAAATGTTTCTCCATGAAAGATTTGAGCGATGCTCCCTATATTTTAGGTATCCGGATCTATAAAGATAGATCGAGAAAAATGGTCGGCCTAAGTCAAAGTACATATATTGATAAAGTGTTGAAACGGTTCAGCATGCAAGAGGCGAAAAGAGGTAACTTATCCGTGACTCATGGTGTAAAGATCTCTAAGGCCCAATATCCTAAATCACAAGATGATGAGGACCGTATGAGAAAGATCCCTTATGCTTCGGCAATTGGATCTAACATGTATGCAATGATATGTACTCGTCCGGATGTCTCGTATGCTTTGAGCATGACGAGAAGATACCAGTCGAATCTAGGTGAAGGTCATCGATGCGATGATCAAGAATATCCTCAAGTACCTGAAAAGGACTAAGGATTCATTCTTGGTATATGGATGTGAAGACGAGCTGGCAGTAAAGGGTTACACAGATGCTAGTTTCCAGACTGACAATGTTGACTATAAGTCTTAGTCAGGTTTTGTGTTTTGCCTTAATGGTGGTGCTGTTAGCTGGAAAAGTTCGAAGCAAGAGGCGATGGTGATTCTACTACAACGGAGGTGAGTATATTATCGCTTCTAGTGCAAACGAAGGAGGTCAGATGGATTAAAAAGTTCATCACTGAACTTGGTGTTGTTCCAACCATTGTTGATCCGATTACTCTATACTATGATAATAATGGAGCCATTGCACAGGCTAAGGAACCCAGATCTCACCAACGATCCAAGCATATACTTAGGCGGTACCATCTCATCCGCGAAATCATTGATAGAGGAGATGTACATATAGGAAGAGTGCCAACAGATGATAATGTTGCAGATCCACTGACCAAGGCTTTGTCGCAGTAGAAGCACGACGGTCACACTAGTTCCATGGGTATTAGATACATGAGTGATTGGCTCTAATACAAGTGGGAGACTGTTAGAGTTTATGCCCTAGAGGCCAATTATTTGATATAATTGCTTAACATTTTGATATTATATTTGATTGAATAAATATATGATTTTATTATGGTTTTATTTACTGCGTAATATAATTGTTAACATAATAAAATTCCTTAGAATAGTGATACAAATTATATAGTTTCAAGTATGTGACTTGAACATGAGATTATATCATTACAATTAGTATCATTGTTCTTAAATGTCCCTAGTCGAGTATCATTGTTGATGGGACAACAATGATGCATTGAGACTAGTATGTGGATTGACTGATGACCAAATCTCATTGGTCATAAATATATGAGATATTAAGTCAATGTATAGGTACATGTTAGAGAACGATGTACTGGATAGACCCACCATTAGAATTCTATATGGAGCATTATGCGAAGTGTCATTAGCAAATCTCATAGTGACAATGATGTATGTCTTCCTCCCACCGAATCGAAATATATTATATACTACTACGAGAATTTATGTACTTTGATATCATCAAATGTCACCTTTAATAGGGTGGACTATAAAGGTGATTATTGGGTTCATCATGAATCGTGTGAGAAATATGAGTGATCTAGATGGAATTTAACCATCCTATATATTATGGGTGATATCCATAGGCCTCTTGATTGAGTAGGACTATGAAATGCATGGCCATGCTCAAATCGTGATTTGGTTCATATAGTCTACTCATTGATCAAGAAAACTCAGATTAAATTATGAAGAGTATAACACATTCCATGACTCGAGTTTAATCTAGAATATTAAGGTTAAAAGGATTAAATTACATTGAAACATTGGTCACGAACAGGTTGCATCGAATCATCGATCTTATTATTACTTGGGTAACAGTGATGCATTACTAGATGCCGCTCACTGTTTATAATTATATAATATGATTTTAAAATTGTTGCCAACATAATAATAACCTATAGGGTCACACACAAAGAACGTAATTAAAAGGAAATTAATTTAAATTGTAAAGATTTAAATATGTCAATATGATTGATAGAATTTTGAATTACGAATTTAAATTAATAGGATAATTTATATATAGGTATATTAATTAAGTAAGACTTAATTAAGATACATATAAATTCGGATTTTAATAATATTAGGTTTTGATTAATTCCTCCTAACTGCTATATATATGATATATATCACTCACTTTAGTTTTTACGTCAAAATACAAAACCCTATCCGCTCTTAGAGAGAGACTAGAGAAAACAGCTTCGAAAATCCTCATCCTTGGTGGCTAGTACCGCGGTTCCTTCTTCTGCATATCGTAGGACGATTCGCGGTGAGTTCGTGTGGATACCGTAGAGACGCAGCTCGTTTGGATTGAGTTGGAGATTCGATCGTATCAATTTCAGTTTCTTAATCGGTATAATTTCTAACCTCTGAATTAATTGAATTTTTCGTATGGATCCTGTTTTAGGGTTTCGGAAATTGCTTTAAAAATTTTATTTTCGCTGTGCGTTTCTGTGCCGAAACCCCAACAAAGGTCAATGCTAAACTCGTCTCTAGAAATACATATCCATGACATAATACATGCATAATAAATGACAGATGATAATATGATGTAGGGAATAGAAAAAATTATACATACATTCCTAAGTACATCATAATCTAAATACATAATCTCTGTGTATAACTGAAAAATACAAGGAAATGGGGCACAACCGCCCAACATCTAATAGAGGCCTATCAAAAGATATAACAAGAAATGCATCAGAAGAAGTCAATGGTGTTGATGTCCACATCATACAATCAATCCATCTGATGTAACTCTTCTTGAGTCACTGAATCTCTACCAGAAAGGATATCATGCCGATACAATGGAGGATATGCACCGACAAAACCATCTGAATATGGTCCACCTGAAGTGTAATAACCCAATATTTTCAATATAATTAAATAATAAATTTTGCATTTAATTTTTTTATATATATAAAGGTGGGATTATGTGCAAAGAAAAGTATATGTATTTATGTGATAAATAAAACTTATTTATTTTATGAATAATTATAAATAAATTCTGTTATGAATTATTGATCATTATAGATTATATTCTTATTATAAAATAATTTTATAATAAAAATATTTATTATTTATTTTCCATGAAATATGAATATTATATATATGATATGATTATAAGGATTATTATTATATGTATTTTATTATAGTAGTTAAGTAAATTATTTTAACTTAATTAAATAGTATATATGAAAGTGAGGTGGGATATAGATTCAAAACCCTAATTCTAGATTTTGAATAACGAGTGAGAATATTGATATAATATTATTTATATTTCAGTAATATAAACATGTCTGATATATGTGGAATGTTAATGTGTGAAACAGTTATAGTAACACAGTGCAAAACCCTAGCATTGCTGATAAACTATAGTACATGAGTCAATTATGACTATAAGATTTGTTAAGTTATTGTGTAATGTAATTTATGGAAATTATTATATTTAATGTTAATTAGGTAAACCCTAATTAATATTTAAAAACCATAATTATTAAATTAGAACCCTAATTGCTAAGTTATAAACCCTAATTATTATTTTAGCAAGGTAAATGATAATTAGTATTTGATAAAGCCTATTTTAGAAGTCTATCACCTTTTTTAGAAACTAAGAGTACCATTTTTTCCTTAATACACAATCCTAGATTTAGAGCTTAGAAAATCTTAGGGTTAAACCCTAAGGGTCAAACCCTACGGGGTAGAAAGGAATTAACCACCTTGCCAATAAAAGTAAACACCAAATGACCAAATTGCCCTTCTTGTATTATTTAATACATAACTTGTAAAACTTGCCATAACTTTAGTTGGTAAACCAACTCAACCTAGCCATGTGCCTATAAACCAAAAAGCTCAGCCATCTTGCATCACAAGTACATTAGTTTCAAGTATTATATAAGATCAAGGAGAGAGAAGTTGCATAAGTTAGCTCATTTTACTTACAACACTCAACCAAGACGCTCTTAACTTCAAACTTCCGAAAATACCTTGCTAGACCAGTCACTAACCAAGACCCACTATCACTTGTAGCATATCAGAAACATTAGATCAAGAATTTGTCCAAGAAAGGTAAACCCTAAGCCGATAACATTTGATCGTGTATGCTATGTAGGATTTGATGTTTGAATGTTTAAATATGTTGTATAAGGTGTGAATCAATGATCTGGGTTGCTAAATAGTGGATCCATAACATTTATATGCTCGAATCTAAGTTTTTACAAAATCTGGAAATTTTTATTTTTGTTGTCTGACAGTGAATGTCAGGCCTTGTAGATCTGTGCTCATTTATTGTTTTGGTGATTTAAAGGTTCGAAGTTGTAGCCTGTAATGTTGTTAGTACTCTGCAAGTCGATTCATGATCATTGCATGTGTAGATCAAAAGTTATTCACAGTCAAAGTTCGTTGACCGAACAGGAACTAAGTTTTCTAGGTAACCTAGAAAACTGAAGAACGTGTTCTGGCCATGACTTTGACCAGCCTTGATTTTGTTTCTGGAATGTTGTTAGGATGAATATTGGTATCTAGATTATATTATGTCATGAGTACTACAAGTTTAAAGCACGTTCGAACCTTATAAAGCCTCAGATCGATCGTAGTAATTGGTCAAACCTCGTTGACCGTTAAGCATAACTTTCTGGGTAACCCAGAAAGTTTAGGGAGTGGTCTGACAAGTTCTTTATTGACTTAGATCTTGCATCTAAATTATGTTTAGACATTATAAAGGCTCACCACTTATACTCTAATGGTTTGTCTACAGAGCCCGACATCTAGATCACTTATGTAACCAATAAACTGAAAGTAATGTACGGTCAAACTAGCCTACTCGCACATGAACTCGGTTTTCTGCTTTCTGGGAAACCCAAAAAACGCAAGAACCTCCTTTCTGATATGGTTTGACCGAATGCTAGTTAGTGATCCTGATGTAGTTTAACTGATGTTAGGGATGTTATATGTACTCTGTCATGTGTACTACAACCCTAACCCATTCGAACACTTTAACAATTAACAGAACCCGAAGATAATTAAGCCTCAAAGTGTACCCTCGAAGCTGACTGGGTTTCTGGGTAACCCAGAAAACCCAGGAAGCTCTAACAGGGAGTTTGATGGCCCAGATCTTCATGCTACGATGTGTTATGACCTAGATAATGATTGTTGATGGTAGTATGACATACCTACTGCACGATCAATGTTTAAACAAGCCCAGAAACACACTAGGAATGGAATTAAACTTAGTCAAAGTAAGACACTTGAACACTGCCTTGTCAGTGTTCTTGAGCTCAAACAACACCAACAATCTAAGCGAAGTGTCGCTATAGACTATAAATGACGATTTCTATTATTTTTATTTTCTAATTTATGAAAAATGATTTAAAAATAGAAATAAATTCTAAAAATCATTTAAAAATAGGAAATAAATTCTGAAAATTATAAATCAGTTTTCATAATTTGACATATTTTCCATAAATATTAGTAATTATTTGAATATTATTAATATTTAATTTATCTAATAAATGCCTTAAATAAATTGACTAAAGATGATTTTATTATATTAAAAATCATTTTAAATGATAATAAGGTATTTAAAAATATTTTAAGTTATCAAATGTAACTTTCAATATTTTAAGGTAAATTTCATTAATTATTTAATATTATTGATAATAGATTTATTTAATAATAATATTAAATAAATAGTTTAAAAATGGTTTTATTGATTTAAAAATCATTTAAAAAGGATATAAATGAAATAAAAATATTCTAAGTTATAATTAATGACTTTTAATATTTTGATAAATAATACCTTAATATTAAAATATTAATGGTAAGTGTTTCAAAATGATTTTAATGTTTTAAAAATCATTTAAGGGTAATATTAATACTCAAAAATATTTTGAGTTATTATAAATTATTTTAATGGTTTCATTAATATTTGGATATTAATTAAGTGTTAATGATAATAGAATTATGTAATATTTAAATCATTTAATAATGATTCCAGAGTTTGAAAAGTCATGATAAATTATAATAATTAATTATAAATCATTTATAAATAATATGATTGATATTTAAATTATCCAGAATGATATTTGAGATACAGATTAGAGTTTTATACTCGGAAATTACCCGATAAAGCCGTCGGTACACCAGAATGCTACCGAATTTGATTCGAACATATATAGTTTGACTGTATAAATGTTTATTTATCTCTTAATAACTGATATAACTATGTGACACTATAATTAGGTTATGTATTAACTGTAAATAACAGTATGATGTGTTATGATCTGTTATTCTAATCAATAGAACAATCTTATAAATGATAGGTCGTTGAATTAAGGATAGAACTAAGTTGTGTAAGCAGCAGACCAGACAAGTATCCAAAACTCTTGTTTTACTTTATTCAACGGATATCGTAAGCAAGTATCTTTACCTTTGCATTTTCTTTATGCAATGGACATGAGTAAGAAAGTTTCAGAATTATATTATTATTGTACCATATTATTAACCCTATTGTTATATATGTTATATCCGATCATTGATTATCAACATGGTAATATATTGTAATTCAGATATATATATATTATGTCCGTTAATTTCTAAATATGGTTATTCAAGTGTCCCCACTTTGATAATCATTATATTTAATCACATGTTGATATATATATATATATATATATATATATATATATATATATATTGATACCAGTATGTATACGATAATAAAGAGTCGTCTAAGTATTTGACCAGCTAGACACAGATTTAGAAATATTGTTGAATATGATAAAACCTTTTTGTATCCAATCAAATTCTTTTGATTTGGATTCTAGACTAAGTATGAACATCCCGATCAAGGGAAACCTTTTATGCGCCCAAGGCGGACAGAGTGAACGATAATATTGTTCTTGCATGTAGTATTGATAAATACAGGGCCCATGGGATGTACACCCTCACGCCCGTAAGTTATGACGGTTTGCGGATGAAGTTCTGCTAAACCTATTCAAAAATTGAGAATAATGTGCATAGTATGTCACCTTAACCCTATTTATAGTCAATAGTGATAAGTTGGATTTTTACTTACTTATGGAGTACCAATTCATGCGAACTATGCCCATCTCAAGTACATTTTAGTCTATTTTAGCTGCATTTTATGTTAAATTGCATTTCGCATACTTAAAACTTCATTTTGGTGAATAAGTGCAGGAATTAGCTTAATTTGGTGGTGATATCGGGCACGAGGCTAACGAAAGTGTAAGGCAAAGCAAAAGATAGGATGTGCATAGGAGTGAGTGGAACATGGATGGACAAGCATGGATAAACATAGGACATATCAGTAGCAGCAACATTGCAGAACCAAGCTAAGGAGCTGAATTAGAAGACATCAATTGCAAGCCGCACGATAAAGATAGCTTGAGGCAGCGGCATACCGCCTATGAGGTCCCAACAAAACCAGGACAACCCTCTTCGCAAGTTCTTGTGCGACCGCAAGAAGGACAAGCCTAGGGAGCGCGCGCATGTGCGAGATAGACCAAACATACTGAACCTCTTGCAAGTCTCGCATGATAGCGAGAATATCATGTGATGAAGAAGCGTGCGTGTGTAAACTGAAAAGCTTGATTTGTTTTATTTTATTTCAAATTTTTAAAGGTTGTAATTGATTAAAAACGATTCCTGACTAGTGTCAGGGGTATCACTTGACATTTCATTATTTTTTTACGTATCTTTACTTGGTAATTAAGGTTTTACTCTCTGGGGAGGATTCCAACGTAGAAGGAGGCCATAACTCTACTTTTCTACTCCTTCTTGGGATTTCTCTACGAGAGCGGATTATTAGTATTAGTTTTTGCTGGAATCTTATGAGGATTGAATATTGATGCATATTCAACAATTGGGTTTGATAGTTTCATCTTTCATCTTTCAATTGTCGTTTATTGATCATGTTTAGATTTGATCCCATAATGGCTTTTGGTTCAGTCATGAACTAAACTCCATTATGGGATTCTAACGGAGTTTATTATGTAGTTTGATTTCACACTTAAATGTTGGGTTATTTTGCATATTATATGGGGATGTCTGTCATGATTGTTTTGCATACAAGAATGCTTGATCACCATTCGTTTCAGTATTTGTATGGAATTGACAATGAACATGCAAATATGGATTGTAATCATGATAGTATACGTATATAGGGCAGTGTTATATGGCCTATGTATTTAAATGAACCGATAGACATATGTTGTTTCACCGTATAAGTTAGAATAAGAGCTTGAACTTAAAATCAATATAGTTGCAATTTCACATAGATATATAGTGATGTTGGTTATATTGATGATTACATAGAGTCTATCAGCTGTGGATGTTGTGTAAGTAGGTCTTAGTGCATTGAAAAATAGCTAATACTCTTTTAGTGCTCTTGGCTACTTTCCTATGATATGTGAACAAGTCATGCATGATAGTGGTGATTGAATGAAATATTAAATGAAGTTAGAATCCCATTAGTTCCCATATCATTTATTATATTGTTTTTATTGTTTTAGTTCTTATTTGTAGTTCAAGAACAAACCAAGTTTATTCCATAGTGTGAGCATATAAATATAGTGATTTAATTAATGAATAGTAGTTTAAGTTAAACAACTTTCTCTGTGGGATCGATACTTTACTTGCTCTGTATTACTTGTTGACGCGTGTATGCTTGCATGAGTTAGAGCTCTTTTGTTAGTCGTAAAAAAAAGAGGCACAAGTTTTTTAGCGCCATTCTTAGGGAAAAGGCGTTTAATTTAGTATTATTATCATTAGTTTTAAGCTATATTGTATGACTTAGACAATTCTAGTCTTATCTCATTTCAGTTTTTGTTTTTGTTTTAAGGAATTTGGATAAATTTTTATGCGCACACGGTCAACCAACCCCAAGTTAACACCTTTTCAGGATAATATAAATGGTAGAGGTTGGAAGGCGGGTGTTCGTAGAAATTTACAAGAGCAGTTGGAAAACACAACAGCTAACATGGCAGCCGAGGCACAAGGAGAAGATCAAAGAGAGGAGCATAGGGCTCTGAAGGAGTATTCCATGCCCAATATTAACGGACTTCAGTCTAGCATAGTCAGACCAGCGATAGCAGCAAACACATTCGAGATAAAAATTGGCACTATTCAAATGGTGCAGAACACAGTTCAGTTTGGGGGTGCTGCTACAGATGATCCGAATGAACATCTATTGAGTTTCATTAAAATTTGTGATACATTCAGATACAACGGTGTGACGGAGGATGCTATTAGACTAAGGTTGTTCCCATTTTCATTGAGGGATAAAGCGAAAAGTTGGCTTCATTCTGCAAGCAGGATCTATAACTACATGGGAGGATTTAGCACAGAAATTCTTAATTAAGTTCTTCCCAATGGCAAAAACTGCCAAGATGAGGACAACTATCTCTCAGTTTGAGCAACAACAGGCGTAGTGAGTCATTATATGAAGCATGGGAGAGATACAAAGAAATCTTTGAAAAGTGCCCACATCACGGTATGCAGATGGATGGTAATCAACACATTTTATAATGGATTGGGATGGCGATCGAGACCCAGATTGTAGATGCACGCATTGCGGGAGGGGGCATTATGGGCAAAGAACTATGAGGAAGCCTATGATCTTATCGAGACAATGGCATTGAATGATTTTCAGAATCCTACATCCCGAATGCCACAAACCAAAGTTGAAGGTGTATTGGAGGTTGATGCTATTACTCAGCTGTCAGCACAGATGGCAGCCATGGCAAAGAAGATAGATACTTTGGCTGAAGGAAAGGTAAAGACGGTTGCCTTTGTATGTGAGATTTGTGAGGGGTCACACTCGACGGATCAATGTGTTATCATCTCGGAATCAGTGCAGTATGTGAGCAACTACAGAAAAGACCAATGACAATTTCAGAACACATACCACCCCAACAACAGAAATCATCCAAATTTTAGTTGGTCGAATAATCAAGGAATCAATGACTTCGGTTTCAACCAAACAATCAATTTCAGGTATGACCCGGTAATATGGCCTAGCAGATTTAATCTAGACCACCCTTTTCCACGAGGATTTTCTCAACAACAATAACAACATCATACTCCAAATTTGCACCTCGGCAAAAAAAAAATCGAAAGTGGAGGAGATGATGATGAAATACATGGCAAACACGAAAGTTATGATCAAGAGCCAAGCGGTGGCTATAAAGAATCTGGAAACTCAAATGGGACAGATGGCGAACATGCTTACTAACAGGCCCCAGGGTTCATTTCCAAGTAATACGGAGACAAATCCAAGAAGAGAAGGGAAGGAACAGTGTCAAGTAATCACATTGAGATCTGGGAAAGATTTGTCGATTCTTTAAAGTCGCGCATTGCCGCGAGAATGCACTAGGGAGGAGGCGCTTGCCATGCCGAGAAGAAGGAACCCGACCAATGAGCAGGAAAATTTAGAGAAATCTGAGGATCGGCAGGAAGAGAAAGACAAATCAGGCTCAGAGGAAACGCTCAAGAGTCCAGTACCACCAATTCACATTCAAGTTCCGTATCCGCAGAGATTAATTAAAAAAAAGGGAAGATAAACAGTTCAGCAAATTCTTGGAGGTGTTCAAAAAGCTGGAGATCAACATACAATTCGCCGAGGCATTGGAACAAATGCCCATCTACGCCAAATTTATGAAAGGTATATTGTCAAGGAAGAGGAGATTAGATGATTTTGAGACAGTAGCCTTGACAGAGGAATGCAGTGCAGTGCTTCAACCGAAATTACCTCCAAAGCTGAAGGATCCAGGCAATTTCACAATTCCATGTACCATAGGAAAGTTGAACTTCAGTAAGTGTTTATGTGATCTTGGGGCAAGCATAAATTTGATGCCCTTGTCCGTGTTTAATCAGTTGGGATTGTCGGATCCAAAGCCGACAAACATTGCATTGTAGTTAGCGGACAGATCCATCACATATCCACGGGGACTTGTTGAAGATGTGTTGGTTAAGGTAGACAAGTTTATTTTTCCAACTGACTTCATCATTCTAGACTACGAGGAGGACAAAAGCATACCAATAATACTGGGGAGACCATTCTTAGCCACAGGCAGAACGTCAATAGATGTGCAGAAAGGTGAACTCACTATGCGTGTCCAGGATCAAGAGATCACTTTTAACGTCTTTAAAGTAATCAGTTTACCAACGGATGAAGAAGAGTGCTTCCTAGTTGACGTGGTGGATTGGTGCCTACAGGATGAAGTACAAAAATCGAGGGATTATGGACCATTGATATGTGCAACGGGTGAAAATTCAGATTTGAAGGAAGAGCCATTGACAAAAGATGAGGTCATGAAATTTCAGGGTGCAGAGGACACGAAGGAAAGTACCGCAATTCCATCGGTAACATGAAGCTCAGAGATAGTCAAGCTAATTGACTATAACTTAGCGCTGGATGGGAGGCAACCCATTATTATTATTCTCTCCATTAATTTGTTTTCAGTATTTCATTTTGAGTTATTTTAGTAGTTATATCGAACTCCTTTTTAATTGGATACTTGATGTTCATGCTTAAGAGTGTAACAAGAATTGTTGTGCGATTAATTGCAAAATGTTAGTGTTATGAGACCACTACGTCATGCCTTAACACGATACATTAATATCTATGCAGGAACCATCATTGGACGGCACCACCGGCGAGGAACGAAGTTAGCATTGCGAATATCGACATCATCGCCGACCGCATGTGGCATAGTCGACACAAAAATCAATCGCGCCCGCGTGCGTCAAGCTAAATTAGACAACAAGTCATTCTGCAAGTCTCGCGCCTTGCGCGACCCGTGCATGCAACAATAACTAACGTCGCCACCAGCGTCGAAAAAAAACCACCAAACATTTTGTAAGTCTCGCGCCAAGCGCCCGACTTAATAAAAAGCATAGCGGCAGCGGATCATGCGACACCGGGAGATTAAAACGGTCTAAATAGTTTAAAAACAGAGTTGTGGACCATTTGGACTCTCATTTGGGATATCAACAGAAGCGAAATTCTCTAACTCTCCATAACTCACGTCGTTATCTCTTCATCAGTTACAATTTGTGTCGTGCATCTCTCAATCAATTAGCCACGATTCTCTCCTCATTCAAAGTCCATATCTCCTCCACTTCTCCAAGAGTGCTATAAAGCTAGGGTTCCTATGTGGGAGTGCAAAAACAAGTGTGAGAGCTATCAATTCTTCAAGCTTTTCTTCTTTCCCCAGTCATATAATCTGTGCATGTACTAGCAAATACAAATGGGGCCTAAGCGAGCAAGATCCATTACATCATCTTCTTCTTCCTCTTCGGGCAGTCAAGAGGCTGACATTGTGGATGACACCAAATTCCTCAATTTGGAAGCTCAACAAGAATACTACCGCATTGTGGTAAAGACATTCGTCGAGCGAGGATTCAAGCCGGAGGGGCAGGATGGCCAGTTGTGCGCCATGATTCGAGAGAGAGGCTGGGTTGGACTGACGGCTACTCCAATACCCGTTCCTATAAGCGTCGTCCGTGAATTCTATGCTAATGCCAAGGTCACTATGAGCGGGATATCTCTGGTTCGTGGTATCGAGATCGATTACAAACCCCGTGCCATCCGACTAATTTTCAAAATTACTGATGCACCTTGATGAAAAAACTTAATTGGATAACAAGCTCTCATTTGAGGCCAAACATGGAAGTGATCATTACGAGAGTTATGTGTGCCGGGTATGAAATGGACGTATAAAGTTGGCACAATACAACCGCGATTATTCCCAGCTGTAGCCCTAAATCGCTATGCAAAAGCGTGGAATTTGTTCATATGTACCAAGCTCATGCCTTTCGCCCATCAGCACAAAATATCAGCGGAGAGGGCACGTCTTCTGTGGGGCATAATCACCGAAAAGTACATCGACATTGGTCATCTCATTCACGAGAATATGTTGCGCTATTTACGGGGAGTAACGATTGGGAGCATTCCACACGCATCCGTGGTAGCCATGCTTTGTGCTAATCAGGGATGCAACTAGGGCAATGAGTAGATGCAATACCCAAGCCAAGACATTACTCATGCCACGATCAAAAAGTTTGAAGACTGGGCAGGTGGTGTACCGCATCCACGCGGACTAGGATTCATCCTTCAGCCTATTTTTCCAGAACCACAACAACAACCACCGCAAACAGACGAGGCGGGCCCGTCCACGCACGCACGTGCCACCAATGGCAATCGACAGCTCCAAAGGTTGGAGCGCAAGGTCGATGCCATGTATAACAATTTGGGCACATTTGCGACGGGACTCACAAGGGCTTTAGCTGAAGCATTTGCACAACAAGGAACAACACAAGAATTGCCTCAATTTGGAACCGCTGCACCATATCCACCACCGAATTCACCACCCGAGGAGGGTGGCACCACCGATAATTAGGGCAGTTTTCGTACCTTTTACCTTCATTCAATTGGGACATTAAATATTTTAAGTTTGGGGGTATTAGGTAGTAGTTAGAATTTTTGTTAGTTTTGCATATAGTTTTGCATGATTCATATAGTTTTGCATGATTAGTTTAATTTTTATGTGCATGGTTAGATTACATTTTAGCATATAGTTGCATGTTTGCATACCTCACGATTCTTCTGGTTTAGAAAAATTTTGTCTAGCTTGATGATGAAAGTGAAGTTTTAAATGATTTACGAATATTTTGGATAACATGAAATTTGAGATATAACGTTTTATACAACGAAATTCATAATGTTGTTTACATGCTCTCGGTTTGCACAAATGTGTTCACAAGCACTTGTAGGTATAAGAAATGCGTTGTGCGTTGCTTTCGATAGAAAAATGTAGTGTTAAAAAGAAATATGTGTAAAGTGATTTTGGGGCTTATAAAACATCGATTTTTTAAACTGTGGGAACACATGGCTATCTGTGTATAAAAAAAAAAAAAAAAAAAAAAAAAATAGAAATAACATGGCTAGTCTTATTTTGGGGCCACAGCTACTTGAGTAAAATGCATGGGGAATTGTCTCTCTACACTAGCGCCTAAGGTCTTTCATGGTGCAGGGAGTCATTGGTCGAAAGCTTCGCTAAGGGGTAGCAGTGTGCCTAATGGAGTAAGACATTGCAGATCATGAAGAAAAAAAAAAAGAAAAGAAAAATAAAATAGCAATAAACACCGCGCGAGAAAGTGCAAAATTAAGCCTCGTGAGTAGAATAAAGCAGCGATTAAAGCCCATTGTTGAACCTTAGTTAATTTTAAGATGTTGAAATAGTCAAAGTTAGCATATATATACATAAGTCTTGATTTAAACTATAATTTTTTGGTTTGAGCAGATAGCATGAGCATTCTACACCAAAATCAAGTATTGGCGAACCTGACACACACACACAACATCTCATATAGCATTTGTGAATTATATGAGTATATGACTTTATGCTGCAGGTTTGGTTTGAATTTGTATTCTCGAATCTAGAAAAAAAATTTTTGAGGCAAATTAGATGAATTTTTATGATGGTTGGGACAATGTGAGAATTAGTTGCATAATGATATAGTTGCATTTTTATTGCTCATTAGTATGCATTGCTTGAGGGCAAGCAACGGTTCAAGTTTGGGGGTATTTGATAAGTAGGATTTTTACCTACTTATGGAGTACCAATTCATGCAAACTATGCCCATCTCAAGTACATTTTAGTCTGTTTTAGCTGCATTTTATGTTAAATTGCATTTCACATACTTAAAACTCCTTTTGGTGAATAAGTGCAGGAATTAGTTTAATTTGGTGGTGATATCGGGCACGAGGCTAACAAAAACGTAAGGCAAAACAAAACATAAGATGTGCATAGGAGTGAGTGGAGCATGGATGGACAAGCATGGATAAACATAGGACATGTTAGTAGCAAAGACAACATTGCGAAACCAAGCTAAGCTGCGAAATTAGAAAACGATAATACATAGATAGCTTAAGCAGCGGCCCATGTGAGGTCCCAACAAAACCGGGACAACCTCTCGCAAGTTCTTGTGGCCATGAAAAGGACAAGCCTAGGGAGCGCGTGCCTGCATGCGAGATCGGCCAAACATACTGAATCTCTTTGCAAGTCTCGCATGGTAGTGAGAATATCAATTAGAGGAGGCGCTGTGCGATCATGTGCCAAAACTGAAGCTGCTGATTTGTTTTATTTTATTTCTAATTTTTAAAGGTTGTAATTGATTTAAAAAGATTCCTGACTGGTGTCAGGGGTATCTCTTGACATTTCATTATTTTTTTACGTATCTTTACTTGGTAATTAGGGTTTTACTCTCCGGGGAAGATTCCAACGTAGAAGGAGGCCATAAATCTACTTTTCTACTCCTTCTTGGGATTTCTCTACGAGAGCGGATTATTAGTATTAGTTTTTGCTGGAATCTTATGAGGATTGAATATTGATGCGTATTCAGCAATTGGGTTTGATAGTTTCATCTTTCATCTTTCAATTGTTGTTTATTGATCATGTTTAGATTTGATCCCATAATGGATTTTGGTTCAGTCATGAACTAAACTCCATTATGGGATTCTAACGGAGTTTATTATGTAGTTTTATTGCACGCTTAAATGCTGGGTTGTTTTGCATATCATATGGGATGTCTGTCATAATTGTTTTGCATACATGAATGCTTGATCACCGTTCATTTCAGTATTTATATAGAATTGACAATGAACATGCAAATATGGATTGTAATCATGATAGTATACGTATATAGGGCTGTGCTATATGGCTTATGTATTTCGTGAACCAGATAGACATATACTATTTCACCGTATAAGTTAAAATAAGAGCTTGAACTTAAAATCAATATAGTTGCAATTTCACATAGACATATAGTGATGTTGGTTATATTGATGATTACATAGAGTCTATCATCTGTGAATGTTGTGTAAGTAGGTCTTAGTGCATTGAAAAATGGCTAATACTCTTTTAGTGCTCTTGGCTACTTTCCTATGATATGTGAACAATTCATGCATGATAGTGGTGATTGAATGAAATATTAAATGAAGTTAGAATCCCATTAGTTCCCATATCATTTATTATGTCGTTTTTATTGTTTTAGTTGTTATTTGTAGTTCAAGAACAAACCAAGTTTATTCCATAGTGTGAGCATATAAATATAGTGATTTAATTAATGAATAGTAGTTTAAGTTAAACAACTTTCTCTGTGGGATCGATACTTTACTTGCTCTGTATTACTTGTTGACGCATGTATGCTTGCATGAGTTAGAGCTCTTTTGTTAGTCATAAAAAAAGAGGCAACAAATACGTAGTTTCAAAAATTTGATAGAGAGTTGTTATGTTATTATTATCGCTCTTTTCATAACTATTGATTTGTTGTAAAAAAGAAAAAAATATTTAGGAAAATATAATCTGGGACCCGAAACGTTGGAATTAACAGATAGTGATTCAAACACTAAAGTTAAAGCTGATCAAGCATCAACGGAGGTACAGAATCTGAGGAACAAGGTTTCTTCTCTGGAAAAGCTGTGGAAAATAGAAAAGCTGTTGAATAGTCAGCTGCAAAAAGCCTTACTAGAAATAATGGAAGAACAAGATAAGCTTAAGATCCAAATTAATCAAATAAGAGCCACAAGCCGTGTGCAGCTCCGAGCAAGAAAGGGAAAAGAAAGATAGAAGGCCACGACTTAGGAAAATTCGATAAGAATAATGGAAAAAGATATGTTATCTTTGCGGTTATGAAGGACATAACACTCTGTATTGTCCCAACTATAAACCAGGTGCATGTTTTATTTGTGGATTTGAAGGTCATCAGGCAAAGGGTTGTCCAGAATCAGGAAAGAGGTGTAGGAAATAGGTAAAATTAGTATTTAATTATGTATGTTTGGTAATGTATGTGTGTATTATAATAATCCCAACTTTGTTATAAGTTGTAGTAGTGATTCCCGACTTTTGTGGTCACAAAGGGATATCGGATGTTTAAAACAGTATGTGTTATGCTATGTACTATGAAATAGTTGAATAAATATGAATATATGGTTGATTAATGAAATAAGTTTGAAATATTAAACTTATACGATAAGGTTTAGAATGTAAGTTAATAAAATATAGATTTTGTTTTATTTAACCAGAAAATGCCGCCAAGATGACAAACTCGAAACCAAAGGGCAGAAGAATCTATCAACAATGCTGGAGGAAAGCAACTAGACTTGATGCAGAATTTTGCGAACATGGTAGCTCAAGCCATGCAGAATGGAATGCCGGCCGCGGGGAATCAACCAGACAATCGGTTTGCGAACTTCAAGGATTTTAAGGCCGTAGGATCGCCCAAATTTAGAGGTACCACTGACCTGATAGAAGCCTAAACTTGGGTTAAGGAAATAGAAAAAGCATTTGTAGTCGCTAGGGTAGATGAGGGGCAGAAGACAGCTTTTGCCACCTATATGATGAAAGGAGAGGCGAATTTTTGGTGGGAGGCAAATCAAGCTAGGGCAGGAGAAGGAGTGATAGCATGGACTAGGTTTAAAACGCTATTCTTTGAGAACTATTTCTCGGCTAGTGTACAAGCTAGGATGGAGGTGAAGTTTTTGGAATTGAAGCAGGAGAACTTGACAGTTGTGGAGTATGCCGCAAAGTTCAATGAATTAGCTAGGTTCGCTCCGCACCAAGTGGATACGGAGGCTAAAAAGGCAAGGAGGTTTGATCTAGGCCTAAAACCCTGGCTCTACAATAAGGTGGCGGTGTTGCAGATCAATACATTTGTTGCAGTCTTAGAAAAGGCTATCATAGCTGAAGGGGGAAGTGAGGCCATGAGTCTCTACAATAAGGAGAGAAAGAATAAGGGTGAGGGAGCTGGGAAGGTAGAAGTAGGTAGTGGAAGTAGGGGTGAGAAAATGAAGTAGAACAATGTGGGGAGTGTTCAAGTCAAGCAGGAAGGTATGAAAAAGCAGGCTGTGCAGTGTAAGAATTGTGGGAAGAGTCAATCAGGTGAGTGTCTTAAAGGCAAGTTTGTTTGTTACAAGTGTGGCAGGAGGGACATATCTCTCCTAGCTGCCCCAATCCTAGGATGAGCAATGGGTTTTTTCAGTGTGGATCCAAAGAGCATAAAGTGAAGGACTGTCCAAAAAGGAGAATGGATATAGGGAGCGTGAATGCGGGAAGAGGCAATAAAACAATGGCGATAATGGGACCAACTTCAACGAAATCAACCGCAAGAGTCTTCAACATGACGGTTTAGGATACCGTAGCAGCCGGGGATGGAACTTCAGGTATTATTCGTGTGACGCCCCCAAAATAGGTATACATCACCCATCTTGAGTCGCCAAATACATAGTACAGAATTCAAATACAAACTTAATTATACAATAGTCGTGTAAAATATGACTAAACATATGCTGTGAGTTTTAATACAAATATTGTCATCTAGACAATATACAAACTCAATGCGGTCCTCATTACATTTATTATCACACTATTTCACAAAACAGTGAGGACTACTAATGCACCATCTAGGACCATCACTCTGTTTCCCGACTAGTCCCTTCTACATTCTCATTTCCTTAAGAGAATAATGAAAGTAAAAGGGTGAGCTCAACTAGTCCAGTAAGAAATATTATGACTAAGATAATGCAGAATAAATTATCATTAGCCTTCAATAGTGTTAAACTGATAAAATATAACAAACATCAAGTTTAACTACAGCAGAACAAGTAATCCATTAGAAGAGTCAAGTAGAGAATAAAATCTACTATCTTCTATAATTTAAAAAGGTTCTCATTACTTTTATCGCTGAGACTCAGCTTAATAAATAATTCACATCATCCCTGCATTACGGCCAAGGATATTCATTAGTATCACAACCACAAATTATCCATGCACTACGGGCCAAGGATATTCGTGTATTCATCAATGGTCATGATCATGCCAACAACTGTCCATCAATGCACTACGTCCAATGAGGACTTTTACCACATCATTTGTAACATTACGGTCATGATTATACCGAATACTCCCTGGTCATAATCATACCAAGTCCATCTATGCACTACAGGCCACAAATGACATTCAGCATAATATAAACATGAGGATGATGACAATGATATAAGAATTCAATAAAACAAGTTCAAGAATTATTTTATCCAGAACCCATAACGTCCCAAATTGTCAACATGATACTTCTTTGTATAGTAAAATTCAAGAATGCTCAGAAGAATATTTCCATGAAAAGATACTGGATGAAGCGCAAATATCAAGAATATTCCACTAATTTCATGGAGTATAGAATTCAAAACTTTAACCAACTGAGTATAATAAAGAATGGAATAACAAAAGAAATCACCGTGCATGTGATAGATCGCACAAACAAAGTTATTCCAATGAAATAATAAATAACGGAACGGTGTCACGCGTAACGCACGTACGATATATTCAAACAGTAATAATAAATAATGGAACTACTTCACGCGAACGCATCTACATGATTTTCCAACAGAATAATAAAGAATCGGAACCAGTCATGCGAAAGCACAAAACAGATGTTCAAATGTAATAATAAAATGGAATAACGTAAGAATTTAACCAAGTATAGGGTAGCTCACAGATATCTGAGTTATTCCAATAGAATAATAAAGAATGGAATAACAGAAGTTCTCTTCATAAATAAGAAAGGAAGAATACCCCTTACGAGTACAACAAATAATATCCCTTACCGTAAAAAAAAGAGTACTTGATATAGAAGTAGTGAAGTAGCAGAACACTTTTCTTCTTTCTCTCTATAGTTTCTCTCTATAGAGTTTCAGTGAATTCGTAAGAAATAATGAAGGAATGAGCTTCTATTTATAGAAGAATGGACTGAATATTAACTAATTCATGAACGGTTCAGATTGATTTATTTTTAAACGGACGGTCTAGATTTAAAGCAAAATTTTTTAAATAAAATATAATATATTCTATTTTTCATAAAAAACAAAACTTATAAAATATATTTATATTTATAACCTTTGCCTTTCGGCAAAGGCTTACTAAATCATTCACTGAATTTGCTTACAAAATCCTCTAACAAAACCCACTCACACATTTAATATATATATATATATATATATATATATATATATATATATATATATATATCACACATATATACTATATATTATATATATATACCCCATTTCTTTCAAGACATTTCTTCCTAATTCCCACCCGTGATGACCAAAATTTCTTCCACCCATATGTCATTTTCAACATGTGAGCCCCAACATAATATATATATATATATATATATATATATATTATCGAATATTTTGAAAAATGGGTAAATGGGGGTCCATAAAATAAACTAAAATTTACAACAACTACATCATAAAAATCCCCTTAATATTTTTAACAACACTTATCATCATTATTATAATTCATAATATTAATCGACCAGGTAGTTCCTAGGAAAGAGGGGGCTTTTCAATAAGGATTTCTCCCTATTGGCGCGCAATTAGGTGACCAAACCTCTCCTTGACAGAATTTCTAGACATCGTTAATATTGCAAATAATAATATTAATAACTTTGTCGTCTCAATTATTGATTTAATAATATATAAAATATTGACAATAATTGAATCAAATAACGTGAGATATTATGCAGTAATTACTGTAGCAATAATTGAACAAAACTGAGTGACTTCTCACGTAAGCATCAATAATCAATACCATGTGCTCTTTGCGCAACTACGCCAGACATTCGTACTTTTAACACCGGGTGTTTCAACAGTTAATGGTAAAACTTCCGTCGTTATTTTCATAAAGTATTCTTGTCGTTTTCTCAATCCGACAATAATTCCATTGTGGGGTCCACCAATGATTGTGTCGTTATCTAATATTCCTGTTAAAAGCGAATATTCCTCGACCAATCGAATATTATATAACAACTTGCGTACTTTGCAAAATTTATAAATATTACCCACAACTATAACATTATATCAAATTAATTCCATAATATTCAAAAATGATATTTATAGAAAATTCATCTTTATTTATAAAAGTTGGGGTCTTACAATTCGTATGAATTATATTTTCATATATACGATTTTCTTAAATATAAGTAAATTATGTTATAAAGAAATTTTGAAGGAGAAATTTGAGTTCTGTTAGAAATCAGATTTCCGTATAATCAGATAAACAAGCTTTATGTTGAACAGTTAAAGATCAATTCGATCAAATTTGATCGAGATTTACTTGGAAAGACTGTGTATGCTATTTTCCCTAGTATCTATAAGTTTTGAAGCGGTGATTCCGGGGACGAAATCCTTATAAGGGAGGGTGAATGTAATAACCCAATATTTTCAATATAATTAAATAATAAATTTTGCATTTAATTTTTTTATATATATAAAGCTGGGATTGTGTGCAAAGAAAAGTATATGTATTTATGTGATAAATAAAACTTATTTATTATATGAATAATTATAAATAAATTTTTTTATGAATTATTGATCATTATAGATTATATTCTTATTATAAATTAATTTTATAATAAAAATATTTATTATTTATTTTCCGTGAAATATGAATATTATATATATGATATGATTATAAGGATTATTATGATATGTATTTTATTATAGTAGTTAAGTTAAATATTTTAACTTAATTAAATAGTATATATGAGAGTGAGGTGGGATATGGATTAAAAACCCTAATTCTGTATTTTGAATAAGGAATGAGAATATTGATATAATATTATTTATATTTCAATAATATAAACATGTCTGATATGTGTCGAAATTTTTATTTTTGTTGTCTGGCAGTGAATGTCAGGCTTGTTAGTAATCTGCAAGTCGGTTCATGATCATTGCATGTGCAGATCAAAAGTTATTCACGGTCAAAGTTCGTTGACCGAACACGAACTAAGTTTTCTGGGTAACCTAGAAAACTAAAGAACGTGTTCTGACCGTGACTTTGACCGGCCTTGATTTTGTTTCTGGAAAGTTGTTAGGATGAATATTGGTATCTAGATTATAGTATGTCATGAGTACTACAAGTTTAAAGCACGTTCAAACCTTATAAAGCCTCAGATCGATCGTAGTAATTGGTCAAACCTCGTTAACCATTAAGCTTAACTTTCTGGGTAACCCAGAAAGTTTAGGCAGTGGTCTGACAAGTTCTTTATTGACTTAGATCTTGTATATAAATTATGTTTAGACATTATAAAGGCTCACCACTTGTACTCTAATGGTTTGTCTACAAAGCCCGACATCTAGATCACTTATGTAACCAACATACTGAATGTAATGTACAGTCAAACTAGCCTACTCGCACATGAACTCGGTTTTTTGGGAAACCCAGCAAACGCAAGAACCTCCTTTCTGACATGGTTTGACCGTATGCAAGTTAGTGGTCCTGATGTAGTTTAACTGATGTTAGGGATGTTATATGTACTCTGTCATGTGTACTACAACCCTGACCCATTCGAACACTTTAACAATTAACAGAACTCGAAGATAATTAAGCCTCAAAGTGTACCCTCGAAGCTGACTGGGTTTCTGGGTAACCCAGAAATCCCAAGAAGCTCTGACAGGGAGTTTGATGGCCCAGATCTTCATGCTACGATGTGTTATGTCCTAGATTATGATTGTTGATGGTAGTATGACATACCTACTGCACGATCAATGTTTAAACAAGCCCAGAAACACAGTAGGAATGAAATTAAACTTGGTCAAAGTAAGACCCTTGAACACTGCCTTGTCAGTGTTCTTGAGCTCAAGAACACCAACAGCGACAGCAAGTATCGCTATAGCCTATAGCGACGGTTTCTATTATTTTTATTTTCTAATTTTCGGAAAATGATTTAAAAATAGAAATAAATTCTAAAAATCATTTAAAATAGTAAATAAATTCTGAATATTATAAAATCAGTTTTAAAAATTATTTTAAGTCATAAAAATGAACTTTTAATAATTTGAAATATTTTCCATAAATATTAGTAATTATTTGAATATTATTAATATTTAATTTATTTAATAAATGCATTAAATAAATTGACTAAAGATGATTTTATTATATTAAAAATCATTTTAAATGATAATAAGGTATTTAATAATGTTTTAAGTTATCAAATCTAACTTTCAATATTTTAAGGTAAATTTCATTAATTATTTAATATTAATGATACTAGATTTATTTAATAATAATATTAAATAAATAGTTTTAAAATGGTTCTATTGATTTAAAAATCATTTAAAAGGATATAAATGAAATAAAAATATTCTAAGTTATAATTAATGACTTTTAATATTTTGATAAATAATACCTTAATATTTAAATATTAATGGTAAGTGTTTAAAATGATTTTAATGTTTTAAAAATCATTTAAGGGTAATATTAATACTCCGAAAATATTTTGAGTTATTATAAATTATTTTAATGATTTCATTAATATTTGGATATTAATTAAGTGTTAATGATAATAGAATTATGTAATATTTAAATCATTTAATAATGACTCCAGATTTTGAAAAGTCATGATAAATTATAATAATTAATTATAAATTATTTATAAATAATATTATTGATATTTAAATTATCCAGAATGATATTTGAGATACAGATTAGAGTTTTATACTCGGAAATTACCCGATAAAACCATCCACGCCCATCAATGGGATCTTAGTGATCGACTGCGACAAAGGCCAATGACGCATGGCAGGAGGAAAGGGTGGAATGCGTAGCACGTTCTCTCAAATAGAGATTGTCGACGTTGAGATTTTTATTTGTCCCTTTCTGTTCTTATCTTTTAGGTGAGATTTGTTTGAAAAAACAAGTTTAAAAAGATCTGACATGTATATGTAGAAGATTTGACTGTTAGAGTCGTCAGTTGGTATTTTTAAATGGTTGCACCAACTCAATCGAGAAAAGGTTTTTACAAGACCCCAATGATTTGACACTATTTAACTGGTCTGAGAAACCAAGATTCTTTAAGGTCTGGGGGCTTGATTAAGCGGAGGGAAGGTGTTAGGCACCCCCCGACTTCCGTGATAACACAGTTACCGCCACTTTTCATTAAACTTTTATCTGTGTATGTGTGTGTGAGTGAGTGTATGTGTGTTAGGTCTATATGCAATTATCTGGAAGTAGTGATATGCCTCGTTTGCACCTATATACAAAGGGTTTGACTTTTGTATAAAACTTTAATTTTAACAAGATATAACAGTTAAGTTTTGTAAAACAGGTTTTCAAACCCTTGTGCTCAATAGTAATTGCGGCCTTTGATACTTCCATTTTATGATGTGTTCAGCTTGATTACTTTTATTTTCGAGATGCAAGGCATCTTTGAGAAAATAAGATACATCGCAGTGCCGAACTCCTTGTGGGCATGAGAGCCATCTAAGGATATCCAGATACCGTAGATAATTTACAAGCTGGCTGCAGCTGTAAAATGTCCATCACAGAAATCGAATCTAGATTCAGAGGGTGAATCTGTGATCACATGATTCCTAGGCTCACATTAAAGAGTGATATGTACAAAAGCTATAAAAAACTAGATTTGAATAAATCTAATCCATTCTAGCTTCAACGGTTCAGTTTAGTTACTTTTGAACTGGTTAAAGTTAGAAGTAGCCAGATTTAGGCAAATCTAGCCCGCAGGTTGAAAGATTAAATATTTACATTATGAAAGCAGTTAAAGCAGATATTTGTATAAAAGCGGTAAATATATATAAGTATATATATATATATATATATATATATATATTTGCATTTCAAAGTCCTGTCTGGTAGTTGATCGTTCATGTATATATATATATATATATATATATATATATATATATATATATATATATTAAAAAAGGCCACGAAGTAAACATCAGGCTAGACATGAATGTAAATATATATCTATGTACATATATATAAAAGCGATAAATGGCCACGAAGTAAACTCCAGGCCTGACTGAAATGTATATATATATATATATATAAGCAGTGAAAAGCCACGGATCGACGATCCGGGCACACCCACTCAACGCGACTCTCAACGTTAGTAGATATATATACATATATATATATAGAAGTAGTAGAAAACTTAAAAATCTAAAAAAATCTTGCAGTGGGCTGCCAAGAAGACTTCAGATAATTTTTGATGCCTAAAAACATGGTTTCCACCTGCTAAACTTCAGTATGTTATAAAACACGAGCTTACAAGTGTTTATAAAGAAGAATCACTTAGTTTAGAGCACTCTACTAGGGGTTAAAAGCTGAGATGGACAGAGTTTTCTCTCATTTTCTCTTCTTTTTTTTAAATGAGCTGCCAAGAGCTCATATTTAAAGACCAGATGGTCGCGAGTCAACCCACGCTGCTCGGGCTGCCCCGGACCATGCGGATCTCGTCATCTCCAAGTACATGCACTTGGGCTACGCGATGTCTGCTCAAACATTCATAACTTTCTTCCCGGGCATCCGATAAAGGAGTGTTGTACCTTTTCGGAATGTTGTTGTCGAGCGCTACACAATGACATGGGATTAAAGGTTGTACGAAGCATGGAAAATGGGTCCATAACCAGATCTCCATGTCTTAAAAGTCTATTCATTGTGTTGTCTTGTGCAGTTGTCACTTGGGATTTTGAGTTATAGTTCTTGTGGGACACCTTGATACGCAGTGGGGATTGAATTTAAGTTGAGACGACGTGAATTTGATTTTGAGGTGACAAAATGATGATTTCCCCCCCGGGGTTATCTCTGACTTTTTTTGCAGATGTAGTTGTCGTTTCTTAGGGTTATCTTTGAGATTAGGCTTATGTGGATGCTGAATGTCCTGAAGGTTATCTCTAAGGTTGGCTTGACCTCCCGGGGTTATCTCCGGGGTTGAACTAAGTATCCCAGGGTTATCTCCAGAACATGAACTGCATCCCTTGGGGTTATCTCTGAGGTTGGAACTGGAACTCCCGGGGTTATCTCCAGGATCAAAATTGAGTGTCTTGGGGTTATCTCTGAGATTGAGGACTGGATCTCCCAGGGTTGTCTCCAAGATTGAAACTAATTTTTCTTCCAGGGTTATCTCTAGAAGACAATTTTTCCTCCTGTAGGGTTAGTAACAGGAATACAAAATTTTGAGTGTCTACAGATGCCCCTCATTGTCATATTCATGCGATGCAATGGCGTGGATAGGATAAAGACTACTAGACACTTGAAATATGACAAGTTAATCATGATACAAATGTAATGCAGCATGATGCAATGTTATACTGGGTGTTGTTCATTGGAATGATTTCCAACGGGATGTGATAAATGTCTGCTCCCGCCGCTTTTGTTGGGGGACGGAGTTGTCAATGATGACCCTGTTGAACTGCTTAGATATCTACTCGACTGGTAGTTTCCAAAAGTTTTGTCATAGGAATCTCCTAATGCCAAGCTGGGGTTATTGCCAGTGGTTTGAAACATCCATCAGTGCTATTTGAGCCTGATTTTCTGATAAGTTGCAAAGTGTCTTCAAAATCTTTGGAATGGAGGTTTCTCTACGATTGAGACCACAAGATGTTGACATTTGGGTTGTCACCAAAGTCCTTAATCCTCATTATAGGCTTTCCACCGAAGATGTTCTTTTCATGTGTGAGTGTCTCTTTAGGGAATCGCGTTTTGATTTCTGAGGATCTGTATAACAAATTCCATCATCGGTCCTCCCTAATGAGGATGGTTTTTTAGGGTTTGCATCGTCAGGTCTTTCTGAAGCTTCGCTGGAGATACTTCCAATGGTTTATATTGTCAGGGCTGCCTAACCCTCGTTGAAATTGCTCTCAACAGATGGAATCATCAGACCACCTCCAATGTTTCGTTGGAGTTATCGCCAACTGTTGGTAATGTCAGGGATGCGTGACCCTCGTTAAAATAGCTTTCAATGACTAAAGATGTATGAAATCTACGCTAAGGATGGATTTCTGACGAGATGTATGCTTTTGATTGCAATTACAACCCCAGGTTGATGGCATCGGATCTTCGCGATGCGTTGACAAGGGAAACTTTCAAAAGCTTTGATCATCAATTTTGTGAACCCTATATCTGGGCAAATACCAATGATTGTTATGTAGACCCATAGTTTGGTCTCTGAAAATCAGGATTTCAGGCTCTTCCGCTTAATCGTGTAGGATCTTTTTTCCTGAATTGACTTTTCAGCTTGTAGGACCTCCTTTGAAACTCGAATTTGATCAAGCCAGGGGGTGGGATAAGGCCAAATCAGCTAGAGATTTCTCTATTGTTGAGTGGGATAAGGCCAGATCAACTAAAGATGTCATTATAGTTGAGAGGGATAGCGCCATATCTGTCCAGGATGTAGCCATCACAGATAGTATCACAGTGAGGTCCCTTACTACTGGCATGATTGTAGAGATGATCACGTACATTGATGAGTACACAGTCACCATGCAGATGGATGTAGATCTGTTAGCTTGTGTGGATACCCTTGTACAGGAGACCGCAACGTTACCTCCTTCTTCTAAGAGGGAGGCCATGTTGGGCTTGATAGCCTGCATATACACTTATTTGTAGATGGGCTTATATTTTCCTGCACAGACTAGCTTAGTCATTTTTTTATGTACAGTTCATATTGTATATATCAAAAAACATTATATATAGCAGGGAAATATATTTTTGATCACTTCCCTTTTAGTTATGCCTTGTTGCTTGCTTGATATTTGCATGTTTCTTCAGGGCTTGTGATCGTGATGTATTCTGAACTCCTCTTTGATGGATGGACATTGAGTTATCTCTAGATATTTTGTAGCATCCCCAAATCCAGGTACTTTTTACCACGAATCTGGTATATTAATTCTATATTTATTGCGGAAAATATAAACATAAATTGTTTATACATTAAACTTTTACTCCTCATTCCCAAGGTCTACAACCTTAACTTAATACATACATTCAATATCTTAAATGTTTACAATACTATTTTTGTCAGAAGATTTAATAAATCTAACTACACCATAATTTAGTCTTGCACTTTGCCTTTACTTCTGTCTTTACTCGAGCTTTCCTTTAAATCTGAAAATTTTATCATGATATAGCAAGGGTGAGCATCAAATTTGCCCAGTAAGTTTAAATTTATTTGAGGATATATCATGATTGAAAGAATTGAACAATAAGCTAGCTAACTTTCAACAATATAAACATTATGAAAGAGCATGAACAAATTTTCTTAGCTGAATAACCAAGTCAATAAAAATGAATGGTCAATAATGAACATGAACAGATTAACTGAACCCAATGGTAATGAAGGTGATCAGCCTTTCATACCTGATTAACATTTACAACATGCACAACGTGTGAATCAATAATCAATATAGACGTGAATAATCAACAACAACTATTCACTAACATACTTTGAACATACAACTCAAGTTTGAGTTAGGAAAACTTGCCTGTACCGCTGATTACCGCTAAGCAATCTAATTTAATCTCTCATGAAAGACCTATCAGTATAAGATTGATCTTTTAGTTAGTATAACATAGCTGTTAGCTCATAATACTATTACTTTATCCATAAATTATCTAACACTTAATCAAATATTAGATAACATCTTAACACATCAATATTATTATCATCCTTTGATAATTCTTTAATCACTATATCATATACATTATGATTTAACACTTTAATAAGTCAAATACCAAACCAAAGAACTTTCAATTTCAAATCCGAAAGAAGTTGGATTCCAAATCCAAAGAACCTAGATAGTCAATCCCATAAACCTAACTGCAATCCAGCAAACTGGATCCCATATCCAGCAACTAGATTGCAATCCAGCAAGCTAGATCCAACAAATTTTCAATTCAGTAAACTTCTTTTCAATTTAGCATCAGATTTTCCAATCCAGCAAGCTGGATTCCATATCCTTTTTATGAAAATACCAAATCAATTTATTATTTTTCTATCTTTTGATCAAACACATATACATATATTTCATACACAAAAAGTATTTTTCCAAAGTTTTCCAACTTTCTTTGGTATTTTTCAAAAATCACTTTTAGTTGATTCCTTAAGAAATTAGCCCCATCACGCTTAACTCCTGAAATTCTCATCTCTTGGCACAATCTTATACGTTTTAACGTGATCCTCCAGTTTAAATTTCGTGTCCATCGGAGTTATAGAACTCCGGTTATAGCCGTTTTCGTCAAAAAATCACAGAAATTGAAATGGTCATAACTTGGTCAGTTTAAGTCAGAATGAGTTCATTTTTGGACAGGAGGTACTTAATACCATATATTTTCATGTCCCAAAAGTCCAGAATTTTTCTCACAAATTAAGTTGCCAAAACAGCCATTTTAAAATTTTGGGCAGTAGCGAAATGGCCATTTACAATTTTGGAGTCCTTTGGTAAAACTTATATAAAATGAGGTCTATAACTCCAATTAACGATCCGTCAATTTTGTTAGATTCGTATCTTTCTGATATACAAATTGCATCCATCACAATCCATATTTGGACATGTTAAGCTCCCAGAAATTAGCCTGGAAGTGGCTGGTAAAAACTGTTGTTCTAACAGTTTTCTTAGCTTTGAGTAGTTTGGGATAACTTCCATAACTTGCTCATTTTTCAACCTAATTAAGTGATTCCAAAGGGGTTTTATCCTTAATACATAGATCTAGCATCCCAAGAAAATAAATCACAAATATCCATCATTGATTTCAAAAGCTAGATCACACTTTCAAGTTTAAGCTTTCCGGAAAATTCTAATTTTCTATTCCTTTTGATTCCAACCAAATCAACACCCAATATGGGTAGATCTAAACATAAAACACTCCTCAACATGGATACCCATAGTTTTTGAGTTTAGAAACATAGATTCAAGGTTTGATTTACAATAATCAAAATTACATAAACAAAAGGGTTTATACCTTTGCTTGATTTTCTTTCTCCTTCAAAAATATGAGATGGATCTTGGGTGTATGAAGATCAAAATCTTCTCTTCTCCTTCTCCTCTTGGAGCTGCCGTATGATAGCTCTCTCTCTCTCTCTCTCCCTCTAGTCTCTCTCTTTCTTTCTTAGTTTATGTTAGATAATAAAATGAAAAGAAAAAGATAAGACTTAGACTTTTTCTTGTTTTGTTGGAAAAGTATGTATAGATATATTTGGTATATCTATCATTCATCTACCAACATCTCTAGCTCTTCTCTCTCCCACTCAACCACTAAAGCTTTACTTAGAAGCATTGACAAAGTGTTGGCTAAATGGGGCAATGACACGTAGGAAGTTTGTTCACCAACTAAAGTGAAATAATCATTACATTCTTCCCCCCTTCCTCTCCTTATCTTGGTTGGCCATGTGGCCTTATTATCCTTAAAAATTGATTTCTTTTTAATTCTTATTTAGAATATTAAATGTCCAATATGCCCCTCCTTAATTGGGCCAACAATTGGGCTATCCAATAATTCATCTGAGCTTTCAAATTAACAAGTTTGGGCTACAACAAATAACATCTTCCAACACTTCTTTTTTTACCATTCCCTAATTATTTAATTAGGGTTCTCATTTCCTCAATTATAACATAAATCTTTACTCATACACATTTATTTCCTTAACCCAATTAGAATTGTTATAATTAGGTTATAAAATTAATTAGTTGAGATATATAAATTAAATCTCTTAGACTTGGTATATATTTATATACTAATATTCTCTCATATTATATCCTCTTAGGTTATTTAATTATCACACCTAATACATATATATTAGGTTACATAACTTAATTCTTAATTCACTTACTCACATATTCATACAAAATAATTTAATAAATTGAGACATGGTCCACAACTCTTAGATTAGGTCACTAGTATATAATTAAAATACTAGAACCACATACACATAATCTTATGAACTTATACACTAAACATATACCTCATTATCAGACTATCACTTATAGTCTATCAAATCATTCAAGTTCTTCTCCAAAAATTTTGAAATCCTTAAAATTCCTTTACAAAAATGTCAAATCCATACACTTATTTTATGCCTAGGTTTATTATTTAACCTTTATTCAATCTTTTAAGATTTTATAAAATTGCCCAAATTTTTGGGTTGTCACATATTTCAGAATGGATCGTTGATCTGTGTGTATTCCTTACCATCTTTGGTGTCTTGGGATTGTTTTTTGTATGTAAATATGGAGAGAAGTGTGGCTTTTCCTCTCTGAGATTGACGGCACCACATATGGTCACCAGTACTCCTATTTAAGAGGAGCCTTGTTAATTCCATCTCTTATGGATTGGTGTTTCTCTTTGAGGCACAACCGTAGCTTAGATGGTCGCTGAGTCTCATGTTTACATGGGGAGGTCAGGTAGTTTCATCCCTTTGGTCTAAAGTCGATGAAATGTAGTGGATTGAAGTTTGATCCTAGTACCAGATGATAAGTCTTTATGTTTAGTTAGGGGGTGAGACCGAACCATAAATGGCTGCCTATGTACTCCTATTGAAGAGGAGATCAGGTCTGCGTAGTTCGAACCTGGTGTAAGAGGTTCAACGCAGTATGTTGCAAAAAGGGTGTAGGAATGTTTTTGTTGTTATTTTTTTGTAATGAGAAGGGTGTAGAAAAGTTTTTGTTTTATTGCGATCGGGCCATATAAAATGGTTGCCTACGTACGTACTCCCAGGTATCGGGGCGATCAGGTCGGCGTAGTTTGCCCCATGCTCAGGACGATTTGTAGCCGAAAACATTTGATCACATGTTCAGGATAAACTGTGGGGGAGAAAGTTTGATCCCATGCTCATGAAAAACTGCGGGTGTAGAAAAGTTTGATCCCATGTTCAGGACAAACTGCAGGTGTGAAAGGTTCAATCCCTGGTGAGATAACCAAAATTGTGTAAGATGTGTAATGAAGTAAAACCATGTTGCTGGCTTGAAAAGTGTATTTTTCCTGATGGGGCAGATGGGTATAAAGGAAAGGTTGTGTGTAGTAAGGGTTAAAGAACCGGAATGACGGGTGATCTGATGATCCAAAACCAGGATGTTTGCTTGATGGTAACCTCAGACATAGTACCGTTTCACGGTGTCCGAATTGATGAGTTGCGGAAATTCATCGTCGTCCATTTCCTGTAATCTGAGAGCGTCTCCTGTCAATACCTCCTTGACAACAAACGGGGCTTCCTAGTTTGGAGAGAATTTTCCCTTGCACTGATCTTGGTTGTCAATGATCTTTTTCAAAACCAAGTCATGTTGCTTAAATTTCTGTAGCCGGACTTTTCTGTTATAGGATCTGACAATCCTTTGTTGATATAACTGACCATGGAAGATAGTCGTGGTTCGCCTTTCTTCTATTAGAGACAATTGGTGATACATGTCTTGTACCCATTGGTCTTCATCCAATTGAGTGTCTATCAACACTCTGACAGATTCCATTTCCACTTCTATGGGTAGGACTGCTTCCATCCTATAGATTAATGAGTAGGGGGTTGCCCCAGTGGAAGTGCGCATTGATGTTTTTTAGGATAATAAAGTCAAAGGCAACAAGTCATGCCATCCTTTATGATTGGAGAACATCTTTTGCATGATCTTCTTGATGTTTTTATTAGCTGCTTCAACAACACCATTCATCTTTGGACGGTAGATGACGGAGTTAAGGTGTTTAATGTGGAATTTGCTGCATAACTCCTCCATCATTTTGTTGTTGAGGTTCTTAGCATTGTCTGACACAATGACCTATGATTGTCCATATTGACATATGACATTATTTCTGATGAAAGTAATGATGACTTCTTTGGTAACCCTGGGGAAGAAGGCTGTTTCTACCCATTTGGTGAAGTAGTCGATCATGGTGAATATAAAGCGATGCCCATTACTGACTTTGGGCTCGATGGGCCCGATCACGTCCATTCCCCACATTGAGAAGGGTCAGGGCGAACTCATATTATGGAGTTCCCTTGGAGGGGCGTGGATGGCATTTCCATGAATTTGGCATTGATAGTAGCTCTTGACGTGATCATCACAGTCAGCTTTGAGAGAGAGCCAGTAACGCTATGTTCTGAGGATTTTCTTTACAAGTAGAGGGCCGCTCATGTATGGGCCACATACTACACCATGGACTTCATCCATGAGCCTCTAAGCTTGGTCCTTGTCCAGACATCTGAGGAGACCTAATCCTGCATCTCTTTTGTAGAGTGTATCTCCGCTCAAGTAGAATTTCATAGAAAGTCGATGGATCCGCCTTTTCTCAGTCAAGCTTGCCTCAGCGGGTGTAGATCCACCTCATAAGTACTCCTTGATGTGCTGATACCAAGGATGCTGGATGGGAGGTAGCTCATCTGATATTTCTCCAACATAGTTCCCATAGGCTGGTGCCTTTTGCAAGGCAAATGTGATGATTGGCATGTGTTATTTGTCAGGTATGTGAATCAAGGAGGCCAAAGTTGCTAGTGCGTCTGCAAAGTCATTCCTATTACGAGGAATGTGTAGAAAGAAGATCTCTTCGAACTCTGAAGCCATCTGTAAAACTTGCCGATGGTAAGGCAGCAAATGTAGTTCTTTGGTTTGATAGATTCCTATGGATTGTTTGACTACCAACTCTAAATCCCCAAAGATAGTTAACCGCCTGATGCCCATTGAACGGACAAGTTTTAGCCCCATGATACAGCCTTCATACTCAGATGTGTTGTTAGTGCTGACAAACTGCAATTTGACGGTGACGAGATACTGCTCCCCCGTACCGGATACTAGAACTGCTCCAGCTCCAGAGCCTTCCATATTAACAGCTCCATTGAAATACATTTTCCATGTATGGCATATATCGTACTGATGGTGTTTCCGAAATGCCATTACCCCTTCATCGGGGAAGTACGTTTCTAAGGGTTTGAAGTCCCTTGAAGGTGTAGCGACCAGTTGATCAACAATTCCTTGACCTTTGATGGACTTTTGTGTCACATAGACGATGTCATATTGTTGTAGGATCAACTGCCATCTGGACAGCCAACAATTTAACATAGGTTTACTGAACACGTACTTGAGAGGATCCAATCGGGATATAAGATGGGTTGTGTGACCATGTAGGTAATGATGTAACCTCATGGAAGCCCACGCTAAAGCACAACAAGTCTTCTCAATCAGAGTGTACTTGTGTTCACTGCTGCTGAATCTTTTGCTAAGGTAGTACATAACTCGTTCTCGGCCTCTATCGTCTTTCTGTCCCAACATGCAACCCATGGCATTGTCACTTATAGACATGTACATGAATAGGAGAACATCATCCCTGGGTGGTACCAAAATGGGAGCTTTGACTAGCTGCTCTTTGATTGTAAAGAAGGCCTTCTGGCACTCATCGTTCCATTTCAAGGAGGAGTTCTTCCTTAATAACTTGAAGATGGACTCACAGGTTGCTGTGAGTTGAGAAATAAACCTGCTAATGAAGTTGATTCTTCCCAAAAATCCCCGTATTTCCTTCTTTGTCTGAGGAATGGGCATTTCAATAATGGCCTGGATTTTGGTGGGATCCATCTCAATCCCTTTGTGGTTGACTAGGAATCCTAGCAACTTTCCTGATTTAACGCCAAAGGCGTACTTGGCTGGATTCAACTTCAAGTTGTACTTATGCAACCTGTTAAAGAGCTTTTTGAGATAATCTAAGTGGTCTTCCTCTGTTCAGAACTTGACAATGATGTCATCCACGTAGATCTCTATCTCTTTATGTATTAAGTCGTGGAAAAGAGCCATCATAGCTCGCTGATAGGTGGCTCCGGCATTGATGAGGCAAAAAGACAACCGTCTATAACAAAAGGTTCCCCAAGGAGTGATGAAAGCAGTTTTCTCACGATCCTCCTCAGCAACCATGATCTGATGGTACCCCGCGAAACAATCAGCAAAGAGTACATGCCGTATTGAGCAGTATTGTCAATAAGAATGTGGATAAATGGCACGGAAATGCTATCTTTAAGGCAAGCTTTATTCAGATCCCGGTAATCCACGCAAACTCGCACCTTTCCTCTAGGTTTAGGTACGGGAACTATGTTGGATATCCATTAAGGATATGTAGACACCATGATAATGTCAGCTAAAAATTGTTTCAGAATTTCTTCTTTAACTTTAAACTCCACTCAGGTTTCAATTGCCTGAGCTTTTGCTTGACTGGCTTGAATCCCTCTTTAATGGGAAGGAAATGAAGGACAATGTCAGTGGACAACCCACCATATCTTCATGAGACCATGCAAACACATCCTGGAATTGGGTTAGTAGTGTAACCATGTCATTCCTCTGGTTTGGAGTGAGGTCTGAACTAATCTAGATTAACTTAGGGCTTTCTAAGGTTCCGAGATTGAAAGAGGGTGTTTGATCAAGGTTGGGTTTAGGTTTGTCTTCGATCCATTCTTTGATCTCCTGAGGTATCTCAATGTCCTCTTCTATTTCCATCAAGTCTGAGTCCAACTTTTCATCAAAGTTACAATCCTTGTGGAGAAGAGGCACCTCATCAGCAAGTACAAGCATATCTAATTTCAGAGTCCTGAAACAAAATATGCTTTCACTTAACATATGAAACCGTTTAATCATACAAAGTGGTAGCATGTACTGACAAAACAACTGCTAATACTGTACAGAAAAGTAAGTAGTTAATGATATCTACAGGGCAGAATGAGTTTCTACCCGATTTACCCTTATCGACCAATGCAAGGAGTGTTGCTCCAATTGTTGAGGGCAAAGTCCTGGTGGACTACAGTGATGGAGGGGTTGTCATCGTCCTCCTTTTCCTGAATGATGACCATTATGTCTGGACAATCATCGTCAGGAGGGTATCTGTTTGTATGCTCATCATGGAAAATGATGTGTATGTTGGACATCATCATGGCGAGGTCTTACTTACGTTTTTGTTCTTCTTCTTCCACTTTAGGATCAGGAACTAGGACCTCTTTCCCCTTGACCAGTATCGGCTTAGGAAATAACATAGCCATTACATTAGCTGGCACCTTTATCGGAGATTGTGCGGGCTCAGGATTTGTAGGTGGAGATAATCGACATGTGGCTGAAGCTGGAGGAATCTGCTTGTGCTTATGAGGATTCATGTGAGTGGAACTGGCATAATAGCCTAGTCTGTCTGTCTCGGTTTGACTGGACATTTGAATCGGGCGCTTAATGCCCTGATGATTTTTACCCAGCTTTTGTCCAGGCTGATGACCCAATGACATCATTTCTTGGGTAGCTTCCTTCACTTCGGCAGAAATCTTGGGTACGGGAAATGGCGTCCCAATGGAATGGTAGTGAATGTTGCTCACTTCCAAGGTATGAAAACTGATCAGTTCAACTTCTGAATTAAAGCTGATGAGTGGTATGTCACCCTGTTTAGGACATTTCGGTTCAGCGTTAATCGTGACTAGGTTATCATTAATGATGTATTTAAGTTACTAATAAAGAGTGGATGGGACGACCCCATCCATATGAATCCACGGTCTTCCCAATAGCAGGTTGTATCCTGAATCTATCTTGAGCATGTGAAAAGATACGCATAACGTATGGGGACCAATCTCAATTGGCAGTTCAATCTCTCCGACTGAATTCCGATGGGATCCGTTAAAAGCTTTAATAACCGTATGGTTGCTTCGGATCCGTTTGAGATTGACGTTCATCTTCACCAAAGTAGCATAAGGACAGATATTCAGAGACGAACCTCCATCTATCAAGACTCCAGCTAACATGTATCCGGAGGACAAAACCGCAATGCGTAACAGCTTGCAATGACCGGTCCCTTCGGGCGGTAAGTCGTCATCAGTGAAAGATATCACATTGTTGTTAAAAATATGATCAACCAAATGTTGAAATTTTTCCACATGCACTGATTTCGGCAAGAAGGCTTCTTCCAAAACCTTCAGTAATATCTTCCTATGATCCTCGGAAGAGAAAACCAAGTCCAGTATTAAAATTTGATGTGGAGCTTCTCTTAAGTTTAAAACCACTTTTGCTTCATTATAGACCATAGTACGGAGGAATTTTTTAATTTTCTCCATGGGGATTTTCCCCTTTGATTTGATGGTAGGCTTCATCACCCGTTGGGGAAGATACAATGGATTCTCCTTCAACACTACAGCAGTTGTATGAGAGGTGGATCCTTCAGCTTTTCCATAATTCCATGGGACTTTTTGTAAGATGATAACAGGATATTATGGTCTGAATGGTAAGCTAATTGGCTCTGGTTCAGCCACTTTCAAAGGATTGTCAACTCCTTTAAGTTGAGTTACTTGTATTGTGAATGGTTTGACAGTCCCATCAGCCTCAGCGGATATAACTGTTACCAATCCCTTCCATTTAGTAGGACAGGTATTCTCATTCTCAAATAGCACAGTATCATCGTCTACTAGTTGCAGAACACCGTTGTCAATTAGATTCTGAATAAGGTGGTGGAGTGCCCAACATTCTTCCGTGTTGTGACTGCGAGAATAGAAATAATACTGACATACTCCATCAGAATTGAACCGTCTTGAACGGGGATTAATTGGAGGTAGAAGTGAGGTGATCCTTCCTTCATTGATCAGCATCTGAAATATCTCCTCCATAGGTTGGCCCAGGTATGTAAATTCCCTTCTATTGGCAAAATCTTGACATGCTTTGGCACTTGCTCTCTTCGCAACTTTGTCCTCCAGTGTTTCATTTTTGAAGGCGATAATGGAGTATTCATAACAAAAGGGAGGATACTAGCATGCTCCTGGCTGACTAATTGGCATGTGACTTGATGCTGATGGATCATCAGTTTTGCCAATTACTCAATTTGCTTACATAGAGCTTTCATCTTTCATTCCATCACAAACTGAAACTTCGCATAATCCCATTTGTTAACGCCGTCTTTGATGGTCTGGGATGATTTACCAGTGAAATTGGAACTCTGTCCACTGCTCCAATTAATCATATTGATATCTTCCTCTTTGTGTTGAGGAAGAGGGTTGTCTTGCACGTGAGATTGATCTGGCTTGGTGACCATGATCTCACCGTTGTCTATTAAATCTTGGATCTTGTGTTTCAAGGCCCAACAATCCTGAGTATCATGTCCAGGTGTTTTTGCCTCTTTTATAGTTCTAATAAAAGAGCTCTAACTCATGCAAGCATACATGTGTCAACAAGTAATATAGAGTAAGTAAAGTATCGATCCCACAGAGAAAGTTGTTAACATTAGACTACTATGCATTAATTAACTCACTATATTTATAAGCTAAGACTATTGACTCAATTGTTGATTTAAACTAATTATGATTACCACCTAAAAATAAGAATATAAATGGACTAAATATAATATGGAAACAATGGGATCCTAACTTCATTCAATATTTCGTTCAATCGCCATATGTCATGCAAGAAGTGTTCACATATCACAGGATAATAACCAAGAGCACAAAGAGAGTTATAACCATTTTCCAATGCACTATAACCAACTCACATATCATCTACAGATGTTAGAATCTATGTAATCACCAATACCATTACAACTACCATATTCCTATGCACAATTGCAACCCTATTGATTTTAAGCACAACTCTTATTCTAGTTCATACGGTGAAACAGTATATTCCTATCTGATTCACAAAATATGCAAGACTTACTCTAGCCCCATATTCGTATGCTATCATGATTACAATCCATATTTATATGTTTATTTCCAATTCCATACAAATACTAAAATGAATGATTATCAGTCATTCACACATGTAAAACAACCATGATAGATAACCCATATGATATGCAAAATAAATCTAACATTTAGATGTGTAACGAAACTACATATTAAAATCTGTTAGAGTCCCATAATGGAGTTTAGTTCATGATTGAACCAAAAGCTATTATGGGATCAAGGCTAAACATGATCAATAAACAAACAATCAAAGCAGGAAGGATAGAACGATCAAACCAAATCGCTGAATAGAAATCAAAGATTAACTATTAAATCCACAAAGAAATCCAATAAACAATAATCAATATCCACGATGACAGAGATCTCCAAGAAGAAGTAGAGAAAAATAGACGTTATGGCTTTCTCCTACGTTAGAATCTCTCCCAAGGTATAAACCCTAGTTTCTACTATGAAAAGAGAGAAGATGGAAGTAGCTATCTAGCCCCCAAGGGGTTGAATATGTCTTACATGATGATAACATGTCTAATATATAAGCCCTAATTGAACCCCCCACTCAATCACGCTTCAATTGCTCTGTTTAGTGAAAAGTCATCTTTAGTCATCGCCCGAAGTCGTGAGGCTGCGCAGGTGGGCGTGCAACTTGTAGAAACTTGCAGAAAATCGCGTTTTTTGGCTCAGGGTCGCGTGGCCACGCGCGCAAATTCGCGCGCCTGCGAGGTCTATTTTCTGCTGCAGTGTCCTCTGGTAAAATGGTCATAACGTTTGATCCGGGAAGAGTTACGGGGCCTGCCACCTATCAAATCAAAGATATTGACGAGATATACAACTTTCATTCTTTGATGATTGAGAAATTTCTGCCGAATGAAGGTTGAAATCGAGCTAGAAGGGACTGCTATGAAAATGGCGAATCAAAACAGCGTAGTTTGACGTCCGTCGGTACAACGATAATAACTCTTGCATCTGAACTCCGATTAGAGTGATTCAAGATGTTCCGAAAAGCTATGAAGACGCTCTACAATGTAAGCTAAGTTCCAAACCAAGAACATAAAGTAACATGAAAGCCCATATGATATCCGGATTGCCTTTTCTTTGCATTTTCTTTCCGTTTCCTTACAATAATCGCTCACACCACTTCCAAACATAAAATCTACAAAATAAACACAAAATGCATGAAAAGCAACTAAGACACATGAATATAAGGAACTAATTCAAGTAAAAGATACCGGATAAATGCATAAAAAATCCACTTATCACACCCCCAAACTTAAACTGTTGCTTATCCTCAAGCAACAACAATGCTAATGCAATCTACATGCTATGCAAGCTACGCTACTATGACAATGAATCCCTAGATTTCTAGCCATGTTAAGAATTCCATAAGTCATGCCTCAAAGAAAAATCAAGATCTAAGAACAAAGTATCAAACTAAGCTAAAGGCATAATGACATACAATTATATAATCCTAACTTGTTATAAAGATGTTGTGTGTGTGTGTGTGATGTGTTCACAGATAAGCTTGACAAAGGTGAAAATACCACATGCTTTATTGCTTTAAGGCAGAAAATTGAAGTTTAACTCAAGAACTGCATATACTAATGAGACATCAACTATTCCAACACATCAATACACACTAAGGTTCAACAGTGGGTTTATTCTGCTCTGTTTTTACTCGCGAGGGCGATTCTCGTACTTTCCCGCGGTGTTTATTGATTTTTTTTATAGCGAGTGCGTTTTACGCTTCATCTCACTTTCCATTTCCATTTAAACGAGTGCGCGTTTACGCCCATCTCGCTTTCCATTTCCATTTAAATGAGTCGTTTCGCTCCATCTCGTCCCAATAGCAAGCATACCCATGTGTTCTCAAAGTTTGAGTATCTGTGTTTTCATAGTCTATGTCTCACTTCCTACACAATTCTATCATTAATAACAACATTTTCCTCTCAACAGATAAGCATGCTAATCTTAACCAACAAGCAAATAAGAACATTGTCGTGCTACCTGGTAACATCTAAACAGCAAGCATGAATTATATTGTGTATAAAATTATAACTAAGCTCAAGATATCAACCAAATTCAAAAATCTATCAAATTTCTATGTCATCATTGGCCAAATTAGAATTTAACTAATTGAAAACCTGGGATTATGCAATGTTATGCAACTAAACACATACTAAGTAAACAAGACAAAAGAAAACTAAAAAAATAGATAAAAATAAAAAAAATCATACTAAAATACCCCGACTATGCAACTTAAACATGCAACGGCGCCAAAAACTTGCTGCCTCTTTTATAGTTCTAATAAAAGAGCTCTAACTCATGCAAGCATACATGTGTCAACAAGTAATATAGAGTAAGTAAAGTATCGATCTCACAGAGAAAGTTGTTAACCTTAGACTACTATGCATTAATTAACTCACTATATTTATATGCTAAGACTATTGACTCAATTGTTGATTTAAACTAATTATGATTACCACCTAAAAATAAGAATAGAAATGGACTAAATATAATATGGAAACAATGGGATCCTAACTTCATTCAATATTTCGTTCAATCGCCATATGTCATGCAAGAAGTTTTCACATATCACAGGATAATAACCAAGAGCACAAAGAGAGTTATAACCATTTTCCAATGCACTATAACCAACTCACATATCATCTACAGATGTTAGAATCTATGTAATCACCAATACCATTACAACTACCATATTCCTATGCGCAATTGCAACCCTATTGATTTTAAGCATAACTCTTATTCTAGTTCATACGGTGAAACAGTATATTCCTATCTGATTCACAAAATATGGAAGACTTACTCTAGCCCCATATTCGCATGATATCATGATTACAATCCATATTTATATGTTCATTTCCAATTCCATACAAATACTGAAACGAATGATTATCAGTCATTCACACATGTAAAACAACCATGATAGATAACTCATATGATATGCAAAACAAATCTAACATTTAGATGTGCAACCAAACTACATATTAAAATCCGTTAGAGTCCCATAATGGAGTTTAGTTCATAACTGAACCAAAAGTCATTATGGGATCAAGGCTAAACATGATCAATAAACAAACAATCAAAGTAGGAAGGATAGAATGATCAAACCAAATCGCTGAATAGAAATCAAAGATTAACTATTAAATCCACAAAGAAATCCAATAAACAATAATCAATATTCACGATGACAGAGATCTCCAAGAAGAAGTAGAGAAAAATAGACGTTATGGCTTTCTCCTACGTTGGAATCTCTCCCAAGGTGTAAACCCTAGTTTCTACTATGAAAATAGAGAAGATGGAAGTAGCTATCTAGCCCCCAAGGGGTGGAATATGTCTTACATGATGATAATATGTCTAATATATAAGCCCTAATTGAACCCCCCACTCAATCACGCTTCAATTGCTCTGTTTAGTGAAAAGTCATCTTTATTCATTCCTCGAAGTCGCACGGCCGCGCAGGCGGGCGCGCAACTTGTAGAAACTTGCAAAAAATCGCGTTTTTGGGCTTAGGGCCGCGCGCGCAAATTCGCGCGCCCGCGAGGTCTATTTTCTGCTGTAGTGTTTTCTGGTAAAATGGCCATAACTTTTGATTCGGGAAGAGTTACGGGGCCTGCCACCTATCAAATCGAAGATATCGACGAGATCTACAACTTTTATTCTTTGAGTATTGAGAAATTCCGGCCGGATGAAGGTTGAAATCGAGCTGGAAGGGACTGCTATGAAAATGGCGAATCAAAACAGCGTAGTTTGACGTCCGTCGATACAACGATCATAACTCTTGCATCCGAACTCCGATTAGAGCGATTCAAGATGTTCCGGAAAGCTATGAAGACGCTCTACAATGTAAGCTAAGTTCCAAACCAAGAACATGAAGTAACATGAAATCCCAAATGATATCCGGATTGCCTTTTCTTTGCATTTTCTTTGTGTTTCCTTACAAGAATCGCTCACACCACTTCCAAACATAAAATCTACAAAATAAACACAAAATGCATGAAAAGTAACTAAGACACATGAATATAAGCAACTAATTCAAGTAAAAGATACTGGATAAATGCATAAAAAATCCACTTATCAGGTGCCCTGGCATGATAAGCACACTTCTGAGTAGCATTGAAACCCTTCTAATTCGGGTTGGCTGGTGGAAAATTATGTGTGATTTTCTTCTAGGTCGTCAGAAGAGTAATAATATTCTCGAGCGAATCCCCTAAGGGTGTGAACGTTCAAGTGCATTTTACTTCTCCACCTTTAGGGCAATGAAGGGTTTGAAGATTGTGCTTGAAAAGGGAAGTAGTTTCTCCTCTGGATAGGCATATTCTGATTGCCTTTTTGACCTTGTAGTATCAAGGAAACATCCTCCTCTTTCTTTTTATGGACCCTCTGGGGGTTGTTTCCATAAGTTCCGGGCTTGATGTGTTCAGCAACTGCTTTAAGAGCGGCTAAGTCTTGAATCTTTCCTGACTTCAACCCCATTTCAGCCATCTCTCCGTGTTTGATCATTTCAGAAAATGGTTTACCAATGCCAGCTAAGACTCTCTCATAGAAAGGAGCTTCTTGTATGTTTATGAAGGTCATAACCATTTCTAACTCTGTCATAGAAGGAATAACTTGAGCAGTAAGGCGCCTCCACCTTTGAGCATACTCTCTGAAAGACTTATTGGAATATTTCTTGACCTTGGTAATCTGATACCGGTCAAGAGCCATCTGAGACTGGAAGATGTATTGTGTGAGGAAGGCATGAGCTAGATCTTCCCAACTATAGATCTTTGAGTTGTCTAATCTGGTATACCACGAACGGGCTTCTCCAGTCAGACTCTTTTGGAACAACTACATTCTGAGCTTCTCGTCCTCTGCATAAGATCCAAGTTCTCCAATGAACACCTTCAAATGTGTGTAAGGATCTCATAACCCGTCATACTTTTCAAATTCAGGAGTTTTGAGCTTCTCTAAATAATGAACACCAGTGAATATACAAAGGTCAGCATATGAGACACTCTCGTGTGCTCTAATTCCTTTGATAGAACGAAGGGTTTCTTCCATTTGAAGGACTTTTTTCCTGATGTCACCGGTGTCTAGATCTCTTTTGAGATTAGTTTTTTCAGGATTTTTGTCTGTTGTAATCAACTAAAATTCCAAATTTGTTTTATCCGAACCTTGGGTTCCTCCCTGTATAGAGGATTATGTATGTGTGGGCATTTTTGGGCCCTGAGTAGACTGATGTAGTTCTTTAGTAGAAAAACCAAATTTGTAATTTTTTTACTTAATCCGTCATATTCTTCACGAGAAACGGGATTAGACTGGTCAGATGAAGACATGATTGGTTGTAGGCTCGTGGCCTTTTTGGATTTTGTACAGGTAACAGGCCCAAAAATTTCCCTACAAAAGACTTGCATAGTTTAGTCTTAGGGAATGTGTAAATATTTACATGCTATGTGATGTATCCGTTTTAGGAATATTATCTTGCAAAATGGATGTTAGCTGTTTGTAATACAGGATAACATGTTAATTTAAATATGCATGTACACATATTTCTTCATATATCCCATTATAATGATGTTGACATGGAATGACATTATAGGTAAATATTTTTATAAGTAATTGAAAAATGGAAAGTATGAAGAGACTTTCCTCCGCGTTTGGTTTATCAGGGGCTGATGGGAAGTTAATCATCGCAATCTACTTGATGGAAAGTTAATCCAGTCTTTTAATTGGAGCAAATATGGGTGGTGCCTTTCCTGAGCCTCGTTGGAATTAGTCTCCGTATGAGTCCAGTGATCAAACACCGACAGGATTGCCTCCTGATGGAGGAACCACACAACATACATTCACATACAACGTGTCTCACCGTTTATGAAAATGATGACATGTGCGACGCACTAATATCACAAGCAGATATAGTGTAAAGCAGTAAGTAAATGCATTCGTACACATCCATCAAATGTAAATGCAACATCCATACACAAGCATATAACAGTTTTGAAAAGCTTGTAATAGCGGCTTAAGTCCTCTTACTGGTGTCCCCAGCAAAGTCGCCACCTGTCGACGTCAGGATTTTTATTTGTCCCTTTTCTGTTCTTGTTCTTAGGTGTTCTCATGTTAGGTGAGATTTGTTTGAAAAAATAAGTTGTGAAAAGGTCTGACATGTATATGTCGATGAATGGACTGGAAGAGTCGCCAGTTAGTTTTTTATATAGTTGTACCAACACAACCGAGAAAAGGTTTGCACATTGACCCAGTGATGTGACACTGATAAACGGGTCTATAAAACCGAGATTCATTAGGGTCTGGGGGCTTGATTATGAGGAGGGAAAGTGTTAGGCATCCCCCGACATTCGTGTTATCGCGATGACCGCCACTTTTCAAGAAACTATTATATGATTGTGTGTGTGTGTGTGCGGGTCAATGTGCAATTATATAGAAGTAGTGAGACGACTCGTTCGCACCTATATACAAAGGGTCTGAATTTATGTAAAAATTCAGTTTTAAACAAGATATGACAGTGATGTTTTGTAAAAGAGGCTTTTCAAACCCTTATGCTCAACAGGAATTGAGGCCTCTGGATACTTCCATTTTTATCATGTTCGGCTTGATTGCTTTTATTTTCGAGATGCGAAGCATCTTCGAGAAAAATAATGTACAAAGTAGTGCCGAACTCCTCATGGGCATGAAAACCATCTGAGGAAATCCAAACACCGTGAATAAATTTACAAGCTGCTTACAGCTGAAAATGTCCATCACAAGAACCGAATCTTGATTCAGTAGACTGAATCTGTGATCACATGAGTCCTAGGCTCACATGATATCGCAATTTATATGAAAGCAGTAAGTAGTTATATATATAAAAGCTGTAAATATATATATATATATATATATATATATATATACAGACATGATCAACCACCACGAAGCACCTCCATGGGGGATCAAAAATATAAATAAAGCCGGTAAAGTAATCAATCATCACGAAGTAAACTCCAAAGTGATTTTAGGAAAGTAAATATATATATATATATATATATATATCCAAGATGCACGCACTTCTGATGTAAAATCCAGGCTCATTGAACATAGTTCGACAACAGTTCATATATATAAGTATATATATATATATATATAAAAGCAAATAAACTCTCCGTATGTAAAATCCAGGCTCATCGATCAAAGTTTAACAACAGTTCATATATATAAATATATATATATAAGCAAATAAACCCTCCAGATGTAGATCCAGGCTCAATCGAGGCATAACTCGATAATGTTAGTCCATATATAAATATATATATATATATACATATATACAAACAGAAATAAAACCATGGACCGAAGTCCGGGCATACACACACAACACGACTCTTAACGTGAAGAACTGTGTGTGCAAAGATGAAGAGAAAGGCTTTAAGGTGTGTAAGAAGGCTTACAGTGGACTGCCAAAGAAGACTTCTATGACTTTAAAGGGATTAACACTCGGCTCCCGCTGGTAAAAATATAGATATATATATATATAAGCTCACAAGTGTTTAAAATGAGAATGCACTCAGTTTATAGTGTGTACAGAGCAAATTGGACAGGGCTTCCTCGCTTTTTCTCTTTCTTCAAATGGCCACCCCAAGCCCTCTATTTATAGAGGGGGGAGCTGCATGTGTACCTATAGCTAGCCGCAGATGTACGTGATACTTCCCGGGGTGCCCCGGGCTCCGCGGGTCTCGCCGTCTCAAAGTATGTGCACGTGTGCACTATGATGTCCGCTCGAACTTTTAGAAGTGCAATTCGGGCATCCGATTGAGGTGTATAATACCTATTTCGGACCGCCATTGTGGAGAGCTACGCCATGACATAGGATTAGAGGTTGTACGAAGTCAGGAAGATGGGACCATGCCCTTGGTCTTCAAGCTTCAAATTTTATCCGGTGTGCGGTCATGCGTAGTAGTCACTCGGGATCGGACCTCCTTGGTTCTTGTGAGACATTTCTGTGTAGAAATGTCTATATGAGATGTTGAAACGGCGCAATGTAGGGTCGAGGTGGCAAAATGACGATTTTATCCCTCACCGGGGTTATCTCTGATTTGGGATGATAAAGCAAATGTTGTTCAGGATTATCTCAGAGATTGGACTGCTGCAAGTACTAAAGGTCCTCAGGGTTATCTCTGAGGTGTTCCTGCCTTCCCGACATTATCTTTGGGTCTTCTATTGAGAGCCTCGGTGTGAATTCCGAGGTTGAAGTTGACTTCATGCATTGAAATAAGCATTTCCGAGGTTATCTCCGAAACTGCAACTGCACTCCTTGGGGTTATCTCCAAGGTTAGCACTGCTATTCCCGGTGTTGTTTTTGGGATTTAAACTGAGTATCTCAGGGTTATCTCCGAGATAGAACTGTCCTCTCCAGTGGAATTTCCGGTATTTGAACTGCATTATCTTCCAGGGTTATTTTTGAAAGACGAATCTGCCCTCCTACAATGTTAGTGATAGGTGTGCAGAAAATTTTGAGTGTCTACAATTTTCACGAGTCTAGGCACTGAATGAACATGCATTTTTAACTATACTGTAGATGTATGTTAAAGTAATGCATGCATGCATATAGTTATGAACTGCATTTAATGAGCTCTAGGTTAGAATTTACCACACCCTTTCTTAGGTGATTTGGAGACTTTTGTCCAGATATATGGATCCAGACCAACCGAGTAGCTCCCATAAGACCACTTCAGGTGTGAGGAGGAGAGCTTTAGATGTGCCTCCGCCTCGCCCATCCCGACAGCCTAGACGGTTGACAAAGTTAGTGATTTATCCTATTCGGGTTTAGATACCAGATTTTGAGGATGAGGAGGAGGACGTACCAGCTGCGGATCCTACTCCTTCTTCTTGTATTCCCCGCAGGGAGCTTCCAGCTATAAACATGACTATTCAAGAGCTTCTGGATTATTTGAGTCGTCACCCCTCGATCTATCTTCATGTGAACAAGGTAAAAGTAGTGTTGATCTTCCTTTTCCAATTTGTGGGGGAAAGTGTTTTGATTTTGATTTGTATTGTGATGCAGGTTCCCGGATTTATGCAGCCCAGAAGGAACTGGTTTATAGACTCTTCATTCAGAGTGCCGAGAGATGGTGCATGATTGGGGGCTTCGAGGCTTTCTTCTCCATCATCTTTTATCGTTGTCCCTGGGGTTATCTCAAGGCTTTATCTGAGCGATGGTTTCACCAGACTCAGTCTTTCCATTTGTTAGATTGTGAGGTGATGATGACACCGATGGATTGGCGGTTCATCACTGGTATGGAGTTTTCTAGGGCGCCAATACATTTGGTGGCAGGCATTTCCCCGACTGCCATCAGATCCTTGTTGGGAGTCCTAACTTCAGTGCTCAAGGGTAGGATAGTTTGTCCTGGTCCCTTGAGTGTAGATGTCGTGAGTGGGGCTCTGACTGAGTCATTGCCTTATGATAGGAGGGTTAGAGATTGCATCCTTCGGCGATTGTTCGTGATCATCCTTAGGGGTTGTTTCCTGGCCGATAACTCTTCGACGGTGTCATTCGCTTTAGTTAGTGCCACACGAGAGGCGGATTATATTGGAGAGTTTGATTGGGATTCCTACACCTTTGCCTACGTCCTCAGGGGGGGATGTACCTACGCTCAGAGGGCGTGATGGAGGATTGGTTAGGGTTTTACCCATTCATGCTGGTGAGTATTTTCTTTTTTTATTTCCCCTGTTCGGGTTACCAGTTTGACTAACCGCAGATATTTGATCTTGTATTAATAGTTTTGGGCCAATGAGAGGCTCCCATGTCTTTGTCTTGTTAGCCTATTAGGTTTAGAAACATATCCATGGGGAGGACGATGGCACTACTCCACTTTGATGGAGGTTTCTGTAGCTGAGGGTTTCACCCATTCGCGCCTACAGTTGGAGTTGTTGACCGCGGATGTCATTACATGGGTTCCTTACTATGAGGACCACTTGACAGTTGGCTTCGAGGGTGGTTTCCTGACTGGTGTCGAGTATGTTTTGTCCACCCATCGGATTCCTCTCCTTACAGACGGAGGTTGGGAGCTCTATTTAGGAGAGCGTGCTATTAGGAACACCACATGAGAGATTCACATTCTGATCCTTCCTCCTACCAGGCGTCATTGGCTTTTATCGCAGCCGATCACTGAGGTCCCATTGATGGGCGTGGATGGCTTTGCTTTGTCAGAGGGACCTTTCACTCAAGAGGATTTTTACTGTTAGTGGTTCCCTCGCACTATTGGAGCTCAGACGCGCGCAACATAGTTTATGGGGGATATGGTTCCTTGCTCCGTTATGATGACAGATTAAATTGCATGTGTCTGAGAGCCTACTCATATTGAGAGCTTAACCCAGCAGTTGGACCGGGCACATTTCTTTATCCGGCATTTGGGCAGAGATCCATTAGAGGCAGATACTTTTGATCCTTCCATCTCTGGGGCTGGCCCTTCAGATGATTTTGCCGACGCAGATCCTCTGTTGTATCGACCTGATATCCCTATTGGCAAAGATTTAATGACTCAGGAGGAGTTACATCAGATGGACAAATTGGATGATGTGGATATCAACACCATTGAAGCCCCAGACATGAATAATATCTCGGTACTCTGGATGAAAAGTCTGGTACAGAGAATGTATGCTAAACCAGTTCCCTCTGGGCTGCGTAAAGCAAGGAACCGTCATCACATTTCAAATCAAAATCAGAACCATTGACCCCACATATGGGAGAAGGAAGATCAACACGGGTTTTACCTCATTCGCATGGAGATAGATCGAGGTGTGACGGCTCCAATCATCCAGAAGCTCTAGAATCGTCACATTTATAGCTGAAAGCTCCTTATGGGGAATGGAAGAAGAAGAAGCAGGATCCGCAATGGGTACGTCCTCCTCTTCGTCCTCAACATCTGGTCTCTCAACCTGGATAGGACGAATCACTGACTTAGTCAACCGACGAGGCTGTTAGGCTGGACGAGGCTGAGGCACATCTGAAGCTCTCCTCCTCACACTTGAAGAGGTCCTACGGGAGCTACTCGGTTGGTCTGGATCTATATATCTGGACAAAAGTATCCAAATCACCTCAGAAAAGGGTGTGGTAAATTCTAACCTGGAGCTCATTAAATACAGTTCATATGTGACACCCCCAAATCTGGGTACTTCATTCCCATAGGATTTGGTGTTCATTGTCCAAACATTCATTTCTAACTACCCAAATTTAATAAATTTTAATCAATAAATATTCAAATAAAAGTATTACATAACTTAATCAATAAATCCTAGGTTATCTAACCTTAAAACATTAATCAAATGCGGAAAAATAATTAATTACATCTCATAATTTAAAAATTAAGCCTTGAAACATAATTCCACTTTTCACTTACAAAATTCAAACAATTATCATTAGTAAGCTCGATCCCACAGAGTGATTTGTTTTATATTTATCCTATGATTTCTAATGAAAATGGGATTTTGAATTAATTAACTAAATTAACAAGAATAAACTAATACTAAGAATCAATATAATGCATTTAAATCTATACACCCAACAACAAGCTCTCGATCCCCTAGATTATAAACAAGATCTTATATTAACCATTAATAACCTAGAACTATCGATTTAATATAATTCTCATAAATCCAAAATTCACAACAAACACATAAGCCCATAAACTGTATGATAATTCTTGTCCAGGAGAACTATTACTCCCATGTGTTTGGATACCCTCACTATAATGCATTTAAATCTATATGGTATCGAACTATATTAAATTAAGGACTATCGTGGATAGAATCTATCTATCGAAAATCTCGGGAGAAATCGTAATTTTAAGAATAATAATGAATAAATAGAATCTATTTATCATATTTACTAATATCATCACCCTCACCCAGATGTATATATATGCCAATCGAATTTATATATTATCAGATCGATAGTAACTATTTATCCAAAATCCAAAATATCAAGAATAACATGAACAAATCCATATTACTAATATCTTCACTTAGATAAAATAGTTCCCAAGGATCTCAACTAGATTCAAAGAATTCTAAATTTACATCTATATATGTAAGAAAACACTATTATTGAAAATAAAAGATGTTATATATATATATATAATATAAGGTTCGATTACATGATTCTCATAACAAGTTTCTTATTACAAAGTATTCAACTAGACAAGAATATAATCTAATCTAAGTAGGGACGTTTCCCTTTATCAACTCCAGATATTCCAGGGTTACCATCTAAAACTAGAAAGGGAATAATTTGCAAAGGTGAGCTATGACATGCTCAGCAAGTTTTGTATTTATAACAATATATGATTTGAAGAAATACAACAATTAAAATTTCGACTGATAGTTGTTACCATTTCACTATGGATTTATATTTCTGTTAGTCACACACACTTAGAAATTTTAAATAGATATGAGATAGGGGATCAGCCCATTCAATATCTTAGGAGTATATGCATCTCATCCTACCAGTGCTCAAATGCACCCAAATTAGTGTCAATATATTATCGACCGAATGATCCAATATGGGATACCCAACTTCAGAATAGGATGTCTTACCAAACAATTTGGTTTGACACAATAATTTAAGCTTAACAATTAATATGAATAAATAATTCATTTCTTAGTTATGCTGAATCTATAGCAATAACCTTTCAACAAGAGGTAATTCAATTGTAGGTGTAGTATATTATATCAACAGCATATCAAGATAAAAATCTTGTTCAATGAATAAATAGGGTTGAGAAATTTTGCATAAGTAAGTTAAGGTTTAAGAAGAACTTACCTGAGCGTAGATCAGTCAAGTTATGCTACTCAATTCGTTTAATAAATACCTACGATGTTCATATATATAAATCTAACACGTTAGTATTGGTAACAATACTCAAATATAACATTTATATAAGATCGGGTTAGATTTGATAAAGTTTTGGTGTTAAATGTCTTTACCGAAATACTAAAAATAAGTTGATATATGAACTAAATTTTATTTATAAATTTTATTATATTTTTAGATAATTTATATATCCATTATAATAATTTTTAGAAGTTTTAAAGTATTTTTAAAATATTTATTTCTCCTTTAAATGATTTTTAAATCATTTATTTCTATTTTTAGATAATTAATATTTACTTAAAATTTTACAAAAAACATTATTTATTATTTTTAAATAATTTATAATCATTTATTATGATTTTTATATCATTAATATTATTTTTCAATAATTATTTAGTATTTATAAGTAATTATTCTAATTACTTTATTATTAAGTTAATTATTAATAATATCCAAATAAAATAAAATATTTATCGAATTTATGTAAAATATCATAAATTAATTATATTTATTTAATATAATTTTTAAAACTATTTTTGTATTTATTTATATTTATTTATTAATTATTTCTAATTTTTATAATTTATTTTTAAAAAAAACAATTTTTGTCTGTCGCTAAAGCCCTTCAGTGACAGAAAGTGTCGTTGTAGGTGTTCTTGAGTTTCTGGGCAACCGTTTGGTCATGCTAGAGGGACTAGTTTGACCATGGTTTATCTAACTATTGTTTTCATTTTTTGGGTTCAATCAAGTATTGATGTTATAGTACTCTTACAGTAGTACATCATGAATCAAATTTCAGGCTTTAACCTACATATAACAAGAAGTTATAGATGCTTAAAGTCACCATCGAGAGTCGTTTTCTTGAGTTTTCGGGCAACCCGAAAAGTGGTCATGGCCAATCCAACAGCGGTTTTTTGGCTTTCAATATCTTTGATTTTGTGTATTGGATGTGTGTTGTGTTTGTTGTAATACATGTAGTATATATGTCGTGGTACATATATATATACACAAACTTAAACAAATCATAATTCTAAGGTCTCTATTTAGTCTGGTCAAAGTACAAATTGAAGTCGTTCTTCTTCGTTTCTTTAATTTTTCAAGCAACCCAAAAAACTTGTCAAGTTCGGTCAATCTGATTTTTGACCATTAATTCCAAAGAATCCTATGAGTTGTTTATGCAACTTAAGATCATAGATATGTAGTACATATATCAGGGTGTTAATATAAAACAAAACATTATAAAAACAACAAATAGAAAGCGATCAAAAAGGTTGGTCAAAGTAGCTAAGATAATCTGTTTCTTGAGTTTTTCGGGTAACCCGAAAAACTATCAATCCGTGAACAGTCAACGCACTTTGACCAATCATAACTTGCAATCTATGGTTCTAATGAACCTGTTTTCTTTTCCAGATTAAAGACCTACTAACAGACTACAAGTAACATATAATTAACAGACCTAAACATAAACACACTTGAATCTACAAGCCCTGACATTCAGCTGTCAGACTTGGTTTTTCAAAATTTCCAGATTTCTAAAAACACTTAATTAAGACATCTAGATGTTATGAAAACGTGTTCTACCAATCTAACATACTTTCTAACATACTAATACATATTTCCAAACATCTAAACAACAATAATAACAAAGGATCAAAGAGCTAATTATGAATTAGGGTTTACACCTTTTCTTGGTTGATTTTTGATTCTAGCTACTGAATTTGATGTCGCTATCACCCGTGCTTGATTTGGTATGTTTATAAGAGTGTATAAGCTTAGAGATTTTGTGAGTTTGGCTGGAGGTTGTGTTTCTATTTATAGAATTTTCAACTTAGGTTTTTTGGTCTTTTTTACCTACTTGCCTCTCTAAATATATGATGCTAAGTTACTTATGCTGCTTAGGGTTTGTTATCAGCTCATGTACAGCCTTGGGACTTGGTTTGGTGACTCTTAACCTACTTGTGAGCTAGTTAGATTAGTTTAGTAGCTTAATTTTGCCCTAATCCTCACTAATCTTGATTAGGGTTTTGTTTTTAATGATTAGGATTCTTAAATGATGTTTATTAGTACCTAATTGAAGTTTACTAGCCATGATTAGGTGTTGAGATAATCTAATTAGGGTTAAATTAGCTAATTAGGGTTAGATTTATAAATTAGGGTTAGGGTTTTGCTAATTAGGGTTAGGGTTTGTTAATCTAGGGTTGTTAACCTAGATTTCTCACTAAGCCTAATAAGCACGACAAAGCGTTTTGTCAGTGTAAGCACGACAAAGCAACTTTTCAAAACAAATATACCGAAACATCCATTTTTGAAAGAAAACTTTTTAAGCACGAGGTGTCAAGCACGACGTTTTTTGGATGAAATTTTGTTTAATCGAATTGTTAAACAGAGTATATATTAACACATAACACGTTCATAACGGAGAAATTTTATTGATATAACGAGATTTTACATACCGAAAATTTTATTAGGGTTTTGGGTTTTTACATTCACTCCTAATAAGAATTTCGTTCTCGAAATTAAAGTACAAGTTAAGTAAATAATTGAGGATAATTCTCTCGCATTTTATCTTCGAGCTCCCTTGTAGCCTCTTCAACGTTCTAATTTCTCCAGATCACTTTAACCGATGCTATTACTTTATTTCTCAGGACTTGTTCTTTACTACGACGATCGATCCATACGGTTCTTCTTCTACATAAGAAAGATCTTCTTCTATTTTAATTGGCTCATAATTTATAACGTGTTTATAATCAGGTTTGTATGGTCATAATACGGACACATGAAACACATTATGGATATGATTCAACTCAGGAGGTAGTGCTATTTCATAAGCAACTTCACCAATCCTTCTCAAAATTTCAAAAGGTCCAATGAATCTCGGACTTAGTTTTCCTTTCTTGCCAAAACGTATTTTTCCTTTCCAAGGAGATACCTTTAAGAATACGTGGCTTCCTACGTTAAAGTTTCGTTGTTGACGATGTGGATCAACGTATTTTCTTTGTCGATCTTGAGATGCTTGTAATCGTTGACGTATAATTCTGATGGTTTCAGTAGTTTGTTGAATTATTTCTGGTCCTAGCATTTGTCTTTCCCCGACTTCATCCCAACATAAAGGTGTTCTACACTTCCTTCCATATAAGGCCTCATAGGGTGGCATACCTATGCTAGCATGATAACTATTGTTATAGGCAAATTCGACTAAAGGTAACTGATCTTCCCAACTTCCTTTGAAGTCTATGATACATGTTCTCAACATATCCTCTAATGTTTGTATGGTTCTCTCACTCTGTCCATCTGTCTGAGGATGATAAGCTGTACTCAATCTTAATTGTGTTCCTAAATGTTTCTGAAGGCTTTTCCAAAAATTTGAAGTAAAATATGGGTCTCGATCTGATACTATGGAAACAGGCACACCATGTCTAGAGATAATTTCATTAATGTACAACTTAGCAAGGTGATCTAAGTTATGAGTAATTTTAATAGGTAAAAAGTGAGCTGATTTAGTTAAACGGTCAACTATTACCCAAATGGCATTATGGCCCTTTTGTGTAGCTGGAAGGCCAACAACAAAGTCCATGGTTATATGTTCCCACTTCCACTCAGGAATTGGTAAGGGTTGAAGTAAACCACTTGGCTTTTGATGCTCAGCCTTAACCCTTTGACACGTGAGACACTTGCTTACCCATTCAGCTATTTCTCTTTTCATATTTGACCACCAAAAGTGACGACTTAAATCCTTGTACATTTTAGTACTGCCAGGATGTATGGCAAATTTAGAATTATGAGCTTCGTTTAAGATTTTGTCTTTTAAAGCTTGGTTTAACGGAACCCAGATTCTATCTTCATATCTTATTATTCCATCCTTATCTATTCTGAATTTGTTATACTTGTCATGGGTTATATTAGACTTATACTTCTGACATTCTTCATCCTTTTCTTGCATCTCTTTGATTCTATTAAGTAGAGATGAAACTCCCTCTAAAATATAAATTTTTTGGGTAGAGGTAGTTGGACATTCCACCTCAATTTCTAATTTTTCAAAATCTTTTATTAACCTATCATTGGTGGTTACTGCATTCAATCTACTCTAATTCTTTCTACTTAACGCATCAGCTATGACATTATCTTTACCGGGATGATATAAGATTTCACAGTCAAAATCCTTTATCAGTTCTAACCATCTTCGATGCCTTAAATTTAATTCCTTTTGTGTAAAAATATATTTTAGACTTTTATGATCTCAGATATATTTCGCACTTCTCCCCGTCTAAGTAATGTCTCCAAATTTTTAGAGCAAAACTACTCACTGGCTAACTCTAGGTCATGAGTAGGATATCTCTTCTCACAATCTATGAGTTGTCGTGATGTATAAGCAATCACTTTCCCATGTTGCATCAACACACACCCTAAACCTCTGTGTGATGCATCACTAAATACTACAAGGCCTCCTCTCTCATCTGGTAAGGACAACACTGGAGCCATGCTCAGTCGCTTCTTCAACTCTTGGAAGCTCTCTTCACATTTATCCGTCCAGACATATTTTATCGTCTTTCGAGTTAATTTAGTTAATGGGGTTGCTATTTTTGAAAAATCTTTTATAAATCGTCGATAATAACCCGCTAAACCGAAAAAAACTTCATACTTACATGGAGTTGTTGGTTGTTCCCAATTCACAACCGTTTCGATCTTAGTTGGATCTACAGATATTCCATTCTTGTCAATCACATGACCTAAAAATTGAACTCTCTTTAACCAGAATTCACACTTGGAAAACTTTGCATAAAGTTGTTCCTTTCGTAATATCTCCAAAACGACTCTCAAGTGTTCAATATGCTCTTCCCGTGTTTTCGAGTATACCAGAATATCGTCGATAAACACTACAACAAATTTGTCCAAGCATGGTTTAAACACTCGATTCATTAAATCCATAAATGCTGCTTGGTGCATTTGTCAATCCAAAAGACATTACAAGAAACTCATAATGTCCATAGCGTGTCCTAAACGCTTGTTTTCGGCACATCCTCCTTTCTTACCTTTAATTGATGATAACCTGTTCTGAGGTCAATTTTTGAAAAATGTTCGGCCCCCTTTTAATTGGTCAAACAAATCATCAATCCTTGGTAAAGGATATTTATTCTTAATAGTTAATTTATTTAGCTCTCTATAGTCTATACATAGTCTCATAGTTCCATCCTTCTTCTTTACAAACAATACTGGTGCTCCCCAGGGTGAAACACTAGGTTGTATGTACTTTTTATCTAAGAGTTCCTGTAATTGTATTAGTAACTCTTTCAGTTCTATAGGTGCCATTCTGTATGGTGCCTTAGAAACTGGTGTCGTTCCCGGTGCAAGATCAATGACGAACTCAATTCCCCTATCTGGAGGTAAACCTAGTAAGTCATCCATAAATACATCGAGAAAATCTTTAACTATAGGTATTTGATCTAATTTTACTCCTTCTTGTCGAGTATCAATTATATAGGCCAAATAACATAAACAACCTTTTCTAAGTAATCTTTCTGCCTGAACTATAGTCAAACATCGAGATTACTTAGGTGCACAACTACCGTTGAACACTACCTTTAACTTCGATGCGATCGGAAAAGGTTTATACGTTTTTGATGACAATCAATCATCGCGCTATGATTAACTAACCAATCCATTCCTAAAATTACATCAAATTCTCCCAACTGAATTGGTATAAGATCTACCGTAAAATTGTGTCCTTTTATTACCACATTACAATTTGTGTATAAGGTTTCAACCGAAATCCTATCTTTTTTAGCAATTTCTACACAAAATGGTTTACTTAACTTTTCAGAAGGTATATTCAAGTTTTTAGAAAAACTTTAGGACACGAAATAACAAGTAGCTCTAGAATCAAATAACACATATGCATTTAAAGTGTTGATAGGGATGATACATGTCACCATGTCATGTGAAGCAACAGCATCCCTCACCGACATATTAAATGTTCTCGCAGTAGGTCGATTCTGAACCCTAACTACAACTACTGTTGACTGATTATTCTCTGGTACTCTATTCCCTTTTCCTCCTTGGTTCTTAGGTTTGGGACAATTCTTTGAAAAATGGTCCAACGAACCACAATTAAAACATTTATTTTTATTTGGGAGAGGACATTGTGGTGAAATATGTCCCGATTGTCAACAATTATAACATTTGCTAAGGAAGCATAGTCCTTTATGTTTCTTTCAACAAGTAGGACAAGGTTTAATGATATTATTACTAAAGTTATTATTAGTATTACTTATCTTTTTCCCTGGGTTGTTAGAAAAAGTATTATCCCATTTTTACTTGTTATTAAACCCACCTGAACTAGGTTATGTCCTAAGTTTCCCTTTATCATTTGACTCTTCTTGTCCTGATGAAATTTAGTAAGACTCTCATTCTCACTTTCGGCTATAGTAGCTTTCTCCAGTATTTCAGAGAAAGTTTTTATTTAACTTACTCTGAATCTGAGGTTTTAAACCCTCCTGAAACCTACGAGTCTTTCTAAGTTCAGTGGTTACCTGATGAGGAACAAACCTGGACAGTTCATTGAACTTGGTTGTATACTGAGTTACAGTCAGGTCTCCTTGTTTTATCTAAAATTTTTATTTCAATGCGATCTTTCAGGGATTGGGAAAAATAGTTTTCAAAGAACAACTCTTTGAATCTATCCCAAGAAACAATTTCAGTTTCTACTCGACCTTTAGTTGATTCCCACCAATAATTAGCCTCACCTTTCAAGAAAAAGGTTGCAAAAGTTGTCTTTTGATTATTATTGACATTGGTTACTAGGAAAAATTTCTCTATTTCAGAAATCCAAATTTGTGCCTCTACAGGTTCTGATGTACCTTTAAATTCAAGAGGTCCAACTAATTTAAAATCTTTGAAAGATGTGTTTTGGTGTATAGGTCTATTCATAGCTCCTAGCATAAGGTCTACTAACTGCTGGGTAGAATTATTATCACTATCCATTTCTCTTTGGGGTCTTCTGGTTGGTGGCATGATTCTATATAAAACAACAACAAAAAATCACATAAGAATTTGGATAATACAAACATATTGTTTATTTTATATATCACAACAGTCGTACACAACAACTTAGTAGTTAAACATACTACTATCTTACAAAACACTAGTTACAATACAAACTTTGAATGCTTCTTTATTCATACTAATATAAAGCATTCAACTATCTATACCACTCTCTAGAATTCATTGATATCATCAAAGGAATCCTGAATCATGTGACAAACCACAGATCGATCGATGAGATAAGCAGTTTTCTTCTCCTCTACCGGATATCGAACTATTAGTATTTACAAATCATTAAAAAAGTATCTCGAACACCCGAGATGTTTTAAGAAGTCTTGATCAATTTCCTTCCTTCCATTTTTTTGTGCATGGTGCGGTTGTACTTTTTAGTCGGTGACTATGTCCCTCTCTCATGTTGAGCATTCCTTCAAACTATATATCGACCTTAAACTTCATTTTATTTTTCTCATATTCATTGTGCGCATTAGTGATGCCATTGCTTCATCATGTTCATCAATTCTCATTAATTGTCCTCGCTATCGATCTCTTCTTCTTCCTCAAAGATCTAGCGATTTGTTGATCATGAAGCAATTCTTCATCCTCTCATCACTAGCTATAAATGACTCAATTTGTGGTGGATTGTTTACTATCACCATTTCTTCAAAGATTGGAGTTGGCCATCTATAAAAGAAAACTCCTTTAATACTGGTATAAAAATTTACACAACATAATATTTTAAATTTTATATTTTATGTGTACTTTAAATTATTTTTTTATTTTTTTTACGGACTCGAAGACTATATACTAAGATTTCTCTTCCTTATATATATAGCCTTGAGGCTTTGATACCAAAACTGTAACGCCCCTATATCTATACTCCCATGGTATCTGATATGGTTCTTACTAAGAATTAATATAATGCATTTAACTCTATACACTCATGGTATCTGATTATAAGATTATATTAAATTAAGGGACTATCAGATAAAATTCTCATAAATCCAAAATTCACAGTATCCCATAATGATGATAATTCTTAGAGAACTATTACGTGTTTGGATACCCTCACTGGATGTATGAACTATATCTCATGATATAATCTATCTATCCAAAATCCGAATATATCGGTAATAACATGAACAATCCATATTACTAATATCCTCACCGGATGTATAGTCTATGCCAATCGAATTTATACTATCATCGTATAGATAATAACTATTTATCCGAAATCCAAAATATCAGTAATAACATGAATAGTCCATATTACTAATATCTTCACTCAGATAAATAGTTCCCAAGGATCTCAACTAGATTCAAAGAATTCTAAATTTACATCTATATATGTAAGAAAACACGGTTGCGGAAAATAAAATGATATATATATATATATATATATATATATAGGTTCGATTACATGATTCTCACAACAAGTTTCTTATTACAAAGTATTCAACTAGACAAGAATATAATCTAATCTAAGCAGGGACGCTTCCCTTTATCTACTCCAGATGTTCTAGGGTTACCATCTAAAATTGCAAAGGGAATAATTTGCAAGGGTGAACTATGACATGCTCAGCAAGTTTTGTATTTATAACAATATATGATTTGAAGAAATACAACAATTCAAATTCTGACTGATAGTTGTTACCATTTCACTATGGATTTATATTTTTGTTAGTCACATAGACTTAAAAATTTTGTTTAGATATGAGATAGGGGATCAGCCCATTCAACATCTTAGGAGTATGCATCTCATCCTACAACTGCTCAAATGCACCCAAATTAGTGTCAATATATTATCGACCGAATGATCCCATATGGGATACTCAACTTTAGAATAGGATGTCTTACCAAACAATTTGGTTTGACACAATAATTTAAGCTTAACAATTAATATGAATAAATAATTCATTTCTTAGTTATACCGAATCTATAGCAATAACCTTTCAACAAGAGGTAATTCAATTGTAGGTGTAGTATATTATATCAACATTATATCAAGATAAAAATCTTGTTCAATGAATAAACAGGGTTGAGAAATTTTGTATAAGTAAGTTAAGGTTTAAGAAGAACTTGCCTGAGCGTAGATCAGTCAAGTTATGCTACTCAATTCATTTAATAAATACCTACGATGTTCATATATATTAATCTAACACATTAGTATTGGTAACAATACTCAAATATAGCATTTATATAAGATCGGATTAGATTCGATAAAGTTTTGCTGTTAAATGTCTTTAATAAATAGTAAATAAGTTGATATATGAACTAAATTTTATTTATAAATTTTATTATATTTTTTAGATAATTTATATATCCATTATAATAATTTTTTAGAAGTTTTAAAGTATTTTTAAAATATTTATTTCTCCTTTAAATGATTTTTAAATCATTTATTTCTATTTTAGATAATTAATATTTACTTAAAATTTTACAAAACATTATTTATTATTTTTAAATAATTTATAATCATTTATTATGATTTTTATATCATTAATATTATTTTTCAATAATTATTTAGTATTTATAAGTAATTATTCTAATTACTTTATTATTAAGTTAATTATTAATAATATCCAAATAAAATAAAATATTTATTGAATTTATGTAAAAATATCATAAATTAATTATATTTATTTAATATAATTTTTAAAACTATTTTTGTATTTATTTATATTTATTTATTAATTATTTCTTATTTTTATAATTTATTTTTAAAAAAAAATCAATTTCTGTCTGTCGCTAAAGCCCTTCAAAGGATGTAAAGTATCGTTGTGAGGTGTTCTTGAGTTTACAGGCAAACCGTTTGGTCATGCTAGAGGGACTAGTTTGACCGTGGTTTATCTAACTGTTGTTTTAATTTTTTGGTTCAATCAAGTATTGATGTTAAAGTACTTTTACAATAGTACATCATGAATCGAAATTCAGGCGTTAACCTACATATAACAGGAAGTTATAGAGGCTCAAAGTCACTGTCAGAGCTGTTCTTGAGTTTCTGGGCAACCCAGAACAGTGGTCATGGCCGGTCAACGGTTTTGTGGCTTCAATATCTTTGATTCTGTGTATTGGATGTGTGTTGTGTTTGTTGTAACATGTAGTATATATGTCAAGGTACATATATATTACACAAACTTAAACAAATCGTAATTCTAAGGTCTCTATTTAGTCTGGTCAAAGTACAACTAGAAGCTGTTCTTCGTGTTCTTCAGTTTTCTGGGCAGCCCAGAAAACTTGGTCAAGTTCGGTCAACGTATTTTGACCATTAATTCCAGTAATCCTATGAGTTGTTTATGCAACTTAAGATCATAGATATGTAGTACATATATCAGGGTGTTAATATAAAACAAAACATTATAAAAACAACAAACAGAAAAGCGATCAAAAAGGTTGGTCAAAGTAGCCAGTACAACTGTTCTTGAGTTTTCTGGGTAACCCAGAAAACTGCAATCCGTGAACGGTCAACGCACTTTGACCAATCATAACTTGCAATCTATGGTTCTAATGAACCTGTTTTCTTTTCCAAATTAAAGACCTACTAACAGGCTACAAGTAACATATAATTAACAGACCTAAACATAAACACACTTGAATCTACAAGCCCTGACATTCAGCTGTCCGACTTGGTTTTTCAAAATTTCCAGATTTCTAAAAACACTTAATTAAGACATCTAGATGTTATGAAAACGTGTTCTACCAATCTAACATACTTTCTAACATACTAATACATATTTCCAAACATCTAAACAACAATAATAACAAAGGATCAAAGAGCTAATTATGAATTAGGGTTTGCACCTTTTCTTCGTTGATTTTTTATTCTAGCCACTAAATTTGATGCTTCTATCACCCAGGCTTGATTTGGTATGTTTATAAGAGTGTATAAGCTTAGAGATTTCGTAGGTTTGGCCAGAGGTTGTGTTGTTATTTATAGAGTTTAGCAACTTAGGTTTTTTGGTCTTTTTCACCTACTTGCCTCTCTAAATATCTGATGCTAAGTTACTTGTGCTGCTTAGTGTTTGTTATCAGCTCATGTGCAGCCTTGGACTTGGTTTGGTGACTTCTAACCTACTTGTGAGCTAGTTAGATTAGTTTAGTAGCTTAATTTATCCCTAATCCTCACTAATCTTGATCAGGGTTTTGTTTTTAATGATTATATTGAAGTTTATTAACCATGATTAGGTGTTGAGATAATCTAATTAGGGTTGAATTAGCTAATTAGAGTTTGATTTATAATTAAATTAGGGTTAGGGTTTTGCTGATTAGGGTTAGGGTTTGTTAATCTAGGGCTGCTAACCTAGATTTCTCACTAAGCCTAATAAGCACGACAAAGCATTTTGTCAGTGTAAGCACGACAAAGTAACTTGTCAAAACAAATATAACGAAAAGTCTATTTTTGAAAGAAATATTTTTAAGCACGAGGTGTCAAGCACGACGTTTTTCGGACAAAATTTTATTTGTTCGAATTTGTTAAATAGAGTATATATTAACACATAACATGTTCAGAACGGAGAAATTTTATTGATATAACGGGATTTTACATAAGGGAAATTTTATTAATTAGGTTTTGGGTTTTTACAATCATGTATTACTAATTACTACTTGTGATTAGAAACAATACCAATTACACGTAATATTATTCCCTGATCTAGCATATGATATTCGTTAACCAACTCAATCATGCAGAAATCAAATCAGTTTAGCCAAATAGCATTCATAAATTAAATCAGATTATCAAGAATGAATTTCATGTGAAAATGAATCAATAATGAATACTCAATTAACCATTAATTATAAATAAGGTTCAACATCCCTTAGAACTGAATAAAAAGAACTTAACTCATGTCTTCAATTCTCCAATATCGTAGATTAGAGAATGTAGTATATGATTGAATGATTAAAAACCTGACTATCATCCTCTATTTATAGTGCCAGACAAAGACCTAAATCCTATGGGAATTAAAAATCCAAATCCTAAAAGGAATTACAAATCATAACTAGTTTCCATAAAGAAATAGAATCTAATTTAGAAGTAAATATTAGTCTAAAAGATATCATAAATCTAAAAGAAATATCAATCCAATTCCATGTAGAAATATGCTAAAATCTGCATATAGAAACTTTCCAAAAATCCAAGATTTCCCAATTTTTCCGCTCAAATTCACCCATATTTCCTACGGCGACGTCCTTTGGTCAAACAACTATAACTTTTCATCCGAGAAGAGTTGTGTGGCCTGCTATCTATCAAATGAAGCTCTCGACGAGATCTACAACTTTACTTCTTTGAGAATCGACAGATTCTAGCTGTATGAAGGTTGAAATCGGGCTTAAAGTGACAGTTGTGTAAATTGCAACTTCCAAACTTTTAGGTTCAACGTCCGTTTAGTAAAAAGAACATAACGTTTTCATATGAACTCCGTTTGGGACGATTCAAAATGTTCCAGAAAGCTAAGGAAGAGCTCTACAATAAAATCTAAGTCCCGAGCAAAGAACATGCATCTATCTTGTAATGACCGTGAATTTTAAACTCCTTATTTAATTAAATATATGATTTAATTTTAATGAGTTAGTTTTGTGAGTCTATTTAAACCTTATGTGGTTATGTGAATTTATGAAATGATTAAAGGGAGTCACTAATAGTTTATTTAAATTAGTGGACAAACCCTAAGACTTTTAATATCAAGGAATTGATAGGATTATTAATATTGAAATATTCAATTTACTTGAATATAGTGGCAGGATGTGAACATATTGATTAATTTCAATTATGAGTAATTAATTGATAATGTGTTAATTAATAAATATTATGAATAAATAATAATTAATAAGTAAAAGATTTATAATAAATGATTATATGTTTACTTGATTAATTTGTGCAATATAGTAAACCTTTATTATATGGTAGTTAACTATATATTTTATATAGTACGAGGTGGCACATTAATTGTGACAACCCAGAAATTTAGATAATTATTAAAATCCTAAAATGATGGATTAAAGTTATAAGATGAACCTAGACAGAAAATAAGTGTATGGATTTGACGTTTTTGTGAAGGAATTTTAAGGAGTTCAAAATTTTTGGAGAAGAACTTGAATGATTTGATAGACTATAAGTGATAGTCTGATAATGAGGTTTATGATAGTGTATAAGTTCCTAAGAATGTGTATATGGTGAATATATTAATATATTTACTTCAGTTAAATAAATTGTGAAGACAATTTATAGAAAGTAAAGAAAATAATTAGATATATGGTATTATGTTATATGGTTAATGGTATAATATTTAATATTATACCAAATAATGTAAAGTAAAAAAATATGAGAGAAGATCCAATATGCAAATATGTATATTGGTATCAAAGCGATTAGTAAATTAAATTCATATTTGAATAAATGATTGAATATATTAAATTATATATTTAATATATAAATAAATTGTTTGAAAACAATTTATGGAGAGGAGGAGAAATTAGATTTAATTATACAATATAAATTGTATAACTTAAATAAGTTATTTAAATTAAGTATGAGAATTAAATGACCTAAATGGTTATTGTTATTTAGTGGTCCTAATATTTATATATATACTAGTGTCCTAATCTAAGAGAATTGTGGAGCATGTCACAATTTATTTAATGAGTATATGTATAGAAATATATATATATATATATATATATATATATATATATATACGTAGTAAGGTGCTATATATATTTTAGCAAGAGGAGTGATGAATTAAGTTAATGATATAAGGATCAAGATAAAACTATGTTAGTAATTAACATAGTTTGACCGTTGGCCTTGACTGGCAAATAAGAAATTTAGTAAGTATAAAGTCGTTAGTTAATACGATTAGAAATAAGATGGGAGTAATTTAAAACTCAAAAAATTGAGTTAGAGATAGAATTTTGAAAGCACGGACTGCTCGGTTGCGTCCGAAATGTCAGGATTAGCCGGAAAGGACAATTAACACAAAATGTGTAAAGGTTAACTTTTGATCAAAGTCAATAGTTGACTTTTATAAAAAAAGGTCAAAATTGGAGTTAGAAGTGAAATATGTTATGATTATGTGTGACGCCCCCAAAATAGGTATACATCACCCATCTTGAGTCGCCAAATACATGGTACAAAATTCAAATACAACTTAATTATACAACAGTCGTGTAAAATATGACTAAACATATGTTGTGAGTTTTAATACAAATATTGTCATCTAGACAATATACGAACTCAATGGGGTCCTCATTACATTTCTTGTCACACTATTTAACAGAATAGTGAGGACTACTAATACTATCATCTGGTCCATCACTCCGTTCCCCGACTTATCCCAGCTATATTCTCATTTCCTGAAGAGAACAGTGAAAGAAAGGGTGATGTCAACTAGCCCAGTAAGAAATATTATGACTAAGATAATGCAGAATAAATTATCATTAGCCTTAAACAGTGTTAAAATGATATAATATAACAAACATCAAGTTTAACTGTAGCGGAACAAACAATCCATTAGAAGAGTCAAGTAGAGAATAAAATCTACTATCTTCTATGATTTAAAAGGTTTTTCATGACTTTTATCATTGGGACTCGACAATAAATAATCCACATCATCGAATCACCCCTCGCACTACTACAGAAGGATATTCTTTAGTATCACGACCACAATTATCCATGCACTACGGGCCAAGAATATTTGTGTATTCATTAATGGTCATGATCATGCCAACAACTATCCATCAATGCACTACGGGCCAATGAGAACTTTTTCCACATCAATTGTAACATTACGGTCATGATTACACCGAATAATCCCTGGTCATAATCATACCAAGTCCATCTATGCACTACAGCCAGCACGATGACTTTCAACATAATATAAACATGAGGATGATGGCAATGATATAAGAATTCAATAAAACAAGTTCAAGAATTAATTTATCCATGAACCAATAACGTCCAAATTGTCAACATGATACTGCTTTGTAGAGTAAAATTCAAGAATGCTCGTAAGAATATTTTCATGAAAAGATCTTTGGATGAAGCGCAAATATCAAGGATATTCCACTAATTTCATGGAGTGTAGAAGTCAAAACTTTAACCAACCGAGTATAATAACGAATGGAATAACAAAAGAAATCACCATGCATGCGGTACTTTGCGATAGATGAGTTATTCCAACAAATTAATAAATGTAAGAACCGTGTCAAAATTAAATTGCAAGAAACGGGATGTTCCAACCGAATAATAAAGACGGAACCAGTCCTAAAGTCGAATGCACGCATGACGATATTCCAACGTAATAATAATAAAGATTTAACCAGTGTCCGTAAGCGTGAACGCACGCATGGATATTCCAACATAATAATAATAAAGATGGAACCAGTCCCACAGTAACGCGCCTTGAAAGGATATTCCAACAGGATAATAATAAAGACGGAATATTAGAAGAATGTCACCAAGTATAGGGTAGTCCGCGTATACTGGTTATTCCAGCAGAATAATAAAGAATGGAATAACAGAAGTTCTCTTCATGAATACAAAAGAAATAATACCCCTTACGAGTACAACAAATAATATCCCTTACCGTAAAAGAAACTGAATATAAGAGTAGGGAAGGAGCAGGATACTTTTCTATAGCTTCTCTATAATTTCTCTCTCTAGAGTTTCAGTGAATTCGTAAGAAATAATGAAGGAATGAGCTTCTATTTATAGAAAAATGGACTACATAGTAACTAACTCATGAACGATTCGAGATTGATTTACTTTAATCTGATGGTCCATATTTAAAACAAAATCTTTTAAATAAAATATAATATATTCTATTTATAATATAATAAAACGAATAACTTTATAAAAGATTTTACTATGCAAACACTATGCATAATAAAATATAATATATTCTAATTATTGTCTAATAAAATGAGATAACTTTATAAAAGTATTCTATTTTATATAAAAGATTTTTACTATTAGCCTAATAAAATGAATAACTTTATAAAAGTATTCTGCTTTATATAAAAGCTTTTCGCTGCTTTATTACATAATAATACTAATAAAATAAAACTGAGTGACTTATCACATAAGCATCAATAATCAATACTGTGTATTACTACTATACAACCACGCCAGTATTCTTGTACTTTTAACCTTTGGGTGTTTCAACAGATTAACGGTAAAACTTCCGCCAAGTTATTTTCATAAAGTATTTTTGTCGTTTTCTCAATCCGACAATAATTCCGTTAATGGATCCACCAATGATTGTCTTGTTGTTGCATGCGAATATTCCTCGTTAAAACGAATATTCTCCCACCAATTGAATATTATATAACAACTTGCGTGATTTTGCAAAATTTATAAATATTACCCACAACTATAACATTATATCAAATTTACTCCATAATATTCAAAATGATATTTATAAAAAATTCATCTTTATTTATAAAAGTTGGGGTCTTACAACCTCCCTTCTTATGAAATTTTGCCCTCGAAATTAGGGTACATACACTGTATGTCAAGAGAGGTAAGGATACCTTGATTTCATTTTAGATTCTAACTCCCAAGTCATTTCCTCAACATCGTGGTTTCTCCACAAAACTTTGACTTGAGGTATAACCTTGGAGCGTAGAATATGTTCCTTCTTATCCAAGATTTGAACAATAACCTCTTCATACGTCAAATCTTCCGCTATTTCGTCCGGTTCTAACTCAATAATGTGGTTCGGGTCCTTCACATATTTACGTAACATGGATATGTGAAAAACGTTATGAACACTAGATATACTTGGCGGTAAAGCGAGTCTATAGGCCACAGTTCCTACTCGATCGAGGATTAAAAATGGGCCGATGAATCGAGGATTTAGTTTTCCTCTCTTTCCAAATCTCGTAACTCCTTTCCATGGAGCAACACGTAACAACACATGATCTCCTATATCGAATTCCACGTTCTTTCGATGAAGATCAGCATAACTCTTTTGTCGATCTTGTGAGGTTTTTATATGTTGTCAGATTGTTTGAATCTTTTCTATAGTCATACGTACCAACTCCGGTCCCAACAACGTTGCTTCTCCCACCTCATCCCAGCATACTAGAGAATGACACTTCCATACAACGCTTCGAATGGAGCCATGCCAATAGTTGCTTGATAACTGTTGTTGTAGGAAAACTCCACCAATGGTAAGAACTTGTCCCAAAATCCCTTGAAATCAAGGACACAGAGTCTTAATAGATCTTCAACAGTTTGAATAGTCCTCTCCGACTGTCCGTCCGTCTGAGGATGATATGTCGAGCTAAATTATAAATCTGTGCCCATAGCTTTCTGCAAACTAACCCAAAATCGTGAAGTGAATCTTGGGTCTCGATCAGAAACTATGGATACCAAAGATACCACCATGCGCCTTACAATTTCGTTTATGTACATACGAAAGCAAGACGTTCAAGTGTATAAGTTTCTCGTATCGGTAAGAAATGAGAAGACTTGGTCAATCTATCAACAATGACCCAAATCGCATCTATACCTTGAGAAACCTTAGGAAGATCGGTAACGAAATCCATGGTAATGTGCTCCCACTTCCATTCTGGAATTTCAAGTGGTTGCAATGGACCTTTTGATACTTGATGCTCCGCTTTAACTCGTTGACAAGTTAGACACCTTGAGATAAACAAATACCTCTCTCTCTTCATATTGCTCCACCAAAATGTATGATTTAATATCATGATACATTTGGTACTCCCAAGATGGATTGCAAATCGGTGTGTTGTGCGCCTCCATCATGATTTTATACTTTAAATCAGAGTCGTTAGGAACACAAAGTCTGGAGTTGACTCGAAGTATTCATTCTTCATCGATTCTTGCTTCCGGCTTAGCACCTTCTTGCACTTTCTTCCTCATACGCATCAGCTCAAGGTCTATAGCTTGAGCAGCTTTAACTTTATCAATTAAAGTCGGTTCTACTCGTATATTCTTCATCATCACATGGGTCCATGGAGTCTTTAACTCTATCTCCATCCTTTGCAAGTCACACAAAATGGGCCTTTGTGTTGACAATATCGCACTCGTACATGCATATGATCTTCTACTCAATGCTTCAGCTACCACGTTCATTTTTCCAGGATGGTATTAGATGGTATGATCATAATCTTTCAACAGTTCAAGCCAGCGTCGTTGTCGCATGTTGAGTTCCTTTTGAGTGAAGAAATATTTGAGGCTTTTATGATCCGTAAAGATCTCCACCTTCTCCCCATACAAGTAATGCCTCCAAATCTTTAGTGCGAAGATAACAGCTGCCAACTCTAGATCATGAGTAGGATAATTCCTCATGAGTTCTTGAAAACTCTTCTCACATTCTTCGCTCCAGCCGAACTTTGTATGTTTCTGAGTCAGCTGAGTTAATGGAGTAGCAATTCGAGAAAATCCTTCCACGAATCTCCGATAATAACCAAATAAACCGAAAAGCTACGATTTCTTGATCATCGATTTAGGTTGCTCCCGACTTTGAATAGCTTCATCTTTCTTTGGTCAATGACGATATTCCATGACTTGATACCACGTGCCCAAGGAAGGCTACTTCCTCAAGCCAGAACTCGTATTTCTTCAACTTGGCATAAAGCTTATATTCACGAAGCTTTTGGAGTATCAGCCTCAAGTGTTGCTCATGATCTTCACGGCTTTTGGAATAAATAAGGATGTCATCAATAAAGACGACCACAAAGTGATCCAAATATTCCTTGAATACTCGGTTCATCATATCCATGAAGGCAGCAGGAGCATTAGTCAATCCAAAGGACATCAATAGGAATTAATAATGCCCGTACCGAGTTCTGAAAGCCGTCTTTGGAATGTCATATGTTCTAATCTTTAATTGGTGATATCCGGAACGAAGATCAATCTTTGAAAAGAATTTGGCTCCTTGCAACTGGTCAAACAGGTCATCAATACGTGGCAATGGGTACCTATTTTGATGGTGACATGATTCAACTCCCAATAATCAATACAAAGTCGCATACTCCCATCTTTCTTCTTCACGAATAGAACAGGAGCACCCCAAGGAGAAGTACTAGGACGAATAAAGCCAATGTCTAACAATTCATGCAGTTGGGTCTTTAACTACTGAAGTTTAATAGGAGCCATTCGATATGGGGCTTTGGAAATGGGTTTTGTACCGGGTTCAAGGTCGATACAAAATTCAATTTCACGCTCTGGGGGTAGGCCAGGAAGATCTTCAGGGAATACGTCAGGGAATTTATTAACAATAGAAATATCATTCAAAACTGACGTATTTTTGTTTAGATCCGTGACATGAGCTAAGAAAGCTTGACATCCGTTTTTCAATAAACGAATAGCTTTATGACTTGAGATGACCGTGATTGATTTTAATGGTTTGGTCGCTTGAATTCGCATAATAGGTTGATTAGGAATATGAAAGTTAACAACCTTACGAAAACAATCAATTTTGCATGATAAGCGCTTACCAATCAATCCACAGAATCACGCCAAATCAAGTATTTTCAATGAAATAAGATCGACATGTAATATGAGGGTACCAATTTGAACCAAACAAGACTTATAAACAATGGATGTAATGAAGGTTTCTCCCAATGGAGTTTCCACAGATAAGTCAAAGTCTAATTTCTCCGGAGTCAAATTTAATCGTTGAGCGCAAGTAGGAGAAATAAAAGAATGCGAGAACCCAGATCAAATAAAGTATAGACTTTGCTAGAGTTTATGATAAGCTTACTCGTGATGATCTCATTCGGGTTCCTTGCTTTACGGGAGGTCACAACAAACGCTCTCCTCCAGACTACCGGCTTTGACTTTTCCGGGGATGACCTTTGGTGCCTCCATCCTAGTTGAACTTGTCTTGATTGAGCACAAAATCAAAGCTAAGTGACCTTCTTTCCACAATTATAACATGATTTGGACGACATCGCGCATTTTGAACCGATGTGTCCCTCCCCTCCGTGTTTGAAGCATATGATGGGTGGTCGTTCTCCTTCCACGAACAACGGTCTTTGGTCTTGACGTCTTTCCATCATTGTTGAATCTCCTCTTCTTGAAATGTCCATTCTTATTGTTTTAGCCACGATTACCACCGTGTGGTTACCACTTCGCCTATTAATTCCTCCACGCTTGTTGTCACCGCTTGATGATGCTTTCTCATTAGTATTATCATTTTTTAATTTTTTCTCTTTTGGTTATGTTGACTCGTTATCGCTACTTCTACTAATCGAGCCCTATTTACAACATCCGAATACAAGCACGCTTTTATGAGAAATAAGATGTTGACGTATCTCCCGCTTTTTAAACCTCTTAAAAACATTCGCGTCATTCTCTCTTCATTATCCATTAAGTGGGACGAAAACCGACAACTCCTAAGAAACTTTCTTCGTCTTCGCGACACCGGTCCATATTATTCGCTCCAACTTGATAAACTCCACCTCCTTCATATGAAGAATACTTTCGGGAAAGTACTTGTCGTTGAATAGTTCTTGGAACTTCTCCCAAGACATTTTCAGTGCGGCAGGTTGAGTACTCTTTACCGATTCCCACCAGTAATCTAACTCTCCTCGCAACATAAAAGCGGTAAAGGGAACCTTTTGCTCCTCAGATCATCCCAAGACATCAAATATCTTGGTGATCTGTTTTATCCATGCTTCCGCCTTAAGTGGTTTTGGCTCTCCAATAAACTCTGGTGGTCCCAGCTTCTTGAACTGTTTAGCGGTGACCGTCTGAGAGTTTCCAGTGTTTTCACCTATATTTTGGATAGGAGCCGCTCTCGCCTGCTGTTGCATGAATTGCATAAAGCCTCTGAACATTCCATCATTCATCATTTGGTCAGTGTTATTTTTTGCATGAGGATTGTCGCCTTCCTGATGCACATTATCCTGATTATTGATATGTGGTGAATCAACTACGCGCAGGTGCTCCATTGCTATTCTCAACATTCTCGAAAATCATTTTCAGATACTGCCACAACACAAAAGGTTAATTGACATGTAATATATTATCCCTATATTCTGACCGACCAATTAAATACCAAAATAAAACTTAGGTAGGTCATACTAGCGAAAGAATTCCCCGTCTCTCCACTCCTAGTTCTATTCTCACATCTTAGCCAGGGATCATATCCTTGACACTACCAAAAATCTGGGCATCTGAGACGGACAAAATCCGTCTCAAATACAGCAAAATCCGTCTCAAAATTGATTTTGAGACCGATAGTGGTCGTGTCAGTTGGTCGCGTCGCTAATTATGCCCGTCTCAAAATCCGTCTCAAAACAAGAAATTAGATACGGAAAATTGCTATCTCAAAGCAGTCTCAAACTATCTGAAACGGACATAGTCCGTTTCAAATCCGTCTCAGAGCTAACCCATGGGGAGCTGAATTTTGAAAACGATTTTTCCGGTTTCAGATTTGGCGGGCAGATTTGGCGCTTTATTTGAGTTCACGTAAGTTGAGAAGGAAAAAGCCGTTTCAAATCCGTCTCAAAATAAACAACAACTATTTATTTTACACATATTTTGAGGCAGATACCATCCGTCTCAATCCCGTTTCAACTTTGACGCCAATATCTTTTTAGCGCTGCAGCCGTCTCAAAATTCGTGTCAACTTTGACGCCAACATCGTAAATTCTTTGAGACGGAAAGAAGTCATCTCAATTCCGTCTCAATATATTTATTAACAAAAAATTATAAATATTTTCATAATTTAATTTCAAAATCTAAAAATAAATATGTTCAAAATAATAATGATAATTACTAAACTGTTATTTATAGACAATACTAGATAAGACATCTATCGATGAGTACTATTACAAATTTTAACGTACTACAAGTCTCACCAAATACAACAAAAGTAACTTCTAAAAATTACTGCTTTAAAGCTCAAAAATATGCATAATCACACCATCATATCCCATCCTTGATGGTAAACAAGAGTAACTTCTAAAAAATACTACCTAAAAGATCAACATGCATATATAATCACGAGTCTCCATCCTCAACTTATCGCTCAATCTTCATTATGTTCATCCTCGACATCAACATCCTACAAGTAGTAGTACATGGAATGCATGTCAAATATATGAAATGAATGCATGCATTCTAAACATAAGACTAAGAAAACTAATTACATACTATGGTCTATGAACAAACATGAGCAACTTGCAGATTGCACCTATTTTAAGGAATAATCTCAGCACAAGTTTATAAATAAGGTGCAACAAATAGTACTACACCAACGAAATGAGAAACCATATATATGTAGGTAATAAAACCTAAAGCATGTAACACGTAAATCTGCAATCACATTTGGGTTTAGCCCAAACAACTTATAGAAGAAAGCAAATTTAACTCATGTTTTATCCTTTTACATTACCAAAACAAACTGACTGACCGTCATGTAACATCAGGAAACCTCAAAATAAGCAAGTTCTACAACACAAATATATACCACAAGTTAAAAAATAAATAAAAATTAATCTTTTAACAACAAGAAGGAAATTCACACCACTTTTCTAAAGTTATAATTTTAAGAAAGTAAGACATAACGGCTTTCACTCAAAAACTTCCACAGTAACTCGTAATTTCTAGAAATTCCCTTAAAGCTAATTAAAAGATTAACTTCAAATTGGATAAATGAAAATTGTGTCCAAATGAAGATAATAGCATTATAATTAAACACACTACCCAGTTTAGAAAACATTTAAAAAAAATCATATCTTAATTCTCAACCAAGTAAACAAAAATTACAAAATGCCAAGTTGAGAAAAGAGGCAAATGAAGAACAAGTGAACTGCAATTCTCACTCGTATTGTATGTGGAGCTTCAAATCATCAAAATAAGAAAACCCATCACGGAAGCACAAGCACAATAATCAAACATTTTTAATTATATTAAAGCAACCATAACAAAAAATACTTACAAGCTTTTTTGCGTGACTTATAAAAGGTATTGACCCTCCAACATGGTTAAGTGTACAAGTAATGGGTTATGCAATTCTATTTATATTATCCGTTATGAATCTTCTAATAATTAAGAAGGTACTACATGTAAATACATACTAATGGCAATAAGATATGAGATGTAAATGTACAGAATAACAGCAAAAACAAGTGGATATTTATGTTAATTATTTATATACAATAACATCAGGCCTCAAACTCCAAAAGCAAACATAGATGACATCCATATCCCAAATGACACAATACCTATAGTAACAAAAGCTTGGCCCAATTCATAAATAAGATTTTGTTGCTGCAGAGGTACACTTTGCCAATCTGTCCTCCTGTAAAGTTAAAAGAACTTATTGTTAAAAGAACTTATTAATTAAGAGATGATAGCTGATGAAAAAAAAAGGAAAAAAAAATTTGAAAGCTGATGACATACCTATAGTAGCAAAAGCTTGGCCCAAAATTTGAAATAGATTAAATAATATAAAGGACCACTGGTGAACATCCCTGCAATAGTTGCTTATCAAATGCTATATATAAAAGGACCACTGGTGAATAATATATGCGAATTGGAGTGCTTTCCCATATCTAGAAATTCAGCATATGAAAATATCTCAACATACAAGGACCACTGGTGAATAATATACTACAATAAAGAACAAACAAAAAACTTACATGCCACACTATTATTTTCCCATCATACCCAGCACTCATAGCAATTAGGGGGTTGAAAGGATGAACATCCAGAACATAGGTCTGCCAAAAGGTACACAAAGTAAAACAACATGATACCAAGTAAAATAAATATCACAACCAAATTAAACGACAGATTCTCCGTAAAAAACAGTACTGATCAAGTAAAAGATATTCTCTAGTCAAGTAAGAATTTTATGAACACAATTATTTAGTCAAAGGATAATAAAACCATAGAACACCACTTACAAGTGCACTGTGACCAGTCAAAGAATGTACCAAGCTACCATCACTAGCGTTCCAAACACATATTCTGCAATCTGCAATAGATCAAATAATATATAAAGAATGAAAAAGAGTATCTTGGGAAAGATCAACTGTTAAACAAAAAGACTGCACATAAAGCTCTACTAATGTTTCCATTCTGGTCTGATGATTAACGATCTCCATGATTGATTTATTTAATCAATTCTGACAGAGAGTACAACTTTAGAAGGAAGACCCTCAAATTCACCTGTTGAAGATTATAAAGTCCAAAGGGCTATGATTTGCTTAATACATATAATTGGCAACTTCTCACATTTTGCAAATTTTCTTATGCTTGATATTACTAAAACTTAGAAGAAAAAAATATACAGTTGAGATTCAATGAAAACCAAATCAAGGAGAATGGGTGGACTATATTATATATTGAAGGCTGAAGAAAATGTGTACCTGGGCAAGATCTTTTTCAGTAACAACAGCAATACGTGCAGACAGGTAGTGACACAGAATTGCCGTAAAATTGAAACCAAGCATCAATAAGATAATATCACACTTAAATCGGGCTCCTCCATCAACAGATACAGCCCACTTTTCAGGGTCAACATATGCGATTGCAACCAATAGCATGGGTACAAAAGCAGAAAACACTCGCCGAAAAATGCTTGGCTGATGGTTAGCAGCTAAATTCTCATCCATGTTATAAATTGATTCTTCAATAAAAAGAAATTTAGTAGTAGAGTGAGGGTTAATTAGCACTTCTAGGTAACTGAAGAACTTTCCAGATGAAGATGAATAATTGCATGGCTTCTCAAAGTAAATGTATTTCAATTATGATCTGACTTAGCATTGGCAACCTATATGGTTAAGTATAACTATATATAGCCATGGTAAGGCCAGACCAAGATCCCACGTCATCTTTGGAGAGTATGAACAGAACATGTATATCAAACAACTACATAGAAACAAATCTGGCAGGATAGAATGTAGTTGCCCAACTCAAATTAACAACTTCTCATGAAAAACCATTTGGTTGCATGACAACTTGTTGACATAGCAAAACTTCAATGCTAGCCGAGCTCACAGTAATAGCCACCTTCACGCCTATGATGAATCATTTTCGAACGTGAATTTCTCTGAATATATGAAAGGCTAAAAAAACAAATGAAAGAGAACAGCACCGCACAGAAGTTTAATTCTGCATAAAAGATCATGGAAGGATTTTATTTGTGATGCACAAGATAATGTCAAGACTAGTAGTTATTAAAGAAACATTTCCTTTACAAAACAACACTTTAAAGTATTAATGTGCTCATTCTAATTCAATAAAACATATAGAAAATAAATTAATACCACTAAAGGAAACAGATAACATAATGGAGTATATTTCAAATAATACAAGTTCTGAGAAGATAGATTAAGCAGCAGAGGACATAAGGTACAGTATAATTGAGGAACTTAAAAATAGCATTCTATCACCACCTATGCAGCTTGTAAAGACACCAGTGGATACAAGGATGACCCAACTAAGACAATAACCCGGATTAATAAATATTTTAACATGTTCAAAGGACCTAAAGCAAAGCCATCAGAACACAGAAATCACAATGGCTTACATGATCTCATTACACAACAAGACCCCGACCACCACCACCCCCCCCCCCCCCCAAAAAAAAAAAAAAAGAAAAAGAAAAAAGAAGCCAATTTAACTGGAATTAGGCTAATTGTCTTGCCTATTAAAACCAAAAACACATCAAATAAGAGGAACAAAATTAGAATCTCAAATGCAGAATCAGTTAAAATCACATAAACCGTAAAATACAAAAAAGAACCAAACTTTAAACAAACTCAGATCTTCACTGTTCAATTCACACATGAGTACTATTAACAAACACAAACTGTTACTACAGTAAAAAAAAATGAGAAAGTCCAAAACCCTAGGAAAAGGGGTAATTAAGTAGTGAAAATATAGAAAGGAATCAGAAACAGCCCCCATAATCCACAACAAAATTGACTATAACAGCCATAGATCTGAAAGTGAAGCAGAGTATTCCATGTAATTCCAGACAGAGAGGGGCAATACTAGTAAATAGTAACTAGAGCAACAAGTAGACACATAGATAGATAAATAGATAGCAATAACTGGGTGGGGTTAAACTTAACAAAAAAAAATAATAATTGGGTGGTTTGTCCTTGGTTACCATCTGCAGGAGGTTTCCTTTTCCATTCTGTGCCAATCCCTCTGCTCTGTTCTGCTCTGCACTGCAGTAGATAGATCAGAGGCCACGCGTAAATTATCAGTAACAAGTAAATATTCGCAGAAATATGTATAGATTTCAGAGCTGTGAGACTAAAGAGAGAAAGTGATGAAGGGATAAAGGGACAAATATATATATATATAAACATATAAGTAATGAATATAGATGATAATGAATATTTAGATAGCAGTGGCTCTTGAAGGCACCTTGGAGAGAGAGAAAAAAGATGGAGTTAATTTTTTCTTTCAGTCTCTCTCTCTAAATCCCATAGCCAATTGAACCAATTTGGGCTAAAACACAAAGCATGAACAATTGAACCAGCATCCAACGAATACAGTTTCTTACCCTCAGCCAAATCCCACAGCAAAATCACCCCATCTTTCCCCCCACTAGCGCACAGCGACCCATCAGGTGAAATCGCAACTGTATTCACATACCCATTGTGACCCGTCAGTGTGGACCTCAGCTTACAATTGGTCAAATTCCAGATTTTGACTGTTTTGTCCCACGAAGCAGAGACGACAGTCGGCTGGATCGTGTTCGGGATGAACAGCACGCAGCTGACCCAGTCATTATGGGCATCGCCGTCCTGGATGGTGTACTTGCATTCGCCCAAAGTGTTCCATAGTTTGATCGAATGGTCACGGGATGCGGACACGATCTGACGGTTGTCGATGGAGAATGCAACGGAAAGAACGTCTTTGGTGTGGCCGACGAATCGGAAGGCGGTAACACCGGTGCCGAGGTCCCAGAGGCGGAGCTCGCCGTCCCAGGATCCGGAGAGAGCGAACTGACCGTCGGATGAGAGGACGACGTCTTGCACGAAGTGGGAGTGGCCTTCCAAATGACGTACATCGACGCCGTAGGTTTTATCCTCCTTTGGGTACCCGTGATGATCAACGAGGGTCCATTGAAAAGTGAAGGGTGGAGCAGAGGATTTAGGGTTTAAGGTATTGGTGGTGGTGAAATTAGCGAGGGGAGGGTGTAGGTTGAGATTTGGGAGAGCTGGTTCAGTTGTTTGAAGGCTTGGAAGCTAATATTTCTTTTCCTCTTTTTTTTTGTGGGAGGGTCCTCAATTTAGTCTTATTTCTTTTCTTCTTCTTTTTGTTGTTGATATAGTTGGAGGGAATTTTTGGTGGGAAACTAAAATACTAAGACGGGTTATATCCGTCTCGAATCCGTCTCTAACAATAAGGATGGAATTGGAGACTAATATTTGGAGGGAAAATAAACGTCAGAGACGGACATTTCGGTCTCTAATCCGTTTCAAACATAAATATTTATTTCTTTTTTTAATTATTAATCTGAGACGAGCACAATTGGTCTCAAATCTGTTTCAAAAATGAATTTATAATTTTCTAAAAAATACTTACTTTTTGAGACGGTTAAATCTGTCTCTAATCCCGTTTCTAAAATTTGAGATGATGCTTGTGGTTTCAGAATCTGTCTCGGTTTTTTACTTCCAAATCATGTCGAGACATAGCAAAATTTCGGTTTCTAAGTCCGTCTCAAATTACTAGAATTAGAGACGGAACTTAGTCTGTCTCTAAAAATTGGTTTCAGTTGCCCAGTATTCTAGTAGTGTAAGCTCTGATACCAACTGTGACGCCCCCAAAATAGATATACATCACCCATCTTGAGTCGCCAAATACATGGTACAAAATTCAAATACAACTTAATTATACAACAGTCGTGTAAAATACGACTAAACATATGTTGTGAGTTTTAATACAAATATTGTCATCTGTATAATATACAAACTCAATAGGGTCCTCATTACATTTATTGTCACACTATTTAACAAAATAGTGAGGACTACTATACTATCATCCTGTCCATCACTCCGCTCCCCAGACTCATCCCAAATTATATTCTCATTTCTTGAAGAGAACAAAGAAAAGAAAGGGTGAACTCAATAAGCCCAAGAAGAAATATTATGACTAAGATAATGCGGAAGAAATTATCATTAGCCTTAAACAAAGTTAAACCGATACAATATAACAAACATCAAGTTTAATCACAATGTAACAAGCAATCCATTCAAGAGTCAAGTAGAGAATAAAATCTACTATCTTCTATGATTTAAAAGGTTTTTCATGACTTTTATCATTTGGGACTCAAACAATAAATAATCCACATCATCGAATCACCCACGCACTACTACCAAGGATATTCTTTAATATCACGACCACAATTATCCATGCACTATGGGCCAAGAATATTTGTGTATTTATTAATGGTCATGATCATGCCAACAACTATCCATCAATGCACTACGGGCCAATGAGGACTTTTTCCACATCATTTGTAACATTACGGCCATGATTACACCGAATAATCCCTGGTTATAATCATACCAAGTCCATCTATGCACTACAGGCTACAGATGACTTTCAACATAATATAAACATGAGGATGATGACAATGATATAAGAATTTAATAAAACAAATTCAAGAATTAATTTATCCATGAACCAATAACGCCCAAATTGTCAACATGATACTGCTTTGTAGAGTAAAATTCAAGAATGCTTAGAAGAATATTTTCTTGAAAAGATACTAGATGAAGCGCAAATATCAATGATATTCCACTAATTTCATGGAGTATAGAAGTCAAAACTTTAACCAACTGAGTATAATAACGAATGGAATAACAAAAGAAATCACCATACATGCGGTACTTGATGTATACATGTTATTCCAATAGAGTAATAAATAATCTTAACCGTGTCAAAGCAAATTACATGCAAGCCGAGATGTTCCCAATGTAATAATAAAGATGGAACCAGTCCCACCATAAACGCATGAATATGTGATATTCCAAATGTAATAATAATAAAGATTTTAATTCAGTCCCAAAACGCATGAGCGGTGATATTCTAACATAATAATAATAAAGAGACTAATATTAGAAGAATGTCACCAAGTATAGGTAGTCCACAGATATCTTGGTTATTCCAAAGAGAATAATAAAGAATGGAATAACGTAAGTTCTCTTCATGAATATAAAAGAAATAATACCCTTACGAGTACAACAAATAATATCCCTTACCGTAAAAGAAACCTGAATATAAGAGTAGGGAAGGAGCGTGATACTTTTCTATAGCTTTCTATAATTTCTCTCTCAGAGTTTGATTGAATTTGTAAGAAATAATGAAGGAATGAGCTTCTATATATAGAAAATGGGATCGTAGTAAGAATAACTCATGAGCAATTACGAGATTGATTTACTTTAATCACGATGGTCCATATTTAAAACAAAATCTTTTAAATAAAATATAATATATTCTATTTATAATCTAATAAAACGAATAACTTTATAAAAGATTTTACTATGCAAATACTATGCATAATAAAATATAATATATTCTAATTATTGTCTAATAAAATAGATAATTTTATAAAAGTATTTTGTTTTATATAAAAAGATTTTAATATTAGCCTAATAAAATGAATAACTTTATAAAAGTATTTTGTTTTATATAAAAGCTTTTCTCATTTTTTATTACATAATAATACCAATAAAACAAAAGCTGAGTGACTTATCACATAAGCATCAATAATCAATCACCGTGTCTACTATGCAACCATGTGTATTATCAGATTTTTAACAATCGGGTGTTTCAACAAAGAAACGATAAAACTTCCGTCGTTATTTTCATAAAGTATTTTTGTCATTTTCTCAATCCGACAATAATTCCGTTGTGGGGTCCACCAATGATTGTGCCGTTGTACGAATATTCTATGTTAAAATGAATATTCCCCGATTAATCGAATATTATATAACAACTTGCATACTTTGCAAAATTTATAAAATATTACCCACAACTATAACATTATATCAAATTTACTCCATAATATTCAAAAATGATATTTATAGAAAATTTATCTTTATTTATAAAAGTTGGGGTCTTATATTATGTGAATTATGTATGTGATTGAATAAATATACATTATAAAATGTGAATACATTTATTTTGTATATACAAGTGAATTAAGAATTAAGTTATGTAACCTAATATATATATTAGGTGTGATAATTAAATAACCTAAGAGGTTATAATATGGTAGAATATTAGTATTTATAATATATACTAATTTTAAGAGATTTATTTTATACATCTCAGTTAATTAATTTTATAACCTAATTATAGCAAGTCTAATTGGGTTAGGGAAATAATGTGCATGAGTAAGGATTTATATTATAATTGAGGAAATAAAAACCCTAATTAAATAATTAGGGAATGATAATATTAGAAGTGTTGGAATATGTTATTTTGTTATGGCCCAAAGAAATTAAATTCAAAGCCCAGGAGATTATATATGGAAAGCCCAAAACATTAAATGATTGGCCCAACTTTTAGCCCAATTGAGAAAGGGTATTTTGGACCTTGTGTATCCTAAATATGAGATAAAAATAAAGCCAAGATTGGTTGATATAAGGCCACATGGCCGGAGGTTGATAAGGAGATGAAGGGGGGATGAATATAATCATTTCATGCTCCCAATTTTCCAAAGATAAGTACAAGTTGGGCTAGGTGTCAATTGTATTATGGAGCCACAACATTTGGCTAGTCTTGTAGGCGATATAGTTATAATTAAGGGAGAGAGGAGATATGCTAGGAGATAAATGTATAGATATACCAACTATATCTATTGATTTTTTTTCCCAAACACTTGACCCATATTCTCTTTCATCTCTTATTTCTTACAAAAAAAAACTAAAGAAGAGAGAAGAGGAGAAAGAGAGGAATGAGAGAGAGAGAGAGAGAGAGAGAGAGAGAGCCGTATGGCTTGGTAGATGAGGAGAGAGAGAGAGTTTTCTTCAAATTCTCCTAGCTCCATAGCCATCTTGGGAAGAAGAAGAAGAAAGGGAGCATGAAAGTCAAAGGTATAAATATCTTTTGTTATGTATTTTTTATTACTCTTAATCAAACCTTGAATTTATAGTTCTAAACTCAAAAACCATGTATATACATGTTAATGAGTGTTTTATGTGTAGATCTACCCATATTGGGTGTTGATTTGGTTGGAATCAAAATGAATAGAAAAATAGGATTTTTCTGAAAAGCTTAAACTTGAAAGTGTGATCTAACTTTTGATTTTTGAAATCTATGATGGATATTTATGATCTATTTTCTTGAGATGCTAGATCTATGTATTAAGGATAAAACCCCTTTGGAATCGCTCAATTAGGTTGAAAAATGAGCAAGTTATGGAATTTATCCCAAACAACTCAAAGCTAAGAAAACTGTTAGAACAACAGTTTTGACCATACACTTCCGGGCTGATTTCCGGGAGCTTAACATGTCAAAATATGGATTGTGATAGATGAAAATTGTATATCGGAAAGATACGAATCCAACAAAATTGACGGATCGTTAATTAGAGTTATAGATCTCATTTTATTTAAGTTTTACCAAAGGACTCCAAAACTATAAAACGTCAAAAGTAAACTGCCAAGAACTTTCTAGGGACTGTTTCGGCAGCTTAATGTGTGAGAAAAATTCCGGCCTTTTCGGACATGAAAATATATGGTATAAAGTACCTATTGTCCAAAAATGAGCTTATTCCAACTTAAAATGACCAAGTTATGACCATTTAAATTTTTGTGATTTTCTGACAAAAATTGCTATAACCGGAGTTCTATAACTCTGATGGCCACGAAATTTAAACTGGAGTGTCACGTTAACATGTATAAGATTGTGTCAAAAGATGGGTATTTCTGGAGTTAGGCGTGATGGGGCTAATTTCTTAAGGAAATGACTAAAAATGATTTTTTTGAAAAATACCGAAGGAAGTTGAAAATTTATGGAAAAATACTTTTTGTGTATAAAATATATGTATATGTGTTTAGACAAATGATAGAAAATAATAAACTGATTTGGTATTTTCGTGAAAAGGATATGGAATCCAGCTTGATGGATTGAAAAGAAGCTTACTGAAATTGAAAGATTTAGAATCCAGCTTGTTGGATTGATGGATTGGTGAATCCAGGCTTGCTGGATTGCAATCTAGTTACTAGATTTGGAATCCAAATAATGGATTGCGCTTTAAGTTGTTTGGATTTGGAATCTATTCTACCGGATTGGCAATTTGGTTGCTAGATTTAGAATCCAGTTCTTTGGATTAGTATTTAACTTATTAGATGTTAAAGAATAACTTATGAAATGAAAAAGAAAGTGTTAAATCATAATGGATATGATATAGTGATTAAAGAATTATCTAAGGATGATAATATTGCTAATGTGTTAAGATGTTATCTAATATTTGATTAAATGTAAGATAATTGATTGATAAAGTAATTGTATTATGATACAAAGTAGAATATGTTGATTGAAAGACCAATCTTATTAATGATAGGTCTTACCAAAAGAAGTTAACTTAAATTGCGTAGCAGTAGTCAACGAATCAGGCAAGTTTCCTAACTCAAACTTGAGTTGTAAGTTCAAAGCATGTTAGTGAATAATTATTGTTGATTATTCACGTCTATACTGATTATTGATTCGCACATTGTGCATTTTGTAAATGTTAATCAGGTATGAAAGGCTGATCACCTTCATTACCATTTGGTTCAGTTAATGTGTTCATGTTTATGGTTGACCATTCATTTTTATTGACTTGGTCGTTCAGCTAAGAAAATTTGTTCATGCTCTTTCACAATGTTTATATTATTGAAAGTTAGCTAGCTTATTGTTCAATTCTTTCAATCATGATATATCCTTAAATAAATTTAACTTGCTAGGCAAATTTGTTGCTCACCCTTGCTATATCATGATAAAATTTTCAGATTTAGAGGAAAGCTCGAGTAAAGACAGAAGTAAAGGCAAAGTGCAATACTAAATTATGGTGCAGTTAGATTTATTAAATCTTCTGACGAAAATAGTATTGTAAACATTTAAGATATTGAATGTATGTATTAAGTTAAGGTTGTAGACCTTGGGAATGATGTGTAAAAGTTTAATGTATAAACAATTTATGTTTATATCTTCCGCAATAATTATAGAATTAGTATACCAGTTTCGTGGTAAAAAGTACCCGGATTTGGGGATGCTACATTAATATGTCTATATATTATATATATAGACTATATAGTAAGAGTTATTTGCATTCATGTGAGTTGCATAATAATATTGTTATATTATATGAAGTGTGTGGGTAAACATTCATGTATACCGTATTGACATTTAATAATATCAATTGTTAAATTAATAAAGATGTCATTAAGTTGTTAGGATAATAATAGTCATGGTAATAAATAATAAGCAATGCACAATTGTATTGTAGTAATAGAAATGTACGTGGATTATATGTGTGTGCACTACTTGATACCTTGTAATTAGGAAATACATTGTATGCTCTTTAAATCATTATAACCTATGTTATATGAAATGAATTGTGTAAACATATTATACAACCAAAGTATATATTACGTGTATAGTATAAACCAAATGTTATTTTGGTATTACACTTTGTGTAAGTGCTGAGATTTTTGTCCCAAATTTAGTGACACAAAGGTACAATGAATAGTAACCTATCACCTAACTTACATATTGTTCAAATGGCTAAAACTTAGGCAATGATTTCAAGGCCAATGGCCTAATGGGGAGTTGTTGAACCACTCCTTAGCAACCAATGTGTTCTTCCTTTGCACCATGAGCTCCAACATTAGGGTAATGACAATATCTAGTCCAAGTTCCCTCTATAAATACAAGCTTCAAATTCAGTTTTGTTGTTTGTTAAAGTCTGAGATTGAGAGTCCTAAGTTGCAGAGAAATTTTGGAAGCATACTCAGTGTGTGAGGGGTCTAATTCAAACCAAGGAGGTATGAAAATCCTAATTATGTTCTTGAGTTAGGTTTTTTTTGACAAATTCTTGTAATTTTCATGAATTCTTGACAATGTAGTATGAATTGGCTTAAGGTTGTGTTGCTTTATTTAGTATGCATGTTTAGAAGTATTAAAAGTAGTGGAGTTACAACAAATAAATGTTTGGCAATGTTGGAGTTGAGCCTCTGCAGAAGTAGAGGCCATATTTTTGTTTCTGGGCGAAGTGGCGCAGCCGCGCCACTTCCCTAGTCTTTCACCGCGCGGGTAGCAGATCACAGTTGCTCATGCTAGCTCCTTAAGATATTTTGAGCATGTTACTTTAGAATGAATATGCATATAAATGATCTGAACTTGTGGACTAAGGTAATTATGAATATATAAAGCCATAATAGGTTTGTTTTGACTTAGTTATTCAAAGAAGGCTTAAAGATTTGAAAACTAGAAATTGTATACATGGAGTAATATACATTCTAACCTTGTGAACGTATGTAAATAGCTTGAGTATGTGCACAAATGCATATGAAAGCATGAATTAGACAATATATATGTATCTTGCATGCTTGAATGAATTTATCTAATGGAGACTTAAAGTTTTGAAAATGAACTTGATAAACTATAAGTTGAGAACTAGTAAGTATACTTTTGACATCTAACATATGAATGTATAGTTGAGACCAAAGGACCATGTGGCATGTGTATAATGACTAGACATAATCGACCTTGTTAGCTTAACATGTGAAGTCTTGAGTAAATGAAAAATGAATAATGACCTATGATATGTTTGATGAAGGGTTAAAATTAGTTATTCATATAATAACATGTGTGTTGTGCATGATTGTTCATTTATGTGCATGACGTAGTACACCGGCTTCGCATAGAGCGACCTGTCTTGGTTTGCACTCAGAGAAGCGCAGCGGCCACATACACTCCTTTACTACAAAACCAAGCGCCATTCGCTGCCATATCTGCGAGTGAGGTTTGAGTTCTGTTAATAAAATGAGAGCTTATGCATGCTTATATGGTTAGTCTAAACTGTAATACTTGTCCAGTATAGTATGCGTGTGATAATAAGCATGTTATTGAAAGAATTCTATGATGAATTAGTGTTTACCACTTTAAAGTCAATAGTGATTTCAACTACGACATAGCGTGTTAGAAACTAATCGTGTAATGTAATGTCACATGTATAGAAGCATGATAGGTGATGATTTGATTCTTGTAAGTGTGGACTCATATTAGTTTACACATACTAATTGGAAAGACCGACTTGTTAATGTTAGGTCGTTTCAACGTAAGTTAATTAAAGCTAGAAATAAATTGTAGCTGAGCAAACATGCAAATTTGCCTAACCTTACTAAAATTTATATTGAGCAAGTTCCTTGAACCCTACTTTTATTGAGCAAGTTTCCCTAACCTTAATCAAATTTATATTTAGCAAGTTCCTTGAACCTTACTTTTATTCAGCATGTTCCCTAACCTTACTCAAATTTATATTGAACAAGTTTCCTTGAACTTCACTCTTGATTTTGAAAGTTTCCTATCCTTCTCATATCGTATTGGGCAGGTTATTGTTGAATTGAAAGTTATTCATTTAAGCTTGAACTCTATTACCAAGCATGTTATTAAGTGGTTTAATTACCTTGCAATTATTCCACATCGATATTATTGATATTCGCACTTAGTGCACTTGAGTTCGTACAGTCTTGGACTTGTACTTCATTTAAAGTTATATAATTCTTGAACTATGTCAGATAGAGTCTGAACCTTTGTTAGGTCAGACAAGAATATGAAGTTTTAGAAAAGCTATCCAAACCAAGTGATGGTAAGGATTCTTAGACTGAAAGAACACCCCTTCTGTGATAGGGGAGTACCCCAAGTATCTAATATAAGATACAAAGAGCAGATTTAAATGTTATGCATATACATGGTGTACGCGAGGCTGATCCCCTCAAGTACTTATTCTGTAGCCAATAACCAAAGGGTCGCTTAATTTTGATTTCATTGGAGTGTTATAGTTCAAAGTCTACTTGACTAGCAGTTATTCTAAAAGAAATCATTATCTTTGCTTCTAATATTCATATTGTTGAATCCTTCAGATATTCATATTGTTGAATTCTTTGTCAGACATTTTCCTTTTATCATGATATATCCTTATTGTTGTATTTAAACTTATTGAGCAAACTTGTTGCTCATCCTTGTTATATCATGAATTATATTGCAGCTAAGCCCGAGACCTCGGGAAAGGACAAGGGTAAAGGAAAGATGTAGGATAGTTGCCATGAACAGAATTTATCTTATGGTTAATTTAAATTACTGTTATGTAATATGAACCCTAAGTACTATTTTAGGGTATGTTTGAAATATTGTATTAAGGTTATCGAATCTTGGGACTAGTAATACCTTTTGAATGAACGACGTATGTTTATTATTTTTTGCATTTTAGTTATCGTATGTTGTTTAAAGGTGGATGTTTGTTTTTATCGTGATGACCGAACCGGGGTCAGAGGACCCAGATTCGGGGGCGTCACAGGTTGGTATCAAAGCCTAGGTTATAAACGTTAGGAATGCGAAACCTAGGTTATAACCTTAGTAGAATACCCAAGAAGAGTATGTAAGTGATGGGATGTAGAAATCCATCGAGTTTTATTGTGATAATGAAGTGGTTTATTTAAATCAAAAATGATTGATAGACGTCTTAAACTTCTTAATGCTAACATGGATAGCATATCACATAAAGCCTAATTGTTTCTTCCATTCCTCAGATCATGCCGCCTAGGAGACTTCAGCGGAATCAGAGGGAGGAAGGATCTGTTAATAATGGTGGAGGGGAAAATGTTGATCCAATGCAAAACTTTGTTAACCTGTTAACTGAGGCAATGCAAAATGCACCCACTTGACAAACGAGGCGACCAGACAACACTTGGCTAGCTTTAAAGACTTTAAATTGGTAGGACCACCGGAGTTCCGAGGAACCTTGGACCCTATTGAAGCCCAGACATGGATAGAAGAAATGGAGGAGGTGTTTGAGGTCGCACGAGTGGCCGAAGCACAGAAGACGAGTTTTGCCACTTTCATGATGAAGGGCGAAGCTAATTATTGGTGGAAAACAAATAGGGGACGAGCAAACGAGTTAATTATTCCTTGGGAAAGATTTAAGGAGCTATTCCTCGAGAATTACTTCTCGGAGAATACGCAACAGGATATGGAGGTTAAGTTTCTGGAACTGAAGGAAGGTAATATGTCTGTCGCAGAGTACGCAGCAAGATTTAACGAGTTGGCCCGATTTGCGTCACATCAGGTTGCCACGGAGGCCAGAAAGGCAAGGATGTTCGAATTAGGACTGAAACCATGGGTGCAGAAAGCAGTGGTTGTATTAAAGATTAAAACTTACTCTGATCTTTTGGAAAGGGCTATCATTGCCGAAGGAGGCAATGAAGCCATCGCTCGATTCAAACAAGAAAAGAAGACCCATCAGATGGATGAGAAGGGGAAGCAATGAGGCAAAGAACCCCAACAAGTGTAAATTGTGACAACCCAGAATTTTGGATTATCCAGAATTTAGATTTAAAGAATTAGTTATTAATAAAAGGAATTTTTTATTAATACTATTCGGTGTTATGTGTTTATTAATCGTTCTATAACCTAGGATGATTATAAGTCGGGAGGATTCTGGCTACGAGCTAGATTAAACGAGTAACAATTTTCAAGACGAAAATGAAATATTTCCGGGAAAAAAAATATTTCCGGGGAAAAAGACGAAATAGGCACTATTCATCCGTTTCTGCTCGGAGATTTATTTTGAAATTTCGAGAAGTTAATGATTACATATAATTTTGAGACGTAATGGAATATTCAATAATATTTCAGTTATGGCAAAAATGAAGTTTTCGCCTGCGGACTCAAAACCTAAGGGTTAGGAAAAATGAGTTCTAAGAATTTTATGATCACGTATAATAATTAAGGTTATTATGAGTGAGAAATATGAGTATAATACTAGTTATTATATGAGTATAGTATGAAGATTAGTATGACGTATAATATGAAAATCGTACGAACGATATACGAGGAGAATACGAGAATGCGAGAATGGAATACGTATAATACAATTAGTGTTAATGGTCTTTGAGTTCATGGACTTTGTAGAATCCAATTGGACTTGGATTATGTCAAGCCCAATGCTTTGTGAAATCAAACCCAAGATAGGCCCAATAAGAATTAGGGTTAAGGCCCAAACCAAGAAAAGAAACCGTGGATCGAACCGATGGGTAAACGGATGAGTAAGAACCAATGGGGCAACCCATGAGTGACCCATGGGCATGTGGGCCGGCCACTTGGCCACCAAGTAAGGGTGGAGGCCAAGTTTACTTGGTGGCTAAGTGTTGGAGGAGGTGGGAATAGTAAGGAGGTGGGGGCGAAATGACCAATTTGCCCTAAGCTTTGGTTTTCTATAAATAGGAAGCTAGATTTCATTTTTTTAGGATTTTGAAAATCTTATAACTTGATAGAGAGAGAGAGAGAGAGAGAGAGAGCTTGGATGAACAGGGAGAAGAAAGAGTTTGAGAATAAATGCTCGGATCAAAAGTGATCGTGAAATAGAAAAGCTTGCAAATCGTCGGCTTTGTATAACGAAAGAGGATTAAAGAAGAACGGTAATCCGAACCCTAGTTTCTTCTAATATTTTCTTTAAGTTTCTATGCTTAAAACATAGCTTAATGAAGATAAGGAGTAGATGATGTTAGGAATGATTTTTTATGGTTGAAATCATGAGAAAACGAAAAATAAGAATTTGAAATTTAGTTTATAAATTTCTTAAGGAAGTATAAGATTCGTAAGGATTTTGAGCGATCCGAATGAATCTTATGAATGAGTAGGTGAAATAAGTAAGGAATGGTGTTCTATAACATCAAATTCTAAGAAAAAATGGAATCGTAATCTAAAATATTGATTAAAATGAAGAACAACGAAGAACACGAAGAACGTTGTTGATGGACAAATTTAAAACCATCGTAGGATAATTGTTGTTGATGGACAATTTAAAACCATCGTAGGATAATTTTTGTTGATAGACAAGCTTAAAACCATCGCATATAAGTTAGTTGCTTATTTCTTGGTTAGGAACGGTAGAAACGTTCGTGAAAAACAGATTAAAACTTAGCCATAACGAAGTTATGGCGAAATTTTTGTAAAAGACGAACGAGAATTAGAAAGTTAGAGAATGAACCCGAACGTGTAGGGTTTCATAAGGAAGTAAGAGAATGTAGAAAATGTGAGTCGTAGACTCAAGAACGAATGAGTTTCGAGTTCGGATGACCGAATTACGGATGAACGAACGAAGGTCGTTAAAAACGTAAAATGAACAAATGGTGAAGATTAAGCCAATCGAATGGCATGTTAACGGATTTAGAATAAATTAATGCTCAAGGGGTATTAAAGTACGTAAGATAAGGAAAATAATGGCTTTGGAATGACCTCGTTCTGAGTTATAATGAAGGAGTTAATTATGAGATCGCGAAGTAAGCATCTCAAAATTGAGTTAACACTTAGAGAAATTTTCTAGGTTTAGGCTCGGCATCGCAGCGTCGACTGAGCTTTGAGAAGTGGCGCCGCAGCGCGAGCTCGAGCCTCAGGTACTGTTAATTGGCGTCGCAACGCGATAGATAACAAAGAGTTTGGGCGTCATGATGCACTAAGGGAAGAGGAAATATAGGTTGTCTTGCAAATACGAGAGAGAGAGAGAGAAGAGGGCACAAAGGCAAACGCAGGTCTTGAGGGCAATGCCCATAAATGAGATTTTTATTTCTCAATTACTAGGGGATGTGCAAGAAAGAAATATGAACATGTAGTTCACCTAATGTAACACTTAAGCAAGTGATTTAAATCATTAGTAAAGGTTGATCGGAAAGATTTAACGTGATTAAAAGACGAAGAATGTAAACACTAGATTATGTAACCGATATCCGGGGACCGTAGTCATAATGAATGAACATGAGGGATTGCTATGATTGTGATTCCTTAGACGTTTAGTGATAAAAGTAATGAATAACATTTCGATGTTATGTCATGGTAATGAGAGATAAGTGTAAAGCATATAGACGTTGTGAATGCAACGTTGTTGCGATGAACGATCGGTCTTAGCATACAATGAACGGTATGGCTTCGACAGTAAGAAAGAATATTGAACATGGGGTTCATGGGTTGAATAACGATGGAATGAAATTGAAACCTTGAATAAAGGTTGAATGAGAGATTAAGAGACGAGCAACGTAAACGTCGAATACGTAAATAATTCCCGTGAATTGTATTCGCGTCGGACAAACATTCTAAGTATACAATGATTATATAACATAGACGTTAACGAAGGTATTAAGTAAGATATGATTTATCAAGGAAAGCCATAACGAACGGTAATAAGATTAAAGAAGTCAGAGTGTGAGTCGTATAGAGAATGTTAGAATGAATGTAAGCGTTAGACACTTTAACCAATGTAAGGGTTGAGTGTACATGAATATTAAACTGGTAAAAACCTACCCTTCGTGTATGGTTTGACCGTAATGTAATGAAGAATGTTGATTAACCGTGAACGGTGAAGAAACTGAGTTAAAGATAATAATGTATAACGTTCAGAAGCCGAGTTAATAAGTATAACTTGGACAACGTTCTGAGTTGTATGAACCGGACGTTGTAAGGTACGAGTAAGTTAATATAAAATGTTTAACGCTATGACCTTATAATATTGACATTGAATGATCGTTCTGAGTATACAAAAGACTGTATGACTTGGACGATAAAGAATGAATCCTGAGGTATGGCATTTGTTGCCAGAAAGCTGTAAGGAATAAGAAGTTGACTTAACGAACATTATAGTCTAATGGTTCGGATAAGTTAAGAGAAGTTAGGTTGTGATACAATCGTAACTTTGATAGTTGACATATGGGAGCTGGGCTAAACAATTCCTTCAGAGAGCGAAGGTATATACGAAACTGGCAACCGATCTAACTCACTATGTGGGTAGTATAGATGAGACGGGAACTTGTTTATTGGTTATTTATGGGAAACCACTCAGAGTACCATATGGACTACTAGCAGGGAAGCGATGTATGCTGAGTCCTATAGAAGTTATAAGAAGAAGATACGAATGTAAATCATCAAAGGTGATGAACGTTTTGAGTTAAACATTTCCGTATGTCATGAAGCCATGAAACGGAAAAGAAAGTTAGTCTCATAAACTTATATTACAAGAACGCGAACCCTAAGAAGTAAAGTTAAGTAAACCAATGCGTAAGTCAAGTTTATGACTAATTGGTGTACGTGTATTTCCTTATGTGTTATATATGGATTTGGAATGAGCAGTTCAGCGTAAGCTATAGCTGGGCGTAAGGCAAGTTTCCTAACTTCATTCATATTATATGAATGCTAGTTTCTTAAACTTCTCAGATGTTGAACTTGAGAAGTCTTGTCGATGTGCATATGTGCGATATATGTACAAGGTGGTAGTATGTATGAGGCCTTGTGCCACAATTTTAACACTTCGGTGTTTCTATAAGATGAACTGTTCTGTGATTGAGCTGTTCAATACAAGTATGTTCTGTTTATACATGAACCGTTATTGTGAAGTCTGTGCTAATGATTCTAGCCAGACAAGATGTGTATAAAAAAGGTAGAGGAATGAAAGTATTTCAAAGTGAATATGACTAATGTTTTAAGATGATAGGAATTGAAACTATTCCTATTATTCAAGCTGCTTCATAACCTTTGTTCGGTTATCGAAGTTCTAAAGAATGTTTAAACTCTTGAAGTTGTTTTATCAACAGTTATGACTTGCTGGGCAATTGAATGCTCACACTTGCTTTAAATGAAAAACATTTTCAGTGTACTATGTTAGAAAGAACTTAAGGATCCCGTAAAGATCAAGCTGATCGGTATCCAGACGAAGTGCCATTCAGTATGTGAATGTGCATTAAGATCAAGTGAAGACTTGTATTGTAGAATGGTTTAATTGAACTATAGATTAGTTTAATGAACTGATATGTATCCTTCGTGGCGGATAAAAGTCACTCTTGTACGATGTAAAGAATAATGTAATTATCATTATTTGTAATGAAAGAGATTTTAAGGTTTCCAGAACCTGAGATTTGAGAATATATGTTATTATATTTAACTATATAATGAGGTATGTTTGGTAAGAAGTGGGACTGTGACGCACGGAATCCGGGTGTGAGAATAGACCAGATTTCGGGGAGTTACATAAATGGACGAAGAGTCAATCCACTGGAGGCCATAAGTCCGGAGGGGAGGCTAAGAAAAGTATGAAGTACAACAACTGTGGGAGGAGTTACTCGGGGGAGTGTATGAAGGGAAATAGTGTTTGTTATTGTTGTGGACAACCGGGGCACATGGCTCCTCAGTGTCCGAATAAATAGAAGGGATGATGTTTCTCGTGTAGAGCCACAGACCATCAAATCAAGGACTGCCCGAAGAAAAAGGGCAATGCATCTAGCGGCAACCGCAACAATAACAACAACAACGGGCTAAACATTGGAGGGCTAGCTAGTCAAGCCAACAGACCAACGGCATAAATGTTTAACATGATCGTACAAAATGCGGTGGAATCTAAGGACGTGGTGTCAGGTATCACTCCGATCAATGATATAGATGCATACATGTTATTTGATTCGGGTGCTACCTGCTTTTTTGTTTCCGAAGAATTTGCTAAGCAGTTAGACTTACCCCGTGAAAGATTAGAACACCCTATGAACGTAGAAGTCGCGAACAAGGAAATTATTCCCGTAGAATACATTCATAAGAATTGTTATGCCGAATTACGAGGATTTAAGCTCAAAGTTGATTTAATACCAATTCGTTTGGGGGAGTTCGATGTAATCCTTGGAATGGATTGGTTATCAGTTTACGGAGCAGTTATAGACTGTAAGAAGAAGTGTGTACACCTTAAGACTCCGAATAAGTCGAAGGTGGTATTTTATGGTAGTAAATCGCCGAGACAATCTCATTGTCTGACGATGGTGCAAGCTCATAGATTGCTTAGGAAGGGTTGTATATGTTATTTGGCTCACATAATTGATACTCGACGAGTCCAGGGTGAACTGAGTCAGATACCTATTGTAAGGGATTTCGTTGATGTCTTCCCAGATGAGATTCCGGGATTGCCACCGGATAGAGAGATTGAGTTTGTCATTGATTTGGCAATAGGGATAGCACTGGTATACAAAGCGCCGTATCGTATGGCATCGGTAGAGATGAAAGAACTGATGGCTCAATTATAAGAGTTATTAGATAAGGGATACATTCGATCGAGCGTATCACCGTGGGGAGCACCAAATCTTATTCAGTAAAAAGAAGAAAGATGGGTCGCTAAGACTTTGTATCGACTACCGAGAGTTGAACAAGGTCACCATTAAGAATAAGTACCATTGCCCGTGATGACGCGATTTGTTTGATCGGCTTAAAGGGGCAAAAGTACTTTTCAAAGATTGACTTGAGAACCAGTTATCACCAACTGAAAGTAAGGCCGGATGACATTCCAAAGACGGCATTCAGAACTCGGTATGGACACTTAGAGTTTTTGGTAATGTTATTTGGATTGACAAATGCACCAACATCATTTATGGATTTGATGAATAGAGTGTTCAACCAGTATTTGGATAAGTTTGTTGTTGTATTCATAGATTACATCCTAGTGTATTCATAGACGGAGGAAGAACACACCGAGCATCTTCGGATAGTGTTAGAGACATTAAGGAGGGAGAAGTTGTACGAAAAATTCTCCAAGTGTGACTTTTGGTTGCAGAGAGTGCAATTTTTAGGGCACGTTATCGACAAAAATGGTGTTTCAGTGGATCCAGCAAGGGTAGAAGCGGTTATCAATTAGGAGCAGCCAAAGATGCCGACCGAAATCTGGAGTTTCTTACGATTGGCGGGATACTATCGAAGGTTCATTCAGAATTTTTCGAAATTAGCATCATCGTTGACCAATCTTACCAGAAAAATAGTTAAGTTCGTTTGGACAAAAAAGTGTGAAGAAAGTTTCCTAGAATTGAAGAAGAGGCTTAGTCAAGCACCTGTGTTGGCTTTACCAGACAACACAGGAGGGTTTATAGTGTATAGTGATGCGTCACACAAGGCTCTTGGTTGTGTACTTATGAAACACGGTAGGGTCATTGCGTACGCGTCACGTCAGCTGAAAGATTATGAGAAGGGATATCTGACTCATGACCTGGAGTTAGCAGCAGTAGTTTACGCCTTGAAGATCTGGAGGCATTATTTGTATAACGAGAAGTGTGAGATATATACGGATCACAAGAGTCTGAAGTATATCTTCACGCAAAGAGAGTTAAATATGAGGCAGCGCTGATGGTTAGAATTGATCAAAGATTATGATTGTGAAATTTTGTACCATCCAGGCAAAGCAAGTGTAGTGGCAGATGCCATGAGCAAAAAAGGAAGAGAGAAGTTATTGAAGTTGACCATTCAAGAAGAATTGGTGAAGAATTTCAAACGACTAAACTTGGAAATTAGGTATCCGATGGAGATCGACGAGCAATTATTTACAGTGACAGCGAGCCCGACTTTATTGGATAAGGTTAAGGAGGCATAAGAAAAGGACGAAGATTGCAATAACATCAAGAAATGATTGACTGAAGGTGATGAATTTAAATTTAAGGTTGATAGCACTGAACTGCTAAGATTTGAAGGAAGAATTTGGGTACCGTTAGTACCAGAACTGAGAGAAGAGATTTTGCAAGAAGCGCACAACACGAGATATTCGATACACCCAGGAAGCACGAAGATGTACCATGATTTGCATCACCACTTCTGGTGGCCAAACATGAAGAGAGAGGTTGCGGAATACGTAAGTAGATGTCTAACTTGTCAGAAAGTCAAGGCAGAACACCAACGACCAAGCGGGTTATTACAACCATTAGAGATTCCAGAATAGAAATGGGAGCACATCACAATGGACTTCGTGGTGGGGGCTTCCGACAACGCAAAAAGGGCACGACGCCATATGGGTGATTGTAGATCGTCTTATTAAGTCAGCTCACTTTTTTTCGATTAAGATTAAGTACAGTTTAGACCAGTTAGCCAAATTGTATGTCAAAGAAATTATCTTGAGGCATGGGGTGCCGGTATCTATTTTATTAGATAGAGATCCGTGATTCACGTCAAACTTCTGAAAGTGTCTTCAAGAAAGAATTGGGACACAACTACGAATGAGTACCGCATATCATCCGCAGACCGATGGGCAAAGCTAGAGGACTATTCAAACAATTGAAGGCATGCTCCGAGCTTGTGTGATGGACTTCAAGGGTAGTTGGGAGGATCACCTTCCATTAATAGAGTTCGCGTATAACAATAGTTATCGCGCCAGTATTGGAATGCCACTGTACGAAGCACTGTATGAGAGTAAGTGTAGAACGCCCTTATGTTGGGACGAAGTTGGAGAACGTCGACTGTTAGGACCAGAATTGGTACAACAGACGGTAGAAATCATCAAGGTGATAAGAGCTCGGCTAGTAGCAGCTCAAGATTGCCAGAAGAAGTATGTGGACCTACATCGCAAGAAGAGAGATTTTGAATTAGGAAGCTATGCATTTCTGAAAGTATCTCCCTGGAAAGGGAAGATTCGTTTTGGGAAGAAGGGAAAGTTGAGCCCCAGGTTCATAAGACCGTTCGAGATTCTAAGGCGAGTCGGTGAAGTGGCGTACGAGGTAGCGTTACCTCCTAAACTTGAGCACATTCACAACGTGTTTCATGTATCAGTGTTACGGCCGTATAAACTGGACTACAATCACGCTATCTCCTATGAACCAATCCAAGTCGAGAAACACTTATCATATGAGGAAGTTCCTGTCCAGATACTAGATAGGAAGGAACAGAAGCTGAGGAATAAAATCATCCATTCCGTTAAGATTCTCTAGAGGAATCATGCAGTAGAAGAAGCTACGTGGGAGCTAGAAGAGAAAATGAGAGCGAATTATCCGTTTTTTTTAGTAACCTTATTTTTTCAATTTCGAGGACGGAATTTTTATAAGGGGGGAGGGATGTAATGACCGTGAATTTTAAAACTCCTTATTTAATTAAATATGTGATTTAATTTTAATGAGTTAGTTTTGTGAGTCTATTTAAACCTTATGTGGTTATGTGAATTTATAAAATGATTAAAGGGAGTCACTAATAGTTTATTTAAATTATTGGACAAACCCTAAGACTTTTAATATCAAGGAATTGATAGGATTATTAATATTGAAATATTCAATTTACTTGAATATAGTGGCAGGATGTGAACATATTGATTAATTTCAATTATGAGTAATTAATTGATAATGTGTTAATTAATAAATATTATGAATAAATAATAATTAATAAGTAAAAGATTAATAATAAATGATTATATGTTTACTTGATTAATTTGTGCAATATAGTAAACCTTTATTATATGATAGTTAACTATATATTTTATATAGTACGAGGTGGCACATTAATATGTCTCATATATTATATATATAGACTATATAGTAAGAGTTATTTGCATTCATGTGAGTTGCATAATAATATTGTTATATGATATGAAGTGTGTGGGTAAACATTCATGTATACCGTATTGACATATAATAATATCAATTGTTAAATTAATAAAGATGTCATTAAGTTGTTAGGATAATAACAGTCATGGTAATAAATAATAAGCAATGCACAATTGTATTGTAGTAATAGAAATGTACGTGGATTATATGTGTGTGCACTACTTGATACCTTGTAATTAGGAAATACATTGTATGCTCTTTAAATTATTATAACCTATGTTATATGAAATGAATTATGCAAACATATTATATAACCAAAGTATATATTACGTGTATAGTATAAACCAAATGTTATTTTGGTATTACACTTTGTGCAAGTGTTGAGATTTTTGTCCCAAATTTAGTGGCACAAAGGTAAAATGAATAGTAACCTATCACCTAACTTACGTATTGTTCAAATGGCTAAAACTTAGGCAATGATTTCAGGGCCAATGGCCTAATGGGGAGTTGTTGAACCACTCCTTAGCAACCAATGTGTTCTTCATTCGCACCATGAGCTCCAACATTAGGGTAATGACAATATCTAGTCCAAGTTCCCTCTATAAATACAAGCTTCAAATTCAGTTTTGTTGTTTGTTAAAGTCTGAGATTGAGAGTCCTAAGTTGCAGAGAAATTTTGGAAGCATACTCAGTGTGTGAGGGGTCTAATTCAAGCCAAGGAGGTATGAAAATCCTAATTATGTTCTTGAGTTGGGTTTTTTTTGGCAAATTCTTGTAATTCTCATGAATTCTTGATAATGTAGTATAAATTGGCTTAAGGTTGTGTTGCTTTAGTTAGTATGCCTGTTTAGAAGTATTAAAAGTAGTGGAGTTAAAGCAAATAGATGTTTGGCAATGTTGGAGTTGAGCCTCTGCAGAAGCAGAGGCCATATTTTTGTTTCTGGGCGAAGTGGCGCGGCCGCGCCACTTCCCTAGTCTTTCATCGCGCGGCCGCTCGGGTAGCAGATCACAGTTGCTCATGTTAGCTCCTTAAGATATTCTAAGCATGTTACTTTAGAATGAATATGCATATAAATTACCTGAACTTGTGGACTAAGGTAATTATGTATATAGTAAGCCATAATAGGTTTGTTTTGACTTAGTTATTCAAAGAAGGCTTAAAGATTTGAAAACTAGAAATTGTATACATGAAGTAATATACATTCTAACCTTGTGAACATATGTAAATAACTTGAATGTGTGCACAAATGCATATGAATGCATGAATTAGACAATACAGATGTATCTTGAATGCTTGAATGAATTTTTCTAATGGAGACTTAAAGTTTTGAAAATGAACTTGATAAACTATAGGTTGAGAACTTGTAAGTATACTTTTGACATCTAACATATGAATGTATAGTTGAGGCCAAAGGACCATGTCACATTTGTATAATGACTAGACATGATCGACCTTGTTAGCTTAACATGTGAAGTCTTGAGTAAATGAAAAATGAATAATGACCTATGATATGTTTGATGAAGGGTTAAAATTAGTTATTCATATAATAACATGTGTGTTGTGCATGATTGTTCATTTATGTGCATGACGTGTGTACACTAGCTTACTGCAGAAGCAGCCCTGTCTTGGTTTGCACAAGGAGTAGCGCGGCCGCGCCATTCCTTAGTACAAACCAAGCATGGACGCGTCAGTCTGTAGTGAGGTCTGAGTTTTGTTAATAAAATAAGAGCTTATGAATGCTTATATGGTTACTCTAAACTGTAATACTTGTCCAGTATAGTATGGATGTGATAATAAGCATGTTATTGAAAGAATTCTATGATGAATTAGTGTTTACCACTTTAAAGTCAATAGTGATTTCAACTACGACATTGTGTGTTAGAAACTAATTGTGTAATGTAATGTCACATGTATAGAAGCATGATAGGTGATGATTTGATTCTTGTAAGCGTGGACTCATATTAGTTTACACGTACTAATTAGAAAGACCGACTTGTTAATGTTAGGTCGTTTCCACGCAAGTTAACTAAAGCTAGAATTATATTGTAGCTGAGCAAACAGGCAAGTTTCCCTAACCTTACTCAAATTTATATTGAGCAAGTTCCTTGAACCCTACTTTTATTGAACAAGTTTCCTTAACCTTACTCAAATTTATATTGAGAAAGTTCCTTGAACCCAACTTTTATTGAGCATGTTCCCTAACCTTACTCAAATTTATATTGAGCAAGTTTCCTTGAACTTCACTCTTGATTGTGAAAGTTTCCAATCCTTCTCATATCGTATTGGGAAGGTTATTGTTGAATTAAAAGTTATTCGTTTAAGCTTGAACTGTATTACCAAGCATGCTATTAAATGGTTTAATTACCTTACAATTATTCCACATCGATATTATTGATATTCGCACTTAGTGCACTTGAGTTCGTACAGTCTTTGACTTGTACTTCATTTAAAGTTCTATAATTCTTGAACTATGTCAGATAGAGTCTGAACCTTTGTTCGGTCGGACAAGAATATGAATTTTTATAAAAGCTATCCAAACCAATTGATGGTAAGGATTCTTAGACTAAAATAACACCCCTTCTATGATAGGGGAGTACCCCATGTATCTAATATAAGATACAAAGAACAGATTAAAATGTTATGCATATACATGGTGTACGCGAGGCTGATCCCCTCAAATACTTATTCTGTAGCTAGTAACCAAAGGGTCCATTAATTATTGATTTCATTAGAGTGTTATAGTTCAAAGTCTACTTGACTAGCAGTTATTCTAAAAGCAATCATTATCTTTGCTTCTAATATTCATATTGTTGAATCCTTCAGATATTCATATTGTTGAATTCTTTGTCAGACATTTTTCTTTCATCATGATATATCCTTATTGTTGTATTTAAACTTGTTGAGCAAACTTGTTGCTCATCCTTGCTATATCATGAATTATATTGCAGCTAAGCCCGAGACCTCGGGAAAGGATAAGGGTAAATGAAAGATGTAGGATAGTTGCCAGGAGCAGAATTTATCTTATGCTTAATTTAAATTACTATTATGTAATATGAACCCTAAGTACTATTATAGGGTATGTTTGAAAGATTGTATTAAGGTTATCGAATCTTGGGACTAGTAATACATTTTGAATGAACGACGTACGTTTATTATTTTCCGCATTTTAGTTATCGTATGTTGTTTAGAGGTGGATATTTGTTTTTATCGTGATGATCGAACCGGGGTCAGAGGACCTAGATTCGGGGGCGTCACATATATTAGCATTCAAAACCCTGTGATCGTTTCTTTTTCCTCATTTCAGCTCCAATTCTTCTTGAAATCATTAAACACCTTAATAAGCTCATATACACATGAAACATGCAATAAAACTAAACATAAAGGAATTGAAGTAAATGAATAATATGCACTCATCAAGGACTCCCGTACTTAGGGTGATCAGGCCTTCATACCATGTATTGTGCACAAACATCTAAACGCTTCCACATAAATCATCCCCTATAATAGGGTTGTTCATCTCAGTTTAAACATACAAGTCCGCAACAAAGTAAGTTTGGTTTGGATAAGTTTCAAGGGTAATTTAGAGTTCAATGAATATCAAGGATTAGTTGAATCAAAAGTGTAATGACAATGCAAAGGTTCGGCAACAACGTAATACGAAGTAGTTATAAACCATAAATGAATATTGTGCTGCATCAAAGTCGTGCTTTAAGAATAAAGTTCAATGCATTGAAAAGATATAATCAACCTTACTTGAACAAAAATGGTAAGCTAAGGTTAAACTTTCCACTAAGGAAACTGAATTAAGAACTTTGCTCAATAGAATTTAAGAACTTGCGTAATTTATAAGAAAAACAGATTAACAAACTTGCATAATTATCAACAAGGTTTGATAAGCTCAAATAGAGATTAGTGTTCAGAATCTTGCTCAACTGAATAATAGATTCATGAAACTTGCGTAATGTAAGAGTAGGGATAGAAGACTTACCTCGTGTGTTAGCTACACAATTATAACTCATGCTTCCTGAACACCCTAAACATTCCATTAACATAGTAACACAACTTTAGCCACATAATATTAATCTTATAGATTCAACTTCCACTTTTATATAACTTGTCAACCCAACTTAAATTCTGATTTATTAAATCGATAAAACCTAACCAATCTAAATTTCTTTCTTAGTCAACGGTTCAACTTCATTAATCATATAATAAAGCTTTACAATAATAGCTTAAAAGTATAATTTATAAATTTTCACAACTTGAAATCATCAATTACACATGAATAATTTGTTATAATATCTTGATATAAGCTTAACAGATTGTCATGAACTTTATACTAGATTAGATTAAGTTCGAGTGATTGAACAAATAACATCTCATCACTATCTCTCGTTTGCGGGTTCAAGCGCAGATCTGCTTCTCTAAGCATTGGGACGGTATGACTACACTACATCGCAATCGCTCCGCTTCGCTTTTGACATCGGTAGCAATTGCGTTCACGATCTTTGTAGACACTCAAAATTTTGCATTCCTGTTACTAACCTTGCAAGAGGGAAAATCGTCTTCCAAAGATAACCCTGGAAGTCAAATTAACTCAATATTAGAGACAACCTTGGGATACTCAGTTTTTAATCTCAGAGACAATCCCGAGATATTCAGTTTCAACCCCGGAGACAACCTCAAGAGATTTAGTTCCAACCTCAGAGATAACCCTGAGGAATGCAGTTCTAGTTCCAGAGTTAACCCCAGAAAAGTTAGTTTCAACCTCGGAGACAACCCCAAGACACTCAGTTCTAACCCCGGAGATAACCTAGGAGGTCAAGCACACCTCAGAAATAACCCTGAGGACATTCAGCATTAACAGTAGCCCAATCTCAGATATAACCCTGAGCAATAACTGCTACATCTGCACAAAGCTGGAGATAACCCTGGTGAGGGGTAAAATTATCATTTTGCCACCTCGATACTACATTCACGTCGTCTCAACACATTTTTATCAACACTTCATACAAGGTGTCCCACAAGAACCATAGTTCAAATTCTGAGTGACTACTACACAAGACAGCACACCGGATGGAATTTGAAGACTTGAAGATCTGGTTATGGACCCATCTTCCCGGCTTCGTACAAACTCTGATCCCATGTCATTGTGTATCTCTCTACAACAACATTCCGGAAAGGTACATCGTGCCATTATCGGATGCCCGAATTGAAAGTTATGAAGGTCCAAGTGGACAGCGTGTTACCCAAGTTCACGTACTTCGAGACACTGGGACCTGCAGGTAGACCCGTGGCTCCCTAGTATATAAATAAGAGCCTTTGGCAACTCATATTAAAAAAAAGAAAAGGAGAGAAAACTCTGTCCATTTCAGCCTGTAAACACTTCTAGAGTGCTCTAAACTGAGTGATTCTTCTTTCTAAACACTTGTAAGCTCGTATTTTGCTACATACTAAAATTTAACAGGTAAAAACCAAGTATTCAGGTGTTTAAAGCTATCTGAAGTCTTCTTGGCAGCCCACTGTAAGATATTTCAGATTTTTAAGCTTTTTATCATTTTTGTATATATATCTACTAACGTTGAGTGTAGCAGCATTGTGTGGGTATGTACGGATCGTCGATCTGCGACTTTTTATTGCTTATATATATATATATAGTGTAAGGATCAAGTCCGGACTCCCGTACGGGAGTAAAATCCGGTCCTTTTTTTTTTTGCTTTTTTTTAAAACAACTAAAAAAAGAGTTTAATATTTTATGGAACTGAAATTTTTCCATAATACAGTGTTTTGGGTTTGATTTGGATACATATAACAAAACAGGATTGTACAGACTGTACATACATGTTTTGTTATATGTATACAAATCACATCCATAAAATATTAAACTTTTTTTTAGTTATTTTAAAAAAAAGCAAAAAAAACGTCCGAATTATAAGTACATAAAAACTCCCTGACTGGATCACTTCTGTTTATATATATATGTATATATATATATATATATATGTTAGGCCTAGAGATCACTTCGTGGCCATTTACCGCTTTTATATATTTAAATTCATGTCTAGCCTGGAGATCACTTTGTGGCCTTTTATTGTTTATATATATGTGATGTCCCCAAAATAGGTATACATCACCAATCTTGAGTCGCCAAATACATGGTACAAAAATCAAATATAACTTAATAATACAACTGTCGTGTAAAATACGACAACACATAAATTGAGAGTTTTAATACGAATATTGTCTTCTAGACAGTATTCAAACTCAAATGGAGTCCTCAATACATTTATTATCACACTATTTCATAGAATAGTGAGGAATACTAATGCTATCATCTGGACCGTCACTCCGTTCCCCGACTAGTCCGGGCTACGTTCTCATTTCCTGAAGAAAATAATAAAAGCAAAAGGGTGAGGTCAACTAGCCCAGTAAGAAATATTATGACTAAGATAATGCAGAATAATTTATCGTTTGCCTTCAACAGTGTTAAACTGATAAAATATAACAAACATCAAGTTTAACTGCAGCGCAATAATCAATCCATTAGAAGAGTCAAGTAGAGTACAAAATCTACTGTCTTCTATGATTTAAAAGGTTTTTCATCACTTTTATCGTTGAGACTCAGCTTAATAAATAATCCACATCATTGAATCACCCTTGCACTATGACCAATGATATTCTTAAGTATCATGACCACAAATTATCCATGCACTATGGGCCAATGATATTCGTGTATTCACCAATGGTCATGATCATGCCAACAACTGTCCATCAATGCACTACGGGCCAATGAGGACTTTTATCACATTATTTGTAACATTACGGTCATAATTATACCGAATAATCCCTGGTCATAATCATACCAAGTCCATCTATGCACTACGGCCAAAGAAGACTTTCATAACAATATAAGCATGAGGATGATGACAATGATATAAGAATTCAATTAAATGAAAGTAAAGGATAAATTTTAAAGATTTATAATTTAATTTATCCAGAATTCAATAATGTCCAAATTGTCAACATGATACTGCTTTGTGGAGTAAAATTCAAGAATAATATTATATCAAAAAATGATTTGGACCGAAAAAAAATCATTTTTTGTCATGAATAGTACCCCGGGTTAATAGTAACTGAGTGAATAGTACCCGTGAATAGTAACTTCGGGAATAGTAACCCCGTGAATAATACCCCGACATGAAAAAGTAAAAACTTATCAAGAATGCTCAGAATAATATTTCCATGAAAAGATACTAGATGAAGTGCAAATATCAAGGATATTCTATTAATTTCATGGAGTATAGATGCCAAAACTTCAACAAAATGAGTATAGAATTCAAAATCTGAAACGAAATAATATTACTTACATACTACAGAGTATGGAAGAAAAGATTATTTTAAGTGAATATTGAACAAAAATAACATCCCTTACCTTGAAAAGAAGAGTATTCTAACTGGTATAGCGGGGATATTCTTGAAGAAAACTTTCACTATTTTCTACACTCAAAGCTTTCAAACTCGAAAGAAATATGCTCAATATTATAGAAGAAGAATTCTCTGATTCAGGTGTGATTTTCAATTCTAACTAATCATCCTATTTATAGGAGAAGGGAAAGGATACTATTTGATTTTTAGAAAATCACGGACCAACAGTAACTTTCACTTAAGTAAATTCAAATGAGAAATCTGATTTTCTTGCTCTTTCTTTATGCAATAAAATATTCTAATAAAATAAAAACTTTAAATATAATATAATATATTCTATTTATAATCTAATAAAACAAAATTTATTATAATATATTTAATATATAATAATCATTTCGTACTCCCACGTGAATTCTCCCCCTTGACTTTTCAAACCATTACATATATATATATATATATATATATATATATATATATATATATATATATAAGTACTCTCCTTCCCACCCACACTTTGCCCCCCATTTTTCATATATATATATATATATATATATATATATATATTTGATCGGGATCAGTATACCCTTTTTCTTACTCTCACTATTACTCACCCTTTAGGCGACGATTTAGGTCACACAACTGTCGCTTATAATTTTAGCTGACGATATATGTTGTCCGTCATAAAAGTATAAAGCGACAGTTGTATCAAACCGTCCGCTAAAGGGGGTGATCAATGTGAGTAAGATAAGGGTATGCACTTTATCCTTACTCTCTCTCTCTCTCTCTCTATATATATATATATATATATATAACAAAAACTGAGATAACTTTCTCCTAACTATTTTAAAAAATGAATAAGTGGGGATCCAAATAATACACAAAAATTACATCAAATACTTCATAAAAATTACCTCAATATTTTAAAAACATTTATCATCTTTATTATAATTGGCAATATTTAACAACCAGGTCGTTCCCAGGAAAGAAGGGGCTTTCCAATAAGGATTTCTCCCTATTGGAGCGCAATTAGGTGACCAAACCTCTCCTTTATAGAACTTCTAGACATCGTCAATATTGCAAATAATAATATTAATAACTTTATCGTCTCAATTATTGATTTAATCATATATAAAATATTGACAATAATTGAATCAATTAACGTGAGATACTATGCAGCAATTACTGTAGCAATAATTGAACAAAACTGTGTGACTTCTCACCTAAGCATCAATAATCAATACTGTGTGCTACTGTGCAACCACGCGTATTACTATACTTTTCATCATCGGGTAATTTAACAGTTAACGGTAAAACTACCGCCGTTACTTTTATAAAAAAGATATTTCTATCATTTTCTAACTCTGACAATAATTCCACTGTGGGGTCCACCAATGATTGTGCCGTCGTACGAATAGTCCTTGTTAAAACGAATATTTCCCGACCAATCAAATATAATATAACAACTTGCGTACTTTGCAAAATTTATAAATATTACTCACAACTATAACATTATATCACATTCACTCCTTAATATTCAAAAATGATATTTATAGAAAATTCATCTTTATTCATAAAAGTTGGGGTCTTACAACCTCCCCTTCTTATGAAATTTCGCCCTCAAAATTAGGGTACATACCTGGTATGATTAAGAGATGAGGATACCTTGATCTCATTTTAGATTCTAACTCCCAGGTCATTTCATCAACATCGTGGTTTCTCCACAAAACTTTGACTTGAGGTATAACCTTGGAGCGTAGAATATGTTCCTTCTTATCCAATATTTTAACAGGAACCTCTTCATATGTTAAATCTTCCGCTATTTCATCCGGTTCTAACTCAATAATGTGGTTCGGGTCTTCCACATATTTACGTAACATGGATATGTGAAAAACATTATGAACACGAGACATACTTGGCGGTAACGCGAGTCTACAAGCCACAGTTCTTACTCGGTCAAGTATTTCAAATGGTCCAGTAAATCGAGGATTGAGCTTTCCTCATGGTGCCACACGTAACAACACATGCTCTCCAACATTGAATTACACGTCTTTTCGATGAAGATCAGCATAACTCTTTTGTCGATCTTGTGAAGTCTTTATACGTTGCCGGAATATTTGAATCTTTTCTATAGTCATACGTACCAAATACGGTCCCAACAACGTTGCTTCACCCACCTCGTCCCATCATACTAGAGAATGACACTTGCGCCCATACAACGCCTCGAATGGAGCCATGCCAATACTTGCTTGATAACTATTGTTGTAGGAAAATTCCACCAATGGCAAGAACTTGTCCCAACTTCCTTTGAAGTCAAGGACACGAAGTCTTAATAAATCTTCAAGAGTTTGAATAGTCCTCTTCGACTGCCCGTCAGTTTGAGGATGATATGATGAACTGAATTGCAAATCCGTGCCCATAGCTTTTCATAAACTAACCCATAATCGTGAAGTGAATCTTGGGTCTCGATCAGAAAATATGGATACTGGCATACCATGCAGTCTTACAATCTCATTTATGTACATATGAGCAAGATGTTCAAGTGTATAAGTTTCTCGTATAGGTAAGAAATGAGCAGACTTGGTCAATCTATCAATAATGACCCAAATTGCATATATGCCTTGAGAAACCTTGGGAAGACCAGTAACAAAATCCATGGTAATGTGCTCCCACTTCCATTCTGGAATTTTAAGTGGTTGCAATGGACCTTTTGGCACTTGATGCTCGGCCTTGACACGTTGAGAAGTTAAACACCTTGAGATAAATTCCGCGATCTCTCTCTTCATATTGCTCCACCAAAATGTATGTCGAAGATCATGATACATTTTGGTACTCCCAAGATGGATTGCAAACGGTGTGTTGTGCGCCTCCATCATGACTTTATACTTTAAATCAGGGTCGTTAGGAACACAAAGTCTGGAGTTGACTCTATGTATTCCTTCTTCATCGATTCTTGGTTCTGGGATGGCACCTTCTTGCACTTTCTTCTTCATACGCATCAGCTCCAGGTCTGTATCTTGAGCAACGTTGACTTTATCGATTAAAGTCGGCTCAACTCGTATATTTGCCATCATCACGTTGGTCCTTGGAGTCTTTAACTCTATCTCCATCCTTTGCAAGTCATATAAAATGGGCCTTTGCGTTGACAATATCGCACTCGTACCCGCATTTGATCTTCTACTCAATGCGTCAGCTTCTACGTTCGCTTTTCTAGGATGGTATTGAATGGTATGATCATAATCTTTCAACAGTTCAAGCCAACGTCGTTGCCGCATGTTAAGTTCCTTTTGGGTGAAGAAATATTTGAGACTTTTATGATCCGTATAGATCTCCACTTTCTCCCCATATAGGTAATGCCTCGAAATTTTAAGTGCGAAGACAACAGCTGCCAACTCTAGATCATGAGTAGGATAATTCCTCTCATATTCTTTGAGTTGTCGAGAGGCATAGGCTATGAGTTTCCCATGTTGCATGAGAACACATCCTAACCCTTTGCCTAAAGCATCACTGTAGATGACAAATCCCTCCGAACTAGATGGTATTGTCAGAACAGGTGCTGAAATGAGTCTCCTTTTGAGTTCTTGAAAACTCTTCTCACATTCCTCGCTCCAACCGAATTTTATATCTTTCCGAGTCAGTTGAGTTAATGGAGTAGCGATTCAAGAAAATCCTTCAACGAATCTCCGATAATAACCAGCTAAGCCAAGAAAGCTACGTACTTCGGTCATTGACTTAGGTTGCTCCCAGCTTTGAATTACTTCAATCTTTTCCGGGTCAACAGATATTCTGTGATTTGATATCACGTGCCCAAGAAATGCAACTTCCTCAAGCCAAAACTCGCATTTCTTCAACTTGGCATAAAGCTTGTTTTCACGAAGCTTTTGGAGTATTAGCCTCAAGTGTTGCTCATGATCTTCACGACTTTTGGAGTAAATGAGGATGTCATCAATAAAGACAACCACAAAGTGATCCAAATATTCCTTGAATACTCGATTCATCATATCCATAAAGGCAGCAGGAGCATTAGTCAATCCAAAGGACATGACTAGGAATTTATAATGCCTGTACCGAGTTCTGAAAGCCGTCTTTGGAATGTCATCAGTTTTAATCTTTAACTGATGATATCCGGAACGAAGATCGATCTTTGAAAAGAATTTGGCGCCTTACAACTGGTCAACCCGGTCACTAATACATGGTAATGGGTACCTATTTTTGATGGTGACATGATTCAACTCCCGATAATCAATACAAAGTTGCATACTCCTATCTTTCTTCTTCACGAATAGAACAGGAGCACCCCACGGAGATGTACTAGGATGAATGAAATCGATGTCTAACAATTCCTGTAGTTGGGTCTTTAACTCCTGAAGTTCAATAGGAGTCATTCAATATGGGGCTTTGGAAAGGGGTTTTGGATCGGGTTCAAGGTCGATACAAAATTCAATTTCACGCTCTAGGGGTAGGCCAGTAAGTTCTTCAGGAAATACGTCAGGAAATTTATTAACAATAGAAATATCATTCAAAACTGACGTATTTTTGTTTAAATCCGTGATATGAGCTAAGAAAGCTTGACATCCGATTTTTAATAAACGAATAACTTTATGGCTTGAGATGATAGTGATTGATTTTATGGTTTGGTTGCCTGAATTCGCATAATAGGTTGGTTAGGAATATGAAAGCTAACAGCCTTACAAAAATAATCAATTTTTACATGATGAGTAGTTAACCAATCAATCCCTAGAATTACGTCAAATGCAAGTATTTTTAATGAAATAAGATCGACAGGTAATGTGAGGATACCGATTTGAACCAAACAATACTTATAAACAGTGGATGTAATGAAGGTTTCTTCCAACAGAGTTTCAACAGATAAGTCAAAGTGTAATTTCTCTGGAGTCAAATTTAAACGTTGAGCGCAAGTAGGAGAAATAAAAGAATGGGTAGAACCGGTATCAAATAAGGTATATACTTTTCTAGAGTTTATGATAAGGTTACCCGTGATTACCTCATTTGGGTTCCTTCCTTTCTGGGATGTCACAACAAATGCTCTTCCTTGAACTACTAGTTTTGACTTGTCTGGGACGACATTTGGTTTCACCGTTCCAACTGGACTTGGCTTCCCAGTACGACAAAATCTAGCTATGTGACCTTCTCTTCCATAATTGTAAAACATTTTGGACTTCTGCGCACAGTTTGGACTGATGTGTCCCTCCCCTCCTCATTTGAAGCATATTGATAGGTGGTTGTTCTCCTTCCTTAACAACGGGTGTTGGTGCTGACGTCTTTCCATCATTATTGAATATCCTCTTCTTAAAATGTCCACTTTTATTGTCTTGGCGATGATTACCAACGAAGTGGTTACCATTTTTGGCATGTTGATTCCCTCCACGATTGTTGTCACCGCTTCGATGACTGCTACCACTGGTATTATAATTTTGCCGACTGCTTTCTCTTTGTTTGGTCGACTCGTTATCGCATTCCAATAACTGAGCCCTATTTACAACATCTAAATACAAACACAGCTTATGAGAAATTAGATATTGACGTATCTCGGGTTTCAAACCTCTTAGAAACATCCACGTCATTCTCTCCTCATTATCAACCAAGTGGGAAGCAAATTGGGACAACTCGGCAAACTTAGCTTCGTAGTGCGACACGGTCATATTGTTCTACTCCAGCTTGATGAACTCTACCTCCTTCATATGACGAATACTTTCGGGAAAGTACTTGTCGTTGAATAGTTCTTGGAACTTCTCCCAAGACATTTTGAGTGCGGCAGGTTGAGTACGCTTTACCAATTCCCACCAGTAATCTACCTCTCCTCGCAACATAAAGGTGGCAAAGGGAACTTTTTGCTCCTCGGAGCATCCCAAGACATCAAATATCTTGGTGATCTATTTTATCCACGTCTTCGCCTTAAGTGGTTTTGGCTCTCTAATAAACTCCGGTGGTCCCAGCTCCTTGAACTGCTTAACGGTGACCGTCCGAGAGTTGCCAGTGTTTCCACCTGTATTTTGGACATGAGTCTCTCTCGCCTGATGTTGCATGAATTACAAAAATGCCCTAAACATTCCGTCGTTCATCATTTGGTCGGTGTTATTGTTTGCATGAGGATTATTGCCTTCCTGATGCACATTATCCTAGGTATTGATCTGTGGTGACTCAAAGGTCTCCTGTGCTCCATTGCTATTCTCAACATTCTTGGATGTCATTTTTAAATACTGCCACAAAACAAGGGTTAATTGGCATACCACATATTATCCTTATACTCTGACCGACAAATTAAATACAAATTAAACTTAGGTAGGTCATACTAGCGAAGGAATTCCCCGTCTCTCTCCTCCTAGTTCTTATCTCACATCTCAGCCAGGGATCATATCCCTAAGCTTTGATACCAACTTTGATGCCCCCAAAATAGGTATACATCTCCCATCTTGAGTCACCAAATACATTGTTCAAAATTCAAATACAACTTAATAATACAACTGTTGTGTAAAATACGACAACACATAAACTGAGAGTTTTAATATGAATATTGTCTTCTAGACAGTATTCAAACTCAAATGGAGTCCTCAATACATTTATTATCACACTATTTCATAGAATAGTGAGGACTACTAATGCTATCAGCTGGACCGTCACTCCATTCCCCGACTAGTCCCGACTACGTTCTCATTTCCTAAAGAGAACAATGAAAGTAAAAGAATGAGCTCAACTAGCCCAGTAAAAAATATTATGACTAAGATAATGCAGAATAATTTATCGTTGGCCTTCAATAGTGTTAAACTGATAAAATATAACAAACATCAAGTTTAACTGTAGCGGAACAAGCAATCCATTAGAAGAGTCAAGTAGAGCACAAAATCTACTATCTTCTATGATTCAAAAGGTTTTTCATCACTTTTATCGCTGAGACTCGGCTTAATAAATAATCCACATCATTGAATCACCCTTGCACTACGGCCAAAGATATTCTTAAGTATCACGACCACAAATTATCCGTGCACTACGGGCCAAGGATATTCGTGTAATCACCAATGGTCATGATCATGCCTGTGACGCCCCCGAATCCGGGTCCTTTGACCCCGGTTCGGTCATCACTATAAAAACAAACATCCACCTCTAAACAACATATGATAACTAAAATGCGGAAAATAATAAACGTACGTCATTCATTCAAAAGGTATTACTAGTCCCGAGATTCGATAACCTTAATACAATCTTTCAAACATACCCTATAATATTACTTAGGGTTCATATTACATAACAGTAATTTAAATTAAGCATAAGATAAATCCTGCTCCTGGCGACTATCCTACATGATATAATTTTCCCGAGGTCTCGGGCTTAGCTACAATATAATTCATGATATAACTAGGATGGGCAACAAGTTTGCTCAACAAGTTTAAATATAACAATAAGGATATATCATGATGAAAGAAAAATGTCTGACAAAGAATTCGACAATATGAATATCTGAAGGATTCAACAATATGAATATTAGAAGCAAAGATAATGATTGCTTTTAGAATAACAGCTAGTTAAGTAGACTTTGAACTATAACACTCCAATGAAATCAATAATTAATTGACCCTTTGGTTACTGGCTACAGAATAATTACTTGAGGGGATCAGCCTCGCGTACACCATGTATATGCATAACATTTAAATTTGCTCTTTGTATCTTATATTAAATACCTGGGTTACTCCCCTATCATAAAAGGGGTGTTCTTTCAGTCTAAGAGTTCTTACCATCAATTGGTTTGGATAGCTTTTATAAAACTTCATATTCTTGTCTGACCGAACAAAGGTTCAGACTCTATCTGACATAGTTCAAGAATTATAGAACTTTAAATGAAGTACAAGTCCAAGACTGTACGAACTCAAGTGCACTAAGTGCGAATATCAATAATATCGATGTGGAATAATTGCAAGGTAATTAAACCACTTAATAACATGCTTGGTAATAGAGTTCAAGCTTAAATGAATAACTTTCAATTCAACAATAACCTGCCCAATACGATATGAGAAGGATAGGAAACTTTCAAAATCAAGAGTGAAGTTCAAGGAAACTTGTTCAATATAAATTTGAGTAAGGTTAGGGAACATGCTGAATAAAAGTAAGGTTCAAGGAACTTGCTAAATATAAATTTGATTAAGGTTAGGGAAACTTGCTCAATAAAAGTAGGGTTCAAGGAACTTGCTCAATATAAATTTTAGTAAGGTTAGGGAAATTTGCATGTTTGCTCAGCTACAATTTATTTCTAGCTTTAATTAACTTACGTTGAAACGACCTAACATTAACAAGTCGGTCTTTCCAATTAGTATGTGTAAACTAATATGAGTCCACACTTACAAGAATCAAATCATCACCTATCATGCTTCTATACACGTGTCATTAAATTACACGATTAGTATACTTACAAGTTCTCAACCTATAGTTTATCAAGTTCATTTTCAAAACTTTAAGTCTCCATTAGAAAAATTCATTCAAGCATTCAAGATACATCTGTATTGTCTAATTCATGCATTCATATGCATTTGTGCACACATTCAAGTTATTTACATATGTTCACAAGGTTAGAATGTATATTACTTCATGTATACAATTTCTAGTTTTCAAATCTTTAAGCCTTCTTTGAATAACTAAGTCAAAACAAACCTATTATGGCTTACTATATACATAATTACCTTAGTCCACAAGTTCAGGTAATTTATATGCATATTCATTCTAAAGTAACATGCTTAGAATATCTTAAGGAGCTAACATGAGCAACTGTGATCTGCTACCCGAGCGACTGCCACATGATGAAGACTAGGGAAGTGGCGGCAGCGCATGCCCTCGCCAGAAAAAAAATATGGCCTCTGCTTCACAGAGGGCTCAACTCCAACATTGCCAAACATCTATTTGTTTGTAACTCCACTACTTTTAATACTTCTAAACATGCATACTAACTAAAGCAACACAACCTTAAGCTAATTCGTACTACATTATCAAGAATTCATGAGAATTACAAGAATTTGCCAAAAAAAAACCCAACTCAAGAACATAATTAGGATTTTCATACCTCTTGAAGCTTAATAGACTTCCTACACTTTGAATATGCTTCTATGATATGCTTAGCAACTTAAGACTCTCAAACTAAGACTTAACAAACAACAAAAACTGAATTTGAAGCTTGTATATATAGAAGAAGATTGGACTAGATAATCACATTGCACCAAGGTTGGATTCATGGTGCAAAGAAACAATACATTTGTTAATCAAGAGTTGATCAACCACCCTTACCAACCATTCACTTAGCAAATGATCACCTATTCAATAGCCTTTTTGGAAAATATGTGATTTAGCTTCAAGTCACTATTCATGTACTTGGTGACACTCATTTTGGGACAAGAAAATAATTCTCAGCATTTGCACAATGAAATGCAATAATGTAATGCAACACTTGGTTAAAACCATATATACACATAATATAAACTTTGGTTATATAATATGTATACACAATTCATTTCATAAAACATAGGTTATAATGATTTAAAGAACATACAATGTATTTCCCAATTACAAGATATCAAGTAGTGTACATACATATAATTCATGTACATTTTCAATTACCATGACATTTATTATTATAATAACTAATGAAATCATTATTAATTTAACAATTGATATTATTATATGTCAATAGGGTATACATGAATGTTTACCCACACACTTCATATCATATAACAATATTATTATGCAACTCATATGAATGCAAATAACTCTTACTATATAGTCTATATATATAATATATAGATATATTAATGTGCCACCTCGTACTATATAAAATACATAGTTAACTACCATATAATAAAGGTTTACTATATTGCACAAATTAATCAAGTAAACATATAATCATTTATTATTAATCTTTTACACATTAAATATAATTTATTCATAATAATTATTAATTAACACATTATCAATTAATTACTCATAATTGCAATTAATCAATATGTTCAACTCTTGCTACTATATTCAAATAAATTGAATACTTAATTAATACTCTTATCAAGTCTTTGATATTAGAATATTAGGGTTAGTCCACTAATTTAAATCAACTATTAGTGACTCCCTTTAATCATTTCGTAAATTCACATAACCACTTAAGGTTTAAATAGGCTCACAAAACTAACTCATTAAATCACATATTTAATTAATAAGAAGTTTAAAAATTTGTGGACGTTACATCCCTCCCCCCTTATAAAAATTATGTCCTCGGAATTGCAAAAATAAGGTTACTCAAATAAAAATGGATAATTAACTCTCATCTTCTCTTCTAGCTCCCACGTAGCTTCTTCTACTACGTGATTCCTCCAGAGAATCTTAACGGAATGGATAATCTTATTCATCAGCTTCTGTTCCTTCTTATCTAGTATCTGGATAAGAACTTCCTCGTATGATAAGTCTTTCTTGACTTGGATTGGTTCATAGGAGATAACGTGCTTGTAGTCCGGTTTATACGGCCGCAATACTGACACATGAAACACGTTGTGAAGGTGCTCAAGTTCAGGAGGTAACACTACCTCGTACGCCATTTCACCGACTCGCCTTAGAATCTCGAATGGTCCTATGAACCTAGGGCTCAACTTTCCCTTCTTCCCAAAACGAATCTTCCCTTTCCAGGGAGATACTTTCAGAAATGCAAAGCTTTCTAATTCAAAATCTCTCTTCTTGCGATGTAGGTCCGCATACTTCTTCTGGCGATCTTAAGCTGCTACTAGCCGGGTTCTTATCATTATGATGATTTCTACCATCTGTTGTACCAATTCTGGTCCTAACAGTCGACGTTCTCCAACTTTGTCCTAGCATAAGGGCGTTCTACAATTCCTCCCATACAGTGCTTCGTACGGTGGCATTCCAATACTGGCGTGATAACTATTGTTATACGCAAACTCTACTAATGGAAGGTGATCCTCCCAACTACCCTTAAAGTCCATCACACAAGCTCGAAGCGTGTCTTCAAGTGTTTGAATAGTCCTCTTGCTTTGCCCATCGGTCTGCGGATGATACGCGGTACTCATTCATAGTTGTGTCCCCATTCTTTCTTGAAGACTCTTCCAGAAGTTTGACGTGAATCATGGATCTCTATCTGATACAATAGATACCGGCACCCCATGCCTCGAGGTAATTTCTTTGACATACAATTTGGCTAACTGGTCTAAACTATACTTAATCTTAATCGGCAAAAAGTGAGCTGACTTAGTAAGACGATCTACAATCACCCATATGGCGTCGTGCCCTTTCTGCGTTGTCGGAAGCCCCACCACGAAGTCCATTGTGATGTGCTCCTATTTCCATTCTGGAATCTCTAATGGTTGTAATAACCCGCTTGTTCGTTGGTGTTCTGCCTTAACTTTCTGACAAGTTAGACATCTACTTACGCATTCCGCAACCGTTCTCTTCATGTTTGGCCACCAGAAGTGGTGACGCAAATCTTGGTACATCTTCGTGCTTCCTGGGTGTATCGAATATCTCATGATGTGCGCTTCTTGCAAAATCTCTTCTCTCAGTTCTGGTACTAACGGTACCCAAATTCTTCTTTCAAATCGTAGCAATTCAGTGCTATCAACCTTAAATTTCAATTCATCACCTTCAGTTAATCACTTCTTGATGTTATTGTAATCTTCGTCCTTTTCTTGTGCCTCCTTAACCTTATCCAATAAAGTTGGGCTCGCTGTCACTATAAATAATTGCTCGTCGGTCTCCACCGGATACCTAATTTCCAAGTCTAGTCGTTCGAAATCCTTCACCAATTCTTCTTGAATGGTCAACTTCAATAACTTCTCTCTGCCTTTTCTACTCAAGGCATCTGCCACTACATTTGCTTTGCCTGGATGGAACAGAATTTCACAATCATAATCTTTGATCAATTCTAACCATCGGCGTTGCCTCATGTTTAACTTTATCTGCGTGAAGATATACTTCAGACTCTTGTGATCCATATATATCTCACACTTCTCGTCATACAAATAATGCCTCCAGATCTTCAAGGTGAAAACTACTGCTACTAACTCCAAGTCATGAGTCGGATATCCCTTCTTATAATCTTTCAGCTGACGTGATGCGTATGCAATGACCCTGCTGTGTTGCATCAGTATACAACCAAGACCCATGTGTGAATCATCACTATACACTATAAACCCTCCCGTGTTGCCTGGTAAAGCCAACATAGGTGCTTGACTAAGCCTCTTCTTCAATTCTAGGAAACTTTCTTTACACTTTTTCGTCCAAACGAACTTAACTATTTTTCTGGTAAGATTGGTCAACGGTGATGCTAATTTTGAAAAATCCTGAATGAACCTTCGATAGTATCCCGCCAATCCTAAGAAACTCTGGATTTCGATCGACGTCTTCAGTTGCTCCCAATTGATAACCGCTTCTACCTTCGTTGGATCCACCAAAACACCATTTTTATCAATAACGTGCCCTAAAAATTACACTCTCTGCAACCAAAACTCACACTTGGAGAATTGTGCGTGCAACTTCTCCCTCCTTAATGTCTTCAACACTATCCGAAGATGCTCGGCGTGTTCTTCCTCTGTCTCTGAATACACTAGGATGTCATCAATGAATACGATAACAAACTTATCCAAATACTGTTTCAACACTCTGTTCATCAAATCCATAAATACTGTTGGCGCATTCGTCAATCCAAATGACATTACCAGAAACTCAACGTGTCCATACCGAGTTCTGAATGCCGTCTTTGGAATGTCTTCTGGCCTTACTTTTAGTTGGTGATAACCGGTTCTCAAGTCAATCTTTGAAAAGTATTTTGCCCCCTTCAACTGATCAAACAAATCGGCTATCGTGGGCAACGTGTACTTATTCTTAATGGTGACCTTGTTTAACTCTTGGTAGTCGATACAAAGTCTTAGCGACCCATCTTTCTTCTTTATGAATACGACTGGTGCTCCCCACGGTGATACGCTCGATCGAATGTATCCCTTATCTAACAACTCTTGTAATTGAGCCATCAGTTCATTCATCTCTATCGGTGTCATACGATACGGTGCTTTGTATACCGGTGCTGTCCCTGATGCCAAATCATTGACAAACTCAATCTCTTTATCTGGTGGCAATCCCGAAATCTCGTCTGGGAAGACATCAACGAAATCCCTTACAATAGGTATCTGACTCAGTTCACCCTCGACTCAACGAGTATCAATTATGTGAGCCAAATAACCTATACAACCCTTCCTAAGCAATTTCTGAGCTTGTACCATCGTCAGACAATGAGATTTTCTCAGCGATTTACTATCATAAAATACCACCTTCGACTTATTCGGAGTCTTAAGGTGTACACACTTCTTCTTACAGTCTATAACTGCTCCATGAATCGATAACCAATCTATTCCAAGGATTACATCGAAATCCCCCAAATGAATTGGTATTAAATCCACTTTGAGCTTAAATCCTTGTAATTCGGCATAACAATTCTTATGAATGTATTCTAAGGGAATAATTTCCTTGTTCGCGACTTCTACGTTCATAGGGTGTTCTAATCTTTCACGAGGTAAGTCAAACTATTTAGAAAATTCTTCAGAAATAAAAGAGCAGGTAGCACCCGAATCAAATAACACGTATGCATCTATATCATTGATCGGAATGATACCTGACACCACGTCCTTAGATTCCACCGCATCCTGTACGGTCATGTTGAACGTTCATGATGTTGGTCTGTTGGCTTGACTGGCTGGCCCTCCAATGTTTAGCCCATTGTTGTTGTGGTTATTACTTGCCATCTGCTTAGTGCATCGCCTTTTTTCTTGAGGCGATCCTTGATTTGATGGTGTGTGGCTCCACACGAGAAACATCCTCCCTTCTACTTATTTGGACACTGAGGAGCCATGTGCTTCGGTTGTCCACAACGATAACAAACACTCTTTCCCTTCATACACTCCCCCGAGTGACTCCTCCCACAGTTGTTGCACTTCATACTTTTCTTAGCCTCCCCTCTGGACTTATGGCCTCCAGAGGATTGGCTCTCCGTCCATTTATGCTTGTTAGGGTTGCTGCCTCCGTTGCTTCCCCCTTTTTGTCCATCCTGACCGGTCTTCTTTTCTTGTTTGAATCGAGCAACGGCTTCATTGCCTCCTTCGGTAATGATAGCCCTTTCCAAAAGATCAGACTAAGTCTTAATCTTTAATACAGCCACTGCTTTCTGCACCCATGGTTTCAGTCCTAATTTGAACCTCCTTGCCTTTCTGGCCTCCATGTCAACTTGATGTGACGCAAATTGGGCCAACTCGTTAAATCTTATCGCGTACTCTGTGACAGACATATTACCTTGCTTCAATTCCAGAAACTTAACCTCCATATCCTGTTGCGTATTCTCCGAGAAGTAATTCCCGAGGAATATCTCCTTAAATTTGTCCCAAGGAATAATTCCCTCGTCTGCTCGTCCCCTATTGGCTTTCCACCAATAATTATCTTTGCCCTTCATCATGAAAGTGCCAAAACTATTCTTTTGTGCTTCGCCCACTCGTGCGACCTCAAACACTTTCTCCATTTCTTCTATCCATGTCTGGGCTTCAATTGGGTCCAAGGTGTTAGGTTTGTAATATTCATGAACACAATTAAATTGCATAAATAAGCGAAAACGAGTAAAAATCAGAGTTTAAAATTTTACAAACCATATACCCGGATCATCCTTTATGCACAATTATTAATTAAACAAAAAGATATGAAGAACAAGAATCATACACTTGAAGATTCGAGCTTCCTCAGGTACAATTTCACCTCCAATCCTTTTCACGTTCAACTTGAATCCACCGGGTTTGGTTCCTTTCTTTGATCAACGTTAGCCACCCAAGTGTTTGGCCTCTAGAGGTGATCCACTAAGAAAGAATAAAGATTCAAGAAGATGGGTGTTTTGCAAAACCCTAGTTTTTCTATCTCTCATAGAATAGGAGCGTACTCTCCTCTTATTAATTTATATTTAATATTTCTAAAATATTAAATAATAAATATTAAGCTATTTAATTTATTTATCACCATAGATTAAATTAAATATACTTAACTTATTATTACGATTATGCCATTAACTTCTTAAATAATTATTCTTCCTTTTATGGTGTGACCCTTTAGGTTCTCCATATTAAACCGGTTGTGAATAAATCAATTAGAACAATTCTAATCTTATTTAAATAAATAAATTAAACTATTAATTTATTTAAATAAATAATATTTATTCTACAATAGGGATAAGCCTCCCTAATGATCAAATTAACTTTCCGGATAATATAGATTTCAACATTAATCATAAAAGAACCCTTGAGTAAATAGTTACCGCATAATTCAATCCTTCCACCATACAATGTCCCAATTAAATATAAGACATGGAATTATTGTCAAGTCTTATTTTATTTAATTATATGTATTTCGACTCTTAAATGCACAACACCAAATAATGCAAATTAAAACTCCTTTCTAATTTCATTCTGCTCTTGCCAAGGACTACTTGGGTTGTCATTTATCGAATCACATAGGACATTTCTCTTCTTTTTACTAGAAGTGGTAGATTCTTTATTGATCATACATTATCTCCATGTACAACTTATTATACCCAAGCATACCCTTTGATATACCCTAAGGGTCTTAAGGAATAAGTCAAAGTATAATTCATCATACACAAAATACTATGATGATCTCAAGTCCAAGGATCACTTGTACTACTATCACTACAGGAATTTCTACTGACAAGCAAGTAAAACTCCATTAGGTATTCCTTAGCGAGCCACGTTCAATGAACTTATTCTCTAATAAGCACTTACATACTTGATTTATTGTCTCCACACAAATGATCATGAGATCATTCATCCTCATCTAATGAGCAAGCAACGTATGTACCAATCTATCTGAATTCACTAATCCCCAATTTAGTAATCCAACGATTGGGAACTATTTTAGTTTTAAGCTTTCTAAGAATTTAGATCTCATTAGAATGATCGTCATCATTATTCTAAAAGCATTGCTTAAAACTATGGGGTTATCACATATTATAAAACAACATCATGTTGATAATTAAAAGCCTTTAATAAATTAATACGTTTTATTAATAAATTAATAAGACTGTTATAAAGTATATGCTTTATCATCAAACATGATTGGCTTGTGTGCATACTACTTTCAATCTCCCACTTGAACTAAAGCCAATCGCCATGGTATCTCATACACTTCTTCTCTAAGTGACGATTATCCTACTGTTGGATAAGCTTTAGTTAATGGATATGTAATGTTGTTCTTGAGAGTTCACTATCTCTATAGTGATTTCCCATCTTTCAATGATTCTTATAATCAAATGAAAGTGCCACAACACATGTTTAGATCCAAGATGAGATGTAGGAACTATTCCTAGTTCTGTAATGAACTTTTATCCAAACAATCAACTTGCAGCTTCATTTATAGCTATATACTTTGTCTTTATCACTAAACCAGTAACTCCTTGCTGTTTGAAACCTTTCCAATTTTACTGCACCACCGTTCAAGGTAACGCTTTACCTTAAAGTAGATTTTCTGTCGTCTTTGTCTATCTGAAAAAAAACTTGAGTCTGTTAAGCCGTCTAGTTTTAATTCAGACCCACCATAAATATGATCACATCCTTAGTGCCGGTAAAGTACTTTAAGATGTTTTTCACTATCTTACATTGAACTTCTCCAGAATATGACTGATCAACATCAGGTCTCGTATATTTCATTGCATACATGATTGTCACTCATGTGATCTCTCTTTTCAGGAGTCTATGAGAACTATTAAGAGAGATACACTCCAGGGCTCATCAACATGAGACATCCCTTGGAGTTTTCCATGCTAAACGACTTTAGCATCAAATGAATATACGTTCCTTGGGTTAAGTCGAGCATCCTCTTAAATCCATCTATATAGATTTGTATCCCCAATTTAGACACTCTTCCCAAATCATTCATGGAGGAATGTTTAGACAACTTTATCTTTACTGATTGTAGCATTGGTATGTTATTCCTTATTCATAGTATATCAATATATAATACTAGGAATGTCACGACGCTCCCACTGACCCTTTTGTACACACTAGGTTCATTCTTGTTTTTGATAAAATCAAACTCTTTTGATTGTCTCATCAAAACGAATGTTCCATATTTGAGAAGCTTACTTCAATCCATTTCTCTAAGTGTCTACAACTCTTACCTCATCGAGTGTAATTGGATCATCATCTTCTATGATGCGTACCTCATCATCATCATCTATGATGAATCTATACCTCCCAGGTATCTTCGGTACTATTCCAGATTTATGATTCGGTTGTGGTACAATAGGTCTATCTATAGGTTCCTCTTATTTGACTTATAGTGTTTTTGTGGTTCTTGAACTCTTCAAAATCTATTATCCTACCACTAGCCCCTTCAATGATAAACATCTTTATCTTAGAAGGCATCGTGTTTTTCGCAAAAAACACCTTTTGCTAAGTAGGATTATAGAACATATACCCTAAACTTACTTTAGGATGTCCCACAAATCTGTACTTGTCAAATCTTGTCCAAAGCTTATCCTTTGAAACCTTTTCACATAAGTTGGACAACCCTTTATCTTAACATACTTAAGATTAGGAATCCTCCCTGTCCATAACTTTTATGGAGTCTTGGGGCCGAATTTTGAGGTTACCTTTTCGTAGATATGCAACCATTTCTAGAGCATGACCTCAGAAAGATACTGGAATGACGGTAAAATCATTATGGACCGTACCATGTCCAACAAGGTACGATTTTTCCTTTCAGATACATCAATCAATTATTGTGCATTAGGAGGCGTCCATTATGAGAAAACCATTTGAGATGATTTAGAAACTTATTGCACAAGTTTTTATTCCTTGATCCGATCAAAGAATCCTAATACTTTGCCAATTTGTTTCACTTCTGAATTCTTTGAACCTTTCAAATAATTCACACTTGTATTTCAGCAAATACACACATTCAACTCTTTGAATGATCATCTCCTTTTCTTATACTAATTTGTTCAATATGCAAAATTATTTTCACGTCAGTCAAGTATACAAAATCCATTAAGTAATATTTCAGTTCTATACAAAATATTATTATTATAAATAGAACAACAATTGTTCTTAAAAATAATACCAAAGATTTCATTGTCCAACAACAAAATAGAAATAATATTTCTAACGAGAACTGGAATATAATAACAACTTATTGACTTAATAGATTTGCCCGTAGGCAATGCTAAACTATAAGTTTCTATGGCTAATGCAGCAACCTTTGCTTTATTTCCCACACATAGGATTACTTATCTTTGTGTAGCTTTCTACTTCTGCTTGGTCCCTTCATAAATCAGTATTTATGATAACCAAAGTCGGTATCCAATACCCAAGTAGAACCTTGACTTAAAGAAAAAATTTATTTTAAATCATGAACAAAATTTTATTTGTAACCGAAACTTCACTAAGCTTTTTTGGTTAGCCTTTGCAAGATGCCTCTCGCGGTTTCTTTCCAGTGTCCAGGCTTATTACAGTGGAAGCAAACTCCTTTGCTATCCGTATCAGTTTTGTTCTTATTATCCTGTGTTTTTGCCTTTCTATTTACCTTCTTAGAATCGTTCTTCTTTTCAGAAGATCCTTTGGCCCCTACCAGTAAGACATGGTCTTTCTTGGTTGGAAAGTGACTCTCAACGTTTTCAACATGTTAAGCAAATCAGCGAGGCTGATATCTTGCTTGTTCATATGAAAAATTCGCAACAATTGTGAGAAGGAGTCCGGGAGTGAGTGCAAGATCAAATCTTGGCTCAACTCTCCATCCATGACAAAATCTGTTATCCTAATTAATCAATCAAATTGATAATGTTAAGGACTTTTATCTGTACTGTAGTGTCATCGGTCATTCTAGATCAGAAGAGCTCTTTAGATATCTGATATCTATCAGTCCTACTTTCCTCACCATCAACTACTTGATGTGCAGGAATATAGTAAGAGCATCCATAGTTTCATTTTTGTCAAGCTCAAGCTATTACTCATGGATGCGAGCATGATGCATTGAGTAAACTGTGCATCATCTTGCCACTTTCTAAAAGTTGCAATCTCTTCCTCAGAGGCATTGTCTGCAACCATTGCAGGGATAGACGTATTAAGGACATAAGATAGCTTTTCAGCCGTGAGAACTATTCTCAAATTCCTTAACCAATTCGAGTAACTCGGTTCGATTAATTTATCATCTAAAATGCTACGCAGTGGTAGTAATTTAGACATTGTAAAATTCTGTAAATGAATTTGTAATTAACAACATTTTAGCATACATTCTTTTATTAATTACCAAAATAAATTACGTCTTGTTTTAAATTGGTATCTCCCACTATTTTTTTCAAACTATATTGCCCTAAATATATATAGTTCGGCAATATCTAATTAAAGATATGCTAGTGAGAATAAGGATCCCATTTCAAATTTATATAGCCTTGTGTGTGCATAACAAACTATATATAAATAAATAGGTAGACAACTCTTGTCAATTACATCAACTATGTAACTCCTTGTATTTTACCTCTTAAATCATAATGGTCAAGTGTGTGCACATCCGAACTAAAATGATTTAAGTTAAGTCAGACCCAGCATTTCCATATAAGTGAAGAGAAAACTACAGCCCTTGTGTGTGCACAACAAAGTAGTAATGTTCAATTCCTTATAAACATCATATATAATAAAAACAACATTTTAAATATTTAATACTTTCCTTGAGTGTACACAACAAACTCATATTAAATATTCAATACTCTATTGTTTTTATCATGCTAGAAGGCGACGTTCGATATTCAAAATATCTTTGAACGTTACAACTTAATATAAAATATTTGAGGAGTTTGTTATTAATTTGTCTCATCTTATTTAACGCGCATGCACATATATATATATAAAATACGCGTCATATTAATTAACAAGCGAAGCATGTTTGCATAATATATAATATATATAGTATAAGCATGCACATATAGAATACTATATTCTACTTGGATTGATTATGGACTTTTATTCTAGTTTGGTTCACTAAACCCACCAAGTGAACCAAAAGGTCAAACCCTAGGGGTGCAAGAATTAATATTTAAATATAACTATTACATTTAAACCCGGGCTCCATTACAAACGGGTCTTCAAGCGCTCCTTACTCCTTGATCTCTAATTTTTTTAAATTAATTCTAACTATTCATATTACAAAACTATTTAATATAAATAGAAACCTTGATCAACAGTCAAGGGAAAATACATAGGAGGGAGATAGAATTTACATTTAGAAAAATTAGAGAAGACAAGGTATGCAGACCCCATTTAATAAAACTCATACATTCCTGCATCCAATTAAAATAAAATCCAATCACATTGGTCAATAGTCCATAATCAATCTCATTTATTATCATACACATCACTATATGCATCAATAAATAACATTCATCTCATTAATAATAAACATTCAATATATATATATATATTGATATCATTTAATGGGCAAATTTAGTTAGTATAAAATCTAATTTTGAATTAAAATAAACTCCTTTATTTTAATCCAAATTTAAATCAAAATAAACCCTTTTATTTTAATTTATCCAATTTTGAATAAAATAAACTATTTTATTTTAATCAAAATCTTTAATCAAAATAAACTCATTTATTTTAATTAATTATGGAATCCAATTTCAAGTAAAAACAACTCCTTTATTAAAGGAAATACAGATTCTCTTTCATATTCATAAATAAACTCCTTTATTTTGAATAATATGAAATCTTATTTCATATCTAAATAAACTCCTTTATTTAATGAAATTAGAATTTTCTTTCCTATTCACAAATAAACTCTTTTATTTTGAATAATATGAAATTTTATTTCATATCTAAATAAACTCCTTTATTTAAGGAAACATGGAATCCAATTTCAACTCCAATTAGTTATAATGAAATCCAATTCCAACTCTAATTAGTTAGCATGAAATCCAATTTTAAAATTAAAATAAAATTTTATTTTAAGATTAAAATAAACCTTTTATTTTAAAGATTAAAATAAACTTTTTATTTTAATTATAAAATAATTAAGGGGAATATATATATTATATATATGATATCACACGTGGCCCACTAGTATATATTATATATATTACGGAAATTATATATATAATAACCGTAAAAAGCTATAGGAATTCTCTTGTTAACTAACAACTATTAACCAGCTTCACACGTTATATATGATATATAGGGTAAAGGGCCAAAAAAGTCCCTGATATTTATTCCAATGTTCCACTTGCATCTTAAACTAATTTTTTTTTTAAAAGTACCCTTAACGTTACATTTTTGGGTCGCACGTGCCCCTGCCGTTAACATAAGACAAACGGGGTCAAAATGTGATGACGTGGCAGGTTTAAATATAAAATATATTCTAAATAAAATAATATATATCATTTAATCAAAACAAAAAATACTAAAATTCAAAATAAAAAAAACATAACATATTTACATCATTTAATCAAAATAATAAAATTTAAATTACTTTGTTAACTAATCAAAACAACTAATTAATCCTATATAATCCCTTTTAAGTCACGAAATCAAATATTGGTTAACCAAGTTGTGAATCACATATTCATATATATATATATATATATATATATATATATATATATATATATATATATATATATTATGATCCTGTTAAAACACGTGAATCTCTATTGCAGTCATTAACCAAGCTCTTGGATATTCTTGTTAATTAACAGGATTCGCGAATAACATAATAACATGCTTACGTTTTTTATTTATTTATTTATACAACAAAATTATGCCCAATTAAATTGTTCTAAACACATATCAATATACATATCAAATTAAAATAATTAATAATTTGCATAAAGGTTTGGCTCTGATACCACTGTTAGATTTGTAATATTCATGAACGCAATCAAATTATACAAATAAGCGGAAACGTATAAAAATCAGAGTTTAAAATTTTACAAACCATATACCCGGATCATCATTTATGCACAATTATTAATTAAACGAAAATATATGAAGAACAAGAATCATTCCCTTGAAGATTCGAGCTTCCTCAGGTATAAGTTCACCTTCAATCCTTTTCGCGTTCAACTTGAATCCACCGGGTTTGGTTCCTTTCTTTGATCAGCGTTAGCCACCCAAGTGTTTTGCCTCTAGAGGTGATCCACCAAGAAAGAATAAAGATTCAAGAAGATGGGTGTTTGGCAAAATCCTAGTTTTTCTATCTCTCATAGAAAAGGAGCGTACTCTCCAACAATTGGAATCACGTCTGTTGTGAAAAAGTCAACAACAACTCTACACCCATAATAAGACTACTCTTATTTATAGATGTAGGCAACCCTCCTTAACAAATAAGCAATTGAGTTTTTTTTAATTGATTAAACTGCTTTAATTAATTAGGCTACTAATCTTATTAGGATTAATTAATTAAACTTTTAATTAATTAGCCTCCTAATCTTATTAGGAATAAATGAGAGTACTTTTATTAATTAATTTCCAAACTCCTTTAGGAATTAAATAATAATAATAGTAATAATAATAATAACTCCTCTTATTAATTTTTATTTAATATTTCTAAAATATTAAATAATAAATATTAAGCAATTTAATTTATTCTATCACCATGTATTAAATTAAATATACTTAACTTATTATTACGATTATGCCATTAACTTCTTAAATATTTATTCTTCATTTTTAGTGTGACTCTTTAGGTTCTCCATATTAAACCTATTTATGAATAAATCAATTAGAACAATTCTAATCTTATTTAAATAAATAAATTAAACTATTAATTTATTTAAATAAATAATATTTATTCTACAATAGGGATAAGCCTCCCTAGCGATCAACGACTTTCCAGATAATATAGATTTCAACATTAATCATAAAAGAACCCTTGAGTAAATAGTTACCGTACAATTCAATCCTTCCACCATACAATGTCCCAATTAAATATAAGACATGGAATTACTGTCAAGTCTTATTTTATTTAATTATATGTATTTTGACTCTTAAATGCACAACACCAAATAATGCAAATCAGAAACTCCTTTTTAATTTCATTCTGCCTTGGCCAAGGACTACTGAGTTGTCATTTATCGAATCACATATGTAAGACCCCAACTTTTATAAATAAAGATGAATTTTCTATAAATATTATTTTTGAATATTATGGAGTAAATTTGATATAATGTTATAGTTGTGGGTAATATTTATAAATTTTGCAAAGTAAGCAAGTTGTTATAAAATATTCGTTTGGTCGGGGAATATTCTTTTTGTCGGGGAATATTCGTACGACGACACAATCATTAGTGGATCCCACAACGGAATTATTGTCGGATTGAGAAAACGACAAAAATACTTTATGAAAATAACGGTGGAGGTGTTACCGTTAAAACTGTTGAACTACCCGGTAGTAAAAGTACAGTAATACGCGTGGTTGCATAGTAGCACACGGTATTGATTATTGATGCTTACGTGAGAAGTCACTCAGCTATACTCAATTATTATTACAGTAATTGCTTCATCATATCTCTTATATTATTGATTCAATTATTATCACAGTATAATCTGTATAATATGTTATATTATGAAATCAATAATTGAGACAACAAGTTATAAATGATTAATAATTGTTGAAAGATTAAATATGTGTTGATTAAAAATAAAATGATATGTGGTAATATTTATTCAATTCTTGATGTATATAAAGAGTCTATTATGAGACGTTTGTGCTAAGTTTGGTTATTTTATGGGGGGGCCATATGTCATCATCTAAGAGTCTCTTCGTCAATAGTAATTATCTTCGTCAACAGTAATTACCTTTGTCAATAGTAATTACCTTCATCAATAGTAATTACCTTCGTCAATAGTAACTACCTTTACCAGACGTCAAACCACATGCTGTTTCATATTACAGGCATCGAACCAATTGACGTTTCACATTACAGGCGTCAAACCACTTTTCTTTTCACATCACCAGTCGTCAAGCCACTTGCCTTTTCAGATTTCAAGTGCTAAGCTAGAAATCTTCTATAAATAGAGGCCTAGTGCTTCATTATTTTTCACGAATTCATTCAAGCTATAGAGAGAGAAAGTATAAAGAGAATAAGAGAGAAAGAAGAATAGTATTCTGTTACTACACTACTACAGTATTTAATCTACTACTACTGTAAGGGGTGTTATTCTTTCTTATTCGTGAAGAGAACTGTTGTTATTCCATTGCTTATTATTACATTGGAATAACTTTTGTATCTGCGGTTTACCTATACTTGGTGACATTCTTCTATTATTCTGTTGGAACATCCTGTGCATGTGTTTTTACACCCACACGTTCCGTCTTTATTATTATTCTATTGGAACATCCTGTCTATGTGTTTAACACCGGACCTGGTTCCGTCTTTATTATTCTGTTGGAACATCCTATCGGTGCAAATTTTGCCTGACCTGGTTCCGTTATTATTATTCTGTTGGAATAACCTGTCTATGCTAAGTACCGCATACATGGTGATTTCCTTTGTTTTTCCATTCTTTATTATACTCAGTTGGTTAAAGTTTTGACTTCTATACTCCATGAAATTAGTAGAATATCCCTGATATTTGCGCTTCATCCAGTATCGTTTCATGGAAATATTCTTCTGATAATTCTTGAATTTTACTCTACAAAGCAGTATCATGTTAACAATTTGGACATTATTAGTTCTTGGATAAATTAATTCTTGAACTTATTTTATTGAATTCTTATATCATTGTCATCATCCTCATGTTTATATATTATGTTGAAAGTCATCCGTGGTCCATGTAGTGTATAGATGGACTTGGAATGATTATGACCTGAGGATTATTCGGTGTAATCATGGCCGTAATGTTAGAAATGATGTGGTAAAAGTTATCATTGGCCCTGAAAGTGCATTGATGGAATGATTGTTGGCATGATCATGAACATTAATGAATACACGAATGTCCTTGGGTCAGTAGTGCATGGATAATTTGTGGTCGTGATACTAAAGAATATCCTTGGTAGTAGTCATGGGTGATTCGATGATGTGGATTATTTATTAAAATTTGAGTCCCAATGATAAAAGTCATGAAAAACCTTTTAAATCATAAAAGATAGTATATTTTATTCTCTACTGACTCTTTTAATGGATTACTTGTTCATTGCAGTTAAACTTGATGTTGTTATATTTTATCGGTTTAACATTTGTTGAAGGCTAACGATAATTTATTCTGCATTATCTTAGTCATAATATTTCTTCTTCGGGCTAGTTGAGCTCACCTTTCTTTCACTATTCTCTTGAGAAATGAGAACATAGCAAGGACTAGTCGGGGAACGGAGTGATGGTCCCGAGGATAGCTTTAGTAGTCCTCACTATTCTGTGAAATAGTGTGTTAATAATTATAATGAGGACTCCTTTTGAGTTTGTATAATCTCTAGTAGACAATAATTGTATTCAAACTCACAGTTATGTTTTGTCGTATTGTACACGACAGTTGTATTAGTAAGTTGTATTTGAATTTTGTACCCTGTATCTGACGACCCAAGATGGGGGATGTATACCTAATTTTGGGGGTGTCACAGTTGGTATCAAAGCTTATGGATATGATCCCTGGCTAAGATGTGAGAATAGTACTAGGAGGGGAGAGACGGGGAATTCCTTCGCTAGTATGACCGACCTAAGTTTATGTGGTATTTAATTGGTCAGTCAGAATTTAGGGATAATATGTTACATGTCAATTAACCTTTGTTTTGTGGCAGTATCTGAAAATGACATCCGAGAATGTTGAGAATAGCAATGGAGCACAGGCGACCATTGATTCACCACATATTAATAATCAGGATAATGTGCATCAGGAAGGCAACAATCCTTATGCAAACAATAACACTGACCAAATGATGAATGATCAAATGTTCAGGGGCTTTATCCAATTCATGCAATAGTAGGCGAGAGCGGCTCCTGTCCAAATTGCAGGTGGAAACACTAGAAACTCTCGGGCGGTCACCGCTAAACAGTTCAAGAAGCTGAGACCACTGGAGTTTAAGGGAGAGCCAAAACCACTTATGGCGGAAGCATGGATAAAGCAGATCACCAAAATATTTGATGTCTTAGGATGCTCCGAGGAGAAAAAGGTTTATTTTTCCGCCTTTATGTTACGCGGAGAGGTAGATTACTGGTGGGAATTAGTAAAATGTACTCAACCTGCCGTACTGAAGATGTCTTGGGAGAAGTTCCAAGAGCTGTTCAACGACAAATACTTTCCCGAAAGTATTCGTCACATGAAGGAGGTGGAGTTTATCAAGTTGGAATAAAACAATATGACCGTCATAATACTGAGGCTAAATTTGCGGAGTTATCCTTTTACGTCCCCACTCTGTGGATAATGAAGAGAGAATGACACAGATGTTTTTAAGAGGTTTGAAGCGGAGATACGTCAACATCTTATTTCTCATAAACCGTGTTTATATTCGGTTTGTAAATAGGGCTCGATTAGTGGAGCGCGATAACGAGTCAACGTAACTAAAAGAGAGCGGTACGCAAAATGATAATACCAAAGTGAGAGCGATCATCGAAGAGTTGACAACAAGCGTGGAGGGAATCAATAGGCGAAATGGTAACCACTTGGTGGTAATCGAGGCCAAAAAACAATAAGAATGGACATTTCATGAAGAGGAGATTCAACAATGATGGAAAGACGTCGACACCGGTAATTGCGTTAAGGAAGGAGAACGACCACCTATCATATGTTTTAAATGCGAGGGAGGGCACATCACCAAAATCTGCGATGATGTCGTCAAAGCATGTTATAATTGTGGAATAGAAGGTCACTTAGCTTTGATTTTGTCGTTCAAGAAAGACAAATTCACTAGGATGGAGGCACCAAAGGTCATCCCGAAAAAGTCAAACCCCGTAGTGCAAGGGAGGCGTTTGTTGTGACCTCCCGAGAAAGCAAAGAACCCGAATGAGGTCATCACGGGTAAGCTTATCATAAACTCTAACGAAATCTATACTTTATTTGATACCGGTTCTACCCATTCTTTTATTTCTCCTACTTGCGCTCATCGATTAAATTTGACTCTGGAGAAATTAGACTTTTACTTATCTGTGGAAACTCCGTTGGGAGAAACCTTCATTACATCCACATCGCTTATAAGTCTTGTTGGTTCAAATTGGTACCCTCACATTACACCATAGATCTTATTTCATTGAAAATACTTGCATTTGACGTGATTCTAGGGATTGATTGGTTAACTACTCATCATGCAAAAATTGATTGTTTCCATAAGGTTGTTAGCTTTCATATTCCTAATCAACCTATTATGCGAATTCAAGCAACCAAACCATTAAAATCAATCACGGTCATCTCAAGCCATAAAGCTATTCGTTTATTGAAAAATGGATGTCATGCTTTCTTAGCTCATGTCACAGATTTAAACAAAAATAAATGGGTTTTGAGCGATATTTCTATTGTTAATAAATTTCTGACGTATCCTCAAGAACTTCATGGCCTACCCACAGCGTGAAATTGAATTTTGTATCGACCTTGAACACGGTACAAAACCCATTTCCAAAGCCCTATATCGAATGAATGCTCTATTGAACTTCAAGAGTTAAAGACCCAATCGCGAGGAATTGTTAGACATTGGCTTTATTTGTCCTAGTACTTCTCCTTGGGTGCTCCTCTGTTCTATTCGTGAAGAAGAAATATGGGAGTATGCGACTTTGTATTGATTATCGGGAGTTGAATCATGTCACCATCAAAAATAGGTACCCATTGCCACGTATTTGATGACTGTTTGACTAGTTGCAAGGAGCCAAATTCTTTTCAAAATTGATCTTAGTTAGGATATCACCAATTGAAGATTAGAATCGATGACATTCCAAAGACGGCTTTCGAACTTCTAAGACGAGCATTATGAATTCCTAGTCATGTCCTTTGGATTGACTAATGCTCTCTTTGCCTTCATGGATATGATGGACCTAGTATTCAAGGAATATTTGGATCACTTTGTGGTCGTCTTTATTGATGACATCCTTATTTATTCCAAAAGTGTGAAGATCACGAAGCAACACTTGAGGTGACACTCCAAAAGCTTCGTGAATACAAGCTTTATGCCAAGTTGAAGAAATGCGAATTCTGGCTTGTGGAAGTAGCATTCCTTGGGCACGTAGTATCAAGTCATGGAATATCCGTTGACCAAAGAAAGATTGAAGCAATTCAAAGTGGGAGCAACCTAAATCGATGATCAAGATCGTAGCTTTCTCGGCTTAGTCATTATTATCGAAGATTCGTGGAAGGATTTTCTCGAATTGCTACTCCATTAACTCAGCTGACTCGGAAAGATACAAAGTTCGGTTGGAGCGAAGAATGTGAGAAGAGATTTCAAGAACTCAAAAAGAGACTCATTTCAGCACCTGTTCTGATAATACCATCTGGATCGGAGGGATTTGTCATCTACAGTGATGCTTCGAGCAAAGGGTTGGGATGTGTTCTCATGCAACATGGGAAAGTCACAGCCTATGCCTCAAGATAACTCAAAGAATATGAGAGGAATTATCCTACTCATGATCTAGAGTTGGCAGCTGTTGTCTTTGCACTTAAAATTTTGGAGGCATTACTTGTATGGGGAGAAGGTGGAGATCTTTACGGATCATAAAAGCCTCAAATATTTCTTTACTCAAAAGGAACTCAACATGCGACAATGACGTTAGCTTGAACTATTGAAAGATTATGATCATACCATCCAATACCATCCTGAAAAAGCGAACGTGGTAGCTGACGCATTGAGTAGAAGATCATATGCAAGTACGAGTGTGACATTGTCAATGCAAAGGCCCATTTTGTGTGACTTGCAAAGGATGGAGATAGAGTTAAAGACTCCAGGGACCCATGTGATGATGGCGAATATACGAGTAGAACCAACTTTAATCGATAAAGTTAAAATTGCTCAAATTCTGGAGACTGAGGTAGGCATGATATGAGGAAGAATGTGCAAGAAGGTGCTATCTTAGGAAGCAAGAATCGATGAAGAAGTAATACTTCGAGTCAACTCCAGACTTTGTGTTCCTAACGACCCTAATTTAAAGTATAAAATCATGATGGAGGCGCACAACACACCGTTTACAATCCATCCTGGGAGTACCAAAATGTATCATGATATTCGTCATACATTTTGGTGGAGCAATATGAAGAGAGAGATAACGTTGTTTATCTCAAGGTGTCTAACTTGTCAACGAGTTAAAGCGGAGCATCAAGTACCAAAAGGTCCATTGTAACCATTTAAAATTCCAGAATGGAAGTGGGAGCACATTACCATGGATTTCGTTACTGGTCTTCCTAAGGTTTCTCAAGGCATAGATGCGATTTGGGTCATTGTTGATAGATTGACCAAGTCTGCTCATTTCTTATCGATCTGAAAACTTATACACTTGAACGTCTTGCTCAGTATGTACATAAACGAGATTGTAAGATCGCATGGTATCTTGCAGTATCCATAGTTTACGATCGAGACCCAAGATTTACTTCACAATTTTGGGTTAGTTTGCAAAAAGCTATGGGCACAGACTTCACGATTTAGCTCGGCATATCATCCTCGAATTTAACGAATCAATCGAGAGAGGACTATTCAAACTCTTGAAGATCTATTAAGACTCCGTGTCCTTGATTTCAAGGGAAGTTGGGACAAGTTTTTACCATTGGTGGAGTTTTCCTACAACAACAGTTATCAAGCAAGTATTGGCATGGCCCCATTCGAAGCGTTGTATGGAAGAAAGTGTCGTTTTCCAGTATGCTGGGATGAGGTGGGTCAAGCAACGTTGTTGGGACCGGAGTTGGTACGTATGACTACGGAAAAGATTCAAACGATCCGACAACGTATAAAAACCTCATAAGATCGACAAAAGAGTTATGCTGATCTTCATCGAAAGGATGGAATTTGATATAGGAGATCATGTGTTGTTGCGTGTTGCTCCATGGAAAGGAGTTACGAGATTTGGAAAGAGAGGAAAACTCAATTCTCGATTCATCGGCCCATTTTTAATCCTCGATCGAGTAGGAACTGTGGCCTATAGACTCGCTTTACCGCCAAGTGAAAGACCCAAACCACATTATTGAGTTAGAACCGGACGAAATAGCGGAAGATTTGACATATGAAGAGGTTCCTGTTCAAATCTTGGATAAGAAGGAACATATTCTACGCTCCAAGGTTATACCTCAAGTCAAAGTTTTGTGGAGAAACCACGATGTTGAGGAAATGACTTGGGAGTTAGAATCGAAATGAAATCAAGGTATCCTTACCTCTTGACATACCAGTCGTCGCCCTAATTTAATTGGGCGAAATTTCATAAGAACCGGAGGTTGTAAGACCCCAACTTTTATAAATAAAGATGAATTTTCTATAAATATTATTTTTGAATATTATGGAGTAAATTTGATATAATGTTATAGTTGTGGGTAATATTTATAAATTTTGCAAAGTAAGCAAGTTGTTATAAAATATTACGTTTGGTGGGGAATATTCTTTTTGTCGAGAAAATATTAAATGCGACAAGACAATCATTAGTGGATCCCACAATGGAATTATTGTCGGATTGAGAAAACAACAAAAATACTTTATGAAAATAACGGTGGAGGTGTTACCGTTAAAACCGTTGAACTACCCGATAGTAAAAGAACAATGTCTGGCGTGGTTGCATAGTAGCACACCTGTGATTGATTATTGATGCTTACGTGAGAAGTCACTCACCTATACTCAATTATTTCTACATAATTCACCGCATCATATCTCTTATATTATTGATTCAATTATTGTCACAAGATTATCATCAGATAATATGTTATATTATTAAATCAATAATTGAGACGACAAGTTATAAATGATTAATAATTGTTGAAAGATTAAATATGTGTTGATTAAAAATAAAATGATTTGTGGTAATATTTATTCAATCCTTGATGTATATAAAGAGTCTATTATGAGACGTTTGTGCTAAGTTTGGTTATTTTATGGGGGGCCCATATGTCATAATCTAAGATTCTCTTCGTCAATATTAATTACCTTCGTCAATAGTAATTATCTTCGTCAATAGTAATTATCTTCGTTAATAGTAATTACCTTCATCAATAGGAATTACCTTCGTCAATAGTAACTACCTTTACCAGACGTCAAACCACATGCCGTTTCATATTACAGGCATCGAACCAATTGTCGTTTCACATTACAGGCGTCAAACCACTTTTTTTTTACATCACTAGTCGTCAAGCCACTTGTCTTTTCACATTTCAAGTGCTAAGCTAGAAATCTTCTATAAATAGAGGCCTAGTGCTTCATTATTTTTCACGAATTCATTCAAGCTATAGAGAGAGAAAGTATAGAGAGAATAAGAGAGAAAGAAGAAGAGTATTCTTTTACTACACTACTGCAGTATTTAATCTACTATTAATGTAAGGGGTGTTATTCTTTCTTATCCATGAAAAGAACTGTTGTTATTCCATTGCTTATTATTCTATTGGAATAACTTTGTATACGCATTTTTACCTATACTTGGTGACAATCTTCTATTATTACATTGGAACATCACATGCATGTGTTTTACAGGACACGGTTCCGTCTTTATTATTATTACATTTGAACATCACATGCATGTGTTTTACACCGGACTGGTTAAAATCTTTATTATCTGTTGGAACATCCCGTCGATTAAAATTTTGCACGACTTCGGTTCCGTTATTATTATTCTACATTGGAATAATGCATACATCTAAATCTGCGCATGCATGGTGAATTCTTTTGTTATTCCATTCTTTATTATACTCAGTTGGTTAAAGTTTTGACTTCTATACTCCATGAAATTAGTAGAATATCCCTGATATTTGCGCTTCATCCAGTATCTTTTCATGAAAATATTCTTCTGATAATTCTTGAATTTTACTTTACAAAGCAGTATCATGTTGACTATTTGGACATTATTAGTTCCTGGATAAATTAATTCTTGAACTTGTTTTATTGAATTCTTATATCATTGTCATCATCCTCATGTTTATATTATGTTGAAAGTCATCTGTGGCCTGTAGTGCATAGATGGACTTGGTATAATTATGAACAGGGATTATTCGGTGTAATCATGACCGTAATGTTACAAATGATGTGGTAAAAGTTATCATTGGCCCGTAGTGCATTGATGGACAGTTGTTGGCATGATCATGACCATTAATGAATACACGAATGTCCTTGGTTGTAGTGCATGGATAATTTGTGGTCATGATACTAAAGAATATCCTTAGCCGTAGTGCATGGGTGATTCGATGATGTGGATTATTTATTAAGTTGAGTCCCATCGATAAAAGTCATGAAAAACCTTTTAAATTATAAAAGATAGTATATTTTATTCTCTACTTGACTCTTTTAATGGATTGCTTGTTCCGCTGCAGTTAAACTTGATGTTGTTATATTTTATCAATTTAACACTGTTGAAGGCTAACGATAATTTATTCTGCATTATCTTAGTCATAATATTTCTTACTGGGCTAGTTGAGCTCACCCTTTCTTTCACTGTTCTCTTGAGAAATGAGAACATAGCGAGGACTAGTTGGGGAGCGGAGTGATGGTCCAAAGGATAACATTAGCGATCCTCACTATTACGTGAAATAGTGTGTTAATAATTGTAATGAGGACTCCTTTTGAGTTTGTATAATCTCTAGTAGACAATAATTGTATTCAAACTCACGATTATGTTTGTCGTATTGTACACGACAGTTGTATTAGTAAGTTGTATTTGAATTTTGTACCATGTATTTGACGACCCAAGATGGGTGATGTATACCTAATTTTGGGGGCGTCACAACATATGACATTTCTCTTCTTTTACTAGAAGGGGTAGATTCTTTATTGATCAGACATTATCTCAATGTACAACTTATTATACCCAAGCATACCCTTTGATATACCCTAAGGGTCTTAAGAAATAAGTCAAAGTATAATTCATCATACACAAGATACTATGATGATCTCAAGTCCAAGGATCACTTGTACTACTATCACTACAGGAATTCCTATTGACAGGCAAGTAAAACTCCATTAGGTATTCCTTAGCGAGCCACGTTCAGTGAACTTATTCTCTAATAAGCACCTACATACTTGATTTAGTGTCTCCACACAAATGATCATGAGATCAATCATCCTCATCCAATGAGCAAGCAACGTATGTACCAATCTATCTGAATTCACTAATCTCCAATTTAGTAATCCAACGATTGAGAACTATTTTAGTTTCAAGCTTTTTAAGAATTTAGATCTCATTAGAATGATCATCATTATTATTCAAAAAGCATTGCTAAAAACTATGGGGTTATCACATATTATAAAACAACATCATGTAGATAATTAAAAGCCTTTAATAAATTAATACTTTTTATTAATAAATAAATAAGATTGTTACAAAGTATATGCTTTATCATCAAACATGATTGGCTTGTGTGCATACTACTTTCACAAGGTTCCTCGGAACTCCGGTGGTCCTACCAATTTAAAGTCCTTAAAGCTAGCCAAGTGTTGTCTTGGCTGCCCTGCTGTTGGCGGGGGTCTGTTTTGCATTACCTCTGTTAACAGGTTAACGAAGTTCTGCATTGGATCAACATTTTCCCTTCCACCATTATTAACGGATCCTTCCCCCCTCTGATTCTGTTGAAGTCTCCTAGGCGGCATGATCTGAGGAAAGGAAGAAATAATTAGGCTTTATGTGATATGCTATCCATGTTAGCATTAAGAAGTTTAAGACGTCTATCAATCATTTTTGATTTAAATAAACCACTTCATTATTACAATAAAACTTGATGGATTTCTTCATCCCATCACTTACATACTCTTCTTGGGTAATGTACTAAGGTTATAACTTAGATTTTGCATTCGTAACGTTTATAACCAAGGCTTTGATAGCAACCCGTGACGCCCTCGAATCCGGGTCCTTTGACCCCGGTTCGGTCATCACGATAAAAACAAACATCTACCTCTAAACAACATATGATAACTAAAATACGGAAAATAATAAATGTACGTCGTTCATTCAAAAGGTATTACTAGTCCCAAGATTCGATAACCTTAATACAATCTTTCAAACATACCCTATAATAGTACTTAGGGTTCATATTACATAACAGTAATTTAAATTAGGCATAAGATAAATTCTGTTCCTAGGGACTATCCTACATCTTTCCTTTACCCTTGTTCTTTCCCGAGGTCTCGGGCTTAACTGCAATATAATTCATGATATAGCAAGGATGAGCAACAAGTTTGCTCAACAAGTTTAAATACAACAATAAGGATATATCATGATGAAAGGAAAATGTCTGACAAAGAATTCAACAATATGAATATCTGAAGGATTCAACAATATGAATATTAGAAGCAAAGATAATTATTGCTTTTTGAATAACTGCTAGTCAAGTAGACTTTGAACTATAACACTCCAATGAAATCAATAATTAATTGACCCTTTGGTTACTGGCTATAGAATAAGTACTTGAGGGGATCAGCCTCGCGTACACCATGTATATGCATAACATTTAAATCTGCTCTTTGTATCTTATATTAGATACCTGGGGTACTCCTCTATCATAGAAGGGGTGTTCTTTCAGTCTAAGAGTCCTTACCATCAATTGGTTTGGATAGCTTTTATAAAACTTCATATTCTTGTCTGACCGAACAAAGGTTCAGACTCTATCTGACATAGTTCAAGAATTATAAAACTTTAAATGAAGTACAAGTCAAAGACTGTACGAACTCAAGTGCACTAAGTGCGAATATCAATAATATCGATGTGGAATAATTGTAAGGTAATTAAACCACTTAATAGCATGCTTGGTAATAAAGTTCAAGCTTAAACGAATAACTTTCAATTCAACAATAACTTGCCCAATACGATATGAGAAGGATAAGAAACTTTCACAATCAAGAGTAAAGTTCAAGGAAACTTGCTCAATATAAATTTGAGTAAGGTTAGGGAACATGCTCAATAAAAGTAGGTTTCAAGGAACTTGTTCAATATAAATTTGAGTGAGGTTAAGGAAACTTGCTCAATAAAAGTAGGGTTCAAGGAACTTGCTCAATATAAATTTGAGTAAGGTTAGGGAAACTTGCCTGTTTGCTCAGCTACAATTTATTTCTAGCTTTAATTAACTTGCGTTGAAACGACCTAACATTAACAAGTCGGTCTTTCCAATTAGTATGTGTAAACTAATATGAGTCCACACTTACAAGAATCAAATCATCACCTATCATGCTTCTATACATGTGTCATTACATTACACGATTAGTTTCTAACACGCTTTTTCATAGTTGAAATCACTATTGACTTTAAAGTGGTAAACACTAATTCATCATAGAATTCTTTCAATAACATGCTTATTATCACATGCATACTATATTGGAAAAGTATTACAGTTTAGAGTAACCATATAAGCATGCCTAAGCTCTCATTTTATTAACAGAACTCAGACCTCACTGCAGACTGGCGCGGCCACGCTTGGTTTGTACTAAGGAGTGGCATGGCCGCGCTGCTCCTGGTGCAAACCAAGACAGGGTTGCTTCTGCAGTAAGCCAGTGTATATACGTCATTCACATAAATGAACAATCATGCACAACACACATGTTATTATATGAATAACTAATTTTAACCCTTCATCAAACATATCATAGGTCATTATTCATTTTTCATTTACTCAAGACTTCACATGTTAAGCTAACAAGGTCTATCATGTCTAGTCATTATACAAATGCCACATGGTCCTTTGGCCTCAACTATACATTCATATGTTAGATGTCAAAAGTATACTTACAAGTTCTCAACTTATAGTTGGGATAGATAATATTTTGGTCACTGTACTAGGGTCCGATTTTCAAAAATTTATAAAATGGTCATTCCGTTCAATTTTCGTCCAAAAATTTGACGAAAATGCTGACTGTGCATATTGACCCGTTATTTGTGCTGACGTGGCCCGTTATTTGCTGACGTGGAGGGTAGAATGTTTGCCTTAAAAATTTTCTTAAAGAAAATGTTGCTAACAAGTGTTGAACTATAGACCTCCTCAAACTAGAACCTTATATTCTAACAAAAATCACTAGACCAACTACTTATTATGCTAAAATTTATGTAACACTAATATTTAAACCACCTAGCATCGTTTATATATGCATGTGAAGATGAGATAATAATAACTGTAATAATAATAATAATTGTAATAATTGTATAATTATCAAATGTTGTTACTCAAAAAATAAAAAAAATATATTAAGAGAAAAGTCTTTTTACAAGATAGAGGTAGGTAGTAATAAATTTTAAATATTAATTAAAATTAATGCATTAATTATTATTATTTTAATTATTACAATAATTATTATTTATTCCATTATCAGGTCCTGCAATTGGGTTCTTCATCATCCTTATTCAAGCGTACGTCAAATAAATTTACGCAGGCAGCAATTAGGAAAAGATCGATATATATTATGTAACGAGCGAGCTGAATTAAATCACTAGGCCAACCATGCACAGTCATGTTTTTCTTTAATTAAATAATTGAATCAAAACACTACTTAATTACTAGCAAATAATAATAATAATTGAATCAAAAAGATTTATTTTTATATATCAGAATTTCATATAATGAATACGTACGTACGTACGTATAGTTCTTCTTGTAATACATTTTGGTTTAATTCACTCATTATATATGATTGTCCATCAAATAAAGTGTAGTTGTAGCAAGCTAATTAACCTCCTCTAAATTTATATATATGTACAAAAACTTCTTTAAGTAATTAATATATAAATAAAATGTCCAGGCATGCATATCTCATCTTAAAATTTAGTATTATTAGAATAATAATTATTACAATTATTATTATTATTATTACAGTCAGTTATTATTATCTCATCTTCACATGCATATAAACGATGCTAGGCGGTTTAAATATTAGTATTACATAAATTTTAGCATAATATGTAGTTGGTCAATTGGTTTTTGTTAGAATATAAGGTTTTAGTTTGGGTTCAACACTTGTTATCAACATTTTCTTTAAAAAAACAAATTAAGGCAAGCCTTCTACCCTCCACGTAAGCAAAAATAACGGGTCAATATGCACAGTCAGCATTTTCGTCAAATTTTTGGACGGAAATCGAACAGAATGACCATTTTGTAATATTTTGAGAGTACAGTTATTCGATTGTAACAAAAAAAGTTTCGGTAACCACAATAAAAACCGGACCCCAGTACAGTGACCAAAACGTTATTTATCCCACTTATAGTTTATCAACTTCATTTTCAAAACTTTAAGTCTCCATTAGAAAAATTCATTCAAGCATGCAAGATACATCTATATTGTCTAATTCATGCTTTCATATGCATTTGTGCACACACTCAAGTTATTTACATATGTTCACAAGGTTAGAATGTATATTACTCCATGTATACAATTTCTAGTTTTCAAATATTTAAGCCTTCTTTGAATAACTAAGTCAAAACAAACCTATTATGGCTTACTATATACATAATTACCTTAGTGCACAAGTTCAGGTTATTTATATGCGTATTCATTCTAAAGTAACATGCTCAAAATATCTTAAGGAGCTAACATGAGCAATCGTGATCTCACTACATAGCGGTGAAAGACTAGAGAATTGGCGGCGCCGCGCATACACCCCAGCCAAACAAAAATATGGCCTCTGCTTTTGCAGAGGCTCAACTCCAACATTGCCAAACATCTATTTGCTGCAACTCCACTATTTTTAATACTTCTAAACATGTATACTAACTAAAGCAACACAACCTTAAGCCAATTCATACTACATTACCAAGAATTCATGAGAATTACAAGAATTTGCCAAAAAAACCCAACTCAAGAACATAATTAGGATTTTCATACCTCTTGAAGCTTAATAGACTTCCTACACTTTGAATATGCTTCTATGATATGCTCATCAACTTAAGACTCTCAAACTAAGACTTAACAAACAACAAAAACTGAATTTGAAGCTTGTATATATAGAAGAAGCTTGGACTAGATAATCACATTGCACTAAGGTTGGATTCATGGTGCAAAGAAACAATACATTGGTTAATCGAGAGTTGATCAACCACCCTTACCAACCATTCACATAGCAAATGATCACCTATTCAATAGCCTTTTTGGAAAATACGCGATTTAGCTTCAAGTCACTATTCATGTATTTTGTGACACTCATTTTGGAACAAAGAAATAATTCTCCGCATTTGCACAATGAAATGCAATAATGTAATGCAACACTTGGTTATACCCATATATACACATAATATAAACTTTGGTTATATAATATGTACACACAATTCATTTCATACAACATAGGTTATAATGATTTAAAGAGCATACAATGTATTTCCCAATTACAAGATATCAAGTAGTGCACATACATATAATTCATGTACATTTTCAATTACCATGACTGTTATTATTATAATAACTAATGAAATCATTATTAATTTAACAATTGATATTATTATATGTCAATAGGGTATACATGAATGTTTACCCACACACTTCATATCATATAACAATATTATTATGCAACTCACATGAATGCAAATAACTCTTACTATATAGTCTATATATATAATGACTAATTTATCAAGTCTTTGATATTAGAATCTTAGGGTTAGTCCACTAATTTAAATCAACTATTAGTGACTCCCTTTAATCATTTCGTGAATTCACATAACCACTTGTTTAAATAGGCTCACAAAACTTACACATTAAATCACATATTTAATTAATAAGAAGTTTAAAAATTTGTGGACGTTACAATGCTAACAACTGTCCATTAATGCACAACGGGCCAATGAGGACGTTTACCACATCATTTGTAACATTACGGTCATGATTATACCGAATAATCCCTGGTCATAATCATACAAAGTCCATCTATACACTACGGCCAAAGATGACTTTCATAACAATATAAGCATGAGGATGATGACAATGATATAAGAATTCAATTAAATGAAAGTAAGGATAAATTTTAAAGATTTATAATTTAATTTATCCAGAATTTAATAATGTCCAAATTGTCAATATGATACTGCTTTGTGGAGTAAAATTCAAGAATAATATTATATCAAAAAATGATTTGGACCGAAAAGAAATCAATTTTTGTCATGAATAATACATCGGTGAATAATAACTTAGAGTGAATAGTACCGTGAGTGAATAGTAACCGGAATAGTAACCCCGTGAATAGTACCCGGCATGAAAAAGTTAAAACTTATCAAGAATGCTCAGAATAATATTTTCATGAAAAGATACTGGATGAAGTGCAAATATTAAGGATATTCTATTAATTTCATTGAGTATAAATGCCAAAACTTCAACAAAATGAGTATAGAATTCAAAATCTGAAACGAAATAATATTACTTACATACTACAGAGTATGGAAGAAAAGATTATTTTAAGTGAATATTGAACAAAAATAACATCCCTTACCTTGAAAAGAAGAGTATTCTAACTGGTATAGCAAGGATATTCTTGAAGAAAACTTTCACTATTTTCTACACTCAAAGCTTTCAAACTCGAAAGAAATACGCTCAATATTATAGAAGAAGAATTCTCTGATTCTGGTGTGATTTTCAATTCTAACTAAGCATCCTATTTATGGGAGAATGGAAAGGATATTATTTGATTTTTAGAAAATCACGGACCAACAATGACTTTCACGGGCGAAATTCGGCGATAAATCTGATTTTTACTGCTCTTTACTGTGCAATAAAAATTCTAATAAAACAAAAACTTTAAATATAATATAATATATTCTATTTATAATCTAATAAAACAAAACTTATTATAATATATAATAATCATTTCTTACTCCCCCGTGAATTCTCCCCTACCAACTTTTCAAACCATTTCATATATATATATATATATATATATATAAGCCTAGGAATCATGTGATCACAGATTTAGCTTCTAAATCTAGATTCGGTTCCCGTGATGGACATTTTCAGCTGCAGCCAACTTGTAAATTATCTACAATGTCTGAATTTCCTTAGATGACTTTCATGCCCACAAGGAGTTCGGCATTGCTATGTATCTTATTTTCTTAAAGATGCCTCGCATCTCAAAAATAAAAGTAATCAAGCCGAACACATAATAAAATGGAAGTATCAAAGGCCTCAATTACTATTGAGCACAATGGTTTGAAAAACCTATTTTACAAAACATCACTGCCATATCTTGTTAAAATTGAACTTTTATACAAAAGTCAAACCCATTGTATATAGGTGCAAACGAGACATAGCACTACTTCCAAACAACTGCACATAGACCTAACACACACACATATGTATATAAAAGTTTAATAAAAAGTGATGGTAACTGTGTTATCATGGAAGTTGGGGGTGCCTAACACCTTTCCTTCGTTTAATTAAGTCCTCGGACCCTAACGAATTTCGATTTTGTAGACCAATTAAATAGTGTCACATCACTAGGTCTTTGTGCAAACCTTTTCTCGGTTGAGTTGGTGCAACCATTTAAAAATAACCAACTAGCGACTCTTACAGTCAAATCATCGACATATACATGTCGGACCTTTTCAAACTTGTTTTTTCAAACAAATCTCACCTAACATGAAAACACCAAAAGACAAGAATAGAAAGGGAAAAATAAAAATCCTGACGTCGACAGGTGGCAACTCTGCTGAGAAACCAATAAGATTGTTTAAGCCACTATTCAAACTTTTCATAAACTTGTACCTGCTTATGTGTGGATGTTGCATTTATATTTGAATGATTGTATATTAATGCTTTATTTACTGCACTTAGTGCTTCGCACCATATCTACATGTGATATTAGTGTTTCACACATGTCATCATTATATACGGTGAGATACGATGTATATGAATGTATGTTGTGTGGTCCCTTCATTAGGAGGCTATCCCGTCGGTGTTTGATTACTGGACTCGTCGGGAGACTAATTCCACGAGGCTCAGGAAAGGCACCACCCAGATTCGCTCCAGTTGAAAGATCGAATTAACTTCCCATCGAGTAAATTGTGATGACCTAGGGACCTTTATGCCAAAAAACCCGCGAGAGTAGCCTAAGATAGGTCAGCCTCTGATAAACCAAACGCGGAGGGAAGTATCTTCATACCTTCCCATTTTAATTACTTCTAATCTTAATTACTTGTAATTTCATTTTCATGTTAATTTCAATGTAATGGAATATATAATGGAATATGTGATCATGCATATCAAAACCTGTCATGATATCCTGTCATTAAAACAGCTGACATCCATTTTGTAGGATAATACTCCTAAAAATGGACTTATTACATAGCATGTAACAGTACCACATTTTCCTAGACTAAACTACATAAGTCTTTTTATCGGGAAATGATTGGTCCCGTTACCCGTTTAAAGTTGAAAAAGGCACCAAGCCTACAGCCAGACATGGCTACAAGTGGCCAGACCCCAACTTTCAAAAATAAAGATTAATTTTTCTCGAATTATATTTTTATGAATATTAAGGTGTGAATTTGTTATAATGTTATAGTTGTTCAGGTAATATTTATAAATTTAATTTTTCAAATATTTTGAATAAAGGTGTGAATTTGTTGTTATAAAATATTATAAATTTTGCAAAGTAAGGGTTGTTATATTCTTATTCTTTTATGCAGGAATATTAAATGCGACGACACAATCATTAGTGGACCCCATAACATAATTATTATCGGAGTTAGAAAATGACAAAATTATCTTTTTATAAAAATAACGGCGAAAGTTTTACAGTTTAGCTGTTGAAATACCCGGTGGTAAAAAATGCGATGTCTGGCGTGGTTTACATAGTAGCACACGGTATTATACAATATCTTGGATTATTGATGCTTATGTAAAAGTCACTACTCGATAATTATTTACGATAATTAATGTTCAATATTTTATTTTATTGATTCAATAATTGCTTACGTTGATATTTTATATTATTGATTCAATAATTGTCATTTCCTGATATTTCAAATTATCAAATCAATAATTCATATTACTTGAATAATATTATTATTTGCATTATTGACAATATCTAGAAAGTTCTGTCGAGGAAAAGGGTTTGGTCACCTAATTGTGCGCCAATAGGGAGAAATCTTTATCGGAAAGCTCCCTCTTTTCTAGGAATGATCTGGTTATCAATATTGTAATTTTATAATATTATTTGTGAATAATTAATTGTTGATATATATGATAAGAAAATATTTATTCAAAGTGGATTTAAAGTGAGGAATTTTTAGCATGTGACATTTGTTGAAAGTTGGTATTTTATCTTTTTCGATAAAATAATTCATTCAAATATATTATTATAATATTACATTATAGTAGTATGATGTGATTATATAATAATACGTTTTTTATAATTTGAATGGTAACATTATTATAGTAAATTCATGGTATAAAAGTAAAAGGAGGTGGAAGAGAACAACTTGAATTTGAATTCTTATGATGTAAGCGATGATATCATCAGACGATGAGGTAAGCGATGATGTCATCGGACGATGAGGTAAGCAATGACGTAATATGATCGATGATATCAGTGATGATGTCATAAATTATGGCAAAAAGACTATTTTACCCTTACTCTGCCAAGCCTATAAATAGAAGCTCATTTCTTCATTATTTTACACCAATTCATTCAAGCTATAGAGAGAGAAAGTATAGAAAGAATAAGAGAGAAAGAAGAAGAGTATTATGTTACTACACTATTACAATATCCAATCTCTTACTAAGGTAAGGGGTATTATTTCTTTCGTATTCATAAGTGATATTATTCTTGTTCAATATTCGTAAGAAATAATATTTTCTTCCATACTCTATAGTATGTAAGTAATATTATTTCGTTTCATATTTCTAATTCTACACTTATGTTGATAAGTATTGTTTTTATACTCCATGAAATTAGTAGAATATCCTTGATATTTGCGCTTCATCCAGTATCTTTTCATGGAAATATTATTCTGAGCATTCTTGATAATTTTTAATCTTTTCATATCGGGGTACCATTCATGGGTTACTATTCCCGAAGTACTATTCAATTGGTTACTATTCACCTGGGGTACTATTCATGATAAAAATTAATTTATTTTCTGTCCAAATTATTTTTGATACAATATTATTCTTGAATTTTACTTCACAAAGGAGTATCATGTTGACAATTTGGACATTATTGAATTCTGGACATATTGAATTATAAATCTTTAAAATTTATCCTTGCTCTCATTTAAATTGAATTCTTATATCATTGTCATCATCCTCATGCTTATATTGTGATGAAAGTCGTCTTTTAGTAGTAGTGCGTAGATGGATTTGTTGATTGGTATGATTATGACCGAGGATTATTCGGTATAATCATGACCCGTAATGTTACAAATGATGTGGTAAAAGTCATCATTGACCAGTAGTGCATTGATGGATGCCGAGTTGTTGGTATGATCATGACCACCATTGGTGATACTAATGAATATCATTGGCAGTAGTGCGGGGATGATTCGATGATGTGGATTATTTATTAAAATGAGTCTCGTGATAAAACTGATTGATAAACTTTTTAAATCATAGAAGATAGTAGATATCATGCTCTACTTGACTCTTCTAATGGATTACTTGTTCCATGCAGTTAAACTTGATGTTTATTATATTTTATCGGTTTAACACTATTGAAGGCTAACGATAATTTATTACGCATTATCTTAGTCATAATATTTCTTCTTGGGCTAGTTGAGCTCACCCTTTTGCTTTCATTGTTCTCTTCAGGAAATGAGAATATAGCTGGGACTAGTCGGGGAATGGAGTGATGGTCCAGATAGGTGGCTATAGTAGTCATCACTATTATATGAAATAGTGTTATAATAATTCTAATGAGGACTTTATTTGAGTTTGTATACTCTCTACGAGACATTATCCGTGTTGAAACTCTCAGCTACGTTTTGTCGTACTGTATCAAAGAAGTTTGTATTTAAATTCTGTACAGTGTATTTGGCGACTCAAGATGGGTGATGTATACCTATTTTGGGGGCGTCATAGTTGGTATCAAAGCTTAGGGATATGATCCTTGGCTGAGATGTGAGACTAGAACTAGGAGGAGAAAGACGGGTAATTCATTCGCTAGTATGACCTACCTAAGTTTAATTGTGATTTAATTGGTCGGTCAGAATATAGGGATAATATGTGACATGTCAATTAACCCTTGTTTTGTGGTAGTGTTTGAAAATGACATCCGAGAATGTTGAGATTAGCAGTGGAGCACAGGAGATCGTTTAGTCATCACAGATTAATTGCCAGGATAATGTGCAGGAAGGCAATAATCCTCAGGTAAACAACAACACCGACCAAATGATGAACGACAGAATGTTCAGAGGCTTTCTGTAATTCATGCAACATCAGGCGAGAGAGACTCGTGTCCAAAATGCAGGTGGAAACACTGGCAACTCACGGATCACCACCGCTAAGCGATTCAAGAGCTGGGACCACCGGAGTTTTTGGGAGAGCCAAACCCACTTAAGGCGGAGGCGTGGATAAAGCAGATCACCAAGATATTTGATGTTATGGGATACTCCGAGGAGCAAAAGGTTCCCTTTGCCACCTTCATGTTGCGAGGAGAGGTAGATTACTGGTGGGAATCTGTAAAGCGTACTCAACCTATAGCATAGAAGATGTCTTGGGAGAAGTTCCAAGAACTGTTCAATGACAAGTACTTTCCCGAAAGTATTCGTCACATGAAGGAGGTAGAGTTTATCAAGTTGGAGCAAAACAATATGGCCAGTGTCATCGACGATCTGAAGCTAAGTTTGCCGAGTTGTCGGTTTACGTCCCACTTGGTTGATAATGAGGAGAGAATGACGCGGATGTTTCTAAAAGGTTTGAAACCTGAGATACGTCAATACCTAATTTCTCACAAACTATGTTTGTATCCAGATGTTGTAAATAGGGCTCAGTTATTGGAACGTGATAATGAGTTAACATAACCAAGAGATAGCAGTCGGTGAATCGATAATACAAGTGGTAGCAGTCATCGAAGCGGTGACAACAAACGTGGAGGGAATCAACATGCCAGAAATGGTAACCACTTCGGTGGTAATCATGGCCAAGATAATAGAAGTGGAAATTTCAAGAAGAGAAAATTCAATAATGATGGAAAGACGTCAGCACTAGCACCTGTTGTTAAGGAAAGAGAACGACCGTCGATCGTATGTTACAAATCTGGAGGGAGGACACATCATTCAAAGCTATGCGCAGACGATCCAAAAGCATGTTACAATTATGGAAGAGAAGGTCACCTAGCTTGATTTTATCATGCACCAAAGTCAAGTCTAGGTTTGGGATGGAGGCATCAAAGGCCGTCCTAGATAAAGATAAAACCGGTAGTTTTAGGAGGCGTTTGTCGTAACCTCCCAAAAAGAAGGAATCTGAAACGAGGTGATCACGGGTAAGCTAATCATAAACTCTAGCGAAAGTCTATACCTTATTTGATCTGGTTTCTACCCATTCTTTTATTTCTCCTACTTGCGCTCAACGTTTAAATTTAACTCAGGAGAAATTAGACTTTGATTTATCTGTTTGAAACTCCGTTGGGAGAAACCTTCATTACATCCACTTTGTTTATAAGTCTTGTTTGATTCAAATCGGTAACCTTGCGTTACATCGATCTTATCTCTTTGAAAATACTTGCATTTGATGTGATTTTAGGGATTGATTGGTTAACTACTCATCATGCTAAAATCGATTGTTTTTTCATAAGGTTGTTAGCTTTCATATTCTAACCAACCTATTATGCGAATTCAAGAACCAAACCACTAAAATCAATCAACATGTCATATCAAGCCATAAAGCTATTCGTTTATTGAAAAATGGATGTCAAGCTTTCTTAGCCCATATCACGATTTAAAAAAAAATACGTCAGATTTGAATGATATTTCTATTGTTAATAAATTTCCTGACGTATTCCCCGAAGAACTTCATGGCCTACCCCCAGAGCGTGAAATCGAATTTTATATCGACCTTGAACCCGGTACAAAACCCATTTCCAAAGCCCCATATCGAATGGCTCTATTGAACTTCGAGAGTTAAAAACCCAACTACTGAGAATTATTAGACATCGGTTTCATTCGTCCTAAATACGTCTCCTTGGGGTGCTCTGTTACTATTAAGTAAAGAAGAAAGATGGAAGTATGCGACTTTGTATTGACTATCGGGAGTTGAATCATGTCACCGTCAAAAATAGGTACCCGTTACCTCGAATTGATGACCTGTTTGACCAGTTGCAAGGTGCTAAATTCTTTTCAAAGATCGATCTTCGTTCCAGATATCATCAGTTAAAAGTTAAAAATGATGACATTCCAAAGATTGCTTTCAGAACTCGGTACGGGCATTACAAATTCCTAGTCATGTCTTTTGGATTGACTAATGCTCATACAGCCTTCATGGATATGATGAACCGAGTATTCAATAAATATTTGGATCATTTTATTGTTGTCTTTATTGATGACATCCTCATATACTCCAAAAGTCGTGAAGATCATGAGCAACACTTGAGGCTAATACTCTAAAAGCTTCGTGAAAACAAGCTATATGCCAAGTTGAAGAAATGCGAGTTCTGGCTTGAGGAAGTAGCATTCCTTGGGCACATGATATCAAATCATGGAATATCTGTTGACCCGACAAAGATTGAAGCAATTCAAAGCTGGAAGCAACCTAAGTCAGTTTCCTAATTACGTAGCTTACTGAGCTTAGCTGGTTATTATCAGAGATTCGTCGAAGGATTTTCTCGAATCACTACTCTATTAACTCAGCTGACTAGAAAAGATACAAAATTCGGTTGGAGCGAGGAATGTGAAAAGAGTTTTCAAGAACTTAAGAGGAGACTCATTTTAGCACCTGTTCTGACAATACCATCTGGTATGGAGGGATATGTCATCTACAGTGATGCTTCAGGCAAGGGTTTAGGGTGTGTTCTCATGCAACATGGGAAAGTCATAGCCTATGCCTTGTGATAACTCAAAGAATATGAAAGAAATTATCCTACTCATGATCTAGAGTTGGCAGCTGTTGTTTTCGCACTTAAAATCTAGAGGCATTACCTGTATGGGGAGAAAGTGGAGATCTTTACGGATCATAAAAGCCTCCAATATTTCTTCACTCAAAAGGAACTCAACACGCGACAACGACGTTGGCTTGAACTGCTGAAAGATTATGATCATACTATTCAATACCATCCTGGAAAAACGAATGTGGTAGCTGACGCATTGAGTAGAAGATCATATGCGGGTACGAGTGCAATATTGTCAACGCAAAGGCCATTTTGTATGACTTGCAAAGGATGGAGATAGAGATAAAGACTCTAGGGACCCATGTGATGATGTCAAATATACGAGTAGAACCTACTTTAATCGATAAAGTTAAAGTTACTCAAACTACAGACCTGGAGCTGATGCGTATGAAGAAGAAAGTGCAAGAAGGTACTATTCCAGAAGCAAGGATAGATGAAGAAGGAATACTTAGAGTCAACTCCAGACTTTGTGTTCCTAACGACTCTGATTTGAAGTATAAGATCATGATGGAGGCGCACAACACACCATTTGCAATCCATCTTGGGAGTACCAAAATGTATCATGATCTTCGACATACATTTTAGTGGAGTAATATGAAAAGAGAGATTGCGGAGTTTATCTCAAGGTGTCTAACTTGTCGACGAGTCAAGGCGGAGCATCAAGTGCCAAAAGGTCAATTGCAACCACTTGAAATTCCAGAATGGAAGTGGGAGCACATTAACATGGATTTTGTTACCGGTCTTTCCAAGGTTTCTCAAGGCATAGATGCAATTTGGGTCATTGTCGATAGATTGACCAAGTCTACTCATTTCTTACCTATACGAGAAACTTATTCACTTGAACGTCTAGCTCGTATATACATAAATCATATTTTAAGACTTCATGGTATGCCAGTATCCATAGTTTCTGATCGAGACCCAAGATTCACTTCACGGTTTTGGGTTAGTTTGCAAAATGCTATGGGTACGGATTTACGATTTAGTTCGGCATATCATCCTCAGACGGACGGGCAGTCGGAGAGGACTATTCAAACTCTGGAAGATCTATTAAGACTTTGTGTCCATGACTTCAAAGGAAGTTGGGACAAGTTCTTGCCATTGGTAGAATTCTCCTACAACAACAGTTATCAAGCAAGTATCGGGATGGCTCTGTTCGAGGCCTTGTATGGAAGGAAGTGTCGTTCTCCAGTATGCTAGGATGAGGTGGGTGAAGTAACGTTGTTGGGACCGAAATTGGTACGTATGACTACGAAAAAGATTCAAATGATCCAGCAATGTATAAAGACCTCACAAGATCGACAAAAGAGTTATGCTGATCTTCATCGAAAGGACGTGGAATTTAATGTTGGAGAACATGTGTTGTTACGTGTTACTACATGGAAAGGAGTTACAAGATTTGGAAAGAGATGAAAGCTCAATCCTCGATTCATTGGCCCATTTAAAATCCTTGATCGAGTAGGAACTGTGGCTTATAGACTCGCCTTACCGCTAAATATGTCTCGTGTTCATAACGTTTTTCACATATCCATGTTATGTAAATATGTGGAAGACTCGAATCACATTATTGAGTTGGAACCAGATGAGATAACGAAAGATTTAACATACAAAGTGGTACCTATTAAAATGTTGGATAAGAAGGAACATATTCTACGCTCCAAGGTTATACCTCAAGACAAAGTTTTGTGGAGAAACCATGATGTTGTGGAAATGACACAGGAGTTAGAATGTGAAATCAAGGTATCTCACCTCTTCGACATACCGGTATGTACCTTAATTTCGAGATGAAATTTCATAAGAAGGGAGGTTGTAAGACCCCAACTTTCATAAATAAAGATTAATTTTTCTCGAATTATATTTTTGAATATTAAGGTGTGAATTTGTTATAATGTTATAGTTGTGGGTAATATTTATAAATTTTGCAAAGTAAGCAAGTTGATATAAAATATTCGTTTGGTCGGGGAATATTCTTTTTATGCAGGAATATTAAATGCGAAGACACAATCATTAGTGGACCCCATAACAGAATTATTGTCGGAGTTAGAAAATGACAAAATTATCTTTTTATAAAATAACGGTGAAAGTTTTACCGTTAACTGTTGAAATACCCGATGGTAAAAGTACAGTAATACGAGTGGTTGCATAGTAGCACACGGTATTGTACAGTATCTTGGATTATTGATGCTTACGTAAGAAGTCACTACTCAATAATTGTTACAGTAATTACTGTTCAATACTTTATTTTATTGATTCAATAATTGCTACGTTGATATTTTATATTATTGATTCAATAATTGTCATTACACAGTATTTCAAATTATCAAATCAATAATTCATATTATTTGAATAATATTATTATTTGCATTATTGATAATGTCTAGAAAGTTCTGTCGAGGAAAGGGGTTTGATCACCTAATTACGCGCTAATTGGGAGAAATCCTTATCGGAAAGCCCCATCTTTCCAGGGAACGACCTGGTTATCAATATTGTAATTTTGTAATATTATTTGTGAATAATTAATTGTTGATATATATGATAAGAAAATATTTATTCAAAATGGATTTAAACTGAGGAATTTTTAGCATGTGACATTTGTTGAAAGTTGGTATTTTATCTTTTCCGATAAAATAATTCATTCAAATATATTATTATAATATTATATTATAATAGTATGATGTGATTATATAATAGTACATTTTTTATAATTTGAATGATAACATTATTATAGTAAATTCATGGTATAAAAGTAAAAGGAGGTGAAAGAGAACAAATTGAATTTGAATTCATATAATATAAGTGATGATGTCATCAGACGATGAGGTAAGCAATGATGTCATCAGACGATGAGGTATGCAATGATGTAATATGATCGATGATGTCAGCGATGATGTCATAAATTATGACTAAAAGACTATTTTACCCTTACTCTGCCAAGCCTATAAATAGAAGCTCATTTCTTCATTATTTTTCACCAATTCATTCAATCTATAAAGAGAGAAAGTATAGAGAGAATAACAGAGAAAGAAGAAGAGTATTCTGTTACTACACTATTGCAGTATCCAATCTCTTACTAAGGTAATGGGTATTATTTCTTTCGTATTCGTAAGTGATATTATTCTTGTTCAATATTCATAAGAAATAATATTTTCTTCAATACTCTGTAGTATGTAAGTAATATTATTTCGTTTCATATTTCTAATTCTACACTTATGTTGATAAGTATTGCTTTTATACTCCATGAAATTAGTAGAATATCCTTGATATTTGCGCTTCATCCAGTATCTTTTCATGGAAATATTATTCTGAGCATTCTTGATAATTTCAATCTTTTCATGTCGGGGTACTATTCATGGGTTACTATTCTCGAAGTACTATTCACTCGATTACTATTCACCTGGGCACTATTCATTCACAAAAAAATTAATTTCTTTTACATCCAAATTATTTTGTTTATTTTTTGTTAGTTCCTGAGAGCACAATAGTTATCTAGAAGGGTGGGGGGGGGTTGAATAGATATTTAAAAAATCTTTTCGTTTTAACTTGTTAGTTGATAATGATTAAAACTTAGCAGAATTAATGTTTGTTTTAATCTCTCTTTAGATAGTAAGTTTATGAGAGTGAGGCAGTTATAGCAGTTATGGCAGATATGGCAGTTATAGCAAGAATGTAATAGACATAGTCGTTTTAAGTGGTTCAGAGCACTTAAAGCTCTTAGTCCGCTCTTCTACTCATCGAGTAGGAAATCCACTAAGGATGTCTTTTACACTTTTCTGAATCACTCAGATTCCTTCTAGACCAGCAGTCTAGGAACTTCTTAGTTCACTTTTAAACTCTTCAAGTCCAGCAGACTTGTCTCTACACAGTTCACTTAGAACTCTTCAAGTCCTTCTGACTTGGAACTCTTACTTCAGTTGATTGGTAGTTGTTGAGTTCTTGATGGTTGCTACTCAGTTGCTGTTAAGCACTTGTTCGAAAGAACTGAGTAACTGAACAAGCTTTTTTTTCTCAGATCGTAAAGTTGAGCGTTGAGAGTTCTTGTTCGTTTTTGTTCAATGCTTGCTTATCTCTTTCATCTGCATATCTTTTGCATATATGTGATCTTGAAATCTATACGTTTGATCCATCCGTTGAAGCATTAAATGCGTTTGACATTTCTATACTTTGATGGAGACTTTTATGCACATCTTCTAAATTGCATTCTGGCCCACTGACACAGTAGACTGTTTTCTCACCTAACACCTGAAAAGGTGTTTTTCTCTTACCAACGGTACTTTCCTTAGCTTCTTTAATACGCTTCTTTGTTGCATACTAAGGATGTCTTTTGTACTATTGGAACTAGTGGGGACTTTAACGTTTGAAACCCATTCAATATTTGTTGGAGATATATCTTCAAACAAAAAGGTAGGGCTCGATGCTTCTGACACACGACAGATGATACTCTACGATCCAGATAGTGGTGTCTTGGTACCTTGATGCTTGGTATGATTCCATCAAACAAGAGCACTACGATTTCTCTTAATGACTTACACACTATGATCTTCACTTGCTAACTTTGTAAGCTCTACGTTTCTGAGAGCACACTACGATCTTTGAGTTGGCTCGGCAAATGTTGGGACCACTCTACGACTTCCGAAGAGGCCCTTAAGGCAGGCACACTACGATCCTCAAAGCTCTACATTCTGCCTTGGCTTCTGTAATCTTGATCAGCTTGATACACTACGATCTCTTCAAAGCCTATCTATTACATCTCAAGATCAACCTAACAGCTTTGATCTCTCTATCTATACATTCATTTCCAGAATGATACACATTAAGAACTTAGATCAACCTAACAAATTTGATCTATTACTAAGTCCTTGTACATATATTCCTTGAATGACTTTACAAATAATCATGAGCATTTATATTTAAACATCAAATCAAAATATGCACTCTCCCAACAATCTCCCCCTATTTGATGTTGACATAACCAAGGAGATTTGTTGTCATGATTATTTGTTTCTAGATGCAATTGCTGAAAAGTAAACATGACTTAGTATTTCAGTGAGTAGCTGAAATTTCTAGAGAATAAGCATGAATTTATTGATGTTTGAAGAATTTTACAATTTAGCTTTACATCAATAAGAATTAAAACTTCACTTCTCTATTTTCTTGATCTTTTGCGAGGAAGATTGGCATACTCCTCAGCTCTTCTTTTCTTGCTTACTTCATCCCACCTGGCTAGATCTTCCAGCTCACTAGGGCTTAGCCTAGGATTTTGATCATGCCTATTCATGAATGCATGATCTCCAGTTGGCATTCTAAGGCCTGTGGTGGTGACATTTTATGAGTTGGTAGCTGGCCCTATACTCCTTATTGGCTGAGCCATTAAAATATCCTGATGATCAGGCCGTTGAGTCTGATGGCTGGATCATGGAGTCTATTGGTGAAATTATCTTGCAGGAGGACTCCTTCCTCTGCCTCTGCCCTGGCTTCCTTGAATTCCTCTACCTCTGCCATGGCTTCCTTCTCCTTTGCCTCTACCCTGACCTCCTTCTTCTTTCCCTTTATTCTCCCCCTTTATGTCAGCATCAAGGGTTCGAATGTCTTTAGATAGTCGAGTCACTCCTTGGACGAGCTCGTTGAGTTGACTTTGTGTTTGAGCAATGTCCTCTCGATTTTCCTTGATCAGAGCTTTAGATCGAGCTTCTCTATTTCGGAGGACGGCTAGAACAGTGTCAGTTTGCTGTTCTTGGTTTACGTAGGCTTTTTGAAATTCTTTAACTGTAGTTTTCAAACTAATGATGTTCTCCATCAGAAGGGTATTCTGGGCTTCTTGAGATTTCTGTAATGCAAGAACAACCTCTCTTTGTTTATTGGCTGCCAGGAAATGAATATCATCTCTGTCCTTTAAGCTTTTAATCATTTCCTTGATGATCTCCCTTAGCTTCTTTGTAAGATCAGCATTTAGGGTGCCTGGGAGATTATTTGCAGCAGTGATCATTTTTGTCAGCCTGAGATGAATATGTTCTGAGTGAGCTTCAAGGCTATCATCGATGTCCTTGATTATTTTCTTTGACACTTCATCCAACTCAGCTTTAGTGGGCAGATCTGAGAGCAGTTCACTGAGTTGAGGATTGTTTAACGGAGGGGTTGTTTTCTTGAATTGATCTTGCAAGGAGTAGAGGGTAAGATCAAGGTTGAAGTATTCATTTTTGGATGAAGAGGGAATATCTAATAGAGGAGGCGGTGTTTGGGTGTCTGGAGTAGGTGGCTCTACGATTTCTCCCTGGGACTCTACGATGGGGATAGAGTCAGTGATCGTAGAGATGATGGGAGTTGGGATCAAAATGAAGTTTGGCACATTTGGTTCATCAGTTACATAATTTTGGGATTCTGTAATTGGGGATTGACTTAGTGGATTTAGAAACACTTCTAATCAGCTAGGAAATTCATAAAATTGGCTGGAAAAGGATAATGGATAATGATTCACTCTATAAAGAATTGGGACAGTTAATACCTCATTCACCATTCTTGAGGAGGAATCATTTTTGATGAGATTCTTGGCAAAGTTGAAGTTACCTGTAAATCCATGGGCTAGCACAGAGATGGTTGGATATTCCTTGAAGCTCCAAAACATGTGACTCCAGGAGTTTAGAATTTGATCTTGATGATAGGGCATCATGGGTAGATAGGAGAACAACTGATTGTAAAGATAACTCTTATACCCATCATGGCCCATGCCTATGATCTCAAGTTCATCATCATCTATGTCTTCCTCTTCTTCTCCATCTTCTTTTGATGATTCCACTACGTCAATAACTTCCTTTTGAATTTCTTGCTCAGGCTCTCCCTCATTTTATGCATGAGCAGCTTCTTCTGTAAAGGGGATGTCATGAGGCTCCCCCTCAACACGATCATCCATCTACAGGACTAATGGCTCCCCTTCATCTGGAGCATTTTCTATCATGAGAACTTCAGGTGTCTCCCCTTCAGCTTGAGCTATGTCCTCTTGGCTTTCTTTGTTCTGTTCCTTTTTATCAGCCATCTTTTTGTCTTCCTCCTTGAGTACTCCATTGATAAGGATGTACTTCTTAACCAATTTTTGTCTTTGTTTTCTAGGCTGAACCACAGCCTCAGGACTTTTTTCAGCTTCAGTTCTGGCTTGTTGATCACCCAGACTATCAGGTGTAACAGCTTCCTTGCTCGAGGTATTCAATTTGGTCTCTACGATCGGTATATACTCTACGATCGAAGAGAAAGATGGCCTCTTGGACTTGTGACTAATTTTATTCTTCTTCTTCAGCAGCTATGCTATGGTAGCTCTATCTTCATCAGCCTCAGCCTGCTGTTCTTTCCTTCTAAGGATCCTTAGAGTCTTAATATCAGAGGACTCTATAGGTATGTCAGTGGAGGACCCTTGAGGTTCTTCTACCATCCTAGCCTTAAGCTTCCTCTTGCCCTTGCTTTTTCTGATAAGGGCAGATGGTTCTCCCTTATTGGTTTCTTCCTCTTCTTCTGCAGTCTCTTTGACGACTGACATGTTTCTTGGAATCCCTGATTCCTTTAGATCACCAGTTCTTCCACTAGACTCAGTCATCATGCGTACATACTCAGTTGGATTCCTTTTCCAATTCTCAAACAGTTGCTTGGTCATTCGTCTGTTTGGATTGATGGACTCTCCTTCATCGTCCCCAATCTTATCACCCAGAGCAGATTGTAAGATGATGCTTATAAATCGCCCGTAGAGCATCTTTTGAGATCCCTTTGTCTTCTTCGAGTTAAGAATCCATTTTCCTATCCATTCCAGCAGCAGAGCTCCATAGTTAAGTCAGATCCCACAACTTATAAGCGGTCATGAGCTTTAGTTTTTCATTTTAAGAATCGTGCCCGGTCTTTTTGCAAAGATAAACACTTCCCAATAATGTCAGCCAAAAATTTGTACCTCTAAGGAAATTCCTTCTTCTTGTATCCTTGCCAGTGGTGGATTTCTTGTAATGCATCCTCTTAAGTCCTACATGGAAATCGATGCCATCTAAAAACCAAAAACCTTCAGATTTGAAGCCTAGGGCTAGATTGACGTTTTCAGCCTTTAGATTGATTTCCACATCCTTGACTCTCGTCCTGAGGACTTCATTTTTGTATACTCCATTTTTGTAAAACTCCTTTATTAAATTTGGGTAGATCTATGTGCTCGTACCCTGAGCGTCTTCGAGACCAGCCTTCTTCAATAATGTCAGAATCTTGTGAAATTTAGGTTTAGCGGTTTTGAACTCATTGAAGCATAGTCTGTAGCCGGAGATGACGTTGGAGGTTACCATTTCCATCGTTGAAGAGAGTATTGTTGTTTGAACTTTCTTTGGGGTTAGGGTTTCTGCTTGTAGAGAGAGAGAAGAGAGATAAGCCTTTTAAACTTTTGATTTCCAAAAGGCGTTTTCAAACTGTATTTGTAGTTTCCTTCTCTCTGTTTTTGTTTAGTGGGGCAGGTGTCAAATTCTTCTTGGCTCTACGAATTTGACTAAGGAGGATTGTACTGATTTGCCCTTAGCTCCTTCAGAGCTGATGTGTCCTTAGGGAGGACTACGATCGTTGAGGTAGCGTTTGTGATCGTTGAGTCTGCTTTGCATTCGTCGAGTCTGAACTATGATCGTCGAGTCTGTTCCAGTAATCGTCGTGTCTGAACTACGATCGTCGAGTCTGTTCCAGTAATCGTCGAGTCTGAACTATGATCGTCGAGTCTGTCCAACAGTCTTCGTGTCTGAACTACGATCGTCGAGTCTGACCGGATCCTTGTGATGATTTTTTGACTTAACATTCTTTTAAGGTAGCTCAGGAAGGGCCAACCTCTTGGAGTGAGTCATGGGTTAGGTTTGTTCCTGAGGTGCTTATCAGACAGATTGCTTTGTTTTGAAACTTATCATCACAAGATGCTCCTTTTGTTTTGGTTGATGGGGTTCTACTATCGTTGGGTCTGCACTACGATTGTTTTCTTTTATGTCACTTCAGCTCTACGATCGTAGACTTCCCTTGATCATGTCTACGATTTCAACCATAGCCTTTGTATCTGTATAGTTAGCACATACTAGAGCATATATTTCATGGTTGTAAATTAAGCATTCCTAGCTCACTTATTAACTTGTTAAACCTGGATTCATCTAGAGGTTTTTTAAAGACATCAGCAAGTTGATTTTCAGTAAGGATATATTGTAAAGATATAGTCCCATTTTGCACATGATCCCTAATGAAGTGATACCTTATTTCTATATGCTTAGTCCTAGAATGCATGATAGGATTATGAATTATTGTTATGGCATTTATTTTATCACAGTGAATGGGAATGGATTTGAAATCAAACCCATAATCAGCTAGCTGATTTTTCATCCATAGGATCTCGAGCACAAAGAAATTTGCCAAAGAATGATGTATTCAAACCTGCGGTTGAAGTGAGATCTTTGAGTTTTGCTTCTTGCTAAACTAGGACACAAGTCTGTTTCCTAGCAATTGATAGGTGCCACTGGTACTCTTTCTATCTATTTTGTAGCCTGCAAAATCAGCATATGTATATCTTGTTAGTTCAAATGAGGACTCCTTGGGATACCAAAGCCCCAAGTGAGGTGTACCCTTGAGATACCTAAAAATCCTCTTTACAGCAGTTAAATATGATTCTTTAGGGTTAGCCTGAAATATAGCACATATGCATGTTGCAAACATTATGTCTTATCTACTGGCAGTTAGATATAAAAGAGAGCCTATCATACCTCTGTATTGAGTTATATAAATACTTTTACCATTTTCATCTTTGTCAAGCTTGGTTACAGGAGCAATTGGGGTTTTCATGGGAAAGGCTGATTCCATGCCATACTTCTTAAATAAATATTTGATGTACTTGGCTTGGTTTATGAATATTCCTTCATCAGTCTACTTTACTTGTTGTCCAAGGAAGAAGTTCAGCTCACCTATCATGCTCATTTCAAACTTGATCTGCATAAGCTTGGAGAATCTCTTACATAGCTTTTCATCAGTAGAACCAAAAATAATATCATCAACATATATTTGAACCAATAAGACTTTATCTTTATGCTTTCTTAGGAATAATGTGGTATCTACTCTACCTCTAGTAAATCCATTTTCAATAAAAAAGTTAGTTAGTGTTTCATACCATTCTCTAGGTGCTTGTTTAAGACCATATAAGGCTTTGTCCAATCTATAAACATAATTGGAAAGAGATGGATTGATGAAACCTGGAGGTTGCTCTACGTAGACTTCTTCTTGAAAATCACCATTCAGGAATGCACTTTTGACATCCATCTGAAAGACCTTGAATTTCATGTGAGTAGCAAAGGCAAGGAAGATTCTGATGGCTTCTAGTCTGGCAATAGGTGCAAATGTCTCATCGTAGTCAATGTCTTCTTCCTGAGAGTAACCCTTGGCCACTAATCTTGCCTTGTTCCTGGTTATTACTCCATCTTCATCCATCTTATTTCTGAAGACCCACTTGGTTCCAATGACAGGATGACTCTTTGGTCTAGGTACCAATCTCCATACTTTACTTATTTCAAATTGGTTGAGTTCTTCCTGCATGGCTTCTATCCAGCTGGAGTCTTCCATATCATCCTCTATCTTCTTAGGTTCCATTTGTGACAGGAAACTTAGATAGAAGCATTCATTCTGGGTGGCAGCTCTTGTTTTTACTCTTGCACTCGGATCTCCAATGATTAGATCTTGAGTGTGATCTTTTGCCCATCTGTTTCCTGTTGGGACATCTGTCCTTATACCTTCTTGTCTTAGGCCTTCAAGATCGATTTTTTCTTCTTGGTGTGGAAGTTTGTTGTATGGCATAGGCCTCTCTACGATCTCATTTCTTTGCTCAACGATTTCACTATCTGGCACTATGATCGTAGTGTTGAGCTCGACGACCTCATTCGTAGTGTCTGAGTTGTCAGTTGTAGTGTCTTGAAGCACCGTTTTTTCCAAGTCTGTTTCATCAAAGATGATGTGAATTGAGACTTCAACACTCAGTGTCTTTTTGTTGAACAGTCTGTAGACCTTGATGTCTGTGGCATATCCAAGAAAGATTCCTTTGTCTGACTTGGGCTGAAATTTTGTCAAGTACTGCTTTCCATTGTTGAGAATGTAGCATGCACATCCAAATACATGAAAGTAGCTGACACTTGGCTTTCTTTCTTTCCACAGTTCGTAGGGTGTCTTCTTGATCGTAGAGTATATCAGTGATCTATTCTGCGTGTAACATGCAGTGTTGACGGCTTCTGCCCATAAGTATTCAGGTAGATGGGTTGCTGCTAGTAGAGTTCTTCCATCCTCTATCAAAGTTCTGTTCTTTCTTTTAGCTATTCCATTTTGTTGAGGAGTTCGTGGAGCTGAGAAGTTATGACTGATGCCATTGTCTGTGCAGAAGTGGTCCATTTCTGAGAAGTCAAATTCTCTGCCATGATCACTCCTTATAGCCATGATTTTCTCTCCTTTCTCGTTCATCACCAGCTTGAACATCTTGATCAGTTGGGAGCTATTTTCATCCTTAGAGGTTAGAAAGAACACCCATGTGAACCTGGTGTAGTCGTCGACTATGACTAGTGAATATCTCTTCCCTCCAAGACTTGTTGTTGGAATTGGCCCGAATAAATCCATGTGGAGCAGTTGCAGAGGCTTGTCAATTGAGTTGGCAGTTTTTCTCTTGAATGAGCTTCTAGTTTGTTTTCCAAGCTGACAGGCATTTCATGGCCTTTCTTTCACGAAGTTGAACTTGGGTAGGCCTGCAACAAGATCTTTTGAGGCCAGCTTGGACATGCTTTTGATGTTTAAATGAGACAATCGTCTATGTCATAGCCAGCTCATTTCTTCAGATGCTTTACCCAAAAAGCATATTGTTTCATCTGAGCTTAGCTGTCCAAGATTCACTGTATAGACATTTCCTTCTTTTGTTCCGATTAGCTTTACAGCAGATGTCTTTAAATCTCTGACTTGACACTGATTGTTGAGGAATGTTACTTGATGACCCTTGTCACAGAGTTGGCTAATGCTCAGAAGATTGTGTTATAGTCCTTCCACATAGGCCACTCTACTGAAGAACACTGCTCCATTTCCAGCTGAGCCATATCCTCTCGTCTTGCCAGAACCATTATTTCCAAAATGACTGAGGGACCTTCCTTTTCTATGTAGTTAGACAAAAGGGTTTTGTTCCTAGTCATATGCCTTGAGCATCCACTGTCCAGATACCAGGTCGTGATCGTGGAGCTCTTTTCCTGTGGTAACATCAAACCTTCATTTTGGTACCCATATTTGCATGGGTCCTATTTTGTTAGTACCCTTGGGGACCCAAATTTGTTTGATCTTGGATCTCACATGCATGGAATTATAATAGCATCTTGTAACCTTGTGACCAACTCTAGTGCACACAAAACACTTAGTATGATGCATGCCTGTGTGTGTGAGAGAGTTCATTCTCCATTTGGACTTTTGTGGTTCTTTAGTCATTCTTCTGTTAAACTAATTTTCCTTCTTCCACATGTCCTTGGGTCTCATAAAATGTGAGGAGTGTATCTTACCTCTACTGTACCTTCCAAGTTGGTTCGTAGAGTTGGTTTTATTTAACTCTACGATCCTTAGAGGTTGGTGAGTAAAGGATGGGTTACTCTTCTCTTTTCTAAAGCCCATGCAAGTGTAAGATCCTTTACTCCTTGGAGTATGGATGGAAACAGTGGAACAGGGTTGAGTTGGTTCTTCCTTTTGTGAGGATTTCACAAATGTAATACCTCTACTTAAATTTGAAGCATTACTAGTGCTAGTTTCCTTTATATTTTCCACACATGGCTCTGAGGTGGATTTCCCAAAGCCTAAGCCTGTTCCGTCAAATGTAATTCTCTGACTAGAGCTGGGAGTCTATGGATGATGAGGATTTGTTCCATGTAGAGATAGTCTTTTCTAGTTCCTCAACTTTAGAGGTTAGATTAGACTCTTTTTGTGCATTGAGCTCATTAGTCTGTTTTAAGATCTCATTCTCAGCCTCAAGCTTGGAGAGAAAGTTAGTACTTAGGAGAGCTGCTTCTAGCTCTTATTGAACTTTCTTTTTCTCCTCTTGAAGAAGTGAATAATCCTTTGACAGAACTCTGAACCACTTCATGTGTAAAGCCCCCAAACTCGGGTACTTGAAACCCGAACTCGGTGCTTTACGATACCATTTTTATGATCGGAATAATACTAATAATAATAACAATAATATAAAAATCTAACTTAATTTATATTTATCAGAGTCTAATCCCAATTACACAACCTTTACTACAATTCTTTACATGATATATAATACATATAATATATTGTCTAATTATTACAAAAGACAACATTAAACATGTTCTGTTTGCTTTCCTTTTCACGTGTTCTTGTCTGAACCTTCGGGTTGATCATGCCTAGCTGAAAACATTTAAATTTAAGCAAGGGTGAGCATTTGGGTGCCCAACAAGTAATAACAATTATGAATATAATTAGCTGTATGAAATAAATGTTTTCTTTGTACATCACTTCTACAACGAATTTATAGTTGTGAAGTAAACTGAACCGATAATAATAACATAACAATTCTATCTCAAATTTTTGAAACTACATATTGACTTTATATATAGGTATTAGTTGACAGGCTATGAACATTGTTTTTAGTTTTTGCTAAGGTTTAGCAGAACTTCATCTGCAAACCGTCATAACTTACAAACACGATGGTGATCTGCCCAATGTGCCCTGTATTGATCAATACTACATTATAAGAATGATAGGATCGTTCACTCTGTCCCCGCTTCAAGCGTAAAAAGTTTTCCATGATCGGGATGTTCATACTTAATCCGAATCAACCAAAATAATTTGATTGGATACAAAAGATTTTAACTTATTCAACGATATTTCAATTTATGTCTAGTTGGGTCAAATAGCTTGCAGACGACTTTATATATATATATATATATATATATATATATATATATATATATATATATCAACATGTGATTAAATACAATGATTATCCAAGTGGGGACACTTGTGTAACCATGTTTAGAAATTAACGAACATAATATATATCTAAATTACCATATACTAACATGTTGATAAACAATGATCTGATATATAATATATCACAATATGGTTAATAATATAGCATAATAATAATATAATTACAAACTTCTTACTCATGTCCATTACATAAAAGAAGTGCAAAGGTAAGATATCATTTCGATGCAACCGCTTACGATTCAGAACTTAGTTCTATCTTTATATAACACCTATCAAGAATAAGATCATTTGATCGATTAGAATAACATACTATAACACATAAGCACCGCTTATTATTGCGATTAAAGACATAACCTAATCACATTGTCACATATATTCCACAACCATTGAATCACAAATAAACACATATCTAATCAAATTATCTAAGTCCAAATCAATTTCTGAAATATGTCGATCTACCGACGGTTTTATCGGGTACTTATCGAGTCTAAGACTCTATCCTATAGTTCAATAGATGCAAATATCAGTCATACAATTTTTCATAGCCTTATAACAATATTTAAATATTTATTATAATTTATCATGAATTTTCAAACACCGGAATCATTATTAAATGATTTAAATATTAAACAATTCTATTATCATTAATATTTAATTAATATTAAACTATTAATGAGATCATTGCCAAAATATTAAAGTTATGTATAATAACTCAAAATATTTTTAAAGTATTAATATTACCCTTAAATGATTTTTAAAAGAATTAAAATCATTTTCAAATAATTATCATTAATATTAAAGTATTAATGTATTGTTTATCAAAATATTAAAAGTCCTTAATCATAACTTAAAATATTTTTAATTCATTTATATCCTTTTAAATGATTTTAAAATAAATAAAACCATTTTAAATTATTTATTTAATATAATTATTAAATAAATCTAATATCATTTAATATTAAATTATTAATAAAATTTTCCTTTAACTATCAAAAGTTATAATTTATAACTTCAAATATTTCTAAACACTTTATTTTCATTTAAAATGATTATTATAATATTTAAATCATTTTTAAACTAAACTATTTAATATAATTATTAAATAACTTTAATATCATTAATAATAATTAATTAATGAAAGTTACCTTTAAATATTGAAAGTTATATATTATAACTTCAAATATTTTTAAACTATTTATTTTTATTTAAAATGATTTTTCTAATATTAAAATTATTTTTAAATTAATTTATTTAATATAAGTATTAAATTAATATAATATCATTAATATTAAAATATTAATATTTTTCATGACAAAATATCAAAAGTTATATTTCATAACTTAAAATATTTTTATAATCCTTTAAATTATTTTTATATGATTTTTAAATCATTAATTCTATTTTTCATCATTTATTTAATACATTTATCAAATAACTTAATTATCATTAATATTAATTAATTCATTAAATTCATCACAAAATATTAAAAGTTGCCAAAAATAACTTAAATTATTTTCCTATACCATAATATAATTTAAAATGATTTTTCATGTATTAAAATCATTTTTAAATAATTTATTTAATATTATAATTAAATAAATTAAATACTTTTAATATTCCAAAATATTAAATATTTATGAAATATTTTAAAATAATTAAAAACAAATTTTTGGATTTTAAAATAATTTTAATAATTTAATTTATATTTTAATAATTAAAACTAATTTTTCTCTCGTGTATTTAATAAAAATAATTAATTTTAGTAATAAATCATTGTTAATGGACCTATAAGCGTGGCTAAACTGCCATATAGGTGTTCTTGAGTTGTTCTTCAAGAAACCCAGAAAACATGTCAGTGATCAAGAGGGTATGTTTGACCAACAATATCTAACAGATCATAAAGCTTCTGGGTGTGATATGACTTTGATCGTGTAGTACTCGTGTAATAATACACGATTCAACAACAAACATGACCAAACATTATAACATAAGTGAGATCCAAGCCCTGGAAAACATGTCAGACACTGTTCTTCAATTTCTGGGGTTTCCAGAATTGAAGAACAGTTCATGCTAACACTTTTGGGCTTTCACAACTTTCTATCCGTATAATGTTTTTGTGATTTAAAAGTTCTAGATTGTAGAAAACATGTACAAAAACAAATCCATTACACAACATCACTTTAAAAACATAACAATCATTAGATCTGGTCCGGTCAAACCATGTCAGAAGACATGGTCATTAGTTTTCTGGGTTACCCAGAAAACCAATCCCATGATCTTCTGCTTGGTTTGACCAATCCACTACTTATTTTCTGGTTATGATTTAAGTGGTTTACGGGTATACATATGTAGTCCACATAACATATTATGATTCTATTACAACAACAACAACAAAACAACAAACAGAAGCAAGATCAAAGCCACGAAAAATCTTGTCAGGCATTTCTGGGTAACAATCTGGGTTACCCAGATCAGTTTGGTTAAGGTCGGTCAATGGCCTTTGACCACTAATAACTTGTGATGTATACATGATTTATACATGAATCCAGTTCCAGATTAAAGATCTCCTAACATACTACTAGTTCAAACATTAAAACAACCAAAAACATAAACAGAAAAAGATTTACAGCCTCTGACATTCATTGTCAGACAAAAATTTTAAACTTTTCCAGAATTTTAAAAACTTCAAATACGAGGACTTTGATGTTATGGATCTGGGATCTAACAACCCAGATCACTAAATAACATCTTATTACACAACATTAAGCAACAAACAACAAGTCCTAACAGAGGATCAAGGGTTGAATTTTTCAACTAGGGTTTATACCTTTATGCTTTGATTTCTGGAATTTGGGCTTCTAATTTATTTTGGCTGATGGTGGGGCTCGGTTTTGGGACTAGTATGCTAAGAAATTTCAGAGGTGTTAGAGAGAGAAGCTCAAGGTTGAGAGTTTGGCAAAAATAAGTGAGCCAAATGATTTTTTTCTCTCTCCAATCTATATATATGTGACTTGCAATGTAGTGGGCTGAGATATGGACTGATTTATGGAGTTATGGAGCACATGGGGTGGTTATGTTAGTTCACCAACTCCATATCTTGCTAGATTTACAAGCAATTCTCAATTACGCAATAAGGGCAAAAATGTCTTTTGGCTTTTACAATTAAGGGCAAACTTGTAAACATGATAAACCCTTAGGGTTTAACTCTAGGGTTTAGCACAAAATGAATTTCTAAGTTTTTATTTAGGGTTTAAATTAAACTAAAAATAAAATTAGTTTCTAAAAATAGAAATTTAGGGTTTGATGATTAGATTAAGTTATCTAATTACCTTATACATTATCATAAGGGTTTAAAGTCCCTAATTAGCATTAAGCTTCATTATTAAACGATTAGGGTTAATAGCATAGTAATTAAGGTTTTAAATTTGAAAATTAGGGTTTTCATTTATAAATTAGGGTTTTAAAAATTAGGGTTCTCCCTAATTAGTGTTAATATCAATAATATTGGTCGTTAATCATATTATCATGATTACATAACGACTTAACCAATTCATAGAGTCGTAAATGGCCTTCGAATTAGGGTTTCAAAGCAATTAGGGTTTATAATTTAAATATTAGGGTTTCTAAAAAAACATTAGGATTTGTAAATATTAATTAGGGTTTCTCTAATTAATATTAAATTCTATAATACACCATGTATATCACATAACATTGTTATATAATGGTATTTACTTTCCCATTTGAATTTAAAAATAGGGTTAAACAAATTAATGCTAGGTTTTTAACATTATAAACTATAATTGACCAACCATTGTCAGTCCACAAACATATAGTACATATTTATAAAGACCGAAAAGTCAAAATACAATATTATTATATTATTATTCTTATCCATTGATAAAAATTCAAAATTAGGGTTTGGATTCCATATCCGATTTATTATTCATATTTAACATTATTAATTAAGTTAAAATAATTAACTTAATTAGACTAGCATAAATTCATATATTAAAATAAATAATTATTATAATAATTCTAAAAATCATTTCATATATTATTTAAATAATATATAATTATATTTTCATGGAAATAAATAATAAAAACATTTCTACTATAAAATTAATTATTAAAAGAATAAACTTTATAATAATCAATAATTCTAAAATAAAATTATTTGTAAACATTCATGTAATAAATATATTTTTATTTATTACATAATTACATACACACATTATCTTGTACAAATCCTCATCCTTAAAATAATAAATAAATTATATGCAAATTTTTTGATTTAATTATATAGAAAATATCGGGTTGTTACATTCACCCTCCCTTATAAAGATTCCGTCCCCGGAATCACCATTTTAAAACCTATACATACCAGGGTACATAGCATACATAATCATTGCGAGTAGATCTCGATCAAAATTGATCGAACTGATCTTTAACTATTCAGCATAAAGCTTATCTATCTGCTTATACGAAAAATTGATTTCTAATAGAACTCTATTTCTTCCTTCAAAATAATTTATAAAATAATTTACTATATATAAGAAAATAATATATAAGAAATAAAATTGGTTTGGAGTAATACCTGGAGTTGCATCCCCGACTGCTACAGTTTCTTGAACGGTCATGTTGAAGATGCTTGCGGTTGATTTCGTTGGTTTGTTTGTTGATGTTGGTCCCGTTGTCGCCAATGTTCTGCTGCCGTTTTCGTATTCGCATTCCTTGCCTCCCTTCTTCTTCTTGAACAATCTTTCACTTTATGCTCCTTTGATTCACAAGTAAAACATCTACCGTAAAACCTTGGATTGGGACATTTAGTGTGACGCCCCCAAAATAGGTATACATCACTCATTCTGAGTTGTCAATACATGGTACAGAAACAACTACAACTTTATTATTACAACAGTAAAACTGTGAGTTTGAATACAAATATTATCTTCTAGACAATATATATACTCAAATAAATCCTCATCATATTTATTGATACATTATTTTACAAAAATAGTGAGGACTACTAAACAACTCTCTCTAGAACCTTCATTCCATACCCCTGCTAATTACTCGCTATATTCTCGCCTCCGAGAAAAATGGAACAAAAGGAAAAGGGTGAGCTCAACTAGCCCAAGAAAGAATATTATGACTAAGATAATATACAACAAATTATCGTTAGTCTTCAACAGGAACAATGTAATAGAATACAATAGACAAACAAATTTTAAATCAATATTCATGGAAATGAAATAATAATTCATTAGAAGAGTTAAGTAGAGAATGCAAACTACTATCTTCTATGTATGAATTTAAAAGTTCATCGTCTATCTTTTATCCCCGTAACATCAATCAATATATATCTGGAATCAAATATTCATCTTTGCACTGACAGCCAAAGATATTCATCACCGGTCATGTTCATCTAAACACTGCTCATCTTTGCACTACGGGCCAAAGATATTCATCAGAAATCATTCATCTTTGCACTACAGGCCAAAGATATTCCATAATATCATCGTTTAAGATTGAGGATGATGAAACATATTTTTAAAGAAACGAATCCAATGAAACAAAATGACAAGGATTAAGGATTAAGGATTCGTACTTTGTTTTATCCATGTCCAAAAATACCTCAAAAATAATTATAGTGGTGTAAAATTCAAGAATGATCAAAACATGGATACAATCAAAGCTAGTATCCACAATAGATATTTTGGATGAAAAGAAAAATTTTCATTTTTCGATGAATAGTGCTGTATTCGTGAATAGTACCGTATACGTGAATAGTAACTCCGACACCAAAAGTTCCAAATTTGATAAAAACTTCAGATCAATATTTCAGCATAATGATATTGAAGAAATAATATCATTACGAAAAAATAATAATATCCATTACCTCGAAAGACAGTACTTTTAGTTGAAACACCGGATAAAAGCTATGACTTGAACTTGCACCGTATAGCAATACTCAAAGTATACTCAAAATACTCACAAGAATACGCTCGATAATATAGAGAGAGAAAACTTCAGTTTCTGGTGTAATTTTCAATTCTAACCTAAGCACCCTATTTATAGGAAAATGCTTAGAACACCAAAGCAGAAAATTTAATATAATAATAATATATAAATTAAATTTTCCTACGCCAACCTTCCAAGAACTGAATTCAGCTCATTCAACACACATGTTTAACACACCATAATGAAAAAAACGTTTTTGTTATTTAAAATATTTTAAACTTCCAAAAATTAATTATTTCGGAGCTTCGGAACTTCAATAATTCACAATAAATAGCCCTTTTATCAAAAAATTCGAATCTCGCGACTTTTTATAGGAAATTGAATTCTCTACAACTTTGCAGAAGAAAGTTTTTCCAAATTCCAAACAAAAATTGACTGAAATCCACAAACGGAAGATTTTACACGAGTTATATAATCAAATTTCGAATAATAAATGGGGTCCAATTTACATGTTTAACATGTTTTAAACATTTATTGCAACAAAAATACTCTTCCTCGTATACTCATATATCCCACATTCATTGTAAAAATATCACCATTATTATATTATTAAAATATAATAATACATTTAAATGAATTATCTTATCGTAAAAAAGATAAAATTTCAATTTTCAACAATTGTCACATTAAAATTTTTCTCCATCTATATCCACATAAAATCAATATTTTCCTCATCATATGAATCAATAATTAATTATTCACAAATAATATTACAGAATCAAAATATTGACAACCGTGCGCGGTTCAGGAAAGGGGGCTTTCAATAAGAATTTCTCCTTCTTGGCGCATGCATTAGGTGACCAAACCTCTCCTTAGATGTAACTTTCTAGACATTGCCAATAATGTTATCTAATAATATTATTCGGATAATATGAATTATTGCTTCGATAATGAAAAATACTTGTGTAATGACAATTATAACAAAGAATATAAAATATCGACGCAAAGAATTATTAAATCAATAAATATCTTGAGCGAAGATTACATAACCATTATTGAGTAGTGCCTTCTTACGTAAGAATCAATAATTGGTGCAATACTGGTGTGCTACTCGTGTTTTTAACCACTTCGAGTATTTTAACAAGATAATAACTGTAATAACTACGCCAAGTTATTTTTAAACCACTTATATTTGTCGCTTTTCTTCATCTAATCGCTTTCCGTTATGGGGCCCACACACATGGTACAGTGTCAGTCGCATTTAATATTCCTCGATAGTACGAATATTCCACGACCAAACGAATATTCCCCGACAACAATGAATATTTTATAACCACTTGCTTATTTTGAAATATTTGCGTATTTTACCCCTAACTATCCACATTAATCAAATCAACCCTTACTATTTCAAAATAATAAATAGAGAAAATAAAATTTCATTAATAATAAGTTGGGTCTTACAACCTCCCTCCTTATGAAATTTCGTCCTCGAAATTGACGTGACGCACACAGTGTTTTCAAAAGGTGAGGATACCTCACTTTCATTTCCGTTTCCAATTCCCAGGTCATTTCCTCTATAGCATGATTCCTCCACAGAACTTTAACTTGTGGTATGACCTTTGCGCGTAGGACATGCTCCTTCCTATCTAAGATCTTGACAGGTACCTCCTCATACGTTAAGTCTTCGGCTATCTCGTCCGGTTCTAACTCTATAACGTGGTTCGGGTCTTCCACATATTTACAAAGTACAGATATGTGAAACACATTATGAACACGAGACATACTCGGAGGTAACGCAAGTCTATAGGCTACATTTCCTACTCGGTCAAGAATTTGAAATGGACCAATAAATCGTGGATTGAGCTTTCCTCTCTTCCCAAATCTTATAACTCCCTTCCATGGAGCAACTCGCAACAATACATGATCCCCTACACTAAATTTCACGTCCTTTCGATGAAGATCCGCATAACTCTTTTGTCGATCTTGTGCCGTTTGTATACATTATCGAATCATTTGGATCTTTTCGGTAGTCATACGTACTAACTCGGGTCCCAACAATGTTGCTTCACCCACCTCATCCCAACATATTGGAAAGCGACACTTTCGTCCATATAATGCTTCAAATGGAGCCACACCTATACTTGCCTGATAACTGTTGTTGTAAGAGAATTCCACCAATGGTAAATACTTATCCCAACTGCCTTTGAAGTCTAGGACACGTAGTCTTAATAGATCTTCAAGAGTTTGAATAGTCCTCTCTCTCGATTGTCCGTCTGTTTGAGGATGGTATGCCAAATCGAATCGTAAATCCGCGCCCATAGCTTTTTGCAAGCTAACCCAAAATCTTGAAGTGAATCTTGGGTCACGATCCAAACTATGGATACTTGGCATGCCATGCAACCTCACAATCTCATTCACGTCATATATCTAGCAAGACGTTCAAGGAATAAGTCTCCGTGTCGGCAAGAAATGAGCGGACTTGGTTAATCTATCAACAATAACCCAAATAACATTGATGCCTTGAGAAACCGTAGGAAGACCCAGTAACGAAATCCATGGTAATGTGTTCCCACTTCCATTTCGAGAATCTCAAGTGGTTGCAACGGACCCTTAGGTACTAGATGCTCCGCCTTTACACGTTGATAAGTTAAACACATCGAGATAAACTTTGCAATCTCTCTCTCATATTGTTCCACCAAAATGTATGTCAAAGATCACGATACATTTTAGTACTTCCAGGATGGATTGCAAATGGTGTATTGTGTGCCTCCATCATAATCTTGTACTTCAAATCAGAGTCGTTAGGGACACAAAATCTGGAGTGGACTCGAAGTATTCCTTCTTCATCAATTCTCGCTTCCGGAATAGCTCCTTCTTGTACTTTCTTCTTCATACGCATCAGCTCCGGGTCGGTGGCTTGAGCAACCTTAACTTTTTCTATTAAAGTTGGCTCTATGCGTATACTTGACATCATCGTACTCGTTCCCGCATATGATCTTCTACTCAATGCGTTAGCTACCACGTTCGCTTTTCCAGGATGGTATTGAATAGTGTGGTCGTAGTCTTTCAATAGCTCGAGCCAACATCGCTGCCGCATGTTGAGTTCTTTTTGAGTGAAGAAATATTTAAGGCTTTTATGGTCTGAATATATCTCCACTTTCTCCCCATATAGATAGTGCCTCCATATCTTTAAGCGCGAAACGATCACGCTAACTCTAGATCATGAGTAGGATAGTTCCTCTCATACTCTTTAAGTTGTCGCGAGGCATAGGCTATGACTTTCCCGTTGCAGCATGAGAACACATCCTAACCCTTTGCAAGCATCATCGAGATAACAAATCCATTCGAACCAGATGGTATTGTTAGAACAAAGGTGCCAAAATAAGTCTCCTCTTAAGCTCTTGGAAACTCTTCTCGCATTCTTCGCTCCAAACGAATTTTGTATCCTTCCGAGTTAGTTTGGGTTAATGGAGTAGCGATTAGAGAAAACCCTTCCATGAATCTCCGATAATAACCAATTAAGCCCAAAAACTACGTACTTGATCATCACCGACTTGGTTGCTCCCAACTTTGTATTGCTTCAATCTTCATTGGATCAACAGATACTCCATGTTTTGACACCACGTGCCCAAGAAATGCTACTTCCTCAAGCCGAACTCGCATTTCTTCAATTTGGCATATAGTTTATTTTCACGAAGCCTTTGGAGTACCAAACTTCAAATGGTGCTCATGATCTTCACGACTTTTGGAATATATGAGGATGTCATCAATAAAACAACAACGAATCGATCCAAATATTCCTTGAATACTCGGTTCATCATATCCATGAATGCCGTTAGGAGCATTAGTCGATCCGAAAGACATGACTAAGAATTCATAATGCCCGTCTCGAGTTCTAAAGGCGCCTTTGGAATATCCTCGCCTTCTAATCTTCAAATTTGATATCCGAAATAAAGATCGATTTTTGAAAAGAATTGTGCCTTCTAACCTCGGTCAAACAATTCATCAATACGAGGTAGAGGATACCTATTCTTGATGGTGACATGGTTCAATTCCGATAGTCAATACAAAAGTCGCATACTCCGTCTTTCTTCTTTACGAATAAAACAGAGCACCCCAAGGAGATGTACTAGGGGCGAATGAAACCGATGTCCAACAATTCTCGTGGTTGGACCTTTAACTCTGAAGTTCAATAGGAGCCATTCGATATGGGGTTATAGAAATGGGCTTTGTACCAGGTTGAAGATCAATAAAGAATTCAACTTCACGTTACGGGGTAGGCCGGGAAGTTCTTCGAAATACATCGGAAAGTCAATAACAACGAATATTATTCAAATTTGGCGTGTCTTTATTCAAATCCATAACATGGGCTAAGAAAGCTTGACATCCGTTTTCAATAAACGAATAGCTTTATGATTAGATATGACAATGATTGATTTTAATGGTTTAGTTGCTTGAATTCGCATACAACAGTTGGTTAGGAATATGAAAACTAACAACCTTACGAAAACAATCAATTTTGGCATGATGAGTAGTTAACCAATCAATCCTTAAAATCACATCAAAAGTAAGTATTTTAAAGAGATAAGGTCAATGGGTAAGGTGATGGTGCCAACTTGAATCAAACAAGATTTATAAACAATGGATGTGATGAAAGTTTCTCTAACGGAGTTTCCACAGAGATAGGTCAAAGTCTAATTTCTACTGAGTCAAGTTTAAACGTTGAGCACATGCAGAGAGATAAATGAATGGGTAAAGCACCGTATCAAGTAAGGTATAAACTTCGCAAGAATTTATAAATAGCTTACCGTGATCACCTCGTTTGGGTTCCTCGCATTTTTACCGATCCACAACAAACGCTTCTTCCGGAATCGTTGACTTTGAATTTTCGGGACGATCTTTTGAGTCACCGTCCCACATTGAACTAGGTTTCGCTCTGCATCTGATCTCGAGCGATATGTCCTTCCTTTCCACAATTATAGCATACCTTGAATCTGTTGTGGGCGCTTTGGTGATATGTCCCTCTTTTCCGCAATTGTAGCATATGACCGGTGGTCGTTTCTCCTCCTTAGAACCAATTGTTGTCGGCCTTGCCGTCTTCACATGGTCGTTGTTAAATCTCCTCTTTTAAAATCTCCTCCCGACTCGCTTCTTCTATTTTCATGGCCATGATTACCACAGAGTGGTTACCATTTTTGTCCGTCATTTCTTTCTCCACCGGTTATCGTTGTTTTGTTGACTACCATCTCCTAGATGATCCTCGGTTTGTGGTCCTCAATTGACCGTACTCGTTATCTCGCTCTAATAATTGAGCCCTATTTACAACATCTAAATAGAGAGAAAATTTATGAGAAATGAGATATCTTGACGTATCTTAGGGTTTCAAACCTCTAAAAACATCCGCGTCATCATCGTTCCTCATTTTCTACCAAATGAGGTGCAAACTGGATAACTCAGTAAACTTTGCCTCGTCTTGAGACACCGTCATGTTGTTGTTCGCTTCCGCCTAATAAACTCCACTTCCTTCATATGACGAATACTTTCGTGGAAGTACTTGTCATTGAACTGCTTCTGAAATGTCTCCTATGACATCTTGAAAAGCGGCTGGATGGGTACGCTTCACGGACTCCCACCGGTAGTCCGCCTCGCCACGGAACATAAAAAGTAGCGAATGGAACCTTCATTTCCTCCGTGCATCCCAAGACATCGAATATCTTGGTAATTTTCTTGACCCATGTTTCCGCCATGATCGAATCTGGCTTTCCCTTAAATTCTGGTGGTCCCAACTCTTTGAACTGCTTGGCTGTGACAACCCGTGAATTGTTATCATTTCCTCCTGTATTTTGAACACGAGTCTCCCCTCGTCGATTTTTTGCATGAATCGCAAAAACTTCTAAACATCCCTCGTTCCTCATTTGCTCGGTGGTGTTGTTCACGGAGGAACATTGCCCGACTTGTTGTACGCTTCTCCTCGTTGGTGAATACAGGGCATCTCCACGGTCTCATTTACTCCACTATTAATATTCTCGTTCGACATTCTCAAATCATCGTCATAAAATAAGGGTTAATTAAGGAAATCAATATATCACATAATATCCCTATATCTTGACCAACTAACAAATAAGCTAGGTAGGTAGGTAGGACACACTAGCGAAGGATTTACTCGTCTCTCCCTCCTTGTTCTATTCCCCGATCTCCGCTAGAGATCATATCCCTAAGCTCGATACCAACCTGTGGCGCCCCAAAATAGGTATACATCACCCATTACGAGTTGTCAATACATGATGTAAATAACTACAACTTTATTATTACAACAAGAAAAGCTGTGAGTTTGAATACAAATATTATCTTCTAGACAATATATATACTCAAATAAATCCTCATCACATTTATTGATACATTATTTTACAAAATGGTGAGGACTACTAAACAACTCTCTCTAGAACTTTCATTCCATACCCCAGAGCTGCATACTCGCTATATTCTCGCCTCATGAGAAAAATGGAACAAAAAGGAAAAGGGTGAGCTCAACTAGCCCAGTAAAGAATATTATGACTAAGATAATATACAACAAATTATCGTTAGTCTTTAACAAGGAACAATCTAATAGAATACAATAGACAACAAATTTTAAATCAATATTCGCAGCGGAAATAATAATTCATTAGAAGAGTTAAGTAGAGAATGCAAACTACTATCTTCTATGTATGAATTTAAAAGTTCATCGTCTATCTTTTATCCCTGTAACATCAATCAATATATATTTGGAATCAAATATTCATCTTTGCACTACAGGCCAAAGGTATTCATCAGTTGGTCATGTTCATCTAAACACCTGTTCATCTTTGCACTACGGGCCAAAGATATTCATCAGAAATCATTCATCTTTGCACTACAGGCCAAAGATATTCCATAATATCATCATTTAAGATTGAGGATGATGAAACATATTTTTAAAGAAACGAATCCAATGAAATAAAATGACAAGGATTAAGGATTAAGGATTCGTACTTTGTTTTATCCATGTCCAAAAATACCTCAAAAACAATTATAGTGGTGTAAAATTCAAGAATGATCAAAACATGGATACAATCAAAGCTAGTATCCACAATAGATATTTTGGATGAAAAGAAAAATTTTCATTTTTCGATGAATAGTCTAGATTCGTGAATAAGATCAGATATCGTGAATAGTGCAGATATCGTGAATAGTAACTCAGACACCAAAAGTTCCAAATTTGATAAAAACTTCAGATCAATATTTCAGCATAATGATATTGAAGAAATAATATCATTACGAAAAATAATAATATCACTTACCTCGAAAGACAGTACTTCTAGTTGAAACACCGGATAAAAGCTATGACTTGAACTTGCACCGTATAACAATACTCAAAGTATACTCAAAATACTCACAAGAATACGCTCGATAATATAGAGAGAGAAAACTTCAGTTTCTGGTGTAATTTTCAATTCTAACCTAAGCACCCTATTTATAGGAAAATGCTTAGAACACCAAAGCAAAAAATTTAATATAATAATAATATATAAATTAAATTTTCCTATGCCAACCTTCCAAGAACTGAATTCAGCTCATTCAACACACATGTTTAACACACCATAATGAAAAAAACATTTTTTGTTATTTAAAATATTTTAAACTTCCAAAAATCAATTATTTCAGAACTTCGAAACTTCAATAATTCACAATAAATAGCCCTTTTATCAGAAAATTCGAATCTTGCGACTTTTTATAGGAAATTCAATTCTCTACAACTTTACGGAAGAAAGTTTTTCCAAATTCCAAACAAAATTGACCAAATCCACAAACGGGCTATTTTACAAAAGTTATAATCAAATTTCTCAAATAATAAATGAGGTCCAATGAGCATGTTTAACATGTTTTAAACATTTATTGAAATAAAATACTCTTCCTCCTCGTATACTCATATATCCCACATTCGTTTGTAAAATATCACCATTATTATATTATTAAAATATAATAATACATTTAAATGAATTATCTTATCGGAAAAAGATAAAATTTTAATTTTCAACAATTGTCACATTAAAATTTTTCTCCATCTATATCCACATAAAATCAATATTTTCCTCATCATATGAATCAATAATTAATTATTCACAAATAATATTCTGAGAATCACAATATTGACAACCAGCAGTTCCTGTGAAAGAGGGGCTTTCCAATAAGAATTTCTCCTTCTTGGCGCAATTAGGTGACCAAACCTCTCCTTAATGTAACTTTCTAGACATTGCCAATAATGTTATCTAATAATATTATTCGGATAATATGAATTATTGCTTCGATAATGAAAAATCTTGTGTAATGACAATTATAACAAAGAATATAAAATATCAACGCAAAGAATTATTAAATCAATAAAATCTTCGAGCAGAATTACCGTAACCATTATTGAGTAGTCCCTTCACGTAAGAATCAATAATTGGTGCAATACCGCAAATCTTCTTGTGTTTTAACCAATTTAGTATTTTAACAATATTAATGGTAACAACTACGCCGTTATTTTAAACCACTTATATTTGTCGTTTTCTTCATCCAATCGCTTTTTTTCGTTATGGGGCCCACACATGGTCATACGGCGGTAAATCGCATTTAATATTCCCGATAGTACGAATATTCCACGACCAAACGAATATTCCCCGACAACAATGAATATTTTATAACCACTTGCTTATTTTGAAATATTTGCGTATTTTACCCCTAAACTATCCACATTAATCAAATCAACCCTTACTATTTCAAAATAATTAATAGAGAAAATTAAATTTCATTAATAATAAGTTGGGGTCTTACAGTTAGGAGAGATATGTGCCTTCTGCCTACACTTATAACAGACAGACTTTCCTTTTATCTCCTTTCCCTTTTATCGTATAGGTGACAAAACTATCTTTTGCCCCTTCGTTACCCTAGCTATCACAAACGCGTCAACATGGTCAGTTCATCTTCCAAATCCTGGCAGTACAATGCACTACAAAAAAAATGGGCCTTTAGCAACGATTTTTTGGGCAACGACTTTATAAGTCGTTGCTAAAAGTATATGTTTAGCAACAAAAGTTGTCCTTCGTTGCAGATTGTGTCAGGCTTTCACTTTTTGCAACGAAATTCATAAGTCGTTGCAAAATTTCGTTGCTAATTCATTGGCGGGAAAAAAGTTCATTAGAAATTCGTTGCAAAATTTTCAGCCACTTGATTTCCCGTTATCGTGGGCAACGAAAGTTTTTTTGTTGCTAAAAATGGGGCTTTAGCAACGATTTTTCTGGCAACGACTTTATAAGTTGTTGGTAAAAGTGTATGTTTAGCAACGAAACTTGTCCTTCATTGCAGATTGTGTCAGGCTTTCACTTTTTGCAATGAAATTTATAAGTCATTGCAAATTTTGGAAACAAAATTTGTTAGAAATTTGTTGCAAAATTTCTAACCACTTGATTTTTCTTCATCGTAGGTAACGAAAGTTTTTTTGTTGCTATATTTCGTTGCCTAATATTGACCACATTCATTGGCAACAATTTTTATTTTTGTTGCATATTTTATACAACTTTTTGCAACGACTATTAAAATGTTGCCTTAAATTAAGATAATCCCAATAAACGTGTTTTTGTAAGACCATATTCGGTATTCGAAGAATTGTCAAAAAATATTTGTATTTAGTATTTAAAATTTATGTCCAAATGCAGAACATATTTGAACCTGTGACTTATCAATTAGAACTTTGGTCATTTGACCGCTGGAGCAACACAAGTTATCTATTAATATCTTGCAAGGATTAATATTTATATCAAAAAATGAGATTTTCCCCATATAACCGAATTACTGAACTGATCCGAAATAAATTAACCGATTTTTTTTTGATAATTCGGTTATTTTTAGCATTTCTATTATATCCGAAATTAAATACGATTTTCTAAGTTAGTTTATACTTGGTATCATTTTTTAAGGTTATTACATTTTGCGAATAACTGAACAAATCACTTAAAATAAATAAAATACTGCTAATCCTAGGGCTGAGCAAAAAATGGGTATAACCGAATTATCGAACCGAATCGAAATAATTTAACCAATTTTTTTTGATAATTCAGTTAATTTCAACATTTCAGTTATATTCGATTTTTTTTACGAATTTCAATTAATTTGTACAGATTTTAATTTTTGGTTATTCGGTTTAACTGAACAAAATCGTGCTCACTAGTGTCTACTGTCTAGTCACTCCTACTTAAAATAATAATACTCAGCCAGCCCACTACTACTCTACTAGCCCGACTACAATCAAGTCGAACTCTCAAATCTCAATTCCCAAATCCCAAACCAAGATCTCGAACTCTCAAGTCTCAATCTCTCATCCCAAACGGCCAAACCCAGATCTCGAACTCGTCTCAATCTCTCGACTCTCATCGATTGACGGCCATCGACGCATCGCCTCATCGGCTTTGGCGACCCTTCATCAGTCATCATCATTCAATCTCGAAGTCAAAGAGATGAAGACTCAAACTCTCGAACTCTCGAGTCTCGATCTATCATTTGGTCTGAGACTCTGAGTGTCTGACATCTTCAATTCTTCATCGGCTAAACTGTTTGAAACTTGAAAGTAAGTTCTTCTGCTGTGTCGAATATGGTTGATGTTGCTATATGGACCAGAAAGGTAAGCTAATTATGATTATTATCAATCCTTTTCATTCCATTTTTTCCCACTGAGGATCTGTTATGGCCGAATGGCCTGGTATGGTCACGTAGCACTATATTTTTATTTTACTATGTTGTTGCTGTAAAGGTTATTCACGAGCATGCTACTATGATGTATGTAAATTAGGCACAAGGAGATAGGTGGCTGTGGAGTAATAAGGAGGCTAAAATGGGACGGTAGAACAAATTAATAGCTATAAAAAGGGCGTTGGAAAACTGTGCAAACTAGGTGTTTGTTAAAAGTCCTAAATGAACTGTTTTGACTAAAAATTGAAAACATGACAAAACAAGAGCTTGGGGCTTGGTTTATATAACATATGTAATGATAATTTGAGTGTTTAAGTATGCCAATATAAAACAAAATTAAGATTTCTAGCCAAAGAAAAAGTTTGAAACCAGTTGATCAAGCCATTCTTGATCACTGTCTTACGCATTCTAAAGAACCCAAAACGGAGAGTTTATAATTTCTAAATGTAGACTCATATAATATGTTTAACATGTTTAAAAAGGGTTACAATCCGGTGGATGATCTAGAAGTAATTGAACCACGAAGTGGGCATATCAAGGCGTCGACTATTGCTAATCTGCAGATGCTTGATAGTAGTGTTCTTGGTGAGGTCAGGGTTCTTTTGAACTCTTGGTCAGATGGGGTTAAACTGTCCAAACAATTTAGATATTACTTCTTCAAAATAGGTGAGTGTGTAACCATATTGACCCCAAGAAGTCAGTGTATTCAACGATTAAAAATGAAAGAAGCTAAATCAAATTTCATTCATCAAATTCTCTTTTATTGGTTCTTCTAAGAGATTGAGATTGAAAACAGATGAGAAGTCTCAATGTATAGCTTAAGGAATGAAATTGTTTATGTAAAATAGAATTATCACTAGATACTATGTGTGCTTAATGATTGTGATTAGTATGTTGTAATTATGTGGGAATCAACTATAAGAGTAACTTTGAAAGGAAATAAGGAAAGTATCAAACTTGTTAGTTTATGTATTAAATGTGTAATTGAATTAACTGTGCAATTGAATGTTTTGTATTGGAATTAGAACAAAAGGAAGTTAGCATGTCAACCCCTTTGCACACTGATTTGAGTCAGTCTATGGGGACTACCTCGATTGTGTTGCAAGTTCTAAGGGTACTTTTAGGTACTAATATATCTAAAATTCAAGTATAACTAAGTTTTTGGTTTAAAGACTAAGATTTGAAAGAAAAAAGAAATCGAGGAAGGATAACTCATCGTCAAGGCAAGCGTAGCGATGATAGCAGCTGATTGCTAACCGCCGTGTTAACGATTAGAGTTCACCATCCGTGGGTCAAGCACGATGATATCAAGGTTAACCAAAAAGCTTACTAAAGAATTTATGCACAGAACTTATAAGAATGTAATACTTCATATGTCAAAGCCAAAAGTGGTACATTAACATGATGAAAGATAAGGGACCTGTGTTGAAGTACTAAAACAAACCTGCTAGACACACTTAGCCTCTAAATTCGCTTTTAGTATAGAAGCGGTCTTGTTAGTTAAACCTTAGACCGGGATCAATTTTAGGCTAACTCTATTAGTAACAAGCACTAGCTTGATCATTCCTTTGCCTACTCTGTTGAAATAGTGACTGAACCAAGGAGCCAAAGCTTAATAAGCCAATGGGACAACCTTAGAACTCTAAAGATTATAGCCAAGAGGTCTGTTCCTAGAAATCTAGCAAAGTGAGGTTAGAGGATTCTTTGAATGGGTTAAGGAGCGAGGAAGTCTAATAATGATGTAGCAAATAGCTTCGATAGTCATTGTCCTTGGCAACTTCAAGTTTTGGCAACTCAGTTTATTTTCCTTGGGTCAGCGCTAGTAAGTTAAGTTCATGCACTTTTGTTTATTTACTATAGTTGATGTAGCATGATGACATGTGATCGCAACACTTGTAGCGAGACCAAATGTACTTATGGTAATAGGTGTGCAAGAAAATAATAGTTAGCGACAAAGAAACAATAGCGATAGCGATAAGGCGGTCTTGATCATACATAGAAAAAAATTAATGGGATAGCAAGTTAAAGAAGAATGGCAAAATTGCTACTCATTTGTGGCGAAGAATTGCCAAGTTAGCAATTGCAATAGCGACTTTATGTTTGACTTAGGGTAGTGAGGCCAAGTAAAACCACACTAAGCTTAATCGAGCCTCACAAGGCCAAGCCAAGCTTGGCTTCTAGCATAGAAAAGCAACAAGAAGATCGTGGAATGTTGAATGGGCATGCTTCCTTTTATTTTCTCATTAGTATGCAGGTTAGTAAGATAAAAATTTTAAGGGAAGCTATAAACTAAACACCCTTAAAGAATTATATTGTTCTAGATTATCTATTGCATTGTAACCTCTTTGATATAGATATTTACGCTTCCATTATATTTAATCGTTTATTTCCTTCTTTGAGCAAGTGTTGCTCACCCTTGCGTTAAATATAATGTTTTCAGTTAAAACTGAGGTTGCTGGTCCATCTGGAAAAGACAAAGGAAAAGATAAAGTTATTAATTAGTCATTTATTAAGATAAAGTTATTGATTAGTCATTTATTACTTAATGAATGTAATGTTAGTATTATGTCGTGTAATAAGATTTGGTTTGTATTGTATGTAAAGGTCTATATAACCTGGGATTTAAGTACTTATGTAATATAAGATAATTTTCTTTTAGTATGAACATATATTCTAGTATTGTGAGCATCAAATTCGAGTTAAAGATAACCCAAATTTGGGGGTGTCACTGGTAAGTTTTGCTTCACTTCTAGAATGTAGATTTCTATTTTTGAAGAACCAAACTGAGGTTAATATTGAGCTTGATGCTAAACACATCTTGGGGTGAATATTTATTCTACCATATAAACTCTAATATATGTTAGTTTTTGACAAGCACAGATAATGTGACAATGTTCTTTCTTATCTGTACATTTTTTCCACCCTATAATATGTCTTGGTACGTAGTCACAGTTTTTGTATAATCTATTACGTTTCAGGTTCATAAAGGAAGAAGATTTCATTCTCAAAGTACCTAAATATGAAATGACACTAGTTGTATGTGCAGTTTTACTATACTTCCAACTCCCCATTTATTTTCTTATTCTTTTCCTATTCTGTCTCAAAATTTGGAAAATGTGCATACATAAAACTTTTTAAATTATAAGTGGCCTAGGATTTTAGCCTATGTACGTTGTAAAAGGGCAAGCACCAGTGGAAGCATGATGTAGATGATTTTTATAGGAATGAACTGTTACTGGCCAACTAATATTGTTTATAAAACTGATGTTTTTATACTGTGGTGCAAAGTGTACCAGAAAACTCAGTTTTTGTGATGGGTGATAATCACAACAACGGCTATGATTCGCATGTATGGTATGTAGTCTCAATCTTCAACTCATAAATGCTTTTCACAAGATATCATTTTTCAAGTATTTTTGCATGCTTTTTGAAGATAACCCATCCCCTTATTAAATTGAATGCAATGATGGGAAATATTTTTGGCAATGGAAAGTGGAGTACTTGTTCTAACTTGTGCTATATCCAGGTTGGAGAGTAATTATGCATTGATGTGCCAACCATATTTATTGTTTAGTCACTCAAATTGAACAAGAAATTGGTGGTATTCTAAAGTATTATGAAATAGAAGCCAAGCCTTGACATTGTACCACATAGCAACTCTATTGTCTTTGTGTATTGATTTTGGCACTAAGTGCCAATGGTGACCTATTTACTTCATTTTCCTGACTAGCTATTATTTTTAAATATGCAGGAAGACTGCTTCTACGACCTGCCTTACAATACTGGGTATCAAATTTCAGTGCTACGTTTACGGAAGACAAGGGATGAAATTATGAAGTGTACCCTCACTATATATGTAGATATATACTTCGATTGAATAACTATGGTAACTTTAGATGGTTAAATGTAAAGATAATGAATGATTATGTAGTGGATGATTTTATTAAGTTAATAATATTTTAATTTTTTGTATTTTTGTCTTTATTTGCTAAGGGGATATCGAGCCAGCCAGGTACACAAAAAGAATGTCAAATTTTAATTTGGCAACAATATAATTCGTTACCAAAGCATTGAATAAGTTTTAATATAGCAATAATTTTTTATACATTTAGCAACAAATTTTTGTTGCTAATGACATTAAAAATATAATATTTGGCAACAAAAAATTAAACTAATAACAACAGAGAGGATATTGTTGCTAATACTAAAATAAAAAGATAACATTTTTTTATCGTTGCAAATCATATCAACTTTTGTTGCACATAAAGTAACGACAACATATAATGTCGTTGCTAATCGACAACTTTCATTGCTATTGAAAAATAACCAGTAACAAACATTTTCGTTGTTGATTCAAAGATAATGTCGTTGCCAAAATAATATAATCAAGAATGAAAATCGCTAAAAAGTTTACATTCCGCAACGAAAGCAAGCTTAGGCAACAATTTTTATAATTTACTTCAACGAAAAATGTCGTTACAAAATAGTGTCAATTGCAACGAAAATGCATGGTCGTTGCAAAAAAAAAGAGTCCATTTCGTTGCCAATTAGCAGTCTTTTGCAACAAAATGGAGTGATGACCTTGAGTCTTTGGCGTTAAATCGATCGATTATCCGGTGATCTTTCTGTGCCGATCGTATTCCGCTCTGCATAGCTTGATCGTCCATATTCTCAAAATTTCAGATCGGTCCGGTTGTCTTCCAAATTTGTTGTCGATGTTCTCTTCCAGTCTGTATTTCGTTTTCGTCTCCTTGGCGGCATTATCACAATTTATTCTTTATTCTAAGCCTTATCGTATACGTATAATCATATAAAACGGAATTCTATATTTATCATGTACTCAAAATATTATATATTTTAAAATTTTGGTTTTCTGCATTAACCAGTACTCATATTATTAACTACTATCTTTATACCAACTTATTTCATTAATCCCATATAAATTCATACTCATATCACTTGACATACCATAACACATTTTGCTTTAATCATCCGCTATCCCTTTGTGACTCAAAAGTCGGGAATCGCTGCCACAACTTATACAAAATTTGAAAATATTACCTTATACAAACATACCTATTATATACATAACATAGAATCATACCTATTCAAGTAATACTAGTACTACTTATTTCTTACGCCTCCACTAAGGATCAATTTCTTAGAAATCTGTATATTCCCATTATCCTCAATAATCCATTCACACCTAACTACACCTAGTTCGTACAACTTACCATACATTATGAGTTTAAGAACTCACCACAAATATATGAGTTTAAGAACTCGACATTGACCACATATTCTTTAACTATACTTTACCTATCAGTCATACTATCGTTTCAGGGTCCGATACTATACTTTCCAAAATAACCACCTCATTGAGGTAGCTTTCAATGTGAGCCTCTATTTCAGCTATTGGCTTCGATATTGGCTCGGTTATGGAGATTGACTTCTTCTTTATGATTTGAGGGTATCCTAATCCTTTTCTATCTGACATAGACACACTTAAGTTATCCTGATTATCAACTAATATATACAAGTTATCTTTTATTTGATTTGACGATGAACTTATTCAATTCATCTCCCTTTTTAAACTCTATATGAGTTATTTGAATTTTCAACGTTTCCCTCTATTCCAAGGTTATAGCCTAAGGTCTAACCCACCTAAGGTTTTTAACCCTAAGCTCTGATACCAACTTGTAAAGCCCCTAAACTCGGGTACTTGAAACCCGAACTCGGTGCTTTACGATACCATTTCTATGAGCGGAATAATACTAATAATAATAACAATAATATAAAAATCTAACTTAATTTATATTTATCAAAGTCTAATTCCAATTACGCAACCTTTACTATAATTCTTTACATGATATATAATACATATCATTGTCTATATATTGTCTAACTATTACAAAAGACACCATTAAACATGTTCTGTTTGCTTTCTTGTTCACTTGTTCTTGTCTGAACCTTCAGGTTGATTATGCCTAGCTGAAAACATTTAAATTTAAGCAAGGGTGAGCATTTGGGTGCCCAACAAGTAATAACAATTATGAATATAATTAGCTGAAAGAAATAAATGTTTTCTTTGTACATCACTTCTACAACGAATTTATAGTTGTGAAGTAAACTGAACCGATAATAATAACATAACAATTCTATCTCAAATTTTTGAAACTACATATTGACTTTATATATAGGTATTAGTTGACAAGCTATGAACATTGTTTTTAGTTTTCGCTAAGGTTTAGCAGAACTTCATCTGCAAACCGTCATAACTTACAGGCACGAGGGTGATCTGCCCAATGTGCCCTGTATTGATCAATACTACATTACAAGAACGATAGGATCATTCACTCTGTCCGCCTTGGGTGCATAAAAGTTTTCCCGTGATCGGGATGTTTATACTTAGTCTGGAATCTGAACCAAAACAATTCGATTGGATACAAAAAGATTTTAACTTATTCAACGATATTTCTGAATTTATGTCTAGCTGGGTCAAATAGCTTAGACGGCTTTATATATATATATATATCAACATGTGATTAAATATAATGATTATCCAAGTGGGGACACTTGTGTAACCATGTTTAGAAATTAACGAACATAATATATATCTGAATTACCATATACTAACATGTTGATAAACAATGATCAGATATATAATATATCACAATATGATTAATAATATAACATAATAATAATATAATTCTGAAACTTCTTACTCATGTCCATTGCATAAAGGAAATGCAAAGGTAAGATACTTGCCTGATGCGCTACTTACTGTTCGTAACTTAGTTCTATCTTTATATAACACCTATCAGTAATAAGATCATTTGATCGATTAGAATAACATACTATAACATAAAGCACTGCTTATTGCAGTCAGCACATAACCTAATCACATTATCACATATATTCCACAACCATTGAATCACAAATAAACACATATCTAATCAAATTATCTAAGTCCAGATCAATTTTTGAAACATGTCGATCTACCGACGGTTTTATCGGGTACTTATCGAGTCTAAGACTCTATCCTATAGTTCAATAGATACAAATATCAGTCATACGATTTTTCATAGCCTTATAACAATATTTAAATAATTATTATAATTTATCATGAATTTTCAAACACCGGAATCATTATTAAATGATTTAAATATTGAACAATTCTATTATAATTAATATTTAATTAATATTAAACTATTAATGAGATCATTGCCAAAATATTAAAGTTATTTATAATAACTCAAAATATTTTTAAAGTATTAATATTACCCTTAAATGATATTTAAAAGAATTAAAATTATTTTTAAATAATTATCATTAATATTAAAGTATTAATGTATTATTTATCAAAATATTAAAAGTCCTTAATCATAACTTAAAATATTTTTAAATTTATTTATATCCTTTTAAATGATTTTAAATAAATAAAACCATTTTTAAATTATTTATTTAATATAATTATTAAATAAATCTAATATCATTTAATATTAAATTATTAATGAAATTTTCCTTTAACTATCAAAAGTTATAATTTATAACTTAAAATGTCTTTAAACACTTTATTTTCATTTAAAATGATTATTATAATATTAAAATCATTTTTAAACTAAACTATTTAATATAATTATTAAATAAATTTAATATCATTAATAATAATTAATTAATGAAAGTTACCTTTAAATATTGAAAGTTATATTTTATAACTTCAAATATTTTTAAACTGCTTTATTTTCATTTAAAATAATTTTTTAATATTAAAATCATTTTTAAATTAATTAATTTAATATAAGTATTAAATAAATCTAATATCATTAATATTAAAATATTAATATTTTTCATGACAAAATATCAAAAGTTATATTTTATAACTTCAAATATTTTTATAATCCTTTAAATTATTTTTATATGATTTTTAAATCATTAATTCTATTTTCATCATTTATTTAATACATTTATTAAATAACTTAATTATCATTAATATTAATTAATTCATGAAATTCATCAAAAATATTAAAAGTTACCAAAATAACTTAAATTATTTTCTTATACCATGATATAATTTTAAATGATTTTTCATGTATTAAAATCATTTTTAAATAATTTATTTAATATTATAATTAAATTCTTTTAATATTCCAAAATATTAAATATTTATGAAATATATTTAAAATAATTAAAAACAAATTTTTGGATTTTAAAATAATTTTAATAATTTAATTTATATTTTAATAATTAAAACTAATTTTTTTCTTTTTATTTAATAAAATAATTAATTTTAGTAATAAATCGTCATTAAGGATCCTATAGCGTGATTTTAACTCGCTCGCTATAGGTGTTCTTGAGTTGTTCTTTAAGAAACCCAGAAAACATGTCAGTGATCAAGAGGGTATGTTTGACCAACAATATCTAACAGATCATAATGCTTCTGGGTGTGATATGACTTTGATTGTGTAGTACTCATGTAATAATACACGATTCAACAACAAACATGGCCAAACATCATAACATAAGTGAGATCCAAGCCCTCAAAACACAGTTAGACAATCGTTCTTCAATTTCGGGGTTTCCGTAATCAAGAACAACGATTCATGCTAACACTTTTGGGCTTCCACAACTTTCTATCCGTAAGATGTTTTTGTGATTTAAAAGTTCTAGATTGTAGAAAACATGTACGAAAACAGATCCATTACACAAAATCACTTTAACAACATAACAATCATTAGATCCGGTCCGGTCAAACCATGTCAGAAGACATGGTCATCAGTTTTCTGGGTTACCCAGAAAACCGATCCCATGATCTTCTGCTTGGTTTGACCAATCCACTACTTATTTTCTGGTTATCATTCAAGTGGTTTACGGGCATACATATGTAGTCCACATAACATATTATGATTCTATTACAACAACAACAACAACAAAACAACAAACAGAAGCAAGATCAAAGCCACGAAAAATCTTGTCAGGCGTTTCTGGGTAACAATCTGGGTTACCCAGATCAGTTTGGTCAAGGTCGGTCAATGACCTTTGACCACTAATAACTTGTGACGTACACATGATTTATACATGAATCCAGTTCCAGATCAAAGATCTCCTAACATACTACTAGTTCAAACATTAAAACAACCAAAAACATAAACAGAAAAAGATTTACAGCCTCTGACATTCATTGTCAGACAAAAAATTTAAACTTTTCTAGAATTTAAAAACTTCAAATCCGAGCACTTTGATGTTATGGATCTGGGATCTAACAACTCAGATCACTAAATAACATCTTATTACACAGCATTACACAACAAACAACAAGATCTAATAGAGGATCAAGGGTCGAGTTTTTCAACTAGGGTTTATACCTTTATGCTTTGATTTCTGGAATTTGGGCTTCTGATTTGTTTTGGCTGATGGTGGGGCTCGGTTTTGGGACTAGTATGCTAAGAAATTTCGGAGGTGTTAGAGAGAGAAGCTCAAGGTTGAGAGTTTGGAAAAAATAAGCGAGCCAAATGATTTTTTTTCTCTCTCCAATCTATATATATGTGACTAGCAATGTAGTGGGCTGAGATATGGACTGATTTCTGGAGTTATGGAGCACATGGGGTGGTTATGTTAGTTCAGCAGCTCCATATCTTGCTAGATTTACAAGCAATTCTCAATTATGTAATATTAAGGGCAAAAATGTCTTTTGGCTTTTATAATTAAGGGCAAACTTGTAAACATGGCAAACTCTTAGGGTTTGACCCTTAGGGTTTGACCCTAAGGTTTAGCACAAAATGAATTTCTAGGTTTTTATTTAGGGTTTAAATTAAACTAAAAATAAAATTAGTTTCTAAAAATAGAAATTTAGGGTTTGATGATTAGATTAAGATATCTAATTACCTTATATATTATCATTAGGGTTTAAAGTCCCTAATTAGCATTAAGCTTCATCATTAAACGATTAGGGTTAATAACATAGTAATTAAGGTTTTAAATTTGAAAATTAGGGTTTCCATTTATAAATTAGGGTTTTGAAAATTAGGGTTTTCCCTTATTAGTGTTAATATCAATAATATTGGTCGTTAATCATATTATCATGATTACAAAACGACTTAACCAATTCACGGAGTCGTAAATGGCCTTCGAATTAGGGTTTCAAGTCAATTAGGGTTTATAATTTAAATATTAGGTTTTCTAAAAAAAACATTAAGATTTATAAATATTAATTAGGGTTTCTCTAATTAATATTAAATTCTATAATACACCATCACATAACACTGTTATATAACAGTATTTACTTTCCCAATTGAATTTAAAAATAGGGTTAAACAAATTAATGCTAGGGTTTTAACATTATAAACTATAATTGATCAACCATTGTCATTGCACAAACATATAGTACACATTTATAGCATTGAAGAATCAAAATATAATATTATTATATTATTATTCTTATCCATTGATAAAAATCCAAAATTAGGGTTTGGATTCCATATCCGATTTATTATTCATATTCAACATTATTAATTAAGTTAAAATAATTAACTTGGTTAGACTAGCATAAATTCATATATTAAAATAAATAATTATTATAATAATTCTAAAATTATTTCATATATTATTTAAATAATATATAATTATATTTTCATGGAAAATAAATAATAAAAATATTTCTACTATAAAATTAATTATTAAATGAATAAACTTTATAATAATCAATATTTCTAAAATAAAATTATTTATAAACATTCATGTAATAAATATATTTTTATTTATTACATAATTACATACACACATTATCTTGTACAAATCCTCATCCTTAAAATAATAAAAAAAAAATTATACGCAAAATTTCTTATTTAATTATATAGAAAATATCGGGTTGTTACATCATGTATTGATGTAGATCAATTGATATGTCATGCAGTGCAGTTCCCAAATCTTTAACGTCTACATCAGGTGAGTTGAAATCAAATACCTCATCGATACTTACTTCATGAATCTTGGAGTTCTGTTTGTCCTTTGCATGTTTAGCCATCAGGCACAAATTAGCCATTTGAGGATCTTCATCATCTCCAGATTCAGGAGTTGAGTCATTGTCTGAGTCACTCCACGATCCTCCAGCTACCAGGCCTTTGTCTCTCTTTTGAGGCCTTTTGTTACCTTTGTATTCCTTCTTTGGATGTGACTTCTTCTTCAGTTCTTCTTTGAGAGGTTTGTTGCAGTTGGTAATGAAATGGCCAGGCTTCTTGCAGTTGTAGCATAAAACATTCATTTGCTCCTGGTTGCTGTAGTTGCTGACCTTCTTTGGCTTGCTGGTTTTACCTTGACGCATGAATCTTCTTCGTCTTTTTACCAGCATTGCAAAGTCCTCATCATCGTCTTCTTCATAGTCAAAGTCAATTTCAGTGTTGACCTTTGACGTACTTTCAGTTGCTTTGAGAGCAACACTGTGACGCCCCCAAATCCTGGTACTTCATTTCCTCAAGATTTGGTGTTCACTTAATCAAAACATTTATTTCTAACTACCCAATTATAATAAAATTGAATAATAAAAACCCGCCCATACAGGATTAAACTTAAATAAAAATCTCCCAGGTTAACTAACCTTTAGTTACAAACATTCAAATGCGGAAATTAAATAAACTTCATTACAATCTTTAAACCAAAGTCTGATAATAAAACTATCAAAACTATTACAAGTCTTCAGTATTTGGTCATATTTCCTTTTCCCTTACTGGTGCTAGGTACGTCACCCTTTTCAGCTTTAGCTGTAAGAAATTTTACAGGCAAGAGTGAGCAAACAAGTCCCACTTGGAATAACAATAAGTAATTCTTTAAACTTTTACATCAATTGCCAAAACTAGGCTCAATAGAATTGAACAATGTGTTCTATTAACTTTCTGAAAATTTTAACATTCACTGAGGGTCTAATGACCACGAATCATGTCCACAGTTATAAGTAATCTTTCAACTTTAACTTTAATAAATATAAGACTATAAGGACTCCACGTATTTGGGGGATCAACCCTTTGTATAATGTATTGTGCAAACCATTTTAACGCTAAGCATAAACCTCTATTAAAAGAGTTGTTCATCTCAAAGATTTAGAATACAAGTCCGCACCAAAGTAAGTTTGGTTTAGATACATTACAGGTAAATTAGATTCAACGGTAAATCAACTAAGGATTAGTTGATTACAATGTAAATAATCAGATGCTATGGAATAATCATAACTCGAATTGATATTTGTAATTAACATCATGCTTTAGGAATAATCTAATAGCATAAACATTGAATGATCATATCATAATTTGCTTTGAACAATATTAGGTCAAAGTTATTGATAATTGAATACTAAGCATGCATAGTGAATAGTAATTTGAACGATAAAGTTGTTCAACATTAGAATATATAAAGCGACTCACATGCTAAATATTAAGTTACATATTAGAGAAACTTGCTCAATATTAAACTATAAGATTTGGAATACTTGTATCGTTATGAGCAACTAGATATAATAACTTATTCAATAATAGGCAATCTAGTTCTACGAAAGTGTAGAGGTAGCAACTTACAACAATTGTAATTGAATTTGAAAACAATAACGTACTAATGAAATTAAACTCACACAATGAAGTTTTGAGTTAGAGAACTTGCCTTTAGTATAAGCTAAACCTTACAACTTGAATCAATACCCTATACATATGTCATCATGACATAATTAGTCATTACCAACATTTTATATCTATATAAACAATACATACATCATGTAGGTCGAATTACCCATTCACATAATCAAACTATGTTAATACTAGTTAACACTTGATAACATGCTCATTCATAGTTTAATACTACCGAAATCATCATTTAGCATTCATATTATTAACACAAAACCTTTATTTTCAAAATTTGTGTAATAAACTAAAACTGTCAGAACATTCTCCTAACTTCATGGCTACCATCCACGATTATACATCACTTTTGGTTCATGCCACATGAAAGTCACAAAGCCATCGAATTATGTACAAGTAATAGGCGTCGTATATTGCCGATCTTGCGAACTTGTCTTCAATGGCCAAGATCATGACGCTAGAGTCCAGAACTCGGCGACCAAGTTCTAAGAACAAAGATGAACAAAAGCCAAATTATTACAAGCTCCAATCTAATAGACTAATTAACATGTAATTTACACATAGACTTCATGTAAACGTATTGTGAAGACTCCTAACATGTTTCTACCCATAAACTAACATAAACATCAAATCTACAACACCCAATTTCAATGTTTTTGGTAAAACTCCATTTTGACATTTTTAATGGAAATCAACATCGTGATTTTGTTTTTCAATCAAAACAAAATTTCAAAACACCATAGTTATGATTATACATACTCTATCAAATTCAAGAATCAATTTATCGGTTTAACAACTAATTAAACCTTAATTTCTACTTTAAACTAAGCGATATTTATATATATTTTCATATGAATTCACCGTGATATACTATTCTTCACAATTTACATACATACATAAAGAAATTGATTATAATCATACATAATCTCAAAAAACAGCTTTACAACAACAATCATCATCTAAAGCTATATACACAAGAAATTCATCATCCATAATTATTTACAAAGAACTTTTTGGAGAAGAAAACTAAACTTTAAAAATAAAATACAAGGATTAATATCCTACCTTTGATTAAGAAGATGATACTCTAGAGTTTAGAAGAAAATAGTTATGATTACAATCTTCTTTTCCCCAATTCTTTTCTCAATTTCCCTAAGTTTCTCTCAACTTTTCTCTCTGTATTTTTCTTCTTCTCTTTTCTTCACTGAGTCTTCTTCCTAACTCTAGTCTAACTAACGTAAGAAAAATATAACGTATAAGATATAATATATATTAAATATATAATATAACTCTAGCTATAAATTATATCAGTTATGTATGTTTTGAAAATCAAAAGCCATAAGGCTTGTTTGGTTAAGCTAATAAAAATAACCCATTAACCCTTACACCTTGTTTGGCAAATCTAACTAAAACAAATGGATTAATCATTATACCTTGGTTGATAAAGCACTATTAGATTAAAGACTTAATATGCATTAAGACTTGTTTGGCCAAAACTAAATTAAAGTCCTTTAATTTATTTTAATAACTCCTTTATAGCAAGGTTATTAGTCACACTTCTACTTAATTAATTAATCAATTAAAACATTAATCTATTAAATTACTTTAGCACATAATTTAATATCACATAACCATAATTTCTTTTATAATTGTAATTTTATTCGACCAAGTAATATTTTAAATTACAAATTCCCATTTAAAATATTATAATTTATTTAAATCACTATAAGCTCTCTAGCTTACTTATTAAATCAAATTGGTATATAATCTCATAATAATTAATTTTCTTAGCTCCTTAATTATTTATTCAATAAATAAATAACTAAACCACATTAACTCAAATTGCCATTAAATACTTATATAATTCAATAAAAATTTAATATTGCAAATAAATATTTAATATTTAATATTTAATTATTTATTCAACAAATAATTAACTAAACCACATCAACTCAAATTGAACAATTATTTATTCAACAATAAACATATCCATTAAATACTTATATAAATCAATAAATATTTAATATTACACTTTAAAATTCTGGAATGTTATAACATTCCCTCCTTACAAGAATTCTGTCCTCAGAATCACAACTCAAACAAATCATTCGTTACATTATTCCCTACTTACAAAGATTCTATCCGTAGAATCAAAGACACAGATTAAACAAATAACTCAGGGTACTCTTTCAACATTTTCTCTTCGAGTTCCCACGTAGCTTCTTCAGCGTTGTGGTTCCTCCATATCACCTTCAAAGAAGGTATCTGTAAGACCCCAACTTTTATAAATAAAGATGAATTTTCTATAAATATTATTTTTGAATATTATGGAGTAAATTTGATATAATATTATAGTTGTGGGTAATATTTATAAATTTTGCAAAGTTAGCAAGTTGTTATAAAATATTCGTTTGGTCGGGAATATTTTTTTTTATCGGGAATATTCGACGACCAAGACAATCATTGGTGGACCTCTATAACGGAATTATTGTCGAATTGAGAAAACGACAAAAAAATACTTTATGAAAATAATGGTGGAGGTGTTACCATTAAAACTGTTGAACTACCCGGTAGTAAAAGTACAGTAATACGCTGGTTACATATAGTAGCAGACACTCAGATTGATTATTGATGCTTATGTGAGAAGTCACTCAAATTATACTCAATTATTGCTACAAGAATTGGGTCGCATCATATCTCTTATATTATTGATTCAATTATTGTCACAGTATCATCTATATAATATGTTATATTATCAATCAATAATTGAGACGACAAATTATAAATGATTAATAATTGTTGAAAGATTAAATATGTGTTGATTAAAAATAAAATGATTTGTGGTAATATTTATTCAATCCTTGATGTATATAAAGAGTCTATTATGAGACGTTTGTGGTAAGTTTGGTTATTTTATGGGGGGCCCATATGTCATCATCTAAGAGTCTCTTCATCAATAGTAATTACCTTCATCAATAGTAATTACCTTCGTCAATAGTAATTACCTTCATCAATAGTAATTACCTTCGTCAATAGTAATTACCTTTACCAGACGTCAAACCACTTGCCGTTTCATATTACAGGCATCGAACCAATTGTCGTTTCACATTACAAAGGCCAAACCACTTTTCTTTTCACATTACCAATAAATGAGCCAAGCCACTCTACTATTCACATTTCAAGTGCTAAGCTAGAAATCTTCTATAAATAGAGGCCTAGTGCTTCATTATTTTCACGAATTAATTCATTCAAGTTATAGAGAGAAAGTATAGAGAGAATAAGAGAGAAAGAAGAAGAGTATTCATTACTACACTACTGCAAAGATTTAATCTACTACTAATGTAAGGGGTGTTATTGTGAGACCCTTTATTTTTTTAAATAAAGATTAAATTTTCTCGAAATATATTTTTGAATATTATGGTGTGGATTTGATATAATATTATAGTTGTGGGTAATATTTATAAATTTTGTAAAGTACGCAAGTTGTTATATAATATTCGATTGGTCGGGGAATATTCATTTTAACAGAGAATATTCGTATAACTAAGACAATCATCAGTGGACCCCACAATGTAATTATCGTTGGATCGAGAAAACGACAAAAATACTTTTATGAAAATAACAAAATGAAGTTTTACCGTTAACTGTTAAAACACACGGTGTTAAAAGTACAAGAATACGCTGCGTGGTTGCATAGTAGCACACGGTAGATTGATTATTGATGCTTACGTGAGAAGTCACCATTTATACTCAATTATTACTACAAAGAATTGTTGCATCATATCTATCATATTATTGATTCAATTATTGTCACAAAGATCATCCGCATAAAATGTTTTTATTAAATCAATACTTGAGATGACAAAGTTATTCATATTATAAATTACAATATTTACAATGTCTAGAAGTTCACAAAGGAGAGGTTTGGTCACCATTATCATACATGCAAAGGGAGAAATCCTTATTGAAAGCCCCTTTTCTTGGGAACGACCGGTTGATAAATACCGTGAGTTATAATATTAATAATGAATGTTGTTCTTGATTTGAATTTGGAGACGCGACGTGATATTTGAGTCCTAAACGATTTAAATTAGTAAAATAGTCTATAAACACAAAATTTTCCAGATTCATTATTTGGTCAAAAAGTCAACAGCTTGACTTTTTCGAAAAGTCAAACTTTGAAATTTCAAAATTTATATTTTGATAAAAATGGTTTCATTGTGTTGGAATTAATTGTGTTAGTGAAAATCGATAATTATTTCGATAATAATTGATGTCTGGAGGTTATATTGACCAATCGGGTATTTAACCGGATAAATGAGCAATTTATTGGTATTATTTCACATGATTATAACTATTTGTTCATATATGTTTACTATTGAATCACATTATTTACTATTAGGGGAGTTGGTACAAGATTGATAATACTTGCATGACTAAGTTAAAAATGGAGGTATAGATGGAGGTACTATACTGTAATTCATATTTTCACATGATTATACTATTGATTCACATAATTGAACTATTGATTCACATTATTTACTATTAGGGGAGTTGGTGCAAGATTGATAATACTTGCAGGACTAAATTAAAAATGAAAGAAAAGTTGGAGGTATTGTACTGTAATTTTCGAGCCCCAAAACGTGAAATTATCGAAACTATATTTTCCTATAAATAGAAGCTCATTCTTCCTTCATTTCTCACAAATTCACAAAAGCTTTAGAGCGATTATTATAGAGAGAAAGAAGAAGAGAAATCTGCTACCTCACTATTCCAGTATCCAGTTTTTTTTCCAAGGTAGGGAATATTATTTGTTGTACTCGTAGGGAGTATTATTTCGTTCTTTCGTCTTCATGAAGAGAACTTCATTATTCCATTCTTTATTATTCTCGTTGAATAACTCGTATATGCTGCTACCCTATACTTGGTAAAATTCTTCATTGTTCAATTCTTTATCATTCTCATTGGAACATCCTGCTCAGACGCGTCTACGGGACTGGTTCCGCTTTTTATTATTCTCGTTGGAATATCCTCGTGCATGCGTTTCACGCCAACTCCGATTAAGTCTTTATTATTCATTTGGAATATCCTCGCATCAGGCATTTTACGCCGACTGATTCCGCTTTTATTATTCGCTGGAATATCCTCGTCACAAGGTTTCTACGCCGGACTTCGATTCCGCCTTTATTATTCTGCTTGAATATCCTATCTCATGCTTTTACGTTGGACCCGATTCGTCTTTATTATTTTGTTGGAATATCCTCATTCATGCGCTTTTATGCCTAATTCGATTCCGCTTTTTATTATTCTGCTTGAATATCATGTCTGCATGCATTTTACGCCTTACCGATTCCGTTATTTATTATTCTCGTTGGAATAACTCGCCGTAAGCGGTTTATCGCATGTCCGGTGATTTCTTTTGTTATTCCATTCCCTATTATACTCAAATGGTTAAAGTTTTGACTTTTATACTCCATGAAATTAGTGGAATATCCTCGATATTTCAAGCTTCATCAATTATCTTTTCATGGAAATATTCTTCTCGAGCATTCTTGGATTTTACTCTACAAAGAAGTATCATGTTGACAATTTGGACGTTATTAGTTCCTGGATAAAATAATTCTTGAACTTGTTTTATCGAATTCTTATATCATTGTCATCATCCTCATGTTTATATTTTGTTGAAAGTCATCTCGTGGCCTATAGTGCATGATGGACTTGGTATGATTATGACTGTGGATTATTCTTGTGTAATCATGACCGTAATATTACAAATGATGTGGTAAAAGTCCTCATTGGCCCGTAGTGCATTGATGGACAGCTTGTTGGCATGATCATTAATATTATTGAATACACAAATATTCTTGGCCGTCAGGTGCATGGATAATTGTGGTCGTGATACTAAAGAATATCATCAATCAGTAGTCTCAAAGGTGATTCGATGATGTGGATTATTTATTGTCGAGTCCCAAATGATAAAAGTGATGAAAACCTTCTAAATCATAAAAGATAGTAGATTTTATTCTCTACTCACTCTTTTAATGGATTGCTTATTTCACCGCAGCTTAAACTTGATGGTTGTTATATTGTATCGCTTTAACATCATTTGAAGGCTAACGATAATATATTCGCATTATCTTAGTCATAATTTTTCCCATCGGGCTAGTTGAGCTCACCCTTTTACTTTTATTGTTCTCTTCGAAATGAGAACGTAAAGCAGGGACTAGTCGGCAAGCTGGAGTGATTTTACGGATGATAGCATTAGTAGTCCTCACTATTCTCGTGAAATAGTGTAATATAATTATAATAAGGACTCCTTTTGAGTTTATATAATCTCTAGTAGACAATATTTGTATTCAAACTCACGCTTTATGTTTTGTCATATTGTACACGTTGTATTATTAAGTTGTATTTGAATTTATGTACCATGTAAGTGGCGACCCAAGATGGGTGACGATACCTAATTTTGGGGCGTAATAATTTGGTATCAAAGCTTAGGGATATGATCCTGGCTAAGATGTGAGATAAGAACTAGGAGGGGAGAGACGGGAATTCCTTCGCTAGTATGACCTACCTAAGTTTATTTGGTATTTAATTGGTCACAAAGTATATGGATAATATGTGATATATTAATTAACCCTTGTTTTGTGGCGGTGTTTGAAAATGGCATCCGAGAATGTTGAGATTATCAATGGAGCACAGAGACCGCTGAGTCTCCACAGATCAATAATCGATAATGTGCAACCGTGAGGACAATACTCCTCATGAAAATAATAACACCGGCGAAATAGTGAATGATGGGATGGTCGAGGTCAGATGCAATTCATGCAACAACAAAGCGAAGGTAGCTCCCGCATCCATAATGCAGAAATATCGATAACTCTCTCGACGGTCCACCGTAGCGCTTTATGGAGTAATTCATGCAACAACGGGCGAAGGTAGCTCCTGTCCATAATGAAGGTGGAAACAATGGTAACCCACAGTTGGTCACCGCTAAGCAATTCAAGGAGCTGGGACCACCAGAGTTTTTGGGAAAGCCAGAACCACTTAAGGCAGAGACGTGGTTAAAGCAGGTCACCAAGATATTTGATGTCTTGGGATGCTCCGAGGAGCAAAAGGTTCCTTTTGCCACCTTTATGTTGCGTGAAGAGGCAGATCACTGGTGGGAATCAGAAACGCATCCACCGACGCACTCAAGATGTCTTGGGAGAAGTTCCAAGAGCTGTTCAACGACAAGTACTTTCCCGAAAGTATTCGTTACATGAAGGAGGTGGAGTTTATCAAGTTGGAACAAAAGAATATGACCGTGTCGCAATACGAGGCTAAATTTGCGGAGTTATCCGTGTTCAGATCCCATTTGGTCGATAATGAGGAGCGAATGACGCGAATGTTTTTAAGAGGTTTGAAGTCGGAGATACGCCAATATCTTATTTCTCATAAACTGTGTTTGTATTCAGATATTGTAAATAGGGCTCAGTTAGTGGAGCGCGATAACGAGTCAACACAACCAAAAGAGAGCAGCCGGTAAAATGATAATACCGGTGATAACAGTCATCAAAGTGGTGAAAATAAGCATAGATGGAATCAACATGCTAGAAATTGTAACCACTTCGGTGGTAATCTTGGTCAAAACAATAAGAATAGACATTTCAAGAAAAGGAGATTCAATAATGATGGAAAGACGTCAGCACCAGCACCCGTTGTTAAGGAAGGAGAACGACCACCTATCATATGCTTCAAATGCGGAGGGGAGGGACACATTAGTCCAAACTGCGCGATGCCGTCCAAAGCATGTTATAATTGTGGAAGAGAAGGTCACTTAACCCGATTTTGTCGTTCACCGAAGACAAGTTCAGCTAGGATGGAGGCACCAAAGGCCGTCCTAGAAAAGTCAAAGCCGGTAGTTTAAGAGAGAACTTTTTTTTTCGTGACAAGGAACCTGAATAAAATTATCACGGGTATGTTAGTCATAAACTCTTGTGAAGTCTATACCGTGTTAGATTCCGGTTCTACTCACTCTTTTATTTCACCTAGTTGTGTTCAATGTTTGAATTTAACTCCTGAGAAGTTAGATTTTGATTTATCTGTTGAAACTCAGTTGGGAGAAACCTTCATTACCTCCACTATTTATAAATCTTGTTCAAATCAACACTTTCACGTTACCTATCGATCGTATCTCTTTGAAAATACTTGCCTTTAATGTGATTTTAGGAATCGATTGGTTAACTACTCATCATGCTTTTTGTCGTTTGTTAGCTTTCATATTCTAACCAACTCAAGTATGCTAATTCAAGCAACCAAATCACTAAAGTCAATCATGGTCATATCAAGCCATAAGTAAAGAGCCCCGGTCCTTTCGTTGTCGACTTCCTTCCGTGGAATGAACCGCTTTTGACTTTCTTCAGAAAGCGAGGCCGTGAATGATGATGGCAAGTTGATAGGTATCAATGTGACGTGTTACCCAAGTCTTGGATGAGAGTCACGCTTTGAATGATTTTTCTATTGTTAATAAATTTCCTTACGATTCTTGAAGACTTCTTAGCCTACCCTAGAGCGCGTGAAATCGAATTTTGTATTGACCCCAGTACAAAACCCATTTCTAAAACCCTCAAATATTTCTTCAACTAAAATGAACGTAACATGCGCCAAAGACGTTGGCTCGAGCTGTTGAAGATTACGATCGTACCATTAATTACCATCGTGGGAAAGCGAACGTGGTAGCTGACGCGTTGAGTAGAAGATCGTATGCGTTTACGAGTGTGATGTTGTTAACATAAAGACCGATTTCGTACGACTTACAAATGATGAAGATAGAGTTAAAGACTCTAGGAACCCACGTGAAGATAACGAATATATGAGTAGAATTTGTGACGCCCCCAAAATAGGTATACAACACCCATTCTGAGTTGCCAAATACATGGTACAGAAAGCAAACTACAACTTCAATAATACAATTGTCGTGCAAAATACGACAACACATACTGTGAGTTTAAATACAAATATTGTCTTCTGTATAATATCCACACTCAAATAAGTCCTCGTTATAATTATTCAAACACTATTTTACAAAAATAGTGAGGATCAAGTAAAACATCTTTCTAGAACAATCACTCCGCACTCTCGACTAGTTCCTCGCTATGTTCTCACCACCGAGAAAAAATGGAACAAAAAGGAAAAGGGTGAGCTCAACTAGCCCAAAGAAAGAATATTATGACTAAGATAATATACAACAAATTATCGTTATTCTTCAACAGGAAAAATCATAAAATATAATAGCCAACAAGTTTTAGATCAACAACTCGCAAATGAAACAACAACCCATTAGAAGAGTCAAGTAGAGAATGAGTTCTACTATCTTCTAAGATTTAAAAATTCCATCATCAATATTTTATCCCTCAGAATAACAATCAATATACATCTTTAATCAAATATTCATCTTTGCACTACACAGCCAAAGATATTCATTTGTATCACCAAATGGTCATGTTCATCTCAACACCGCTCATCTTTGCACTACGCCAAAGATATTCATCGCTTAATCATTTATCTTTGCACTACAGTCAAGATATTTAGTAATATCATCATTTAGGACCGAGGATGATGAAAAATATTTTAAAGAAAACGAATCCAAAGGAAACTAAGGACAAATAGTAGGGATTCGTATAACAGTTTATCCAAGATCAATAATACTTCATAAATACCAATTTTGAAGAAGAATTCAAAAATAAAGATCAAAACATGGATACAATCAAAGATAGTAACCATAATAGACATCTTGGACAAAAAGAAGAAAATTTCATTTTTCAGTGAATAGTGTCGTATTCGTGAATAGTGTCGTATACGTGAATAGTGCCGTATACGTGAATAGTAACCCCGACACAAAAAGTTCCAAATTTGATAAAAATTTAGATCAATACTTCGGCATAATGATATTGAAGAAATAATATCATATATGAAGAAAATAACATCCCTTACCTCAAAATATCAGTACTTCTGATCGAATATCGGTATAAGGCTGAAGGAAACTTGCACTGATGAATAGAAACTCACAAAGTATCTAAATACTCACAAAATACACTCAATAATCTAGAGAGAGAAAGAGAGAAAACTTGTTTCTGGTGTGATTTTCAATTCTAACTTAGCCTCTATTTATAGGAAAATATTAGCAGACTTGACCGCAACCCTGATGGCTTTACCTGCTACTATTCCCACCCACCACATTTGAAATAAATTCAGCACATTTCTTCACCAACCACAAGTGGGGCCCACTCAATTCTAGAATTTTCCACCAAAATCATTTATAAACCCTAATTTACAATCAACACCTCTTAAAATTCATAAAAAAGCATACGTTCATTTTAATGGTTCAAAATTTGTGGAACTATACTCAACTTATATATGTATAACATATCCAAAAATTACAACGATCGAACGGTCGGATTAAAAATTATAACTCATACAATATATCTCAAACACACTAGTTTAATTTTTAATACCTTCATTCCGACAAAAATACTGATAAAACACCTCAACATTATCTCCTTCATTTTTAACCACAATAAATATATCCAACATTTATATCCACATAAAATAAATATTTTGTTATCATATAAATCAATAATTAATTATTCACAAATAATATTACAGAATCACAATTATGACAACCAGGCCGTTCCAAGGAAAGAGGGGGCTTTCCAATAAGAATTTCTCCTTATTGGCGCACAATTAGGTGACCAAACCTCTCCTTGAAAGAACTTTCTAGACATTGCCAATAATGCTATCTAATAATATTATTCAAATAATACGAATTATTGATCTGATAATGGGAAATACTGTGCAGTGATAATTATTGAAACAACAATAATATAAAATATCAACGCAACAATTATCAATCAATAAAATAAAATATCAATAAGAACTCACTGTAATAATTATTGAGTAGTGCCTTCTTACTTAAGGATCAATAATTCATCAATACTTTGTGCATCCACGCCAGATTATCAGATTTTTAACCACCGGGTATTCCAACAAAGTTAATAATGTGAATAACTACGCCAAGTTATTTATAAAAACTCAAACTTGTCATTTTCTTCATCCGACAGCTTATTCTCATTATGGGGCCCATAAATGATCATTACCGTCGCATTTAATATTCCCGACAAACAAGAATATTCCACGACCAAACGAATATTCCCCGACAACAATGATTATTTTATAACCACTTGCATATTTTGCAAAATTTGCACATTTCACCCATAACCTGAGAATTATATCAAATTAATACCTTATTATTCATAAATATAATTAGAGGAAATTCGATTTTATTTATAATAAGTTGGGGTCTTACAACTTCCCGTCCTTATGAAATTTCGTCCTCGAAATTGATATACGTACTTGGTGTTTCAAAAAGGTGAGGATACCTCGTTTTCATTTCTGATTCCAACTCCCAGGTCATTTCTTCAATAGCATGGTTTTTTCCATAAAACCTTAACTTGTGGTATAACCTTGGTGCGTAGGACATGCTCTTTCCTATCCAAGATCTTAACAGGTACTTCTTCGTACGTTAAATCTTCGGCTATCTCTTCTGGTTCTAACGCAATAATATGATTCGGGTCTTTCACATATTTATGAAGCATGGATATATGAAAAACATTATGAACACGAGACATACTTAGAGGTAATGCGAGTCTATAGGCCACATTTCCTATTCGGTCAAAGAATCTCAAATGGACTAATAAATCGTGGATTGAGCTTTCATCTCTTCCCAAATCTTGTAACTCCTTTCCATGGTGCAACACGTAACAATACATGATCCCCAATATTAAATTCCACGTCTTTTCGATGAAGATTCGCATAACTCTTTTGTCGATCTTGTGCTATTTGTATACGTTGTCGAATCATTTGGATCTTTTCTGTAGTCATGCGTACTTTCAATTCGTCCCAACAACGCTTGCTTCCCCACCTCGCCCCAAAGATAATCGGAGAAACGACACTTTCGGCCCATACAACGCCTCAAATGGAGCCATGCCTATACTTACTTGATAACTCGTTGTTGTAGGAGAATTCCACCAAAGGCAAGTACTTATCCCAACTTCCTTTAAAATCTAGGACACAAAGTCTTAATAGATCTTCAAGGGTTTGAATAGTCCTCTCTCGATTGTCCGTCCATTTGAGGATGGTATGCCAAACTAAATCAGAACTGCGCCATAGCTTTCAGCAAGCTAACCCAAAATCGTGAAGTGAATTTTGGGTCACGATCCAAACTATGGATACCGCATGCCATGCAATATCACAATCTCATTCACGCATATACGAGCAAGAAGTTCAAGGAATAAGTCTCACGATTTGTAAGAAATGGGCGACTTTGTTAATCTATCAACAATAACCCAAATCGCATCTACGCCTTTGAGAAACTTTGGGAAGACTCAGAATCGAAATCCATAGTAATGTGTTCCCACTTCCATTTCGGAATCTCAAGTGGTTGTAATGGACCCTTTGGCACTTGATGCTCCGCCTTTACACGCCGACAAGTTAAACACCTCGAGATAAACTTCGCGATCTCTCTCTTCATATTGTTCCACCAAAATGTATGTCAATATCATGATACATTTTGGTACTCCCAGATGGATTGCAAACGGGTGTTGTGTGCCTCCATCATGATTCTATGCTTCAAGTCGTAATCGTTAGAACACAAAGTCCGGAGTTAAATCTAAGTATTCCTTCTTCATCGATTCTCGCTTCGAATAGCTCCTTCTTGCACTTTCTTCTTCATACGACGCCTCCAGTCCGTAGCTTGAGCAAATTTTTAACTTTATCGATTAAAGTCTGCTCTACTCAGATATTCGCCATCATCATGTGGGTCCTCGAGTCTTTAATTCTACCTCCATCCTTTGCAAGTCATACGTAATGGGCCTTTGCATTAACAAATATCGCACTCAGACTCGAATATGATCTTCTACTCAATGCGCCACTACTACGCTCACTTTTCCAGATGATATCAATATTGTGATCGTAATCTTTTAATAGTTCAAGCCAACGTCGCTGCCGCATGTTGAGTTCTTTTTGGGTGAAGAAATATTTGAGGCTTTTATGGTCCGTGATAAATCTCCACTTTCTCCCCATACAAGTAGTGTTCCAAATTTTCAACGCTGAATACGATCACCGCTAACTCTAGATCATGAGTAGGATAATTCTCTCATATTCTTTGAGTTGTCGTGAGGCATAGGCTATGACTTTCCCATGTTGCATGAGAACGCATCCTAACCCTTTGCCTCAAGCATCACCAGATATAACAAATCCATCCGCATCGTATGGTATTGCTGTAACAGTGCCGAAATGAGTCTCCTCTCGAGCTCTTGGAAACTCTTCTCGCATTCCTCGCCCCATATAAATTTTGTATCTTTTTCTCGAGTCAATCGAGTTAATCTGAGTAGCGATTCGAGAAAATCCTTCCACGAATCTCCGATAATAACTAGCTAAGCCTCAGAAAGCTACGCACTTTGGCACACCGACTTTGGTTGCTCCCAACTTTGTACTGCTTCAATCTTCGCCGGGTCGACAGATACTCCATGTTTTGACACCACGCGCCCAAGGAATGCTACTTCCTCAAGCCAGAACTCGCATTTCTTTAGCTTGGCATAAAGTTTGTTTTCACGAAGCCTTCAAGTATCACCTTCAAAATGGTGCTCATGATCTTCACGGCTTTTGTAATAGATGAGGATGTCATCAATAAAGACAACAACAAACCGATCCAAATATTCCTCAATACACGGTTCATCATATCCATGAAAGTAGCAGAGAGCATTAGTCAATCCAAAAGACATGACTAAGAATTCATAATGCCCGCATCGAGTTTCAAGGCGCCTCTTTGAATATCCTCGCTTTTAATCTTCACCGATGATATCCAAAACGAAGATCGATCTTTGAAAAGAATTGTGCTCCTTGCAAATCGGTCGAACAGTCATCAATGCGAGGTAAGCGGATACCTATTCTTGATGGTGACATGGTTTAATTCTCAGAGTCAATACAAAGTCGCATACTCCCGCCTTTTCTTCTTTATGAATAAAACAGAGCACCCCAAGGAGATGTACTAGGACGAATGAAACATATGTCTAACAATTCTCAGTAGTTGACTTTTAACTCCTCGAATTTCAATAGAGGCATTCGATATGGGGTTTTAGAAATGGGTTTTGTACCTTACCAAGGTCAATAAAGAATTTAACATCACGCTCGGGGTAGACCGGAAGTTCTTCAGAAATACATCGTAAAATTCTCTAACAATGTAAATATTATTCAAATCGACTTGTCTTTGTTCAAATCCATAACATGGGCTAAGAAAGCTCGACATCCGCTTTTCAATAAACGAATAGCTTTATAGCTTGATATGATAGTGATCGATTTTAGTGGTTTAGTTGTTTGAATTCGTATGACAGTGTTGGTTAGAATATGAAAACTAACAACCTTACGAAAAATAATCAATTTTGGCACGATGAGTGGTTAACCAATCAATTCCAAAAATCACATCAAAAACAAGTATCTTTAAAGATATAAGATCAACATGTAATGTGATAGTGCCAACTTGGATCATGCAAGATTTATAAACCGTAGATGTAACGAAGGTTTCACCCAACGGAGTTTCAACAGATAAGTCAAAGTTCAATTTCTCCTGAGTCAAGTTTAAACGCTTGAGCACAAGCAGGAGAGATAAAAGAATGGGTAGAACCCCATCTTCAGTAAGGTATAAACTTCAAGAAGAATTCAAGATTAGCTTACCCAGAATCACCTCGCTCGGGTTCCTCGCATTTTGGCTAGTCACGACAAACGCCTTCCAGAACCGCTGATTTTGACTTATCCGGATGTCCTTTGGAGTCACCATCCCCGTTGAACTTGGTTTTGCTACGTGTAACAATCTCGAGCTATGTGGCCTTCCTTTCCACAACTTGTAACATACCTTCGATTATTGTGGACACCAATGATATGTCCTCTTCCCGCATTTGTAACATCTAACCGGCGGTTGTTCTCCTCCCTAGAATTTATTGTTGGTGATGGTGTCATTGTTGATGTCTTCCCGCTCATTGTTGAATCTCCTCTTTTCTAAAATTTCCACTGACTCACCTCTCCTATTATCACGGCCACGATGACCACCCGAGTGGTTACCGCTTTTGTTCAGATTTTTCCTCCTCGTTGGTTATCATCGCCTCGATGATCGCCATCACCCAGATGACCTCGGTTGTGGTCCCCTGGGTTGAACATACTCATTATCTCGCCTAATAATTGAGCCCTGCTTAACATCCTAATATAAAGAAAATTTATGAGATATAAGATATCGTCAATCTCTCGGGCTTTAGACCTCTCTCAAAACATCCTCGCATTCGCTCCTCATTTTCACCAAATGAGGTGCAAACCGATAACTCGCAAACTTCGCCTCGATCGGGACACACACCATGTTGTTTTGTTCCACCGATAAACTCCACCTCTTTCATACGATGAATACTTTCGTGAAAGTACTTGTCATCAATAGTTTTTGAAACGCTTCCCAAGATATGCCGAAAAGGGCCGGTCAGTACGCTTCACGCACTCCCACCAAGAGTCCGCCTCACCGCGAACATAAAGGTGGCGAATGGAACCTTCGTTCTCCGCATCCCAAGACATCGAATATCTTGGTAATTTGTTTGACCCACGCTTCCGCCATGATCGGATCCGCTTTCCCTTAAATTCGTGGTCCCAACTCCTTGAATCGCTTAGCCATGACAAGCCGCGCATTGCTATCATTTCCACCCGTATTTTGTGCACAAGTCTCCTCGTCCGGTTTTTGCATGAACTGCAAAAAGCTCCTAAACATTCCATCATTCATCGCTTACTCTCAGAAGTGTTATTTATAGGAGGAATATTGCCTTCCCGTTGCATGTTCTCCTCGGTTTGTAAATTAAAGGTTGTTCTACGCCTCATACACTCCATTGTTAACGCTCTCAAAGGCCATTCTTAAATACGCCATAAAAACAAGGGTTAATTAAACAAATTAACATATCACATAATATCCCTATATTACGACCGACCAACAAATAAGCTAGATAAGACACACTAAATAAGGATTTACTCATCTCTCCTCCTAGTTCTATTCCCCGATCTCCGCCAGAGACCATATCCCTAAGCTTTGATACTAACCGTGACGCCCCCCCAAATAGGTATACAACACCCATTCCGAGTCGCCAAATACATGGTACGTAAAGCAAACTACAACTTCAATAATACAATTGTCGTGTAAAATACGACAACACATACCGTGAGTTTAAATACAAATATTGTCTTCTGTACAATATCCACACTCAAATAAGTCTTTTTATAATTATTCAAACACTATTTTATCGAAATAGTGAGGACTACTAAAACATCTTTCTAGAACCATCACTCCGCATTCTCGACTAGTTCCTCGCTATGTTCTCACCTCCCGAAAAATGGAACAAAAAAAGGAAAAGGGTGAGCTCAACTAGCCCAAGAAAGAATATTATGACTAAGATAATATACAACAAATTATCGTTATTCTTCAACAGGAAAAAATCGATAAAATATAATAGCCAACAAGTTTTAGATCAACAACTACAATGAAATAATAATCCATTAGAAGAGTCAAGTAGAGAATGAGTTCTACTATCTTCTAAGATTTAAAAGTCCATCATCAATATTTTATCCTCAGTAATAACAATCAATATACATCTTTAATCAAATATTCATCTTTGCACTACAGCCAAAGATATTCATTTGTATCACCAAATGGGTCATGTTCATCTCAACACTGCTCATCTTTGCACTACGGGCCAAAGATATTCATCAGTTAATCATTTATCTTTGCATTACATGCCAAAGATATTTAGTAATATCATCATTTAGGACTGAGGATGATGAAAAATATTTTAAAGAAAACGAATCCAGGAAACGGAAGGACAAATAGTAAGGATTCGTATAACAGTTTATCCAAGATCAATAATACTTCATAAATACCAATTTTGAAGCAGAATTCAAAAATAAAGATCAAAACATGGATACAATCAAAGATAGTAACCATAATAGACATCTTGGACAAAAAGAAGAAAATTTCATTTTTCTATGAATAAAGTCAGATTCGTGAATAGTGTCGATAATAAGGTCAGTACGTGAATAATAACCCCGACACAAAAAGTTCCAAATTTGATAAAAATTTAGATCAATACTTCGCATAATGATATTGAAGAAATAATATCATATATGAAGAAAATAACATCCCTTACCTCAAAATATCAGTACTTCTGATCGGAATATTTGTATAAGGCTGAAGGAAACTTGTATTGATGAATAGAAACTCACAAAGTATCTAAATACTCACAAAATACACTCAATAATCTAGAGAGAGAAAGAGAGAAAACTTGTTTCTGGTGTGATTTTCAATTCTAACTTAGCCCTCTATTTATAGGAAAATATTAGCAGACTTGACCTGCAACCTGATGGCTTTACCTGCTACTATTCACACCCACTATATTTGAAATAAATTCAGCACATTTCTTCACCAACCAAAAGTGGGGCCCACTCAATTCTAGAATTTTCCACCAAAATCATTTATTAACCTAATTTCAATCACCACCTCTTAAAATTCATAACAAATCATACGCTCATTTTAACGGTTCAAAATTTGTGGACATATACTCAACTTATATATGTATAACATATCCAAAAATTACAACGATCCAATGGTCGGATTAAAAATTATAACTCACACAATATATCTCAAAAACACTGGTTTAATTTTTAATACCTTCATTCCGACAAAAATACTGATAAAACACCTCAACATTAACTCCTTCATTTTTAACCACAATAAATATATCCAACATTTATATCCACATAAAATAAATATTTCCTTATCATATAAATCAATAATTAATTATTCACAAATAATATTACGTAATCACATTTATGACAACCAAAGTCGCTCCAAGAAAGAGAGGGCTTTCAATAAGAATTTCTCCTTATCAAAAAGCAATTAGGTGACCAAACCTCTCCTCGATGTAACTTTCTAGACATCGCCAATAATGCTATCTAATAATATTATTCAAATAATATGAATTATCGATCCGATAATGGAAAATCATCAGCAAAGGACAATTATCAAACAACAATAATTTAAAATATCAACGCAAAGAATTATTGAATCAATAAAATAAAATATTGAATAAGAATCATCGTAATAATTATCGAGTAAAGCCTTCTTACGTAAGGATCAATAATTCATCAATATCATGCATCCACGCCAGACATCAGATTTTAACCAATTTGGGTATTCCAACAAGTTGTTAATGATAATAACTACGCCTGTTATTTATAAAAACTCAAACTTGTCATTTTCTTCATCCGACAGCTTATTCTCATTATGGGGCCCACAAATGATCGCTACTGTCATTGCATTTAATATTCTCCTCCACAACAAGAATATTCCACGACCAAATGAATATTCCCTAACAACAATGATTATTTTATAACCACTTGCATATTTTGCAAAATTTGCACATTTCACCCATAAAGAGAGAATTATATCAAATTAATACCTTATTATTCACAAATATAATTAGACGAAATTCGATTTTATTTATAATAAGTTGGGGTCTTACGTAATTAATCGACTTTAATCGATAAAGTTAAAGCCAAGCAAGCTACACAATCTTGAAATGATGAATGTGAAGAATTAAGAAGGTTTAAGAGGCGTTATTCTGAAGCAAGAATCGATTTAAGTGAAGAAATCTCAACCCTCGATTTAATTGGCCCATTTGAAATCCTCGATAAAGTAGGAACCGTGGCTTATAGACGTTTTTACCGCCAAGTATGTCACGTGTTCATAACGTTTTTAACGTATCGACGTTACGTAAATATGGGGATGACCCGAACCACATTAGTAATTTAGAACCGGACGAGATAGCGGATGATATACGTGTTAAAATCTTGGATAAGAAGGATTATATTCGACACTCAAAGGTTATACCTCAAGGGTTAGAATTTGAAGTGAGGTCAAGGTGTCCTCACCTGTTTGGCATACCAGGTACGTACGTAAATTTCGAGGGAAAAATTTCATAAGGAGGGGAGATTGTGAGACCCCAGATTTTTTTAAATAAAGATTAATTTTTCTCGAAATATATTTTTAAATATAATGGTGTGGATTTGATATAATGTTATAATTGTGGGTAATATTTACAAATTTTGTAAAGTACGCAAGTTGTTATATAATATTCGATTGGTCGGGGAATATTCGTTTTAACAGGAATATTCGCATAACTAAGACAATCATTGGTGGACCCCATAACAAAATTATTGTTGGATTGAGAAAACGACAAAAATACTTTTATGAAAATAACGGCGGATGTTTTACCGTTAATCTGTTGAAACACCCTAAGTTAAAAGTATGCGAATACGCGTGGTTGCATAGTAGCACACGATATTGATTATTGATGCTTACGTGAGAAGTCACCAGCTTATACTCAATTATTACTACAAAGAATTCTTTGCATCATATCTATCATATTATTGATTCAATTATTGTCACAAAGATCATCTCAGTATAAAATGTTTTTTATTAAATCAATACTTGAGACAACAAAGTTATTCATATTATAAATTGCAATATTTACAATGTCTAGAAGTTTTGTCAAGGAGAGGTTTGTCACCTAATCATGCTACTAACAGTAGGAGAAATCCTTATCGAAAGCTCCCTCTTCCCGGGAACGACACGGTTGATAAATATTGTGAGTTATAATATTAATAATGAATGTTGTTCGGAGTTGAATTTGGAGACGCGGACGTGATATTTGAGTCCGGAACGACGAAATTAGTAAAAATAGTCTATAAACACAAAATTTTTGGGGATTCACTATTTGATCAAAAAGTCAATAGTTGACTTTTTCGGGAAAAGTCAATCTTCAAAATTTCAAAATTTATATTTTTGATAAAAATGGTTTCATTGTGTTGGAATTAATTGTGTTAGTGAAAATTGATAATTATTTCGATAATAATTGATGTCTGGAGGTTATATTGACCAATCAGGTATTTAACCGGATAAATGAGCAATTGATTGGTATTATTTCACATGATTATAACTATTTGTTCACATATGTGTACTATTGAATCACATTATTTACTATTAGGGGAGTTGGTGCTAGATTGATAATACTTGTATGACTAAGTTAAAAATGGAGGTATAGATGGAGGTACTATACTGTAATTCGTATTTTTCACATGATTATACTATTGATTCACATAATTGAACTATTGATTCACATTATTTACTATTAGGGGAGTTGGTGCAAGATTAATAATACTTGCAGGACTAAATTAAAAATGAAAGAAAAGTTGGAGGTATTGTACTGTAATTTTTGAGCCCCAAAACGTGCAATTATCGAAACTATATTTTCCTATAAATAAAAGCTCATTCTTCCTTCATTTCTCACCAATTCACAAAAGCTTTAGAGCGATTATTATAGAGAGAAATTATAGAGAGAAAGAAGAAAAGAAATCTGCTACCTCACTATTCCAGTATCCAGTTTTTTTTCCAAGGTAGGGAATATTATTTGTTGTACTCGTAGGGAGTATTATTTCTTTCTTTCATCTTCATGAAGAGAACTTCTGTTATTCCATTCTTTATTATTCTTTTGGAATAACCTGTATACGCAGGCTACCCTATACTTGGTGAAATTCTTTTGTTGTTCCATTCTTTATCATTCATTGGAACATCCGTCATGCAAGCGTTTCTACGCCGGACTCTTCTGCATCTTTATTATTCTCGTTGAATATCATCGTCTGCATGCGTTCTCACGCCGGACCGATTCTATCTTTATTATTATTCATTGGAATATCCTGTCTCATGCAAGCGCTTTTACGCCGCACTGATTCCGCCTTTTTTATTATTCTCATTGTAATATCCTCATGCGCATTTTACGCTTCTGACCGATTCTCGCTTTTATTATTCTCGTTGGAATATCCTCGTCTCAGACGCTTCTACGCCTGACCGATTCCGCCTTTATTATTCTCGCTGGAATATCATGTTCATGCATTTTATGCCGGACCGATTCCGCCTTTATTATTATTCATTGAAATATCCTCGTCTCATGCGTTTTAGCGGGACTGATTCGATCATTATTATTACATTGAATATCCTCATGCATGCGCTTAATGCCTACTTCGATTCCGTTATTTATTATTCTATTGGAATAACCTTCCTATGCAGTCTATCGCATGCCTGGTGATTTCTTTTGTTATTCCATTCCTTATTATACTCAGTTGGTTAAAGTTTTGACTTCTATACTCCATGAAATTAGTGGAATATCCTTTATATTTGCACTTCATCCAATATCTTTTCATGGAAATATTCTTCTGATCATTCTTGAATTTTACTCTACAAAGCAGTATCATGTTGACAATTTGGATATTATTAGTTCCTAGATAAATTAATTCTTGAACTTATTTTATTGAATTCTTATATCATTGTCATCATCCTCATGTTTATATTATGTTGAAAGTCATCTGTGGCCTGTAGTGCATAGATGGACTTGGTATGATTATAACCAGGGATTATTCGGTGTAATCATGACCGTAATGTTATAAATGATGTGGTAAAAGTTATCATTGGCCCGTAGTGCATTGATGGACAGTTGTTGGCATGATCATGACCATTAATGAATACACGAATGTGAAAGTAATATGCACACAAGCCAATCATGTTTGATGATAAAGCATATATACTTTGTAACAATCTTATTCATTTATTAATAAAAAGTATTAATTTATTAAAGGCTTTTAATTATCTACATGATGCTGTTTTATAATATGTGATAAACCCATAGTTTTAAGCAATGTTTTTAGAATAATGATGATGATCATTCAAATGAGATCTAAATTCTTTGAAAGCTTAAAACTAAAATAGTTCCCAATCGTTGGATTACTAAATTGGGGATTAGTGAATCCGGATAGATTGGTACATACGTTGCTTGCTCATTGGATGAGGATGATTGATCTCATGATCATTTGTGTGGAGACACTAAAGCAAGTATGTAGGTGCTTATTAGAGAATAAGTTCATCGAACGTGGCTCGCTAAGGAATACCTAATGGAGTTTTACTTGTTCATCAATAGGAATTCCCGTAAGTGATAGTAGTATAAGTAATCCTTGGACTTGAGATCATCATAGTATCTTGTGTATGATGAGTTATACTTTGACTTATTCCTTAAGACCCTTAGGGTATATCAAAGGGTATGCTTGGGTATAATAAGTTGTACATGGAGATAATGTATGATCAATAAAGAATCTACCACTTCTATTAAAAGAAGAGAAATGTCCTATGTGATTCGATAAATGACAACCCAAAGAGTCCTTGGTTATAAGGCGAATGAAATTAGAAAGGAGTTTCTAATTTGCATTATTTGAGTCAGGCATTTAAGAGTCGAAATACATATAATTAAATAAAATAAGACTTGACAAAGAATTCCATGTCTTTATATTTAATTGGGACATCAGATGGTGGAAGGATTGAATTGTATGCGGTAACTATTTACTCAAAGGTTCTTTTATGATTAATGTTGAAATCTATATTATCCGGAAAGTCGTTGATCGCTAGGGAGGCTTATCCTATCAGAGAATAAATATTATTTATTTAAATAAATTAATTATTTAATTTATTTATTTAAATAAGATTAGAATTGTTCTAATTGATTTATTCACAACCTATTTAATATGGAGAACCTAAAGGGTCACACCATAAAAGGAAGAATAATTATTTAAGAAGTTAATGGCATAATCGTAATAATATAAAGTATGTATATTTAATTTAATCTATGGTGATAGAATAAATTAAATAGCTTAATATTTATTATTTAATATTTTAGAAATATTAAATATAAATTAATAAGAGGAGTCTTATTAATATTATTACAATTATTATTATTATTTTAATTTCTAAAAGAGTTTAGGAATTAATTTAATATAAGTACTCTCATTTATTCCTAATTGGATTAGGAAGGAAAATTAGTTAAAGGAGTTTAATTAATTATCCCTAATAAGATTAGGGAGTTTAATTAATTAAAAGAATTTAATTAATTAAATAAAACACAATTCCTTAATTGTTAAGGTGGGTTGCCCACATCTATAAATAAGAGGAGTCTTATTATGGGTGGTGGGGGTTGTTGACTTTTACAACATACGTAATAATTCTAATTTGTTGGAGAGTACGCCTTTTTCTATAGAGATAGAAAAACTAGGGTTTAGCCAAACACCCCATCTTCTTGAATTCTTATTCTTCCTTGGTGGATCACCTCTAGAGGCCAAACATTTGGGTGGCTAACGTTGATCAAAGGAAGAAACCAAACCCGGTGGATTCAAGTTGAATGCGAAAAGGATTGGAGGTGAACTTGTACCTGAGGAAGCTCGATCTTCAAGGGTATGATTTTATTCTTTATCTTTTCGTTTAATTAATAATTGTGCATAAATGGTGATCCAGGTATATGGTTTGTAAGGCATCAGAGCCAAACTTTTATGCGAATTATTAATTGTTTTATTTAATATGTATATTGATATGTGTTTAGTACAATTTAATTGGGCATAATTTTATTGTATAAAATTAAAAAAAAAAAAAAAATCGAAAAAGTCGCCTGCTTTTTTTTTCTCCTCGCTAGTCACTAAATCAAGGGATTCAAAATTGGAAATGGGCCACAAGAAGTATATGATATATATATATATATATATATATATATATATATATATATATATATATATATATATATATATATATAATCTAACCGCATTAATAATAAAAAAAAAAAAAAAAAAGCAAAGAAATGAAATCAAAAGCATTCTGTGGGCTACCATGTTAAGAGCAACACTTTAATTAGGCAATACTGTATTAATATAACAAATATATATATTATTATACTACCGTATATATATATTTTAATTATATACGGATATTATATATATATATATATTATACGGTTATATATATATATATATATATATTAATTATTTTAATATTAAAATAAAAGGTTTATTTTAATTTTAAAATTAGAATTTCATGCTAACTAATTAGAGTTGGAATTGGATTTCAAGATAACTAATTAGAGTTGAAATTGGATTCTATTTTTCCTTAAATAAATGAGTTTATTTTGATATGAAATTAGATTTCATATTATTCAAAAATAAAAGGTTTATTTGTGAATAGGAAAGAGAATCATAATTTCCTTAAATAAAGGAGTTTATTTAGATATGAAATAAGATTTCATATTATTCAAAATAAAGGAGTTTATTTGTGAATAGGAAAGAAAATCCATTTTCCTTAAATAAAGGAGTTTATTTAAATATGAAATAAGATTTCATATTATTCAAAATAAAGGAGTTTATTTGTGAATAGGAAAGAAAATCGGTGTTTCCTTAAAATAAAAGAGTTTATTTTTTACATGGAATTGGATTCCATAATTAATTAAAATAAAGGAGTTTATTTTGATTAAAGATTTTGATTAAAATAAAATAGTTTATTTTATTCAAAATTAGATAAATTAAAATAAAATAGTTTTATTTTGATTTAAATTTGAATTAAAATAAAGGAGTTTATTTTGATTCAAAATTAGATTTTATACTAACTAAATTTTGCCTATTAAATGATATCAATATATATATTAAATGTTTATTATTCATTAGATGAATGTTATTTATTGATGCATATGATGATGTGTATGATAATAAATGGGATTGATTATGGACTATCGACCAATATGATTGGATTTTATTTTAGTTGGATGCATGAATGTATGGGTTTTATTAAATGGGGTCTCAAGACTCGCCTTCTCTAATTTTTTCTTAATGTAAATTCTAATTCCTCCTATGTACTTCCCTCGATCACGATCAAGGTTTCTATTTATTTTAAATAGTTTTGTAATAGGAATAGTTAGAATTAATTTTGAAGAATTGGAGATCAAGGAGCAAGGAGCGCTTGAAGACCCGTTTGTAATGGAGCACGGGTTTAAATGTAATAGTTATATTTAAATATTAATTCTTGCACCCTTAGGTTTGACCTTTTGGTTCACTTGGTGGCTCTAGTGAACCAAACTAGAATAAAGTCCATAATCAATCCAGGTAGAATATAGTATTCTATATGTGCATGCTTATACTATATATTTTATATATTATGCAAACATGTTTCGCATGTTAATTAATATGACGCGTATTTTATATATATATGTGAATGCGCGCTAAACAAGATGAGACAAATTAATAACAAACCCCTCAATTTTTATATTAAGTCCTAAGCGTTCAAAGATATTTGGAATATCGAACGTCGCCTTCTAGCATGATAAAATTAATAGAGTATTAAATATTTAATATGAGTTTGTTGTGTCACCACAAGGCAAGTATTAAGTATTTAAGATGTTAATTTATCACATTTGATGCTTATAAAGAAAATTGAACAATATTGTTTTGTTGTGTCACCACAAGGATGATATTTTTCTTTTTGAATATATGGAGTGCTAGGTCGGACTTAACTTGGATAATTTTGATTCTGATGTGCCACCACTTGATCAAAATAATCTAAGAGGCAAAAGAAAAGGAGTTGCATAGTTGATGTAATTGACAAAAGTTGTCTACCTATTTATTGATATATAGTTTGTTGTGTCACCACAAGGCTATATACATTTGAAATGGGATCCTTATTCTCACTAGCAAATCTTTAATTAGATTTTGCCAACTATATAAGTGAGGGTAATATAGTTTGAAGAAAATAGTGAGATACCAATTTAAAACAAGACCTAAATTATTTTGGTAATTAATAAAAGAATGTATGTTAAAATGTTGTTAATTACAAATTCATTTACGTAATTTTACAATGTCTAAAATTACTATCATCGCTGAAGCATATTAGATGCTAAATTAACCGCAATCAATTAAACGGATTGGTTAAGGAATTTAAGAATAGTTCTCATAGTGAAAAGCTATCTTATGTCCTAAATACGCCTATCCTCGCAATGGTTGCGCATAATGCCTCGAGGAAGAGATTGCTACTTTTAGAAAGTGGCAAGATGATGCACAGCTTGGCTCAATGCATCATGCTCGCATCCATGAGTAACGAGCTTCAAATCAAGATGAAACTATGGATGCTCCTACTATATTCCTGCACATCAAGTAGTTGATGGTGAAGAAAGTAGGACTGATAGATATCAGATATCTAAGGAGCTCTTCCGATTTAGAATGGCCAATGGCACTATAGTACAGACAAAAATTTCTTAACATAATCAATTTGATTGGTCATTTAGGACAACTGGTTTTGTCATGGATGGAGAGTTGAGCCAAGATTTGATCTTTCACTCACTCCCTAACTCCTTTCACAATTGTTGTGAATTTTCATATGAACAAGCTAGATATCGCCTTTCACCGATTTGCTTAACATGTTGAAAAATGTTGAGAGTCACTTTCCAACCAAGAAAGACCATGTCTTACTGGTAGGGGCCAAAGAATCTTCTGAAAAGAAGAACGATTCAAAGAAGGTATATAGAAAGGCAAAAACAAAGGTTAATAAGAACAAAACTGATACGGATAGCAAAAAAGTTTTCTTCCACTGCAATAAGCCTGGACACTGGAAAGAAACTGCGAGAAACATCTTGCAGAGGCTAACCAAAGAAGCTTAGTAAAGTTTCGGTTACAAATACAATTTTGTTCATAATTTAAAATAAATTTTTCTTTAAGTCAAGGTTCTACTTGGGTATTGGATACCGACTTTGGTTATCATAAATATAGATTTATGAAGGACCAAGCGTAAGTGGAAAGCTAAACAAATATAAGTAATCCTATATGCGGAAATGTAGCAAAGGTTGCCATATTAGCCATAGAAACTTATAGTTTAGCAATGCCTACGGCAAATCTATTAAGTCAATAAGTTGTTATTGTATTCCGATTCTTGTTAAAAATATTATTTCCATTTTATTGTTGGAATGATGAAATCTTTGGTATTATAATTAAGAACAATTGTTGTTCTATTTATAATAATAATGTTTTGTATAGAATCGAATATTACTTAATAAATTTTGTATACTTGACTTACATGAAAATAATTTTGCATATTGAACAAATTAGTATAAGAAAAGGAGATGATCATTCAAAGAGTTGAATGTGTGTATTTGTCTTTGAAATACAAGTATGAATTATTTGAAAGGTTCAAAGAATTGAAGTGAAACAAATTGACAAAGTATTAAGATTCTTTGATTAGATCAAGGAATAAATACTTGTGCAATAAGTTTCTAGATCATCTCAAATGGTTTTCTCATAATGGACACATCCTGATACGCAATAATTGATTGATGTATCTGAATGAAAAATCGTACCTTGTTGGACATGGTGCGGTCCATAATGATTTTACCGACATTCCAAAGATCCTTCGGGATAATGTCCTAGAAATGGTCACGACATCTCACGAAAAATGGTAACCTCAAAATCCGGCCCCAAGACTCCATAAAAGTTATGGACAGGGAGGATTCCTAATCTTAAGTATGTTAAGATAAGGGGTTGTCCAACTTATGTGAAACGGTTTCAAAGGATAAGCTTGGGACAAGATTTGACAAATACAGATTTGTGGGACATCCTAAAGTAAGTTTAGGGTAAATGTTCTATAATCTTACTTAGCAAAAGGGTGTTTGTTGCGAAACACGCCGCCTTCTAAGATAAAGGTGTTTATTATTGAAGGGCTAGTGGGAGGATAATAGATCTTGAAGAGTTCAAGAACCACAAAACACTATAAGTTAAATAAGAGGAACCTCAGAGATAGACCTATTGTACCAAATCAATCAGAAATCGAAAAGTAATCAAGAGATACCTAGGAGGTATGCATTCATCATAGATGATGATGATGAGGTACACATCATAGAAGATGATGATCCAGTTACATACGATGAGGTAAGTGTTGTAGACACAGAGAAATGGATTGAAGCAAGTTTCTCAAATATGGAACATTCGTTTTGATGAGGCAATCAAAAGAGTTTGATTTTATCAAAAATAAGAATGAACCTAGTGTGTACAAAAGGGTCAGTGGAAGCATCGTGACATTTCTAGTACTATATATTGATATACTACGGATAAGGAATGACATACCAATGCTACAATCAGTAAAGATAAAGTTGTCTAAACATTCCTCCATGAATGATTTGGAAGAGTATCTTAATTGGGGATATAAATCTATATAGATAGATTTAAAAGGATGCTCAACTTAACCCAAGGAACGTATATTCATTTGATGCTAAAGTCGTTTAGCATGGCAAACTCCAAGAGATGTCTCATGTTGATGAGCTATGGAGTGTATCTCTCTTTATAGTCCCCACGCACTCTCGAAAAGAGAGATCGCATGAGTGACTATCATGTATGCAATGAAATATACAAGATCTAATGTTGATCGGTCATATTCGAGAAGATCACCGTAAGACGTTGAAAAACATCTTAAAGTTCTTAACCCAAGCACTAAGAATGTGAGCATACATGGTGGGTCCGAATTAAAACTAGAGGGCTTTACGACTCAAGTTTTGCGCATGATGCACCAAGACGATCAAAATCCACTTTAAGGTAAAGTGTTACCTTGAACAAGGTGCGTTGAATTGAAAGGTTCCAAACAAAGAAAGAGTTGCCGGTTTAGTGATAAAGACAAAGTATATAGCTATAAATGAAGTCGCAAGTTGATTGTTTGGATTAAAAGTTCATTACAGAACTAGGAATAGTTCCTAAGTCTCATCTTGGATCTAAACATATGTTGTGGCACTTTCATTTGATTATTAGAATCATTGAAAGATGGGAAATCACTATAGAGATAGTGGACTCTTATGAACAACTTTACATATCCATTAACTAAAGCTTATCCAACAGTAGGATAATCGTCACTTAGAGAAGAAGAGTATAAGATACAATGGCGATTGGCTTTAGTGCAAGTGGGAGATTGAAAGTAATATGCACACAAGCCAATCATGTTTGATGGTAAAGCATATACTTTGTAACAATCTTATTCATTTATTAATAAAAAGTATTAATTTATTAAAGGCTTTTAATTATCTACATGATGCTGTTTTATAATATGTGATAAACCCATAGTTTTAAGCAATGCTTTTAGAATAATGATGATGATCATTCAAATGAGATCTAAATTCTTTGAAAGCTTAAAACTAAAATAGTTCCCAATCGTTGGATTACTAAATTGGGGATTAGTGAATCCGGATAGATTGGTACATACGTTGCTTGCTCATTGGATGAGGATGATTGATCTCATGATCATTTGTGTGGAGACACTAAAGCAAGTATGTAGGTGCTTATTAGAGAATAAGTTCACTGAACGTGGCTCGCTAAGGAATACCTAATGGAGTTTTACTTGCCTGTCAATAGGAATTCCTGTAGTGATAGTAGTACAAGTAATCCTTGGACTTGAGATCATCATAGTATCTTGTGTATGATGAGTTATACTTTGACTTATTCCTTAAGACCCTTAGGGTATATCAAAGGGTATGCTTGAGTATAATAAGTTGTACATGGAGATAATGTATGATCAATAAAGAATCTATCACTTCTATTAAAAGAAGAGAAATGTCCTATGTGATTCGATAAATGACAACCAAGTAGTCCTTGGCCAAGGCAGAATGAAATTAGAAAGGAGTTTCTAATTTGCATTATTTGGAGTTGTGCATTTAAGAGTCGAAATACATATAATTAAATAAAATAAGACTTGACAAGATTCCATGTCTTATATTTAATTGGGACATTGTATGGTGGAAGGATTGAATTGTACGGTAACTATTTACTCAAAGGTTCTTTTATGATTAATGATGAAATCTATATTATCCGGAAAAGTCGCTTGATCGCTGGGGAGGCTTATCCTATTGTAGAATAAATATTATTTATTTAAATAAATTAATTGTTTAATTTATTTATTTAAATAAGATTAGAATTGTTCTAATTGATTTATTCACAACCATTTAATATGGAGAACCTAAAGGGTCACACCATAAAAAGAAGAATAATTATTTAAGAAGTTAATGGCATAATCGTAATAATATAAAGTATGTATATTTAATTTAATCTATGGTGATAGAATAAATTAAATAGCTTAATATTTATTATTTAATATTTTAGAAATATTAAATATAAATTAATAAGAGGAGTCTTATTAATATTATTACAATTATTATTATTATTTTAATTTCTAAAAGAGTTTAGGAATTAATTTAATATAAGTACTCTCATTTATTCCTAATTGGATTAGGAAGGAAAATTAGTTAAAGGAGTTTAATTAATTATCCCTAATAAGATTAGGGAGCTTAATTAATTAAAAGAATTTAATTAATTAAATAAAACACAATTCCTTAATTGTTAAGGTGGGTTGCCCACATCTATAAATAAGAGGAGTCTTATTATGGGTGGTGGGGGTTGTTGACTTTTACAACATACGTAATAATTCTAATTTGTTGGAGAGTACGCCTTTTTCTATAGAGATAGAAAAACTAGGGTTTAGCCAAACACCTCATCTTCTTGAATTCTTATTCTTCCTTGGTGGATCACCTCTAGAGGCCAAACACTTGGGTGGCTAACGTTGATCAATGGAAGGAACCAAACCCGGTGGATTCAAGTTGAACGCGAAAAGGATTGGAGGTGAACTTGTACCTGAGGAAGCTCGATCTTCAAGGGTATGATTTTATTATTTATCTTTTCGTTTAATTAATAATTGTGCATAAAGGGTGATTCGGGTATATGGTTTGTAAAAATTTTAAACTCTGATTTTTCCACGTTTCCGCATTATTTTTGCAATTTGATTGCGTTCTTGAATATTACAAACCTAACAGAATGTCCTTGGCTGTAGTGCATGGATAATTTGTGGTCGTGATACTAAAGAATATCCTTGGCCGTAGTGCATGGGTGATTCGATGATGTGGATTATTTATTAAGTCGAGTCCCAAATGATAAAAAGTCATGAAAAACCTTTTAAATCATAAAAGATAGTAGATTTTATTCTCTACTTGATTCTTTTAATGGATTGCTTGTTCCGCTGCAGTTAAACTTGATGTTGTTATATTTTATCAGTTTAATACTGTTGAAGGCTAACGATAATTTATTCTGCATTATCTTAGTCATAATATTTCTTCTTCGGGCTAGTTGAGCTCACCTTTTCTTTCACTTTTTCTCTTGAAATGAGAACATAGCGAGGACTAGTCGGGGAACTGAGTGACCGGTCCGAGGATAGCATTAGTAGTCCTCACTATTCGTGGAATAGTGTGTTAATAATTGTAATGAGGACTCTTTTTGAGTTTGTATAATCTCTAGTAGACAATAATTGTATTCAAACTCATAGTTATGTTTTGTTGTATTGTACACGACAGTTGTATTAGTAAGTTGTATTAGGATTTTATACCATGTATCTGACGACCCAAGATGGGTGATGTATACCTAATTTTGGGGGCGCCACAATTGGTATCAAAGCTTAGGATATGATCCTGCTAAGATGTGAGAATAGTACTAGGAGGGAGAGACAGAATTCCTTCGCTAGTATGACCTACCTAAGTTTATGTGGTATTTAATTGGTCGTTCGAAATTTAGGGATAATATGTTACATGTCAATTAACCGTTGTTTTGTGGCGATCTAAAATGACATCCGAGAATGTTGAGAATAACAATGGAGCACAAAGACCGTTGATTCACCACATATCAATAATCAGGATAATGTGCATCAGGAAGGCGACAATCCTCATGCAAACAACAACACTCACCAAATGGTGAATGATCAAATGTCCAGGGGGTTTATGCAATTCATGCAACAGCAGGCGAGAGCGGCTCCTGACCAAAATGCAGGTGGAAACACTGGAAAATCTCGGGCGGTCACCGCTAAACAGTTCAAGGAGCTAGGACCACCAGAGTTTAAGGGAGAGCCAAAACCACTTATGGCGAAAGCATGGATAAAGCAGATCACCAAGATATTTGATGTCTTGGGATGCTCCGAGGAGCAAAAGGTTCCTTCTACTTGCCTTTTATGTTGCGCGGAGAGGCGACTTGGTGGGAATCGGTAAAAGCGTACTCAACCCGCCAGATCAAGATGTCTTAGGAGAAGTTCCAAGAGCTGTTCAACGACAAATACTTTCCCGAAAGTATTCGTCACATGAAGGAGGTGGAGTTTATCAAGTTGGAACAAAACAATATGACTGTGTCACAATACGAGGCTAAATTTGCGGAGTTATCCCGGTTTGCGTCCCACTTGGTGGATAATGAAGAGAGAATGACACTAATGTTTTTAGGAGGTTTGAAGCCGGAGATACGTCAACATCTTATTTCTCATAAACTGTGTTTATATTCAGATGTTGTAAATAGAGCTCAGTTAGTGGAGCGCGATAACGAGTCAACGCAACTAAAAGAGAGCAGCCGGCAAAATGATAATACTAGCGAGAGCAGTCATCGAAGCGGTGATAACAAGCGTGGAGGATATTAATAGGCCAGAAATGGTAACCACTTCGGTGGTAATCAGGGCCAAAACAATAAGAATGGACATTTCAAGAAGAGGAGATTCAACAATGATGGAAAGACGTCAGCACCAGCACTTGTCGTTAAGGAAGGAGAACGACCACCTATCATATGTTTTAAATGCGGAGGGGAGGGGCATATCAGTCCAAACTACGCGATGTCGTCCAAAACATGTTATAATTGTGGAAGAGAAGGTCATTTAGCCCGATTTTGTCGTTCACCGAAGACAAATTCAGCTAGGATATAGGCACCAAAGGTCAGTCCCGGAAAAAGTCAAACCGGTAGTAAGGGAGAGCATTTATTGTGACCTCCCAGAAAGCAAGGAACCCGAATGAGGTCATCACGGGTAAGCTTATCATAAACTCTAATGAAATCTATACTTTATTTGATACCGGTTCTACCCATTCTTTTATTTGTCCTACTTGCGCTCATCGATTAAATTTGACTCCGGAGAAATTAGACTTTGACTTATACGTGGAAACTCCGTTGGGAGAAACCTTCATTACATCCACTGTTTATAAGTCTTGTTTGGTTCAAATCGGTACCCTCACATTACCTGTAGATCTTATTTCATTGAAAATACTTGCATTTGACGTGATTCTAGGGATTGATTGGTTAACTACTCATCATGCAAAAATTGATTATTTCCATAAGGTTGTTAGCTTTCATATTCCTAATCAACGTATTATGCGAATTCAAGCGACCAAACCATTAAAATCAATCACAGTCATCTCAAGCCATAAAGCTATTCATTTATTAAAAAACAGATGTCAAGCTTTCTTAGCTCATATCACAGATTTAAACAAAAATACGTCAGTTTTGAACGATATTTCTATTGTTAATAAATTTCCTGACGTATTCCTCGAAGAACTTCTTGGCCTACCCCCTGAGCGTGAAATAGAATTTTGTATCCACCTTGAACTCGATACAAAACCCATTTCCAAAGCCCCATATCGAATGGCTCCTATTGAACTTCAAGAGTTAAAGACCCAACTGCAGGAATTATTAGGCATTGGCTTTATTCGTCCTACTACTTCTCCTTGGGGTGCTCCTGTTATATTCGTGAAGAAGAAAGATGGGAGTATGCGACTTTGTATTGATTATCGGGAGTTGAATCATGTCACCATCAAAAATAGGTATCCATTGCCACGTATTGATGACCTGTTTGACCAGTTGTAAGGAGCCAAATTCTTTTCAAAGATTGATCTTCATTCTGGATATCACCAATTGAAGATTAGAACCGATGACATTCCAAAGACGGCTTTCAGAACTCGGTACGGGCATTATAAATTCCTAGTCATGTTCTTTGGATTGACTAATGCTCCTGCTGCCTTCATGGATATGATGAACCGAGTATTCAAGGAATATTTGGATCACTTTGTGGTCGTCTTTATTGATGACATCCTTATTTATTCCAAAAGCCGTGAAGATCACGAGAAACACTTGAGGCTGACACTCCAAAAGCTTCATGAATACAATCTTTATGCGAAGTTGAAGAAATGCGAATTCTGGCTTGAGAAAGTAGCATTCCTTGGGCACGTAGTATCAAGTCATGGAATATCTGTTGACCCAACAAAGATTGAAGCAATTCAAAGCTGGGAGCAATCTAAATCAGTGACCAAAGTACGTAGCTTTCTCGGCTTAGCTAGTTATTATCAGAGATTCGTGGAAGGATTTTCTCGAATTGCTACTCTATTAACTCAGCTGACTCAGAAAGATACAAAGTTCGGTTGGAGCAAAGAATGTGAGAAGAGTTTTCAAGAACTCAAGAGGAGACTCATTTCAGCATCTGTTCTCACAATACCATCTGGCTCGGAGGGATTTGTCTTCTACAGTGATGCTTCAGGCAAAGCGTTGGGATGTGTTCTCATGCAACATTGGAAAGTCATAGCCTATGCCTCAAGACAACTCAAAGAATATGAGAGGAATTATCCTACTCATGATCTAGAGTTGGCAGTTGTTGTCTTTACACTTAAAATTTGGAGGCATTACTTGTATGGGGAGAAGGTGGAGATCTTTACGGATCATAAAAGCCTCAAATATTTCTTTACTCAAAAGGAACTCAACATGCGACAACGACGTTGGCTTGAACTGTAGAAAGATTATGATCATACCATCCAATACCATCCTGGAAAAGCGAACGTGGTAGCTGACGCATTGAGTAGAAGATCATATGCAAGTACGAGTGCAATATTGTCAACGCAAAAGCCCATTTTGTGTGACTTGCAAAGGATGGAGATAGAGTTAAAGACTCCAGGGACCCATGTGATGATGGCGAATATACTAGTAGAACCGACTTTAATCAATAAAGTTAAAGCTGCTCAAGTTACAGACCTGGAGCTGACGCGTATGAGGAAGAAAGTGCAAGAAGGTGCTATACCGAAAGCAAGAATCGATGAAGAAGGAATACTTCAAGTCAACTCCAGACTTTGTGTTCCTAACGACCCTGATTTAAAGTATAAAATCATGATGGAGGCGCATAACACACCGCTTTGCAATCCATCTCAGGAGTACCAAAATGTATCATGATATTCGCTATACATTTTGGTGGAGCAATATGAAGAGAGAGATAGCGTTGTTTATCTCAAGGTGTCTAACTTGTCAACGAGTTAAAGCGGAGCATCAAGTACCAAAAGGTCCATTGCAACCACTTGAAATTCCGAATGGAAGTGGAGCACATTACCATGGATTTCAAGCTGGGTCTTCCTAAGGTTTCTCAAGGCATAGATGCGATTTGGGTCATTGTTGATAGATTGACCAAGTCTGCTCATTTCTTACCGATACGAGAAACTTATACACTTGAACGTCTTGCTCGTATATACATAAACGAGATTGTAAGATTGCATGGTATGCCGGTATCCATAGTTTCTGATCGAGACCCAAGATTCACTTCACGATTTTGGGTTAGTTTGCAAAAAGCTATGAGCACAGACTTACGATTTAGCTCGGCATATCATCCTCAGACGGACGAACAGTTGGAGAGGACTATTCAAACTCTTGAAGATCTATTAAGACTTTGTGTCCTTGATTTCAAGAGAAGTTGGGACAAGTTCTTACCATTGGTGGAGTTTTCCTACAACAACAGTTATCAAGCAAGTATTGGCATGGCTCCATTCGAAGAGTTGTATGGAAGAAAGTGTCGTTCTGCAGTATGCTGGGATGAGGTGGGTGAAGAAACGTTGTTGGGACCGGAGTTGGTACGTATGACTACGGAAAAGATTCAAACAATCCGATAACGTATAAAAACCTCATAAGATCGAAAAAAGAGTTATGTTGATCTTCATCGAAAGGACATGGAATTCGATATAGAAGATCATGTGTTGTTGCGTGTTGCTCCATGGAAATGAGTTACGTGATTTGGAAAGAGAAGAAAACTCAATCCTCGATTAATCGGCCCATTTTTTAATCCTCGATCGAGTAGGAACTGTGGCCTATAGACTCGCTTTACCGCCAAGTATTTCTCGTGTTCATAACATTTTTCACATATCCATGTTACGTAAATATGTGAAAGACCTGAACCACATTATTGAGTTAGAACCGAACGAAATAGCGAAAGTTTTGACGTATGAAGAGGTTCCTGTTCAAATCTTGGATAAGAAGGAACATATTCTATGTTTCAAGGTTATACCTCAAGTCAAAGTTTTGTGGAGAAACCACGATGTTGAGGAAATGACTTGGGAGTTAGAATCTGAAATGAAATCAAGGTATCCTTACCTCTTCGATATACCAAGTACATACCCTAATTTCGAGGGCGAAATTTTATAAGAAGGGGAGGTTGTAAGACCCCAACTTTTATAAATAAAGATGAATTTTCTATAAATATTATTTTTGAATATTATGTAGTAAATTTGATATAATGTTATAGTTGTGGGTAATATTTATAAATTTTGCAAAGTAAGAAAGTTGTTATAAAATATTCGTTTGGTCGGGGAATATTCGTACGACGACACAATCATCGGTGGACTCCACAACGGAATTATTATCGGATTGAGAAAATGACAAAAATACTTTATGAAAATAACGGTGGAGGTGTTACCGTTAAAACTGTTGAACTACCCAGTAGTAAAAGTACAGTAATACACGTGGTTGCATAGTAGCACACAGTATTGATTATTGATGCTTACGCCGAAGTCACTCACTATACTCAATTATTGCTACACGATAATTATCGTGCATCATATCTCTTATATTATTGATTCAATTATTGTCACAAAGATTATCATCAGATAATATGTTATATTATTAAATCAATAATTGAGACGACAAGTTATAAATGATTAATAATTGTTGAAAGATTAAATATGTGTTGATTAAAAATAAAATGATTTGTGGTAATATTTATTCAATCCTTGATGTATATAAAGAGTCTATTATGAGACGTTTGTGGTAAGTTTGGTTATTTTATGGGGGCCATATGTCATCATCTAAGAGTCTCTTCAATCAATAGTAATTACCTTCGTCAATAGTAATTATCTTCGTCAATAGTAATTACCTTCAATCGATAGTAATTACCTTCATCAATAGTAATTACCTTCGTCGATAATAGTAACTACCTTTACCGACGTCCAAACCACTTGCCGTTTCATATTACATGCATCGAACCAATTGTCGTTTCACATTACGAGGCGTCGAACCACTTTTCTTTTCACATCAACAAATTAAAGCCACTTGCCTCTTCACATTTCAAGTGCTAAGCTAGAAATCTTCTATAAATAGAGGCCTAGTGCTTCATTATTTTCACGAAATTCATTCAAGCTATAGAGAGAAAGTATAGAGAGAATAAGAGAGAAAGAAGAAGAGTATTCATTTACACACTCTTGCCTTTATATTTAATCTACTACTAATGTAAGGGGTGTTATTCTTTCTTATTCATGAAGAGAACTGTTGTTATTCCATTGCTTATTATTACATTTGGAATAACTCGTGATAATGCTTAATTTACCCTATACTTGGTGACATTCTTCTATTATTCTGTTGGAACATCCTGTCTGTGTGTTTTACACCGGACCTAGTTCCGTCTTTATTATTATTCTGTTGGAACATCCTATCTGTGTGTTTTACATCGGACCTGGTTCCGTCTTTATTATTCTGTTGGAACATCCTGTCGGTGCAAATTTTGCCTGACCTGATTCCGTTATTATTATTCTGTTGGAATAACCTGTCTATGCGAAGTACCGCATGCATGGTGATTTCTTTTGTTATTCCATTCTTTATTATACTCAGTTGGTTAAAGTTTTGACTTCTATACTCCATGAAATTAGTAGAATATCCCTGATATTTACGCTTCATCCAGTATCTTTTCATGGTAATATTCTTCTGATCATTCTTGAATTTTACTCTACAAAGCAGTATCATGTTGACAATTTGGACATTATTAGTTCCTGGATAAATTAATTCTTGAACTTGTTTTATTGAATTCTTATATCATTGTCATCATCCTCATGTATATATTATTTTGAAAGTCATCTGTGGCCTGTAGTGCATAGATGAACTTGGTATGATTATGACCAGGGATTATTCGGTGTAATCATGACCGTAATGTTACCAATGATGTGGTAAAAGTTATCATTGGCCCGTAGTGCGTTGATGGACAATTGTTGGCATGATCATGACTATTAATGAATACACGAATGTCTTTGGCTGTAGTGCATGGATAATTTGTGGTCGTGATACTAAAGAATATCCTTGGCCGTAGTGCATGGGTGATTCGATGATGTGGATTATTTATTAAAATTTGAGTCCCAAATGATAAAAGTCATGAAAAACCTTTTAAATCGTAAAAGATAGTAGATTTTATTCTCTACTTGACTCTTTTAATGGATTGCTTGTTCCGCTGCGCTTAAACTTGATGTTGTTATATTTTATCGGTTTAACATCATTGAAGGCTAACGATAATTTATTACGCATTATCTTAGTCATAATATTTCTTCTTGGGCTAGTTGAGCTCACCTTTCTTTCACCGTTCTCTTGAGGAAATGAGAACATAGCAAGGACTAGTCGGGGAACGGAGTGACGGTCCAGAGGATAACATTAGTAGTCCTCACTATTATGTGAAATAGTGTGTTAATAATTGTAATGAGGACTCCTTTCGAATTTGTATAATCTCTAGTAGACAATAATTGTATTCAAACTCACAGTTATGTTTTGTCGTATTGTACACGACAGTTGTATTAGTAAGTTGTATTTGAATTTTGTACCATGTATCTAACGACCCAAGATGGGTGATGTAGACTTAATTTTGGGGGCGTCACAGTATCACTTTATTCCTGAGCACTTGTTCTTTCCTATCAACTATCTTGATAGGAAGCTCTTCATAAGACAAATCTTTCTCAAACTGCAATGGTTCGTACTCGATCACATGTTTGTAGTCGAGTTTATATGGTCGTAACACCGAAATGTGAAAAAAATTATAAATTTTTTCCAACTCTGGAGGTAGAGCTACCTCGTAAGCCACTTCCCCCACTCTTCACAGCACTTCAAAGGGTCCAATAAACCTCGGGCTTAGCTTTCCCTTTTTATCAAAACAAATTTTCCCCTTCCAGGGAGAAACTTTTAAAAATACAAAAGTTCCTACGTCGAATGCATGATCTTGTTTGTGTTGATCAGCATACTTGTTCTGTCTGTCTTGGGCTGCTACTAATCTTGTCCTGATGAGTTTGACAACGTCACGAGTTTGTTGCACTAGTTCCGATCCTAGCAGTTGACGTTCACCGACTTCATCCCAGCATAGTGGAGTTCTGCACTTTCTACCGTACAATGCCTCGTAAGGTGGCATGCCGATGCTCGCGTGATAACTATTGTTGTAAGCAAATTCCACCAACGGTAATTATTCTTCCCAGCTTCCTTTAAAGTCCATGACACATGCTCTCAGCATATCTTCCAATGTCTGAATTATTTGTTCGCTTTGGCCATCTGTTTGTGGATGATAAGCCGTACTCATTTGCAACTGTGTCCCCATGCATTCTTGTTGTCTCTTCCAGAAATTCGATGTGAGTCGCGGATCTCTATCGAACACAATTGATACTGGCACTCCGTACCTCGAAACAATCTCTTTAATGTATAATCTTGCCAACTGATCAAGATTGAATCTAATCTTTATTGGTAAAAATTGCGCTGACTTCGTTAGTCTGTCCACTATCACCCAAATTGCATCGCATCCTCTCTAAGTAGTTGGAAGACCCACCACAAAATCCATCGTGATGTGTTCCCACTTCTATTCTGGTATTTCCAACGGTTGAAGTAACCCGTTGGGTCTTTGATGTTCAGCTTTTACTCTTTGACATGTCAAGCATTTCACTACGCATTCTGCAACGTCCATTTTCATATTCGGCCACCAAAACTGTCGGCGCAAATCTTGATACATTTTCGTGCTTCCTGGATGAATTGAATATTTTGAGCTATGAGCTTGGTCAAAATTTCTTCTTTCAGCTCTGTGGTGTTCTTTGGAACCCAGATTCGCCCTCAAATCGTAGTAGTCCTTCTATTGTCGATCTTGTATTTTACATCACTACTCTCAATCGATTCTCTTTGATTTTCCCACACTCTTCATCTTGTAGTTGAGCATTCTTCACTTTGTCCACTAACGTTGGACCACTTCTATCCGGAATAGTTGTTCATCGATTCTTTTGGAAATTTGATTTCCAACTCCGCTTTTGTCATTCTTGAAATGAGCTCCTCCCAGTTGTTATCGGCATCAATTTCTCCCCGACCTTTCCTCGCTAAAGCATCTCGCCACCACATTCGCTTTGCGGGATGATAAAAGATTTCACAATCATAATCTTTTATCAATTCCATCCACCTTCTTTGACACATGTTCAAATCCTTCTGAGTGAAAATATACTTCTGACTTTTGTGGTCTGTGTAGATCTCACATTTCTCTCCATAAAGACAGTGTCTCTATATCTTCAGAACAAATACAACTGCAGCCAATTCCAAATAATGAGTCGGATACCCTTTCTCATAATCCTTCAGTTGTCTTGATGCATACAATAATAACTTTGTCGCTCGCATAAGAACACAACCCAACCCTTTGTGTGAGGCATCACTATACACCACAAAATTTCCTGTATTATCTGGTAATGTCAACACAGGTGCCATACTTAACTTTTTCTTCAAATCTTGGAAACTCTCTTCACACTTCTCCGTCCAAACGAATTACACAGCTTTCCTTATCAAATTTGTTAGCGGAGTGGCTATCTTAGAAAAATCTTAAATAAATCTTCTATAATAACCAGCCAGTCCCAAGAAACTCCTCACTTCTGATGGTGTTCTTGGTTGTTCCGAATTGATTACAGCTTCCACTTTTGATGGATCTACTGAAATCCCATCCTTGTCAATAACATGACCCAAAAATTGTACACGGTCGAGCCAAAATTCGCACGTACAGAATTTTGCATACAACTTTTCCTTTCTTAGTGTTTCCAATGTCAAACGTAAGTGTTCCACGTGTTCTTCTTGAGTCTTAGAATACACTAGAATGTTTTCAATAAATACCACTACAAACTTGTCAAAGAATGGTTTAAACACCCTGTTCATCAAATCCATGAACGCAGGAGGGGCATTTGTTAAACCAAAAGACATCACCAGAAACTCGTAATGTCCGTACCGAGTTCTGAATGCCGTTCTAGGTATATCCTCCTTTCTTACCTTCAATTGGTTATACCCACTTCTCAAATCTATTTTCGAGAAATATTTAGCACCCTTCAGCTGATCAAACAAGTCATCTACTTTAGGCAACGGATACCTATTCTTAATTGTGACTTTGTTTAACTCTCTATAATCAATGCAAAGACGCATTGTTCCATCCTTCTTCTTCACGAATAAAACTGGCGCTCCCCACGGCGATACGCTTGGTTGAATATATTTCTTGTCCAGCAACTCTTGCAATTGTACCATCAGTTCCTTCATTTCTACCGGAGCCATTCTGTACGGGGCCTTTGATATCGGTGCTGTTCCCGACGCTAAGTCGATCACAAACTCAATTTCTCTGTCAGGCGGAAGTCCTGGCAAATCCTCTGGAAACAAGTCTTCGAATTCCCTCACCACTAGTATCTCTTCCAGTTTCACACCCTTCTTCTGAGTATCAACTATGTAAGCTAAATAGCCCACACAGCATTGACTCAACAATTTCTTGGCCTGCATAGTCGTTAGACATTTCATTTGTCTAAGCGACTTGCTACCATAAAATACTACCTTTGACAGAGTCATAAGGTTTACATACTTCGCGTGACAATCCATTACTGCTCCATATTTGAACAGCCAATCCATTACCAAAATTACATCAAATTCCCCGAGTCTAATCGGAATTAAATCTACCAACAAGATATTCTCCTTAATGTTCACCCTACAATTCTTGTATACGAATCTAACAAGGATTACTTCCTTATTCGCAATTTCAATGTTCAAAGGAAAATTCAGTTCTTCTCTAGGCAATTCTAACCTCTTAGCAACTTCATCAGATATAAACGAACAAGTAGCACCCGAATCAAATAATACATAAGCATTTATATCATTAATTGGGATACTACCTGACACTACATCTTTTGATTACACAGCATGCTGCACAGTCATGTTGAAGGTTCTGGCTGTGGGTTTATTTTATGCTGCAGGTCCTGCAATGGCCCATGTACCTCCATTGTTACCTCCATTGCTTCTGGTTATCACTCCATCCTTCTTCTTAGGGCACTCACAAGCAAAGTGATCCTTGGATCCGCACGTGAAGCATACATTCTTCTTCGGTTGAGTGCAATTTGGGGCGATGTGACCCTCCTGGCCACAATTGAAGCAAACTCGTTTCTACATCAAGCATGCACCCTTGTGAAATATCTTGCATGTCGCACATGCTTCAAACTTTTTGTTTTGCTGGTTACCCTGATGGTTTCCAGCACCCATGCTCCCATTCCACTTCCTCTTCAAGCTGTTGTTGTTGTTGTTTCCACCGCTACTACCTCCATTCTTAATCTCATTCTCATTCTTCTTCTTCTTTTGTTCCTGATTGAACTTTGTCACTGCCTCGCCTCCACCTTCAGCGAGTACTGCCTTCTTCATCACTGCTGCAAACATCTTTAATTGGAACAGGGAAACCCTACTGTACAACCATGGCTTCAGTCCCTGTTCAAATCTCTTCGCCTTACGCTCATCTGTGCTGACCTGATATGGCACAAACCTTGCCAATTCGTTGAATTTCGTGGCATACTCAGATACCGTCATCGTTCCCTGCTTTAATTCCAGAAACTGCACTTCTAGCTGACTCTTCAAACTTTCTGGGAAATAGGTCTCGAAGAACAACTCCTTGAACCTATCCCAGGTCATCACTCCTGGCCCTTCACGAGTTTTATTGGCCTGCCACCAATAACTAGCTTCTGCTTTCAACATGAAAGTTGTGAAAGCAGTCTTCTGATCATCCCCTACCCTAGCGACATCGAATACCTTTTCGATCTCCATAATCCAGGTCTGTGCTTCGACATGATTCATAGACCCTCGGAATTCAGGTGGTCCAACCACCTTGAAATCCTTAAACGTTGTACCATGGTTTTGTGGTTGATTCTGTAACGCTCCTGTCAGTAGTGTCACTAGTTGTTGAACGGGGTTATCGTCAACATTGTCGTTATTGGTAGTTCTCTCATTATTTCTCTATCGGGGTGGTTCACGTCTGGGAGGCATTTTCTGTTAAAACAAAACATCTATTAGACTATTACTCAGCTTCTTTAAGTATTTTCTAATTAACTTGCCTCCATAAAAGAAATAACCACATAACACATAACACTTTGAATAAAGTAACAACTTTAATTTATTCAAAACCTTTTTGGAAAACATAAAACAATAGCATCACTACTATCTACATTACTTTCCTGAACTACAAAAGTTTCAGGACAACATCATAGTCATATCCCATAGGTTGCATAACACTTGGGATTTACAATTTATTTAACCTTTCACTCATCGTACAACAACTACGATGTTCTATTAAGATACTTCTTAGCCCTATCACGTTCTTCCTCCATGACTCAAAACATTGTTCTCCGCGATCTAACACGAATGATGGCGGCGGCGTCTCGAATGAATCGGATATCCCATGACCCGATCTTGAGCTCGATTAATTACTGTTTTAAATACTTTATCCATCTCTTCCATCTTCATCCTCTTTGCTTGCGTGTCTCTTGCTGCTAATCTGGTTTGTTGAAAAGCTTCCTCGTAAGCATCTTCAGCTCTTGCCCTCTTAGCAGCTTCTTCTCTCAGCTTGTTTTTCAGTTCAGTGACAACTTCGATCAGTTGTTCTTTCTCTCCTTCAGTCTGTACTAGTTTCTCCTCGACATTTGTTAGTCGTTCTTCACGATCCTGGATCTCGCTGTCTTTTTGTGTCATTGCAGTCTGTTGTTCAGCTACTATCTCCTATAACTCCTCAACTGTATCCTGAAGTTCCATGTTACGGTCATGCACCTCATTGTATATACGACCTGCTATTGAGTTAAGTGGGATTCTTTCCTCCTCGTCCTCGTCATCCTCATCCTCCTGTGGTAACTCAACGGGATCCTCCTCGTCTGTCTCCACATCATCATTCTCATCTTCAACTCATCGTGACCAACGGGCCGATTCCGTGTGATGAGTTGTTCCCAAACTACCTGAATGTCGTGAGGCTCCTCCTCTATAGGCATTTGAGGTCCCTCCTCCCTAGCCTGACTGGATTCTCCGACATTAGTCATCCTGACAACAAAGTTTTAAAGTTTTAATTATTAATCATTACTATTCGACACTCACGAGTACATAAATTAAAATCAAATAAGCACATAAGTGTTTTATTACTTCTTTCTTAAAACTCGATAAGAGTTATCTCCACTATCTTTTCAAAGGTTACTTCCTAAGGCTTTTCCCCCACCTAAGGTTCATAACCTAAAGCTTTGATACCAACCTGTGACACCCCCAAATCCTGGTACTTCATTTCCTCAAGATTTGGTGTTCACTTAATCAAAACATTCATTTCTAACTACCCAATTATAATAAAATTGAATAATAAAAACCTCGCCTACACAGATTAAACTTAAATAAAAATCTCCCAGGTTATCTAACCTTTAGTTACAAACATTCAAATGCGAGAAATTAAATAAACTTCATTACAATCTTTAAACCAAAGTCCGATAATAAAACTATCAAAACTATTACAAGTCTTCAAGATTTGTCATCTTTCCTTTTCCTCTTCTTTGGTGCTAGGTACGTCACCATTATCAGCTTTAGCTGTAAGAAATTTTACAGGCAAGAGTGAGCAAACAAGGCCCACTTGGAATAACAATAAGTAATTATTTAAACTTTTACATCAATTGCCAAAACTAGGCTCAATAGAACTGAACAATGTGTTCTATTAACTTTCTGAAAATTTTAACATTCACTGAGGGTCTAATGACCACGAATCATGTCCACAGTTATAAGTAATCTTTCAACTTTAACTTTAACAGTCATAAGACTATAAGGACTCCACGTACTTAGGGGGATCAACCCTTTGTATAATGTATTGTGCACAACCATTTTAACGCTAAGCATAAACCTCTATTAAAAGAGTTGTTCATCTCAGTATTTAGAATACAAGTCCGCACCAAAGTAAGTTTGGTTTAGATACATTACAGGGTAATTTAGAATTCAATGGTAATCAACTAAGGATTATTTGATTACAACAGAAATAACTGTATGCTATGGAATAATCATAACTGAATTGATATTTGTAATTAACATCATGCTTTAGGAATAATCTAATAGCATAAACATTGAATGATCATATCATAATTTGCTTTGAACAATATTTGGTCAAAGTTATTGATAATTGAATACTAAGCATGCATAGTGAATAGTAATTTGAACGATAAAGTTGTTCAACATTAGAATATATAAAGCGACTCGCATGCTAAATAATAAGTTACATATTAGAGAAACTTGCTTAATATTAAACTATAAGATTTGGAATACTTGTATCGTTATGAGCAACTAGATACAATAACTTATTTAATAATAGGCAATCTAGCTCTACGAAAGTGTAAAGGTAACAACTTACAACAATTGTAATTGAATTTGAAAACAATAACGTAGTAATGAAATTAAACTCGCACAATGAAGTTTTGAGTTAGAGAACTTGCCTTTAGCACAAGCTAAACCTTACAACTTGAATCAATACCCTATACATATGTCATCATGACATAATTAGTCATTACGAACATTTTATATCTATATAAACAATACATACATCATGTAGGTCGAATTACCCATTCACATAATCAAACTATGTTAATACTAGTTAACACTTGATAACATGCTCATTCATAGTTTAATACTACTGAAATCATCATTTAGCATTCAAATTATTAACACAAAACCTTTATTTTCAAAATTTGTGTAATAAACTAAAACCTGCTGTAACATTCTCGCTAACTTCAAGGTGAGCTAGCGGTGCCACAATTTACACTGTGGTTGGCATGCATGCGGCATGCACATGCATGCTATAAAACTTATAGATCACTAGGCAAGATCATGCAGTGAGTCCAACAACAACATGAACAAAAGCCAAATTGGCCTACAAGCTCCAATCTAATAGACTAATTAACATGTAATTTACACATAGACTTCATGTAAACATATTGTGGAGACTCCTAACATGTTTCTACCCATAAACTAACATAAACATCAAATCTACAACACCCAATTTTAATGTTTTTGGCAAAAACTCCATTTTTGACATTTTTAATGGAAATCAACACTGTGATTTTGTTTTTCAATCAAAACAGAAATTTCAAAACACTATAGTTATGATTATACATACTCTATCAAATTCAATAATCAATTTATCAGTTTAACAACTAATTAAACCTTAATTTCTACTTTAAACTAAGCCATATTTATATATATTTTCATATGAATTCACCTGTGTTATACTTTTCTTCACAATTTACATACATACATAAAGAAATTGATTATAATCATACATAATCTCAAAAAATAGTTTTACAACAACAATCATCATCTAAAGCTATATACATAAGAAATTCATCATCCATAATTATTTACAAAGAACTTTTTGGAGAAGAAAACTAAACTTTAAAAATAAAATACAAGGATTAATATCCTACCTTTGATTAAGAAGTTGATACTCTAGAGTTTAGAAGAAAATAGTTATGATTACAATCTTCTTTTCCCCAATTCTTTTCTCAATTTCTCTAAGTTTCTCTCAAATTTTCTATCTATATTTTTCTTCTTCTCTTTTCTTCACTGAGTCTTCTTCCTAACTCTAGTCTAACTAACGTAAGAAAAATATAACATATAAGATATAATATATATTAAATATATAATATAACTCTAGCTATAAATTATATCAGTTATGTAAGTTTTAAAAATCAAAAGCCATAAGGCTTGTTTGGTTAAGCTAATAAAAATAACCCATTAACCCTTACACCTTGTTTGGTAAATCTAACTAAAAGAAATGGATTAATCCTTATACCTTGTTTGATAAAACACTATTAGATTAAAGACTTAATGTGCATTAAGACTTGTTTGGCCAAAACTAAATTAAAGTCCTTTAATTTATTTTAATAACTCCTTTATAGCAAGGTTATTAGTCACACTTCTACTTAATTAATTAATCAATTAAAACATTAATCTATTAAATTACTTTAGCACATAATTTAATATCACATAACTATAATTTCTTTTATAATTGTAATTTTATTCTAACCAACTAATATTTTAAATTAAAATTCCCATTTAAAATATTATAATTTATTTAAATCACTATAAGCTCTCTAGTTTACTTATTAAATCAAATTGGTATATAATCTCATAATAATTAATTTTCTTAGCTCCTTAATTATTTATTCAACAAATAATTAACTAAACCACATCAACTCAAATTGCCATTAAATACTTATATAATTCAATAAATATTTAATATTGCAAATAAATATTTAATATTTAATATTTAATTATTTATTCAACAAATAATTAACTAAACCACATCAACTCAAATTGAACAATTATTTATTCAATAATAAACATATCCATTAAATACTTATATAAATCAATAAATATTTAATATTACACTTTAAAATTCTGGAATGTTACAAACACCCTTATCCTTCTTTCTTCCTTCTGATATAGTTTCTGCTCGTTGAGTCAACTCCAATTTGTAAGTCAGAAGGTTGCCATATAACTGTTGGATAGTCATCTCATGGAGATTCTTTGACTCTCTAGTAGCAGTGGTTTTGGCATCCCATCTGCTTGGTAGGGCTCTCATGAACTTTATGATTAGATCTTTGTTTGGATAGATCTTTCCATATGCTCGTAGGGAGTTGAGTAAAACGTTGAATCTCTCATAGGTGGCAGTGACGTTCTCTCCTTGAACGTGTGCGAACATTTCATATTGGTGTGTTAGGAGAGATTGTTTGTTTTCTCTTACTTCTTCCGTTCCATCATGCATGATGAGTAGTGCTTCCCATACCACCTTTGCTGTTTTACTGTTGACCACATTTTCAAATAGATCATCTTCTAATGATTGAAACAAAATGTTCTTAGCCTTCTTGTCGAGTTGGACAGCCCTCTTCTCGTTGTCTGTCCACTCCTCTTTGACTTTGATTTGTATTCTATTTGGATCGTCTGTGGTTGGTGCAAGCTTTGTTGTAACATAGGGCCCATTCTGAACAGTCTCAAATAGATCTTCATCTATTGAGTCCATGTATGCTTGCATCCTAACTTTCCAGTTTGCAAATTTATCTTTGTTGCACATTGGTGGCTTGCTGCCTCCTCTAGTCCTTGATTTTCTTGGTAAGTGTGCCATTGGATCTACTAAAGCTTGTAGGCTGTATAATAGAACCTGCTTTGATACTAATTGTTAGTTTCCGGAGGCACAATAGTTATCTAGAAGGGGGGGTTGAATAGATATTTTAAAAATCTTTTCATTTTAACTTGTTAGTTGATAATGATTAAAACTTAGCGGAATTAATGTTTGTTTTAATCTCCCTTAAGATAGTAAGTTTATGAGAGTGAGGCAGTTATAGCAGTTATGGCAGATATGGCAGTTATAGCAAGAATGTAATAGACACAGTCGTTTTAAGTTGTTCAGAGCACTTAAAGCTCCTAGTCCACTCTTCTACTCCTCGAGTAGGAAATCCACTAAGGATGTCTTTTACAATTTTCTGAATCACTCAGATTCCTTCTAGACCAGCAGTCTAGGAACTTCTTAGTTCACTTTTGAACTCTTCAAGTCCAGCAGACTTGGCTCTTCACAGTTCACTTAGAACTCTTCAAGTCCTTTTGACTTGGAACTCTTATTTCTGTTGTTTGGTAGTTGTTGAGTTCTTGATGGTTGCTACTCAGTTGCTATTAAGCACTTGTTCGAAAGAACTGAGTAGCTGAGCAAGCTTTTCTTTCTCAGATCATAGAATTGAGCCTTGAGAGTTCTTGTTCATTTTTGTTCAATGATTGCTTACCTCTTTCATCTGCATATCTTTTGCATATATGTGATCTTGAAATCTATCCGTTTGATCCATCCGTTGAAGCATTAAATGCGTTTGACATTTCTGTACTTTGATGGAGACTTTTTTGCACATCTTCTGAATTTCATTCTAGCCCACTGACACAGCAGACTGCGTTCTCACCTAACACCTGAAAAGGTGTTTTTCTCTTACCAATGGTACTTTCCTTAGCTTTTTCAATACACTTCTTTGTTGCATACTAAGGATGTCTTTTGTACCATTGGAACTGGTGGGGACTTCAACGTTTCAAACCCATTCCATATTTGTTGGAGATATATCTTCAAACAAAAAGGTAGGGCTCGATGCTTCTGATAGACGGCAGATAATACTCTATGATCCAGATCGTGGTGTGTTGTTACCTTGGTGCTTGGTCTGATTCCAGCAAACAAGAGCACTACAATTTCTCTTAATGATTTGCACACTACGATCTTCACTTGCTAACTTTGTAAGCTCTACGTTTTTGAGAGGACACTACGATCTCTGAGTTGTCTCGGCAAACGTTGGGACCACTCTACGACTTCCGAAGAGGCCCTTAAGGCAGGCACACTACGATCCTCGAAGCTCTACGTTCTGCCTTGGCTTCTGTAATCTTGATCAGCTTGATACACTACGATCTCTTCGAAGCCTATCTATTAGATCTCAAGATCAACCTAACAGCTTTAATCTCTCTCTATATATACATTCATTTATAGAATGATACACATTAAGAGCTTAGATCAACCTAACAAATTTGATCTATCACTAAGTCCTTGTACATATATTCCTTGAAGGACTTTACAAATAATCATGAGCATTTATATTTAAACATCAAATCAAAATATGCACTTTTCCAACATTTTTGATACAATATTATTCTTTAATTTTACTCCACAAAGCAGTATTATGTTGACAATTTGGACATTATTGAATTATGGATGAATTGAATTATAAATCTTTAAAATTTATCCTTGCTCTCATTTAAATTGAATTCTTATACCATTGTTATCATCCTCATGCTTATATTGTGATGAAAGTCCTCTTTGGCCGTAGTGGATAGATGGACTGTTGATTGGTATGATTATGACCATTGATTATTCGGTATAATCATGACCCGTAATGTTACAAATAATATGGTAAAAGTCATCATTGGCCCGTAGTGCATTGATGGACAGTTGTTGGTATGATCATGACCATTGGTGATACTAATGAATATCATTGGTCGTAGTGCAGGGATGATTCGATGAGGTGGATTATTTATTAAGTTGAGTCTCAGCGATAAAACTGTTGAAAAACTTTTTAAATCATAGAAGATAGTAGATATCATGTTGTACTTGACTCTTCTAATGGATTGCTTGTTCCGATGCAGTTAAACTTGATGTTTATTATATTTTATCAGTTTAACACTGTTGAAGGCTAATGATAATTTATTCTGCATTATCTTAGTCATAATATTTCTTACTGACTAGTTGAGCTCACCCTTTGCTTTCATTGTTCTCTTCAGGAAATGAGAATATAGCTGGGACTAGTCGGGGAACGGAGTGATGGTCCAGATAGGTGGCTATAGTAGTCCTCACTATTATGTGAAATAGTGTGATAATAATTATAATGAGGACTTTATTTGAGTTTGTATACTCTCTACGAGACATTATCTGTGTTGAAACTCTCAGCTACATTTTGTCGTACTGTATCAAAGAAGTTTGTATTTAAATTATGTACCATGTATTTGGCGACTCAAGATGGGTGATGTATACCTATTTTGGGGGCGTCAATGAGGGTCCTAGCTGGAATAGGAAAGTCATTCTCAGAAATGATTAAGCACGGAAAAATGGCAGAAATGGGATTGATGTTTTGGAATATTTAAGACCTCGCCGCATTAAAGGTCGTAGCTGAGCATATCCAATCTGGAAGTTATGGGAACAACCCTCGAAGGGTCCATAAGAAGAAAGAAGAGGATGTTTCCTTGATACTGTAAGGACAAAAAGGTAATCAAAACTTGCCTATTCAAAGGAGAAACTACTCCCCATTTCAAGCTCAGTCTTCAAATCCTCCCTTGCCAAAGAGTGGAGAAATCAAATGCTCAAGAGTGTTCACCACCTTAGGGGATTCACTCGAAAACATTTTCAAACTTCTGACAGCTCAGAAGAAAATCACTCATCTCCTTCCACCAGCTAATCCAAGTTGAAAAGGCTTCAATACAAGTAAAAAATGTGCTTACCATTCTGGAGCTCTAGGCCATGATACTCAAGATTGTTGGGCCTTCAAGCATATGATCCAGGACTTAATTGATAGTGGTGAGATCGTGGTGACCAAGCCCTAGCAACAACATGTTCAAGACAACCCTCTCCCTCAACCCAGGGAAGAGGAGGTTAACATGATCAATAGAGGCAGTGGAGAGAGCTCCAAGTACCTCATGTGGGTGGTTCTGCCCAACCCAGTAAGGATAATTCATATAAATGGGATTATTCAAAGTTCCAGTTCATGATGGAACGGGATTTAAAGTCTCTTGGCAAACAAGTCAATCAACCGGAAGAACCGGTGATTCATCAACACCAAGTCACACTACAGTTGTTCAGTCAGGAGCATGTTAGCCTCCTTTTTCTTATCACGAATACTCAACCACTTGCCCAAGAAAGTGAAACCTTGGAGGAAAAGCTTGCAAGAAAAGTAAAAGCTAAAGCCCGTCGGGACTTTGCCAACAAAAGGGAATTCACCTATTCAGGCCAACCAATGGAAGAAATATTGCAGATGCTGATCAATGAGGGAAAAATCACAGCATTGCTACCTCCAGTCAATCCATGCTCAAAGAGGTTTGATGCTACTGGAGTATGTCAATACCACTCTCATTCTCGCGGTCACATCACTAAGGAACGCTGGGCACTCCGCCATCTTATCTAGAAATATGATTGACAATGGTGACTGCAAAATGGCGTATTTATGATTGTAGATACTCGAAATTTTCAGACTCATCATTATCGACATTGCAGGAGGACAGATTCGTCTTTTAACAGGGAACCCTGAAAGACAATCCATATCCATATCGGATACTACCGGAAGTTCAGCATCAACCCCAGAACACACTCTGGGAGTAACAATTCCAACCTCAGAGATAACCCCGAGGTGTGCAGATACAATACCGGAACACACACTGGAGAATATCGATTAATCTCGGAGATAACCCCGAGGTATCCAGTCTCAGTCCCAACCATGGGAATAGCCACCAACCTTGGTGATAATCCCAAGGAATGCAGTTTTGGCGATAACTCCTGAAATGCTTGTTTCAAATGTGACCAACTTCAATCTCGGCGCTCACAACGAGATATGTTGTACCAACCCGAAGATAACACCGGAGGATGAACAACACCTCGTAGATGACACCGAGGACCTTCAAAAAATCAGAAGCGATCCAATCTCAAATGAAGCTCGAGCAACGTCTCATGACGGCCAAACCAAATGATAACACCGGTGAGGGGCAACATCGTCATCTCGCCAACACGATGCCACGTCACGTCGTCTCAACATTTTATACACATCTCTACACAACGATGTCCCATAAGAATCAAGGATAACCAATCCAAAGTGACTATTGTGCAGGGTAACGGATAGAATTTGAAGCTTGAAGACCGGAGGGCATCGTCCCATCTTCAATGACTTCGTACAAACTAAAATCCCATGCCATTGTACAACTCTCGACAACGATGGTCTGAAATAGGTCCTGTATACCTCAATCGGATGCCCAGATTGCACTTCTGAAAGTTTGAGTGGACATTACAGTGCCCGAGTGGACGTACTACGAGACGACCCGACCTGAGAAACCCGGGCCCACTCGGGTTGCCTCTGCAGTACACTACTGCTTAGCCGCAGTACACTCATGGCTCCATCCTCTATAAATAGAGGGCTTGGGGTGGCCATTTGCAAGAGAAAACAGCGAGGAAGCCACCTTGAATTTGCTCTCAAGACTCACCCCATAAAGTGTACTTTCTCATTTTAAACATCTGTGAGCTCATATATAGCTACTTTTGTACCTACAAAAACCAGTGTTTACCCACTTTAAAGATATAGAAGTCTTCTTTAACAGTCAACTGTAAGCCTTCTCACACACTTTAAAGCCTTTCTCTTCATCTCTGCACACACTCTTCTTCACGTTGAGAGTCGTGTCGCGCGCATTTGCCCAGACTTCGGTCCGTGGTTTTATTTCAGTTTGCATATATATATATATATATATATATATATATATATCTGGACTAACATTATCGTGTTATGGCTCGATTGAGCCTAGACTTCGGTCTGGAGCATTTATTTTCTTTTATATATATATATAATTATATATATGAACTGTGTGTCGAACTTTGTTCGATGAGCCTAGACTTCAGTTTGGAGCGTTCACTTGCTTTAATATATATATACTTATATATATTAACTGTGTGTCGGACTCTGTTCGATGAGCCTGATGAGCCTGGATTTTACATCCGGCACATTTATTCACTTATATATATATATATATATATATATATATATATATATTCGTCCCACCTAGAGTTTACTTCGTGGTGGTTGATCGCTTTTACAGCTTTCTTTATGTTTCGTCCTGCCTGGAGTTTACTTCGTGGCAGTTGATCGCTTTGTACAACTTTCTTTACATTTTGTCCCGCCTGGAGTTCCCATCGTGGCGGTTGACCGTATTTATAGCTTTATTTACGTTTCGTCCCGTTTGGAGTTTCCTCCGTGGCGGTTGAAAGCTTTTACAGCTTTATTTACATTTCTGATCCCCCATGGAGGTGCTTCGTGGTTGGTGATCACGTCTGTATATATATATATATATATATATATATATATATATATTTTACAACTTTTATATATATACCGCTTTCGCTTTCATACAAATTATGGTATCAGTGCGCCTAGGAATCATGTGATCACAGATTCACTTTCATTGGATCTAGATTCGGTTCGTGATGGACGCCACCGTGGCGACTTGTAAATTATTCTGCGGTGTCTGAATTTCCTCAGATGGTTTCCATACCCACGAGGAAGTCGGCATTATTTTGTACATTATTTTCGTACGGATGCCTCACATCTATAAAATAAAATCAATCAAGCCGAACACTTAATAAAATGGGAGTGTAAAAGGTCTCAATTACTATTGAGCATCAGGGTTTGAAAAACCTCTTTTATAAAACATCACTGCCATATCTTGCTAAAACTGAATTTTTACATATATTCAAACCCTGTGTATATAGGTGCAAACGAGGCCTCGCACTACTTCCAATTAACAACACATTGACCCACAGACACACACATTCAGATAATAGTTTCTTGAAAAGAGGCGGCCACCGTGGTAACACGGATGTCGGGGGGTGCCTAACACCTTCCCTTCGTATAACCAAGTCCCCGGACCCTAATAAATCTCGGTTTCACCGACCCGTTTAGCAGTGTCACATCACTAGGTCAATGTGCAAATCTTTTCTCGGTTGTGTTGGTACAACTATTTAAAAACCAACCAAATGACTCTTAACAGTCCATCGTCGACATTATACATGTCGGACCTTTTTCACTTGTTTTTTCAAACAAATCTCACCTAAAATGAGAACACCAAAAAACAAGTAACGGAAAGGGATAATTAAAATCCTGACGTCGACAGGTGGCGACTCTGCTGGGGACTCCAGTAAGAGGACTTAAGCCGCTATTTCAATCTTTTCAAAATTGTTATATGCTTGTGTGTGGATGTTGCATTTACATTTATGATGAATGTGTACGATTGCATTTCTTTATTGCATTTAGTGACTCGCACCATAACTGCTTGTGATATTAGTGCTTCGCAAATGTCATCATTTTCATACGGTGAGACGCGATGTATGTGAATGTATGTTGTGTGGTTCCTCCACCAGGAGGCTATCCCATCGGTGTTTGATTACTGGACTCATGAGAAGACTAATTCTCCGAGGCTCAGGAAAGGCACCACCCAAATTCGCTCCAGTTGAAAGACCGAATTAATTTCTCGTTAAGTAGATTGCGATGATTTGGGAACCTTCATGCCAAAAAGCCGCGAGAGTAACCTAAGATAGGCCAGCCTCTGATAAACCCAAAACGGAGGAAAGTCTCTTCATGCTCTCATTTCAATTACTTGTAAACACAATTACTTGTAATTTCATGCCATATATATCTCCATGTAATGAGAAATATGAAGAAATGTGTACACATACATATTTTAAATTACATGCTACAAACAGCTGACATCCATTTTGCAGGATAAAATTCCTAAAATGGACACATCACATAGCATGTTATTATACACATTCCCTAAAGACTAAACTATGCAAGTCTTTCGCAGGGAACCAATCGGACCTACTACCCCATTCGAAGTCCAAAAGGCTACGCCCTACAAATCGATCATGTCATCATCCGACCAAACTGAACTTAATCCAGTTTATCACAAAGAATTCAACGGATTAAGCAAACAAATTATAGATTTGGCTGTTCTACTCAAAGAACTACACCAGTCCAATCAAGGTCCAAAAATACCCGTACATGCTGAATCCTCCACACAAGGGGGAACTCAGGTCATTACAATACCTGAACTGCAGTTGGATACGACCAACAAAACTCATGATGCTGCCCATCCCACTGAAGATCTATACACTAGTGACATAAAAAAGAAAGTCCTCCAAATGGAAGAGACCCTTCGTGCTATCAAAGGAATTGGAACACACGAGAGTGTTTCATATGCTGATCTTTGCATTTTCCTTGGTGTTCATTATCCAGAAAAGTTTAAAACTCCTGACTTCGAAAAATATGACGGGTTAGGGGATCCTTGCACACATTTAAAGGTGTTTTTTGGAGAATTTGGATCTTATGCAGAGGACGAAAAGCTCAGAAGCAATTATTCCAGAAAAGTCTAACTGGAGAAGCCCGTTCGTGGTACACAAGATTAGACAATTCAAAGATACATAGCTGGGAAGAGCTAGCACATGTTTTCCTCACCCAATACAGCTTTCAGTCTCAGATGTCTCTTGATCGGTATCAAATTACCAAGATCAAGAAACAGTCTAATGAGTCTTTCAGAGACTATGCTCAAAGGTGGAGACGCCTGGCTGCCCAAGTTATTCCTTCCAGGACAGAATCAGAGATGGTCATGACTTTCATAGACATACAAGAAGCGTCTTTCTATGAAAGAGTTTTAGCCGGCATCGGCAAACCATTTTCTGAAATGGTCAAACATGGAGAGATGGCTATGATGGGATTGAAGTCCGAAAAAATTCAAGACCTAGCTGCACTTAAAGCTGTTGCTGATCACAACCAATCCAAAAATTATGGGAACAACCCCCAGAGGGTCCATAAAAAGAAAGAGGAAGATGTTTTCCTGATACTACAGGGTCGAAAAGGCAATCAAAATATGCATGTTCAAAGGAGAAACTACACTCCCTTTCAAGAACAATCTGCAAACCCTTCAATAACAAAAATAATGTACAAAAAGAAAATACCCTTAGGAGATACCCTCGAGAACATCCTCAATCTTCTGACATCACAAAAGAAAATTACACATCTTCTTCCACCAGCCAGCCCTAATGGACGGGGTTTCAATGCTGCTCGGAAATGTGCTTATCATGCCGCGGCACCTGGACATGATACTCAAGATTGTTGGGCCTTGAAACACAAGATCCAAGACCTGATAGACAACGGGGAGATAGTGGTCACCAAACCACACCAGCCTCACGTTCAAGACAACCCTCTTCCTCAGCACAAATGTAACAACCGAGAATTTTGAATGTTTTTAATTTAATTAATTAATTTAGGGTTCAAAAATAGAACCTATACAGAAAATTAGTGTATGTGTTTAATATTTTTAAGATAGAATTTTGACGGTTTCAAAATTATGTAAAGGATTTAAGTGAATTATTCAGGATTAAGGAATAAGTGAATATGTTTTGTGTATATGTGCATGATGTGGTTAAGGGTCAAGGGTGGACCAGATAAACGATATTTGTAACAAACCCTAATTATATATTAAGAACTTTAATGTTCGGTTAAAAAACCCTAACGCTTAACAAGAAACCCTAATATCGGTTCTGGAAACCTTAATTTCAGTTCCAGGAATCTAAAACCCTAATTCAGTTCATGAAACCCTAAATCGGGAACTTAATGGCGTAAGTGTAAATAATTATAGGATTAATTAGGGTTAATCTTAACAAATTGGTTACAAAACCCTAATTCCAAATTTGAAACCCTAATTACGGATTTGAAACCCTAATTTGTAAATAGGGAAAAACCTAAGTGTTAATTTAATACTTTTAATGTTAATTAGGATATATTAATTCTAATTTTCAAGTTAAGTAATTAGAAAACCCTAATCTAATTTCTAATTTAGCAAAATTATTTTTCTATTAGAAACCCTAATTCGTGGGTTATAAACGCTAATGACCATTTTGACCCTAATTGCTTAATTATCGTTTTTAATTAGAAAATACTAATCCTAATTATCAATATTTAAGTTATGATTAAGAAATTTTAATATAATTAGAAAATCCTAATTATAATTTAGAAATATTAATTTTCTATTTTTAAAACCTAGATTGCCATTTACTAAAATGCCATTAATTTTGTATGCGAAAAGACTAAAATGCCCTTAGTGCATTATTGTGACTTAGCTTGTCAATCTTGCCAAATAATGGTTGCTCACCAACTCAAACCACTCAATGTGACTAAAATATCACAGCCATCAGCTATAAATCTCAGCCATTACATAGCAACATGTTATATATAGAGTAAGAGAGAGAAAACCACTCACTTTATTTGTTAGACTTGTCAAGTTTGCTCTCTCTCTCTCTCTCTCTCTCTCTCTCTCTCTCTCTCTCTTCTTCGAAAATTTTGAGAAAAAATAACTGTTAAATAAAGCCAACAACATCCCTTAGCCTTCCAATATCAGATCATCAAGATCAGAAATCAAAGATAATAGCCTAAAAGGTATAAAACCCTAAATCTTAAAATTTTATGATTTGATGTTTGATGTTGTAATTGGTGGGTTAAAGTTATGTATTAAGGGGTCTATAAGTGATCTGGGTTGTAAAATCCCAGATCCATAACATCAAAGTGCTCGAAATAGTCATTTTAAGAAATCTGGGGAAAGCTTGAAAAATGGCCTGACAACCATATGTCAGAGGCCACAGATCTTTATCTGTTAAGTGTTAGTGTTGTTTTAAGTTACACAGCTATTTTATGCCATGTGGTCTTTACTCTGCAACTTGAATCATAGTTAGATCAGGTCTAGCTTGCAAGATATAAGCAGTCAAAGGTTGTTGACCGACCATGACTAAATGAATCTGGGTAACCCAGATTACCCAACGAAGTCTACAACCATTTTTTGGAGGCTCGGATCTTGCAATCTATTAATGTGTTTGTCATGTTTTTGCTTGAATATGGTAGTCTGTCATGTAATCTATATACTCCAATCATTGTATCCCTAAAATCTTGCTCAGAATAAAACCTATTGGTGGTCAAATAACCGCCGATTGATCAGATTTGGATGATGAAGATTCTGGAAAACCCAGAATCTTCAAGAACGCGTCTCTGACATGTAGTTTGACCAGCCTAGATCTACTGCTTGTGATGTTTTAAGTTGGATTTAATGTTATGTTGTTATACTGTGACACCTGTACAACAAGTTGGAGTTCATAGATCACACAAAACAAGCCTGTAAAGCAAGGATTTAAGGGCTCAAAATAGGAACCTTGACTGTTCTTAAATTCTGGAAAACCCAAAATTTGATGAACATGTCTGACATCATATTGGAGAGCTTATAACTCTTTGATTTGTTGTTGTTTGGTCATGAAATGAGTTTGTAGTTGTATTACTACACGAGTACTACAATATTAACCCCATAACTTACCTAGAAGGCAGCAAGAACACGGCTTTAATATTGGTCAAAGTAGGTATCATGTAGTCTGACACGAATTTCTGGGTTTATGATCATGAACATCAAGAACACCTATAGTGACAGTTCTGTCGCTATAGGGCCCTTTAGCGACAGTTTATTATTATTATTTTTCGGAAATTAATTAAAAAATTGATAAAAATGTTTTTTAATTATTAAAAATACTAAATAAATTTTGAAAAATTATTTTAAATTCTGAAAAATAGTTTTATTATTTAGAGTATATTTCATAAATATTTAATATTTTTGGAAAATAAATGGTATTTAATTTATTTAAGTATAATATTAAATAAATTATTTAAAATGATTTTAATACATGAAAAATCATGAAAAATAATATTATGGTAAAAGAAAATATTTTAAGTTATTTTTAGTGACTTTTAATATTTTGTGATGAATTTCATTAATTAATCAATATTAATGATAATCATCATTTAATAAATATATTAAATAAATTATGGAAAAATAGAATAAATGATTTAAAAATCATATAAAATGATTTAAGTGTTATAAAAATATTTTAAGTTATGAAATATAACTTTTGATATTTTGTCATGAAAATATTAATATTTTAATATTAATAACAATTACTGGGATAATGAATTTAATTGTTTAAAAATCATATAAAGGTGATTTTAAAGTATTAAAAATACTTTATGATATTATAAATATATTATAATATTATGACATGTATTTCATTAATATTTGCTAATAAATAAATATTAATTATAGACGAATTAAGTAGTATTTAATTTATTTAAATACATTATTAATGATTTAAAAATCAAGATAAATGGTAATAATTATTTAAAAAATTATTACGAGCTTACAAAAAATATTTCAACTGATAATAAATTATCTGAGATAATTGTTAAGTGTTTAGGCAGAGTTTAACTAAACTTAAACTCGATATTGTTCGACTAGACCGTCGGGATGTCAGAATTGTGTTGGGTTCAAATCAAACTGCAATAGTTTGACTTGATACCTAGTCTTATGTGTGTTATAGACTGATAGGGTTATGTGTTATGTGTTTAGGTTATTTCATGTATATCTATATATATAATAGTATTATATTGTGATGATATTATTCTAATATTGGAGATCTATATTACTAATATTAGGTCTTCAGATAAAGCGATATAAATTGTGTAGCGGTAATCAACAGTTCAGGCAAGTTTATTTTTACTTAACTCTAATAAGAGTTGTTTCATTCGGATAAGCTTATGGTTAATCATTGCTGGTTGCCATGAATTGTACTCTGTACATATTGCATGTATAAGTTAGGTATGAAAGATCGATCACCTTCATTACCAGTTGGTTCAGATATATTTGTTCATGTATAATACTTGTTCAGTCATAAATTTGTTCCTGCTAGTTCGCAATTATATTGTTGAATTATAGCCAGCCAATTATTCAAATCATTTCAATCATGATATATCGTTATATTATTGAACTTAAACTTGTTGGACAACTTTTATTCCCACCCTTTCTATATCATGATAAACATTGCAGATTAAGACGAACGCGTCGGATACAGGAAAAGATTAAAGAAAGTTCCAGCTTTAGTTTACGTGTGCATCTAGAAAGGTAATAGTATTATATGATAATAACATTGTATGTTAGATAGGTTTTGAATTGTGTATTAAGTTAAGGTTACTTGACCTTGGGGAAAAGTGTGTAAGTTTAATGTATAAACAATTTATGTTTATATCTTCTGCAAAATAGTAATAGTTGTATAGAATGATCGAACCGGATCCGCGGTGATTCGGGACCTCGGATTCGGGGCCCTCACAGTTGGTATCAGAGCTGTTGGTTATGAACCTTAGGTAGGAATACATGAGACTAATAACCGCAGTGATTAGGATAAGTACTAACTCAAATAGAGTTAGTTGGTCAGTATGATTCAAAGATGAATCTCGGGGAGTTTAAAGATACAGAGTTCCCTAACTCTGATAATAAAGTTGAACAGTAGTGGTGAATAGATAGAGTCTAAAAGACTAAAAGTGTAGTCTTAGAAGATCGTAAAACAAAACGATCATAGTATAAAAATAATTTGTAACATATACGATGAGATCACTCCGTGATCTGATAAAGTGGTAGCAGGGATAAGAATCAATTTGATGATTGAAAAGTTTACAGCAACGATTGTTGTGTCCGTTGTACTAAGAATTGGTACAAATTCAGGAAAGGATTATGAATACGGATTAAATAAAATTCGTATTGAGAAGGGTGTTAGTGTTAGGTGGGGATTCAATTGAGGATTCATGTTAGCAGCTGAGTTGTATGATTCTTCGTATGGGAGCTGAATTGTACATGGTGTAAAAACCACTTAGTTTCTGGCAATGATAATCATTAAAATGTTTGTGTTGCGCTATTTGCTATATGCGTGTTAAGAGGGTGATTCCTTTCTCATGTGTATAACAGATAAATAGGTCATAGATAGAGGATATAAGGTTAAGTACGAGTTCTTAAAACTCATACTTATGTGACATACTTGATTCATAGTTATATGAAATGTTTATGAACTCCTCAGCGAATGGACGCCAAAGGTCTGTCTAGGAAAGTTCTTAAACTCATATGATTGTGGCCATTTATTGACTCATAAGTGTGGTTTTACGAACTGGGTATAGTTGTGTGTAAATGGAATATTGAGGATAATAGGAACAGATAGATTGTTAAGCAAATGATTATTAGTGAAGAATTAAGTTTTCTGAAATTCCTAGCTACGCTAGACTTGGAAATGTTGACATCAAGCTAAATACGCACTATGTGCCTTTAAAAAAAAATGTAGACTCGTAATCAATTTTGAAACGGTTTAAAGTATAGTCTATGCTACTTATTTTAGCTAGACGCAACTGATTTGAAATATCAAAAGTTATTTTAATTATCACTTATGTACCATGTAACCTGGTGCAGAGATGATAAAAATTTGATGGAGTTGTAAATACAGGAATACTTAGTGTGAATCCGATCTGAAAATCATTGTTCCACTATTGTATGATGTGTTATGACAAAGTCATACAATGACGGCATCCTCAAACGGGCTGTTAATACAGTACGACATCATGGCATCATTCTCAAAAATATTTTAAACAAAATTTAATTTGCCAACAGGGTTTGGCTACACTTAAATAATTCGATTGAATTGAATTATTGATATGAGTCTATGCTATTCGATTCAGCTAGACAAACATTTATGAAAACTCTAAGTGTTCATTGAAAGAAATTTCCTGAACCAAATTATTTTGGTGCGGAATCCAATAAGACTGAGGTAGAATTTTGTGCCTATGGCAGTGAAGAGAAATAGAGTCGACCAGCAGTACTTAATAAGTACAGGACATACTGGATTAATTACCCACTATGTCCGTAAGTTATGACGATTTGCGGATGAATTTCCTATAACCATAGCGAAAATGACAGACAATAGTCTGTAAAACCCCTCAGCACAATTTGAAAATTTTTACTCTTGTGAGTGGTGTATTGGGTAGTATGTGATAATGTATGTGAATGATGTAAGCAAAATGGTGTAAGGTGTAAGGTAAATTTCGGGGACAAAATTTTTAGAAGAAGGGGTGAATGTGACAACCCGAGAATTTTGAATTTTTTGTTTATTTTAATTAATTAATTTAGGGTTCAAAAATAGAACCTATACAGAAAATTAGTGTATGTGTTTGATATGTTTAAGATACAATTTTGAGGATTTCAAAATTCTATGAAGGATTTAAGTGAATTATTCAGGATTAAGGAATAAGTGAATATGTTCTGTATATATGTGCATGATGTAGTTAAGGGTCAAGGGTGGACCAGATAAACGATATTTGTAACAAACCCTAAGTATATATTAAGAACTTTAACGTTCGGTTAGAAAACCCTAACGTTTAACAAGATACCCTAATATCGGTTTTGAAAACCCTAATTTTAGTTCCGGAATCCGAAACCCTAATTCGGTGCATGAAACCCTAAATCGGGAACTAATGGCGTAAGTGTAAATAATTATAGGATTAATTAGGGTTAATCTTAACAAATTGGTTACAAAACTCTAATTCCAAATTTGAAACCATAATTACGGATTTGAAACCCTAATTTGTAAATAGGGAAAAACCTAAGTGTTAATTTAATACTTTTAATGTTAATTAGGATATATTAATTATAATTTTCAAGTTAAGTAATTAGAAAACCCTAATCTAATTACAAATCTAATTTCTAATTTAGAAAAATTATTTTTCTATTAATTAGAAACCCTAATTTATGGGTTATAAACCCTAATGACCATTTTGACCATAATTGCTAATTAGCGATTTTAAATAGGAAATACTAATCCTAATTATTAATATTTAAGTTATGATTAAGAAATTTTAATATAATTAGAAAATCCTAATTATAATTTAGAAATATTAATTTTCTATTTTTAAAACCTAGATTGGAAATTTTAGAAAATTAAATTTGTAAACCCTAAACCCTAAATTTTTCAAACCCTAAACCCTAACCAAACCTTAAACCCTAAGAGTTTGGCCATTTACTAAAATGCCATTAAATTTGTATGCAAAAAGACTAAAATGCCCTTAGTGCATTATTGTGACTTAGCTTGTTAATCTTGCCAAATAATGGTTGCTCACCAACTCCAACCACTCAATGTGACTAAAATATCACAGCCATCAGCTACAAATCTCAGCCATTACATAGCAACATGTTATATATAGAGTTAGAGAGAGAAAACCACTCACTTTATTTGCTAGACTTGCCGAATTTGCTCTCTCTCTCTCTCTCTCTTCTTCAAAAATTTTGAGAGAAAGTAAGTGTTAAACAAAGCCAAGAAAATCCCTTAGCCTTCCAATATCAGATCATCAAGATCATAAATCAAAGATCATAGCCTAAAAGGTATAAAACCCTAAATCTTAAAATTTTATGATTTGATGTTTGATGTTGTAATTGGTGGGTTAAAGTTATGTATTAAGGTGTCTATAAGTGATTTGGGTTGTAAAATCCCAGATCCATAACATCAAAGTGCTCGAAATAGTCATTTTAAGAAATCTGGGGAAAGCTTGAAAAATGGCCTGATAACCATATGTCAGAGGCCATAGATCTTTATCTGTTAAGTGTTAGTGTTGTTTTAAGTTACAGATCTATTGTATGCCATGTGGTCTTCACTCTGCAACTTGAATCATAGTCAGATCAGGTCTAGATTGCAAGATATAAGCAGTCAAAAGTCGTTGACCGACCATGACTGAATGAATCTGGGTAACCCAGATTACCCAGCGAAGTCTACAACCATTTTTGGAGGCTCGGATCTTGCAGTCTATTAATGTGTTTGTCATGTTTTTGGTTGAATATGGTAGTATGTCATGTAATCTATATACTCCAATCATTGTATCCCTAAAATCTTGCTCAGAATAAAACCTATTGGCGGTCAAACCACCGTTGACCGAATGCTCGGAAGAAGATTCTGGAAAACCCAGAATCTTCAAGAACGCGTCTTTGACATGTAGTTTGACCAGCCTAGATCTACTGCTTGTGATGTTGTAAGTTGGATTTAATGTTATGTTGTTATACTGTGACACCTGTACGAGAAGTTAGAGTTCATAGATCACACAAAACAAGCCTGGAAAGCAAGGATTTAAGGGCTCAAAATAGGAACCTTGACTGTTCTTAAATTCTGGAAAACCCAGAATTTGATGAACATGTCTGACATCATATTGGAGAGTTTATAACTCTCTGATTTGTTGTTGTTTGGTCATGAAATGAGTTTGTAGTTGTATTACTACATGAGTACTACAATATTAACCCCATAAGTTACCCAGAAGGCAGCAAGAACACGACTTTAATGGTGGTCAAAGTAGGTATCATGTAGTCTGACACGAATTTCAGGGTTTATGATCAAGAACATCAAGAACACCTATAGCGATGGTTCTGTCGCTATAGGACCCTTTAGCGACAGTTTATTATTATTATTTTCTGGAAATTGATTAAAAATTTGATAAAAACAGTTTTTAATTATTAAAAATACTAAATAAATTCTGAAAAATTATTTTAAATTCTGAAAAATAGTTTTTAATTTTTAGATTATATTTCATAAATATTTAATATTTTTAGAATATAAATGGTATTTAATTTATTTAAGTATAATATTAAATAAACTATTTAAAATGATTTTAATACATGAAAAATCATGAAAAATAATATTATGGTAAAAGAAAATATTTTAAGTTATTTTTAGTGACTTTTAATATTTTGTGATGAATTTCTTCAATTAATCAATATTAATGATAATTAGTTTATTTAATAAATATATTAAATAAATTATGGAAAAATAGAGTAAATAATTTAAAAATCATATAAAATGATTTAAGTGTTATAAAAATAATTTAAGTTATAAAATATAACTTTTGATATTTTGTCATGAAAATATTAATATTTTAATATTAATAACAATTATCGGATAATGAATTTAATTGTTTAAAAATCATATAAAGGTGATTTTAAAGTATTAAAAATACTTTATGATATTATAAATATATTATAATATTATGACATGTATTTCATTAATATTTGCTAATAAATAAATATTAATGATAGATTTAATTAAGTAGTATTTAATTTATTTAAATACGTTATTAATGATTTAAAAATCAAGATAAATGGTAATAATTATTTAAAAAATTATTACGAGCTTACGAAAAAATATTTCAACTTATAATAAATTATCTGAGATAATTGTTAAGTATTTAGGCAGAGTTTAACTGAACTTAAACTCGATATTGTTCGACTAGACCGTTGGGATGTCAGAATTGTGTCAGGTTCAACTCAAACTGCAATAGTTTAACTTGATACCTAGTCTTATGTGTGTTATAGACTGATAGGGTTATGTGTTATGTGTTTAGGTTAATCCATGTATATATATATATATATATATATATATATAATAGTATTATATTGTGATGATATTATTCTAATATTGGAGATCTATATTACTATTATTAGGTCTTCGGATAAAGTGATATAAATTGCATAGCGGTAATCAACGGTTCATGCAAGTTTATTTTTACTTAACTCTAATAAGAGTTGTTTCATTCGGATAAGCTTATGGTTAATCATTGCTGGTTGCCATGAATTGTACTCTGTACATATTGCATGTATAAGTTAGGTATAAAAGGCTGATCACCTTCATTACCAGTTGGTTCAGATATATTTGTTCATGTATAATACTTGTTCAGTCATAAATTTGTTCCTACTAGTACACAATTATATTGTTGAATTATAGCCAGCCAATTATTCAAATCATTTCAATCATGATATATCGTTATATTATTGAACTTAAACTTGTTGGGCAACTTTTATGCTCTCTCTTGCTATATCATGATAAACATTGCAGATTAAGACGAACACGTCGGATACAGAAAAAGATTAAAGAAAGTTCCAGCTTTAGTTTACGTGTGCAGCTAGAAATGTAATAGTATTATATGATAATAACATTGTATGTTAGATAGGTTATGAATTGTGTATTAATTTAAGGTTACTCGACCTTGGGGAAAAGTGTGTAAGTTTAATGTATAAACAATTTATGTTTATATCTTCAGCAAAATAGTAATTGTTGTATAGAATGATCGAACCGGATCCACGGTGATTCGGGACCTCGGATTCGGGGCCGTCACAACAAAGAAGAAGAGGTCAACATGATAAATTAGAGTAACGGACAGAATTCCAATTTCAACTGTGAATCCTCCCAGACCCTCAAAGACAGTGTTGACAAATGGGACTACGCTAAATTGCAGTTCACAATGAAACGAAAGATGAAAGCTCTATGCAAGCAAATTGAGCCATTGGCGGAACTGGTGACTTATTAGCATCAAGTGACACGTCAATTAATCAGCCAGGAGCATGCCAGTCTCCTACCTTTTGTCATGAATATTCCCTCGTCACTTTCAGAAAATGAAATGCTAGAAGACAAAGTGACAAAGAGAGCAAATGCCAAGGCCCGTTGGGATTTTGCCAACAAAAGGGAATTCACCTATTTGGGCCAACCTATGGAGGAAATCCTTCACATGTTAATCAATGAAGGAAGGATCAGTTCCCTTCTACCTCCAATTAACCCCCGTTCAGGGCGGTACAACTCTGATGGAGTATGTCAATATCACTCCCAGTCTCACAGTCACAGTATAGAAGAATGTTGGGCACTCCACCAGCTTATCCAAAATCTAATTGACAGCGGTGTCTTGCACTTAGCAGACGATGATACTGTGTTACGTGCAAGTGAGAATTCAGGTCCTACTAAGTGGAAGAGTGTGGTAGCAGTCATATCCACTGAAACTGATGGGGTTAACAAATTACTCACAATACCAATAATTCAACTCAAGGGAAGCAACAATCCTTTGAAAGAAGCTGCTCCTGGGCCAATCAACTTGCCGTGCAGAGCACAATATTCTATTGTTAGCTTGCGCAAAGTTCCGTAGAATTATGGAGAAGGTGAAGGATCCACCTCACATACAACTGCTACAATGTCGAAGAAAAATCCACTATATCTTCCCCAACGGGTGATGAAGCCTACCATCAAATCAAAGGGGAAAATACCCATGGAGAAGATTGAAAAATTCCTCCACACTATGGGTCATAACAAAGCCACAGTGGTTTTATGCTTAAAAGAAGCTCCACAACAAATATCAATTTTGGACTTGGTCCTAACTTCCAAGAATCACCGGAAGGTCTTGTTGAAGGTTTTAGAAGAAGCCTATCTACCAACATCAGTTGATACAAAAAAATTTTAACATCTGGTTGATCACATTTTCAACAACAATGTGATATCCTTCACTGACGATGACATACCGCCCGAGGGGACCGGTCATTGCAAGCCGTTACACATTGCGGTCTTGTCCTCCGAATACATGCTAGCTAGAGTCTTGATAGATGGAGGTTCATCTCTAAATATCTGTCCATACACTATCTTGGTGAAGATGAATATCAATCTCAACCGAATTCGGAGTAACTATACTATCATCAAAGCTTTTGATGGAGCCCGTCGGAATTCGATCAAGTAATTGAACAGCCAATCAAAATTGGTCCTCATACATTCTGCGTATCTTTCCATTTACTCAAGATAGATTTGGGATACAACCTGCTCTTTAGACGACCATGGATCCATATGGCAGGGACAGTCCCCTCCACTCTTCATCAACAATTGAAGTACATTATCAACAATAGCCTGGTCACGGTCAACGCTGAACCAGAGTGTCCTCAACACGGGGATATGCCATTCATCAATGCCAATGCAGATGTTGAACCAGACAGTTTTTATGCCTTAGAAATAAGCAATACCCAATACCATGCTATTGGAATGCCATTACCCAAACCCAAGATTTCTGCCGAGGTAATGTCGGCTACTCAAGAAATGATGTCATTGGGTCATAAACTGAGACAAGGGCTGGGTAAAGATTGCCAAGGTATCAAATACCCAATTCTATTAACCAAGCAAACTGGAATAGCTGGACTAGGCTTTTCTGCCAGTTCTAGTCATAGGAATCCTCATAAGCATCAGAAGATTCCTTCAGCTTCAACCATGCGGCGTTTATCTTTGCCTTCAAGCTCTGAGTCCGCATAACTTCCTGTAAAGGTGCCAACCAATGTAATGGCTATGTTATTTCCCAAGCCGGTACCGATGAAGGAGAAAGAAGTCTTTGTTCCAAATCCCGCAGTGGAAGAAGAGGAACGAAGAATCAAGCAAGACGTCATCCGAATGATCTCAGGCATACGCATCATCGTTCATGATGACCATATCAATAGATACACCCCAGAGGATGATTACCCAGACATAGTGGCCATCATTCGGGATAGGGAGGATGATGACAATCCCTCCATCACTGCGGTCCACCTAGACTTTGCCCTTACCAATTGGAACAGCACTCCTTGCATTGGTCGTCAAGAGGTAAGCGGTGTAAACTCTTTTTACGCCTGTAGATATAATAACCGCTTACTTTTTAAATGCAGTATTAGCGCTTTATTTTGCCAATATATGCTAACACCGTGTATGATCAACACATTTCATATATACTAAGTGAAAGCATATTTTGTTTCAGGGACTCAATTTAGATGTGCTGTGATTGCCGTCACGGTTGCCTCTTCTCCACAAGGATTAAACCTTTGATGTAGAGATGAATTCAGCCTTGATGGAAATACAGGATGACATTGAGGTGCCTCCAGAAATTCAAGAATGGGTCAAAGACAAACCTAAACCAAACCTTGATCAAACCACTTATTTCAATCTCGGAACCTTAGAAAGCCCTAAGTTAATCCAGATTGGTTCAGACCTTACCCCAAACCAACGGAATGACATGGTTACGCTATTAACCCAATTCCAGGATGTGTTTGCATGGTCTCATGAAGACATGGTGGGTTTTTCCACTGACATTGTCCTTCATCTCCTTCCCATTAAAGAGGGATTTAAGCCAGTCAAGCAAAAGCTCAGGCGATTGAAACCTGAGTGGAGTTTAAAGGTAAAAGAAGAAATTGTGAAACAATTTCAAGCTGGCATCATCATGGTGTCCACATATCCTGAGTGGATATCCAACATTGTGCGCATGCCTAAAACAGGAAGGAAAGGTGCGAGTTTGCGTGGATTACTGGGACTTGAACAAAGCTTGCTTAAAAGATAGCTTTCCCATGCCATTTATCCACATCCTTATTGACAATACTGCGCAATACGACATGTACTCCTTTGCTGATTGCTTCGCGGGGTACCATCAGATCGTGGTTGTTGAGGAAGATCATGAGAAAACTACTTTCATCACGCCTTGGGGAACCTTTTGCTATAGACGGTTGTCATTCGGCCTCATTAATGCCAAAGTCACCTATCAACGAGCTATGATGGCTCTTTTCCACGACTTAATGCACAAAGAGATCGAGATCTACGTGGATGACATCATTGTCAAGTCCCGGAAGGAGGATGACCATATAGACCATCTCAGAAAGTTGTTTAACAGGTTGCGTAAGTACAACTTGAAGTTGAATCCAGCAAAATGCACCTTTGGTGTTAAATCAGGCAAGTTGTTAGGATTTCTAATCAGCCACAAAGGGATTGAGCTGGATCCTACCAAAATCCAGGTCATCATGGAAATGCTCATTCCTCAGACAGAAAAGGAAATACTGGATTTTTGGGAAGAATTAACTTCATTAGCAGGTTTATCTCTCAACTCACAACAACCTGTGAGCCAATCTTCAAGCTGTTAAGGAAGAACTCCTCCATGAAATGAAATGATGAGTGTCAAAATGCCTTCCTCACAATCAAGAAACAGCTAGTCAAAGCTCCCGTGTTGGTACCACCCAGGTATGATGTTCCCCTGTTCATGTACCTGTCCATAAGTGATAATGCCATGGGCTGCATGCTGGGATAGAAAGACGATAAAGGCCAAGAACGAGCTATCTATTACCTCAGCAAAAGGTTCACCAGCAGTGAACACAAGTACACTCTGATCAAAAAGACGTGTTGTACTTTAGCATTGGCTTCCATGAGGTTACAACATTATCTACATGGTCACACAACCCATCTCATATCCCGCGTGGATCCTCTCTAGTACGTGTTTAACAAACCCATGTTAAATTGTCGGCTATCCAGATGACAGTTGATCCTACAACAATTTGACATCGTATATGTGACTCAAAAGTCCATCAAAGGTCAAGGAATTGCGGATCAACTGGTCGCCGCACCTTCAGGGGATTTCAAACCCTTGGAAACATATTTCTCTGATGAAGGAGTAATGACAATGCAACAACACCATCAGTATGATACGCGCCAATCGTGGAAGATGTATTTTGATGGAGATGTTAATATGGAAGGTTACGGAGTGGGCGCTTCTAGTATCTGCATGCAGAACAAGTATCCGTCGTCAAAATGCGGTTTATTAGCACCAACAACATAAATTGAGTATGAAGGTCGCCTCTCATGGGGCTAAAACTTTCCCGTTCAAAGGGCATCAGGCGGTTAACTGTCTTTGGAGATTCAGAGTTGGTAATCAGACAATCCAATGGAATCTATCAAACCAAGGAACTACATTTGCTACCCTACCATCGGAAAGTTTTACATATGGTTTTGGAGTTCGAAGAAATCTCCTTTATACACATTCCTCGTAATAGGAATGACTTTGCGGACGCATTAGCAACTTTGGCCTCCTTGATTCGCATATCAGACAAGGAACACTTGCCAAGCGTCATAATTTCCCTGCACAAGGCCCCAGCTTATGGGAATTACGTTGGAGAAGTATCGGATGAGCTACCTCCCATCCAATATCCTTGGTATCAACATATCAAGGAATATCTACGAGATGGATCTACACCCGCAGAAGTAAGCCTGACTGAGAAAAGGCGGATCCATCGACTTGCTATGAAATTCTATCTGACTGGAGATGCGCTCTACAAAAGAGATGCAGGACTAGGTCTCCTCAGATGTTTAGACAAAGATCAAGCCCAAAGGCTTATGGATGAAATCCATGGCAGAGTCTGTGGCCCCCACATGAGTGGCCCCCTCCTTATCAAGAATGTCCTCAGGACAGGACATTACTGGCTATCTCTCAAAGCTGATTGCAATGACCATGTCAGGAGATGCTATCAGTGCCATATTCATGGGAATGCTATACACGCCCCTCCACGGGAACTCCATAATATGAGTTCACCTTGGCCCTTCTCAATGTGGGGAATAGACGTTATCGGGCCCATTGAGCCTAAAGCCAGTAATGGACATTGATTTATCTTCACCATGATCGACTACTTCACCAAGTGGGTAGAGGCAGCCTCCTTCCCCCGGGTTACCAAAGAAGTCATCATTGCTTTCATCAGAAATAATGTCGTTTGTCGATATGGACAACCAGAGGTGATTGTGTCAGACAATGCTAAGAACCTCAACAACAAAATGATGGAGGAATTATGCAGTAAATTCCACATCAAACATCTTAACTCTGTCATCTACCATCCAAAGATGAATGGTGCTGTTGAAGCGGCTAACAAAAATATCAAGAAGATTATGCAAAAGATGTCCGCCAACCACAAAGATTTGTCTGACCTATTGCCTCTCACTCTGTTAGCCTACAGAACCTCTATGCACACTTACACTGGGGCAACCCCCTACGCTTTAACCTATGGGATGGAAGCAGTGCTCCCCATAGAAGTTGAAATGGAATCCCTCAGAGTGTTGATAGACGCTCAGCTGGATAAAGACCAATGGTACAAGACAGGTATCACCAATTGTCTCTAATAGATGAAAGGAGAACCGCGACAATCTTCCATGGTCAGTTATATCAACAAAGGATCGCTAGATCCTACAACCAAAAAGTCCGGCTACGACAGTTTAAACAATATGACTTGGTTTTGAAGAAGATCCTTGACAAGCAAGATTAATCTAAGGGAAAATTCGCTCCTAACTGGGAAGGCCCGTTTATTGTCAATGAAGTATTGACAGGAGGCGCTCTCAGATTGCAAGAAATGGACGTCGATGAATTTCCACAACTCATCAATTCAGACGCCGTGAAACGATATTATGTTTGAAGTTGCCATCAAGCAAACACCCTGGTGTTGGACCATCAGATCACCAGTTATTCTGGTTCTATAACCCTTTACCACATACAACTCTTCCACACTTTGCCATTCAAGGAAACATACCTTTTCAAGCCAGCAGCCCGACTCCTTTGTGTTCCTACGACTTAGGTTATCCCATCGCAGATTGAACCTCTTGCGTTTGTAGTTTGGCTACCCATACATGGGATCAAACTTCTCATACCTGCACTTTATCCTCAACTTAGGATTAAACTTTCTCCTCCCCGCACTCTGACCTGCACATGGGATTACGTTTTTCCACTCGCCCTGAGGGGCGAACTACGCCGACCTGATTTCCTCTTCAATAGGAGTACGTAGGCAACCATTTCATATGGCCCGATCGCAATAAAACAAAAACAACAAAAACATTTCTACCCTTACAAAAACAAAAACAAAAAAAATCCTACACCATTTCTGCCATATATAACGTTGAACCTCTTACACTAGGTTCAAACTATGCAGGCCTGATCTCCACTTCAATAGGAGTACGTAGGCAGCCATTCATGGTTCGGTCTCACCCCCTACCAAAACACAAACCCTTGTCAGTTGGTACTGGGATCATCTTTCAATCCACTACATTTCATTGGCTTCAGACCAAAGAGATGGAATTACCTGAACTCCTCCGGAATAGCAGATTCAGCGACCATCTAAGCTGTGGTCATACCTTGAAGAGCAACACCAATCCATAAGAGATGGAATTAACTAGGCTTCTCCTAAATAGAAGTACTGGTGACCATCTGTGGTGCGGTCAATCTCAGTGAGGAAAGCCACACTTTTCTCCATATTTCCATACAGAAACCAGTCCCAAGACACCAAAGATGGTAGGGATACATACAGATCGATGATCCATTCTTAACTATCTAGAGACAACTCAATGTCCATCCACCAAGGAGGAATTCAGAATACATCAGGATCACAAGCCCTGAAGCAGCAGGAAAAATATCAAGCAAGTAGCAAAGCATATCTAAAAGGCAAGTGATCCAAAAATATATTTCCCTGTCATATATAATGTTGTTTGATATATACAATTTAAATTGTACATGACAAAATGGCTAAGCTAGTCTGTGCAGGTAAATACAAGCTCATCTACAAGTCAGGCTATATGCGAGCTAACAAGCCCAACATGGCGTCCCTCTCAGAAGGAGGAGGCAAAGATGTGGTCTCCTGTACGAGAATATCCACATGACCCAATAGATCTACAACCATCTGCATGGTGACCATATGCTCATCAATGTAAGCGCTCATCTCTCCGATCATGCCAGTGGTAAGGGACCTCACTGTAGTACTATCTGTGATGGCTACATCCCGGGCAGATATGGCACTATCTCGCTCAACTATCACTGCATCTCTGGCTGATCTGGCCTCATCCCGTTCAACAACAGCGATATCTTTTCGAGCTAATGCCTCGTCTCTCTCTAATAGAGCTGCGTCTCTCCCATCAAGGGCAGTCAACATCATAGATCGAGCCTGATCTCTCTCGAAGGTCATCAGATGAAGACTCTACTCTAGGTACTGTGCCGAGTGCTGAATCACAAAAGCACTGGTACTGGGAGAATCCGGAGGAAATGCTGGCAACCCAGCAGCGAGATCCTCTTCGATGTATGAAACGATGTCCTCCATGGGCTCTACATCATCTGACTCGCTATCCGGTACTATAGATATTGTTGTAGCCAATAAAATCTCTGTCTCCATCCATGCGGAATACTCTGCAGAGCAACCCAGATGGCCACGGGATCGGTCCTCAGCTGAGAGATATCGAGAAGCTGAACAGTGACCTATCGCCCCCTCGAAAGGATTAAAATCCTAAAACTGGTCAAACTGTGACATCACGGCCAGTGGGTGGTAAGTAGTCACGCCCCTCAAACCAGCCAGAGGGAGATATCCATGCTCGGAGCATGAGTAATGAAGCTGTATGGTGAGCTAAGCCCCAAACACGGCAATATGCTGAATGGATCTCTGATATCTGCCAAAAATATGGACCAAGACAGAGCATCTATACACTTCGATGGCTGAAATGAGTATGCCATGGCTACATCATGGGTGAACCAATACCCATGCCGTCTAAGAGTGCCTATCGGTCTCTAGTGTGACATAAACCACACATACAACATGACCAAACTACCCGTGAACACTCACCTTTGATAAGTGCAAAGAAGAAGATCTTGATCATGAGGTCTCTGCTACAATCATAGGTATAATGGTGCGACCCTCCCTGAGAGCTCTCACCGCCATGATGACTCCGATGTCTATCTCATCCATGTATCATGGCATATAGACATATGACAGTACGCATAACAGCAGTACATCAACCCTGGCCAAATGCCAATGATCCTTTGGTGCGGTGAAATCCCCAGAATATCGTGAATAGATATCCTCTGAGCCAAATCTGTCATACAAAAAATGCTGGGATATCACGTGGCCAGACGTTAGCTCATCATGTACCACTCTACGCCGTAATCCAGTGAGAGTCATGAACTATCTACTCATGTCTCCCAAAGCCAAATGCACGCAAGGTCTGTCTAATGGCAGCATCGTCAATCGTGCATACTCCTCTAGAGTAGGAGTCAACTCATGGGTCCCTAATCAAAAAACCTGCCTATCCGATACCCAATGCTCTAGCATCCCATCCACAAACCCTGCGAGAACCTGAAATGTCAATAAGGTCATGGTATGCTGCAGCAAATGATCTACACTCACTCTGTCTAGTGGTGATATGCTATCATACCACAATCACATACCTAATGCCACCAATGATGGTGGGGTATGATCTATATGGCTAACTATCGAAGAAGACATCTGTGTGGGTCGTGTCATAAGACCATCCAGGGGTCAATGCTGAATATCTCTGGACATACATACATATGCATAAACCCTTCTGAGGGGCCAGCGCCTGAGCTGGAAGGATCAAATGAAGCCGCCTCTGCCGGATCACTGCCTAAATGCCGGATAAATATATGTGTCTGGTCCAACTGCCGGGTTAAACTGTCAATCTGTGTCATATGAGTCGGATCTCAGACACAAGCTATCCAATCCGTCGTCATCACAGATCCTGGAATCATATACCCCATAAACTTTGTGGAACGGGACTAGTCTTTGATAGTACGAGGGAACCACCAATGCTGGAACGTCTCCTGAGTGCAAGGACCCTCTGATAAAGTAAAACCATCGAACCCAAACAATGGGATATCCGTGACGGGTGACTACGATACAGGCAAATGAAGCCTGGCAAGAGGCAAGATCGACATATGAATCTCCCATGTGTTGCTCCTAATAGCATGCTCTCCTAAATAGAGCTCACAGCCTCCATCTGTGAAGAGAGGAACTCTCCTGGTGGAAATCACGTACTCGACTCCAGTCGGGTATCCATCCTCAAAGCCGATGGTCAAGTGTTCCTCTGAATAGGGAATCCATGTGATGGTGTCAGCGTCAACAACTCCAGCTGCATGCGACAATGAGTGAAACCATCAGCTACAGGGACCTCTGGCAAAATGGAATGATGCCATCGTCGTCCTCGTGGATAGGTATCTAAACCTAACACACTCACGGGATACAAGCATGGGAGTCTCTCATAGGCCCAAAACTGCCAACACAATGGCAAAATATCTGCTATCAGTAAAGACTCTTAACCTATAAATGGGAAATGACAAGAGAAATACTCACCAGCAGAAATGAGTAGAAGCCTAGCCAAGCCTTGGTCAAACCCTGTGAGCACGTACGCATGCCCCGGAGGAAATAGGCAAAGGTGTAGGAGCTCCAATCATACTCTCCAATACGGTCCACATGACGTGTGGCGCTGATCAAAGCGAAAGACACCGTAGAAGAGTTATCTGCTACGAAGCAGCCTCTAATGATCATCAGGAATAATCGTAGAAGAATGCGATCCTTGATTCTAACATCATCAGGCATGGGCTCACTCAAAAGCCCGCTCATAGCATTTACACTCCAAGGACCTGAACGGACAGTCCTTCCCTTGAGCGCCTCCGCTGGAACTCCTAACAAGGACCTGACGACAGTAGGGGTAATATTCGCCATGCAAGGTACTGGCTCCCCTCCAAACTCCATACCTGTGATAAATCACCAATACATCAGCGTCATCATCACCTTGTAATCCAGCCGATGGAGTGACTGAGTCTGATGAAACCATCGCTCAGACAATGCCCTGAGATAACCCCAGGGACAACGACGGGGAAGGATGGAGAAGAATGCCCCGAATCCCCAGTCATGCACTACAGCTCTGTAATCAAGATAAAGGGCCTGATACATGAAGTGTATACTAAACCAATTCCCTCGAGGCTGTGTGAAGACGGGAAACTGCATGAAATGTAGATCAAACATCAGAACCCTTTAATCCTCATTAATAGGAAAGAAGGAAGATCAAAGTCTAATGCCATACCTCGTTAGCATGCAAGTACATCGATGGATGTTTGCTCAAATCACCCAGCAGCTCTGGGTTTACCACCTGAATACAAGGTAGCTCCCTACGAGGGACATGTGCAGCAGGAGCGGGATCCTCAATCAGAATATCCTCCTCCTCATCCTCAACGTCTGGCACGTCTGCCCGGACAAGATGAATCACGACCTCCACCAATCGACAAGGCTGTATGACAGAACAGGGTTGTGGCACTTCAGAAGCCCTCCTCCGTATACCAGAAGTGGTCCTACAGGAACTGCTCGGCTGATCCGGATCATTAATATCTGGACAATAAGTCTCCAAATCACCTCAAAAAGGGTGTGGTATTTCCTTACCTAGAGCTTTCTAGAATGCATTTTATGACTATATGCATGCATTTACTTTAACAAACAATAGAGTCAAAATGCATGACTACCCAATGACTATATTTGAATTTTTTTTGCCATAGTCCCCTTTAAAAATAGGACTATCCACATGCACATAGGCATGTCTAGGTGGCCATTCAGTAGCACACTTGCCCCAAAGTCATATACACAATATATGCATTAAAAATCAAAATCATCCATGCATAAGGTTAACCTCAATATCAGGAGTACTTTGCCTTTCTACCTTTTGCTCATTGGACCTCAAATAGGACAAAAATAGCAGAAAAAGGTGCCAATTTGACTGTCTCAAAAGTCTAATTTTTTCACATCATTATGTTCAGCATGGTTTAATACTAACATTTACTATGTTGAATATTTTTTATCAAGTCATTTGTGCATACATAATCACTACTATGTGTTTAGATGCATTTCATGCGATAACTCAAATTCCAACAGATAAAAACAGGAAAAAATACATGCATACGTTACCATGATAGTGTAGAAAACTTGTACGGTGACAGAATTTACAGAAAATAGCCCAAACTCAGCAGATCTGAAGGAGGCTCTCGGATTTCTCTTTGCGAAATAAGTTGAAAGTGACTTGTGTTGCCAACCTACTGGAATATATCATCCACGGTCGGCCGCAGGCTCATCTGCGGCTGAAGCAGGTGTACTTGCAGCACCCCTATGTGGGCCCCACCCCTCCGGCTCGGTCCAGTTTGAGTTGCAAAGAAGTTCTTGCAGACTAGAAAGGTCAAATCGGGAATAAAAATGCCACGCGATTGAGCAAAACAACATGCAATCCTGGTCTTCTCAGATTAGACTTTGAGTCTGTACATCACTCATTGGTAGTCACCCGAACACGAGGTATACCCTGCCAATGATCTCATTTGTCACAAATCACATCCGGCAATACCTTGTACAGGTCCGATGCCACCAACTCCGGGTCATTACTCTTAAAGATCAACATGAGTTCCCGACGGGGGTTACAACGTGAGTCCTCGACGAGGGTTACAAAGTGAGTCCCCGATGGGGGTTACAACGTGAGTCCCCGACGGGGGTTACAACGTGAGTCCCCAATGGGGGTTACAACGTAGGTCTCCGACGGGGGTTACAACGTGAGTCCCTGATGGGGGTTACAACGTGAGTCCCCGACGAGGGTTACAACATGAGTCCCCGACGGGGGTTACAACATAGGTCCCCGACGGGGGTTACAACGTAGGTCCCTGACGGGGGTTACAACGTAGGTCCCTGACGGGGGTTACAACATAGGTCCCCAATGGGGGTTACAACGTGAGATCCCCAACGGGGGTTACAACGTGAGTCCCTGACGGGGGTTACAACGTGAAGCTCCGGTAGGGGATTAAAACGTGCATTCAAGCTGTTGACACACATATCAATGAAGGTCAAGCAGCCTTGACGTTATCTCAGCCGATAACGATTAAACCTATCAGAGCTCTAAAGCTATTCAAGGATTTCATGCTCGATTACTCATATTCCCCAGAGGATCCACAGCGGGGGTCACAACGCAAGGTTCCGTTGATTTACACGTCAGCGAAGGTCAAGCAACCTTGACAACTTACCCACAGAGTATCAGCCGTTGATTCACATGTCAGCAAAGGTCAAGCAACCTTGACAATATATCCCACAGGATTTTTCAGCCATTGATTCACATGTCGATGAAGTACACGTCAGCAAAGGTCAGGCATCCCTGACAACATTTGTTGTTGGCAGTAAATCCAACAGAATCGTGACATATTCTAGCGATACTAACCAGGAAAGGTCAACATTATCAAAGATGATAGATGATGGAATATGTTATACACATCCTCAAATAGATCAAGCTTTATCCCCCATAGAACTCTTACACATAAGAGGTACATCTGCAGGATCAAGTCATTATCAAGAACACATGAAGTTGGTGATAACTCCAACATCAACATCCTAACAGATTCAGATTACACATCAAATCTGGTCATCATTGCCAATCCCCAGTTGAAGCAACAGGGAGCCAGCAATCATCCCCAGCATGTTGGGCTACAACCCCGTACACATGCATCATACATTTGCATCATGTTGCTACATATAGTACCATGTTTGTCTTGTTGCATTTCAAGTGACTAGGATTCTATATCCTACCCATGCATCGCCATACATGAGTATGATAAAGAGGGGCATCTGTAGGCACTCGAAATTTTCTATACTACTGTCATTGACATTGCAGGAGGACATATTGGTCTTTTAAGAGGGAACCCTGAAAGACAATCCATATCCATACCAGATACTACCGAAAGTTCAGCATCAACCCCAGAACACACTCTGGGAGTAACAATTCCAACCTCGGAGATAACCCCGAGGTGTGCAGATACAATACCGGAACACACACCGGAGAAGACCAATTAATCTCGGAGATAACCCCGAGGTATCAAATCTCAGTCCTAACCATGGGATTAGCCACCAACCTTGGTGATAACCCCAAGGAATACAGTTTCGGCGATAACTCCGAAAAATGCTTATTTTAAATGCGACCAGCTTCAATCTTGGTGCTCACAACGAGATACATTGTACCAACCCGGAGATAACACCGGAAGGACAGGCACACCTCAGATATGACACTGAGGACCTTTAACAAATTACAAGATCCAATCTCGGTGAAGCTCGAGCAACGTCGCTTTATCGAAATTTCAAACCCGTGATAACACCGGTGAGGGGCAACATCGTTATCTCGCCAACACGATGCCACGCCACGTCGTCTCAACATTTCATACACATCTCTACGCAACGTTGTCCCACAAGAATCAAGGATAACCAATCCCAAGTAACTATTGTACGGGGTAACGGATAGAATTTGAAGCTTGAAGACCGGAGGGAATTGTCCCATCTTCACTGACTTCGTACAAACTCTAATCCCATGCCATTGTACAACTCTCGACAACGGCGGTCCGAAATAGGTCCTGTATACCTCAATCGGATGCCCGGATTACACTTCTGAAAGTTTGAGTGGACATTACAGTGCCCGAGTGCACGTACTACGAGATAACCCGACCCGAGAAACTCGAGCCCACCCGGGTTGCCTCTGGTACACTGCTGGCTCAACCATAGGTACACCTGAGGCTCAGCCACAGGTACACCTGCTGCTCCATCCTCTATAAATAGAGGGCTTTGGGTGGCCATTTTGCAAGAGAAAATGGGGAGGAAGCCCTACCCAATTTGCTCTGCACTCACCCCATACAGTGTACTTTCTCATTTTAAACACCTGTGAGCTCATATATAGCTACTTTTGTACCTACAAAAGCCAGTGTTTACCCACTTTAAAGATATAGAGGTCTTCTTTGGCAGTCAACTGTAAGCCTTCTCACACACTTTAAAGCCTTTCTCTTCATCTCTGCACACACCCTTCTTCACGTTGAGAGGCGTGTTGCGTGCGTTTGCCCGAACTTCGGTCCGTGATTTTATTTTAGTTTATATATATATATATATATATTATATATATATATTTATATATCTGGACTAACATTATTGAGTTATGCCTCGATTGAGCCTAGACTTTGGTCTAGAACGTTTATTTTCTTATATATATATATATATAAATATATATACTTATATATATGAACTGTGTGTCGAACTTTGTTCGATGAGCCTGAACTTGATGCCTCGAGCGTTTACTTGCTTTAATATATATATATATATATATATTAATCGTGTGTCGGACTACGTTTGATGAGCCCGGATTTTACATGCAGTGCGTTTATTCTCTCATATATATATATATATATATATATATATAGAGCCCTTCCATAGCAACCGGTTGTTATGGATTGTCTGAACATCCTTTTTGGACCGTTGATAAACTTATTGGAAGGTTTGAGATTGAAACATAAATATACCAAATCGGCCTGACATGTACAGACTTTTTATTTTAATATGAGGACCCCACCATAGTCAACATGTTTGTCGGGTTTGTTTAACTAAAGCAATTTTTAATATTAAATAATACGTAAATGCGACATGCAATGTAAACATATAAAAAAAAAAAAAACCGTAACCTCTTAGGCTTAAAAAAATAAAATAAAATATTTCCAAACCGGGACAAACTTATACGACAAAAAAAAAAAAAAAAACCAACCGGACAAGCTCTTACGACATAAAATATATATATATATATATATATATATATATATATATATATATATATATAAGCCTACAACCTTTTTAAAACATATAAAAATCTAATAGTGGCACAAGTTCTTTATTTGCTATTTTTTATAACAATATTTGTTATTTTATAAAAACAAATATTTTATATTAACAAATAAAGAATATAAAATATTTTATAAAACAAATATTTTATAAAACAAATATTTTATAATTACAAATAAAGAATATACAAAATTTTTATAAAATAGCAAATAAAGAATTATAAAATATTTGTTAATTCTTTATATAACAAATATATGCTATTGTTATATAAAGTAGGATATTTTTAAAATATATTGTTATATAAAATAGGATATTATTAACAAATATTTTTATAATTCTTTATTTGCTATTTTATAAAAATATTTTATATTCTTTATTTGTAATTATAAAAATATTTGTTTTTATAAAATATTTTATATTCTTTATTTGTTATTATAAAAATATTTGTTTTATAAAATAACAAATATTGTTATAAAAAATAGCAAATAAAGAACTTGTGCTACTATTAGATTTTTATACAAGCTTCTAAGAGGTCATACTTTATGATTTTTTTTTTTTTTTTTTTTACAAACCGTAAGAGCTTGATCTTATTGGTATTTTTTTTTTTTAAGCCTAAGAGGTTGTGCTTATTTTGGAATTTTTTTTTATAAAAGCGTCTGCATGTCGCATTTCTATGTATTATTTAATATTAAAATTTCGCTTTAGTTAAACAAACCGACAACATGTTGACTATGGTGGGGTCCTCATATTAAAATAAAAGCCTAAGATAAGTCAGCTTCATTGGTATATTTATGTTTCAATCTCACCTTCCAATAAGTTTATCAACTATCCAAAAAGGGGTGTTAGATAAAGACTCTAAAGCAACCTATTATGGAAAGGGTTCTATATATATATATATATATATATATATATATATATATATATATATATATATATATATATATATAACTGCTCTCGAACTCGCTTACGATTTAGCACGGATTTTACATCCTATAATGCGTTTATCGCTTATATATATATATATAAATATATATTTACATTCAGTCCCTCCTGGAGTTTATATCAACAAAGGATCGCCAGATCCTACAACAGAAAAGTTCAGCTACGGCAGTTTAAGCAACATGACTTGGTTTTAAAGAAAATCCTTGACAACCAAGATCAATCCAAGGGAAAATTTTCCCCTAACTGGGAGGGCCAGTTTATTATCAATGAGGTATTGACATGAGGCGCTCTCAAATTGTAGGAAATGGACGGCGATGAATTTCCACAACTCATCAACTCGGACACCGTGAAATGGTACTATATCTGAAGTTACCATCAAGAAAACTTCCTGGGGGCAGAGATCATCAAATCACCAGTCATTCCGGTTCTTTAACCCTTCATCACATACAACTCTTCGCCACATTTTGCCCCTCAGGGAAACATAATCTACAAGCCAGCAGCCTGGCTTCATTCCATTCATACACCTTCGGTTATCCCACTAGGGATTGAACCTTTCATGATTGCAGTTTGTCCCCACACATGGGATCAAACTTTTTCACACCTGCAGTTTATCCTAAACATAGGATCAAAGTTTCTTTTTCCCCGCAGTATGACATGCACATGGGATCAAGTTTTTTTTCGGCTACAAATCGTCCCGAGGGGCTAACTACGTCGACCTGATCTCCTCTTCAATAGGAGTACGTAGGCAACCATTTTACATGGCCCGATCACAATAAAACAAAAACAAAAAAAACATTCCTACACCCTTCTCCTTATAAAAACAAAAACAACAAAAAAATTTCCTACACCATTCTTGCCACATATAGCATTGAACCTCTTACACCAAGTTCGAACTACGGAGACCTGATCTCCTCTTCAATAGGAGTACGTAGGCAGCCATTTATGGTTCGGTCTCACCCCCTACCAAAATACAAACACTTGTCAACTAGTACTGGGATCATCCTTCAATTCACCATATTTCATTCGGCTTTAGACCAAAGGGATGGAATTACCTGAACTCCTCCTAAATAGGAGATTTGGCGACCATCTAAGCTGCGGTTGTGCCTCAAAAAGCAACACTAATCCATAAGGGATGGAAATGACTAGGCTTCTCACAAATAGAAGTATTGGGGACCATCTGTGGTGCAGTTAACCTCAGAGAGGAAAGCCACACTCCTCTCCACATTTCCATACAGAAACCAGTCCCAAGACACTAAAGATGGTAGGGATCCATATGGTTCAACGATCCATTCTGAACTATCCAATAAAAACTTAATGTCCATCCATCAAGGGGGAATTCAGAATACATTAAGATCACAAGCCCTATAGAAACATGCAAATATCAAGCAAGCAACAGACATATCTAAAAGGGAAGTGATCAAAAAAATATATTTCCTTGCTATATATAATGTTGTTTGATATACATAATGTACATTGTACATGACAAAATGGCTAAGCTAGTCTGTGCAGGAAAATACAAGCTCATCTACAAGTCAGTGTATATGCGAGTTATCAAGCCCAACATGACATCCCTCTCAGCAGAAGGAGGTAACGCTGTGGTCTCCTGTACAAGGGTATCAACACGAGCTAACAGATCTGCAGCCATCTGCATGGTGACTCTATGATCATCAATGTATATGCTCATCTATGCAATCATGCCAGTGGTAAGATACCTCACTGTAGTACCATCTATAACGGCTACGTCCCGGGCAGATATGGCACTATCCCTCTCAACTATCACGGTATCTCTGGCTGATCTGGCCTTATCCCGCTCAACAACAGCGGCGTCTCTACGAGCTAATGCCTCGTCTCTCTCTAAAAGAGTTGCGTCCCTCCCATTAAGAGCTGTCAACATCAAGGCCCTAGCTTGATCCCTCTCAAAGGTCATCAGATGTAGACTCTGCTCCGGATATTGTCTTTGAATCTTTGAATCACAAGTAGCACTTTTCGTGGTGGGAGAATCCATCACAAATCTTGGCAACCCAAAGAGGTCGAAACCTCTTCGATGGGAATATCGGCCTCTCCTATATAGGCTCCTCATCATCTAATCACCCCCTGACCGTGGATACTACATGATCGATGCGATCTCTGTCTCCATCCATGGAGAATACTCTGATGAACAGCTCGGATGGCTAATAGAGAAAGCAGCTATCTCACGCTGATCCTAACATGCATACACCCAGGATCGGTCCTCTGCTGATAGATGGCGAGAAGCTAAACACTGACCTAGCACCCCCTCGAAAGGATGGAAATCCTAGAACTGGTCAAACTAACACATCACGGCCAATGGGTGATAGGTAGTCATGCCCCTCAAACCAGCCAGAGAGAGGTAGTCCATGCCTGGAGCATGAGTAATGAAACTGTAGGGTGAGCTAAGCCCTGTGCACGACAGAATGCCAAACGGATCTCTGATATCCGCCAAGAACATAGACCAAGACATAGCGTATGTACACTCCGATGGCTGAAAGGAATACGACATGGCTATATCATGGGTGAAACAATACCCATGCCATCTGAAAGTGCCAATCGGTCTCAAGTGTAACATGAACCACACGTATAGCATGACCGCGCTGTGAGACCCCAAATTTTATGAATAAAGATTTAAATTTCTCAAAATATTTTTTAATATTATGGTGTGGATTTGAGATAGTGTTATAGTTGTGGGTAGTATTTATAAATTTTGAAAAGTATGCAAGTTGTTGTATAATATTCGATTGGTCGGGGAATATTCTTTTTGTCGGGGAATATTCGTACGACGGCACAATCATTGGTGGACCCCACAACAGAAGTATTGTCGTAGTTAGAAAACGACATAATTATCATTTTATAAAAATAACGGCGAAAATGTTACCGTTAAAACTGTTGAACTACTCGGTAGTAAAAGTACAGTAATACGCGTGGTTGTATAGTAGCACACGGTATTGATTATTGATGTTTACGTGAGAAGTCACTCAGTTTTGTTCAATTATTGCTACAGTAATTATTGCATAGTATCTCACGTTATTTGATTCAATTATTGTCGATATTTTATATATTATTAAATCAATAATTGAGACGGTAGAGTTATTAATATTATTATTTGCAATATTAACGATGTCTAGAAGTTCTGCCAAGGAGAGGTTTGGTCACCTAATTGCGCGCTAATAGGGAGAAATCCTTATTGGAAAGTCTCCCCTTTCCTGGGAACGACCTGGTCGATTAATATTGTGAATTATAATAAAGGTGATAAGTTTTTTTTATTATTATTATAAATGTAATAAAATAGAAAACTTTTTATATAAAACAGAATACTTTTATAAAGTTATTTGTTTTATTAGACTATAAATAGAATATATGATATTCTATTATGCATAGTGTTTGCATAGTGTCTGCATAGTATTTGCATAGATCTTTTTATATAAAAATGAATACTTTTATAAAGTTATTTGTTTTATTAGACTATAAATAGAATATATAATATTCTATTATGCATAAGTGTTTGCATAAGGCTGCGCATAGGATTTGCATAGTAAAATCTTTTTATATAAAATGAATATTATTATAAAGTTATTCGTTTTATTAGATTATAAATAGAATATATTATATTTTATTTAAAATATTTTGTTTTATTAGAATATTTTATTAATATTGCATAATAAATCAATATGGATCGTCCGTTTAAAAGTAAATCAATCTGGACCGTTCATGAATTAGTTACTATTCAGTCCATTCTCCTATAAATAGAAGCTCATTCCTTCATTATTTCTTACGAATTCACTAAAACTCTAGAGAGAGAAACTATAGAGAGAAAGAAGAAAAGTATTATGCTACTTCACTACTCCAATATCCAGTTTCTTTTAAGGTATGAGATATTATTTGTTGTACTCGTAAGGAGTATTATTCTTTCGTATTCATGAAGAGAGTTAATTTCTTTCAATACTCGTAAGGGTTGTTATTCCTTTCTTTATTATTATATTGGAATAACTCGTCTATCATGCTGGCAATCGCATACATGGTGAAATTCTTCTGTTATTCCATTCTTTATTATTCTGCTGGAACATCCTGTCTGTGCGTTTACGCATGACCTGGTTCCGTTCTTTATTATTTTGTTGGAACATCATGCCTGTGCGGTTTACGTATGACCTGGTTCCTTTCTTTATTATTCTGTTGGAACATCATGTCTGTTCGGATTACGCATGACTTGGTTCCATTCTTTATTATTTTGTTGGAATAACCTGTCTATGCGGTCTATTGCATGCATGGTGATTTCTTTTGTTATTCTATTCTTTATTATTCTGTTGGAATAACCTGTCTATGTGGATTATAACATGCATGGTGAATGATCATTTGTATTCATTCCTTATTAAATTGTGAAAATGATCTATCTAAGTTGATTACCGTATGGCGGACAAAAATCTATTTGCAGTTTCATATATTCTCTTATACTCAGTTGGTTAAATCTTTGACTTCTATACTCCATGAAATTAGTGGAATATCTTTTATATTTGCGTTTCATCTAGTATTTTTTTATGGAAATATTCTTTTGAGCATTCTTGAATTTTACTCCACAAAGTAGTATCATGTTGACAATTTGGACGTTATTGAGTTCAGGATAATTAACTTATAAATCTTTAAAATTTATTCTTGAACTTCTTTTATTGAATTGTCATCATCCTCATGTTTATAATATGTTGAATGTCATTTGCGGCCTGTAGTGCATAGATGGACTTGGTATGATTATGACCAGGGATTATTCGGTATAATCATGACCGTAATGTTACAAATGATGTGGTAAAAATCCTCATTGGCCGAAGTGCATTGATGGACAGTTGTTGGCATGATCATGACCATTGATGAATACACGAATATCCTTGGCCCGTAGTGCGTGGATAATTTGTGGTCGTGATTCTAATGAATATCTTGGCCGTAGTGCAGGGATGATGTAGATTATTTATTAAGCTAAGTCTCAGCGATAAAAGCAATGAAAAACCTTTTTAAATCATAGAAGATAGTAGATTTTATTCTCTACTTGACTCTTCTAATGGATTGCTTGTTCCGCTGCAGTTAAACTTGATGTTTATTATATTTTATCAGTTTAACACTGTTGAAGGCTAACGATAAATTATTCTGCATTATCTTAGTCATAATATTTCTTACTGGGCTAGTTGAGCTCACCCTTTCTTTCACTGTTCTCTTCAGGAAATGAGAATATAGCTGAGACTAGTCAGGGAATGGATTGACGGACCAGATGGTTGCATTAGTAGTCCTCACTATTCTGTGAAATAGTGTGATAAAAAATATATTGAGGACTTATTTTGAGTTTGAATACTGTCTAAAAGACAATATTTGTATTAAAACTCACAGCTCATGTTGTATATTTAAGGTTGTATTTGTATTCTGTACCATGTATTTGGCGACTCAGAATAGGTGATGTATACCTATTTTGGGGGCGTCACAGTTGGTATCAAAGCTTAGGGATATGATCTCTGGCTGAGATGTGAGACAAGAACTAGGAGGGATGAGACGGGGAATTCCTTCGCTAGTATGACCTACCTAAGTTTATTTTGTATTTAATTGGTCTGTCAGACTATAGGGATAATATGTGATATGTTAATTAACCCTTGTTTTGTGACAGTGTTTGAAAATGGCATCTGAAAATGTTGAGATCAGCAATGAAGCACATGAGACCGTTGAGTCACCAACGATCAATACCCAGGATAAGGAGCAACAGGAAGACAATAATCCTCAAGTAAACAATAACACCGATGAAATGGTGAACGATGGGATGTTCAAAGGCTTTATTCAATTCATGCAATATTAGGCGAGAGCAGTTCCTATTCAAAATGCAGGTGGAAACAATGGCAACCCACGACTGGTCACCGCTAAATAGTTCAAGGAGCAAGGACCACCGGAGTTTTTGGGAAAGCCAGAACCACTTAAGACGGAGACGTGGTTAAAGCAAATCACCAAGATATTTGATGTCTTGGGATGCTCCGAGGAGCAAAAGGTTCCCTTTGCCACCTTTATGTTGCGTGAAGAGGCAGATTACTGGTGGGAATCGGTAAACGTACTCGACTGGCGACTTTCAAGATGTCTTGGGAGAAGTTCCAAGAGCTGTTCAACGACAAGTACTTTCCCGAAAGTATTCGTCACATGAAGGAGGTGAAATTTATCAAGTTGGAGCAAAACGATATAACCGTGTCGCAATACGAGGCTAAATTTGCGGAGTTATCTCGGTTTGCATCCCATTTGGTTGATAATGAGGAGCGAATGACGCGAATGTTTCTGCGAGGTTTGAAACCCAAAATACGTTAATACCTCATTTCTCACAAACTTTGTTTATATTAAGATGTTGTGAATAGGGCTCAGTTATTGGAGTGCGATAATGAGTCATCACAACCAAAAGGTAATGACCAGCAACACGATAATAATCATACCGGTGGCAACGGCCATCGAAACAATGATAACCATCATGGGGGAAATCAACATGCCAGAAATGGTAACCACTTCGGTGGTAATCATGGCCAAAATAATAAGAATGGACATTTCAAGAAGAGGAGATTCAACAATAATGGAAAGACATCAGCATCAACACCCGTTGTTAAGGAAGGAGAACGACCACCTATCATATGCTTCAAATGCGGAGGGGAGGGACATATCAGTCCAAACTGCGTGATGAAGTCCAAAGCATGTTATAATTGTGAAAAAGAAGGTGACCTAGCCCGATTTTATCGTGCACCAAAGTTAAGTCCAGCTAGGACGGTGGCACCAAAGGCGGATACGGACAAAACAAAGTCGGTGGTTTCAGGAAGAGCATTTTTCGTGACTTCTAAAAGAATGAGTAACCCGAACGAAGTTAGCACGGGTTAGTTAATTATAAATTCTTGCAAAATATATACCTTATTAGATACCGGTTCTACCCATTCTTTTATCTCTCTTGCTTGCGCTCAACGTTTAAATTTAACTCCGGAGAAGTTAGACTTTGACTTATTGGTTGAAACTTCGTTAGTAGAAACCGTTGTTACCTCCACTGTTTATAAATCTTGTTGATTCAAATCGACACTTTCACGTTACTTGTCAATCTTATCTCTTTGAAAATACTTGCCTTGGATGTGATTTTAGGGATCGATTGGTTAACTACTCATCAAGCTTTTCGTAAGGTTGTTAGCTTTCATATTCCTAACCAACCTGTTATGTGAATTCAAGCAACCAAACCACTAAATTTAATCACTGTTATATCAAGCCATAAGTAAAGAGCCCCGGTCCTTTCGTTGTTGACTTCCTTATGTGGAATGCACCGAAGCCAGACTTTCTGTAGGGGACGTTGTGAATGACGATGGCAAGTTTATAGGTATCAATGTGACGTGTTATCCAAGTCTTGGATGAGAGTCACAGTTTTGAATGATATTTCTATTGTTAATAAATTTCTTGATGTATTCCTGAACGACTTCTTAGCCTACCCCTAGAGCGTGAAATCGAATTTTGTATTGACCCTAGTACAAAACCCATTTCTAAAACCCTCAAATATTTCTTCAACTAAAATGGACGTAACATGCGCCAAAGACGTTGGCTCGAGCTGTTGAAGATTACGATCATACCATTCAATATCATTGTGGAAGAAAGAACGTGGTAGCTGACACGTTGAGTAGAAGATCATATGCGTTTACGAGTGCAATGTTGTTAACACAAAAACCCATTTTGCATAACTTACAAATGATGAAGATAGAGTTAAAGACTCTAGGGACCCACATGAAGATAACAAATATACGATTAGAATCGACTTTAATCGATAAAGTTAAAGCCGCTCAAGCTATATACTCAGAGCTGATGAATGTGAAGAAGAAGGTTCAAGAGGGCGTTATTCTAGAAGCAAGAATCGATGAAGAGAGAAAATCTCAACCCTCAATTTAATTGGCCCATTTGAAATCCTCGATCGAGTAGGAACTGTGTCCTATAGACTCGTTTTACTGCCAAGTATGTTGCGTGTTCATAACATTTTTTCACGTATCGATGTTACATAATTATGTGGATGACCCGAACCACATTATGGAATTAGAACTAGACGAGATAGCAGAAGATTTAACGTATGAAGAGATATGTGTTAAAATCTCGGATAAGAAGAATCTTATTCGACACTCAAAGGTTATACCTCAAGAGTTAGAATCTGAAATGAAGTCAATGTATCCTCATCTCTTCGGCATACCAGGTAAGTACGTAAATTTCGAGGACGAAATTTTATAAGGAGGGGAGATTGTGAGACCCCAAATTTTATGAATAAAGATTTAAATTTTTTGAAATATTTTATAATATTATGGTGTGGATTTGAGATAGTGTTATAGTTGTGGGTAGTATTTATAAATTTTGAAAAGTATGCAAGTTGTTGTATAATATTCGATTAGTCGGGGAATATTCTTTTTGTCGGGGAATATTCGTACGATGGCACAATCATTGGTGGAGCCCACAACGGAAGTATTGTCATAGTTAGAAAACGACATAATTATCATTTTATAAAAATAACGGCAAAAGTGTTACCGTTAAAACTGTAGAACTACTCGGTAGTAAAAGTACAGTAATACGCGTGGTTGCATAGTAGCACACGGTATTGATTATTGATGTTTACGTGTCACTCAGTTTTGTTCAAATATTGCTACAGTAATTATTGCATAGTATCTCATGTTATTTGATTCGATTATTTTTGATATTGTATATACTATTAAATCAATAATTGAGACGGCAGAGTTATTAATATTATTATTTGCAATATTAACGATGTCTAGAAGTTCTGCCAAGGAGAGGTTTGGTCACCTAATTGCGCGCCAATAGGGAGAAATCCTTATTGAAAAGAACCCTCTTTCCTAGGAACGACCTGGTCGATTAATATTGTGAATTATAATAAAGGTGATAAATTTTGTTTTATTATTATTATAAATGTAATAAAACATAGAACTTTTTATATAAAACAGAATACTTTTATAAAGTTATTTATTTTATTAGACTATAAATAGAATATATGATATTCTATTATGCATAAATGTTTGCATAAATATCTCATAGTGTTTGCGTAGTAAAATCTTTTTATATAAAATGATAATACTTTTATAAAGTTATTTGTTTTATTAGACTATAAATAAAATATATAATATTATATTATGCATAGTGTTTGCATAGTGCCTGCATAGTGTTTACATAGTAAAATCTTTTTATATAAAACATAATACTTTTATAAAGTTATTCATTTTATTAGATTATAAAAAGAATATATTATATTTTATTTAAAAGATTTTGTTTTATTAGAATATTTTAATAATACTACATAGTAAATCAATATGGACCGTCTGCTTTAAAAGTAAATCAATTTGGACCGCTCATGAATTAGTTACTATTCAAATCCATTCTCCTATGAATAGAAGCTCATTCCTTCATTATTTCTTACTTAATTCACTTTGAAATTCTAGACATGAGAAACTATAGAGAGAAAGAAGAAAAGTATTCGCTACTTCACTACTCCTATATCCAGCTTCTTCTAAGGTAAGGGATATTATTTGTTGTACTTGTAAGGGTATTATTATTTCGTATTCATGAAGAGAGTTATTTTCTTTCAATACTCGTAAGGGTTGTTATTCCTTTCTTTATTATTATCTTTGGAATAACTTTGTCTATCTGGAAATCTCGTATACATGGTGAAATTCTTACATTATTCCATTCTTTATTATTCTATTGGAACATCTTGTGCGTGCGTTTCTACGAATGACTGGTTCCATTCTTTATTATTCTGTTGGAACATCCTCATACATGTGGTTTCTGCATGACTGGTTCCGTTTTATTATTATTATGTTGGAACTTCACATCTATGCGGTTTACGCATGACTGGTTCCGCTTCTTTATTATTACTGTTGGAACATCACATGCATGCGGATTACGTATTACTGGTTCCATTCTTTATTATTATTCATTAGAATAACATGTATGCGTATGGTCTATCGCATGCATGGTGATTTCTTCATTATTCCATTCTTTATTATTACATTGGAATAACTTTGCCTATGTGGATTATCACATGCATGGTGAATGATCCTTTGTATTCATTCCTTATTAAATTGTGGAAATGATCTGTCTAAGTGGATTACCGCATGGCGGGCGAAAGTCCATTTGCAATTTCATATATTTTCTTATACTCAGTTGGTTAAAGCTTTGACTTCTATCCTCCATGAAATTAGTGGAATATCCTTGATATTTGCGCTTCATCCAGTATCTTTTCATGGAAATATTCTTCCGAGCATTCTTGAATTTTACTCCACAAAGCAATATCATGTTGACAATTTGGACGTTATTGAGTTCAGGATAAATTAACTTATAAATCTTTAAAATTTATTCTTGAACTTGTTTTATTGAATTGTCAACATCCTCATGTTTATAATATGTTGAAAGTCATCTGTGGCCTGTAGTGCATAGATGGACTTGGTATGATTATGACCAGGGATTATTCGGTATAATCATGATCGTAATGTTACAAATGATGTGGTAAAAATCCTCATTGGCTGTAGTGCATTGATGGACAGTTGCTGGCATGATCATGACCATTGTTGAATACACGAATATCCTTGGCCCGTAGTGCATGGATAATTTGTGGTCGTGATTCTAATGAATATCCTTGGCCGTAGTGCAGGGATGATGTGGATTATTTATTAAGCTGAGTCTCAGCGATAAAAGTAATGAAAAACCTTTTTAAATCATAGAAGATAGTAGATTTTATTTTTTACTTGACTCTTCTACTGGATTGCTTGTTCCGCTGCAGTTAAACTCGATGCTTTTTATATTTTATCAGTTTAACACTGTTGAAGGCTAACGATAAATTATTCTGCATCATCTTAGTCATAATATTTCTTACTAGGCTAGTTGAGCTCACCCTTTCTTTTACTGTTCTCTTCAGGAAATGAGAATATAGCTGGGACTAGTCAGGGAATGGATTGACGGTCCAGATGGTTGCATTAGTAGTCCTCACTATTCTGTGAAATAGTGTGATATTAAATGTATTGAGGACTTATTTTGAGTTTGAATACTGTCTAGAAGACAATATTTGTATTAAAAATCACAGCTCATGTTGTATATTTAAGGTTGTATTTGTATTCTGTACCATGTATTTTCGACTCAGAATAGGTGATGTATACCTATTTTTGGGGCCGTCACACTCGCTGCCTGTAAACACTCCCCTCGGATAGGTGCAGCAATATGTGGCCGACCTCAGCGTCTCTGCCATAATCATCGGTATAATGGAATGACCCTCCCTAAGAGCTCTCACTGCCATGATGACTCCGATGTCTATCTCATCCATGTACCGTGGCATATATACATATAACAGTACGCATAATAACAAGACATCTACTCGGGCTGAGCGCCAATAATCCTCCGGTACGGTGAAATCCCCGGAGTGCCATGTATAACTATCCTCAGAGCCAAATCTGTCAAACAAAAAATGCTGGGATATAACACGACCAGATGTCAGCTCATCATGTCCCACCCCTCCGTCTCGGTCCAGTTCAAGTTGTAAAAGAGTTCTCATAAGCTGAAAAAGCCAAATCAGGAATAAAAATGCTACGCGATTGAGCATAATGGTTTGCAATGCTAGTTTTCTCAGACCGAGCCGTGGGTTTACATATCACTCATTGGTGTTCGCCCGAGTACAGGGTACACTATGCCAATGATGTCAGTTGTTCCAAGATACCCTCGGTAATACTTGACTTGGGTTCCATGCCACCAATTTAGGGTCGTAACCCTAATCATTCTCAACACCCCGGCGGGGTTTACAACGAGTTCCTCGGCGAGGGCATCACGCATTTTCTATCAAACAGTTCCCCGGCGGGGGCATTACACATTCTCGATCAAAGATCCTCAGCAGGGGTTATAACTCGTGCTCATCCATTGACACGCATATCAACAAAGGTCAAACAGTCTTGACATCATTATAACTGTTGGCAAGTAAATCCAACGAAGCGTCGAAAGCCATCCGATGAAAATCCGGTGATACACACATCAGCAAAGATCAAACGAATCCCCGGCGGGGGTTACAACGCATGTTCCATTAATACACACATTAGCGAAGATCAAACGAATCCCCGGCTGGGGTTAAAACGCATGATCCGTTGATTCACACGTCAGCGAAGGTCAAGCAACCTTGATAATTTGCCCAACAAGGGTATTTTATCCGGTGATGCACACATCAGCGAAGGTCAGGCAGCCCTGATAACACATACTGTTGGCAGTAAATCCAACAGAACATTGACATGTCTTGGCGATACAAACAAGGAAGAGTCAGCACCATCAATGAAGATCGATGATGGAATATGTTATACACATCCTCAAAATAGACAAAGTGTTATCCCCGCAAACCTCTTGTACACGAGAGGCGCATCTTCAGATTCAAGTCTGTATCAAGGATTAAGGACTTTGGTGACAATCCCAATGTCAACATCCTAAGAGATTCGAATCACACATCCAATCTGGTCATCATTGCCAATCGCCGGTAACAGCAACAGGGAGCCGACAATCATCCCCAGCATGTTGGGCAAACAACCCCGCACACATGCATCATACATTTGCATCATGTTACATCATGTTTATCTTGTTGAATTTCAAGTGTCTAGGATTCTTTATCCTATCCATGCCTTGCATTGCATGAATATGATAAAGAGGGGCATCTGTAGACACTCGAAATTTTTTGCACACATGTTACTTGCATTGCAGGAGGGCAGATTCGTCTTTTAGAGATAACCCTAGAAGACCACTCACATCCAGTCCGGATACTACCAGAAGTTCAGCCTCAACCCCGGAACATACACCGAGAATATCAGGTCCAACCTCAGAGATAACCCCGATGCAAGCAATTCTAATACCAGAAATTCCACCGGAGAAGACCAATCCGTCTCAGAGATAACCCTGAGGTATTCAGTCTCAGTCCCAACACTGGGAGTAGTAGCTACCAACCTTGGAGATAACCCCAAGGAATGCAGTTCCGGAGATAACCTCAGAAATGTTTGTTTTAAATGCATGCAATCAGCTTCAACCTCGGCACTCACACTGAGGCACTCAATACATGACCCAGAGATAACATCGGGAAGATATGCACACCTTAGAGATGACACTGAGGACCTTCAACACTTGCAGTAGTCCAATCTCAGAGATAACCCTGAGCAACGACTGCTTTATCAGCCCAAATCGGCGATAACCCCGGTGAGGGGCAAAGTCTTCATCTTGCAATATTGACGCCACATCGCGCCGTCTCAACATTTTATACATACATTTCTATACAGCAATGTCCCACAAGAACCAAGGAAAATAATTCCCGAGTAACTATTATGCAGGATAACAGATAGAATTTGAAGCTTGAAGATCGGAGGGCGTGGTCATGTCTTCCTGACTTCGTAAAACCTCTAATCCCATTTCATTACGTAACTCTCGACAACGGCGGTCCAAAATAGTTCTTACATACCTCAGTCGGATGTCCAGATTGTAATTCAGAAAGTTCAAGCGGACATTAAGGTGCATGCATGCACGTACTTCGAGACGACGTGACCCGCGAAGCCCAAGGCAACCCGGCCAGCCGCAGGTACAACTGCGACAAGCCATAGGTACACCTGCAGCTCCCCCATCTGTAAATAGAGGGCTTGGGGTGGCCATTTTGTAAGAGAAAATGGCGAGGAAGCCCTGTCAAATTTGCTCTGTACTCACACTATACTGAGTGCTTTCTCATTTTAAACACTTGTGAGCTCACATATAGCTACTATTGTACCGGTGGGAGCCGAGTGTTCATCCCTTTAAAGATATAGAAGTCTTCTTTGGCAGCCCAGTGTAAGCCTTCTCTCACACTTTAAAGCTTTTCTCTTCATCTTTGAACACACTTTTCTTCACGTTGAGAGTCGTGTTGCGTGTGTTTGCCTGGACTTCGGTCCGTGGTTTTATTTCAATTTGTATATATATATATATATATATATATATATATATATATATATATATATATATTATATATTTGAACTGTGTATCGAACTCTGTTCGATGAGCCTGGATTTTACATCCGGAGTGTTTACTTCTTTAATATATAGATTTATATATATATATATTAACTGTTGTCGGACTTTGTCTGATGAGCCTGGATTTTACATCCGGTGCGTTTACCGCTTTTATATATATATATATATATATATATATATACATTCACTCATGCCTGGAGTTTACTTCGTGGCGGTTGACCATCTTTACAACTTTATTTACTTTTCGTCCCGCCTGGAGTTTACTCCGTGGCGGTTGATTGCTTTTTACAGCTTTATTTACATTTCTGATCCCCCATTGAGGTGCTTCGTGGCGGCTGATCATGTATATATATATATACAACTTTTATATATATACCTGCTTACTGCCTTTTTATCAATTTTGGCATCACGTGAGCCTAGGAATCATGTGATCACAGATTCAGTTTACTGGATCTAGATTCGGTTCTGTGATGGACATTTTCAGCTATAAGTAGCATGTAAATCTATTCACGGTGTTTGGATTTCCTTAGATGGTTATCATAACCACGAGGAGTTCGGCACTATTTTGTATATTATTTTCTTGAAGATGCTTCGCATCTCAAAAATTAAAAACAATCAAGTCAAACACTTAATATAAAATGAGAGTGTAAAAGGTCTCAATTACTACTGAGCACAAGGGTTTGAAAAATCTCTTTTATAAAACATCACTGTCGTATCTTGTTAAAACTGAATTTTTATACAAATTCAAACCCTGTGTATATAAGTGTGAACGAGGTCTCGCACTACTTCAAAATAATTGCACATTGATCCACATACACACACACACATTCATATAACAGTTTCTTGAAAAGAGACGGTCACTGTGGTAACACGAATGTCGGGGGGGGGGGTGCCTAACACCTTCCCTCCGCATAATCAAGTCCCCGGACCCTAATGAATCTCGATTTCACCGACCCATTTAGCAGTGTCATATCACTGAGTCAATGTGCAAACCTTTTCTCGGTTGTGTTAGTACAACCATATAAAAGACCAACTGGCGACTCTTAACAGTTCATCATCGACACCTAACATGAGAACACCAAAGAACAAGTAACAAAAAGGGACAAATAAAAATCCCGACGTCGACAAAGGTAATATAAATCTATCGTAAAATATGATTTTAAGAATTATGACATCTCTGTATGTCGTAACGTTGAAAGAAGAGTTTAAAGTTCGATTACGTAAAATTAGGTTATAAAACTCTAACCGTAAGAACTAAAGTTAGTGTAAACCAATGTGTAAATCAAATATATGACTAATTGGTATGTGTTATCCTTATGTGATATATAGGGTTTTCGAAGAGTAGAATAGCGTAATTTGTAAAAAGCGCTTAAGGCAAGTTTCCTAACTTCATTCATATTTGAAATGAATGCTAGTTTCTTTATGCTTCCTCAGATGTTGTAAGTGAGCAAGTTTTGTCTATATGCAAATGTGTTATATTTGTACAAGATATGATTTTCTATGAGGCCATGTTCCAAATTTTCAACATGTATATGTTTTTATAAGATGAACTATTCTTTGTTAGAATTGTTCAAATGTGAAATAGTTATGTTTATTCATGAACTGTTTATGTTAAGTTTGTCCGAATGATTTTAGCTGGACATGATGTAAAGAAAAGAGTATAAGAATTGAGGTAATGTCAAAGTGAATGTATTGATGTTTTAAAATGATAGGAATCAGAATTTATTCCTATTATTCGAGCTGCTTCATAACCATTGTTTAGTAATTGAAGTTTATTATTTAAATAATATTTGATTCATGATTTTGTTTTTATTTAGCTGCTAGAACTTGTTGAGCAATTGAATGCTCACACTTGCTTAAAATAAAAACATTTTTAGCGAAAATGGAAAGAACTAAAGGATCCTGTAAAGATCAAGCTGATCGGTATCCTGATAAAGTGTCAGTAATTATATGAATGAGTGTGAAGATAAAGCCAAGACTTGTAGAATAGTTTAATAACTGCTATGTATCTGTTGTGGCAGATGAAAGCCACACGTGTAATGAAGTAAAGAATAATGTAATTATCATTATTTGTATGTATGAAGATTTTAAGGTAATAAAATCTGAGATTTGAAGAAATATGTTGTTAAATTTAATGATATAATTATGTATATAAAGAATGAGAAGCACTAGTGGTGCACCGAATCCAGGTTTGAAGATAGACTGGGTTTGGGTTATCCTTACGTTATCCTTCAACATGAATGGAAACAACATCAATCTAATTGTATCTTCAGACACCCCATTATATCGAAAAGTATCACAAATCTCTAAAAAGCTGACAAGATGATCATTGGGATCATCATTCGGTGTTCCCCTAAACTGAACCGAGTTTTGGATCATATGAATCGTGTCTGATTTGATCTCAAAACTGGTAGCCATGATTGCAAGCCGTGAGATACTTGACTGAATTTCCATCACCTTCGGCATATCATAATCCCAAATTTGATTTTGTTCTTCCTCAACCAGTGTTTCTTCAACTGTAGCCTGATTTAAATTTAGCCTCCTCCAAAAAGTTCGTTCAATTTCACTGTCGTAAGGAACTAAATCAATGGAAGTTTAGAGTCATGGAACTTGTGTAATTATAATCATGATAGAATAAGGAAAACTAGCATAATCGTAATCAAGATAGGGTAAGGAAACTTGCTCAACATAAGAGTAGGGTTTAGAAACTTGCCTCGTGCGTAGGCTAAACAATTACTACTCATGTTCACGATAAGTCCTACACACATACCATATGTATTTACAACATTCATTAATTACATTAATATTAACCTTATAGGTTTAGTTCCCTCTTTTAGTACAACTTGTTAACTTAGTTTAAGTTCTGCTCATTACCATTAATCTCATATACAAAACTGAAGTCTCACATCTTAAGTTTGAACATCATTACATCTTCTCATGGACATCACGATTAGCCCTTATACAACTTATCAAATTATCATGCAATTTTGCCATATGTATGTTAATAATCTGATATAGCATCTTATTACATGTTCAATACATTATCATGCTCATTAGACTAGGTTAGTCTAGCATGTAACGGACTGTACACAAAGAAAACTAAGACTGCTCAACTCTGATACCCCGCTGGGGCAGGGTTTTATACTGAAGAAATGCCCGTCTGGGAGGCATGCCCACTGGGGCAGGGCATTTTGGCTTGGTAACACCCGCCGGGGCGGTGTCACCCAGATCCAATTTTTGTAGTTCGCAACTGCACTGTTCATCAGACCAAAATTCACGAATTTCATTTATAATCAATAGATTTAACAAACCCAAATGACATAGACTTCACATAATTATTACCAAGCATGCATACATCAATTTTAAACAACAATATTCATCAGATTTAACCCCTTTAAATTCATGTTCTTGCTAAAAACCTCATTTTAGACATCCTTAGCGAATCATCTCACCACAAATTCGTTTCTTGATCAAATTAGTTTGTATACCATGCATTGTTTTTGTATAACAACAGATTAACACAATCAATCGTCAATTTACATATTACAACAAGGATTGAACACTAATTTTGGTTCTAAAATCAGCTTTTTTATACATTTTATAACAAAACTCAAACTTCTTTTGTAAAATATGATTTCATGAATCAATTCATACTAAAAATCATTTTCAACCCACATATAATAGATTATATCCATCTAATAACATAAACAACCATTATTCTAATAAATCATCAACCAAAACTCCAATTTTGACTTCAAAATCATATATATGTCATTATAAAGTCAAAACTTCATTTTTAATCAAATTTCATGGATTAATTCACCCAAAAATTATTTATAAACATCAGATATTAGATTGTTCATGCATATAAACAATTTATTACAACTTTTCAACAATTACTCATGAAAGTCCAATTATAAAAGACTATAATATGGTTTGATGGGAAAACTCAAGAACATAATAAACAGAGATTGAAATTTTGAATTCTTACCCTTTCATTCTTGTTTAGATGATAGGAAACCTTCATATAATTCTTCAAATCTTCTTCCTTAAACTCAATTCTCTCAAAACTCTCTCTTTTTCTCTCTTTTTTCTCAAGTTTAGGTCTTAGGAAATAAAGTACGTAAAAAAAGCCTAATTAATAATACGCATATTGATAACTGGCACAACATGGGTATCAGTTAAGAGCATCATGGCTTTAATTGATCCCATGTTCTTAAGGCCATGTTTGGTTTGGCTTTTTAAAACTCCTTTTAGTTTATTTTAATTAACTTGTTTATTATATAGTTTATTTGTCACACTTTAATTAATTAAATAACTTTATTTAAATTTAATTAAATTAAAGGCAACATTACTCATTAAATCAAATTATGACATAATTAAAATTCTCATTTAATTATTATGACAAATCATTAAACCTCTAATTAATTAGAACAACATTATAATTATTAACAACTCGATTATTTAATACTTCCAAATAAATTATAACTTCCGAACTATAAAATTATTTCTCATTAATATAATTAATGTGACACACTTAATTAAACTAATCTACAACAATAATCTACAACAATTTCGTCAAATATTTATTTAACTCAATAAATAAATCAATAAAAATATTTATTTAATTTAATAAATATTTAATATTATTTACAAAAGTCTCGTTCGTCACATATTTCCTCCCTTAAAAGGATTATGTCCCCAGAATCACGACTCAATTAAGTCCCGTTATATTCTCCCCCCTTACAAAGATTATGTCTCCAGAATCGCTACACATATATTAAGTAAATAAATGAGGGTAATTTTTTATCATTTGTTCTTCAAGTTTCCACGTAGCCTCTTTAGCGTTGTGGTTCCTCTAGAATACCTTAACAGAAGGTACTACTTTATTTATGAGAACTTTCTCTTTCCTATCGACTATCTGAATAGGAACCTCTTCATAAGATAAGTCTTTCTCAAATTGTATTCTATAACATGCTTGTAATCGGGCTTATACGGTCGCAACACGAAAACATGGAAGACATTATGGATATCCTTAAGGCTGGAGTTAAGGCTACCTCATACGCGACTTCATCAATTTTCCTCAATACTTCAAAGGGTCCAATGATCCTTATGCTCAATTTTCCCTTCTTGCCAAATCTTATTTTTTCTTTTTCAGGGAGATACTTTCAAGAAAACGAAGTTACCAGATTGAAATACTTGATTCTGTCGATGTTGATCAGCATATTTCTTCTGTCTGTCCTGAGCAGTTATCAATCTTGTCCTAATCATCTTGACAATCTCGGTGGTCTATTGTACCAATTCTGGCCCTAGTAGTTGATGTTCACCAACTTCATCCCAGGATAATGGGGTTATGTACTTTCTACCGTACAACGCTTCGTAAGGCGGCATGCCAATACTTGCGTGGTAACTGCTTTTGTAAGAGAATTCCACCAATGATAGATGATCATCCCAATTTTCTTTGAAGTCCATTATACAAGCTCTTAGCATATCCTCCAATGTATGTATTGTCCTCTCGCTCTGGCCATCTATTTAAGGATGGTATGCCGTACTCATTCTCAATTGTGTTCCCGTGCATTCATGTAGTCACTTCCAGAAGTTCGATGTGAAACGTAGATCTCGATCAGAGATAATAGACACTAGAACACCATGCCTTGAAATAATCTCCTTCACATACAGCTTCGCCAACTGATCTAGGTTGAATCTTATCTTAATTGGTAGAAAATGTGCTAATTTCATCAGTCGATCAATGATAACCCATACTACATTGAAACCCTTTTGAGTCGTCGAAAGACCTAATACAAAATCCATTGTGATATGCTCCCATTTCCATTTTGGGATTTCTAATGGTTGTAATAACCCACTCGGCCTTTTATGTTCTTCTTTAACTTTCTAACATGTCAAACACTTGGCCACAGAATCGGAAATGTCTCTTTTCATATTTGGCCACCAGAAATGTTGTAGGAGATCCTGGTACATCTTCGTACTCCCCGGGTGAATCGAATACAGTGAACTATGAGCCTCTCTCTAAATTTCCTTCTTTACCTCTAATATTGGTGGAACCCAAATTCTTTTCTCGAATCTCAATAACCCTTCATTATCAATCTTCAATTTCCCTTCATCTCCTTCAAATATTCTTTTCCTGATTTTCTCATATTCCTCATCTTTGAGTTGTGCTTCCTTAACCTTATCCACCAAAGTTGGACCGGTTCCCAATTGAAATAGTTTTTCGTCTGACTCCTTAGGATATTTCACCTCCGACTTATTTCATCAATCGAGATTAGTTCCTCCTGAGCGATTAACATAGAGCAGCTTTCTCGAATTCTTCTACGCTTAAGGTGTCGGTAACTACATTCGCTTTACCCGGAAGGTATAAAATCTCACAATCATAATCATTTATCAACTCCAACCATCTCCTCTGACGCATGTTCAAATCCTTCTATGTGAAGATATATTTTAGACCTTTATGGTCTGTATATGTTTCACACTTCTCTCCGTAGAGATAATGCCTCCATATCTTTAAAACAAACACCAATGCAGCCAGTTCAAAATCATGGGTCGGATATCCCTTCTCATAATCCTTTAGTTATCGTGACGCATACGCAATGACCTTGTCGTTTTGCATAAGCACACAACCTAGTCCTTTATGTGATGCATCATTATACACCACAAAATTTCACGTGTTGTCAGGGAGAGACAACACTGGTGCCGAACTTAACCTCTTCTTTAGCTCTTGGAAAATTTCCTCACACTTCTCCGTCCAGACGAACTTCACCGATTTCCTAGTTAAATTTGTCACCAAATTTGCGATTTTGGAAAAATCTTGAATAAATCTTCTGTAATAAACTATCAATCCTAGAAAACTCCTTACTTTCGATGGTGTCTTCAGCTGATCCTAGTTCATCACAACTTCAACTTTCGATGGATCTACCGAAATCCCGTCATTGTCAATCACATGTCCACGAAATTGCTCCCGCTCTATCCAGAATTCACATTTTGAAAACTTGGCGTACGACTTCTCTCTTCTTAATGCCTCCAATGTCACCTTCAAATGTTCCACATGTTCTTCCTTGGTTTTAGAATACACCAAAATATCGTCGATAAACACCACCACGAATTTAGCCAAAAATGGTTTAAACACCCTGTTCATTAGGTCCATAAATGATGCAGGTGCATTTATTAGACCAAATGACATCACCAAGAACTTGTAATGACCATAACGAGTCCTAAACGATGTCTTCATTACATCCTCCTTCCTCACCTTCAACTGACGGTACCCACTTTTCAAGTCTATTTTTGAGAAATACCTAGCTCATTTCAACTGGTCAAACAAATTAGTAATCCTTGGCAATGGATACTTATTCTTAATTGTGACCTTGTTTAACTCTCTGTAATCAATGCAAAGCCGCATCAACCCATCCTTCTTTTTGACAAACAACATCGACGCTCCCTACGATGATACGCTCAGCTGAATATATTTTTTTATCTAAAAGTTCTTGCAGTTGCACCATCAATTCTTTCATCTCCACCGGAGCGATATGATACGGGGCCTTTGATATTAGGCCAGTTCCTCGTACCAAGTCGATCACAATTCTACTTCCCTTTCTGGTGGAAGTCATGGCAAGTCATCTGGAAATACGTCTCCAAAGTCTCTAACGACAGGTATCTCTTCCAGTTTCTCACTTTCCTTTCGAGTATGGGCTATGTAGGCTCAATATCCTACACAACCTTATCTTAATAACTTCCTGGCATGCATCGTCGTCAGACAACTCACTTGTCTAGGTGACTTGATACCATAAAATACTACCTTTGACGGAGTCATAAGGTTTACACACTTCCTTTGGCAATCAATTATCGCCCTATAATTGAATAGTCAATTCATTCCCAAAATGACGTTAAATTCCCTAAGTTTAATCGGGATTAGATCTACCATCATTTCGTGGCAGTTAATGTCCACCCTACAGTTCTTGTGTACAAACCTAACAAGAATTACTTCCCTATTCGCAATCTCTATGTTCAAAGGGTATTCTACTTCCTCTATAGGCAAATTTAAATTCTTAGCTAAATCGTCGGATAAAAATGAACAAGTAGCACCCGAATCAAATAATACCTAAGCATTAATATTATTGATCAGAATGATACCTGACACCACATCTCGGGACTGCATAGCATCTTGCACGATCATGTTGAAATTTCTGGCGGTGGGTCGGTTTAGGGGCGTCGATCTGGTGAGAGTCAGAGTGCTACCACTGTTGTTTCCCTTATTTCCACTTGCTCCTGCCCCTCCTGCTACCTTCTTGGGACAATCTCTAGCCAGATGATCCCTTGACCTGTAAGTAAAGCAAGCGCCCTTCTAAGAATTAAGGCAATTTTGCGCTATGTGGCCTTCCTTACCACAATTGTAGCAAACCCTCTTCCATTTCATGCATACCCCTAGGTGATTCTTCCCGCAGGTAGGATAAGCCTCCACCTTCTTCTTTTGACCTCCTTGGTGATTCCCAGTATACATATTATCATTCCAGTACCTCTTCTGACTATGACCACCACCACTATTGTTGCCACTAGCTTTGTTGTTCTCACCTTCATTCTTGTAACGACCCCAAAATTTCAACAATATAACTCTCGACATAAGTAATTAACAATACATCTTTATTCTAACATTACATCATTAATCGATGTTAAATTTAATAAAATGTGGAATAATTTAAACATTTCTGTCTTCTTACTTTGATTCCCTGAATTATAACCTTTATCAACTACACATCTCTGAATCAAATTTATATTATGATTCGCATTATTAGAGTTATTATAGAAAATCTCACATCCCAATGTAAAATCCTTTCTACTACGGATAACTCAAATCTTACAACTAAACATAAAATATACATCATAAAACATTGAGTACATCTCATAAACCTTCAACATGGTTTAAAGAAATAACAACTTTAGCTAAAATATTAATCTTCATGTATTATCTGATCCACGTCATTTAAGTAGCATATAACGTTACCTTGAATCCTTAACCTGTAAAATTGGTTATTTGCAAGATTGAGCTCGACAGCCCAACAAATCCAACAGTTTTCATGCAACACATAGCACATAAATAACATGCTCATCTTATACATCATAAACACCTGTCTAAACACATTATACATGTTGTGCATAACATATCAAATAAAGATTGAGTTCCATAACTCAATCAACATTCTTTCCTTAACCAACATTGTCATAAATTGACTTTAACAGTTCATACTTACAACATATTTAATATATCATTCTCTTTTGAAATCTAGATTTAAAACAATTAATCATCAAGTTTACATAGCAAATAGGAACTGAAAGACTTGCCTTAATTGTTATTTACCAATAACAAATTAACAGCTTACAACTATCTGCACTTCACGTGCCCTACAAAATTATATAATCATGCACATCAACTATTAGTCACATATCAACGTATAGTAGTTGTAATGTAAACTTTACTCTATATTTCATAATCCTTCATGTTAATTATACACAATTTTCAATTTAATTGTGTTAACTTTCGACTTATATCTCATTATATTTCTTCTTAATCATACTCGAAGTTCATTCAAGTGTTTAATTCTTGTTAGGAATTCTTTTTGGTTTTATATTAACCTCATTCCATATCTTATAATGTTCATTTCAATTGAATTAAAATACTTTTTACGTTCATTAACACTTGGCATGGCGTTTCGACGTTCATTCGTCACACGCCCAATTCGTCTCTCATGTGTATGCTAAGTATACTTATACAAATTATCTAATACATTATTTATTAATGTTAAGTATCATTATATTTATTAATATTCATGTTTTATAACTTAGAATAACATCTTTTATCATCAGAAACACTACACTTGCATACGTGCATGCCCGCCCTCTAATTGCCTCCGAATACACATAAGTCCCAAAGATAGCCATTTTGACCCATGTTCCCTACCTTAAATTGAAAAACATAAAGAACAAAAATTTTAGGTCTACTCATTATCTTTCTGAATCATCCTTAATCGCCTTAATCGAAGTTCGTATGAAAACGTTATGGCCGTTTTACTACATGAGGTCAAAACAGTCACACCTGACACACCATGAGCACAACTGCGACCAATTAAGCCTTGGAAACAGTGCAGCTGCGCCTAAGAGAGTAGATGTGCCCCAACAGACTTAGGACACAGCGCAGCTGCACCCGTTAGCAGTGCCATAATTAGCAGTTTATTGTTCTTGCAATTTTTGACCATTTTTCTCCTTCTAGTCTTCATAACTCAAGCTATACACATCCAAATTAATCCGTTTTCGATTCTATAAATTCGTAATTCATAGAACTACAACATACCAAAGAATCAATAATTTATAAAAACATTAACTAACTCAAATCTTGACCTAAAACTCATGTTTATACTAAATTTTCATGTTTTCATATGTTTAGCGAATTCATTCCCTACGAATTCGGTTCTTAACCAAATTAAATCATTCAACTTGCGTTCTTTTCATTTTTCAATGTTCTTACAACATCCACTATCAATTTAAGGTTATATCCATGAATTACCATCAATTTTGACTCCAACATAAGGCAAAATATAAATATTTCAATAAAACTCAATTTCTTCTTGTTTAACCCTTCTTTCATGAATTAACTTAACCAAAATCGTTTATAACTAACATATAATAGATTATAAACCTCTAACAACACATATACAGTCCTTTTACCAAACTAAACAATCAAAATTTCCATTAACAATCCTTCTTAATAGAAAACTTCATAAAACATAAATTAAAAACACAAAATTAAATTATTACCTTTGATTTGCTATATTGAAAACTTGGACAATTTCTTGCTTCTCCCTTCTTTGATTCTTAAACTTCTTCAGAGAATTTCTTCTCTAAATTTTCTCTCTTCCTCCCTTCTGTGTTTTTAAATAAACTTCTCTAACTTATAAGTTTTCAAATAAACTTCTCTAACTTAAAAAACACTTAACATGTTTTTTATTCCTTATTCAATTATACAAATAAGGAGTTACCATCGGTTACAAAAACCAAGGCCATGTTTGGCTAGCTCTCTAAAACAATCCCTTTTAACTTATTTATTTTACTTCCTTATTATGTAGTTTATTTGTCACAACCATTATTAAATTAAATTAAAACTCAATATAATTATATCTTCCATTTAGCCAATATAACAAATTACTAAATCTCTAATTTATTTACTTAATTAAATTAGAATATTCACATTCCATCAATATTATCACACTTTCATTAAATTATTCCATAACAATTTCCATCAAATATTCATTTTAAATTTCATAAATATTCCAACTAAAATATTTATTTTATTCGATAAATATTTTAAATATTTATGAAACTCACAATCGTATTACATTAACATATTAACATATTACATATATATATGTAATATATATTACCTCCTCATCTTATTAAAACAAATATATTTACAATAATTCACTATTTTAATTAAGTGAATTAGTTACCTTATTTATGAAATTTAATTCATTACAATTCAATTGCCAATCAAGGCATGATAATCAAATTATACTATTTCATAATATAATTCTCAACTCTATTTAATTTAACCAATATTTATTCAGTTAATTCCTTTTTCCACCATATTTATGACGCCCCCAAAATAGGTATACACAATCCATTCTGAGTGACTAGATACACGGTACAGAATTCAAATATAAACTTCATTTATACAACTGTTGAACTATCGTGCAAAATACGACAACACATAAGCTGTGAGTTTCAATACAAATATTGTTACGTATATAATACGACAATATTCATACTCAAATTATTACAATGCCATATAAAGTACATCATCAAATATTTTAAGTCTCCAAAGGGACACGAGAAGATTTATGTCCTCCTCATTCTAATGGAGTGCATTTTTGACGCTTCCAAAGTTGGGTTCTCATCACCCTATTGTTGTTCACCAAAATCAATTATTAAGTGACGTATAATATACGACACACCTATCTTAGGTCCTCAATACAATTATATATTGTATGTCATGCAGTTTTATAATGTATTGAGAAACTTCCACAGACTCGGACCATCACACTAATTTCCTGTTACCGTCGCTCGCCCCAGCTACACTCTTAATACCTGTAAAGAATTGTGAAGCAAAAGGGTGAGCACAAATAGCCCAATAAAGAATATTATGACTAAGATAATTAATTTATCAATACCCTTCATCAGTAATAAATCATAGATTTAGAACATATGGTAGATGATAGAAGTTTTCAACCATATTTGCAGCAGAATCAACAATCCATTAGAAGAGTCAAGTAGAATATAATGTCTACCATCCTCTCAAAATTAAAATTTCATCGTTAATAGTTCATTCCTGTGATACTCATCAACATTTCTTTGTTGTACCCAAGACAAAGAAAACTTTCATCACCTGTCTTCACCTGAACCACTAAAGATTATAGTTAAATTCATAATTCATGTTTATAATCTTGTAAATCAACAGTTTCTCCTTGCCACAAAGGCTTAATAGAACGTTTACTCAATATCCTTACCCCAAAGTCTAAAGATATTCAAATATAATAACAATGATCATACCAATCAATTGTCTATCTTTGCACTATGGGCCAAATATATTCAACTATAAAACCAATGGTCATGATCATACTAATCAATTGTCTGTCAGCGTACTACGGCCAAAGACATTCAACTGTAAAACCAATGGTCATGATCCTACCAATCTCATCATCGAATCATCCATGCACTACGGGCTAAGGATATTCGTTAGTACCACCAGTGGTCATGATCATGTCATACACCTGTCCATCTTTCCACTACATGCCAAAGCTATCAATCAATAGTTCGTCTTTGCACGTAAGCCAATATACAACTATTAAACTAATAATCAATAGTTCATCTTTACACATAAGCCAAAGATATACAAGTGTAAAACCAATAATCAACCGTCCATCTTTGCACGTAAGCCAAAGATAAACAACTGTAAAACCAATAATCAACAGTTCATTTATGCACTACGGGCCAAAGATGACTTTCGTTATAATATAAACATGAGGATGATGACAATGATATAAGCATTCAATTAAATGAGATCAAGGATAAATATTAGAAATTTATAATTCAATTTATCCAGAATTCAACAATATCCAAATTGACTACATGATAACTAAATGTGGAGTAAAATTCAAGAATAATATTCATGTATCAAAATAATTTGGACAGAAAAGAAATCAATTTTTGTCGTGAATAGTACCCCGTGAATAGTACTTTGTGAATAGTATCCCATGAATATTACTTCGTGAATAGTACCATATTTATGAATAGTGCCAATGAATAGTACTTCGTGAATAGTACCGTATATATAAATAATATCGTATGAATAAATAGTACTGTATGAATAGTACCGTATATATGAATAGTATCTATAAATAGTACCGTATGAATGAATAATAATGTATGAATAGAAATAACACCCCTTTCCTTAATAGAAGACTCAATACTGCAATAGTGAAGTAGCAAAATACTCTTATTCTTTCTCTCTACAGTTTCTCTCTCTATAGCTTCTCCTGTGAGTCTTAGTGAATTGGTGAGAATGAAAGAACAAATAAGCTTCTATTTATAGGAGAATAGACTAAATAGTAACTAATTCACGAACGATCCAGATTGATTTACTATTAAAATGGACGATCCATATTGAATAATATTAAAACCACAACCGATGGTCCAGATTGATTTACTATTAAACCACCACCGACGGTCCAGATTGATTTACTATTAAATCCACCACCGACGGTTCAGATTGATTTACTATTAAAACCACCACCTGCAGTCCAGATTGATTTACTATTAAAACCACCACCTACGGTCCAGATTGATTTACAATTAAAACCACCACCGACGGTCTAGATTGATTAACTTATTACACTTTGGTACCCCTAAAGATTCCAAGTTTGCATTATTCCCCTTTAACTTTTGCAATTCATTTATCTTCAATAACACATTTATAATATTTCAATAATTATTCATTATTAATATTATAACTTACAATATTGACAACCAGATCATTCCCAGGAAAGAGGGGGCTTTCTGATAAAGATTTCTCCTTAGTGGCACGCAATTAGATTACCTAACCCCTTTCCTCGACAGAACTTTCTAGACATTGTCAATAATGCAAATAATAATATAAATAATTGTGTTATCTCAATTATTGATTTAATAATATAAAATATTACAGATGATACTGTGACAACAATTGAATCAATAATATGAGATACTATGCAGTAACTATTATGATAATTATTGAATAAAACTAAGTGACTTCTTATGTAAGCATCAATAATCAGAGATACTGCGTAATACCGTGTGCTACTGTGCAACAACGTGTATTACTGTATTTTTATCACCGGATATTTCAAAAGTTTAACAGTAAAAGTTTTGCCGTTATTTTTATAAAAAGGTTATTTTTGTCGCTTTCTATATTTGAAAGTTATTCCGTTATGGGGTCCATTAATGATTGTGTCGTCATACAGATATTCCCAAATAAAAAGAATATTTCCCGACCAAACGATTATTTTATGACCACTTGCTTACTTTGTAAAATTTTCAAATATCGCCATTAACTTTAACCTTTTATCAATTTAACCATTCACTAAATAGAATAATAATTATAAGAAAATTGAATACTTTCATTTCATAAAATTCGGGGTCTTACAATATTCCTTTACATAACTAATTGTCTTCACTTTCTTTAATAGTTTAACTAACTATTAAATCTCTTATATATTTAATTTCTTCACACCAAAACATATAATTCAAAATATATACATCTCATAATAAGAATTTTATTTATTAAATTCTTATTTTAATAACTTATGAAAATTCGAGTTTTCACAATCCTTCTTCTTCTTCTGTTCTTGATTATACCTGGTCAGAGCATCGCTTCCACCTTCTTGTATAACAGGAACCATGCTTTAAAAAAATTATAATATCTAATATGAAATCTTGAACATGATCAATAAATTACAAGAATTTGCTCGACATAGAATATAAGTCTAAAACTTGCTCAATGTAAAGAGGTAAGGTTAGAAACTTGCCTCGTGCGTAGATTACACGTTAACTATTCACGTTCTTGAATTTGATCTTACATACCATTTATATTCACAATACTAGTTAATTATAATATAACTCACATCATAAGTTTATACTCTTTTGTCTAAACTCTGATTATGATTATACTAATCAAATCATAACATTTGTTTTCACATAATATTAGACTGCATGAATGACGAGCTAACTATGTGTTCGATAAATCAATTAAACATGTAAATACATCATTGACATGTTAAGAATATATTTTAACATCACATTATATGCTTAATACATTTTCATGTTCATTAGATTTGATTTAAATTATATTCTCTAGACTTGAACAATTAAATAAAATTCTCTAGGCGATTACGTAACCCATACATTGCAGTGCCTGAAATGAATCGGAACCAAGATCGCAGTATGTGTGTTTCCCTTGAATCAGCTTACATTGTTAAGTTTACTTGTAAGTAAAATGCAAGGCCACTAAATACACTTGAGGCAAAGGCTGTATACATGGCGACATCGCCGTCTTGTGAGACAAGCTCGCTAAGCGGCCGCCGCTAGCGCTTTTTATTTCTGCGATTCATGAAGAACACAAAACAGGGCCAATTTTGGCCAAAATTTCACACAGACAATTAATACAATTTCACCCAACTGTTCTAAACTTAACATAACACTTTGAAAGTCCAATAATAATCTTGAAGGGGGGTTAAATAGATTATTACAGGTTAAAAATTATATTAGGCCTTTTTGAATTTTTTAATAATTAATTTGCAGTTTTGGATATTAGCATGCAAGATAGTAAAAATTCAATCACACTATGCATAACGATTTATCTGGTTCACAACATACACCCCCAGTATGTTGCTACGTCCAGTCTCATGTTCCTACTTGGAACTTGAGATTATATTACTATCAATAATAAAAACTCCTTCAACAGACAGAGAAGCCTTTACAAAGTTTTATAGACAAACTTCTAACTATTCTTAACTAATTTATCTTAGACAGCAAGCTCCCCGCTCCCTCCTCAAGCTTAGTTGTACTTCTTTTGAGTTCAGTTCTATTCTATGAGCTGGTCTTGAAACAACAGCCTTTTCCTCACCTCACAAGTACACTAGAGACCCAAGTCCAAGCTGACCTCTCTAAGACTCTGGTCTTGGTCAAAGAATTACTCGTCTTTCTCACAGCTATATACAATAAATTAACTCTGACTTTTTCTCTTTTTACAAATGATTTTACAACAATGTGCTTTTTAAATAAGCAAATAAGAATTTAGTACATATTGATGCTTCTAAAATAAGCAGATATCATTTAAAGAAAAAATTTATAAAAGTTCAAAGACTTTTATACTTGAGAAAATATGCTTCTTAATAAGCAGAAAATAATTTATGTTTAGATCAAATAATGCTTCTGATTAAGCAAATATGTAAAATATGCACAGTTATAAAAGTTTAAATAACTTTTATGTTTTTGAGAAATGCTTCTTGAATAAGCAGATAAGTCAAATTTAGCTTTAGCTCAAAAATGCTTATGTTTAAGCGGATATGTAATTTAATGCAATTTATAAAGAATTATTTACTCTTTAAAATAAAGAGTGTTTTTCATGGATTAAAAGATTTGTTTCTCGATATATTTTTAACAAGTATTATATGAATAGTTTTTGTGTATCAATACTTGTATATAAAAAGAATAAATCAATTCAAACAATATTTATCAAGTATAATAATTAAATCAGTTAAGCCGAAACTGATATAGCAAATATTATTGTTTAACTTAGATAATATATTACAATATTTTAGCTATTATGTGATTTTATAAATAAAGTCACTTAGTACTATAAGGAATCATACGATTCGATTCCCTCACTTAAGAGGAATATCTCCGTAGCCTTGCGGCGTCTAAGTATGACAAAATTTATATTATCACAATAAATATCTATATACATATTTTCAATAGATCACTACGATTTTCAAATCCGGTTCGGATGATTCTTCTTTTTGGAGGAATATCTCAGTGTCGTTTTGAACTATCAAGTGTCGTATCTATTTTACGATATTTATATAAATAATATCAATAAAAGGTTACTGAAGACTATAAGGAATCGTACTGTTCGAATTCCTCTCCGTAGAGTTGTATCTCCATAGCCTTGCGGCGTCCATGTATCCTTTTATTTGATAAATAGATGAAATATAGATATATAAAATTGTGTATAACAATGTATATTCGTATATCTATATATATAAAGCAAGTAAGAAATAATTCAACTAAGTAAACTCAAATGACTTATCTCAGTACTTGAACCAATTTCCTCTTCTCAAATAATCAAAATTTTTATAAGAAGAGATATAGAGCTTTTGGAGAAAATATAGGCAAGGAGAGTATGCTTTGCTTTTCACTGAATTGGTAAGAACCAAATGAATGAAAGACTCCCTATTTTTAGATTTTTGAAGTCGGGGGCAAAAAGGTAATTTTTGAAATTTGATTTTGATTGCATGACCCGGATTGTTTATTTTTGAATTCAACGATCTAGATGAAAATTTTGCATGCGGAAGAACTCAAACTTTTGCCTGGGTAATTTTCCACTCACTTAGCATTTATTGTTCAATTTGACCATATGTTGAAGCTTCCAACATACACGGTTTCAAAACAAATTTACCAGCACACACACGACGTTTTCACATGCACAGATTATATATATATATATATATATATATATATATGTTTATGTTATATATATAAGATATATATACTTATTACATATTATACACATAATATGATATATGTATGCATGCATGCTGTGACGCCCCCAAAATTAGGTATGCATCACCCATCTTGAGTCGCCAGATACATGGTACAGAATTCAAATACAACTTAATTATACAACAGTCGTGTAAAATACGACAAAACATAGGCTGTGAGTTTGAATACAAATATTGTCTACTAGAGAGTATACAAACTAAAAGGAGTCCTCATTACAATTATTATCACACTATTTCACAGAATAGTGAGGACTACAAATGCACCATCTAGGACCATCACTCTGTTCCCCGACTAGTCCCAGCTACGTTCTCATTTCCTGAAGAGAATAGTAAAAGAAAGGGTGAGCTCAACTAGCCCAGTAAGAAATATTATGACTAAGATAATGCAGAATAAATTATCATTAGCCTTAAACAGTGTTAAACTGATACAATATAACAAACATCAAGTTTAACTGCAGCGAAACAAAGTAATCCATTAAAAGAGTCAAGTAGAGAATAAAATCTACTATCTTTTATGATTTAAAGGTTTTTCATCACTTTTATCGCTGAGACTCAGCTCAATAAATAATCCACATCATCAAATCATCCCTGCACTACAGGCCAAGGATATTCTTTAGTATCACGACCACGAATTATCCATGCACTACGGGCCAAAGATAATCATGTTTTCATCAACGGTTCTGATCATGCCATAAAATAATTCATCTTTGCACCCTTGGCCGAAGAGAATCCATAGCCATAATCATACCAAAAACTTTCCATCAATTCACTATGGGCCAATGAGGACTTTTTCCACATCATTTGAAATATTACGGTCATGATTATACTGAATAATCCCTTGTCATAATCATACCAAGTCCATCTATGCACTACAGGCCACAGATGACTTTCAACATAATATAAACATGAGGATGATGACAATGACATAATAATTCAATAAAACAAGTTCAAGAATTAATTTATCCAGAACCAATAACGTCCCAAATTGTCAACATGATCTTCGCTTTGTAGAGTAAAATTCAAGAATGCTCGGAAGAATATTTCCATGAAAAGATCTTTGGATGAAGCACAAATATCAAGGATATTCCACTAATTTCATGGAGTATAGAAGTCAAAACTTTAACCAATTGAGTATAATAACGAATGGAATAACAAAAGAAATCACTATGCATGCGGTGCTTGCATGATTGCAGTTTATTCCAATAGAATACTAAATAACGGAACCAGTCGTGAAACTTCGCACTAACGGGATGTTCCAACAGAGTAATAAAAATAGAATAACAACGGATGTAAGACCCCAACTTATTATTAATGAAATTTAATTTTCTATTTATTATTTTGAAATAGTAAGGGTTGATTTGATTAATGTGGATAGTTAGGGGTAAAATACGCAAATATTTCAAAATAAGCAAGTGGTTATAAAATATTAGTTTGGTCGTGGAATATTAAATCTTTGTCGAGGAATATTAAATGCAACCTGCAGCAAACCATGTGTGGGCCCCATAACTGAAAGCGATTGGATGAAGAAAACGACAAATATAAGTTGTTTAAAAATAACAACAGAAGTTATTACTGATTAATCTTGTTAAAATACTCGGTGGTTAAAACATAGTAGCACACTCAGATTGCACCAATTATTGATTCTTACGTAAGAAGGCACTTACTTAATAATGGTTACGATAATTACTGCTCAATATTTTATTGATTCAATAATTCTTTGCATTGATATTTTATATTACTTTGTTGTTTCAAGAAATTGTCATTACACGAAGATTTTCCATTATCGAAGCAATAATTCATATTATCCTAATAATATTATTAGATAACATTATTGGTAATGTCTAGAAAGTTCTCGCTCTAAGGAGAGGTTTGGTCACCTAATTGCGGCGCCAAGATGAGGAGAAATTCTTATTGAAAGCCCCTCTTTCACTGAACCGCACTGATTGTCGATATTGTGATTACGTAATATTATTTGTGAATAATTAATTATTGATTCATATGATAAGAAAATATTGATTTTATGTGGATATAGATGGAGAAAATTTTAATGTGACAATTGTTGAAAATTGAAATTTTATCTTTTTACGATAAAATAATTCATTTAAATATATTATTATATTTTAATAATATAATAATGGTGATATTTTTACAACGAATGTGGGATATATGAGTATACTGAGGAGGAAGAGTATTTTTGTTGCAATAAATGTTTAAAACATATTAAACATGTCGGTGGGACCCCATTTATTAACCGAAATTTGATTATAGCACGTAAAATCGCTTGGTTTGTGGATTCGATCAATTTTTGTTTGGAATTTGGAAAACTTTCTTCCGCAAAGTTGTAGAGAATTGAATTTCCTATAAAAACACGCGATATTAAGAATTTTCTGATAAAAGGGCTATTTATTGTGAATTATTGAAGTTCCGAAGCTCCGAAATAATTGATTTTTGGAAGTTTAAAATATTTTAAATAACAAAAACGTTTTTTTCATTATGGTGTGTTACACATGTGTGTTGAATGAGCTGAATTCAGTTCTTGGAAGGTTAGCGTAGGAAAATTTAATTTATATATTAATATTATATTAAATTTTCTGCTTTGGTGTTCTAAGCATTTTCCTATAAATAGGGTGCTTAGGTTAGAATTGAAAATTACACCAGAAACTGAAGTTTTCTCTCTATATTATCGAGTATTCTTTTGAGTATTTTGAGTATACTTTGAGTATTGTTAGGCGGTCTGAAGTTCCTTCAAAGACTATACCCTTTATTCCAAATTAGAAGTACTAATCTTTCGAGGTAAGGGATATTATTTTTTTCAGAATGATATTATTTCTTCAATATCATTATGCTAAAATATTGATCTGAAGTTTTTATCAAATTTGGAACTTTTGGTGTCTGAAGTTACTATTCACGTATCTGCAAGCACTATTCACGTATACTGATACTATTCACGAATCTGCACTATTCATCGAAAAATAAAAATTTTCTTTTCGTCCAAAATATCTATTGTGGATACTAGCTTTGATTGTATCCATGTTTTGATCATTCTTGAATTTTACACCACTATAATTATTTTTGAGGTATTTTTGGACATGGATAAAACAAAGTACGAATCCTTAATCCTTAATCCTTGTCATTTTGTTTCATTGGATTCGTTTCTTTAAAAATATGTTTCATCATCCTCAATCTTAAATGATGATATTATGGAATATCTTTGGCCTGTAGTGCAAAGATGAATGATTTCTGATGAATATCTTTGGCCCGTAGTGCAAAGATGAACATGTGTTTAGATGAACATGACCAACTGATGAATATCTTTGGCCTGTAGTGCAAAGATGAATATTTGATTCGGATGTATATTGAGTGATGTTACGGGGATAAAAGATGAGCGATAAACTTTTAAATTCATACATAGAAGATAGTAGTTTGCATTCTCTACTTAACTCTTCTAATGAATTATTATTTCATTGCGAATATTGATTTAAAATTTGTTGTCTATTGTATTCTATTAGATTGTTCCTGTTGAAGACTAACGATAATTTGTTGTATATTATCTTAGTCATAATATTCTTTTACTTGAGGCTAGTTGAGCTCACCCTTTTCCTTTTTTTCCATTTTCTCGTGGAGGCGAGAATATAGCGATAGCACGTAGCCTCAGGTACCAAATTAAGGTTCTAGAGAGAGTTGTTTAGTAGTCCTCACCATTTTTGTAAAATAATGTATCAATAAATGTGATGAGGATTTATTTGAATATATATATTGTCTAGAAGATAATATTTGTATTCAAACTCACGATTTTTTCATTGTAATAATAAAGTTGTAGTTGTTTACTTACGCATTTCATGTATTGACAACTCGAATGGGTGATGTATACCTATTTTAGGGGCGTCACGGTTGGTATCGAGCTTAGGGATATGATCTCTGGCGGAGATCGGGGAATAGAACTAGGAGCGGAGACGAGTAAATCCTTCGCTAGTGTGTCCTACCTACCTAAGCTTATTTGTTAGTTGGTCAGTATATAGGGATATTATGTGATATATTGATTTCCTTAATTAACCCTTGTTTTATGACGGTATTTGAGAATGTCGATTGAGAATATTAACAATGGAAATGAGACCGTGGAGACGCTTTGTACTCACCAACGAAGAGAACGCGTGCAACAGTCGGCAATGTTCCTCCCGTGAGCAACACCATTGAAAGCGAGATGATGAGCGAGGGATGTTTAGAAGCTTTTGCGCTTCATGCAAAATCGACGAGGGAGACTCGTGTTCAAAATACTGAGGAGGAAATGATAGCAATTCACGAGTTGTCACAAATGCAAGCAATTCAAAGAGTTGGGGCCACCGAATTTAAGGGAAAGCCGGATCCGATCATGGCGGAAACATGGGTCAAGCAAATTACCAAGATATTCGATGTCTTGGGATGCACAGAGGAACGAAGGTTCCATTCGCCACCTTTATGTTCCGTGGCGAAGGCGATTTCTCTTGGTGGAGTCTGCATGAAGCGTACCCATCCAAATTACCGACTTTCAAAGATGTCTTGGGAGACATTTGAGAACTATTTAATGACAAATACTTTCACGAAAGTGTTCGTCATATGAAGGAAGTGGAGTTTATTAGGCCGAGCAGAAACAACATGACGGTGTCTCTCAAAGACGAGGCAAAGTTTGCGAGTTATCCGTGTTTGCACCTCATTTAGTGGAGAATGAGGAACGTATGACGCGGATGTTTCTTAGAGGTTTGAAACCCGGCATACGCCGATATCTCATTTCTCATAAATTTTCTCTATTCCGATATGTTGTAAAATGTGGCTCAATTATTAGAGCGAGATAACGAGTACGGTCAACTGAGGGACCACAACCAGGATCATACCGGAGATGGTAGTCAACAAAACAATGATAACCAGCTGGAGAAAGAAACAGACGGACAAAAATGGTAACCACTCTGGTGGTAATCATGGCCATGAAAATAGAAGAAGCGAGTCGGAAGAGATTTTAAAAGAGGAGATTTAACAACGACCATGTGAAGACGACAAAGGCTTAAGAACAACCGGTTCTAAGGGAGGAGAACGACCACCCATTATATACTACAAATGCGAAAAAGAGGGACATATCGATCCAAACGCCCACAACAGCTCAAGGTATGCTATAATTGTGGAAAGGAAGGACATATCGCTTTCGAGATTGTATGCGAGAGCGAAACCTAGTTCAATGAGGGCGGTGACTCAAAAGACTATCCCGAAAAAAGTCAAAGTCAACGATTCCGGGAAGAAGCGTTTGTTGTATGATCGGTCAAAATGCGAGGAACCCAAACGAGGTGATCACGGGTAAGCTATTTATAAATTCTTGCGAAGTTTATACCTTACTTGATCTGGTGCTACCCATTCATTTATCATCTCCCGCATGTGCTCAACATTTAAACTTGACTCGGAGAATTAGACTTTGACCTATCTCGTGGAAACTCCGTTAGGAGAAACTTTCATCACATCCATCGCTTATAAATCTTGTTTGATTCAAGTTGGCACCATCACCTTACCCGTTGACCTTATCTCTTTAAAAATACTTACTTTTGATGTGATTTTAGGGATTGATTGGTTAACTACTCATCATGCCAAAATTGATTGTTTTAAGTAAGGTTGTTAGTTTTCATATTCCTAACCAACCTGTTGTTATGCAATTCAAGCAACTAAACCATTAAAATCAATCAACGTCATATCTAATCATAAAGCTATTCGTTTATTGAAAAACCGATGTCAAGCTTTCTTAGCCCATGTTATGGATTTGAATAAAGACACGCCAAATTTGAATAATATTCTGTTGTTATTGACTTTCCCGACGATTTCTGAAGAACTTCCGGTCTACCCCGAGCGTGAAGTTGAATTCTTTATTGATCTTGAACTTTGGTACAAAGCCTATTTCTAAAACCCCATATCGAATGGCTCCTATTGAACTTCAGGGGAGTTAAAGGTCCAACTACGAAATTGTTGGACATCGGTTTCATTAGATCCCTAGTACATCTCCTTGGGGTGCTCTGTTTTATTCGTAAAGAAGAAAGAGGCGGAGTATGCGACTTTGTATTGACTATCGGAATTGAACCATGTCACCATCAAGAATAGGTATCCTCTACCTCGTATTGATGACTTGTTTGACCAAATCTGAGGGCACAATTCTTTTCAAAATCGATCTTCGCTTACGGATATCATCAAAGAAGATTAGGCGAGGATATTCCAAAGACGCCTTGAACTCGGTATGGGCATTATAAATTCTTAGTCATGTCTTTCGGACTAACTAATGCTCCTGCGACTTTCATGGATATGATGAACCGAGTATTCAAGGAATATTTGGATCGGTTTGTTGTTGTCTTTATTGATGACATCCTCATATATTCCAAAAGTCGTGATGATCATGAGCACCATTTGAAAATTTGGTACTCCAAAGGCTTCGTGAAAACAAACTATATGCCAAATTGAAGAAATGCGAGTTACGGCGAGGAAGTAGCATTTCTTGGGCACGTGGTGTCAAAACATGGAGTATCCATGGACGTGAAGATTGAAGCAATACAAGTTGGGAGCAACCAAGTCGGTGACCAAAGTCACGTAGCTTTACGGGTCTAGTGGTTATTATCGGAGATTCGTGGAAGGGTTTTCTCGAATCGCTACTCCATTAACTCATTAACTCAAGGATACAAAATTCGTTTGGAGCGAAGAATGCGAGAAGAGTTTCCAAGAGCTTAAGAGGAGACTTATTTCAAGCACTGTTCTAACAATACGATCTGGTTCGGATGGATTTGTTATCTACAATGATGCTTCTCGTGCAAAGGGTTAGGATGTGTTCTCATGCAACGTGGGAAAGTCATAGCCTATGCCTCGCGACAACTTAAAGAGTATGAGAGGAATTATCCTACTCATGATCTAGAGTTAGCGGCAATGTTTTCGCTATTAAAGATATGGAGGCACTATCTATATGGGGAGAAAGTGGAGATATATTCGCACCATAAAAGCCTTAAATATTTCTTCACTCAAAAAGAACTCAACATGCGGCAAGAACGACGTTGGCTTGAGCTATTGAAAGACTACGACCACACTATTCAATACCATCCTGGAAAGCGAGCGTGGTAGGTGACGCGTTGAGTAGAAGATCATATGCTAAACAAGTGCGATGATGTCAAGTATACGACAGAGCCAACTTTAATAGAAAAGTTAAGGTTGCTCAAGCCACCGAATTCGGCCGGAGGCGTGCGTATGAAGAAGAAAGTACAAGAAGGAGCTATTCCTAAGCTAAAATTGATGAAGAAGGAATACTTGAGTCCACTTTAGACTTTGTGTTCCTAACGACTCGATTTGAAGTACAAGATTATGATGGAGGCACACAATACACCATTTGCAATCCATCGGATGTACTAAAATGTATCATGATCTTGACATACATTTTGGTGGAACAATATGAAGACGAGAGATTGCAAAGTTTATCTCGATGTGTTTAACTTGCCAACGTGTAAAGGCGGAGCATCTAGTACCTAAGGGTCCGTTGCAACCACTTGAGATTACTCGAAATGGAAGTGGGAACATATTACCATGGATTTCGTTCACGGGTCTTCCTACGGTTTCTCAAGGCATCAATGCTATTTGGGTTATTGTTGATAGATTAACCAAGTCTCGCTCATTTCTTGCCGATATGGGAGACTTATTCCTCAAACGTCTTGCTAGTATGTACGTGAATGAGATTGTGAGGTTGCATGGCATGCTGTATCCATAGTTTTGGATCGTGACCCAAGATTCACTTCAAGATTTTGGGTTAGCTTGCAAAAAGCTATGGGCACGGATTCTGATTCGATTCGGCGTAAGATACCATCCTCAAACCTGACGGACAATCGAAAAGGACTATTCAAACTCTTGAAGATTTATTAAGACTCGTGTCCTAGACTTCAAGGCGGTTGGGATAAGTATTTACCATTGGTGGAATTCTCCTACAACAACAGTTATCGAGCAAGTATAGGTGTGGCTCCATTCAAGCATTATATGGACGAAAATGTCGCTCTCCAAAGATGTTGGGATGAGGTGGGTGAAGCAACATTGTTGGGACCCGAGTTGAGTACGTATGACTACGAAAAAGATCCAAATGATTCGACAACGATACAAACAAGGCACAAGATCGACAAAAGAGTTATGCGGATCTTCATCGAAAGGACGTGGAATTTAGTATAGGGGATCATGTATTGTTGCGAGTTGCTCCATGGAAGGGAGTTACAAGATTTGGGAAGAGAGGAAAGCTCAATCCATGATTTATTGGTCCATTTCAAATTCTTGACCGAGTAGGAAATGTAGCCTATAGACTCGCGTTACCTCAGAGTATGTCTCGTGTTCATAATGTGTTTCACATATCTGTACTTCGTAAAAATGTGAAAGACCCGAACCACGTTATAGAGTTAGAACCCGGACGAGATAGCCAGAAGACTTAACGTGTGAGGAGGTACCAGTCAAGATCTGGGATAGGAAGGAGCATGTCCTACGTGCAAAGGTCATACCACAAGTTAAAGTTCTGTGGAGGAATCATGCTATAGAGGAAATGACCTGGGAATTGGAAACGGAATTGAAAGCGAGGTATCCTCACCTTTTTAAAACACCAGGTACGTCCGTCAATTTCGAGGACAAAATTTCATAAGGAGGGGAGGTTGTAAGACCCCAACTTATTATTAATAAAATTTAATTTTCTCTATTTATTATTTTGAAATAGTAAGGGTTGATTTTATTAATGTGGATAGTTAGGGGTAACATACGCAAATATTTCAAAATAAGCAAGTGGTTATAAAATATTCGTTTGGTCGTGGAATATTCGTACTGTCGGGGAATATTCGTATGACGTCGTAGCCATGTGTGGGCCCCATAACAAAAAGCGATTGGATGAAGAAAACGACAAATATAAGTTGTTTAAAAATAACAAATGAGTAGTTATTCTAATTAATCTTGTTAAAATACTCGGTGGTTAAAACACACGAGTACACCAGATTGCACCAATTATTGATTCTTACGTGAAGAAGGCACTACTTAATAATGGTTACGATAATTACCGCTCAATATTTTATTGATTCAATAATTCTTTGCATTGATATTTTATATTATCATTATTTCAAGAAATTGTCATTACACAAGATTTTCCATTATCGAAGCAATAATTCATATTATCCGAATAATATTATTAGATAACATTATTATTGGCAATGTCTAGAAAGTTCGCTCTAAGGAGAGGTTTGGTCACCTAATTGCGCGCCATGAAGAGAAAATTCTTATTGGAAAGCCCCTCTTTCTCTGAACCGCCCGGTTTCATCAATATTGTGATTCTGTAATATTATTTGTGAATAATTAATTATTGATTCATATGATAAGAAAAATATTGATTTTATGTAGATATAGATGGAGAAAATTTTAATGTGACAATTGTTGAAAATTGAAATTTTATCTTTTTCTCGATAAAATAATTCATTTAAATATATTATTATATTTTAATAATATAATAATGGTGATATTTTTACAACGAATGTGGGATATATGAGTATACGAGGAGGAAGAGTATTTTTGTTGCAATAAATGTTTAAAACATGTTAAACATGTCGGTGGACCCCATTTATTAATTTGAAATTTGATTATAGCTTTGTAAAATTGCCCGCTTGTGGATTTCATCAATTTTTGTTTGGAATTTGGAAAAACTTTCTTCCGCAAAGTTGTAGAGAATTGAATTTCCTATAAAAACTCAAGCGAGATTCGAATTTTCTAATAAAAGGGCTATTTATTGTGAATTATTGAAGTTCAAAGTCAAAATAATTGATTTTGGAAGTTTAAAATATTTTAAATAACAAAAACGTTTTTTTCATTATGGTGTGTTACACATGTGTGTTGAATGAGCTGAATTCAGTTCTTGGAAGGTTAGCGTAGGAAAATTTAATTTATATATTAATATTATATTAAATTTTTACGCTTTGTGTTCTAAGCATTTTCCTATAAATAGGGTGCTTAGGTTAGAATTGAAAATCACACGAAAATCAAGTTTTCTCTCTATATTATCGAAGCGTATTCTTGTGAGTATTTTGAGTATACTTTGAGTATTGTTAGGCGGTGCAAGTTCCATTCAAAGACTATATACCCTAGATTCCAAATAGAAGTACTAATCTTTCGAGGTAAGGGATATTATTTTTTTTTCGTAATGATATTATTTCTTCAATATCATTATCTTTGAAATATTGATCTGAAGTTTTATCAAATTTGGAACTTTTGGTGTCTGAGTTACTATTCACGTACTCTGGACTATTCACGATACTCTGATCTATATTCACGAATCTGCACTATTCATCGAAAATGAAAATTTTCTTTTCGTCCAAAATATCTATTGTGGATACTAGCTTTGATTGTATCCATGTTTTGATCATTCTTGAATTTTACACCACTATAATTATTTTTGAGGTATTTTTGGACATGGATAAAACAAAGTACTGAATCCTTAATCCTTAATCCTTGTCATTTTGTTTCATTGGATTCGTTTTTTAAAATATGTTTCATCATCCTCAATCTTAAATGATGATATTATGGAATATCTTTGGCCAGTATGTAGTGCAAAGATGAATGATTTCTGATGAATATCTTTGGCCCGTAGTGCAAAGATGAACATGTGTTTAGATGAACATGACCAACTGATGAATATCTTTGGCCTGTAGTGCAAAGATGAATATTTGATTCCAGATGTATATTGAGTGATGTTACAGGGATAAAAGATAGATGATAAACTTTTAAATTCATACATAGAAGATAGTAGTTTGCATTCTCTACTTAACTCTTCTAATGAATTATTATTTCATTGCGAATATTGATTTAAAATTTGTTGTCTATTGTATTCTATTAGATTGTTCCTGTTGAAGACTAACGATAATTTGTTGTATATTATCTTAGTCATAATATTCTTTCTTCGGCTAGTTGAGCTCACCCTTTTCCTTTTTGTTCCATTTTTCTCGGGAGGCGAGAATATAAGCGAGTACGAGCCTGGGGTATGGAATGAAGGTTCTAGAGAGAGTTGTTTAGTAGTCCTCACCATTTTGTAAAATAATGTATCAATAAATGTGATGAGGATTTATTTGAGTATATATATTGTCTAGAAGATAATATTTGTATTCAAACTCACTTTGTTTCTTGTTGTAATAATAAAGTTGTAGTTGTTTACGTACCATGTATTGACAACTCAGAATGGGTGATGTATACCTATTTTGGGGGCGTCACAACAGAAATCACCATGCATGCGGTACTTCGCATAAACAGGTTATTCCAACAGAATATTAATAAAGACGGAATCGGTCCGGCAGTAAAACGCATAAACGAGGATATTCCAATAGAATAATAATAAAGATTTTAACGGAATTCAGTCGTAAAAATGCATGAGATGAGGATATTCCAACGGAATAATAAAGATTTTAATCAGTCCCAAGTAACGCATGCATGTGGATATTCCAACGTAATAATAATGATGGAATAATAGAAGAATGTCACCAATTATAGGGTAGCTCAAGTGATCTGAGTTATTCCAATGAATAATAAAGAATGGAATAACATAAGTTCTCTTCATGAATACAAAAGAATAACACCCCTTACGAGTACAACAAATAATATTCTCTACCTTAAAAAGAAGAGTACTGGATATATAAGTAGTGAAGTAGTACAATACTTTCTTCTTTCTCTCTATAGTTTATCTCTCTAGAGTTTCATTGAATTCGTAAGAAAATAATGAAGGAAGGAGCTTCTATTTATAGAAAAATGGATTTAATAAGAACTAACTCATGAACAGTGATGATTGATTTACTTTATCGACGGTCCATATTTAAAAAAAATCTTTTAAATAATAATATAATATATTCTATTTATAATCTAATAAAACGAATAACTTTATAAAAGATTTTACTATGCAAACACAATGCAGGCTCTATGCAAACACTATACATAATAAAATATAATATATTCTAATTATTGTCTAATAAAATAGATAACTTTATAAAAGTATTCTATTTTATATAAAAAGCTTTTACTATGAAAAATACTCTGTAAACACTATGCATAATAGAATATAATATATTTTATTTATAGAATAACTTTATAAAAGTATTCTGTTATATTACATTAATAATACCAATAAAACAAAACTGAGTGACTTATCACATAAGCATCAATAATCAATACCGTGTGCTACTATGCAACCACACGTATTACTGTACTTTTACTACCGAGTAGTTCAACAGTATTAACGGTAAAACTTCCGCCGTTATTTTAATAAAATATTTTAGTCGTTTTCTTAATCCGACAATAATTTTGTTGCGAGGTCCACCAATGATTGTGCCATTGCACGCATATTCCCTGATAAAACAAATATTCCCCGACCAATCGAATATAATATGACAACTTGCATACTTTGAAAAATTTATAAATACTACCCACAGCTATAACATTATCTCAAATGCACACCATAATATTAAAAAAAAAATCGAGAAAATTAAATCTTTATTCATAAAATCTGGGATCTCACAATCTCCCCTCCTTATGAACTTTCGCCCTCAAAATTTACGTACGTACCTGGTATGTCGAAGAGGTGAAGATACCTTGACTTCATTTCAGATTCTAATTCTTGAGGTATAACCTTTGAGTGTTGAATACGATCCTTCATATCTAAGATTTTAACACGTATCTCCTCATATGTTAAATCTTCTGCTATATCGTTAAGTTCTAATTTAATAATGTGGTTTGGGTCGTCCACATATTTACGTAACATCGATACGTTAAAAACGTTATGAACACCCGACATACTTGGCGGTAAAACGAGTCTATAAGCCATAGTTTCTACTCGATCGAGACTTATAAATGGGCCAATTAAATCGAGGGTTGAGGTTTCCTCTCTTCGTCGAGTCTTGCTTCTAGAATAATGCTCTCTTGAACCTTCTTCTTCACATTTATCAGCTCCGGATGTGTAGCTTGAGCAGCTTTAACTTTACCGATTAAAGTCGATTCTACTCGTATATTCGTTATCTTCACTTGGGTTCCTAGAGTCTTTAACTCTATCTTCATCATTTGTAAGTCGTACGAAATGGGCCTTTGTGTTAACAACATCGCACTCGTAAATGAATACGATCTTCTACTCAACGCGTCAGCTACTACGTTCGCTTTCCCACGATGGTATTGAATGGTACGATCGTAATTTTCAACAGCTCGAGCCAACGTCTTTGGCGTATGTTACGTTCATTTTAGTTGAACAAATATTTGAGGGTTTAAGAAATGGGTTTTGTACTGGGGTCAATACAAAATTCGATTTCACGCTCTAGGGGTAGGCTAAGAAGTCTTCAAGAATACGTCAGGAAATTTATTAACAATAGAAATATCATTCAAAACTGTGACTCTCATCCAAGACTTGGATATCACGTCACATTGATACCTATCAACTTGCCATCGTCATTCACGACGTCGCCTACAGAAAGTCTGGCTCCGGTGCATTCTACACAAGAAAGTCTACAACGAAAGGACCCGGGCTCTTTACTTATGGCTTGATATGACAATGATTGACTTTAGTGGTTTGGTTGCTTGAATTCGCATAATTGGTTGGTTAAGAATATGAAAGCTAACAACTTTACGAAAAGCATGATGAGTAGTTAACCAATATATTCCTAAAATCACATCAAAGGCAAGTATTTGCAAAGAGATACGATCGACAGGTAACGTGAAAGTGTTGATTTGAACAAGATTTATAAATAGTGGAGGTAACGAAGGTTTCTCCCAATAGATATATCAAAGTCTAACTTCTCCAGAGTTAACTTCAAACATTGAACATAACTAGGTGAAATAAAAGAGTAAGTAGAATCGGTATTTAACACGGTATAGACTTCGCAAGAGTTTATGACTAACATACCCGTGATAATTTTATTCAGGTTCCTCGTCACGAAAAAAAAATGCTCTCTCTTAAACTACCGGCTTTGGCTTGCCTGGGACATCCTTTGGCATCACTATCCCAGCTGGAATTGACTTCACCATACGACAAAATTGAGCTAGGTGACCTTCTCTTCCGCAATTAAAACACGTTTTGGATTGCTGCGTACAGTTTGGACGGATGTGTCCCTCTTGTCCACATTTGAAACATACGACCGGTGGTCGTTCTTCTTCCTTTGAAACGGGTGCTGGTGCCGACGTTTTTACGTCATTGTTGAACCTTCTCTTCTTGAAATGTCCATTCTTATTATTTTGGCCATGATTACCACTGAAGTGGTTACCATTTCTGACATGTTGATTCCCTCCATGCTTAATGTCACCGCTTTGATGACTGTTATCACCGGTATTATCATTTTGTCGGCTGCTCTCTTTTGGTTTGGTTGACTCATTATCGCACTCCAATAACTGAGCCCTATTAACAACATCTGAATACAAACACAGTTTATGAGAGATAAAATATTAACGTATCTCCGGCTTTAAACCTCTTAAAAATATTCGCGTCATTCTCTCTTCATTATCAACCAAGTGGGACGCAAATCGGGACATCTTGGCAAACTTGGCTTCGTACTGCGACACGGTTATGTTGTTTTGCTCCAACTTGATAAATTTCACCTCCTTAATGTGATGAATGCTTTCGGGAAAGTACTTGTCATTGAACAGCTCTTGGAACTTCTCCCAAGACATCTTGAGTGCGTCAGGCTGGGTACATTTTACAGATTCCCACCAGTGATCTGCCTCTTCACGCAACATAAAGGTGGCAAAAGGAACCTTTTGCTCCTCGGAGCATCCCAAGACATCAAATATCTTGGTGATCTGCTTTAACCACGTCTCCGCCTTAAGTGGTTCTGGCTTTCCCAAAAACTCCGGTGGTCCCAGCTCCTTGAATTGCTTAGCGGTGACCAACCGTGGGTTGCCATTGTTTCCTCCTGCATTATGAACAGGAGCCGTCTTCGCCTGATGTTGTATGAATTCTAAAAAACTCCTAAACGTACCGTCGTTTGTCAATTGATCAGTGTTGTTGTTTACAAGAGGATTATTGCCATCCTGTTGCACATTGTCCTGATTATTGATCTGTGGAGAATCAACAGTCTCCTGTGCTCCATTGCTTATCTCAACATTTTCAGATGCCATTTTAAAATACTGCCACAAAACAAGGGTTAATTAACATATCACATATTATCTCTATACTCTGACCGACCAATTAAATACCAAATAGACTTAGGTAGGTCAAACTAGCGAAGGAATTCCTCGTCTCTCCCCTCCTAGTTTTATTCTCACATCCTAGCCAGGGATCATATCCCTAAGCTTTGATACCAACTATGACGCCCACAAAATTAGGTATACATCACCCATCTTGAGTCGCCAGATACATGGTACAGAATTCAAATACAACTTAATTATACAATAGTCGTGTAAAATACGACAAAACAGAGGCTGTGAGTTTGAATACAAATATTATCTACTAGAGAGTATACAAACTTAAAAGGAGCCCTCATTAAAATTATTATCACACTATTTCATAGAATAGTGAGGACTACTAATGCACCATCTAGGACCATCACTCTGTTCCTCAACTAGTCCCAGCAACGTTCTCATTTCCTGAAGAGAACAGTGAAAGAAAGGGTAAGCTCAACTAGCCCATTAAGAAATATTATGACTAAGATAATGCAGAATAAATTATCATTAGCCTTAAACAGTGTTAAACTAATACAATATAACAAACATCAAGTTTAACTGCAGCGGAACAAGCAATCCATTAAAAGAGTCAAAGTAGAGAATAAAATCTACTATCTTTTATGATTTAAAAGGTTTTTCATCACTTTTATCGCTGAGACTCAGCTCAATAAATAATCCACATCATCAAATCATCCCTGCACTACAGGCTAAGGATGTTCTTTAGTATCACGACCACGAATTATCCATGCACTACGGGCCAAAGATAATCGTGTTTTCATCAACGGTTCTGATCATGCCATAAAATAATTCATCTTTGCACCCTTGGCCGAAGAGAATCCATAGCCATAATCATACCAAAAACTTTCCATCAATTCACTACGGGCCAATGAGGACTTTTTCCACATCATTTGTAATATTACGGTCATGATTATACTGAATAATCCATTGTCATAATCATACCAAGTCCATCTATGCACTACAGGCCACAGATGACTTTCAACATAATATAAACATAAGGGTGATGACAATGACATAATAATTCAATAAAACAAGTTCAAGAATTAATTTATCCAGCAACCAATAACGTCCAAATTGTCAACATGATACTGCTTTGTAGACTAAAATTCAAGAATGCTCGATGAATATTTCCATGAAAAGATACTGGATGAAGAGCAAATATCAAGGATATTCCACTAATTTCATGGAGTATAGAAGTCAAAACTTTAACCAACTGAGTATAATAAAGAATGGAATAACAAAAGAAATCACCATGCATACGGTACTTCGCATAGACAGGTTATTCCAACAGAATACTAAATAATGGAACCAGGTCAGGCGAAACTCGCAACGACAGGATGTTCCAACAGAATAATAAAGTATGGAATAACAACAAAAATCACCATGCATGCGGTACTTCACATAAACAGGTTATTCCAATAAAATACTAATAAAGATTTTAATCAGTCCGACGTAAACGCATGCATATGATATATTCCAATGTAATAATAATAAAGACTATACCCGTGTCCCACAGAAAAAACGATAGACGTGGATATTCCAACTAATAATAAAGATTTTAATCGTGTCCGGCGTAAACGCATTGCACGGGATATTCCAAATGAGAATAATAAAGACGAAATAATAGAAGAATGTCAAATTATAGGGTAGCAGGTTATTCCAACAGAATAATAAAGAATGGAATAACATAAGTTCTCTTCATGAATACAAAAGAATAACACCCTTTACGAGTACAACAAATAATATTCCTTACCTTAAGAAGAAAAGTCTTTGGATATATAAGTAGTGAAGTAGCGAATACTTTCTTCTTTCTCTCTATAGTTTATCTCTCTGTAGTTTCAAAGAATTCGTAAGAAAATAATGAAGGAATGAGCTTCTATTTATAGAAAAATAGACTGCATAGTAACTAACTCATGAACGGTCCAGATTGATTTACTTTAATCTAACGGTCCATATTTAAAGCAAAATCTTTTAAATAAAACTATAATATATTCTATTTATAATCTAATAAAATGAATAACTTTATAAAAGATTTAACTATGCAAACAATATACATAATAAAATATAATATATTCTAATTATTGTCTAATAAAATGATAACTTTATAAAAGTATTTTGTTTTATATAAAAAGATTTTTACTATGCAAAACACTATGCAGACACTATGCATAATAAAATATAATATATTCTATTTATAGAATACCTTTACAAAAGTATTCTATTTTATTACATTAATAATACCAATAAAACAATACTGAGTGACTTATCACATAAGCATCAATAATCAATACCGTGTGCTACTATGCAACCACACGTATTACTGTACTCTTACTACCGAGTAGTTCAACAGTATTAATGGTAAAACTTCCGCCGTTATTTTCATAAAATATTTTTTTCGTTTTCTCAATTCGACAATAATTCTGTTGCGGGGTCCACTAATGATTGTGCCATTGCACGAATATTCCCTGATAAAACAAATATTCCCCGACCAATCGAATATAATATGACAACTTGCATACTTTGTAAAATTTATAAATACTACCCACAACTATAACATTATCTCAAATCCACACCATAATATTAAAAAAAATATTTTGAGAAAATTAAATCTTTATTCATAAAATCTGGGGTCTCACACATGCAATAAATCATTTTTACCCAACTTTGATTTTAAAAACAAATAGGATCTCCTTGCCTTAAATATTTATATGAATCAATTTATTTAACACTTGACATTTTAATTATCAGGGTTAAGTTCAGATGACCACCTGGGGTTTGGGCAGTTTCCCACTTAACAACCTGTAGTCAGTAAAGCTACATTTAGACTCCAGATTTTTTGAGTTAAAGTGAAAATATTACATTTTCCATCCAACTTAATAGTGCGTGTATATCAGACGCCAAAAGCGCGTGAAAAGAGATTATAACAATGAAAAAAGACTAGTAAATGTCCGAAATACCACCTTCTCTTATTTCTCACTCCTCAAACCATGCTTCCTCTCTCTCTCTCTCTCATTTCTCACCCAAAAATGTCTGAACCAGACTCTTCCAGACTCCACCCTCTTCATCACAGCCTCTTCCTCACATGACTGATCACCATCTTACTCACTCCCTCTTCTCCTTCAAATTTCAAAATCTTCACTTTTTTAACAGTAAAATTAGTTCACTGCTACTTCTTGTTGGAACCTTCCCGAAATTTTGTGGCGATAATAGGTTTTGGGTTTTGGTTTTGGGGTTCGGATCTTGGAGGTTTTCTGGGTTTGAGATGTTAGGAGTGAGGGATTCATTTCGGATCTGATTTATTCTTAATGTTCAGATGATGAATACTGGCTCCGGCTCCGGCGATTGGCGACTTTGATTTGGCGACTTCTGAATCGACGACTCAAACTCAGTTATCTCTGTTCTGATCGAGTCAGCGATTTTGATCAGCGTGTTGAGGGCTTGAGATCGGACATCAGAGATTGATTCAAATGAGAAGATCGACTCAATCCCTTGCCAGTTACTGGCGATGGAAGTGTACATGTTGAGTAGACGGAATACCTTTTTCAGCGATTTCCGTTGAACACCGTATCCATGGCGACTGGACAAAACCCAAGGTCATTTTCTCTTTCTTATTCTGGATGAAACTCAAACTCCCCTGTAAATGAAACTCAAACTCCCCTTTGTAAGTAAATTACTGTGGACTGGTCTGTTTGTACAATTATATGAATTTTTAATCAATACGCAGGTGTTAATGTTACTAAAATAGGTTACTAAATGCTGCTGAAAGATGCTTGTGCTTCTTCAAGGAACTTCTATATTACTAAAAGCTGCTGAAAGACTGGTCACTGGTCTGCTTGTGCTTGTGTTCCTGAAGATTTCCTCTTCTTTTTTTCCTTCTAATTTTGAAGACCCATTTAGACCCATTTGGGAGAATGTTGATGAAATTGTGACATTGTTGAAACACAGAATTTTGTTGTTCAAATTCAGTTGTTATTTTTGTTTTTTGATTGGTAATTTGGTATACACATTTTCTTTTTTATTTTGTTTTAGTTTGAAGAGTTATTGAATTGCTCGATTTGATGTAAATGTATGCATTTTGTTCTTCTAAATTTTTTTATTTTGATGTGAATTCGAGGGTAATTAATGATTACCCTCAGTTGTTAAATGTATGCATTTCGTCATTTGTTGTTTAGATTAGCTTGGATTGAATTTTCTTTTCTTAGATCTTTTTTGATTTATGTCAAATTTGGTTGCATTTTCTTTACTGAATTTGGAATTATAATCACCGAAGATCGGTGGAGATTGTTGAAGTTTTCTTTACTGAACTTAGAATTATAATCACTGAAGATCAGTGGATATTATTGAAGTTTTTTGTTTGTTAGAAAAATAAAGAGAGAGAGAGAGAGATGAACAGCTGGGTGTTTTTATAAATGATTTTACAGCTAGATGTTTTAAAGTGAGGGTAATTAAGTCTTTAGCCAAATAAATTAACGGAGTTAAAACGGAAAGCACTTTTTCACTTCAACTCAAAAAGTCAGGAGTCTAAATGTAGCTTTACTGACTACAGGTGGTTAAGTGGAAAACCGTTCAAACCCCAGGTGGCCATCTGAACTTAACCCTAATTATCAAGGTCAATAAAAATTAATTCAAATAAAATTAGAAAATAGTTTAGATAAAAATAAAAAAATAATTAAATAATTTACAGATTTATTTAATTCTACGTAATTGTTATCATCAAAATATATAAAATAAAATGAGACATGTCACACTTAATGACACTTCTAGCATGTTTTTAACACTTTAAGTCACATAAACAATGGGATTTAAAGCCAACATTTTGATGTTCTTATGAAAAACTCCATTTTTAACATTCTTAACGAAATCAACTACTGCAAACCCGTTTTTCAACCAAATTAGTCCGTTTAAGTTTTGTTCTTTTCATTTTTACATGTATACACGAAATCATTCATCAATTTACCGATTAATATGCAATATAAACATAGATTTTTGTACTTATAAGCCATATTCATATATTTTTCTCTGTAAAACTATAAACTTCAATTACTACATATTTATATGAAATTGATGGTTTGAAAACATACATAGATGGTAGAAAACGTGTTATGATTATATATTATCATGTATATACACATAAATCATCAATTCATCCATTGCTCATACAATTGTTATTTTACAGAGAACTCAAAACACCAGTTAATGGGAAAACTCTAATTCTAGCATGTATACATGAAATCAATTACTCTAATCACATGAATATATGATATAAACATATTGTAACATATAATAACTTATATAACATCATATACTCATCAATTATCAATTTCTTTAATCACAGAGAAAAATATAAGAACTTAAATTAAAGTTTGGGTAGAAGAAATTACCATGTTAGTTTGTGTAAATGACTCAAGAATGATGAAATTCTTCTTTATTTCTTCTTCAATTCACACTTTCTCTCAATTTTCTCTCCAAATTCTCTCTATATCTCTCTTACTTTCTCTGAACTTGTTTTCCAGATTTGCAAAATAATGAACTGAATAAAAGACGTATAATATAACTGACGTAGTTGTGGTCAGTTAATCCCTTACTGGGTTAACTGGACAACTCCTCTTAGGGCCCTGTTTGGCTAGCCTTTAAAAGGCTCTTTCCCATTTAATTTAATTAATCTCTTATTATATAGTTTAATAATGTCACACCCATTTAAGCAATTAATCAAATATCTTATTTAATTTAATTTAAATAAAATATAATAATTCCACATTAAATCACATAGTCACATAATTAAATTCTCATTTATTAATTATGTCAAATCGTTAAATCTCTAATTAATTATTAAATTAATTAGAATAACATTATGCTTAATAAATACTTCATTTAATCAAATAAGCTCAATAAAATACATACTTTGAACGATAAAATTCTCCACATTAATTTAATTAATGTAACACATATAATTAAATTAATCTACCAAAAATTCATCAATTAATTATTTAATTCAATAATTAAATCATCGAAAATATTTATTTAGTTCAATAAAAAATCCAATTTAAATTACAAAATCTTGTTTGTCACATTTTCCCCCTTAAAAGGATTATGTCCCCAGAATCACAACTCAATCAATTCGTCCCGTTACATTCTCCCCCTTACAAAGATTATGTCCCCAGAATCGCTTACACATAAATTAAGCAAATAAGTGAGGATAATTCTTCATTATTTGTTCTTCGAGTTCCCACGTAGCTTCTTCAGCATTGTGGTCCCTCCATATTACCTTAACAAAAGGTATTACTTTATTTCTAAGTACTAGTTCTTTCCTGTCGAATATCTGAATAGGAACTTCTTCATAAGATAAATATTTCTCAAATTGTACGGGTTCATATTCGATAACGTGCTTGTAATTGGGCTTATATGCTTGTAAGACAGAAATATGGAAGACATTATGGACATGTTGTAAGACTCCAAATTTTATGAAATGAAGGTATTCAATTTTCTTATAATTATTATGTTATTTAGTAAATGGTTAAATTGATAAAGGTTAAAGTTAAGGGTGACATTCAAAATTTTTTCTAAAAAAGCAAGTTGATATAAAATAGTCGTTGTGTCGGGGAATATTTGTTTTAACAGGGAATATTTGTACGACGGCACAATCATTGGTGGACCCCACAACGGAAGTATTGTCGTATTTGAAAAACGACATAATTATCTTTTTATAAATAATGGTGAAAGTTTTACCGTTAAACTGTTGAACTACCCGGTAGTAAAAGTACAATGAATACGCTGTGGTTGCGCATAAGAGCACAAGATTTGATTATTGATGCTTACGTGAAAGTCGCTCAGATTATACTCAATTATTTCTACGAGAATTATTTGCATCATATCTCTCATATTATTGATTCAAATATTGTCACAGTATCATCTGCATAATATTTTATATTATTAAATCAATAATTGAGATGACAAAGTTATTCATATTATTATTTGCAATATTGACGATGTCCAGAAAATTCTGTCGAGGAGAGGTTTGGTCAGCTAATTGCGCGCCAATAGGGAAAAATCCTTATCGGAAAGCCCCCTCTTTCCTGTGAATGATCTGGTTGTTAAATATTGTGAGTTATAATATTAATGATGAATAAGTTTGTGTTCATTAAAGATGAAATTAATATTTCCATTGTGATGGGATTATTAGTGTTAGTGGAAATCGACATCTATTCTGATAATAATTGATGTCTAGAGGTAATATTGACCAATCGAGTAATTAATCGGATAAATGAGCAATCAATTGCTATTAATTCACATGCTTATAACTGTTTGTTCACATGCGTGTATTATTGATTCATATGCATGTACTATTAGGGGTGGTGGTGCAAGATTGATAATACTTGCATGACTAAATTAAAAATGGAGATATAGATGAAGGTACTATATTGTAATTATTTTTTTCACATGTATAGAAATATTGATTCACATGATTGTACTATTGATTCACATGATGTACTATTAGGGGAGGTGGTGCAAGTTTGATAATACTTGCAGGACTAAATTAAAAATGAAGGAAAAGATGAAGGTATTATACTGTAATATTTCGAGCCCCAAAATGTGCAATTATTGAAACTATGTTTTCATATAAATAGAAGTTCATTCTTCTTTCATTCTCACCAATTCACTAAGACTCACAAGAGCAATTATAAAGAGATAAGTTATAGAGAGAGAAGCTTTAGTGAGAAAGTAGAAGAGAAGTCTCCTACCTCATTATTCAAGTATCCAGTCTTCTTCTGAGGTAAGGAATATTATTTGTTGTATTGGTATGAAGAGATATTATTTTTCGTATTCGTATGAATATTATTTTTGTTCAATATTCGCAAGGAATATCATTTTCGTTCAATATTCATTATCTTCATTTAATATTCGTAAGGAATATTATTTTCGTTCGATATTCGTAAGGGATATTATTTTGTTCAGTATTCATATGAATAATATTTTCTTTCATACTTTGTAGTATGTGAGTAATATTATTTTGTTTCATATTCCTGATTATACCCTCATTTTGTTAAAGTATTGCTTCTATACTCCGTGAAATTAGTAGAATATCCTTAAAATTTGCGCTTCATCTAGTATCGTTTCACAAGGATATTTTCTGCACATTCTTGTTAAATTTTAAGCTTTTCATGCCGGAGTACTGTTCATGAGTAGTATTCATTTTTACGGTACTATTCACAAAGTACTATTCCCGGGGTACTATTCACAAAGTACTATTCACGGGTACTATTCACAAAGTACTATTCACAAAATACTATTCACATAGTACTATTCACGGGGTACTATTCACCCGAAGAGTTATTCATGATAAAAATTGATTTCATTGCTGTCCAAATCATTTTTGATACAATATTATTCTTGAATTTTACTCCACAAAACAGTATCATGTTGACAATTTTGGTATTTTTGAATTATGGATAAATTAAATTATAAATCTTTATCCTTTGCTTTCTTTTAATTAAATTCTTATATCATTGTCATCATCCTCATGCTTATATTGTGGTAAAAGTCATATGTCGCTTACGCGCATAGATGTACACTACCAGAAAATTGAGCTATAGCGACGGTCACTGACCGTCGCTATACTTGAAAAGACCGTTGCTATAGGCTATAGCAACGGTCGCCGACCGTCGCTATAGAAGCCGTCGTAAAAACCTATAGCGACGATTTTTTCCCTATAGCGACGGTCCGACCGTCGCCAGAAAACGCCACAAAAACGCTCTTGAAGTTTTTTACCGACGGTCAGGAAATTGATATAACGACGGTCATGATGGCCGCCACTCTGAAAGATTTAGGCGCGAATGATCGAGAGCTATAAATAGCGACGGTCGTGATCATCGCTATAGGTAAATTTTGGCACGAATATGTGGTTCATCGCGATGGTGGTGATGACATCGTCGCTATAGGTGAAATTTGGCTCAAATCTGAGGGCTATCATGACGATATAGCGGCCGTCGCTATAGGTTAGATTTGGCAGGAATATGAGGTCTATTGCAATGGTCATGGCTATCGCTATAAGTGAGATTTTGCGCAAATGTAAGAGGTATTACGACGATGTGGTAGTTCTTATAGGTGTTTTGGCGACAAAAACTTTGTTATATAATATTTCTTATTTATTTTACCTCTTAAGAAGCATAACTACATTCAACCATCCAATCTGAATATAAAATTTACAACTAAAAGAACAAAACAAATGAAGTCTGTCAATGTATAATATCATCTAAATATACATAACCATCCAAAATACTGTTACTATGTATCAAAATAGTACATAACCAAAAGCACATTTAACATATTTTCAGTAGCACATCTATAACAAATTTTCATCCAAAATAGTGTTACATCTAACAAATTTTCAGCAGCACGAGACATGTCACAGGTCCTCTATAGGATTATTTGATCCACTAATATCACCATTATCTCCTTACGTAATGATCCTACAAATTAATTATCAAGTGAACTTGTTAATCCATATACAAACAGAGTGATAGAGCACAAATTTGAAGTATAAGTGGAATGAGAGAGCAACACCTGATTGTTGGAATGAGCATTTGGAACTGATGACTTCTTGATAAATTCTGTCATCATTGATAATAGTTCATCCACTTTCCTTGCAGTATCGTCTCCTTTTTCCCTCACCTTTTTCAACTCAGCTTTCAATTCTTGATTTTCACGTTGTATTTCATTATTTGTGTCATGAGGCCCCCAAGTGTTTGTAGCTGTAGCACCAACTCCACCTTGTCGAAGTCTACCATGTCGCTCTGGTCCAAGAACTTGTGCAAGTATATCATTCCGTCTTGTACTACTGCTTTCACCATTTGATTCCTGAGTCTTCTTTAACTCAATAATTTTTTCCTGTGAAAATATACAATGTAAAATATACATAACTTAAATATACAAGGAAGTTCAACATAACTTAAAGAAGAGTAACAAATAACAAAATCTCATGGGATACTCCCATCAACCATCATGATATAGCATAGACCTATGATGACAAGAAGCCCAACAGAGCATTACAGTTAACAGACCACCGTAACAACATATCATTAGAAGGCACAAAAGGGGCAATAGCCAAGCATAATGGAACACATTAGCAGCAACAACAACAAGAAGAGGTTGCAAACCATAGAATGGAGCCACAATATCATAACATGGTTGCAAACCCAAACACCACAAACCAAACATCACATTATATAGCTAGCAGTCATATAAAAGATTACAAGGCAAGAAGCCCAACATAGCATTACACTTAACAGATCAGTACCATTTTAACCTGTACCAACATATCACCATTTTAAGCATTAGAAGATACACAAAAGGAGCAGCAGTCAAGCAAGATGAAACACATTAGCAGTAACAACAAGAGAGGCAACATCTACAAACCAACTGTAGTCTATCCATTAGCAGTAGCAACAAGAGAAGCCAAATTAGAATACTTTAATTTAATAAAAGAATTAAAATAAAACAACTATTAATTAGAACATTTTAAGTTAAACTGTTTCAAAATCCTCAAGTACTTTTGCTAACCCTTTTTTAAAGGTAGAATCAAACATAATTCCAAAGTATCCAAAGGTTAATCTTTTCTTTTTTAATAATTTATACTTTAACTCATATTTGAAAAATAAGGTAATTTATGCTATATGATTACTTAAGTTTACACCACCTTACTTACCACCCCTATCCATTTATTTCATCACCAGAATCGCTAAACTAAGCGGGCGAGACGCATAAATATGATCTTTGGTGCAGTCTACATGATGGGTAGGAGGGACCATAATATTGAGATAATATAAACTTTTGTTCTAAAATTCACCTAACCCACAGTTCAGACATACCGTGGCACATAAATGGAATAAGAAGGTTGTCACCTCTCATGCTTCCACAATGAAAATGGAATCAGATAAGTAAGATTTCGAGCAAAGTGTTTACATAATCTTATTCTGCCCCCTCGCTCAAGGTCTATCAATCAAGTTAATCTTTTTTAAACTGCCACTTTTGGGTGTTGGTGCTTAAACCTAATTGGCTTGTGGATGCAAGGAAATGAAACTGTTGGCGGAAGTGGACCAACCAGGCAGCAAGTCACTTTAAGGATTTAATTTGAGAAGGCAGTAACTAATAGAATAAATAATCATATAATAACCAGTATATAGAATCATATCCTCGGTAAAGAGCTTAAAGACAATATAGAATAAAGAGTTAAAAGACCCCATTGTTTGAGGATTGATAAATACGTACCACATTCGAGGATGCTCCAGGTACAATTGAGTTATCACTTCGAGTGTGGGATTGTATATACATATCCGCTCGATCAATCTATTTTTTATTTATTTGGTACTACAAATAAAACAAAAAATAGTACATAATTCAAGAAATACTCTATTCATAGAAGTCTAATACATGATTAACGACAAAAAAATAGGGAAATAACATCAAATTACCAATTAATGCTTCTTTTTTGAATTGATTTAGTGCCCAACGTATGACCTACCAACAATTTTTTTTTCGATTTTCACAATTTTTGTTGCTATATCCCGCATTGCATGTATTTATAAATTAATAATAATATATAACAATAAGTAAGAATTGATAATACATAAATTAGAATAAACACAACATGTGCATCATCGGTTAGCCAATAATCAACCAACGCAAATTTCACCGATTAGGATTTACTCGATCATTGTTGATAGTATTACGCTATCGATTTGTACGGTCACCATGCACAAAATTATTACTCTTTAAGTTAGACTTCTAATCTCACCACCTATTGTTCATGATAGCCATCAGTTTTTTTTTAGCATTGGGGTGATTTGTGGTAAATCGTTTCTACAACAAACAAATTTACACATATATTAAGTTACCTTCAAAGTGTTTAATGTCAAATTCTATAAAATGCTATTGATTAATAACCTGAATTTCATCCCAAGCCCTTGTCATGTTAGACTCTGTCATATTATACCTCCTCAAACAGCCGGTTAATATGATCCTTTCAAGCCTGACGGAGAGATGGAGTGAGACGAAGTCCGACGAAGTCCTACGAAGTCTGGCGTACACGAGATGATGAAGAGGGAGTGAGAATGCTGAAGATCTTGATCGAGTTACTAAGATGTTAATCGAATGATTAAGATGTCGATTTAGGGAAAGAATATGAGAGATCTCATGGTGATAAAACTCCCCTTTAACCCTCGTATATGATCCTTTCTCGCCTCCCCTATATGACCCTCGTTAATTAAAATCCTTAAAAAAATTCCTATCCGACAACCAACTTGTGACCCTCGCATAGACTACCTTGAGGTCCTATCTGAAGCGGTCGAAGTGATCGTCGCTATAGATACCCTATAGCGACGGTTCCGTGCCGACCGTCGCTATATCTCGTCGCTATATGTTGAATTTCTAGTAGTGGTACTATTTACTGGTATGATTATGACTAAGGATTATTCTGTATAATCATGACCGTAATGTTACAAATGATGTGGTAACAGTCCTCATTGGTCCGTAGTGCATTGATGGACAATTGTTGGTATGATTATGACCAGTGATTATTCGGTATAATCATGACCATTGATGATTACATGAATATCCTTGGTTCGTAGTGCAGGGATGATTCGATGATGTGGTTTATTTATTAAGCTGAGTCTCAGCGATAAAGTGGATGAAAAAATTTACTAAATCATAGAAGATAGTAGATATCATGCTCTACTTGACTCTTCTAATGGATTGCTTGTTCCGCTGCAGTTGTTGATCTAAAACTTGTCGTCTATTATATTCTATCAGTTGTTATACTGTTATAGGCTAAGGATAATTTATTCTGCATTATCTTAGCCATAATATTTCTTACTGGACTAGTTGAGCTCTCCCTTTTCTTTCAATGTTCTCTTCAGGAAATGAGAATATAGCTGGAACGAATCGGGGAATGAAGTGATGGTCCAGGATAAGTAGCTTTAGTAGTCCTCACTATTCTGGGAAATAGTGCGATAATAATTTTAATGAGGACTTCATTGAGTATGGATATTGTCTAGAAGACAATATTCATTTAAAAACTCAGCTATGTTTTGTCGTATTTTTACACGACAGTTGTATTAAAGAAGTTTGTATTTGATTTCTGTACCATGTATTTGGCGACTCAAGATGGGTGATGTATACCTATTTTGAGGGCGTCATACATGTTCTAAGGCTGGAGGTAAGGCTACCTCATATGCGACTTCACCATATCTCATCAAAACTTCGAAAGGTCCAATGAACCTCGGGCTCAATTTTTCCTTCTTACCAAATTTGATCTTTCCCTTCTAGGGAGAGACTTTCAAAAAAATGTAGCTACCAAATTCAAATTCTCTATTATGTCGGTGTTAATCAACATATTTCTTCTGTCTATCTTGAGCAACTATCAATCTTGTCCTGATCACCTTGACAATCTTAGCGATCTGTTGCACCAATTCTGGTCCTAATAGCTGACGCTCACCAACTTCATCCCAACATAACAAAGTTCTACATTTTCTGCCGTACAACGTTTCGTAAGGCGGCATGCCAATACTTGTATGGTAACTGTTATTGTAAGAAAATTCCACCAGCGGTAGATGATCATCCCAATATCCTTTAAAGTCCATTATACAAGCTCTTAACATATACTACAATATGTCTCAATTATTCTTTTTCGCTACTCCTGTACGCTGTGCGAGGGGTGGTATCTTCAGTCCTCATTCTCAATCTAACGTACCCATGCATTCCTATAGTCGTTTCTAGAAGTTTGATGTAAATCGCGGATCCCTATCAAAAATAATTGACACCGGGACTCCGTGCCTCAAAACAATCTCTTTTACATATAATTTTGCAAACTGGTCTAATTTGAATCGGATTCTGATCGGAAGGAAGTGTACGGATTTCATCAATTGGTCAAAAATAACCCATACTGCGTCATAGCCTTTCTGAGTTGTCGGAAGGCCAACCACGAAATCCATCGTAATATGTTCCCATTTCTATTCTGGGATCTCTAAAGGTTGTAGCAACCCACTCGGCCTGTGATACTCTACTTTAACCTTTTGACATGTCAGACACTTGGCAACACACTTTGCAACATCTCGTTTCAAATTTGGCCACCAAAAATATTGTCGAAGATCTTGGTACATCTTGGTACTACCAAGGTGAATCGAATATTATGAGCTATGAGCCTAACTCAAAATGTCTTCCTTAATCTATGGCACTGGCGGTACCCAAAATCTGCTCTCAAATCTTAGTAGTCCCTCATTATCTATCTTGAATCTCAGCTCGGTTCCTTCAGATATCTTCTTTTTCACTTTCTCACATTCTTCGTCTTGTAGTTGAGTCTCTTTAACTTTATCTAGTAAAGTTGTACCAGCTTGCATCTGGAATAACTTTTCGTCAATCTCCATCGGATACTTCACTTCCAATTCCAGCTTCTCCATCGCTAAAATTAACTCCTCCTCAGTGGTCAACATCATCAATTTCTCTCGGCCCTTTCTACTTAAGGCGTCAACAACCACATTTGCTTTACCCAGATGGTATAAAATCTCGTAATCATAGTCCTTAATTAACTCCAGCCACCTTCTCTGGCGCGTATTCAAGTCCTTCTGTGTAAAAATATATTTCAGACTCTTGTGGTCTGTATATATTTCACACTTCTCCCCATAGAGATAGTGTCTCTAGATCTTCAATGCAAATACCACTGCAGCTAACTGTGACGCCCCCAAATTCTGACCGCCACTTGGTTACTCGAATTTGGTTCGTCACGTTCTCATGGTAACACCATAATAACTAAAATCACTAATTCACAATGAAAGATCTAATTTAGAATAATATATAATGTTTTATTATAATTATTCCCCCAAGTCTCGCAACCTACAGTGCTTAATAGATTAAATAATAATATCGAATAAAGACTTATTACATAATCCTACTTAAGCTTAAATACAGTCTAAAAATAGTCTTAATACAATATAATAGATTTAAACATAAAAGGATAAGCTAGTCGGTAGCCTTGCCCTTGCCCTTGTCTTTCCCAGAGTCACCTCCATATTCCGCCTTAACTAAAAGGTTTTAAATAAGCAAGAATGAGCACAAATTGCCCAACAAGTAATATACAACAAGGGTAAGGAGTTTTATAACACAAGTTTGAAATATCGAAGTATCATCTCTAAGATAGTTCAGAGTTTCAGAATAATATCATGAATAATGAATATAAAAAAATTCTTGGAATAAGAACGATAATTCAATATAAATCGACAGATATATATGAATTCAAAGACTATCAAGTTATCCGACTGGATAACAATTTATACTAACCATTCACTAAGGACTATTGAACATCTACTAGAATTATCAATATTAAACTGATAACCCAAAAGAATCAAGTACTATAAATGATCAGTCTAAAATACTTTAAGTTATGCATAACACCACAGTAATAATATACTCATGTGTCGGGGTTTCCAACAACATACATTCCCCTTACCTTAAGGGTTGTCCAACTCCGTTTTTAAGATTTCCGCACCAATCAATTGGTTTGGACAGTTTTATAAACATGCATCTAATCTAGCCAAATCAAATGGTATAGATACTTTAACAATATTCAAGAACAATACCAAGTTCACATGAATAATAGTTTTTCTCAAGAGTTTAACAAACTAGCTCAATTGAGCGAATAAGTAGGATAATGTGCATTCAATGAGATAAGCTTACGATATTCATTGAATAAAGTAACGCAAGAGTTAGAATACTTGCATAATGTAAAGTAGGGTTCGGATACTTGCCTTAAGCGTAGTTTATCCACGTTAAGAAATCAACACTTTCGAATCCTATTTATAGCGTATTATATGTTCAAGATGTTCATTAGCTACCACATATAGGTAAGTTCAACGTACACATAAACGTCTAACTTAGTTATCACTTCATACACATCACTTACCATATATTTTCATAGCACAATTCAGTTTGTAAGTCATCATAAATACAATAATGTCTTGATTGCTTTATTTCTTGAAAACATTCTTTGGACTTAACATTTGGAAGTTATGATCAACATTTATCTCTATCACATAAAGCTTCATAACACATTATATAGCATATTGGTCATGTAGGATAAGTTAAAGTAATCATATAGGCATGCTTCAAACATCAGTTCAAAAACAGAAGTCATTTAAAATTCATTGCACGCTACACAATCAAGCATACTGTCTGAAGCTTAGGGACTGCCAATAGCATTGTCATTTCCCCTAGCCAGACCAAGGCTGAGCTACTACCTTCCTAAATTCATTCCCACTCTAACATACCAATACACTTATAGTTTAGCATACATGCATATTAGAAGCATACCACATGACCATACTTGTGCTCATCTTTACAAGTTCTTAATTTATGACTTTCTATGAAATTTTAAAGCTTAACGTCTTACAACCACCACATTTTAAAACTTTGGCCATTCAAGGTCATGAAACCACAAAGTCTATCATGTTTGCTCTCTAATCATACAAGATAGTTATAAAACTCATATTAGGCATGCTTGTGAGTATTCATAACACATATGTGCAATTAGCACCGCTTTGGTTGAAAATATGTTTTTCTTAAAAAAATGATACACAAGCATGGTTTATATATGTTTATACTACATGAGTGAGTCTAAGAGTTTCATCAAACACGATCACAAATGTCAGATTCTAATCCTCAAGGTAGCATGTTAATATTCATGTTTGAAATTCAAAATATCGTTTAGCTCCACATATTGATGCTTGCTTACTAATCTCATAAACACAAGCTAATGGTTTATTCATGCATTTCTAAGTCATACTAACAAGCTTTCAAAGTCAGTATACATACATGACATACATACATATCAAGTTCGTTCTAAGTTCTTAATTTTTTTTTAAATTCCACACTTTCGTTAATCATGCTAAGCTAGTCTAACATGCACACATTAGGTTCATATATCAATATATAACCCTTAAACATGCTTTCATACTAATATATGTCATAATAATTTATTAACACTTGGCAGATTTTAAAAATGTAAGCCCCAATCGATCTCAGAACTGCAGTGCAATTATTTTCGCCTCGATTTTATCTGGCCAAGCGCCCACGTCCGAATTCGAGCGAAAACAAATTGGTGGTGTCGACAGAAAATTAGCCCAAACACAGAAATTACTCATAAATTCGTTCTTAAACACTCATGTATCAGTTTAAACATACTTATATGGTCATATAACAACTATATGAACATTACCCAACCTTATTAACATCCAATTTCATAAAATCAATAATTCAAATTTCAAGACTCAAGACTCCATTTTTACAAAGAATGAAATGGAAGCAAGGAAGAGGGGTTATACCTCTGCAAATGTGAAAGGAACTTGCTCCAAATGAACTCCCAAGTTCTTAGAACACTTGTATACCCTCAATTCCACACTTGGCAATTATCAGACACTTCCAAGCAACACCAACTGAATATGTTGTCTGCTATTTATTGAAGAAGTCTTGGACTGCGCATTGGTTTTACACAAGGTTGGAATCCATGGTGTAATGAAATGAAACAATGGTTGCTTAAGGGTTGGCCAACCACCCAAAACTCAGACATCATCCTCCTAGAGCTAGCCTTTTGGAAGAATACGTATTCTAGCTTTGAGCTACTATTCATGTACTTGTGCCACTCATTTTGGGACAAAATGAAAATCTCAGCAACAAGCTTAGCTCCATCCCATTTAGTTACTTTGTTATCCAAAAATGGTTTTAATGTCCAAGTGTCACCATATTAGAAGAAATAAGGGTTATTTATATACTCACATCATATAGTCCATGTACATCAAATACATGCAATAAAATACTGCAGTTAGGTATTATTGTCCGGGTAGTTCCATTATTATCTCTACCACTCATATAACCATATTATATTAATAACTTATTTATTTATGTCAAATAAATAATTTATTCACTTCCGCCAATATTAATTAATCCATTCCTCATTGATTAATGAAATTATGGATCTTCATAACCATTAATTATCTATATAATTATTATTATATTTATAGATATATTGCAAATAATAATAATCACATATTATTAATTAATTACCAAGTAATCAATATTCTACCACAATTAATTAATATTAATTAATGGTTTACTTAATAATTCCTTCGTCAAGCATAACGTACTTTATTTCATGGTTTATCAATGTCACACATATCACATAACTTTTCTACTTAATTTTCAAAGTAGATAAATTAATTTTTCTCTAACTGACCACTGGCGCAGCTGCGCCGTACCTTGACAGTGCTAAGACCGATTTAGCTTCAATCCCGTGCCAATTTTCATCGTTAAACTCATTTTATACAACATGCATTATTGTTCACATGAGTAATATTACAAGTCTAAGAGCGTACTCATTAACTACATGAAGTCACATGATCAACCCAATTAATTTTCCTAATTCCCGTTTTAACTCGCTTAGTGAATTTTTTGTTTCACAATATGCCACACAAGGCATTTCACGATTCTCATTGTCAATTCATACTTCTTAATACGAATTGATCTAATACGAATCAATTGAATTAACCAACTCACAAAATAATAATACTTATAATTCATATAAATATTATTTCCATAAATATATTCATTTAATAATACGTGGAAATTGGTACAAGGTTACATAAATAGATGGGGATAATCCCTCATCATCCTATCTTCTAACTCCCACATAGCTTCCTCGACATTGTGGTTACGCCAAAGTTGTGACGCCCCCAAATTCTTTACATTCACTGTAGCCAATTTGGTGCTCATGTAAATATTCTATAAGATAATAATTTCTATTAATCCAAGATTCATAGTACTCATAGTAAATATTAGTTCTCATCAGAACAATCATTGTAACTGAGTACCCTCACTTAGATGTACAGGTTCAGTATCTTATAGATATTTCTTCCATATCTATAACTCTTATATATATCTGACTTCCACAGTATTAATGTTAGAGTTCTTGGAACTGAGTGGAGCACTACCTCAGTGCATCAGAGAGCCAATGTCTGTCAACACTATCATTCAGATATATATAGTTCATATAGATACTGTATACTTTTCTAATTCCATTAGAATGATAACTAAATACTGCAAACTAAAATTACATTAAACAAATAATATACCGTTACTATTACATTATAGTTTTCACCAAATATCCATGTCTTAAGCCTTTTATCCACAATACCGGAACTTCTGGATTATACTCTTTCTATCTGCAAATGAAGAAAATATTTGCAGGGATGAACTACAGAAAGCTCAGCAAGTTTTGAATAATAAATGAATGTTATACATATATCAATTCTAAAATAAATGAATATAAAGTTCAGAGTAGTGCCATAAACATATACTGAGGTTTGTCAGCCAAACCCTGCCCATTTTGAGTTACTGTCAATCATATAGACTTAGCAATTTGGGTTGATCCGCTCAACCAAACAAACTAGGAGTATGCATATCATCCTCTAAATATTATCCGATCATTGCTATAAATATCGGAGACAGCATACTACTGCCAAGGACAACCATAATTGCCCACCAACAGCTCTTCACTGCCGGTTCTCATAGTGTCGGTATATATATCGGTACCAAACGAAATTGGTTTCTCACAAACTATGTTTTGATATCAAATCAAACACATTTTTCCATAATAATAACTCATATGACTTGGTTACAGTGAATTACTGTTATAAAATAACCTAAGCACATTATCATATAATCCTATCAGCCTATAAGACACATAAGACTTAACCTCAAGTCAAACTATTACAGTTTGAGTTGAGTTTGACACTATTTTGATAGCCCGATTACCTAATCGGATAATTATTGAGCTTAATCCTAAAAAGACTCTGCCTAAATACTTCACACTTATATTAGATAATTTAATTATCAGATAAAACTATTTTTTTTTCTAGCTTATAACAATTTATAAATAATTATTACTATTTATCAAAAAATTTCAATTACTTATAACTTATAAATTAAATACCACTTTATTCCCTTATCATTAATAGTTATTTATTATTAAATATTAATGAAAATCATACCATAAGATTATAATTCAATTATAATATTTCAAAGTATGTTTAATACCTTAAAATCACATTTATATGATTTTTAAACATTTAAATCCATTGTCCAATAATTGACATTAATATTAAAATATTAATATTTTTATGACAAAATATCAAAAGTTATATTTTATAACTAAAAATATTTTTCTAACCCTTAAATCATTTTTATATGATTTTTAAAGCATTAATTCTATTTTTTCATAATTTATTTAATATATTTACTAAATAAATTATTAACTATTAATATTTATTTATTAATGAAATTCATCACAAAATATCAAAAGTTATTAAAAATAACTTAAAATATCTTCTAATACCATAATATAATTTTTTTTTATGATTTTCAAGTATTAAAATTATTTTTGAATAATTTATTTAATATTATAATTAAATAAATTAAATACCTTTTATATTCTAAAAATATTAAATATTTATGAAATATACTCAAAATAATTAAAAACTAATTTTTAGGCTTTAAAATAATTTTTAATAATTTATTTTGTATTTTTAATAATTAAAAACTAATTTTCTCTATTTATTTAATAAAATAATATTTTTCAGAAAATAAAGTGTCACTAAAGGACCCTATAGTGAAAAAACTGTCGCTATAGGTGTTCTTGAGATTTTCCAAAACATTCATGACAGTTAACAGGTTAGCATGTTTGACCACATGTAGATTCTTGTTCATTACGTTTCTGGGATGACTAAAGTGTTGATATTGAAGTATTGATGTAATACTTTACTTCCCATCAAGTTTCCTAGCCAAACAACATCACAACAGAGACATCTAAGACTTCAAAAACTCTGACAAAGTTGTTCTTCATTTCTGGGTTTTCCAGAAATGAAGAACAGTTGCTAGTTACCCAATTTAGATCCTTATAACTTCAATTCCAAGTTCTCTTTGTGTGATCTAAGAGTTTCCACATGGAGTATACATATCAGGGTATAAGTTTATAACATCATAACAATCTAAAAACAACATCAAAAGGATGATTTAGGCCGGTCAAAGTAGGGGGTCAGGGTTGTTCTTTAGAAATCTGGGTTTTCTAGATTTCGTCAAAACTGGTGGTCAACGCTGGTTTGACTGATATTATCTTTCATTCTATGTATTTTGTAGGTGAGCTAAAGGCTTTATTGTGTAGTCCCTATACCAGACTACAACATAACAACAACAACTGGGCCAAAATAACAAACAACAGTACGAGCTAGGGCTTAGAAAATGACTGTCAGACCATCTGGGAAATTCTGGGCTGCCCAGATTCCAGTTGGTCATGGTCGGTCAACGACCTTTGACTGCCTATATCTTGAAATCTACACATGATCTAGCCCTGTTTGCAGTTCCAGATCATAGACCACATGGCATACTACAAATCTATAATATAAAACATCTTAAACATCTAACATAGACAGATCTGGCGGCTCTGACATTTGGCAGTCAGGCCTTATTTCTAGAGTTCTAAGTCAGTTTAAAAAACTTAGATTTGGCTTCTAGATGTTATGGATCTATGATGTAACATCATAGATCACTAAATAACATCCTTAAACACACTTCTAAACAACAGACAACAACATCAAACATGAAATCACATAATTTATAAAATTAGGGTTTATACCTTTTTTAGCTTTGATCTTGATTTCTGATCTTTGTTTTCTGTTATTGGCTTGCTAAGTCTTGATCATGGCTCAACTTTGAACTCCCTCTCACTCTAAAATTTCGAAAATGAAGAGAGAGAAAGGTTTGGACAAAATGAGAAGTAAAGTAAAGTTTTTACTTAACTTTAATCTTTTATATTTTTGAATCCATGTCCACAAATGTTGCTAAGTGTCCAAGATATCAGATTTAATAAGTTTTAGAGCACATGTTGATATCCAAGATTGATGAGTCACAAGATTTGGAAAATCTTTTACTTAACTTTTAAGTAAAAGGGTATTTTGGTCATTTCGCATTTAATAAGGGCAATTTGGTCTTTTCCACTATAATTTGAAGGGCATTTTAGACATTTCCCATTTATCCCATACCTTTTAACACTTAGGCATTTAAACTTCACTTTTGAATTCCCAAATTAGGGTTTTGAATATCTGAATCAGGGTTTCGGACTCTTGGAAACTAAAATTAGGGTTTACCAATTAAGGTTTGCTATTTCTCACCTGATTTCCCTGATAAATTTTATACATAATTTACATCTACATACTTGTGATAATATTTAATATCCCAAACTCTTAGTGTTACCCATAATTAGGATTAGGGTTTGTTTATCAGGGTTTAGGGTTTTTAAAATGAAAACTAGGGTTATCCAACATTCGATTAAGATTTATAATCCCTTATTAGGGTTTACTAAGTTTATGCCCTATCTGATCAATCATTGATTATCACTTCTATATCGTACAAACACATATTCATCAATACAATTTTTATAACTATATTTTCTACCGAATTCTTATCCGAACTTATGGTTAGGGTTTCTATTCTCTGTTAAGCACAACTCTACTCATATTTCTTAGTCAATACACAAATTATCCACCTCTCTAGACTTATATCACAGATACTTAATACAATATTGGTAATCAAAATAACTATTAAAAAAATATTAAAAAAAAAATTTATTCATAAAATTTCGGATCCTCACATTCTCCCCTCCTTATAAGGATTCCGTCCACGGAATCATCATTACTGTATACTTACTTTTAAGTCTTATTGTTAGACCTTTATTCCACCATTAATTCCTTTTAGGAATAAAAACAATTCTTGAGCCCCCGCCTAAGTTTTATTTAACTTATTTTGGCCCACAATTTCCTAAGGAAACATATTTCCATATTCACACATTTAATGCAAAAATTAAGATCATAAAAATTTTGAATTAATTTATTCTCCCCTCCTTATAAGATTCTATATTACCTATCTTGATCCATTCTTTATTTAAAAGTTTATATAAATTGCATCAATAGACTTCACCATTATATTTAAATTTAATCGTTAAACACATAGAACATTTAACACACATAACATTTATTTCTTCATGTCCTTATTTATCGTGTACCACAACTATTTGTCAAGTTATAAACTTAATAACTATTTATCCTTATCTTACTTGAACTCAAATTTCTCCTTTAACATTAATTCTAATTTCGTCCCTGTTTAACTATAACACTCTTTGACTTATTGTCTTATATTTTATACCTTTGGTATTCTAACCATAAAATTTTACCAAATTGTAACCTTCATGGTTCAATCACTACATCTGACCATGCTATTTATCTGTTTGTAACTGAACAAAGAAAATCTGGCTTTGGTGTCTTCCCTCTTATTAATTTGTCTCAAATTCTTTCTTTATATCTTATCTTCTCATCTCTATCTATTATCTTATTCAAGATTTATCTTCTTTCCCATAAACTTTTTCATATAACTAACGCTTCTGAATACAGTTAGCTGAACTCTTATCTAAATCTTAAATTTATTAAATTCTTTTATCAGTACCTCATTGTTTCATTTAACTTTTAATATTATTTGTTAAATGTTTCCCCCTTCATATGTCTCAAATCCAGATACTACTTATTCTTATGGTAATCAATTATACCTCTTATTTTTAGATACAGCTAATTCATTTCTTCGTTTGAATTACTTTATCATATTAATAATAATATTTTTTTAAACCATTTCTTTATTTCTCAATTTATCTCTAACTTTCTTCACTTCAGATTATTTATCCTAATGGTTTATTTAAGCAAATTCTTTGACTATGGTTGTCAAATTCACCGCAAATCCTAAATTTCTGATATAAAATAACCTTAATCATTTTCACCTCCTTTCCTACTGACTCTTCCTCCTTCATAAATTTCTTCTTGACCGGAAGAATACTATTAGCAACATCGTCTTTTATTATTAAGACAAAAATTCTATTTAAATCTTTTATAGTATATTTTGAAATACTTTTTAGACTTATCATTAACTCATGTTCTACTATAATTTATCATATATGATGAATAACTCTCTCATTTTTACCTAACAATTTGTAAATACCTTCCCAATTTGAAATATATTATATATCAACAAGTTCCACAATTTACATATCAGTTCACCTTACCAATATTATTACATAATGTACATATCCCTAAATCATAAAACAAAAGATAAAATCTATTTATCTTTACCGAACTTATACCAAAAATAGAAACTTCTACCGTACATATAGATGTATTCATATATACATTTCAAAATAATATCCAACATTCTTACTATTATTAATATTTCAAAACCTAACTTTTATCTTGGACGTTTTCGCTCCCTTCACCTACTGGTTTGAATTTAAGGCTTTGGTTCCCCCTTAGGTTGAGATTTCTGGGTTTTGAACAAAATTTTACAATATATCCCTCCACCTCGCAATTGAAACACTTAATCCCGATGATCTTATTGTTCCTACTATGCTTCTGCCGTGGGCATCTATTTGAATAATGTCCAATATTTCCACAAGTAAAACATTGAGTCCCTTGAAATATACATATCCCTCTGTGCTTCTTCTTACAAATACGACAACCTTCATTTATTTGATTGGTGCTACTATGTCCCTTTTTTCCAGAGTTATTTGAAGAATTTACATCCCTCTTCCTTTTACGATCTCCCTTCGTTTGACATTGTCTTAATACTTCATTTCCCGATTCCTCAGTCCCCTTCAATTGTGATGGTCCCACTAATTTAAAGTCCAAGGTAATCCTTAAAGTATTAGGTTAAACTTCTGGTGGATTCCCTGACCTCTATTGTGAAGCGTCTAGTAACACTTTTACCAACTATTGGGTTGGGTTTGTTTCTATCTGGTTTCCGTCGATCTCTGTTGGTGATCCTCCTTGTGATGCCATTTATCTAAAGATACCAAATAACTAAGTATAAGTACGAAAATAATTTCAATTTGACAAATAATAGGGTGTATATATTTAATTACATTCTATATACTCCAAGAAAATTAACCAACTAATTCTTATACTAATAACACCATACTATTACAAACTACAACTCCTCTATTACCCTCTGTTCTCCTTAACCTCTCATGCTCTTCATTCCATTCCCTTTACTCAACCTTGAAACTATAGATCATCCCTTTTCTGAATATTCAAAATTTCTCCAGCGTCTACTTAAAATCTATACAATTTCTTCTCTTTGTAATGTTACTCAAATTTCATTTCTTTCATCTTATGTTGTCCCTCTTTCTGGCTCTATATGAGCCTTATAAAAACTTCAATCTCCCTCTTCACTGATCTCTAACTTCTGTACTCTTCATGACCATTCTCTAAATCTACCAAAGATTTGTCTTTTATAGCTTCAACTTCTTAATTGTAAACTATTTCCCTTGATACTTCCTCTATTCTATCCTTCAAAACATGACTACAACCTATTATGGTTCAATTACTACTTCAGGTAAACCAATCAGCTCTCCTTTCAGTATATGAATACAATCAACTCCTTCACTTACCAATCATATTACTTCAATATCATTAATTTATATAAACAATCTATTCCTTCAACTTCGGCTGATGAATTTTCTTAATTCATCTCCTACAAACTTATCTTTAGTTTATCTCTTAATTACTGCTCTCTTCCTGATACTAAGTCTCTCATTGTCTTCATAATTGTTTCTAAACTCCTTGCCATATCCAACTTCAATTGTCACCCTTCTAGGTCACTTCTTAAATCCATCACCATCTCATTTCTTAAAACCTTAATTATCTCCGTATATTATAAAACCTTTTTATCTCCATAATCTTCTGATTCTTACAACTTCTCATTATCTATTTTAGACATTCCTAACATCTCCAGAATATTTCCCTGCAATGAGTATCTAAACTCATTCCCTATCTCTAAGTTTATCTCCTCATTACCTTCACTACAATCTCTCATGTCATATCCTAAGGTATTCCTACCCTAGCTCTATAACCTACTGCTTTTATACCAAATTGTGACGCCCCCAAATTCTTTACATTCACTGTAGCCAATTTGGTGCTCACGTAAATATTCTATAAGATAATATTTTCAATAAATCAAAGATTCACAGTACTCATAGTAAATATTAGTTCTCGTCAGAATAATCATTGTAACTGAGTACCCTCACTTGGATGTACAGGTTCAGTATCTTATAGATATTTCTTCCATATCTATAACTCTTATATATATCTGATTTCCACAGTATTAATGTTAGAGTTCTTGGAACTGAGTGAAGCGCTACCTCAGTGCATCAGAGAGCCAATGTCTGTCAACACTATCATTCAGATATATATAGTTCATATAGATACTATACACTTTTCTAATTCCATTAGAATGATGACTAAATACTGCAAACTAAAATTACATTAAACAAGTAATATACCGTTACTATTACATTATAGTTTTCAACAAATATCCATGTCTTAAGCCTTTTATCCACAATACCGGAACTTCTGGATTATACTCTTTCTATCTACAAATTAAGAAAATATTTGCAGGGATGAGCTACAGAAAGCTTAGCAACTTTTGAACAATAAACGAATGTTATATATACATATATCAATTCTAAAATAAATGAACATAAAGTTTAGAGTAGTGCCATAAACATATACTGAGGTTTGTCAGCCAAACCCTGCCCATTTCGAGTTACTGTCAGTCATATAGAATTAGCAATCCGGGTTGATCCGCTCAACCAAACAAACTAGGAGTATGCATATCATCCTCTAAATATTATCTGATCATTGCTATAAATGTCGGAGACAACTTACTACTGCCAAGGACAACCATAATTGCCCACCGACAGCTCTTCACTGCCGATTCTCATAGTGTCGGTATATATATCAGTACCAAACGAAATTGGTTTCTCACAAACTATGTTTTGATATCAAATCAAACACATTTTTCCATAATAATAACTCATATGACTTGGTTATGTTTGAACAAGAAATCATAACCTATAACTAACAGAAATAATATAATGTATATCACAAGGTCATAACTAATAAATATAAAATTTTCATTTAATAAAATAATTTAAATGAAGTTGGCATTTGTAATATGAGGTTTGCATAAAATGAAGAAGAACTTGCATTTAAAATATAAAGTTTCACAAAGTGCGGAAAAACTTGCCTGTATCGTCGACTATTGCTATATAGTCTATTTAACTTCATCTGAAGACCTAATATTAATAATATTGATCTCCAAGTTATAATAATATCATCACAATGTATTACAGTGAATTACTGTTATAAAATAACCTAAGCACATTATCATATAATCCTATCAGCCTATAAGACATATAAGACTTAACCTCAAGTCAAACTATTACAGTTTGAGTTGAGTTTGATACTATTTTGATAGCCCGATTTCCTAATCAGATAATTATTGAGCTTATTCCTAAAAAGACTCTGCCTAAATACTTCACACTTATATTAGATAATTTAATTATCAGATAAAACTATTTTTTTTTCTAGCTTATAACAATTTATAAATAATTATTACTATTTATCAAAAAATTTCAATTACTTATAACTTATAAATTAAATACCACTTTATTCACTTATCATTAATATTTATTTATTATTAAATATTAATGAAAATCATACCATAGTATTATAATATAATTATAATATTTTAAAGTATTTTTAATACCTTAAAATCACATTTATATGATTTTAAACATTTAAATCCATTGTCCAATAATTGACATTAATATTAAAATATTAATATTTTCATGACAAAATATCAAAAGTTATATTTTATAACTAAAAATATTTTTCTAACCCTTAAATCATTTTTATATAATTTTTAAAGCATTAATCCTATTTTTCCATAATTTATTTAATATACTTACTAAATAAATTAATTATTATTAATATTAATTTATTAATGAAATTCATCACAAAATATCAAAAGTTATTAAAAATAACTTAAAATATCTTCTAATACCATAATATAATTTTTTATATAATTTTTCAAGTATTAAAATTATTTTTGAATAATTTATTGAATATTATAATTAAATAAATTAAATACCTTTTATATTCTAAAAATATTAAATATTTATGAAATATACTCAAAATAATTAAAAACTAATTTTTAGGCTTTAAAATAATTTTTAATAATTTATTTTGTATTTTTAATAATTAAAAACTAATTTTCTCTATTTATTTAATAAAATAATAATTTTCAGAAAATAAAGTGTCACTAAAAGACCCTATAGCGACAAAACTGTCGCTGTATGTATTCTTGAGATTTTCCAGAACATTCATGACAGTTAACAGGTTAGCATGTTTGACCACATGTAGATTCTTGTTCATTACTTTATTTCTCAAGGTTCGCTCTTTCCTATAAAGAATTTGGATAGGAATTTCTTCATATGCTAAATTCTTCTCCACTTGAATTGGTTCATAAGAAATCACGTGCTTGTAGTCAGGCTTATGAGACCCCAAATTTTATGAATAAAGATTTAAATTTCTCCAAATATTTTTTTAAATATTATGGTGTGGATTTGATATAATGTTATAATTGTGGGTAATATTTATAAATTTTGCAAAGTAAGCAAGTTGTTATATAATATTCGATTGGTCGGGGAATATTCTTTTTGTCGGGGAATATCCGTACGACGGCACAATCATTGGTTGACCCCACAACAGAAGTATTGTCTTAGTTATAAAACAACAAAATTATCTTTTTATAAAAATAACGGTGAAAGTGTTACCGTTAAAACTGTTGAACTACCCTTAGTAAAGAAATACGATGTCTGGCGTGGTTGCATAGTAGCACACACGGTATTGATTATTGATGCTTACGTAAGAAGTCACCAGGCTTATACTCAATTATTGCTACAATAATTGCTTTGCATCATATCTCTCTATATTATTGATTCAATTATTGTCACAAAGATATCATCGTATAATATGTTATATTATTAAATCAATAATTGAGACGGCAAAGTTATTCATATTATTATTTGCAATATTGATGATGTCTAGAAGTTACATCGAGGAGAGGTTTGGTCACCTAATTGCGGCGATAATAAGAAATCCTTATCGAAAAGCCCCTCTTTCACGGAACGATCCGGTTGTTAAATATTGTAAATTATAATATTAATGATGAATAAGTTCGTGTTGATTAAGGATGAAATTGATAGTTCCATTGTGTTGGAATTATTAGTGTTAGTGGAAATCGACATTTATTTCGATAATAATTGATGTCTGGATGTTATATTGACCAATCGGGTAATTAACCGGATAAATGAGCAATTAATTGCTATTGATTCACATGATTATAACTATTTGTTCACATGTGTGTACAATTGATTCTTATTCTTGTACTATTAGGGGTGGTGGTGCAAGATTGATAATACTTGCATGACTAAGTTAAAAATGGAGGTATAGATGGAGGTACTATACTGTAATTCGTATTTTCACATGTCTAGAACTATTGATTCACATGATTTACTATTTATTCACATGATTTACTATTAGGGGAGGTGGTGCAAGTTTGATAATACTTGGAGGACTAAATTAAAAATGAAGAAAAAGATGGAGGTATTATACTGTAATATTTCGAGCCCCAAAACGTGCAATTATCGAAACTATATTTTCCTATAAATAGAAGATCATTCTTCCTACATTTCTCACTAATTCACTAAAGCTATAGAGCAATTATTATAGAGAGAAATTATAGGAAGAAAGAAGAAGAGAAGTCTGCTACATCACTATTCCAAATTATCCAGCTTTTCTTCTTTCAGTAGTAAAGGGTATTATTTCTTTCGTATTCATGAAGAGAGCTTCTGTTATTCCATTCTTTATAATTATGTTGGAATAACCTATCTATGCGAAGTACCGCATACATTGTGAAATTCTTCTGTTATTCTATTCTTTATTATTATGTTGGAATATCTTGTCTGTGCGGATTACGCATGACCTGGTTCCATTCTTTATTATTCTATTGGAATATCATGTATGCGTATTTATTATTCGTGACACGGTTTCGTTCTTTATTATTTTGTTGGAATAACTTTTCTGCATGCGGGTTACTATCGCATGCATGGTGAATTCTCCTGTTATTCCATTCTTTATTATTACATTGGAATAACTCATGCTATGGGACTCATCACAGTGCATGGTGAATGATCCTTCGTATTCATTCATTATTAAATTGTGGAAATGATCTGTCTACGTGGATTACCGCATAGCGGGTGAAAATCCTTTTGTAGTTTCGTATATTCTATTATACTTGTATGAGATATCATTTCTTTTGTACTCGTCATGAAATATCATTTTCTTTGGTATTTTTTTTTCTTTTACGAGTTACTATTCACGGGTTACTATTCACCCGTTATATTCACTCTAGTATTATTCACTCTCTAGTATTCAGGCACTTTTATTCTTTAGAGTACTATTCACAAGTTACTATTCACCCGATTACTATTCACTCTAGTATCATTCACTCGGGTATTCGGGACATTTTTCATATCGGGGTACTATTCACAGGGTACTATTCCCGAAGTACTATTCACTTTTAGTACTATTCACCCAAAAATATATTTCTTTTCTCATCCAAATTATTTTTGGTACATGAATATTATTCTTAAATTTTACTCTACAAAGCAATGATCATGTTGACAATTTGGACGTTATTGATTTACGGATAAATTAAATTATAAATCTTTAAAATTTATCCTTGAACTTTTTTATTGAATTATTATGTCATTGTCATCATCCTCATGCTTATATTGTGATGAAAGTCATCTTTGGCTTACGTGAATAGATGGACTTGGTATGATTATGACGAGGATTATTCTAAGATAATCATGGCCGTAATGTAACGAATGATGTGGTAAAAGTCTTCTTTGGCCTGTAGTTCATTGATGGACAGTTGTTGTTATGATTATGACCAGGGATTATTCGGTATAATCATGACCATTGATAATTACATGAATATCCCTTGTCGTAGAGCAGGAATGATTCAATTTTATTTATTAAGTTGAGTCTCAGCGATAAAGTTGATGAAAATCTTTTTAAATCTTAGAAGATAGTAGATTTTATGTTCTACTTGACTCTTCTAATGGATTGCTTATTCCGCCACAGTTGTTGATCTAAAACTTGTTGTCTATTGTATTCTATCAGTTGTTATACTGTTGAAGGCGAAGGATAATTTATTCTGCATTATTTTAGTCATAATATTTTTTACTGGGCTAGTTGAGCTCACCCTTTCTTTCATTGTTCTCTTCAGGAAATGAGAATATAGCTGGGAAGAGTTGGGGAATGGAGTGATGGTCCAGGATAAATGGCTTTAGTAGTCCTCACTATTCTGCAGAATAATGTGAAAATAATTGTAATAAGGACAACATTGAGTGTGGATATTATCTAGATGACAATATTCTTGTTTAAACTCTCAGCTATGTTTTGTCGTATTTTACACGACTGTTGTATAATTAAGTTGTATTTGAATTTATGTACCATGTATCTGGCGACTCAAGATGGGTGATGTATACCTGTTTTGGGGGCGTCACAGTTGGTATCAAAGCCATAGAAAAGAGCCCCGAGCCTTTATCTGGTGACTTCTAAGTCTTGGGATGCACCGAAGCCAAACTTTCCGTAGGGGACGCCGTGAGTAACGGTGGCAAGTTGATAGGTATCATTGTGCGGTGCTATCCAAGTCCTGGATTCGGGTCACAATTGGTATCAAAGCTTAGGGGTATGATCCCTGGTTGAGATGTGAGACAAGAACTAGGAGGGGAGAGACGGGGAATTCCTTCGATAGTATGACCTACCTAAGTTTATTTGGTATTTAATTGGTCGGTCAGAGTATAGGGATAATATATGATATGTCAATTAACCCTTGTTTTGTGACAATGTTTGAGAATGGCATCTGAAAATGTTGAGATAAGTAATGAAGCACATGAGATCGTTGAGTCACCAACGATCAATACCCAGGATAATGTGCAACAAGAAGAGAATAATCCTCAGGTAAACAACAACACCGATGAAATGGTGAACGATGGGATGCTCAGAGGCTTTATGCAATTCATGCAACATCAGGCGAGAGCAGTTCCTATTCAAAATACAGGTGGAAACAATGGCAACCCATGGCTGGTCACTGCTAAGCAGTTCAAGGAGCTGGGACCGTCAACGTTTTTGGTAAAGCCAAAACCACTTAAGGCGGAGACGTGGTTAAAGCAGATCACCAAGATATTTGATGTCTTGGGATGCTTCGAGGAGCAAAAGGATCCCTTTGCCACCTTTATGTTGCGTGAAGAGGCAGATTACTGGTGGGAATCTGTGAAACGTACCCAGCCTGACGCACTCAAGATATCTTGGGAGAAGTTCCAAGAGCTGTTCAACGACAAGTACTTTCCCAAAAGTATTCGTCACATGAAAGAGGTGGAGTTTATCAAGTTGGAGCAAAACAATATGACCGTGTCGCAGTACGAGGCTAAGTTTGCCGAGTTATCCCGGTTTGCATCCCATTTGGTCGATAATGAGGAGCGAATGACGCGAATGTTTCTCAGAGGTTTGAAACCCAAAATTCGTCAATACGTCATTTCTCACAAACTTTGTTTATATTCAGATGTTGTGAATAGGGCTCAGTTATTGGAGCGTGATAATGAGTCATCACAACCAAAAGCCAACGACCAACAACACGATAATAATCGTACCGGTGGCAACGACCATCGGAACAATGATAACCATCGTGGGGGAAATTATCACGCCAAGAATGGTAACCACTTCGGTGGTAATCATGACCAAAATAATAGAAGTGGAAATTTCTAGAAGAGAAGGTTCAATAATGATGGAAAGACAATAGCACCAGCACCTGTTAACGAAGGAGAACGATCGCCGGTCGTATGCTTCAAATGCGGAGGGGAGGGACATATCAGTCCAAACTGCGTGATGCAGTTCAACGCATGTTATAATTGTGGAAAAGAAGGTCACCTAGCCCGATTTTGTCGTGCACCAAAGTCAAGTCCAGCTGGGACGGTGGCACCAAAGGCGGATACGGACAAAACAAAGTCGGTGGTTTTAGGGAGAGCGTTTTTTGTGACTTCTCAAAAAGTGAGTAACCCGAACGAAGTTAGCACGGGTTAGTTAATTATAAATTCTTGTGAAGTCAATACCTTATTAGATACCGGTTCAACCCATTATTTTATCTCTCTTGCTTGCGCTCAACGTTTAAATTTGACTCCGGAGAGATTAGACTTTGACTTATTGGTTGAAACTTCGTTAGTAGAAACCATCATTTTATGTGTTATCCAAGTCTTGGATGAGAGTCACAGTTTTTGAATGATATTTCTATTGTTAATAAATTTCCTAACGTATTCTTGAAGACTTCCTAGCCTACCTCTATAGCGTGAAATATAATTTTATATTGACCCCAGTACAAAACCCATTTCTAAAACCCTTAAATATTTCTTCACCTAGAACGAACGTATTATGCGCCAAAGACGTTGGCTCGAGCTGTTGAAGATTATGACTATACCATTCAATATCATTGTGGAAGAGAGAACGTAGTAGCTGACGCGTTGAGTAGAAGATCGTATGCATTTACGAGTGCGATGTTGTTAATACAAAAACCCATTTCGTATAACTTACAAATGATGAAGATAGAGTTAAAGACTCTAGGGATCCACGTGAAGATAACGAATATACGAGTAGAATCGACTTTAATCGATAAAGTTAAGGCCGTTCAAGCTACACACCCGGAGCTGATGAAGATGAAGAAGAAGGTTCAAGAAGGCGTTATTCTAGAAGCAAGAGTCGATGAATAGAGAAAATCTCAACACTCAATTTAATTGGCCCATTTGAAAACCTCGATTGAGTAGGAACTGTGGCCAATAGACTCGTTTTACCGCCAAGTATGTCGCGTGTTCATAACATTTTTTTTACGTATCGATGTTATGTAAATATGTGGATGACCCGAACCACATTATTGAATTGGAACTAGACGAGACAGCTGAAGATTTAACGTATGAGGAGATACGTGTTAAAATCTTGGATAAGAAGGATCATATTCAACACTAAAAGGTTATACCTCAAGAGTTAGAATCTGAAATGAAGTGAAGGTATCCTCATCTCTTCGGCATACCAAGTACGTACGTAAATTTCGAGGGAAAAATTTCATAAGGAGGAGAGATTGTGAGACCCCAAATTTTATGAATAAAGATTTAAATTTCTCAAAATATTTTTGTAAATATTATGGTGTGGATTTGATATAATGTTATAGTTGTGGGTAATACTTATAAATTTTACAAAGTAATCAAGTTGTTATATAATATTAGATTGGTCAGGGAATATTCTTTTTGTCGGGGAATATCCGTACGACGGCACAATCATTGGTGGACCCCACAACGGAAGTATTGTCGTAGTTAGAAAACGACAGAATTATCTTTTTATAAAAATAACGGCGAAAGTGTTACCGTTAAAACCGTTGAACTACCCGGTAGTAAAAGTACGATGTCTGGCGCGTGGTTGCATAGTAGCACCACGATATTAATTATTGATGTTTACGTAAGTCACTTTCGATTATACTCAATTATTGCTACAATAATTCTTTGCATCATATCTCTCATATTATTGATTCAATTATTGTCACAAATCATCATCTCAGATAATATGTTATATTATTAAATCAATAATTGAGACGGCAAAGTTATTCATATTATTATTTGCAATATTGACAATGTCTAGAAGTTCTGTCAAGGAGAGGTTTGGCCACCTAATTGCGCGCCAATAAGGAGAAATCCTTATCGAAAAGCCCCCTCTTTCCTGGGAACGACCTGGTTGTTAAATATTATAAATTATAATATTAATGATGAATAAGTTTGTGTTGATTAAGGATGAAATTAATAGTTCCATTGTGTTGGAATTATTAGTGTTAGTGGAAATCGACATTTATTTCGATAATAATTGATGTCTAGAGGTTATATTGACCAATCGGGTAATTAACCGGATAAATGAGCAATTAATTGCTATTGATTCACATGATTATAACTATTTGTTCACATGTGTGTACTATTGATTCACATTTTTGTACTATTAGGGGTGGTGTTGCAAGATTGATAATACTTGCATGACTAAGTTAAAAATTGAGGTATAGATGGAGGTATTATACTGTAATTCATATTTTCACATGTCTAGAACTATTGATTCACATGATTTACTATTAGGGGAGGTGGTGCAAGTTTGATAATACTTGGAGGACTAAATTAAAAACGAAGAAAAAGATGGAGGTATTATACTGTAATATTTCGAGCCCCAAAACGTGCAATTATCGAAACTATATTTTCCTATAAATAGAAGCTCATTCTTCATACATTTCTCACCAATTCACTAAAGCTATAGAGCAATTATTATTGAGAGAAATTATAGGAAGAAAGAAGAAGAGAAGTCTGCTACGTCACTATTCCAGTATCCAGTTTTCTTCTAAGGTAAGGGGTATTATTTCTATCATATTCATGAAGAGAGCTTCTGTTATTCCATTCTTTATTATTATGTTGGAACAACTTCTATCATCTTGCATTCATCGCATACATGGTGAAATTCTTCCATTATTCCAATCTTTATTATTCATTTGGAATATCATGTATGCATGCGATTACGTATGCACACTTTCTTTTTATTCCATTATTTATTATTTTGTTGGAATATCCTGTATGTGCGTATTACGCATGACCTGGTTTTGTTCTTTATTATTCTGTTGGAATAACCTATCTGTGCGGTCTATCACATGCATGGTGAATTCTCCTGTTATTCCATTTTTATTATTCTGTTGGAATAACTTGTCTGTGTGGATTACCGCGTGCGTGGTGAATGATCCTTCGTATTCATTCTTTATTAAATTGTGGAAATGACCTGTCTACGTGGATTACCGCTTGGCGGGTGAAAATCCATTTGTAGTTTCATATATTCTATTATATTTGTATGAGATATCATTTCTTTTGTACTCGTCATAAAATATCATTTTCTTTGGTATTTTTTTTACGAGTTACTATTCACGGTTACTATTCACCCGGTTACTATTCACTCTGGTATTTTTTACTCAGGTATTCAGGGCACTTTTCGTGCCGGAGTACTATTCACGAGTTACTATTAATGGGTTACTATTCACCCAATTACTATTCACTCTAGTATCATTCACTAGGGTATTCGGGACACTTTTCGTGTTGGGGTACTATTCCCGAAGTACTATTCACCCAAAAAATATATTTCTTTTCTGTCCAAATTATTTTTGGTACATGAATATTATTCTTGAATTTTACTCTACAAAGCAATATCATGTTGGCAATTTGGACGTTATTGATTTCTGGATAAATTAAATTATAAATCTTTAAAATTTATCCTTGAACTTGTTTTATTTAATTATTATGTCATTGTCATCATTCTCATGCTTATATTGTGATGAAAGTCATCTTTAGCTTACGTGCATAGATGGACTTGGTATGATTATGACCAGGGGTTATTCGGTATAATCATGACCGTAATGTAACGAATTATGTGGTAAAAGTCCTCTTTGGCATGTAGTTCATTGATGGACAGTTGTTGCTATAATTATGACTAGGGATTATTCGGTATAATCATGACCATTGATGATTACATGAATATCCTTGGCCGTGGAGCAGGGATGACTCGATTTTATTTATTAAGCTGAGTCTCAGCGATAAAGTTGATGAAAATATTTTTAAATCATAAAAGATAGTAGATTTTATGCTCTACTTGACTCTTCTAATGGATTGTTTATTCCACTACAGTTGTTGATCTAAAACTTGTTGTCTATTGTATTTTATCAGTTGTTATACTGTTGAAGGCTAAGGATAATTTATTCTGCATTATCTTAGTCATAATATTTCTTACTGGGCTAGTTGAGCTCACCCTTTCTTTCATTGTTCTCTTCAGGAAATGAGAATATAGCTGGGATGAGTCGGGGAATGGAGAGATGGTCCAGGATAAATGGCTTTAGTAGTCCTCACCATTCTACAAAATAATGTGATAATAATTGTAATGAGGACACCATTGAGTGTGGATATTGTCTAGATGACAATATTCTTGTTTAAACTCTCAGCTATGTTTTGTCGTATTTTACACAACTGTTGTATAATTAAGTTGTATTTGAATTTATGTACCATGTATCTGGCGACTCAAGATCGGTGATGTATACCTATTTTCGGGGTGTCACAAGACTTGTACGGACGTAACACGGATATGTGAAACACGTTATGGGTGTGCTCCAACTCAGTTGGTAGTGCAACTTTGTATGCTACTTCGCCCACTTGCTTTAGTACCTCAAACGGTCCTATGAATCTTGGACTCAGTTTTCCTTTCTTGCCGAAACGGATCTTTCCCTTCCATGGAGATACCTTTAGGAATACAAAACTGTCGATTTCAAAATCTCGGTCTTGCCGATGCAAATCTGCATACTTTTTCCGGCGATCTTGAGTTGCCACTAATCTAGACCTTATATTGTCACCACATCCGCGATTTGTTGTACTAATTCTGGTCCGAGTATTGGTCGTTCCCCAACTTCGTCCCAACATAATGGCGTTCTTCACTTCCTCCCATAAAGAGCTTCGAATGGTGGCATGCCGATACTCGCACGGTAACTATTATTATACGCAAATTTGACTAAGGGTAAGTGGTCGTCCCAATTTCCCTTGAAGTCCATCATGCAAGTTCTAAGCATATCCTCTAGCATTTGTATTGTTCACTCACTTTGTCCGTCTGTTTGAGGATGATAAGCAGTACTTAAACTTAAATGTGTTCCCATCCTCTCCTGTAAGCTTTTCCAGAATTTTGATGTGAAACGCGGGTCTCGGTCAGAAATAATCGATACCGGCACTCCATGTCGTGAAACAATCTCCTTTACGTACAGGCTCGCTAACTGATTCAAACTGTAGTGGATCTTGATCGGTAGAAAATGTGCGGTCTTTGTAAGTCGATCCACGATAACCCAAATGGCTTTCAACCCTTTCTACGTGACCGGAAGTCCTACCACAAAATCCATCGTAATATGCTCCCAATTCCACTCTGGTATTTCCAACGATTGGAGTAACCCACTCGGCCACTGATGCTCGCTTTTATGCGTTGACAAGTCAAACATCTACTAATACATTCTGCGACTTCCCGTTTAAAATTGGGCCACCAAAAATGTTTCCTCAAGTCTCGGTACATCTTAATGCCTCCCGGATGAACGGAATATATTGTATTATGTGCCTCGTGTAAAATCTCTTCTCTTAACTCGGTTATCGCCGGTACCCACACTCTCCCTTCGAATCTTAAGATACCGTCTTTATCTATTCGAAATTTTTCCTTCCTCATTTTCCATGATCCTTCTCCAGATTTTCTCACATTCTCCATCTTTCTTCTGTGCTTCTTTTACTCTATCCAACAATGTCAGACAAGCTTCTATTACAAATAATTTCTCTTCAGACCTCTCGGGTCCCTTCACCTCTATTTCCAACTTCTCCATATCTCTTATTAACTCCTTCTGAGTTGTCAGTTGAAACAATTTCTCCCTTCCTTTCCTGCTGAGAGCGTCAGCAACTACGTTTGCCTTCCCCGGGTGATAAAGAATCTCACAGTCATAATCTTTGATTAATTCTAACCACCTTCTCTGACGCATATTCAACTCCTTCTGTGTGAAGATATATTTCAGACTTTTGTGGTCCATGTATATCTCACATTTTTCTCCGTACAAATAATGACTCCATATCTTTAACTCAAAAACTACTACCGCTAACTCTAAGTCATGAGTAGGGTATCATTTTTCGTAATCCTTCAATTGTCGTGACGCATACGCAATGACTTTGCCATGCTGCATCAGCACATAACCCAGTCCTCTATGCGATGCATCACTATACACCAAAAATCCTCCCATATCATCTGGTAATGATAATACATGCACCTCGCTCAATCTCTTCTTCAACTCTTGAAAACTCTCTTCGCATTTGTCGATCCATACAAATTTATTATCTTTCTCGTCAGATTAGTCAACGGTGTCGCTATCTTAGAAAATTCTTGGATGAATCTTCGATAGTACCCATCTAACCCTAAGAAACTTCTTACCTCTGTCGGTGTTCTCGGTTGCTCCCAACTACTTACCGCTTCAACCTTTTTTGAGGTCTACTGAGATTCCATTCTCATCCACCACGTGGCCTAAGAATTGAACCATCTTCATCCAAAATTCACATTTTGAAAATTTCGCATACATCTTCTCCTTTCGTAGTGCCTCCAAAATAATTTTCAGATGTTTTGCGTGTTCTTCCTCTGTCTTCGAGTAGATCAAAATGTCGTCAATGAAAACTACTACGAATTTATCCAAGTATGGCTTGAAAACTTGATTCATCAAGTCCATGAATGCTGCCGGAGCATTAGTTAAATCGAATGACATTACCAAAAACTTGTAATGGATATCTGTTCTTGATCGTTACTTTGTTTAATTCTCGATAATCGATACAGAGCCTCATTGATCCATCCTTTTTCTTTATGAATAACACTGGTGCTCCCCAAGGAGACACACTCGGCATAATGTACCCCTTATCCATTAACTCTTAAAGTTGTATCATCAATTCGTTCATTTCTACTGGCGTCATACGATATGGAGCTTTCGAAATCGGTGCCATTCCCGATGCTAAGTCAATTACGAATTCAATTTCTCTATATAGCGGAAGACCAGGCAGATCGTCCAGAAACACATCTTGAAATTCATTTAGTATGGGTATATCTTTAATCTCTAGTCCTTTTTTTCGAGTATCCACAATGTAAGCTAAATAACCTACACATCATTTCCTTAACAATTTCTTGGCCTGCATCATCGTAACGCAACACGATTACTTAAGCGATGACCTACCATTAAACACTACCTTAGACTTACTCAGATTCTGAAGGTTCACACACTTGTTCTGACAGTCAATTATCGCTGCATGGTTATATAACCAATCCATTACCAGTATTACGTCAAATTCTCCCAGTCTAATAGGAATAAAGTCTACGCTCAGTTCAGGTTCTCTAATGTTTGCGTGATAAATTCGATAAACGTATTCTACAGAGATTATTACCTTATTCGCAACTTCTACATTCAAGGAATCTTCTAAACGTTCTCGGGGTGTACTAAATTTACTAGCAAATTCTTCAGATACAAAAGAACAGGTGGCGCCCGAATTAAATAATACATAAACATTTATATTATTGATTGGGATTATACCTGACAGCACGTCCTTTGCAGTCACTGCGTCCTGGACGGTCATGTTAAAGGTTTGGGTGGTCGATCGGTTGGGTTGTCAAGGTCCACCAATCATTAACTTGCTTCATCCTCCCTGGCCTCTGCCAGCTCCACCGCTTCTTTTCTTCGGGCAATCCTTTATTTGGTGCTCTGTCGATCCACAAGAAAAACATCCTCTGATCTTCTTTGGCTTTGGGCAATTTGGCGATATGTGCCCCTCTTGGTCGGAGTTATAGCAAGTACTCTTTCCCTTCTAGCATTCCCCCTGATGACTTCTTCCACACTTGTTACAAGCTTCGGTCCTCTTCTCAAAGTTTCCCTGGTGACTTCCACCTTGGTTATTGTTTATGTTGTTGTTGTTGTTGTGGTTGTTGTTTTCCCATTTCCTCTTTCCAGAATTACTCCCTCCGCTGTTGCTTCCTCCACTATGCTCATTACCAGTGTTCTTGTTCTTCTTCTCCTTATAATATAGACTTAAGGCCTCACTGCCACCTTCCGCAATGACTGCCTTCCCTAACAAGGTCGTAAAGGAATCAATCTGGAAGACTGATACCTTATTATACAACCACGGCTTCAACCCTTGCTCGAAGCGTCTCGCCTTCCTTTCCTCATCCCCAACTTAGTCCTCCGCAAATCGCGCTAGTTCATTAAACTTCGCTACGTATTGCGCCACCGTCATATTACCTTGTTTTAACTCTAGGAACTTCACTTCCATCCTACTCTTCATATTCTTCTGGAAATAGTTCTCAAAAAACAGCATTGTAAACATTTCCCATGTTATCGTTCCTTCTCCCGCTCTCTGCTGATTAGTTTCCCACCAATAGTTTGCTTCGCCGCTCATCATGTATGTGGCAAATATTGTCTTCTGGTCTTCACCCACGCGAGCTATAGTGAAGGCCTTCTCGATCTCCTTGATCCAGGTTTGCGCAACTATCGGGTCAGTAGTTCCCATGAACTTTGGGGGTCCTACACTCTTAAAATCTTTGAAGGTTGTTACTGGGACAGCTTGGGGAACAGGTGGTACGAGTTCGTTCCTTCCCCTTAGAGCTTCGCCCAATAAATCTACCAGTCGCTGTATCGGATCTACTGGTCCTCTCTCATCATTAATTGACTCTTCTGGGACAGTTATTCTACGTCTGGACGACATTTTCTGCATCACAAAATTTTTCATCTTATTATTTAACTATCATATTTAGACATTTCTCAAATGAAAAGAACTAAAAGTTTATAACACATTTCTGAAATAAGATCATTTATATTCATATTCCAATTGGTTACAATACATGTTCTTTTCTAGCATACTACTATAAATGAAAACACATATCCCCTAATATCACAAAAGACGGGGACAACACTAGCTTACTACCCCTCTAACATTTTTCAAAAGTTGGGGTTACCATCATCTCACATCTTACATAAAGACTGAGATTACAACAACATATTAACAACACATAAATAAGAATACTACACTACTGAACTTTTCCCCTTAGACTCAATCTAACATCCCACGCTCCACGACGCTCTGATACTCCTTCTATGTAATGTGTGCCACCATATCCTGACTTATGGTATGTCGGGTCTGTCCTTGCTCAGCTGGGTAATGATTTACCCCATTGATCAACCTCTCCATGGCCGTGCATAGAGAATAGCCCATCTTGTTCATCTTCCTCCTCTTGCATAGCACCTCATCCTCTAGATCATCCACCATATCATTGGAATCCTCCCAGTTCTCCTCGAAGTGAATCCTATCCATCACCTCCATCTCTAACTGAGTTCGGAGAGCCTCCTTCTCCGTCCTCTCACTCAAAACCCTTTGCTCCATCTCTTCTAACTTTCCTGCCAACTCAACGTTCCTCGCCACTTATCGATGAAACAAGGCCCCTAACTGGATCCCTGCCTCCTTACGGTGAGCAATTTCCACCTCCATCTCATGCATCACTAGTTTCCTCTCAAGAGTCTCAGTCTCTAGCTCCTCGACTCTACATCTTAATTCCATAATCTGTTCTTCATACTCTTCCAACATCTGATCCTCAAAAGTAGACTCGTCGGAGTCCTCCATGGGCTCAGGTTCCACCTCCATAGGCTCCTCCTCCGGATCAGACTCCTCAAGTAGAGGCTCCATCTCCTCCTCCTCCTCATCATCATCAATAGGGGCAACTACCGATATAGGCTCCACTATTAAGGGTGCCTCATAGACTAGACAACGTGGATATCACGCGGCTCCTCCTCTACTACTCGGCTAGGTCCTCCCATATCAGTCATCCTACAATCACCAACATAAGACAAGACAAACAACAACTCCATCATAATGTTAAATAACATAAGTTCATCGTATAGAATGAAGTTACATTTCATAACACACTAAGTCTCTCAAGGAATACTCTACATGAGTTTTATCCCCTTCCTAACTACTAAGTTTTCCTAAGTTATAATCTAAGGACTGTCGTTCTTAAGGTCTATAACTATAGCTTTGATACCAACCTATGACGCCCCCAAATTTTGACCACCACTTGGTCACTAGAATTCGGTTCGTCACGTTCTCATGGTAACACCATAATAACTAAAATCATACATTCACAACGAAAGATCTAATTTAGAATAATATACAATGTTTTATTATAATTATTCCCCCTAGTCTCGCAACCTACAGTGCTTAATAGATTACATAAAAATATCGAATAAAGACTTATTACATAATTCTACTTAAGCTTAAACATAGTCTGAAAATAGTCTTAATACAACATAATAGATTTAAACATAAAAGAACAAACTAGTCGGTAGCCTTGCCCTTGGCCTTGTCTTTCCCAGAGACACCTCCATGTTCCGCCTTAACTGAAAGGTTTTAAATAAGCAAGAATGAGCACAAGTTGCCCAACAAGTAATATACAACAAGGTTAAGGAGTTTTATAACACAAGTTTGAAATATCGAAGTATCATCTCTAAGATAGTTCAGAGTTTCAGAATAAAGTCATGAATAATGAATATCAACAATTCTTGGAATAAGAACGATAATTCAATATAAATCGACAGATATATATGAATTCAAAGACTATCAAGGTATCCGACTGGATAACAATTTATACTGAGCAGTCACTAACGTCTATTGAACATCTACTAGAATTACCAATATTAAACTGATAACCCAAAAGAATCAAGTACTATAGATGATCAGTCTAAAATACTTTAAGTTATGCATAACACCACAGTAATAATATACTCATGTGCTGGGGTTTCCAACAACATACATTCCCCTTACCTTAAGGGTTTTCCAACTCATTTTTCAAGATTTCTGCACCAATCAATTGGTTTGGACAGTTTTATAAACATGCATCTAATCTAGCCGAATCAAATGGCATAGATACTTTAACAATATTCAAGAACAATACCAAGTTCACATGAATAATAGTTTTTTTTCTCAAGAGTTTAACAAACTAGCTCAATTGAACGAATAAGTAGGATAATTTGAATTCAATGAAATAAGCTTACGATATTCGTTGAATAAAGTAATGCAAGAGTTAGAATACTTGCACAATATAAAGTAGGGTTCGGATGCTTGCCTTAAGTGTAGTTTATCCACGTTAAGAAATCAACACTTTTGAATACTATTTATAGCGTATTATATGTTCAAGATGTTCATTAGCTACCACATATAGGTAAGTTCAACGTACACATAAACGCCTAACTTAGTTATTGTAAGACCCCAACTTTTTATAAATAAAATCAAATTTCCTCTAATTATTATTGTGAATAATAAATGTGTTAATTTGATATAATACTTTGGTTATGGGTGAAATGTGCAAATTTTGCAAAAGAAGTAATTGTTATAAAATATTCATTGTTGTCGGGGAATATTCATTTGGTCGTGGAATATACTTTTTGTCGAGGAATATTCGTACGACGGCGCATCCATTTGTGGGTCCCATACTGGAAAATGGTCGGATGAAGAAAACGACAAGTTGTGTTTTTATAAATAACGACGTAATGGTTATCGTTAACACTGTTGGAATACCCGGTGGTTAAAATATAGTAATACGTGTGGTTGCACAGTAGCACACGGTATTGCATAGTATTTTTTGAATTATTGATTCTTACGTAAGAAGGCACTACTCAATAATTGTTACAGTAATTACTGTCCAATATTTTATTTTATTGATTCAATAATTGCTACGTTGATATTTTATATTATTATTGTTTCAATAATTGTCACTGCACAGTATCTCTATTATCAGATCAATAATTCATATTATTTGAATAATATTATTAGATAGCATTATTGGCAATGTCTAATGAAGTTCTGTCTAGGAAAGGGGTTTGGTCACCTAATTGCGCGCCAATAAGGAGAAATCCTTATCGGAAAGCCTCCTCTTTCCTGGGAACGACCTGGTTGTCATAATGTTGATTCTGTAATATTATTTCTGAATAATTAATTATTGATTTATATGATAAGAAAATATTTATTTTATGTGGATGGATAGGGAAATATTTATTTTATGTGGATATAAATGAAGGAATAAATATTGAGGTATTTTATCAGTATTTTGTCGGAATGAAGGTATTAAAAATCACCCGTATGTGGATTTCGGACATTTTCTATTTGGAATTTGGAAAAACTTGAATCTACAAAGTTGTAGAGAATTCGATTTCCTATAGAATAGACATAAAATTCGTATTTTTCTGATAAAGGGCTATTTATTATGAATTATTAAAGTTTTGGAAATAAATGTTTTTTTAAAAAATATGGGTGGGGCCCCACTTTTGGTTGGTGTGGAAAATCTCATTTTGGTGGGCCCCACTGGTGGTGGCTGAAGTTTGAGTCAAAAATGTGTGCGTAGAAATTTTTGAAAAAATTAATATTTTATTAATTTAGTCTGCTTTGTCGTTCAAGCATTTTCCTATAAATAGGTTGCTTAGTTAGAATTGAAAATGACACCAGAAACAAGTTTTCTCTTTCTATATATTATCGAGCGTATTTTTTGAGTATTTAGATACTTTGAGAGTTTCTAATCAGTGCAAGTTTTCTTCGGCATTACATCCGATATTCCAGTCAGAAGTACTTTTCTTTTGAGGTCAGGGATGTTATTTTCTTCATAAATAATGTTATTCTTTCAATAACATTATATAGAAATATTGGTATGAATTTTCTTATAAAAATTTTACCTTTTCATGTCGGGGTTACTAGTCACGTATATGGCACTATTCACGTATACGCCACTATTCACGAATACGACACTATTCAGAGAAAAAAATTAAATTTTCTTTTCTTTGTCCAAGTTGTCTATTATGGTTACTATCTTTAATTGTATCCTAGTTTTGATCTTCATTCTTGAATTTTTCTCCACAATTGATTATTATTAGGTATTTTTAAACTTGGATAAACTAAAGTACGAGTCCCTAATCTTTGATCTTTTATCTCACTGGATTCATTTTCTTTAAGATAGTTTTCATCATCCTCATTCCTAAATGATGATATTACTAAATATCTTTGGCCTGTAGTGCAAAGATGAATGATTAACTGATGAATATCTTTGGCCCATAGTGCAAAGATGAACAGATGTTGAGATGAACATGACCAACTGGTGATACAAATGAATATCTTTGGCCTGTAGTGTAAAGATGAATATTTGATTCAAGATGTATATTGATTGATGTTACAGGGATAAAATATTGATGATGAACTTTTAAATCTTAGAAGATAGTAGAATTCATTCTCTACTCGACTCTTCTAATGGATTGTTGTTTCCGCTGCAAATGTTGATCTAAAACTTGTTGTCTATTATATTCTATCAGATTTTGCCCTATTGAAGACTAATGATAAATTATTGTATATTATCTTAGTCATAATATTCTTTACTGGGCTAGTTAAGCTCACCCTTTTCCTTTTTGTTCTATTTTTCTTCTCAAGAGGTGAAAATATAGCAGGAACTAGTCGGGGTATGGAGTGATGGTTCTAAAAAGTTGTTTTAGCAGTCCTCGCTATTTTTGTAAAATAGTGTATCAATAATTGTAATGAAGACTCTTTTTGAGTTTGAATACTGTCTATTAGACAATATTTGTATTTAAACTCACAGTATATCTGTTGTCATATTTTGCATGAAAATTGTATTAATGAAGTTGTATTTGTTTCGGTACCATGTATTTGGCGATTCAGAATGGGTGATGTATACCTATTTTGGGGGCGTCACAGTTGGTATCAGAGCTTAGGGATATGGTCTCTAGCAGAGACCGGGGAATAGAATTATGAGGAGAGATACGAGTAATTCTTCTCTAGTGTGTTATACCGAAACTTATTTGGTTGGTCAGTCAGAGCATATGGTTAATATGTGATATGTTAATTAACCCTTATTTTGTGGCAGTATTTAAGTATGGCAGCTGGAAATATTAACATTGGAGTGAATGAGACCGTGGAGACATCTTTAATCACCACCCATGGGAACGTGCAACAGGAAGGCAATATTCCTCTTGTAAATAACACTACCGAACAAATGATAAATGATGGGATGTTTAGATGCTTTTTACATCTCATGCAAAATCATACGTGGGAGACTCATGTACAAAATACGGGTGGAAATGATAGCAATGCGCGGCTTGTCACAGTCAAGCAGTTCAAAGAGTTGGGACCACCATAATTTGTGGGAAATCCTAATCCGATTAAGGTAGAAACATGGGTCAAGAAAATTACGAAGATATTCGATGTCTTGGGATGCACAGAGTAACAGAAGGTTCCATTCCCCACCTTTACGTTCTGCGTTGAGGCAGATTACGGGTGGGAATCTATGAAGCGTACTCAACTTACTGCATTCAATATGTCTTGGGAAACGTTTCAAAAAATGTTCAATGACAAGTACTTTCCTGAAAGTATTCGTCATATGAAGGAGGTATAGTTTATCAGACTAGAACAAAACAACATGACTGTGTCTCAGTACGAGGCTAAGTTCACATAGTTATCCAGGTTTGCACCTCATTTGGTAGAGGATGAGGAACGAATGACGCGGATGTTTTTGGGAGGTCTAAAACCCGAGATTCGGCAATATCTTATTTCTCAAAAATTTTCTCTATATTCAGATGTTGTAAATAGGGCTCAATTATTAGAGCGAGATAATGAGTATGTTCAACCGAGGGACCACAACCAGGGTCATACCGGTTGCAGCGGTAATCGGAGCAATAACAACAAGCGGGTAGGAAAACATTCAAACAAAGCGGTAAACACTCTGGTGGTAATCGTGGCCATGATGGTAGAAGAAGCGAGTCGGGGCGAGATTTCAAAAAGAGAAGGTACAACAATGATAACGTGAAGATGTCAGCACAAACATCAGATGTTTCTAGGGGAGGAAAACGAGCACTGGTCGTTTGTTATAAATCCGGGAAAGAGGGACATATCAGCCCAAATTGCCCACCACAATCCATGGTGTGTTATAACTGTGGAAAAGAAGGTCATATAGCTAGAGATTGTCTTGTTGTGAAACCAAGTTCAACGGGGATGGTGACTCCAAAGGCTGTCCCGAATAAGTCAAAGTTGGTGGTTCCTAGAAGGTCATTTGTCGTGACTACCCAAAACATGAGGAACCCGGACAAGGTGATCACGGGTAAGTTAATCATAAACTCTTACGAAGTTTATACCTTATTAGATACCGGTTCTACCCATTCTTTTATCTCTCCTGCTTGTGCTCAACGTTTGAACTTGACTCCGGAGAAATTAGACTTTAACTTATCTGTTGAGACTCCGTTAGGAGAAACTTTCATTGCATCTACTATTTATAGATCTTGCTTGATTAAAGTTGGTACCATCACATTACATGCCGATCTTATTTCATTGAAAATTCTTACATTTGTTGTGATTTTAGGGATTGATTGGTTAACCACTCATCATGCTAAAATTGATTGTTTTCGTAAGGTTGTTAGTTTTCATAATACTAACCAACCTGTTATGCGAATTCAAACAACCAAACCACTAAAGTCAATCACTGTCATATCAACTCATAAAGCTATTCGTTTATTGAAAATGGATGTTAAGCTTTCTTAGCCCATGTTACGTACTTGAACAAAAACACGTCAGATTTGAATAATATTTCTATTGTTAGTGAATTTCCTGACGTATTTCCTGAAGAACTTCCTGGTCTACCCCCAGAACGTGAAGTTGAATTATTTATTGACCTTGAACCTGGTACAAAGCCCATTTCTAAAACCCCATATCGAATGGCTCCTATTGAACTTTAGGAGTTAAAGGTCCAACTACAGGAGTTATTAGACATCGGTTTCATTCGTCCTAGTACATCTCCTTGGGGTGCTCCTGTGTTATTCGTAAAAAAGAAAGACGGGAGTATGCAACTTTGTATTGACTACTGGGAATCCGAAAGATTTGCCAGGACTTCCGCCTGACAGAGAGATTGAGTTCGTAATCGACTTAGTGCCGAGAGCGCACTAATATCAAAGGCCCGTCTGAGAATGGCTCCGGTAGAAATGAAAGAATTGATGGTACAACTGCAAGAGCTGCTAGACAAGATGTATATTCAACCAAGCGTATCACCGTGGGGAGAGCCAGTTTTATTCATTAAGAAGAAAGATGGATCAATACGTCTTTGCATTGATTATAGAGAGTTAAACAAAGTCACTATTAAGAATAGGTATCTGTTGCCTAGAATATATGACTTGTTTGATCAGTTGAAGGGTGCTAAATATTTCTCAAAAATAGATTTGAGAAGTGGGTATCAGCAATCGAAGGTAAGAAAGGAGGATATACCTAGAACGACATTCAGAACTCATTATGGACATTACGAGTTTCTGGTGATGTCTTTTGGTTTAACAAATGCCACTGCTGCGTTCATGGATTTGATGAACAGGGTATTTAAACCATTCTTAGACAAGTTCATAGTGGTATTTATTGAAGACATTCTGGTGTATTCCTAAACTCAATAAGAACACGTGGAACATTTACGTTTGACATTGGAGACACTAAGAAAGGAAAAATTGTAAGCAAAATTCTCTAAGTGCGAATTTTGGCTCGATCGTGTACAATTTTTGGGTCATGTGATTGACAAAGATGGGATTTCAGTGGATCCATCAAAACTAGAAGCTGTAATCAATTGGGAACAACCAAGGACACCTTCGGAGGTGAGTAGTTTCTTGGGACTGGCCGGTTATTATAGAAGATTCATTCAAGATCTTTCCAAGATAGCCACTCCGTTAACAAATTTGACACGAAAAGCTGTGAATTTCGTTTGGACAGAGAAATGTGAAGAGAGCTTCCAAGATTTGAAGAAGAAGCTAAGTGTGGCACTTGTGTTAACCCTGCCAGATAATATAGGAAATTTTGTGGTGTATAGTGATGCCTCACAAAGGATTGGGTTGTGTTCTTATGCAAAACGGTAAAGTTATTGCCTATGCATCAAGACAACTGACGGATTATGAGAAAGGTTATCCGACTCATGATTTAGAATTGGTTGCAGTAGTATTTGCTCTCAAGATATGGAGACACTATCTTGAGCTGCTACCAGTCGTGCTCGGATCATTTTGACTATTTCTATTGTCTAATGTACCAATTCTAGCCCTAGCAATTATCTTTCGCCAACTTCATCCCAATAAAGTGGAGTTCTGCACTTTGTGCCATATAACGCTTCATAAGGCAGCATGCCTATACTAGCATGGTAACTGTTGTTGTAGCCAAACTCTACTAACGGTAAATGATCATCCCAATTTTCTTTAAAGTCCATCACACAGGCTCTTAGCATATCTTCTAATGTCTGAATCGTTCTTTTACTCTGTCCATCTGTTTGAGGGTGGTATGATGTACTCATTCGTAATTGCATACCCATGCATTCCTGAAAACGTTTCCAGAAATTCGATGTAAAGCGCGGATCCCTATAGAAAACAATTGACACCGGCAACCCGTGCCTCGAAACAATCTCTTTTATGTATAGTCTTGCCAACTGATCTAAGTTAAATCTAAATTTGATCGGAAGGAAGTGTGCGGATTTTGTTAGTCGGTCAACGATAACCCATACTGCGTCGTAGCCTTTCTGAGTCGTCGGAAGGCCAACCACGAAGTCCATTGTAGTATATTCCCATTTCCATTCTGGGATCTCTAACTGTTGTAGCAATCCACTCGGTCTCTGATGTTCTGCTGCTTTCACTTTCTGATAGGTCAGACACTTGGCAACACATTCTGCAACATCACATTACAAATTCGGCCACCAGCAGTGTTGTCTAAGATCTTGATACATCTTGGTACTACCAGGGTGAATCGAATATCGTGAACTATGAGCCTCGCTCAAAATTTCTTCATTAATATCCTGTACTGGCGGGACCCAAATTCTGCTTTCAAATCTCTGTATTCCTTCCTTATCCATCTTAAATCTCGGTTCAGTTCCTTCAGATATCTTCTTTGTCACCTTTTTACATTCTTCGTCCTGAAGCTGAGCCTCTTTAACTTTATCTAGTAGAGTTGTACCAGATTGCATTCGAAATAGCTTCTCATCAAACTCCATAGGATACTTCATTTCCAACTCCAGTTTCTCTATTTCTGTAATTAGCTCCTCCTGAGCAGTCAACATCATCAATTTCTCACGACCCTTTCTACTTAAGGCGTCGGTAACCACGTTTGCTTTACCCGGATGGTATAAAATCTCACAGTCGTAATCCTTAATTAATTCCAACCATCTTCTTTGACGCATATTCAAATCCTTCTGTGTAAAAATATATTTCAGACTCTTGTGGTCCGTATATATTTCTCACTTCTCCCCGTAGAGATAGTGCCTCCAAATTTTTAAAGCAAAAACAACTGCAGCTAACTCCAAGTCTTGGGTAGGATACCCCTTCTCGTAATCCTTCAATTGTCGTGATGCATACGCAATGACTTTGCCATTTTGTATCAGTACATAGCCAAGTCCTTTATGCGACGCATCACTATAAACAACAAAATTTCCTGTATCGTCTAGAACAGATAACACAGGTGTCGTACTCAACCTTTTCTTCAATTCTTGAAAACTTTCCTCACACTTATCCGTCCAAACAAATTTCACAGTTTTTCGAGTTAAATTCGGTAACGGAGTTGCGATCTTGGAAAAGTTTTGTATGAACCTTCTATAATATCCTTCCAATCCAAGAAAACTTCGTACTTCTGATGGCATCCTCGGTTGATCCCAGTTAATCACGGCTTCGACTTTTGATGGATCTACCAAAATTCTGTTTTTATCGATCACGTGACCAAGAAATTGTACTCGCTTGATCCAAAATTCACATTTCAAAAACTTAGCATACAACTTCTCCCTTCTCAATACCTCCAACATTAATCTCAAATGCTCTTCATTTTCTTCCTTGGTTTTCGAATAAACCAAAATGTCATCTATAAATACTGCTACAAACTTGTCCAAAAACGGCTTAAACACACCATTCATTAGTCCCATAAATGCTACAGGAGCATTCGTAAGACCAAACGACATTACTAAAAATTCGTAGTGACTATATCGCGTTCTGAACGCTGTCTTCGGTACATCCTCTGGCCTCACCTTCAGTTGATGATAGCCGCTTCTCAAGTCTATCTTGGAAAAATATCTTGCTCCCTTCAATTGATCAAACAGGTTGTCGATCCTTGGTAATGGATATCTGTTCTTCATCGTGACCTTATTCAGTTCTCTGTAGTCAATGCAGAGCCGCATCGATCCGTCCTTCTTTTTCACAAATAACACCGGCGCTCCCCACGGCGATACGCTCGGTTGAATGTACTTCTTGTCCAGTAATTCATGTAGTTGTACAATTAATTCTTTCATCTCTACTGGTGCCATTCGGTATAGTGCCTTCGATATTGGAGCAGTTCCAGGCGCCAAATCGATCACGAAATCTACCTCTCTATCTGGTGGAAGTCCTGACAAATCGTCTGGAAATACGTCGACGAAGTCCCTCACAATCGGTATTTCTTCTACCCTCGGATTCTCTTTTCGACTGTCGACTATGTAAGCTAAGTATCCTACATAGCCTTGTCTTAATAACTTCCTAGCCTGCATCATCGTCAGACAACTCGCTTGTCTAGGTGACTTGCTACCATAAAACACAACCTTTGACGGAGTCATAAGGTTAATACGATTCTTTTGGAAATCAATTACAACACCGTAATTTAATAACCAGTCCATTCCCAAAATAACATCAAATTCCCCTAGTCGAATAGGGATAAGATCTACATTCATGATATTACCCTTAATATCCACTCTACAGTTCTTATGTATGTACTTAACAGGGATTATTTCTCTATTCGCAATTTCTATGTTCATGGGGTAATCCAATTCATCCTTAGGCAGATCTAAATTCTTAGAAAAGTCATCGGATATAAAGGAACAAGTAGCACCTGAATCAAATAAAACATAAGCATAAATTTTATTGATCGGAATGATACCTGACACTACATCGCATGAGATTGAGCGCATCCCGCCATCGTGTTGAAAGTCCCGGCGGTTATTCGGTTTATTGCGATTGATGCGGTGATAGTTAAGGCATTTCCTTTATTGTTTCCCGGTTTCCTCGATCCTAACCCTCCGATCCTTCTTGGGGCGATCTCTTGCGGATGGTCCTTGGACCACAAGTGAAACAAGCACCCTTCTTTGGGTTAGGACAGTTAGGTGCTATGTGGCCTTCCTGACCACAATTGTAGCACACTCTTTTTCCCTTCATACAAACTCCCAAATGAGCTCTTCCACAGGTTAGGCATACTTTTATTCTTTTCTTCTGTCTTCCTTGTTGATTCCCCGATGTTGAGTTTTCATTCCACCTTTTCTTCTGGTTAAAAATACCACCTCATGTGCCACTTCCACTAGTCTTGTTATTTCCTTCACCTTCATTCTTCTTCTTCTTCTGATCTTGATTGTACTTGGTCACCGCATCGCTTCCACCTTCAGCGAGGATGGCCTTTTCTAGTACTCCAGTAAAAGTGTTTAATTGAAACATTGATACTTTACTGTATACCCAAGGCTTTAGTCCTTGCTCGAATCTTCTGGCTTTTCTCTTGTCCGTGTGTACTTGATACGGGGCGAACCTCGCCAACTCGTTGAATCTAGCCACATAATTAGGTACGCTCATATTTCCCTGCTTCAATTCCAGAAATTGAACCTCCATCTGGTTTTATGAGCTGGTTGGGAAGTACATCGCGAAAAACATCACTTTAAATCTCTCCCAAGTAATTACACCTTCACCTCCTCAAACTTTGTTTTCTTGCCACCAATAGCTTGCTTCAGACTTCAGCATAAACATTGCAAAAGCGGTCTTCTGGTCTTCTCTAACCCTAGCGACGTCAAAAACCTTTTCCATTTCCATAACCCATGTTTGAGCCTCGATCAGGTTCATGGAACCTTTAAACTCTGGCGGTCCCACCGCCTTGAAATCCTTAAATGTAGTATTTGGTGGAGCTTGAGGTTGATTATTCATTGCTCCAGCTAGCAAGTTAACCAATTACTGAACATGATTAGCATTGGCGTTATTGTTGTTATTTGTTGACTCTTCCTGAGCTGGTTGACGTTGTTGTCTTCTTCTTGGCGGCATATTTTTGTTAAAATATATGCTTATTAAATCTCTATTAAATTCTCTAAATAGTTAAGACTTAACTCAACAATTTAATATAATCATTTAACACTTTATCTCAACAACTTGATATATATTCATTCAAACTAAAAGTTTTAACATCAAACGATAGCATCACTGCTATTTACATCATCTATCCTGAGATAAAGAATCTACAGGATTTAAAATATTCCTTCGTTCATAAACACATCGGAATTTACATATAAAAACTAATTAAGTCTTTCACATAATTAAACAAATTCTATCACCGTCTGTTAAGCCGCTGAATAGCCTTGCTACGCTCCTCTTCCATGATATGAGACATCGTCCTGCGATCCAGCATGTACGATGGAAGTCCTTCGAACTGGACGGGGTACCTCAAAACTCGATCCTGGGCCTCATCCATTGCTTGATTATGTGAGTGAAGAGTCAAAATCTCCCTCTCCTTCTCCTCGAGAGTAATTTGCTGAATAATAACCCACTCAGTCAGATCCTGGACATCATCTCGTAACTCTACGTTACGGTCGTATAACGCGTCGTACATCTCAGCATCAATGAAGTGCTGTGGAAAATTCTTCTTCCTCCTCTTCCTCGTCAAATTCCTCCTCAGGATCCTCCTCAGGATCAGTCTCAGGTTCATGCTCCTGACCAACAACAGTGATTAATGGAGATGACTCCCTCTGTACTAATCGCTCCCCTAACGACATGAATGTCTGCGGCTCTCCTCCTCTGTCCAGTCTTCAGTGGGTACTCTGGGGTTCCTCCTCCCCTTTCGACTAGTTCCTCCAACGTCCGACATCCTGACAACAAAATTTTGAGTTTTAGTTACTAAGTCGTACTAGTGATTACATAATTTAACACATAAACACATAAATTCTTTTATTATCTTCAATGAATTACACAAATTCATTTCCTAGAACTCGATAAGAGTTTTCCATCACTATGTTCTTTCTATAAGGCTACTACCTAAGGTTGTTCCCCCACCAAAGGTTCATAACCTACAGCTTTGATACCAACTTATGACATCCCCAAATCCAGTACTTCCATTTCCACAGGATTTGGTGTTCACTATACAAACATCATCCATATATCTGCCCATAAATAAATGCAAACCATGCAATAGATAGAAATAATAATAAATCTCCCCTTATGGGGTTACATCAACTACATAATAAATAAATCCTAGGTTACTCTAACCTTAAATCATTTGTGCGGAAACATAAACAAATAAGTCTAAAGTAACATCAATTCTAACTATCATTACATAATCACATAAATAATCAATCTTCATTACTTGCTAAGCTTGCCCTTGCCTTTACTAGTGGAAGGTTCGTCTGCTCTTTCGTTCTTAACTGCAATGTTATTATAACGCAAGAGTGACCACTATTGCCCACAAGTAAAATAATGAAATAAAAATGTATAATAATATACGAGTGAATCAAAGACTTCTGAAATAAAGCTCTACTTTTGAATTAAGAATGAATAACAAGAATCAAAAGATTTCTAAGGGTCATAAGACCTTGAACTATGTCCTAGGTTAGCAAGGGTTATACTTGAAACCTTTAACAATCATAAGACTATGGACCTTTCTACTCGTACTTGGGGGATCAGCCCTTAGTACAATCATCACACAATATCTTAACGCTTAACGCATAAGTAAATCCCTTTGCAGGGTTGTTCATCTCAGTTTGACATTCGAGTCCGCACCAAAGGAAGTTTGGTTTGGATAATTTAATAAGGGTTCTGAAATTTAGAACGTTCATCAACTATGGACTAGTCGAATCAATAAGGTTCACTAGTCTAACAAGGTTCAACAATAATGATATTCAAATTGAATAATAATCTCAAGAAGTATACAATAGAACAAATATTGTATTACAAATTCAAACTTTGAAAGGATAATCAATCTTTAATATGACAATTAGGTATGGGATATTATTTATGTTCAATATTCGTAAGAAAATATTTTCTTCCATACTCTGTAGTATGTAAGTAATATTATTTCGTTTCAGATTACGAATTCTACACTCATGTTGATAAGTTTTTCTTCTATACTCCTTGAAATTAGTAGAATATCCTTGAAATTTATGTTTCATCTAGTATCATTTCACTAAGATATTTTTCTGAACATTCTTGTTAAGTTTTAACCTTTTCAATCCAGAGTACTATTCATCGGGTACTATTCACTCAAGTACTATTCACCCGGGGTACTATTCATGAGAAAAAATTGATTTTTTTTTGTCCAAATCATTTTTGATACAATATTATTCTTGAATTTTACTCAACAAAGCAGTATCATGTTGACAATTTGGACATTATTGAATTCTGGATAAATAGAATTATAAATCTTTAAAGTTATCCTTTTCTTTCATTTAATTGAATTTGTATATCATTGTCATCATCCTCATGCTTATATTGTGATAAAAGACATCTTTGGCATGTAGTGCATAGATGGACCGTTGATTGGTATGATTATGACCAGGAATTATTCGGTATAATCATGACCTGTAATGTTATAAATGATGTGATAAAAGTCCTCATTGGCCCGTAGTATATTGATGGACAATTGTTGGCATGATCATGACCATTAGTGATAACACAAATATCCTCGGCCCGTAGTGCATGGATAATTCGTGGACGTGATACTAATGAATATCCTTGGCCCGTAGAGTAGGGATAATTCAGTGATGTGGATTATTTATTAAGCTGAGTCTCAGCGATAAAATTGATGATAAACTTTTTAAATCATAGAAGATAGTACATATCATGTTCTACTTGACTCTTCTAATGGATTGCTTGTTCCACTGTAGTTAAACTTGATGTTTATTGTATTTTATCAGTTTAACACTGTTGAAGGCTAACGATAATTTATTCTGTATTATCTTAGTCATAATATTTCTTACTGGGCTAGTTGAGCTCACCCTTTGCTTTCATTATTCTCTTCAGGAAATGAGAACATAGCCGGGACTAGTCAGGGAATGGAGTGATGGTCCGAGTTGGTGGCTATAGTAGTCCTCACTATTCTATAAAATAGTGTGATAATAATTGTAATGAGGACTCCATTTGAGTTTGGATACTGTCTATTAGACAATATTCATGTAAAAACTCTCAGCTACGTTTTTGTATTAAAGCTTAGGTATATGATCCCTAGCTAAGATGTGAGACTAGAACTAGGAGGGGAGAGACGGGTAATTCCTTCGCTAGTATGACCTATCAAAGCTTATTTGTTATTTAATTGGTCGGTCAGAATATAGGGATATTATGTGGCATGTCAATTAACCCTTATTTTGTGGCAGTGTTTGAAAATGACATCCGAGAATGTTGAGATAAGCAATGGAACACATGAGACCGTTGAGTCACCAACGATCAATACCTAGGATAATGTGCATCAGGAAGACAATAATCCTTAGGAAAACAACAACACCAACCAAATGATGAACGATGGGATGTTCAGAGGCTTTATACAATTCATGCAACATCAGGCGAGAGCGACTCCTGTTCAAAATGCAGGTGGAAGCACTAGCAACTCACAGATGGTCACTGCTAAGAAGTTCAAGGAGCTGGGACCATCAGAGTTTGTAGGAAAGCCAGAACCACTTAAGGCGGAGACGTAGATAAAGCAGATCACCAAGATATTTGATGTCTTGGGATGCTCCGAGGAGCAAAAGTTTCCATTTGCCACCTTCATGTTGCGAGGAGAGGCAGATTACTGGTAGGAGTCTGTAAAATGTACTCAGCCTGCCGCACTAAAGATGTCTTGGGAGAAGTTCCAAGAGCTGTTCAACGACAAGTACTTTCCTAAAAGTATTCATCACATGAAGGAGGTAGAGTTCATCAAGCTGGAGCAAAACAATATGACCATGTTGCAGTATGAAGCTAAGTTTGCCGAGTTGTCCCGTTTTGCGTCCCACTTGGCTGATAATATGGAGAGAATGACGCGAATGTTTCTGCAAGGTTTGAAACCCGAAATACGTCAATACCTCATTTCTCACAACTTATGTGTGTACTCAGATGTTGTAAATAAGGCTGAATTATTGGAGCATGATAATGAGTCAACCCAACCAAGAGAGAGCAACTGAAAAAATGATAATACTAGTAGTAGTAGTCATCGAAGCGGTGACAACAAACGTGGAGGAAGTCTACATGCCAGAAATGGTAACCACTTCGGTGGTAATCATGACCAAGACAATAAAAGTGGAAATTTCAAGAAGAGGATATTCAATAATGATGGAAAGATGTCAGCACCAACAATCGTTGTTAAGGAAGGAGAATGACCACCGATCGTATGCTACAAATGTGAAGGGGAGGGACACATCAGTCCAAACTGTACGCAGCAGTCCAAAACGTGTTATAATTATGGAAGAGAAGGTCACCTAGCTCAATTTATCATGTAGTGAAGCCAAGTCCAGTTGGGATGGTGACACCAAATGCCATCCCAGACAAGTCAAAGTCGGTAGTTCAAGGGAGAGCATTTGTCATAACCTCCCAAAAAGAGAGGAACCCAAACAAGGTTATCACGGGTAAGCTAATCATAAGCTCTAGCGAAGTCTATACCTTATTTGATACCGGTTCTAGCCATTCTTTTATTGCTCCTACTTGCACTCAACGTTTAAATTTAACTCCGGAGAAATTAGACTTTGACTTATCTATTGAAACTCCGTTGGGAAAAACCTTCATTACATCCACTGTTTATAAGTCTTGTTTGATTCAAATCGGAAACCGCACATTACCTGTCGATCTTATCTCTTTGAAAATACTTGCATTTGATGTGATTTTAGGGATTGATTGGTTAACTACTCATCATGCTAAAATTGATTGTTTTCATAAGGTTGTTAGCTTTCATATTCCTAACCAACCTATTATGCGAATTTAAGCAACCAAACCACTAAAGTCAATCAGTGTCATATCAAGCCATAAAGTTATTCATTTATTGAAAAACGAATGTCAAGCTTTCTTAGCCCATGTCACGGATTTAAACAAAAATACGTCAGATTTGAATGATATTTCTATTGTTAATAATTTTCCTGACGTATTCCCTAAAGAACTTTCCTGGCCTACCCCAAGAGCGTGAAATTGAATTTTGTATCGACCTTGAACCTAGTACAAAACCCATTTCCAAAGCTCCATATCGAATGGCTCCTATTGAACTTTAGGAGTTAAAAATCTAACTACAGGAATTGTTAGACATTGGTTTCATTCGTCCTAGTACGTCTCCTTGGGGAGCTCCTATTCTATTCGTAAAGAAGAAAGATGGAAGTATGCGACTTTGTATTGACTATCGGGAGTTGTGTAAGACCCCAAATTTTTTAATGAATAAAATCGAATTTTCTCTAATTATTATTGTGAATAATAAGGTGATAATTTGATATAATACTTTGGTTATGGGTGAAATGTGCAAATTTTGCAAAATAAGCAAGTGGTAATAAAATATTCATTGTGTCGGGGAATATTCGTTTGGTCGTGGAATATTCTTTACGTAGAATATTAAATGCGCAGTAGCGACCATTTGTGGGCCCATAAATCTGATAACCGTCGGATGAAGAAAAGCGACAAAGTTTTGGTTGTTATAAATAACGACATAGTTATTCTTATATTAACAACATTGGAATACCCGATGGTTAAAATACGATGTCTGGCGTGGTTACACAATGCACGATATTATATGATATTGTTGAATTATTGATCCTTACGTAAGAAGGCATTACTCAATAATTATTACGATGTTCTTGCTCAATATTTTATTTTATTGATTCAATAATTGCTTTGCGTTGATATTTTATATTATTGTTGTTTCAATAATTGTCATTTTACACAAGATCTCCATTATCGGATCAATAATTCATATTATTTGAATAATATTATTAGATAACATTATTGGCAATGTCTAGAAAGTTACATCGATGAGAGGTTTGGTCACCTAATTGCGCTACGCCCGAGGAGAAATCCTTATCGAAAAGCCCCTCTTTCACAGGAGCGACTGGTTTGTCATAAATGTGATTACGTAATATTATTTGTGAATAATTAATTATTGATTCATATGATAAGGAAATATTTATTTTATGTGGATATAAATGATGGATTTATTTATGTGGTTATTAATGAAGGAATTAATCTTTGAGATGTTTTATCGATTTTGTCGATTGAAATATTTAAAATCATCCGTTTGTGGATTTCGGGTATTTTTCTGTTTGGAATTTGGAAAAACTCAAAGCTACAAAGTGTTAGAGAATTCGATTTAAGTATGGAATGGACATAAAATTCATATTTTTCCGATAAATTATTTTCTATGAATTATTAAAGTTTCTGATTATTGTTTAAATGATAAAACATTTTGGAAAATTCTAGAATTGGTTGGTGAGAAATGTGTTCAATTGAATTTCAATTGGGGTGGGTGGCAATAGTAATGAGTAAAAGCCATCGGTGTGAGTTAGTCTTCTATGGCGTTCTAAGCATTTTCCTATAAATAGGGTGCTTAGTTAGAATTGAAAATCACACCGTAATTCATAAGTTTTCTCTCTCTCTCTCTATATTATCGAGCGTATTCTTGTGAGTATTTTGATACTTTGAGTGTTGTTATACGGTGCAAGTTCCTTCAGCACTATATCTAGTATTCCAGCCAGAAGTATTATCTTTTTGAGGTAAGGGATGTTATTTTTCTTCGTAAGTGATATTATTTCTTCAATATCATTATGCCGAAATATTGGTTGGAACTTTTTATCAAATTTGAAACTTTTTATGCCGAGGTTACTATTCATGAGTTACTATTCACGAGTTACTATTCATGAGTTACTATTTATGAGTTACTATTCACGAGTACTATTCACGAAGCATGATGATTTTTCTTGTGGAATTTCTATCTTTTGGTGTTGGAGTTACTATTCACGTATACGGCACTATTCACTAATACGGCACTATTCACCGAAAAATAAAATTTTCTTCTTTTTATCCAAGGTGTCTATTATGGTTACTATCTTTGATTGTATCCATGTTTTGATCTTTATTCTTGAATTTTGTTTCAAAATTGGTTATTATTAAGTATTATTGATCTTGGATAAACTGTAATACGAATCTCTAATATTTGTTATTTTGTTTCACTGGATTCGTTCCTTTAAAATATTTTTCATCATCCTCAGTCCTAAATGATGATATTACTGAATATCTTTGGCCTGTAGTGCAAATATGAATGATTAACCGATGAATATCTTTGGCCTATAGTGCAAAGATGAATAATTACATAATGAATATCTTTGGCCCGTAGTGCAAGGATGAACAGGTGTTGAGATGAACATGACCAACCGGTGGTGATCTGAAATGAATATCTTTGGCCCATGATGCAAAGATGAATATTTGATTAAAGATGTGTATTGATTGATGTTACAGGGATAAAATATTGATGATGGACTTTTAAATTCATAAAGGATAGTAGAATTTTTTCTCTACTTGACTCTTCTAATGGATTGTTTATTCCGCTGCAGTTGTTGATCTAAAACTTGTTGTCTATTATATTTTATCAGATTATTCCCTGTTGAAGACTAACGATAATTTGTTGTATATTATCTTAGTCATAATATTTTCTTACTGGGCTAGTTGAGCTCACCCTTTTCCTTTTTGTTCCATTTTTCTTCTCAGGAGGTGAGAACATAACAGGAACTAGCCGGGGTTTGGAGTGATGGTTCAGGATAGTTGTTTTAGTAGTCCTCACTATTTTTTCAAAAAGTGTATCAATAATTGTAACGAGGACTCCTTTTGAGTATTTATACTCTCTATTAGACAATAGTTGTATTCAAACTCACAGTATATGTGTTGTCGTATTTTGCACGACAATTGTATTACTGAAGTTATATTTGTTTTTGTACCATGTATTTGGCGACTCAGAATGGGTTGGGTTGAATGGACCTATTTTGGGGTTGTCACAGTTGGTATCAAAGCTAAGGGATATGATCCCTGGCTAAGATGTGAGACAAGAACTAGGATGGGAGAGATGGGGAATTCCTTCGCTAGTATGACCTGACTAAGTTTATATTGTATTTAATTGGTTAGTCAGAGTATAGGGATAATATGTGATATGTCGATTAACCCTTTTTTTGTTGCAATGCTTGAAAATGGCATCTAAAAATTTTGTGATAAGCAATGAAGCATATGAGACCGTTGAGTCACCAACGATCAATACCCAGGATAATGTGCATCAGGATGGCAATAATCCTCAGGTGAACAACGACACCGACCAAATAACGAATGACGGTACGTTTAGGAGATTTTTAGAATTCATGCAACACCAAACGAGAGAGACTCCTGTTCATAATGTAGGTGGAAACAATGGCAACCCACGGTTGGTCACCGCTAAGCAGTTCAAGGAGCTGGGACCACCAGCATTTTTGGGAAAGCCAGAACCACTTACGGCAGAGACGAGGATAAAGCAGATCAGCAATATATTTGATGTCTTGGGATGTTCCGAGGAGCAAAAGGTTCCCTTTGCCACTTTTATGTTGCGAGGAGAGGCGGATTACTGGTGGGAATCTGTAAAGCGTACTCAATCTACCGCACTGAAGATGTCTTGGGAGAAGTTCCAAGAAAACGACAAGTACTCTCCCGAAAGTATTCGTCACATGAAGGAGGTTGAGTTCATCAAGCTGGAGCAAAACAATATGAACGTGTCGTAGTACAAAGCTAAGTTTGCGGAGTTATCCCGATTTGCATCCCATTTGGTTGATAATGATGAACGAATGACATGAATGTTTCTGCGAGGTTTGAAACCCGAAATACGTCAATACCTCATTTCTCACAAACTTTGTTTATATTCAGATGTTGTGAATAGGGCTAAGTTAGTGGAGCGCGATAATGAGCCAGCCCAACCGAAGGATAACGAGCAATACACGATAATAATCGTACCGGTGGCAACGGTCATCAGAATAATGATAACCATCGTGGAGGAAATTATCATGCCAGAAATGGTAACCACTTCGGTGGTAATCATGGCCAAGTTAATTGAAGAAATGATTCAAGTGGAAATTTCAAGAAGAGAAGATTTAAGGATGACGGGAAGACATCGGCAACAGCACCAGCAACAGCAACAAATTCTAGGGGAGGAGAACGACCGTCAGTTAGATGCTACAGATGCAGAGAGGAGGGACATATAAGTCCAAACTGTTCACAGATTTCCAAGAAATGTTGTAGTTGTGGAAAAGACGATCACACAGCTCAATTTTGTCCTGTAGCGAAATCAAGTCCAGTTGGGACGGTGGCACCAAAGGAGGATACGGACAAAATGAAGTCAGTGGTTTCAGGAAGAACGTTTTTCGTGACTTCTCAAAAAGCGAGTGACCCGAACGAAGTTAGCTCGGGTTAGTTAATTATAAATTTTTGCGAAGTCTATACCTTATTAGATACCTGTTCTACCCATTCTTTTATCTCTCTTGCTTGCGCTCAATGTTTAAATCTAACTCCGAAGAAGTTAGATTTTGACTTATTGGTTAAAACTCCGTTAGGAGAAACCTTCATTTCATGTGATATCCAAGTCTTGGATGAGAGTCACAGTTTTTGAATGATATTTCTATTGTTAATAAATCTCCTGACGTATTCTCGAAGGACTTCTTAGCCTACCCGTAGAGTGTGAAATCGAATTTTGTATTGACCCCAGTACAAAACCCATTTCTAAAACCCTTAAATATTTCTTCAACCAAATTGAACATATAATGCGCCAAAGACGTTGGCTCGAGCTGTTGAAGATTACGATCGTACAATTCAATACCATCATGGGAAAACAAAAGTGGTAGCTGACACGTTGAGTAGAAGATTGTATGCGTTTACGAGTGCGATGTTGTTAACACAAAAATCTATTTTATATGACTTACAAATGATGAAGATAGAGTTAAAGACTCTAGGGACCCACGTGAAGATAACGAATATACAAGTAGAATAAACTCGATAAAGTTAAAACCGCTCAAGTTACACACTGGAGTTGATGAATATAAAGAAGAAGGTGCAAGAATGCGTTATTCTAGAAGTAAGAGTCGTTGAAGAGAAGAAAGCTCAAGCCTTCGATTTATTTGAAATCCTCGATCAAGTAGGAACTGTGGCCTATAGACTCGCCTTAACGCTAAGTATGATGCGTGTTCATAACGTTTTTTACGTATTGATGTTACGTAAATATGTGGACGACCCAAATCACATTATTGTGTTAGAACCAGACAAGTTAGCCGAAGATTTAACGTATGAGGAGGTACCTATTAAGATCTTGGATAAGAAAGAACATGTCCTATGCACAAAGGTTATACCTCAAGTTAAGGTTTTGTGGAAGAACCATGCTATTGAAGAAATGAACTGGGAGTTGGAATCAAAAATGAAAGCAAGGTATCCTCACCTTTTCGATACACCAGGTACGTACGTCAATTTCGAGGACGAAATTTCATAAGGAGGGGAGGTTGTAAGACCCCAAATTTTTTAATGAATAAAATCGAATTTTCTCTAATTATTATTGTGAATAATAAGGTGTTAATTTGATATAATACTTTGGTTATGGGTGAAATGTGAAAATTTTGCAAAATAAGCAAGTGGTAATAAAATATTCATTGTGTCGGGGAATATTCGTTTGGTTGTTGAATATTCTTTCTATCGGGGAATATTAAATGCGGCAAATGCCGACCATTTGTTGGCCCCCATAACGGATAATTATCGGATGAAGAAAAGCGACAAAGTTTGGGTTGTTATAAATAACGGCATAGTTATTCTGCAGATTAACATTGTTGGAATACCGGTGGTTAAAATACGATGTCTGGCGTGGTTTCCAAGATGCTTTGCGGTATTACATAAATATTGTTGAATTATTTATCCTTATGTAAGATGGCACTACTCAATAATTATTACAGTAATTCTTTATTCAATATTTTATTTTATTGATTCAATAATTGATGCGTTGATATTTTATATTATTGTTGTTTCAATAATTGTCAACACCGATATCTCCATTATCGGATCAATAATTCATATTATTTGAATAATATTATTAGATAACATTATTGGCAATGTCTAGAAAGTTACATCGAGGAGAGGTTTGGTCACCTAATTACGCACCAAATGAGGAGAAATCCTTATCGTAAAGCCCCTCTTTCTAGGAATAGCCTTGGTTATCATAAATGTGATTCTGTAATATTATTTGTGAATAAATAATTATTGATTCATATGATAAGAAAATATTTATTTTATGTGGATATAAATGAAGGATTTATTTATGTGGTTATTAATGAAGGAATTAATCTTTGAGATGTTTTATCACTATTTTGCCGGAATAGAAATATTTAAAATCATCCGTTTATTGTATTTCTGAATTTTTTTACATTTGGAATTTGGAAAAACTCAAAGCTACAAAGTTGTAGAGAATTCGATTTCGTGTGGAATGGACATAAAATTCATATTTTTCTGATAAACGGGCTATTTTCTATGAATTATTAAAGTTTCTGATTATTGTTTAGTTGATAAAACATTTTGGAAAATTCTAGAATTGGTTGGTGAGAAATGTGTTCAATTGAATTTACATTGTGGTGGGTGGAAATAGTAACAGGTAAAGCCATCAGGTAGCAGATTAGTCTTCTATGGCGTTCTAAGCATTTTACTATAAATAGGGTGCTTAGTTAGAATTGAAAATCACACCAGAATTCATAAGTTTTCTCTCTTTCTCTCTCTATATTATCGAGCGTATTCTTGTGAGTATTTTGATACTTTGAGTGTTGCTATCTGATTGCAAGTTCCTTGACACTATATCAAGTATTCCAACCCGGAAGTATTATCTTTTTGAGGTAAGGGATGTTATTTTCTTCGTAAGTGATATTTTTTCTTCAATATCATTATGCCGAAATATTGGTTGGAACTTTTTATCAAATTTAGAACAATTCATGTCGGGGTTACTATTCATGAGTTACTATTCATGAGTTACTATTCACGAGTTACTATTAACGAGTACTATTCATGAAGCATGATGATTTTTCTTGTGGAATTTCTATCTTTTGGTGTTGGAGTTACTATTCACGTATACGACACTATTCACGTATACGGCACTATTCACGAATACGGCACTATTCATCAAAAAATGAAATTTTCTTCTTTTTATCCAAGGTGTCTATTATGGTTACTATCTTTGATTATATCCATGTTTTGATCTTTATTCTTGAATTTTGCTTCAAAATTGGTTATTATGAAGTATTATTGATCTTGGATAAACCGTATGTCTGAATCTCTAATATTTGTTATTTTGTTTCACTGGATCCGTTCCTTTAAAATATTTTTCATCATCCTCAGTCCTAAATGATGATATTACTGAATGTCTTTGGCCTGTAGTGCAAAGATGAATGATTAACTGATGAATATCTTTGGCCTGTAGTGCAAAGATGAATGATTAACTAATGAATATCTTTGGCGTGGTGCAAAGATGAGCAGTGTTGAGATGAACATGACCCAGGTGGTGATACAAATGAATATCTTTGGCCCGCAGTGCAAAGATGAATATTTGATTAAAGATGTGTATTGATTGATGTTAGAGGGATAAAATATTGATGATGGACTTTTAAATTCATAGAGGATATTAGAATTCTTTATCTACTTGACTCTTCTAATGGATTGCTTATTCCGCTGCAGTTGTTGATCTAAAACTTGTTGTCTATTATATTTTATCAGATTATTCCCTGTTGAAGACTAACGATAATTTGTTGTATATTATCTTAGTCATAATATTTTCTTACTGGGCTAGTTGAGCTCACCCTTTTCCTTTTTGTTCCATTTTTCTTCTCAGGAGGTAAGAACATAACAGGAACTAGTCGGGATTTGGAGTGATGGTTCAGGATAGTTGTTTTAGTAGTCCTCACTATTTTGTAAAATAGTGTATCAATAATTGTAACGAGAACTCCTTTTGAGTTTTCATACTCTCTATTAGACAATAGTTGTATTCAAACTCATAATATATGTGTTGTCGTATTTTGCACGACATTTGTATTACTGAAGTTATATTTATTTTTGTACCATGTATTTGGCGACTCAGAATGGGTTGGGTTGAATGGACCTATTTTGGGGGCGTCACAAGTGGAATCATTCCACCATCAAAAATAGGTATCCGTTGCCACGCATTGATGACCTGTTTGACCAGTTGCAAGGCGCCAAATTCTTTTCAAAGACAGATCTTCATTCCGGATATCATCATTTAAAGATTAAAATCGATGACATCCCAAAGACTGCTTTCAGAACTCGGTACAAGTATTATGAATTCCTAGTCATGTCTTTTAGATTGACTAATGCTCCTACTGCCTTCATGGATATGATGAACCGAGTATTCAAGGAATATTTGGATCATTTTGTGGTCGTCTTTATTGATGACATCCTCATATACTCCAAAAGCCGTGAAGATCATAAGCAACACTTGAGGCTGATACTCCAAAGGCTTCGTGAAACAAGTTGTATGCCAAGTTAAAGAAATGCGAGTTCTGGCTTGAAGAAGTAGCATTCCTTGGGCACGTGATATCAAATCACGGAATATATATTGACCTAGTGAAGATTGAAGAAATACAAAGCTGGGAGCAACCTAAGTCAGTAACCGAAGTACGTAGCTTTATGGGCTTAGCTGGTTGTTATCGGAGATTCGTGGAAGGATTTTCTTGAATCGCTACTCCATTAACTCAACTGACTAGAAAAGATATAAAATTGGGTTGGAGTGAAGAATGTAAGCAGAGTTTTCAAGAACTCAAGAGGAGACTCATTTTAGCAACTGTTCTGACAATACTATCTGGTTCGGAGGGATTTGTCATCTACAACGATGCTTCAGGCACAGGTTAGGATGTGTTCTCATGCAACATGGGAAAGTCATAGCCTATGCCTCGCGAAAACTCAAAGAATATGAGAGGAATTATCCTACTCATGATCTAGAGATGGCAGCAGTCATTTTTACGCTTAAAATCTGTACGGATCATAAAATCCTCAAATATTTCTTCACCCAAAAGGAACTCAACATGCAGCAACGACGTTGGCTCGAGCTGTTGAAAGATTATGATCATACCATTCAATACCATCCTAGAAAAGCAAACATGGTAGCTGACGCATTAAGTAGAAGATCATATACGGGTACGAGTGCGATATTGTCAACGCAAAGGCCCATTTGGTATGACTTACAATGGATGGAGATAGAGATAAGACTCCAGGGACCTATGCGATGATGTCAAATATATGAGTAGAACTGACTTTAATTGTTAAAGTTAAAGATGCTCAAGCTACAGACCTGGAGCTGATGCGTATGAAGAAGAAAGTACAGGAAGGTGTTATTCCGGAAGCAAGAATCGATGAAGAAGGAATACTTTGAGTGAACTCTAGACTTTGTGTTCCTAACGACCCTGATTTAAAGTATAAAATCATGATGGAGGCGCACAACACACCATTTGCAATCCATCATGGGAGTACCCAAAATATATCATGATCTTCGACATACATTTTGGTGGAGCAATATGAAAAGAGAAATCGCAGAGTTTATCTCAAGGTGTTTAACTTGTCATCGTGTCAAGGCAGAGCATCAAGTGCCAAAAGGTCAATTACAACCACATGAAATTTTTGAATGGAAGTGGGAGCACATTACCATGGATTTCGTTACTGGTCTTCCCAAGATTTCTCAAGGCATAAATGCAATTTGGGTCATTATTGATAGATTGACCAAAACTGCTCATTTCTTACCTATACGAGAAACTTATTTTCTTGAACGTCTTGCTTGTATATATATAAATGAGATTGTAAGACTGTATGGTATGCTAGTATCCATAGTTTCTGATCGAGACCCAAGATTCACTTCACGATTTTGGGTTAGTTTGCAAAAAGCTATGGGCACGAATTTATGATTTAGTTCGGCATATCATCCTCAAGAGGATGGGCAGTCAGAGAGGACTATTCAAACCCTTGAAGATCTATTAAGACCTTGTGTCCTTGACTTCAAAGGAAGTTAGGACAAGTTCTTACCATTGGTGGAATTCTCCTACAACAACAATTATCTAGCAAGTCTTGGCATGGCTCCATTCGAGGTGTTATATGGATGCAAGTGTCGTTCTCCAGTATGCTAGGATGAGGTGGCTGAAGGAACGTTGTTGGGACTGAAATTGTTATGCATGACAATAGAAAAGATTCAAATGATCCGGCAATGTATAAAAACCTCACAAGATTGATAAAAGAGTTATGTTGATCTTCATCGAAAGGATGTGGAATTCAATGTTGGGGATCATGTGTTGTTACGGGTTGCTCCATGGAAAGGAGTTACGAGATTTGGAAAGAGAGGAAAGCTCAATCCTCAATTCATTGGCCCATTCAAAATCCTCGATCGAGTAGGAACTGTGGCATATAGACTCGCCTTACCGTCAAGTATGTCTCGTGTTCATAACATTTTTAACATATCTATGTTAGGTAAATATGTAGAAGACCCGAAACACAATATTGAGTTAGAACCGGGAAAAATAGCGGAAGATTTAACGTATGAAGAGGTACCTATTAAAATCTTGGATAAGAAGAAACATATTCTACGCTCCAAGGTTATACCTCAAGTCAAAGTTTTGTGGAGAAACCACGATGTTGGGGAAATGATCTGGGAGTTAGAATCTGAAATGAAATCAAGGTATCCTCACCTCTTCGACATATCAGGTATGTACCCCAATTTTGAGGACAAAATTTCATAAGAAGGGGAGGTTGTACGACCCCAACTTTCATAAATAAAGATTATTTTTTTATCGAAATATATTTTTGAATATTATGGTGTGAATATGATATAATGTTATAGTTGTGGGTAGTATTTATAAATTTTTCAAAGTATGCAAGTTGTTATAAAATATTCGATTGGTCGGAGAATATTCATTTTAACATGAAATATTCGTACGACGGCACACTCATTGGTGGACCCCACAACAGAATTATTGTCAGAGTTAGAAAATGAGAGAAATATCTTTTTATAAAAATAACGGCGAAAGTTTTACCGTTAACTGTAGAAATACCCGGTGATGAAAAGTACAGTAATACGCGTGGTTGCATAGTAGCACACGATATTGATTATTAATGCTTACGTGAGAAGTCACTCTATTATACTCAATTATTACTACTATAATTGATGCATGGTATCTCACATTATTTGATTCAATTATTGTTAATATTTTATTTATTATTAACTCAATAATTGAGATGACAAGTTATTCATATTATTATTTGCATAATTAACAATGTCTAGAAAGTTATGTCGAGGAAAGGAGTTTGGTCACCTAATTGTGCGCCAATAGGGAGAAATCCTTATCGGAAAGCCCCTTCTTTTCTGGGATCGATCTGGTTGTTAATATTGTGGGTTATAATAATGATGAATAAATGTTGTTAAAAATATTATGGGGATTTTTATGAAGTATTTGTTGTAAATTTTGGCATATTATATGGACCCCCACTTACTCATTTTTCAAAATAATCGGTAGAAAAGTGTTTAGTATATATTTATATATAATAAAGGTGGGGGGGGCACATGTGGGGCCCATGTGTGGAAGAAAAAATGAAATGGGTAGGGGGAAATCACGGGAAAGAAAAGAGAAATGGATGGTTTGAAATGGAAGGTGTATATATATAATATATATATTATAATAAGTTTTGTTTTTTATGAAAAATAGAATATATTATATTTTATTATGCATAGTGTCTGCATAACAAATCATAAGAAACAATTCAGCCGATGTTGTGCGCCCGTGAATGTAGCCACTGTGCGTCCGTGATTTTAATTTTCAAATAGTATCCTTCCATTCTCCTATAAATAGGATGCTCAGTTTAGAATTGAAAATCACACCAGAATTAGATATTTCTTCTTCTATAATATTGAGCATATTTCTTTCGAGTTTTAGGAAGCTTTGAGTGTAGAAAACAGTACAAGTTTTTTACAAGAATATCCCCGCTATACCAGTTGGAATACTCTTCTTTTTAAGGTAAGGGATATTATTTTTGTTCAATATTCGTAAAAAATAATATTTTCTTACATACTATGTAGTATGTAACTAATATTATTTCGTTTTAAATTCCGAATTCTTTACTCATGTTGATAAGTTTTGCTTCTATACTCCTTGAAATAGGAAGAATATCCTTGAAATTTGCGCTTCATCTAGTATCATTTCACAAAGATATTTTTCTGAACATTCTTGTTAAGTTTTAACCTTTTCATGTCGGAGTACTATTCACGGGGTACTATTCACGGGATACCATTCACTCAGGTACTATTCACCCGGGGTACTATTCATGACAAAAATTGGTTTTTTTTATTCAAATTATTTTTGATACAATATTATTCTTGAATTTTACTCCACAAAGCTGTATCATGTTGACAATTTGAACATTATTGAATTCTGGATAAATTGAATTATAAATCTTTAAAATTTATCATTTGCTTTTATTTAATTAAATTCTTATATTATTGTCATCATCCTCATGCTTATATTGTGATAAAAGTTATCTTTGGCCCGTAGTGCATAGATGAACTGTTGATTAGTATTATTATGACCAGGGATTATTCGGTATAATCATGACATGTAATGTTACAAATGATGTGATAAAAGTCATCATTGGCCCGTAGTGCATTGATGGACATTTGTTGGCATGAGCATGACTATTGGTGACAACACGAATATCCTTGGCCCGTAGTGCATGGATAATTCATGGACGTGATACTAATGAATATCCTTGGCCCGTAGCAAAGATAATTCAGTGATGTGGATTATTTATTAAGCTAAGTCTCAATGATAAAATTGATTATAAAACTTTTTAAATCATAGAAGATGGTAGATATCATGCTCTACTTGACTAGTTTAATGGATTGCTTGTTCCGCTGTAGTTAAAATTTATGTTTATTATATTTTATCAGTTTAACACAGTTGAAGGCTAACGATAATTTATTTTGCATTATCTTAGTTATAATATTTCTTACTGAGCTAGTTGAGCTCACCCTTTTCTTTCATTGTTCTCTTCAAGAAATGAAACGCAGCCGGGACTAGTCGGGAAACGGAGTGATGGTCTGTAATATCCCGAGTGTTTATGAGTTGAGTATATGATAACGATCCTTAGAAAAGGAAATGAAAGGGTTAATGAATATATAATAATCAAAATATAATTGAGTTCAAGTGAAAGCTTATGAAATAAAACTTACAAGAATTTATTATGAAGAATGGTGGTAGTGGTAATAAATAAAACCTATATTAAGATAATGTGTTGAAGTTATTCAAAGATAAATTTTGAAAAGAGATTTGGTGAAAACCGTGTAAGGGAGGTTGTATTGATTCCGAGGACGGAATCCTTATAAGGGGGGAAAGATGTGACAACCCGAATTTTTATAAATTATTAAAATAAGAATTTAATAATTAAAATTCTTATTATGAGATGTTTTGAGTTTGAGTATGTATATATACGTGTTATATATGTTGAAATATATGATCTGGTGTGAAGAGAAATATATATTCATATATTGAGAAAGTGAGGTTTAATAGTTAAGTTAACTATTGAAGAAATTAAATGAATTTTGTAATTAATTTTAAATATTTATTGAATTAAATAAATATTTTAAATTAATTTATTTATTGAGATAAATATATGGTTGATAAAATTGTGTTGAATTAATTTAGTAACTAAATTGATTAATATGAATTAAATTGAATAATGTTAATTTTATTTGAAGGATTTAATTTAAGGAAATAATTAAATTAAATCAATTGCTTAATATTTAAGAAAATAATTAAATTAAATAAAATGTTGTTTTGATCTAATTTATTAATTAAATTAGATATGTAAAGATTTATTAAGTATATTACAATGGGAATTATAATTATTATAATTATTATAATTATAAGTATGAGTTAATTAAATTAATTTAATGGTGTGACATGAAACTATATAATATAAAGATTAATAAAACAATCTAGTTTGGGGGATAGGTGGTAGCCAAACAAGGCCTTATGGCCTTTGGCTTCTACCGTAACTTTACTTTATTGGTTTTGCTAACTGATATTCACGATTATCAGTTGGCTTATTTTTATTTCATGTATTCTTCTATAGCCTTAGAGCAGAGTTTAGAAAAGAGAGTTTGGAAGCAAGAGAGAGTTCTCTTTGATTTTCAAGGGGAAGGAGGGAAATTTCTAAACCTAATCATCATCATCTTGTTGCTAGCAAATAATTAAAGGAACAAAGTATACTTTTCTAGTGTAAACCCTTGTTTTTGAAATTTTATTGCTAATTCATGTTGGATTGATATATATATATATATATATATATATATATATATATATATGGATTATAAACTAATAATCATTATATATGGTTGATATTTATACATGATTGTAGTAAGAGAATTCATGAAAATTATGGTTGGTATTCTTAAGTTTTGGGGAAAAGGGAAGAAATTGGGTGGATGATTTCCTAGAATATTTAGTAATTATGTTGTAAAAGGGTTTATAATCTGTTATGTGTTGTCTTCAAGTGGTTCAAATTCGTGAGAATTGGAGTGAGTAAGGTGGTCGGTGCAAGACCAATCTTTGTGCGATTCTGTCTGCGCGCCCACTGGGTTTCTAGATTGAGCACTGTGGTAGTAGTTTGCTGGCTGATGCCAAGGCTAAAAGCAGTGCAAATTCTTGTGGGTCCCAGAGCTTATGTATAAAGATAGTTTGTGCCATACCCTAGTCTGAAATAGTGAAGTCTGCTTATTTGTAGGGCATGACTAATGGACTTAATTTAGTTCTGTAAGCATACTAATGATGTTAAAACATAATAGAAACTACAATAACAGATTGTAAGGTGTTGTAATGCGAAGTGTAAAGATTTTAAGTGATTGCTTAATTAAGTTGTGCAATGGAACTAAATGTGATGTTTTCAAAAGTAAGAAATAAATGATAAGGTTTATGTTGGTTTATAGAGGGAGATAAGTTGAAAGAACGATTTGAATGATAACTTGATTAGTTAATCTAATATATGTTTAACAGGATGTAAATACGCAGAAGAAGACTTAATTGTCAATTGTAAGAGAAGTGTAACGAGATATAAGGCGGAGGTTATATAACCTAGTTGTTGTTAACAAGTGTAATACATCTAATATGTAGTAATGGAATCTATGACGACTTTAATGAACGTTAAGTTTCGGTTTTGAAAGAAGTATAAAGAAACACAAAATGGGATTATGTAATGATAAGAGTCATATAAAGAGGAGTAAACACCTGAAGATATGTGTTAAGTTTCAAAGAGACGCAAGTTATAAGACTAAGAGTCATTGTGGTTTCATTATATGTGTAACTAATGCATGTGAATATGAACCTTTGAACTATTATAGGATGTACACAAAGCATTTAAGCTATTTTTTGATAATTGGTAATCTACGAACAAAGCACGTCTTTCAGTTCCTATTTGCTATGTGAATTTGATTGTTTTAAATCTTTATTGCAAATAACATGATGTGTTATATTTATGTTTAAAGCATGAAAGGTTAAAGTCAACTTATGACTACTTTGATTGAGTAAAGCATGTTGATTGAGTAAGGAACTCAATCTTTATACTTGTTATATGAACTGTAGCCTGTATGTTATGATAGTCCAATGTTTAAGAGTTATATGTTGAGCATGTTATTATATGCTACGTGATGCATGAAAACTGTTAGATTTTGCTGGGCTGTCGAGCTCAACCTTTCAAATAACCATTTTTGCAGGTTAAGGATTGAAGATAACACTATGTGCTACTTGGATGAAGTGAATCAGAAATAATATACGAAGATGTATATTTTAGTTAAAGTTGTTATTTCCTTAAAATATGATTAAGACTCATGAGATGTATTAAATGTTTTATGATGTATAGTTTTATATTGAGTTGTAAAGCTAGAGTTAGAGTTATCTGATATGTAAAGGTTATCAGATTGAATTGTAAAGTTTGATATGACAACAGTGATAAAGAGAATCATAAAATAAGATTGATTCAAACACATGTAGTTGATAAAGGTTTTGATTCAGGGAATTAAAGTAAGGAGACATAAAAGTTTAAATTATTCCGTATTTTATAAAGTTTAACATCGAATGATGATGTAAAAATCTGAAGGTAGGTGTGTTATTAACGACCAAAGTTGAGAATTAAATTGTATAAATTTTGGAGTCGTTACATGGTCCGAGTTGGTGGTTGTAGTAGTCCTCACTATTCTATGAAATAGTATGATAATAATTGTAATAAGGACTCCATTTGAGTTTGGATACTGTCTATTAGACAATATTCGTGTAAAAACTCTTAGCTACGTTTTTGTTGTATTGTATAAAGAAGTTGTATTTAAATTTTGTACCATGTATTTGGTGACCCAAGATGGGTGATGTATACCTATTTTGAGGGCGTCACACATACACCTCGTCATACATTTGAGTTGCAATAGAGTTCTGTGGGAACTCATCTTCCTCCTCAGGATCCTCCTCTGGATCAGACTCAGGCTCATGCTCTTGAACAACAACAGTGATCAATGGAGATGGCTCTCTCTGTACCAACAACTCCCGGACGACATAAATGTCTCAGGGTTCCTCCTCTCTAGGTACTCGGGGTTCCTCCTCCCCAGCACGACTCAATCCTCCAACATCTGACATCCTGAAAACATGATTTGAAAGTTTTAGTTACTAATCGATACTCGCAAGCACATAAGTTTATCACATAAGCACATACTGTCTTTTATTATCTTCAATGAATTAAGGAATTCATTTCTTAGAACTCGATAAGAGTTTATCACCACTATGTTCTCGATCTCTTATAAGGCTACTACCTAAGGTTTTTCCCCCACCTAAGGTTCATAACCTGGCTCTGATACAAACATGTGACACCCCCAAATCTGGGTACTACAATTTACACTGGATTTGGTGTTCACTGTACAAACATCATATGTCTATCTACCCATAATAAATGAAAACCATAAATAGATAGAGATAAATCCTCCCCTTATGGGGTTACAACATCTAAATGTAATTATATCAATCATAGGTCATACTAACCTTAAATCTCAAATGCGAAAACATAAGCAAATATTAAGTCTTACACAACTTTAACATAAGTCTAAAACATAAATATATCAAATAAATATTAAGTCTTCATCACTTGTTAACCTTGCCCTTGTCTTTGCTAGTAGAAGGCTCGTCAGACATTTCGTTCTTAACTGCAATGTTATTATTACGCAAGGGTGAGCACGATTGCCCACAGGTATAATAATATAACAACAATATAATAACATGCAAATGAATCAAAGACTTCTAAAATAAGAAAGTCGGCTTTTGAATCAAGAATGGATAACAAGAATCAAAAGTACTTTTGAGGGTCATGAGACCTTGATCTTTGTCCTAGGTTGTCAAGTGTTTACACTTGAAACCTTTAATAGTCATAAGACTATGGACTCTTCTTCTCTTACTTAGGGGGATCAGCCCTTAGTACCATATTGTGCACAATATCTTAACGCTAGAGCATAATTAATCCCCTATAACATGGTTGTTCAACTCAGTTTGACATTAGAGTCCGCACCAAAGGAAGTTTGGTTTGGATAAGCTCAACAAGGGTTCTAAAATTTAGAATGTTCATCAACTATGGACTAGTCAAATAATAAGGGTTTGCTAGTCTTACAAGGTTCAACAATAAATGATATTCAATTTGAATAATAAACTCAAGGGGTATACAATTGAATAATTATTGTATAACATGAACCATGCTTTAAAAGAATGATAATATCTAATATGAAATCTTGAACTTGATCAATAACTAACAAGAACTTGCTCGACATAGAATATAAGTCTAAAACTTGCTCGACATAGAATATAAGTCTAAAACTAGCTCAATGTAAAGAGGTAAGGTTAGAAACTTGCCTCGTGCATAGATTACACGTTAACTATTCGTGTTCTTCAATTTAATCCTATATACCAATTACATTCACAATACTAGTCAATGATAATATAACTCGCATCATAAGTTCATTCTCTTTTGTCTAAACTATGATTATAATTTACTAATCAAATCGCAACACTTGTTTTCACATAATATTAGACTGCACGAACGACGAGCTAACTATGCGTTCGACAAATCAATTAAACATGTAAATACATCATTGACATGTTAAGAATCTGTTTTAACATCACATTGTATACTTAATACATTTTCATGTTCATTAGATTGGATTTAAATTACATTCTCTAGACCTGAACAATTAAATAAAATTCTCTGGGCGATTCTGGAAACCGACGCTGGAGCGCCCAGAATGAACTGGGAACCGACGTTGCAGCTCTGACTCGGTGCTGTAGCACGCCAAATACACTTGAGGTTAGTGGTGTTTTTGCGCGCAGACAAGCCTGCTAAGCGACGCTACAGCGCTGTTTAGCAGTTTCTGTTTCTAGAGTTCGCGAAGAACACAGAACAAGGCTAATTTTGGTCAAAATTTCACATAGATAATTAAAAAAATTTCACCCAACTGTTCTAAACTTAACATGACACTTAATGACACTTCTAGCATGTTTTTAACACTTTAAGTCACATAAACAACAGGATTTAAGGCCAAAATTTTGATGTTCTTATGAAAAACTCTATTTTTAACATTCTTAACGAAATCAAATATTGCGAACCTATTTTTCAACCAAATCAGTCCGTTTAAGTTTTGTTCTTTTCGTTTTTACATGTATACACAAAATCATTCATCAATTTATCGATTATTATGAAATTTAAACATAATTTTTTGTACTTATAAGCCATATTCATATATTTTTCTCTATAAAACTATAAACTCCAATTACTACATATTTATATGAAGTTGATGGTTTGAAAACATACATAGATGGTAGAAAACGTGTCATGATTATATATTATCATGTATATACACATAAATCATTAATGCATGCATTGCTCATATAATAGTTGTTTTTACAGAGAACTCAAAACACCAGTTAATGGGAAAACTCTGATTCTAGCATGTTTACATGAAATCAATTATTTTAATCACATGAATATATGATATAAACATATTGTAAACATATACTAACTTATATAACATCATATACTCATCAATTATCAATTTCTTTAATCACAGAGGAAAATATAAGAACATAAATTAAAGTTTGGGTTGAAGAAATTACCCTGCTAATTTGTGTAAATGACTCAAGAATGATGAAATTCTTCACTATTTCTTCTTCAATTCACACTTTCTCTCAATTTTCTCTCCAAATTCTCTCTATATCTCTCTAACTCTCTCTGAACTTGTTTTCCAGATTTGCAAAATAATGAACTGAATAAAAGACGTATAATATAACTGATGTGACACTCCTAAATCCCGGTACTTCATTACCTCAAGATTTGGTGTTCACGTAATCAAAACATTCATATCTAACTACACAATAATAATAAATTGAATAATAAAAACCTGCCCATACAGGATTACATTAATAAAACATTATCTCCCAGGTTCTCTAACCTTTAATACAATCATTCAAGTGTGGAATTTAAATTATTACATCACATCATTATTAAAAGTCTATTATCATAACGATAAAACAAAATTACAAGTCTTCATCACTTGTACATCTTTCCCTTTCCTTTGCTAGTTGTAGGTTTATCTACCTACTCAATCATAGCTGCAATAAGTGTATAAATATGCAAGAGTGAGCAAACAAAGCTCACTTGAAATAAGAATAAATATATTTACATCATTTGCCAAATAATAGGCTCAATAGAACTGAATGATATGTTCTATTATCATATCAACATTTACCCATTCATAGGCTCAATAGAACTGAATGATTTGTTCTATTAACATTCTTAAATATACTACTGAGGGTCAAATGACCATGAACCATGTCCACAGTTATAAGTAATCTTTCAACTTTAACTTTAACAGTTATATGACTATAAGGACTCCACGTACTTAGGGGGATCAATCCTTCGTACAATGTATTGTGCACAACCATTTCAACGCTAAGCGTAAACCCCTAAACATAGGGTTGTTCATCTCAATATTTAGAGTACAAGTCCGCACCAAAGAAAGTTTGGTTTGGATAACCTTTCAAGGGTAATTGAAGTTTAATGATCATCAACTAGGGAACTAGATGAATCAACAATGCTTGATAATACAACAGTTATTTAATAACAACATAACTTAGAACATTTGAGAATCATAAATGAACTGATTCTACGTATCTAACGCATGCTTGAAATAATTATAGAGCATAAGTATTCAATAGAATGAATAAAATGGTTAACCTTTGTTTGGACAGTAAAATAAGCTAAGGTTCAAGTTTTATAATATTAGAAATGAAATTCCTGAACTTTTAAGAAACTTGTTTAACTGTAAACAAGTTAGAATGAATCAATCAATGGAGAATTTCCAATAACATTAGAGTTTAAGTTAGTTCGAGTGAACTAGGACGATTGACTTATTCAATCAACAGTTGAAATAGAAAGCTTGCTCAATCAAAGAATAAAGCCTCAAATGTAATAATGGAACTAGCTAAACGAAAGTAAAGAATTTAGGAAACTTTCTCAATGTAAAAGATAAAGTTTAGAAACTTGCACAATGTAATAAATGAACTATTTCAATGAAAGTGTAGAGTTAGAAAACTTGCCTCGAGCGTAAGCTATAAAGTTAAACTCACGATCACCTACACATAATTTTAGAACCACAATACCTATTAGACATGCTAACATATCATAACATGTTCCCATTCATATTTCAGAAACTCTAAGTGTTTTACTTCGCAACACTTGTCTAACTTTCATTATGTATACTAAATTACCACATCACGCGTTCTTGATCTACTAATCATTTTTTACAATTTTGAATTCATAATCCACATAACATGACTCTATTTAACCTTGTTGTTACATGATTCTAACATTCCATAACCTTAAGCTAAGCTACAACGAACAACCAAAGTCTGCAAAATAAATGCACTTGATTAAAGGTTCGAAAATGGCCACTTTCACTGCGGTAGTGCGCTGCTTTTATATGGGAATGCTACGCTACCGCTTAATGGTCATAGGCCTACCACATGATTATGAACTCAGTTTTTCAAAACAGAGCTTCGGCACATTTTATTAAGCCAACTAACACGAATTTAACCCGACAAACAGTGATAATAATGCGTAAAATAAATATACAACTATCATAAACATGATTGCTAACATATACAATCACATAACACAATTTAATAGCTACTAACACTATTTTAATTTCTCAATTTTCATGATTTTTCATATAAAACTCCAATTTTTGATATTCATCCCAAAAATCATCACTGTGAATTCATTATTTGGCAAATCACTCCATTCCAATTACGTTATGTTCTTATCTCAATGAACTAATATATACAAGGTTCAATTTATAGTTTAACATAAGAATTGACCATCTAAATTGGTACTTACGTAAGCCATATGAACAATACTTACAAACATACACTGTCGATTATTTTCTTCTATTGTCAAACTGAAATTAGCATGCAATTATTGTTTAAAGAAAATCTCTAATCATAACTATATCTAATTACCATCAACAGATTACATAACACCAATTTACAAAAAATAAGAACTCACAGAATTTGAGACTTCATGTCGTAAACTCATCCATACATATTCATATATATCTATATATGGAGATTATGGATAATTACCTTCAATTAGCTTGCACAACCTTGCTAATCACTGAACTTGCTGTGAAAATTCGTAACTCTCTCTCAATCTTCTCTGAAGCTCTCAAACTCTCTCTTTTCTAAGCTTTAGCAAACTAGTTTATGCGTAAAAGAAAAGTAAACTGATATGCGCACTAATATAATACAAAACTGATAACTTAATACTACTAATTGCAAAATTACTTACTAACGTATATAATATAAATATATTATATTTATTATTTTAATTATATTTTATTTAATTTAATTTAAATAAATATGAAAGTTTGATTAAATATAGTGTGACAAATAACTATATTATAAGAAGTTATTAAAATAAATTAAAGTAGTAGTGTGTAACACCCCAATCCCACATCAAAAGATAAGGAAAAAATTTGTCTATATATGAGGAATTAAGTAACTACCAATAGTACCTTCAAATCATGACCTTTTGGGAGCCTGTGTTGGGCTAAAATGACCCAAGAAGATACAATTGGGCCAGTAGTTTGAGGCCTTATTTTGATGGATTTGATTCAATTCGGACTTGGGATGTGAGACCCCGAATTTTAAGGAATAAAAGTATTCAATTTTTCTATTTTGGTAAATAGTTAAATTGATAAAAGTTTAAAATTAAGGGTAATATGTGATTTTTTTTTTGCAAACTAAGCAAGTTGATATAAAATATTCATTGTGTCAGGGAATATTCGATTATTCGGGGAATATCCGTACAACGGTACAATCATTGGTGGATCCCACAATGGAATTATTGTCGGATTGAGAAAACGATGAAAATATTTTTATGAAAATAACGGCAGAAGTTTTACCGTTAAAACTGTTGAACTACTCGGTAGTAAAAGTACAAAGAATACGCTGGCGGTTTGCATAAGTAGCACACACGTATTGATTATTGATGCTTACATGAGAAGTCACTCGCTTTTGTTCATTTATTGCTACAAGAATTCTTTGCGTGATAAGATCTCACGTTATTTGATTCAATTATTGTCGATATTTTATATATTATTATATCAATAATTGAGATGACAAAGTTATTAAGATTATTATTTGCAATATTAACGATGTCTAAAAGTTCTGCCAAAGAGAGGTTTGGTCACCTAATTGCGCGCCAATAGGGAGATATCCTTATTGGAAAGCCCCCTCTTTCCTGTGAACGACCTGGTCGATTAATAGTGTGAATAATAATAATGATGACGAGTTTTGTTTTATTAGTATTATTAATGTAATAAAATAGAAAAGCTTTTTATATAAAAAAAATACTTTTATAAAGTTATTTGTTTTATTAGACTATAAATAGAATATATGATATTCTATTATGTATAGTGTTTGCATAGTAAAATCTTTTTGTAAAACATAATTTTTTATAAAGTTATTTGTTTTATTAGACTATAAATAGAATATATAATATTCTATTATGCATAAATGTTTGCATAAGTGCTCTGCATAGTGTTAGCATAGTAAAATCTTTTTATATAAAATGTAATACTTTTATAAAGTTATTCGTTTTATTAGATTATAAATAGAATATATTATATTTTAATTAAAAGATTTTACTTTAAATATGGATCGTCCGATTAAATGTAAATTAATCTGGACCGTTCATGAATTAGTTACTATGCAGTCCATTCTTCTATAAATAGAAGCTCATTCCTTCATTATTTCTTACGAATTCAGTGAAACTCTAGAGAGAGAAACTATAGAGAGAGTTCTTCTTCTATAATCTCGAGCGTATTTCTTTAGAGTTTAATAAAGCTTTGAGCGTAGAAGATAGTGCAAGTTTTCTTCAAGTATATTCCTGCCCTACCAGTCGGAATACTTTTCTTTTTAAGGTAGGGGATATTATTTGTTGTACTCGTAGGGGCTATTATTTGTTGTACTCGTAAGGGATATTATTTGTTGTACTCATAAGGGGTATTCTTTCTTTCTTTCTTATTCATGAAGATAACTTCTATTATTCCATTATTCTTTATTCTGTTGGAATAACCTGTGTACGCGGACTACCGTATATATGGCAAAATTCTTCAGTTATTCCATTCTTTATTATTATGTTGGAATAACCTGTCTATGCGAAGTACTGCATACATGGTGAAATTCTTCTATTATTCCATTCTTTATTATTCTCGTTTAATATCCTCGCCTATGCGCGCTTACGCATGACCGGTTCCATTATTTATTATTCTCGCTGGAATACTCCGTCTGCAAGGCGATATCGCATGCCTAGTGAATTCTTCTGTTATTCCATTATTTATTATTCTGTTGGAATATCCTGTCTGTCCATTTACACATGACATGGTTCCATTCTTTATTATTCTGTTGAAATAACATGTCTATGTGGATTACCGCATGTATGGTAAATGATCCTCCGTATTCATACGAATAATATTTTCATTAAAAAGGGGTTTCTTCCAAGGGCAGTTTTGTAATTTTTCTGACCGTCAAAAATTCTGGAAAAATTTGAAATGATAATCTGATGAGTTTTATAGATTGTGTCCAAAAATGGCGATTTTTGGATGTATAGATTAAGAGTTATGGATTTTATGGGAAAAGACTATTTTAAAAGTAAACCCTTATAACTCCTTGTGGTTAACTCCAAAATTGGTGAAATTTTTATTGGGAGTACATGTATATAACAAGAGTATACCCTGTAAATTTCAGAATTTTTGAACAAAAGTACAATTTATGATAAATGTCTAAATATTCGGCAGTTTTAGCCATATGAAAAATAGTAAATAAATTTTAAAAATTCTGAGAAAAATATATGTTCAAGATGGGACTATATTCTGCTAAATCCCAGAAAAGAAATATTTTTTTGACTGATTTAGTATTTTTTATTAAAATAAACTAGTTATGAGTAAATGAATTAAATATGTTATGTGAAGTAATAAAATTGAAAAATAGGATTTTATGGCTTGGGAATCCTATATAGGATATATGCATATTTTTGATGAGGGATTTGATCATTGATGATGAAATCTTATGAGTATGACATTTTTGAATGATTAAATGCATTCTTTGATAAAGTGTAAACAATTGAAATAAATTGTTTATAAGTTTAAGAAATGATTAAAATATTGTTATTATTTTAATGATATTAGATTTTGAGATTATTAAGTGATTGATAACATTTGGTTATTATTGAACGTTGGATAAATTGTATTATAAATGTTTAATATTTATCCTTTATCTCATTTGATTGATTCTTATATCATTGTCATCATCCTCATGCTCATATTGTGTTGAAAGTCATCTTTGGCCGTAGTGCATAGATGGACTTGGTATAATTATGACCAGGGATTATTCGGTATAATCATGACCGTAATATTACAAATGATGTGGAAAAAGTCCCCATTGGCCCGTAGTGCATTGATGTACAGTTTTTGGTATGATTATGGCTATGGATTATCTTCGGCCAAGGGTGCAAAGATGAATTGTTTTATGGCATGATCATGATAGTTGATGAAAACACGATTATCTTTAGCCCGTAGTGCATGGATAATTCGTGGTCGTGATATATATTAACGAATATCCTTAGCCGTAGTGCATGGATAATTCAGTGATATGGATTGATTATCGAGCTGAGTCTCAAATGAAATATAAATTCATGGATGTGATATTAACGAATATCCTCGGGCAGAAGTAGTGTGGGGTGATTCGATGATGTGGATTATTTATTAAGCTAAGTCTCAAATGATTAAATATTTATTATACACTTTTAATTGTAGAAGATAGTAGATATCATGCTCTACTTGACTCTTCTAAAATATAGTAGTTGTATGTCTTTGTACGTAGTGCAAAAGATGAATTATTAATGAATATCTTGGTACCGTAGTGTGTAGGAGATGAATTTATTAGTATGATTATGAGCAGGAATTTTGATTTGGTATAACCATGCTTTTTGATGTTTCAGGTGAAGATAGGTGATGAAAATTATCTTCGTCCTGGTTGCGAAGAGGAATTTAGAACCACAATTATGATTATGAATTATTCATATGATTGTGGACAGGAACTGTTGATTAATTTTATAAGGATAAAACATTGTTGGTGGACTTTTAATATGGAGAAGATAATAGACTTTATGGCCTATTTGACTCTTCTAATGGATTGTTTGTTCCGCTGCAACTATGGTTGAAAAGTTTTATCATCTACCATATGTTCTAAATCTCTGATTTATTAATGATGAAGGTTGTTGATGATGTAAATTAGTTTTAGTCATGATATTCTTTACTGGGCAAGTTGTGCTCACCCTTTCTGCTTCACAATTCCTTTCAGGTAATAAAAGTGTTGCCGGGTCGAGCGGGGATAACAGGGGAATAGAATTGTGGTCTCTAGCTGTGGAGGTTCTCCCTAAACAGTATAGAAAAGTGTGTTGTATTCTATACATCATTTAGTAGTTATATTTGGTGAATCAAATAGGGTGAGGTGAACCCAACTTTGGAAGGGTGTTTTGCCACTATCATACAAGATGTCTAATGACATACAACCTCGTGTTTTCATAAGATAGGGTTGTGCGCATCCACTTGCTGAGTATATCTACGGGCACTACCTATATGATCTTGGAGTTTATTTGAAATATAATATTCACTTGGAGACAGTGGAGATAGTTATATGTCAAGAGAAGACTCATCATTGGAAAGAAAATGATAGTAATCTTCTCATTTTTCTTTGGGGTCTATTGGGTCAACCAAGGATAATTTTGTGGACATATGATATCTTTTATAACCTTGACGCATGGCCTCCCATGTACGATGGTTTCCTTGAGCACTTCCCAAAGATTTTAATTTCTAAAACAGTTTTTGACTATACTTTTATGTAAATTACCATTATAAGGTTGTGGTCGATCACCATGAGAGTTACATACATTTGTATTAAAACTCACAGTTAACTGTGGTCTTATCCTATACGACAGTTCAACAGTTGTATAAATGAAGTTGTATTTGAATTTTGTACCATGTATCTGGTGACTCAGAATGGGTGATTTAAACCTAATTTTGGGGGCGTCACATTTGGTATCAGAGCTTAGGGATATGGTCGCTGGCGGAGATAGGAGTCTAGAACTAGGAGGGGAGAGACGAGTTATATACTTCGCTAGTGTGTGACTTACCTAAGCTGAAATTGTTTACTTGATAAGTTAACAAATTGTGATATGTCAATTAACCTTTGTTTTGAAGATATATTCTAGAATGATATCTGAAATACAGGAGATGAGCAATGAAAAAATCATGATACAGAGGATATAACCGGGAAGGTACAATCTGAAAAGAAAGCAAGATATTCTCATCTCTTCGAATATCAGGTACGTACGTAAAATTTGAGGGCAAAATTTCATAAGGAGGGGAGATTGTTAGACCTCGAATTCTAAGAAATAAAAGTATTCAATTTTTCTATTTTGGTAAATAGTTAAATTGATAAAAGTTTAAAGTTAAGGGTAATATGTGAATTTTTTTTTGCAAACTAAGCAAGTTGATATAAAATATTCGTTGTGTCGGGGAATATTCGATTAGTCGGGGAATATTGTTTTTGTCAGGGAATATCCGTACGACTGTACAATCATTGGTGGACCCCACAACAGAATTATTATCGGATTGAGAAAACGATAAAAATATTTTTATGAAAATAACGGCGAAAGTTTTACCGTTAAAACTGTTGAATTACTCGGTAGTAAAAGTACAGTAATACGCGTGGTTGCATAGTAGCACAAGGTATTGATTATTGATGCTTACGTGAGAAGTCACTCAGTTTTGTTCAATTATTGCTACAGTAATTGCTGCATAGTATCTCATGTAATTTGATTCAATTATTGTCGATATTTTATATATTATTATATCAATAATTGAAATGACAAAGTTATTAAGATTATTATTTGTAATATTAACGATGTCTAAAAGTTTTGCCAAGGAAAGGTTTGGTCACCTAATTGCGCGCCAATAGGGAGATATCCTTATTGGAAAGCCCCCTCTTTCCTGTGAATGACCTGATCGATTAATAGTGTGAATAATAATAATGAAGACGAATTTTGTTTTATTAGTATTATTAATGTAATAAAACAGAAAAGCTTTTTATATAAAATAGAATACTTTTATAAAGTTATTTATTTTATTAGACTATAAATAGAATATATGATATTCTAGTATGCATAGTGTTTGCATAGTAAAATCTTTTTATAAAACAGAATACTTTTATAAAGTTATTTGTTTTATTAGACTATAAATAGAATATATAATATTCTATTATGCATAGTGTTTGCATAGTGCCTGTATAGTGTTTGCATAGTAAAATCTTTTTATATAAAACAAAATACTTTTATAAAGTTATTCGTCTTATTAGATTATAAAAAGAATATATTATATTTTATTTAAAAGATTTTGATTTAAATATGGACCGTCTGATTAAAAGTAAATCAATCTGGACCGTTCATGAATTAGTTACTATGCAGTCCATTCTTCTATAAATAGAAGCTCATTCCTTCATTATTTCTTACGAATTCAATGAAACTCTAGAGAGAGAAACTATAGAGAGAGTTCTTCTTCTATAATCTCGAGCGTATTTCTTTAGAGTTTAAGAAAGCTTTGAGCGTAGAAGCTAGTGCAAGTTTTCTTCAAGTATATTCCTGCCCTACCAGTCGGAATACTTTTCTTTTTAAGGTAGGGGATATTATTTGTTGTACTCGTAGAGGATATTATTTGTTGTACTCTTTAGGGGTATTCTTCTTTCTTATTCATGAAGAGAACTTCTGTTATTCCATTCTTCATTATTCTGTTGGAATAACCTGTATACGCAGACTACCGTATACATGGCGAAATTCTTATGTTATTCCATTCTTTATTATTATGTTTAAATAACCTGTCTATGCGAAGTACTGCATACATGGTGAAATTCTTCTATTATTCCATTCTTTATTATTCTGTCAAAATATCCTGTCTGTGCGTTTACGCATGACCTGGTTCCATTATTTATTATTCTGTTGGAATAACCTATCTGTGCGGTCTATCGCATGCCTGGTGAATTCTTCTGTTATTCCATTATTTATTATTCTGTTAAAATATCCTGTCTGTGCGTTTACACATGACCTGGTTCCATTCTTTATTATTTTGTTGGAATAACCTGTCTATGTGGATTTCCGCATGCATGGTAAATGATCCTTCGTATTCATACGAATAATATTTTCATTAAAAAGGGGTTTCTTCTAGGGGCAGTTTTGTAATTTTTCTGACCCTAAAAAATTCTGGAAAAATTTGAAATGATAATTTGATGAGTTTTCTAGATTGTGTCCAAAAATGGCGATTTTTGGATGTATAGATTAAGAGTTATGAATTTTATGGGAAAAGACTATGTTAAAAGTAAACCCTTATAACTCCTTGTGGTTTACTCCAAAATTGGTGAAATTTTTATTGGGAGTACATGTATATAATAGGAGTATACCCTGTAAATTTCAGAATATTTGGACAAACATACAATTTATGGTAAATGTCTAAATATTTTGAAGTTTTAGCCATATAAAAAATAGTAAATGAATTTTAAAAATTCTGAGAAAAATATATGTTCAAGATAGGACTATATTCTGCTAAATCCCAAAAGAGAAATATTTTTTTGACTAATTTGGTATTTTTCATGAAAATAAACTAGTTATGAGTAAATGAATAAAATAAGTTATGTGAAGTAATAAAATTGGAAAATATGATTTTATGGCTTGAGAATCCTATATAGGATATATGCAGATTTTTTATGAGGGATTTGATCATTGATGATGAAATCTTATGAGTATGGAATTTTTGAATGATTAAATGCATTATTTGATAAAGTGTAAACAATTGAAATAAATTGTTTATAAGTTTAAGAAGTAATTAAAATATTGTTATAATATTAATTAGATTATGAGATTATTAAGTGATTGATAAAATTTAGTTATTATTGAACACTGGATAAATTGTATTATAAATGTTTAATATTTATCATTTATCTCATTTGATTGATTCTTATATCATTGTCATCATCCTCGTGCTCATATTGTGTTGAAAGTCATCTTTGGCCGTAGTGCATAGATGGACTTGGTATGATTATGATCAAGGATTATTCGGTATAATCAAGACAGTAATGTTACAAATGATGTAGAAAAAGTCTTCATTGGCCCGTAGTGCATTGATGGACAGTTTTAGGTATGATTATGGCTATGGATTCTCTTCAGCCAAGGGTGCAAAGATGAATTGTTTTAAGGCATGATCATGATCGTTGATGAAAACTGTGACACCTCCAAATCCGGATACTTCGATTCCACGGGATTTGGTGTTCATTATACAAATATCATCTGTCTATCTACCCATAATAAAAGCAAACCATGCAATAGATAGAAATAAAATCTTCCCCTTAAAGGGTTACAACATCCGAATAACAATACAATCCCAGGTTAAGCTAACCTTAAACATCTGTGCGGAAACATAAACAATATGTGTTAAACAATATCAAGTCTTAACACATAAATTCAACATCTCATAAATACAAGTCTTCAACATTTGTTAATCTTGCCCTTGCCTTTACTAGTAGAAGGCTCATCGGTTCTTTCGTTCTTAACTGCAATGTTATTATTAAGCAATAGTGAGCATGATTGCCCACAAATAAAATAATGAAATAACAATGTATAATAACATGCGAGGGAATCAAAGACTTCTGAAATAAAAGCTCAACTTTTGAATCAAGAATGAATAACAAGAATCAAAAGATTTCTATGGGTCATAAGACCTTGAACTATGTCCTATGTTATCAAGGGTTATACTTGAAACCTTTAACAGTTATAAGACTATGGACCTTTCTACTCGTACTTAGGGGGATCAGCCCTTAGTACCATACTGTGCACAATATCTTAACGCTAACGCATAAGTAAATCCCTTTGCAAGGTTGTTTATCTCAGTTTGACATTCGAGTCCGCACCAAAGGAAGTTTGGTTTGGATAATTCAATAAGAGTTCTGAAATTTAGAACGTTCATCAACTATGGACTAGTCGAATCAATAAGGTTCACCAATAATGATATTTGAATTGAATAATAATCTCAAGAAGTATACAATAGAACAAATATTGTATAACAATTTCATATTTTGAAAGGATAATAAATCTTTAATATAACAATTCAAACTTGAATAATAGTAATGAGGATTTACTCAAGGTAAATAATAAACTTGAACAATGATAACAAGTAGGGTTAGGAAACTTGCCTCGTGCGTAGATTACACTTTAACTAAACTCGTTCTTTGATTTAAATCCTACATATCATTTACATTCATAATACCAGTCAATTATAACATACTAGTCATCACAAGTTCATTCTCTTTGTCTAACTTTGATAATGACCACATTTAATCAAATTACTACACCCATTATCTCATACTTTACACTTCATAAATAACAAGCTAATTATGTATTCAATAATTCAATCCACATGCAATTATGTTATTTATATGTTAAGCAACTATTTTAACATCTCATTATACTTCTAACGTATTTCTATGTTTATTAAATTAAGTTGTTATCACATTGCTAGACTTGAATATTTAAAAATAGGTCATTTCTTAATATTGCGAGAGTGGTATTGTATGCTTATTTCACTTTTAGATCGGGTACTCACAACATGTTGGGACTCTTAAGCGCTACTGGCCATGGATGTTAAAAGACGAGATCGGCGCAGTGGCTATGAACCGTAAATTGTTCTGTAATTCGCGAAAATTGCGTAATACGTACCAAAAACTCCAATTAAATTATTACTACACGAATTTAATCATACCCAAATGTTAGAATTCATATATAATCATTACCCAACACTTATAGAGTTATTTTAACCATTTAAAGCACATAATTACAGAATTAAAATATGTAAATTTTACTGTTCTTGAAGGTTTTGAACATAAATCATGAAAATTAATATTACGGATTCGTTATAACACCGAATCCGTTTATTTAAACTTTGGTCTCTTCGTATCAACATGCATAATCAAATGAGAGTATAAATTTAACAAAACCATTTATGTTTGACACATTAAATTTATGTATAAGGGTCATATGGCCAAAACCCAAACTCTATAAATTTTGAAATAACAAGTCATCATATTACGAAACTTATGATATGGAATCATGCAATATATATATATATATATATATATATATAACATTTTATGCTACTCGTATTATTACATATATCCATATAACAACACAATTTCTCAATTACAGAGACTTTACAGTAAACTTTGAAAACCAAGTTTGTGAAAACTCAAACAACGTAAAAACAGAATTTGGTTTGGAGAAATTACCCAGAGTATAGATTTAGAAGAGATGATCAGTGGTGATCCTTTCATAAGTATTTGTTTGATTACACACTCACAATTTTCTTCACAAAATAACAATTTTCTCTATGTGAACTCTAACTTTTGTTTTCCTGATTATCTAGACTTAGAAAATAAGAATACGTATATAATATTAGAACTGACGCGTTGAGTGGTCAGTTCACCCAGTCATGGGTAACTTCCTTCAACTCCCACTAAGGCCATGTTTGGCTAGGCTTAATAGATTTCAAAATCATTTAATTTAATAAAGCTTTATCATATAGTTTAATTAATGTCACACTCCTTTATAAAATAAATCAATATCTTATTTCATTTTCTTTAAATAAAATATAATAATTTCTCATAAATTCACATAGTCACATAATTAAATTTCTCATTAATAAATAATGTAAAATTATTAACTCTCTAATTAATAATTAATTAAAATACCAATAGGCTTATTAAATATTTCTTTTAATACAATAAGCTCACATAATCACATACTTCGATAATAAAAATTCTCTACATTAATTTGATAAATGTAACACATATAATTAAATTAATCTACCACAATTGCATCAATTAATTATTTAATCTAATAATTAAATCATCGAAAATAATTATTTATTTCAATAAATATTAAAATTAAATTACAAAAATCTCGTTCGTCACAAAAACACGATTATCTTTAGCCCGTAGTGCATGGATAATTCTTGGTCGTGATATTAACGAATATCCTTAGCCGTAGTGCATGGATAATTCAGTGATATGGATTGATTATCGAAATGAAGTCTCAAATGATGAAATATAAATTCATGGAATTGATATTAACGAATATCCTTGGCCGTAGTGCAGGGGTGATTCGATGATGTGGATTATTTATTAAGCTAAGTCTCAGCGATAAAATATTTATTATACACTTTTAATTCGTAGAAGATAGTAGATATCATGCTCTACTTGACTCTTCTAAAATATAGTTGTATGTCTTTGGCATGTAGTGCAAAGATGAATTGTTAATGAATATCTTTGGCCGGAGTGCAAAGATGAATTTATTAGTATGATTATGAGCAGGAATTTTGATTTGGTATAACCATAATTTTTTATGTTTCAGGTGAAGATAGGTGATGAAAATTATCTTCGTCCTGGTTGCGAAGAGGAATTTAGAACCACAATTATGATTATGAGCTATTCATATGATTGTGGACAGGAACTGTTGATTTATTTTATAGGGATAAAACATTGTTGGTGGACTTTTAATATGGAGAAGATAATAGACCTTATGGTCTATTTGAATCTTTTAATGGATTACTCGCTCCGCTGTAACTATGGTTGAAAAATTTTATCATCTACCATATGTTCTAAATCTCTGATTTATTAATGATGAAGGCTATTGATGATGTAAATTAGCTTTAGTCATGATATTCTTTACTAGCTAGTTGTGCTCACCCTTTCTGCTTCACAATTCCTTTCAGGTAATAAGAGTGTTGCCGGGTCAAGCAGAGATAACATGGGAATAGAATGGTGGTCTCTAGCTGTGGAGGTTCTCCCTAAACAGTATAGAAATGTGTGTTGTATTTTATACATCATTTAGTTATATTTGGTGAATCAAATAGGGTGAGGTGAACCCAACTTTGGAAGGGTGTTTTGCCACTATCATACAAGATGTCTAGTGAAATACAACCTCGTGTTATCATAAGACAAGGTTGTGCGCATCCACTTGTTGAGTATATCTACGGGCACTACCTATATGATCTTGGAGTTTATTTGAAATATAATATTCACTTGGAGACAATGGAGATAGTTATATGTCAAGAGAAGACTCACCATTGGAAAGAAGATGATAGTAATCTTCTCATTTTTCTTTGGGGTCTATTGGGTCAACCAATGATAAGTTTGTGGACATATAATATATATTATAACCTAGACACATGGCCTCCCATATACGAAGGTTTCCTTGAGCACTTCCCAAAGATTTTAATTTCTAATATAGTTTTTGACTATACATTTATGTAAATTACCATTGTAAGGTTGTGGTCGAGGCACCATGAGAGTTACATACATTTGTATTAAAACTCACAGATTAATCATGAGTAAGTATTCTATCTGACAGCTCAACAATTAGTATAAATGAAGTTGTATTTGAATTTTGTACCATGTATCTGGCGAATCAGAATGGGTGATGTATACCTAATTTTGGGGGCATCACATGGAATTTGACCCAAGATTTATTCTGCACTCGGGATTTGACCTGGGTTGTTTCATATGGTATCAGAGACGACTCTCGAAAGATTCTCCCCCCCCCCCCTTACAAAGATTCTGTCTCCAGAATCGCTTACACATAAATTAAGTAAATAAATGAGGGTAATTCTTCATCATATTCTCTTCGAGTTCGCACCTAGATTTTTTAGCGTTGTGGTTCCTCCAAATTACCTTAATAAAAGGTATTACTTTATTTCTGAGAACTTGTTCTTTTCTGTCGACAATTTGAACATGAATTTCTTCGTAAGATAAGTCTTTTTCAAAATGCAAGGGTTCGTATTCAATTACATGCTTGTAATCGGCTTTGTAGGGTCGTAACACAGAAACATAGAAGACGTTGTGGACATTCTCGAGTGATGGAGGTAAGGCTACCTCATACGCAACTTCGCCGATTCTTCTCAATACTTCAAATGGTCCAATGAATTTTGGGCTTAATTTCCCTTTCTTTCCGAACCTAATCTTCCCCTTCCAGGGAGAGATCTTCAAGAAAACATAGCTACCTGATTCAAATTCAATATTTTTATGATGTGGATCAGCGTTTTTCTTCTGTCGATCTTGAGCTGCTACCAGTCGTGCTCGGATCACTTTGACTATTTCTCATTGCATCATTGTACCAATTACGCCCTAGCAATTGTCTTTCGCCAACTTCATCCCAATAAAGTGGAGTTCTGTACTTTCTGTCGTATAACGCTTCATAAGGCGACATGTCTATACTAGCGTGGTAACTGTTGTTGTAGCCGAACTCTACTAACGGTAGGTGATCATCCCAATTTCCTTTAAAGTCCATTATACAAGATCTTAACAAATCTTCCAATGTCTGAATCATTCTTTCGCTCTGTCCGTCTGTTTGAGGGTGGTATGTTGTACTCATTCGCAATTGCGTACCCATGCATTCCTTAAGACGTTTCCAGAAATTCGATGTGAAGCGCGGATCTCAATCAGAAACAATTGACACCAGAACTCCGTGCCTCGAAACAATCTCTTTTACGTATAACCTCGCCAACTGATCTAAGTTGAATCTGATTTTTATCGGAAGGAAGTGTGCAGATTTCATCAGTCGGTCAACGATAACCCATACTGCGTCGTAGCCTTTCTGAGTCGTTGGAAGGCCAACCACGAAGTCCATTGTAATATGTTCCCATTTCTATTCTGGGATCTCCAACGGTTGTAGCAATCCACTTGGTCTTTGATGTTCTGCTTTTACTTTCTGACAGGTCAGACACTTGGCAACACATTCTGCAACATCATGTTTTAAATTCGGCCACCAAAAATGTTGTCGAAGATCTTGGTACATCTTGGTACTACCAAGGTGAATCGAATATCGTGAACTATGAGCCTCACTCAAAATGTCTTCCTTAATCTCTGGTATTAGCGTTACAAAAATTCTGCCCTCAAATCGCATTATTCCTTCTTTATCCATCTTGAACCTCGGTTCAGATCCTTCAGATATCTTCTTTGTCACCTTTTTGCATTCGTCGTCCTGAAGTTGCGCCTCCTTTACTTTATCTAATAGAGTTGTACCAGATTGCATCTGAAATAGCTTCTCATCAATCTCTATAGGATACTTCACTTCCAACTCCAGTTTCTCCATTTCTACAATTAGCTCCTCCTGAGCAGTCAACATCATCAATTTCTCACGACCCTTTCTACTTAAGGCGCCGACAACCACATTTGCTTTACCCGGATGGTATAAAATCTCACAGTCGTAATCCTTAATTAATTCCAACCATCTTCTTTGACGCATATTCAAATCCTTCTGTGTAAAAATATATTTAAGACTCTTGTGGTCCGTATATATTTCACACTTCTCCCAGCATGAGATAGTGCCTCCAAATTTTCAAAGCAAAAACAACAGTAGCTACCTCCAAGTCGTGGGTGACATCCCTTCTCGTAATCCTTCAATTGTCGCGATGCATACTTGATGACTTTCTGCTGCTTTGCATCAAGACACGCCCAAGTCCTTTATGCGACGCATCACTATAAACAATAAAATTTCCTCATCATCCTAAGAGATAACACAGTGTGTCGACTCAACCTCTTCTTCAATTCTTGAAATCTTTCCTCACACTTATCCGTCCAAACAAATTTCACAGCTTTTCGAGTTAAATTCGTTAGCGGAGTTGCGATCTTGGAAAAATCTTGAATGAATCTTCTATAATACCCTGTCAATCCAAGAAAACTTTGTACTTCCGATGGCATCCTCGGCTGATCCTAGTTGATCACGGCTTCGACTTTGGATGGAGCTACCGAAATTCCGTTTTTATCGATCACGTGCCCAAGAAATTGTACTCGTTCAATCCAAACTTCGCATTTCAAAAACTTGGCATACAACTTTTCCCTTCTCAATACTTCCAATGTTAATCTCAAATGCTCTTCATGTTCTTCCTTGGTTTTCGAAAAGACCAAAATGTCATCTATAAATACCACTACGAACTTATCCAAAAATGGCTTGAACACACCATTCATTAGTCCCATAAATGCTGCAGGAGCATTCGTAAGACCAAACGACTTTACTAAAAATTCGTAGTGACCATATCGCATTCTGAATGCTGTCTTCGGTACATCCTCTGGCCTCACCTTTAGTTGATGATAACCGCTTCTCAAGTCTAACTTGGAAAAGTATCTCGCTCCCTTTAATTGATCAAACAGGTCGTCGATCCTCAGTAATGGATATTTGTTCTTAATCGTGACCTTATTCAGTTCTCTGTAGTCAATGAAGAGTCGCATCGATTTGTCCTTCTTTTTCACAAATAACGCCGACGCTCCCCATGTTGATACGCTCAATTGAATGTACTTCTTGTCCAACAATTCTTGTAGTTTTACCATTAGTTCTTTCATCTCTACTGGTGCCATTCGATATGGTGCCTTCGATATTAGAGCAGTTTCGGGCGCCAAATCGATCACGAAATCTACCTCTCTATCTGGTAGAAGTCTAGGCAAATCGTCTGGAAATACATCGACGAAGTCCCTCACAATCTGTATTTCTTCTACCTTCGGATTCTCTTTTCAACTGTCGACTATGTAAGCTAAGTATCCTACACAGCCTTATCTTAAAAACTTCCTGGCCTGCATCATCGTCAGACAACTCGCTTGTCTAGGCTACTTGCTACCATAAAACACAACCTTTGATGGGGTCATAAGGTTAATGCGCTTCTTTTGACAATCAATTACAGCCCCGTTATTGAATAACCAGTCCATTCCCAAAATAACGTCAAATTCCCTAAGTTCAATATGGATAAGATCTACATTCATGATATTACCCTTAATATCCACTCTACAGTTCTTATGTACGTACTTAACAGGGATTATTTCTCTATTCACAATTTCTATGTTCATGGGGTAATCTAATTCATTCTTAGGCAAATCTAAATTCTTGGCAAAGTCATCGGATATAAAGGAGAAAGTAGCACCCGAATCAAATAAAACATAAGCATTAATTTTATTGATCGGAATGATACCTGACACCACATCACGAGATTGAACTGCATCCTGCACCGTCATGTTGAAAGTCCTGGCGGTCGATTTGTTGCGGTTGGTCCGGTGATAGTTATGGTATTTCCACTGTTGTTTCCTCGGTTTCCTCCTGATCCTGATCCTCCCGATCCCTTCTTAGGATAGTCTCTTGCCAGATGGTCCTTCGAACCACAAGTGAAACAAGCACCCTTCTTTGGGTTTGGACAGTTTGGTGCTATGTGGCCTTCCTGACCACAATTGTAGCACACTCACTTCCCTTTCATGCAAACTCCCAAATGAGCTTTTTCGCAGTTTGAGCACGCTTCGATCTTCTTCGTCTGCCTTCCTTGTTAACTTCCAGCTGAGGAATTATCCGTCCACTTCCTCTTCTGATTATGACTACCCCCAGTGTTACTCCCACCAGTCTTGTTATTACTTTCATTATCTTTCTTCTTCTTTTTCTGCTCTTGATTATACTTGGTCACTGCATCGCTTCCACCTTCAGCGAGGATGGCCTTTTCCAATACTCTGGCAAATGTGTTTATCGAATCTCCTGGCTTTTCTCTCGTCCGTGTGTACTTGATACGGGGAGAATCTCGCTAACTCGTTGAATCTAGCCGCATAATCAGGTACGCTCATATTTCCCTGCTTCAATTCCAGAAATTGAACCTCCATCTGGTTCTGTGAGCTGGTTGGGAAGTACATCTCGAAAAACATTTCTTTAAATCTCTCCCAAGTAATTACACCTTCACTTCCACGAATTTTATTTGCTTGCCACCAATAGCTAGCTTCAAACTTCAGCATAAATGTTGCAAAAGCGGTCTTCTGGTTTTCTCTAACCCTAGCAACGTCGAAAACCTTCTCCATTTCCATAACCCATGTTTGAGCCTCGATCGAGTTCATGGAACCTTTAAATTCTGGCGGTCCCACCGCCTTGAAATCTTAAAACGTAGTATTTAGTGGAGCTTGAGGTTGATTATTCATTGCTCCAGCTAGCAAGTTAACCAATTGCTGAACAGGATTAGCATTGGCGTTATTATTAGTATTGGTAGACTCTTCCTGAGCTGGTTGACGTTGTTGTCTTCTTCGTGGTGGCATATTTCTGTTAAAAAGGTATATGCTTATTAAATCTCTATTAAATACTCTAAATAGTTAAGACTTAACTCAACAATTTAATATAATCATTTAACACATTATCTCAAACAACTTGATATATATTCATTCAAACTAAAAGTTTTAACATCAAACGATAACATCACTGCTATTTACATCATCTATCCCGAGATAAAGAATCTACAGATTTTAAATATTAAAATATTCCTTCGTCATAAACACATCTGAATTTACATATAAAAACTAATTAAGTCTTTCACATAATTAAACAAATTCTATCACTGCCTGTCAAGGTGCTGAATAGCCTTGCCACGCTCATCTTCCATGATACGAGACATCGTCCTGCGATCCAGCATGTACGATGGAAGTCCTTTGAACTGGATGGGGTACCTCAAAACTTGATCATGTGCCTCATCCATTGCATGATTAAGTGTAGAGTATGTCTCTCCAAGCTTTGCCTACTTTGCACGACCATCCTCTTCTGCAAGATCAGCACGACGTGACTCTCTTACCCAAATTTCTCTCCTCTCGCTATGGCAAGCCTCTCTCGAACTCTCTTTCAGATCCTTCTTCAACTTTTCTATCTCTGCGGTCTTATCTTCAGTTTGACCTTTCTCATGGAGAAAATCCCATTCTACATTTCCCAGTCGTGAGTGAAGAGTCGAAATCTCCCTCTCCTTCTGCTCGAGAGTAATCTGCTGAATAATAGCTCACTCAATGATCCTCAGACCTCATCTCGTAACTCTCAGCGTTCTGATCGTACAATAAATGTCGTACATCTCAAAGATCAATGGAATTACATGTGGAAACTCCTCTTCTTCCTCTTCCTCATCAAATTCCTCCTCAGGATCCTCCTCAGGATCTGTCTCAGGTTCATGCTCCTGACCAACAACGGTGATCAATGGAGATGACTCCCTTTGTACCAACTGTTCCCTAACGACATGAATGTCCCTGGGCTCCTCCTCTATAGGTACTGTAGGTACTCGGGGTTCCTTCTCCCCTGCTCGACTAGTTCCTCCAACGTCTGACATCCTGACAACAAAATTTTGAGTTTTAGTTACTAAGTCGTACTAGTGAACACATAATTTAACACATAAGCACATAAAGTCTTTTATTATCTTTAATGAATTACAAAAATTCATTTCCTAGAACTCGATAAGCATTTTCCATCACTATGTTCTTTCTATAAGGCTACTACCTAAGGTTGTTCCCCCACCTAAGGTTCATAACCTACAGTTTGATACCAACTTGTGACACCCCCAAATCCGGGTACTTCGATTCCACGAGATTTGGTGTTCACTATACAAATATCATCTATCTATCTACCCATAATAAAAGCAAACCATGCAATAGATAGAAATAAAATCTTCCCCTTAAGGGGTTACAACATCCGAATAACAATACAATCCCAAGTTAAGCTAACCTTAAAAATCTGTGCGGAAACATAAACAATAAGTCTTAAACAACATCAAGTCTTAACACATAAATTCAACATCTAATAAATACAAGTTTTCAATATTTGTTAATCTTGCCCTTGCCTTTACTAGTAGAAGGCTCATCGGTTCTTTCGTTCTTAACTGCAATGTTATTATTAAGAAAGAGTGAGCATGATTATCCACAAATAAAATAATGAAATAACAATGTATAATAACATGCGAGGGAATCAAAGACTTCTGAAATAAAAGATCAACTTTTGAATCAAGAATGAATAACAAGAATCAAAAGATTTCTGAGGGTCATAAGACCTTGAACTATGTCCTAGGTTATCAAGGGTTATACTTGAAACCTTTAACAGTCATAAGACTATAGACATTTCTACTCATACTTAGGGGGATCAGCCCTTAGTACCATACTGTGCACAATATCTTAACGCTAACGCATAAGTAAATCCCTTTGCAGGGTTGCTCATCTCAGTTTGACATTCGAGTCCGCACCAAAGGAAGTTTGGTTTGGATAATTCAATAAGAGTTCTGAAATTTAGAAAGTTCATCAACTATGGACTAGTCGAATCAATAAGGTTCAATAGTCTAATAAGGTTCAACAATAATGATATTCGAATTGAATAATAATCTCAAGAAGTATACAATAGAACAAATATTGTATAACAATTTCATATTTTGAAAGGATAATAAATCTTTAATATAACAATTCGAACTTGAATAATAGTAATGAAGATTTACTCAAGGTAAATAATAAACTTGAACAATGATAACAAGTAGGGGTAGGAAACTTGCCTCGTGCGTAGGTTACACTTTAGTTAAACTCGTTCTTTGATTTAAATCCTACATATCATTTACATTCATAATACCAGTCAATTATAACATACTAGTCATCACAAGTTCATTCTCTTTGTCTAACTTTGATAATGACCACATTTAATCAAATTACTACACTCATTGTCTCATACTTTACACTTCATAAATAACAAGCTAATTATGTATTCAATAATTCAATCCACATGCAATTATGTTATTTACATGTTAAGCAACTATTTTAACATCTCATTATACTTCTAATGTATTTCTATGTTTATTAAATTAAGTTGTTATCACATTGCTAGACTTGAATATTTAAAAATAGGTCATTTCTAAACATTCTGGATAATGGGTCATGCATACTTTTTCTTTGATCGGCGTCATTGCCATGCATGATAGGCGATGATACCAATAACTCTTGGTCTTTGCGTATGGCGCCAAATATGAGATGTTAAGGCATCGAGATCTGGAGCAAGCGGCATGAATCAGAATTATTCTGCAATTCACGAAAATTGCAAAACACAGCCAAAAACTCCAATTAAATTATTACTACATGAATTTAATCATACCCACATGTTAGAATTCATATATAATCATTACCCAACACTTATAGAGTGATTTTAACCATTTAAAGCACATAATTACATAATTGAAATATGTAAATTTTACTGTTCTTGAAGGTTTTGAACATAAATCATGAAAATTAATATTACGGATTCGTTAGAACACCGAATCCGTTCATTTAAAGTTTGGTCTCTTCGTATCAACATGCATAATCAAATGAGAGTATAAATTTTACAAAACCATTTAGGTTTGACACATTAAATTTACGTATAAGGGCCATATGGCCAAAACCCAAACTCTGTAAATTTTGAAATAACAAGTCATCATATTACGAAACATGTGATATGGAATCATGCAATATATATATATATATATATATATATATATATATATATATATATATATATATATAAAACATGTTATGCTACTCAGTATTATTACATATATCCATATAACAACACAATTTCTCAATTACAGAGACTTTACAGTAAACTTTGCAGACCAAGTTTGTGAAAACTCAAACAACGTAAAAATAAAATTTAGTTTGGAGAAATTACCCAGAGTATAGATTTAGAACAGATGATCAGTGGTGATCCTTTCACAAGTATTTGTTTGATTACACAATCACAATTTTCTTCACAATATCACAATTTTCTCTCTGTGAACTCTAACTTTTGTTTTCCTGATTATCTAGACTTAGAAAATAAGAATACGTATATAATATTAGAACTGATGTGTTGAGTGGTCAGTTAACCCAGTCATGGGTAACTTCCTTCAACTCCCACTAAGGCCTTATTTGGCTAGGCTTAATAGATTTCAAAACCATTTAATTTAATAAAGCTTTATCATATAGTTTAATTAATGTCACACTCCTTTATAAAATTAATCAATATCTTATTTCATTTACTTTAAATAAAATATAATAATTTCTCATAAATTCACATAGTCACATAATTAAATTTCTCATTAATAAATAATGTCAAATTATTAACTCTCTAATTAATAATTAATTAAAATACCAATAAACTTATTAAATATTTCTTTTAATACAATAAGCTCACATAATCACATACTTCGATAATAAAAATTCTCTACATTAATTTGATAAATGTAACACATATAATTAAAATAATCTACCATAATTGCATCAATTAATTATTTAATCGAATAATTAAATCATCGAAAATATTTATTTATTTCAATAAATATTAAAATTAAATTACAAAAATCTCGTTCGTCACAAAAACACGATTATCTTTAGCCCGTAGTGCATGGATAATTTGTGGTAGTGATATTAACGAATATCCTTAGCCGTAGTGCATGGATAATTCAGTGATATGGATTGATTATCGAGCTGAGTCTCAGCGATGAAATATAAATTCATGGATATGATATTAACGAATATCATTGGCCGTAGTGCAGGGGTGATTCGATGATGTGGATTATTTATTAAGCTAAGTCTCAGCGATAAAATATTTATAATACACTTTTAATTCATAGAAGATAATAGATATCATGCTCTACTTGACTCTTCTAAAATATAGTTGTATGTCTTTGGCATGTAGTGCAAAGATGAATTGTTAATGAATATCTTTGGCCGGAGTACAAAGATGAATTTATTAGTATGATTATGAGCAGGAATTCTGATTTGGTATAACCATGATTTTTGATGTTTCAGGTGAAGATAGGTGATTAAAATTATCTTCGTCCTGGTTGCGAAGAGGAATTTAGAACCACAATTATGATTATGAGTTATTCATATGATTATCGACAGGAACTGTTGATTTATTTTACAGGGATAAAACATTGTTGGTGGAATTTTAATATGGAGAAGATAATAGACCTTATGGTCTATTTAACTCTTTTAATGGATTACTCGCTCCGCTGCAACTATGGTTGAAAAGTTTTATCATCTAACATATGTTCTACATCTCTGATTTATTAATGATGAAGGCTATTGATGATGTAAATTAGCTTTAGTCATAATATTCTTTACTGGCTAGTTGTGCTCACCCTTTCTGCTTCATAATTCCTTTCAGGTAATAAGAGTGTTGCCGGGTCGAGCGGAGATAACATGGGAATAGAACGGTGGTCTCTAGCTGTGGAGGGTCTCCCTAAACAGTATAGAAAAGTGTGTTGTATTCTATACATCATTTAGTAGTTATATTTGGTGAATCAAATAGGGTGAGGTTAACCCAACTTTGGAAGGGTGTTTTGCCACTATCATACAAGATGTCTAATGAAATACAACCTCGTGTTATCATAAGACAAGGTTGTGCGCATCCACTTGCTGAGTATATCTACGGGCACTACCTATATGATCTTGGAGTTTATTTGAAATATAATATTCACTTGGAGACAGTGGAGATAGTTATATGTCAAGAGAAGACTCACCATTGGAAAGAAGATGATAGTAATCTTCTCATTTTTCTTTGGGGTCTAGTGGGTCAACCAATGATAATTCTGTGGACATATGATATATATTATAACCTAGACGCATGGCCTCCCATATACGAAGGTTTTCTTTTGCACTTCCCAAAGATTTTAATTTCTAAAATAGTTTTTGACTATACTTTTTTGTAAATTACCATTGTAAGTTTGTGGTCGAGGCACCACCATACGCTTCTATACATTTGTATTAAAACTCACAGATTAATCGTAGTAATTAGTATTCTATACGACAGTTCAATAGTTGTATAAATGAAGTTGTATTTGAATTTTGTACCATGTATCTGGCGACTCAGAATGGGTGATGTATACCTAATTTTGGGGGCGTCACATCGAATTTTACCCGAGATTTATTCTGGACTCGGGATTTGACCCGGGTTGTTTCATATGGTATCAGAGCCGACCCTCGAAAGCTCGGGTCGGGTCATCCGATCGGGTTGCCGAAGGTGGGGACACGAAGGCTGGTGGTATTATCCCATAATGGAGAGATGGAGGTCCGGAGGTGGGGAGGTGGGGACACGAAGCCAGCCGGTATTATCCCACAATGGCTAGAGAGGGAATAATCTTTGGGCTGTGTGTGTGATCGGTTCTGACGGGGACGTCAAAAATTTAAGTGGGGGAGTTTGTAACACCCCAGTCCCACATCGAAATATAAGGGAAAAATTTGTCTGTATATAAGGAATTCAGTAACTACCAATAGTACCTTCAAGTCATGACCTTTTGGGAGCCTGTGGTTGGCTAAGATGACCCAAGAAGATATTATTGGGCTAGTAGTTTGAGGCCTTATTTTGATGGATTTGATTCGATTTGGACTTGGGATTTGACCCGAGATTTGTTCCGGACTCGGGATTTGACCCGGGTTGTTTCAACTGACGTATTTGTGGTCACTTAATCCTTTAGTGAGTTAACTGGCCAACTCCTCTTAGAGCCCTGTTTGGCTAGGCTTTAAAAGTCTATTTCCCATTTAATTCAATTAATCTATTATTATATAGTTTAATAATGTCACACTCATTTAAGCAATTAATCAAATATCTTATTTAATTTAATTTAAATAAAATAGAATAATTCCACATTAAATCACATAGTCAAATAATTAAATTCTCATTTATTAATTATGTCAAATCATTAAATCTCTAATTAATTATTAAATTAATTAGAATAACATTATGCTTATTAAATACTTCATTTAATCAAATAAGCTCAATTAAATTAATACATTGAATAATAAAATTCTCCACATTAATTAAATTAATGTAACATATATAATTAAATTAATCTACCACAAATTCATCAATTGATTATTTAACCCAATAATTAAATCATCAAAAATATTTATTTAGTTCAATAAATATTCCGATTTAAATTACAAAATCTCGTTTGTCACACATGTTACCCTATTTCAACTCCAGAAACTGAACCTCCATCTAGTTCTGAGAGCTCGTTTGGAAATACATCTCAAAGAACACCTCCTTGAACATATCACATGTGATCACACCATGTCCTCCTCTAACATTGTTTGCCTGCCACTAGTAGCTGGCCTCTGACTTGAGCATAAATGTTTCAAAGGCGGTCTTCTTATCATCGTTGACCCTCACAATGTCAAATACCTTCTCCATTTCTATAATCCAGGTCTGAGCTTCGACCGAATTCATGGATCCCCTAAACTCTGGCGGTCCTACAGCCTTGAAATCCTTAAATGAGGTAGCTTGAGCTTGCGACTGATTCACAAGTGCTCCGGCTAACAGGTTTACCAACTGGTGAACAGGATTTATACTCCTTCCCAATCTTCCCGTTGGAAAGTAGCCATTAAAAGATTTTTTTTAATTGCTTCATAGGTCTCGAGTTATTTGGTGCAGACTGCAGATGTGACATGACATGACTTTCTGACACTGCAGTCTACTGTTTCACATACCCCGTCAGAGATGTCACTTTGATGTCTTGGGCAGGTAGTCAACTTTATTTCCTCCTTCTGATTTCTTGATCAGAGGTTGTCCTTTTGCATCGATGCTCTCAATAAGCTTTGTTCGACTATCAATCTTCAAGTTGAACCGTTGTCAGTGCTTCAATCTTCAGTTGTTCGAACTCTACGATTCTGATGCACATCTTCTTGGACATGATCGTAGTGTCTAGTTGACAGGTAGAGACAACACTACGATCTTGAAAGAGTGTTGATTTGATCTTCAATGTAGAACACCTATTCCTCCTCTTATGCAGTGCTTCAATACTTCTGTTTACCTCGACTGCTCTCAGATACTGATGGCTTGACTCTTTGTTCTGGCCCCTTCTGAATACCAAGACACTTCAGATTTGTGGCGTGTCCAGCTCGCTTTCTCCTTGTGATCTCCCGTTCACTTATCATCAATGGACTAACCCAATGCTTAATCACTTTAGCCTTGTTCTTCAGAGAGTGACCAGTATCTTAGTGTACACTCCATCAGTTCCTTCTTTGTTGGGCAAACACTACTATACTGGTTGCTTCCAAGATCGTCGTCTTCTATTTACTTGACAGCTATTGCACTTGCTGACTTTCCTTAGTTATTTACTGAAGTCTTCTTCTGATCAAATTGAGGAAGACTTCATCTCAAATGGCATCACAACTCAATCTGGATGTTGATTGTGTTGGTGCTTAGATCTTCTGTTAGCTTACATATCATTCGTTGAGTGCTCTCTAGTTTCCTTTAGGTGGGATGTATCTTTACAGTACCAACCAGAGGCTTCATTCCTTTGGATATTCGGGAAGTGCTCAATTATTGAGAATCGTGTTTACTCTACGATTCTTCCTTGGCATTGTGAGCATATCTGTTGAAGTGTTAGTTCTACACTCTACGATTCAGCTTCGGCTATGCAGACACTATGACTCCGAGATCAGATCTTGACACTCTATGATTTCTGACTTTGTGTTTGTTGTCTTCATCTGATCTTGCTCGAATACGATCTCTGCCTCTGATATGATCAGTAGACTCTACGACTCTGAGTGTAGTCTATGATTCTTCAGTAGACTCTGCGACTCCGAGTGTAGTCTATGATTCTTGACTTGGCTTCGGCAGATGCTCGGTCAGCTCGTAGGTAGGTTGTCTCTATGATTCTAAACATGACTTCCTCAGCAGACTACGGCTCTGAGGAAGTTCTCCTTGAAACATTACAATTCTTCCTCGTTTCTCCTGGCAGTCTACGAACTCCGAGATCTACTATCTTGCAGACTACGATTCTTTCTCGATATCTCTCGAGTTTTCCTTGACTCTCCTGGAAAACTTTGATTTCTGATGCAGTGCTCGACGATTAGACAAGCCTATCTATTACATCATAAGATCAACCTAACAAGCTTGATCTTTCTATATTTATAGTCATTGTACATCATTTCTTTTTAAGGACTTTACAAAGTTATTTTGCTTATGTTGGATCAACCTAACACATTTGATCAATTCATTCTAAGTCCTTGTACATATGTTTCTATTATCTATCAAAGGACTTTATAGCTTTTCTTAATACAAGCATACATATTCATTCATATATAACACAATCAAATCATATATAAATAGGAATATCATTCACATACTTATTCTTGACAATCTCCCCCTATTTGATTATGACAAAAATAATAAGTGCATATACATGTTATGAATGAATCTTATATACAGTGAGCAACTGTATTTCTAAAACAGATAATCACGAATGTCATTTTATAATGATATGGAATTTTATAAGCTATGACACTTTTACATCCTAGATCCAGAACATACCTAATAGTTAGATATGTACCTCTTTGGCTCCATATGTGTTTCCAGGATGTCTTGTTAATTAGCTACTCATCTGCTTGATCTTATTGCTCCTTCTCCCCCTATGATGTTGACGTCATTTCTTTTTCTTTTTCTGGCTCCCCCTCAGACTCTGCATTCATAGGATCATCATCCTTTGGCTCCCCCTCAGATGATGACTCTGCTTCTACAGCTGCTATCTTCTTCTTTTCCTTTCTCGTGGCCTTCTTTTATTTACTTCTTCTGCTCTCCTTTCTCTTCCTTGAATGTCTCTTTTCATCCCATTTTTGTCATTAATCACTTGAGAGATTTGTTCCATATTGGACATAAGCTGCTCCATCAGATAAGAGGAGTTACCAACTTCAATCTTGAGTTCTTGTTGGCTAAGCTCAAGTTGCAGGGAGAAAGACTAATTCAGGTTGTCAATTTTGTCAAAGAGGACTTGAATTTTCTCTTCATTGGCCTTCTGTGCTCATAGAGCTTCTGCCTTCTGATCATGTATGGCCTTCAGATAAATTTGATCTCTCTCTTTGATTCTGACAGATACATTAGCCATAGTGGCTTGAAGTTTGTCTTGAACTGAATTATCTCCTGCTGCTTTCAACATCTTTGACTCTTCATTGATTAGAGATATCTTCTCAACCAGCTCATCAGAATTCTTCAATAGTTCCAGCTCCATCTGAATTTGGTCATTTGGTTGGGTAGGCTTTTGTTGAAAATCATATTGCACTCTACGATTTTCATCCTTGGACAGATTTTCGAAAGTACTGAGAATCTGAAAAATTGTTGAGTGCCAATCGCTGTTGGAGGATGAAGGAATGTCAGGAAACAGTGTTTGGGCCGAGAGAGGCTTCTCATTTTGGACTCGATCATCATCAGTGGTAGAGTGAACAAACTCTACAATCATCTCCTTGGCTATGATCCTTTTGCCATCAGAGTCCACTCTATGATCATAAGGAATGTAATGATTGCCAGCATGTCTATAGACTTTGTAGTGGGGCTGGTTTTTGATCATCATTGTTGTGAATCTCTTCACCCTTGGGAAGTTCTGGGCCACCAACTCTAGGCTTAGAAACTGAAAGTAGTACTAGCTGAAGTAACTTCCATCTCTTTCAGTATGTGCCTTTAACCAAGGCATCCAAGGGAAAAACCATCTCATCAGAAGGTCATCAGGATTGTAGAGGATAGTCGTGCAGTCTAACTCCATGTTTTTCCAATTTTTAAACACCTCAAATGCAGTCATCCTCACCACCTTGAGCTGTTCATTTCCATAGTTTACCCATCTTTCTTGAGGTACTTCTAGTGGTTCATCAGAGACTTCCACGACTATTTTTCTACTGATCCTTGCTGGAGAAAGAATGGGATAGTATTCTGGTTCCTCTGATTCCTGATTTGCAGAGCTGGAATCCTTCTCCATTTCTTCTTTTTCTGAGCTTAAATTATTCTGACTTCTTTCATCAGATTCATCAGTGAATCCTTCTTGTTGATTTTCTTTACCAGAACCTTCTTCAGCATCCTCTTCCTTTGACTCAGGTTCATCATCACTCACTTCAATGATTGTAGTGGAGGGTTTACCTTGCTTCTTGTGGGCAAATTTAGTAAGTAGTCTGTGGCTCTTTCTTCTCCTTGGAGGTTCAGCTATAAGAGAGTCAGACTTTACTTCTTCTTATGAATCCAAAGCTTCTGTATCATCAGACAGATTTCCTTAATGTTCATCATTGGCAGGGGCATATCCTTCTTCTTTAGACTCAACATCTTTTAAACCATCATGTGGGCTTGTAGGAGTAGTTGCAGTTTTGTCATCTTGCAACCTTTCTTCATCTTCATAGTGGATGCTCTGAGAGTTAGCCGTAGAGCTTGTATATTCCTCTTTATCATCAGAGTTTTCACTTTCTTTCATGAATCCAGCTTCACCTTCATTGCTGGATTTGTTTTTTGGGGACTCAGTTTTGAGACTTTCAGTTTCCTTCTCTTCTTCTGACTCTACGTCCTCTTTTTTGTCAAATGGACTTTCTTGGTGAACTGGGGCTTGCTTGTTTACCACCTTAGCTTTCTTTCTAGATGGCCCTTGAAGTAATCTGTTACTTCTCCTCTTTGTGGTCTCTGCAGTTGAGACCTTTTCATCTTCATCCTTGTCTTCTGTGGAGAGACTTCTTGGTAAGGACTCAATTTTCTTCACACCCTTGGATTTTTTCCTTGCTGGTATGGTTGCTATTGTTACAGATTCACTAGATTCAGAGTTTTCCACCTCTTTCGCCTTTCTCTTATTCGCAGAGTTCTTTCTGATGCTCCCAGTTGTTGTTAACCTCCCGTTTCCCTTTGGATTTTTCTTCCAGTTCACAAACAGCTGTGGGGACATTACTTCATGAACATTCAGAGGCTCTCCCTTATCATCCTTGATCTTGCCTTCCAGTTTCTTCTTTATCACAATGCTCAATAGTCTTCCATAAAAAACCTTTGTGAAGGATTTTATCTGTAGACTTCTTCATCTCAGCCTTTTCCACCCATTTGGAGATTTGATCGAACAAGATAGCTCCAAAGTTTATTTGCTTCTTCAGAACTATTGCAGACATAATCTTCAGTTGTTGATCAAACACAGTGTCATGTGCAGTGTCCTTACATAGTATACATTTTCCCACTATCTCGGCAAGGAACTCGAATTCTTCAGGAAACTCCTTTTTCTTCATGTCCTTCAGACTAGGGTTTCTTTGGCACCCCATAATTTTCTTCACTTTTTTAGTGTCGATCTCATCAAGGCTTTTCAGTCCTATGTCGGGAAAGCCTAAGCATTGATTGATATCATATGATTTCAGCTTTAGAGACTGACCTTTGACCTTGGTAGAAAGGGTTCCGGAATTTATGGATGCGTTTGAGTAAAACTTCTTAACTAGTTCAATATATACTCGAGTGATTGCCTCAAGACATTCTGAGAATCCAGCTTTCTTCATAAGTTCAAGAATGTCTTTGAACTTCTTTTCAGATTTCTCAAACGACTTGGTTCCTAGCTGAATGCTAGTGATTACTCGCCAATCTGCCATTTGCAGAGTTCAAAGAGTATGGGTGTTTGATTTAGGGAGTTTTCTGAGTGATAGGTGAGTATGATTTGGGCGAAGCTCTGGAGGGTTAGTGGATTTAGGCTTTGAAGAGGATTGTAGGGTTCAAAAATTGGAGGGAGAGAGGTTCGATATTTTCTGGTAACTGTTTGCAGATTTTGAATTTGTCTTTATGGTTGTCCCTTCTGACTCTGCATACAATGTGATGTGTAAACTAGCCATTGGTTGCACGATGCCCAGTAATGAGCTGTAACTCCCTATAACCTTTTCGGTTTTATATTCCTTTTAAGAGAATAAGCATTACTGATGTGGATTGACCGTTGACCTTTTTGGTTCGTAGAGTATCTCGGTGAGTTAGCTATGGACTCTACGTTTTCCTTTGTTTACTCAACGGTCTTCTTCAGAGAGATACTGTAGTGGATGGTTTTGACACTAATCCTCATCTTGAAACGTCATAGCTTGATCACTGATGTACTCCAGGCCAGTTTCGACACTTAAGTTATGCGGTGCGTTTGCATGATGTCTTTCCAAACTGGATTCGTATTTATCTCCATGCGATCTGAGTAGTTGAGCAAGTATCCAATTCTTCCGAGCTCCTTATGAGCTAGGGCATCCTCTGGTAAGACTGCGATCGTCGAGTCTGCTTCTACGATCGCTGAGGTTGCTCCACGATCGTTGAGTTCTCTTCAACCTCTACTCTACGATCATTGACTGTCTTGGTCCTTGAGATGAACTTTACAAAGCATTCCTTCTAGGTTAAGGTAGCTCAGGAAGGGCCAACCTCTTAGAGTGAACTAAGGGTCAGGTTTGTCCCTGAGGCGCTTTCCAGATGAAAAACTTTAGAAGTGATTTGCATTGATATCTCATTTGACCTTTTCTGCTGGGGAGATCCTCTACCAACTTTAGACATTTGTATTGGTTGTAATCATGGTATCCTCTTCTTCTTACACTACGATCAGATGTTTGATCGTAGGCTCTCCACAATTTTGAATTGGCTGATTGACTGGTTATCAGTAGTACGTTTTGAGACATTCCTACTGACTATGGATCTTCATTTGGTTCGTCAGCCACAAAGTTTTGGGACTCTGTAACTGGTACATTGCTTCATAGTATATCTCTAATGTTTTAGAGCTGTTGTTCTATAAGCAGATCACTGTTCCCCCATAGTTGATATTGTCTTCTTAGATTGACATAAGTTCTTCTTCTTCTTCGTGTAACAACTCGAGAATTTAGGAAATTTTTAAAAATTTTAATTAATTGATTTAAGGTTCACAATTAGTACCTAAACAGAAAATTAGTGTATGCGTTTGATATTTTTAAGATAGAATTTTGAAGATTTCAAAATTCTGTGAAGGATTTAGGTGAATTATTCAGGATTAAGTGTATACGTGTTTATGTTCTGTGTATATGGTCATTTATGTATTTAGAATGTGGTTTAGGGTCAAGGGTTAACCAGATAAACGATATATGTAACAAACCCTAAGTATATATTAAGAACGTCAACGTTCGGTTAGAAAATCCTAGCGATTAACAAGAAACCCGTTCAGGAAACCCTAACTTCAGTTTCGGGAATCCGAAACCCTAATTCGGTGTATGAAACCCTAAATTGGGAACTTAATGGCGTAAGTGAAAATAATTATAAAATTAATTAGGGTTAATCGATCTTAACAAATTGGTTAGAAAACCCTAATTTCAAAAATTAAAACCCTAATTTCTGGATTTGAAACCCTAATTTATAATTAGGAAAAACCTAACTATTAGTTTAATAATTTTAATGTTAATTAGGAAATATTAATCCTAATTTTCAAGTTATAAGTAATTAGAAAACCCTAATCTAATTACAAAATCTAATTTCTAAATTAGAAAATTATTTTCTATTAGAAACCCTAATTTTTTTGGGTTGTAAACCTAATGCATGATTTTGACCATAATTACTAAATTAGAATTTTAATTAGGAAATGATAATCCTAATTAGCAATATTTAAATTATGATTAGGAAAATTTTAATATAATTAGAAAATTCTAATTATAATTTAAAAATATTAATTTTCTATTTTGAAAACCTAATTTGGAAATGTTATAAATTTATTTTTAAAACCTAAGGGTTCAAACCTTAAACCCTAAAAGGGTTCACACCCTAAATCGTAAGGGTTTGGGACAAAAGACCATGTTTTAATTAAAATTTTAAGTCAAATGACCAAATTGCCCTTTTTGTATATTTAGTAAATATTAGATATTTTGATAATTTGTGTGGTGTTTCACCAAGGTGGCTTGACAAGTGTCCCACTCCACCACAACTCAGCCAATTAGGCCACATCACAACATTCTTGGCCATGGAATCAAAAAGTAGGAAGATTAAAGTAAAAAAAGTTAACTTTTATGATTCATTCTATTCAACCCTTTCTCTCTCTACAAAATCTAAAATCTAAAGTAAGATAGAGTGAAATATTGAGCCATGATCATTGTATAGCTTTCCATAATCAGAATCAAAAGTCAGAAAACCAAGATCAAAGTTTTAAAGGTATAAAACCCTAATCCTAGAAATCTGATGATTTGATGTTAAAGGTTGTTGTTTGTTGGTTAGATATGTGTTAGAGGGTGTCACTTGATGATCTGGGTTGCTAAAACTTAGATCCATATCATTTTGATGCTCGAAATTAAGTTTTTCAAAACTGATCTATGAACCCTAAAACATGGCCTGACAGCCGAATGTCAGGGCTCATAGATCATTACCTGTTATTTATTTTTGTGTTTTAAGAGTTTGTACTTGTAGTATGTTGTAAGGACTGTGTTCTGGAACTTGAATCAAGCCCAGATCACGTGTCGATTGAAAGTTATAAGCAGTCAAAGGTCGTTGACTGTTCACGAAAAACTGGTTTCTGGGCAGCCCAGAAACCCAGAACTGATCTGACAAGATTTTTAAGGTCATTGATCTTACTGTTGTTACGTGTTTTAGCCATGTTGTTGTTTTAAGGTTGTTGTATGACATGTATTCAACAAAATAATGCTTTTTATTTTACTTAGATCCTGACCAGAATAAGAATTAATCTTGGTCAATCATTGGTTGACCGTCTGCTTTGTTGAAGTTCTGGAAAACCCAGAATCTTCAAAGGCCAAATTTTCTGACAAGGGTTGACTAGCTTTGATATGTTGTTATATAAATGAAGCCTTACCTCTCCACTACAAGATGAAACCATTATATTATACAAACAAAACCCAGAACTCAAGTTATACGGATCGAGATATAGTACCATCGTCTGTTCTTCATTTTCTAGAAAACCCAGAAATGAAGAACAATGTTGTCAAACTTTTCTGAAGCTTGAATCTCTCTGTTATGATATTGAATGAACTTGGAAACTGTTTAGAATTGTAATACTACATTAGTTCTACAACAATATCACGATATTAGCCCAAAAACCTAATGATCATAGATCTATCATTAGTCAAACATACACCATGTGAACTGGCCATGTGTTTCTGGGTTGATGAAGAACAGGCTCAAGAACACCTATAGCAACGGGCCTGTCGCTATAGGGCCATTTTTGTAATATTATTTTCCGGAAATTAATTATTTTTATTAAATAAATTGAAATAAATGGTTTTTAATTATTAAAAATAGATAATAAATTATGAAAAATTATTTTAAAGTCTGAAAAATAGTTTTTAATTATTTAGTATATATTTCATAAATATTTAATATTTTTGGAATATAAATTGTATTTAATTTATTTAATTATAATATTAAATAAATTATTTAAAAATGATTTTAATTAATGAAAAATCATGAAAAATTATATCATGGTAAAAGAAAATATTTTAAGTTATTTTTAGTGACTTTTAATATTTTGTGAGAAATTTCATTAATTAATCAATATTAATGATAATTAGTTTATTTAATAAATATATTAAATAAATTGTGGAAAAATAGAATTAATGTTTAATAAATCATATAAAAATGATTTAAGAGTTATAAAATATTTTAAGTTATAAAATATAACTTTTGATATTTTGTCATGAAAATATTAATATTTTAATATTACTATCAATTATCAAATAATGGACTTAAGTGTTTAAAATCATATAAATATGATTTTAAGGTATTAAAATACTTTGATATATTATAAATATATTATAATATTATGTGATGATTTTTATTAATATTTGGTATTAAATAAATATTAATGATAAAAGAATTATGTGGTATTTATTTCATTTAAATACGATATTAATGATTGAAAATTCATGATAATAATAATTTAAAAATTATTACGAGCTTATGAAAATTATTTTGACTAATATTAAAATTATCTGAGATAATTGTTAAGTCTTAGGCATAGTTTAATTGAACTTAGACTCGATAAAAGTCCGACTAGACCGTCGGGAAGTCAGATTTATTTCGGGTTCAATTCAGACTGCAATAGTTTGACTTGATACCGAGTCTTATATGTGTTATAGACTGATAGGGTTATGTGTTATGTGTTTAGGTTATTCTATGTATATCTATATATATAATAGTATTATATTGTGATGATATTATTCTAATATTGGAGATCTATATTATTAATATTAGGTCTTCGGATAAAGCATTATAAATTGCGTAGCAGTAATCAATGGTTCAGGCAAGTTTTACTTAACTCTACTAAGAGTTGTTTCATTCAGATATGCTTACGGTTAATCATTGTTGATTGCCATTGTAGAATTGTACTTTGTACATATTGAATGTATAAGTCAGGTATGAAAGGCTGATCACCTTCATTACCCTTCGGTTTAGATATATTTGTTCATGTTATATACTTGTTCAGTCAAAAGTTTGTTCCTGCTAGTTCACAATTATATTGTTGAATTATAGCCAACTTATTATTCAGATTCTTTCAATCATGATCATCCTTGCTATATCATGATAAACATTACAGATTAAGACGAACGCGTCGAATACAAGGAAAGGTTAAAGACAGTTCCAGCTTAAAGTTAATGTGTGCGATTAGATTTATAATAGTTGTATAATAATAATGTTATGTGTTAAGTAAGTTATGTATTGTGTATAAGTTAAGGTTACTCGACCTTGGGGAATAGTGTGTAAAGTTAGTGTATAAACAATTTATGTTTATATCTTCCGCAAATATAATAATTGTGCTAGAATGATTGTACCGAATCCGCGGTGATTTGGGACCTGGATTTGGGGATCTCACAGTTGGTATCAAAGTTGTTGGTTTTGAAGCTTAGGTAGGAATACCTGAGACCAATAACCGCAGTGATTAGGATAGGACTAACTCAAATAGAGTTATTTTATCGGTAAGATTCAAAGATGAATCTCGACGGGTTATAAAAGATGCAGAGTTCCCTAACTCTTATAATAAAGGTGAACAGCAGTGGTGAATAGATAAAGTCTAAAGGACTAAAAGTGCAGGGATAGGGGATCGTAAAACAAAAAATCATAGTATAAAAATGAATCGTAATATATACGATGAGATCACCCCGTGATCTGATAAGGTGATAACATGAAAAAGAATCAATCTGATGATTGGAAAGTTTACAACAACGATTGTTGTGTCTGTTGTACTATGAATTGGCACAGATTCAGGAAAGAATTATGAATACGAGTTAAATGAAATTCTTATTGAGAAGGGAGTTAGGATTAGGTGGGAATTTCAATTGAGGACTCGTGTCAGCAGCTGAGTTGTATGATTCCTTGTGTGAGCGGGGAATTGTACTTGGTGTAAAAACTACTTGGTCCTGGTAATGATAATCATTGAAATGTTTGTGTCGCGTTATTTGCTATATGCATGTTAAGAGGGTGATTCATTTCTAATGTGTAGAACAAATAGATAGGTTATAGGTCGAGAATATAAGGTTAAGTACGAGTTCTTAAAACTCATACTTATGTGATATTCTTGATTCATAGTTATATGAAATGTTTATAAACCCCTCAGCGAATGGATGCCAAAGGTCTGACTAGGACAAGTTCTTAAACTCATATGATTGTGGCAAATAAATGGACTCATAAGTGTTTTGACGAACTGGGCATAGTTGTGTGTGAATGAAGAATTGAGGATAATAAGAATAGATAGACTGTTTAAGCAAATGACTATTAGTAAAGACATAAGTTTTCAAAAACTCCTAGCTATCCTAGACTTCGAAATTTTGGCATCAAGCTAAATACGCACTATGTGCTTTTTAAAAAATATATAGATTCATAATCATTTTTGAAACAGTTTAAAGTATCGTCTATGCTACTTATTTCAGCTAGACGCAAATGATTTGAAATATCAAAATATATTTTATTTATCACCATGTACCGTAAAACACAAAAGAGATGATAAAAAGTTGATGGAGTTGTAAATACAGAAATACTTAGTGTGAATTTGATCTAAAGTCGTTGTTCCACTATTGTATGGTGTGTTATGACAAAGTCATACGATGAAGGCATCCTTAAACGAATTGTTAATACAGTACGACATCATGACGTCATTCTCAAAAATATTTTCAAAAATTTTAATTTGCCAACGGGGTTTGGCTACACCTAAATAATTCGATTGAATTGAATTATTGATATGAGTCTATGCTATTGGATTCAGCTAGACTAATGTTATGAAAACTCTAAGTGTTCATTGAAAAAAATTTCCCAAACCAATTGTTTTCGTGCGGAATCTAATAAGACTGAGGTAAATTATGCGCCCAAGGCGGATACGAGAAACAGATAAAACCAGTATTACTGGGCCAGTCCTGGGCATATTGGGCTAATCACCCTCTGTGTCTTCATGGTAAGATGGTTTGTGGATGAATTTCCATATAACCTTTGCGAAAATGACAGACAATAGTCTGTAAAACCCCTCAGCACAATTGAATTTTTTTTGTGAGGAATGTATTGGGTAGCATGTAACGCTGAGTATGAATGGTGAATGGTGTATGGTGTAAGTTGTAAGGTAAATTTCAGGGACGAAATTTTTAGAAGAAGGGGTGAATGTGACAACCTGAGAATTTAGGAAATTTTAAAAAAATTTAATTAATTGATTTAAGGTTCAAAATTAGAACCTAGATAGAAAATTAGTGTATGCGTTTGATATTTTTAAGATAGAATTTAGAGGATTTCAAAATTCTGTGAAGGATTTAGGTGAATTATTCAGGATTAAGTGTATACGTGTTTATGTTCTGTGTATATGGTCATTTATGTATTCAAAATGTGGTTAAGGGTCAAGGGTTGACCAGATAAATGATATATGTAACAAACCCTAAGTATATATTAAGAACGTCAACGTTCGGTTAGAAAACCCTAGCGATTAACAAGAAACCCTAGAAACCGGTTCAGGAAACCCAAACTTCAGTTCCGGGAATCCGAAACCCTAATTCGGTGTATGAAACCCTAAATTGGGAACTTAATGGCGTAAGTGAAAATAATTATAAGATTAATTAGGGTTAATCTTAACAAATTGGTTAGAAAACCCTAATTTCAAAAATTGAAACCCTAATTTATAATTAAAGAAAACCTATCTATTAGTTTAATAATTTTAATGTTAATTAGGAAATATTAATACTAATTTTCAAGTTATAAGTAATTAGAAAACCCTAATCTAATTACGAAATCTAATTTCTAAATTAGAAAATTATTTTTTTATTAGAAACCCTAATTTTTTTGGGTTGTAAACCTAAAGCATGATTTTGACCCTAATTACTAAATTAACATTTTAATTAGGAAATGATAATCCTAATTAGCAAGATTTAAATTATGATTAGGAAAGTTTTAATATAATTAGAAAATTCTAATTATAATTTAGAAATATTAATTTTCTATTTTGAAAACCTAATTTGGAAATGCTAGAAATTTACTTTTAAAACCTAAGGGTTCAAACCCTAAACCCTAAAGAGTTCAAACCCTAAACCCTAAGGGTTTGGGACAAAAGGCCATGTTGCCATTAAAATTTGAAGTCAAATGACCAAATTGCCTTTTTTGTATATTTAGTAAATATTAAATATTTTGCTAATTTGTGTGGTGTTTCACTAAGGTGGCTTGACAAGTGTCCCACTCCACCACAACTCAGCCAATTAGGCCACATCACAACATTCTTGGCCATGGAATCAAAAAGTAGGAAGATTAAAGTAAAAAAAATTAACTTTTATGATTCATTCTATTCAACCCTTTCTCTCTCTACAAAATCCGAAATCTAGAGTAAGAGAGAGTGAAATATTGAGCCATGATTATTGTATATCTTTCCATAATCAGAATCAAAAGTCAGAAAACCAAGATCAAAGTTTTAAAGGTATAAAACCCTAATCCTAGAAATCTGATGATTTGATGTTAAAGGTTGTTGTTTGTTGGTTAGATATGTGTTAGAGGGTGTCACTTGATGATCTGGGTTGCTAAAACTTAGATCCATATCATTTTGATGCTCGAAATTAAGTTTTTCAAAACTGATCTATGAACCCTAAAACATGGCCTGACAGCCGAATGTCAGGGCTCATAGAACATTACCTGTTATTTATTTTTGTGTTTTAAGAGTTTGTACTTGTACTATGTTGTAAGGATCGTGTTGCGAACTTGAATCAATCCTGAGATCACATGTCGATTGAAAGTTATAAGCGATCGAAAGGTCGCTGATTTTCATTTAAAAATCGGTTTACAGCACCCGAAAACCCGAGAACCGATCTCGACAAGATTTTTAAGGTCATTGATCTTACTGTTGTTACGTGTTTTAGCCATGTTGTTGTTTTAAGGTTGTTGTATGACATGTATTCTATACAATAATGCTTTTTATTTTACTTAGATCGTGACCAGAATAAGAATTAATCTTGGTCAATCCTTGGTTGACCGTCTACTTTGTTGAAGTTCTGGAAAATCCAGAATCTTTAAAGGCCAAATTTTTGACAAGGGTTGACTAGCTTTAATATGTTGTTATATAAATGAAGCCTTACCTCTCCACTACAAGATGAAACCATTATATTATACAAACAAAACCCAGAACTCAAGTTATACGGATCGAGATATAGTACCATCGTCTGTTCTTCATTTTCTAGAAAACCCAGAAATGAAGAACAACGTTGTCAAACTTTTCTGAAGCTTGAATCTCTCTGTTATGATATTGAATGAACTTGGAAATTGTTTAGAATTGTAGTACTACATTAGTTCTACAACAATATCACGATATTAGCCCAAAAACCTAATGATCATAGATCTATCATTAGTCAAACATACACCATGCGAACTGACCATGTGTTTCTAGGTTGATGAAGAACAGGCTCAAGAACACCTATAGCAACGGGCCTGTCGCTATAGGGCCATTTTTGTAATATTATTTTCCGGAAATTAATTATTTTTATTAAATAAATTGAAATAAATGGTTTTTAATTATTAAAAATAGATAATAAATTATGAAAAATTATTTTAAAGTCTGAAAAATAGTTTTTAATTATTTAGTATATATTTCATAAATATATAATATTTTTGGAATATAAATTGTATTTAATTTATTTAATTATAATATTAAATAAATTATTTAAAAATGATTTTAATTCATGAAAAATTATGAAAAATTATATCATGGTAAAAGAAAATATTTTAAGTTATTTTTAGTGACTTTTAATATTTATTGAGAAATTTCATTAATTAATCAATATTAATGATAATTAGTTTATTTAATAAATATATTAAATAAATTGTGGAAAAATAGAATTAATGTTTAATAAATCATATAAAAAGCGATTTAAGAGTTATAAAAATATTTTAAGTTATAAAATATAACTTCGATATTTTGTCATGAAAATATTAATATTTTAATATTAATATCAATTATCGATAATGGATTTAAGTGTTTAAAAATCATATAAATATGATTTTAAGGTATTAAAATACTTTGATATATTATAAATATATTATAATATTATAAGATGATTTTTATTAATATTTGGTATTAAATAAATATTAATGATAAAAGAATTATGTGGTATTTAATTCATTTAAATACGATATTAATGATTGAAAATTCATGATAATAATTTAAAAATTATTACGAGCTTATGAAAATTATTTTGACTAATATTAAAATTATCTAAGATAATTGTTAAGTCTTAGGCAGAGTTTAATTGAACTTAGACTCGATAAAAGTCTGACTAGCCCGTCGGGATGTCAGATTTGTGTCGGGTTCAATTCAGACTGCAATAGTTTGACTTGATACTGAGTCTTATGTGTGTTATAGACTGATAGGGTTATGTGTTATGTGTTTAGGTTATTCTATGTATATCTATATATATAATAGTATTATATTGTGATGATAATATTATGATATTGGAGATCTATATTATTAATATTAGGTCTTCGGATAAAGCATTATAAATTGCGTAGCAGTAATCAATGGTTCAGACAAGTTTTACTTGACTCTACTAAGAGTTGTTTCATTCAGATATGCTTATGGTTAATCATTGTTGATTGCCATTGTAGAATTGTACTCTGTACATATTGCAAGTATAAGTCTGGTATGAAAGGCTGATCACCTTCATTACCCTTCGGTCCAAATATATTTGTCCATGTTATATACTTGTTCAGTCAAAAGTTTGTTCCTGCTAGTTCACAATTATATTGTTGAATTATAGCCAGCTTATTATTCAGATTCTTTCAATCATGATATATCGTTAAATTATTGAACTTAAACTTGTTGGACAATCTTATGTTCACCCTTGCTATATCATGATAAACATTGCAAATTAAGACGAACGCGTCGGATACAAGGAAAGGTTAAAGACAGTTCTAGCTTAAAGTTAATGTGTGCGATTAGATTTGTAATAGTTGTATAATAATAATGTTATATGTTAAGTAAGTTATGTATTGTGTATAAGTTAAGGTTACTCGACCTTGGGGAATAGTGTGTAAAGTTAATGTATAAACAATTTATGTTTATATCTTTCGCAAATATAATAATAGTGTTAGAATGATTGTACCAAATCCGCGGTGATTTGGGACCCGGATTTGGGGCTCTCACACTTCATGTGTAGCAGAAGGTAGCCATGCATATCTCATTCTGGCTGAAGTCATCAAATCTTCTTGTATCGTAGAAATGAGTATCTTTAGGGTTGATCATTCTACGATCCTTTGACAGCACTACGAACGTAGTCTTCCTTGTGAGCTTGTACTTGGAGTTCTACTCCCGTAATGAGTTCCTCATGTTTGATGCTTGATGATCCTCTGAGGTGAGCTTCCTTGAGGATTCTTTTCTTATGCATGCTTTGCATGATTGGGCATATAAAACCCTTTCCATCTTTGGTTGAATGGCATGCTTCCATATAAGGATCAGCAGCCATGTGAGCTTCATTTAGATTAGCTCAGCAGGTCTTCAAAGGCAGGCTTTGACATATAAGAATTTTATCAAAATCATTTCTGAACAGTCTTAAGCCTTCTACTGGTTGAATCTTTCTTGACTAAAGTCCTCTGCTTCTGCATTCCTTAGTGTGGCCAGATAGACCAGGTGTCTGCAGGTTATAAATTTCTATTTTTGGTACCCATAGTTAAATGGGTCCTGCCAGATTAGTTTCAAAATCTCTATTCCTCATATATTAGAATTAACATCATATTGATCACCAACAATCATATTCATGCATGTAATTAATATAGATATTACATTTTGAGATGCATGATGAATAGTGTGTGTAAGATTAATCATTTTAATAAAACACTCTTTTTCTTTGATGGTTTCATCATTTGCATGGTTATGTTCACAGAGTTTAAATGTTCACAGAGTAAGAATCAATATTATTAATTATTTGTATCTGGTTGATTCATAGAGGTGATCAATTTCTACGAATCTTCAAGATACTCTTGTAGAACTGATCATACTTTGTGTGTTATCAAACATTTAGAACATAGGTTTGTACATACATACTAACCCATCATCAAAGATTACTCCATATAAAATTAATTTAACCTTTGATATTCTTATGACCCATTTCAGATTTCTTTCAAGATGTCATCTTCAACCTAAAACTTGGATGGAGAGAAAGTTTGTAAGCATTTGAGTTTCCAACTTCAGTGTACTTTCTCTCTTCTCCTTTTTAGGTAGATTATGATTCCTTGAAAGAATACTGTTATAGTTCATAAGGAGGTGCAACATGATGTACACATTTATATTAGTGAGAAACTATACCTTTCTACTGTCAGTTTCTTAACAGTCATTTAACTTAGATATACTGAGGTTAGGCATTGATGTGCATTGTTTTTCATTTGCTCCTGACAGCTTGTTGCTCCAGTTGACCTTCAATCAATCAGTCGTGGTCTTGAAGATGCAAGCTAAGAGAATCTCAGCATCTTTGGTTCTTTGATATCCTTGAGATCACAAGGTTTACATCCAGCTGCTTGTTGGACAGATATATGTTTGAGAAGTTCTTCTTTCTTCTCTGGATAAGCATTTCTTAGCATGTATGGCCTTTTCATCTTTTCAGGCTGGTGGATATTTGACTATTTTTTATTGATGTCTCTTGAGCTTCCTAGCCTGGTCTTCAGACTAAAAGATTGACCGCGGGCAAGGATTGGTCTTGTTGATATGGCAATCAAGAGCATGGACCAATCTGAGCAGCTTCAGGTGTATATACAAATTTACCTGTACACGATATTTTCAACGTGTGAGCTCATATGCTTATAACAAGTAATTTACTACTAAACTAAGTTTAGAACAATGTTTGTGCCTATGATCAGACTAAAAGCGATTAACTTTTCAATAGCATGAGAACCTACTTTGATACCAATTTTTCGTTCCCAATAGGCACAATATAGATCTAGAAGAGGGGGTTGAATAGATCCTTTTTAATTTCAAATATTTTTCTTATTTATTTTGTATTGCTAATGACTTAGCATATGATAAACATAAGAATATTTTCAAGCACAACGGAATAAGTAAAATATCCCCATCATTGATATATTCATAATCATATATACATTGTTCTTAGAGTTAGTTCAGTGGTAAGTAGTTAAAACATACATAGCAGTTATAGCAATTAAGTACATAATATAAATGAAATAAAGTAAAAGACACAAGGGATTTTAAGTGGTTCAGAGACTCAAGCTCCTAATCCACTCTTCTGCTTTCAACTAACAGGATTTCCACTAAGGAAGGGCAGCACCCTGAATCACTAAGATTCCTTCAAGGCCAGCAGCCATGGAACTTCAGTTCACTAAGAACTCTTCAAGGCCAGCAGCCTTGGAACTTCTATAGTTCCCTAAGAACTCTTCAAGCCCAGCAGGCTTAGAACTTCATTTAGTCCCTCCGGACAAGGATCCCTTAGGATCTGGCTTCTTGTTGTTGTTATGTTTGATGTTGTTGGTGTTGAGCTGCTAAGATGTCTTTAAGCTTGACCATCTTTTATACTTAGTAGCTTGGTGTAGCTAAGATGTCTTTAAGCTTGAACATCTTTTATCTTGATGGTCAATCACTCTTCTGAATGCTATCTTCTTGTCCTTCTCGGCTTTCAGCTTAGCTGCCATCTTCAGTGGCATTCTCATTTTTGTTGAGTGAAGCTCTAGTCTATTTAAGTCCTTTTTTAAAGTTGCTTCACTTCCACCTTTGTAGTCTCACTATCACTGAGACTAGTTCTGTTAAGCTCAGGTGGAACTCGTAGAGTCAACATTAGCATTCTACCAACTCAATGATTCTGCAACATAGCAATCATCAATAACTCTTGATCTTCGAAGCTCTGTTGATTTATACTCATTCCCAATCTTCCCGTTGGAAAGTAGCCGTTAAAAGCTTTTTTAATTGCTTCACAGATCTCGAGTTATTTGGTGCAGACTGTAGATGTGATATGACATGACTTTCTGACACTGCAGTCTACTGTTTCACATACCGTCAGAGATGTCACTTTGATGTCTCGGGCAGGTAGTTAACTTTATTTCCTCCTTCTGATTTCTCGATCAGAGGTTGTCCTTTTGCATTGATGCTCTCAATAAGCTTTGTTCGACTATCAATCTTCAGGTTGAACCGTTGTCAGTACTTCAATCTTCAGTTGTTCAAACTTTACGATTCTGATGCACATCTTCTTGGACCTGATCGTAGTGTCTAGTTGACAGGTAGAGACAACACTATGATCTTGAAGAGTATTGATTTGATCTTCAATGTAGAACACATCTTCCTCCTCTTGTGCAGTGCTTCAATACTTCTGTTTGCCTCGACTGCTCTCAGATATTGATGGCTTGACTCTTTGTTCTGGCCCCTTCTGAATAGCAAGACACTTCAGATTTGTGGCGTGTCCAGCTCGCTTTCTCCTTGTGATCTCCCGTTCACTTATCATTAATGGACTGACCCAATGCTTAATAACTTTAGCCTTGTTCGTCAGAGGCTGACCAGTATCTTAATGTACACTCCATCAGTTCCTTCTGTGTTTGGAAAACACTAAGATCATGGTTGCTTCCAAGATTGTTGTCTTCTATTTACATGACAGCTACTGCACTTGCTAACTTTCCTTAGTTAGTTACTGAAGTCTTCTTCTGATCAACTTGTGGAAGACTTCATCTCAAATGGCTTCACAACTCAATATGGATGTTGATTGAGTTGGTGCTTGGATCTTCTATTAGCTTACATGACATTCGTTGAGTGCTCTCTAGTTTCCTTTAGGAGGGATGTATCTTTGTAGTACCAACTAGAGGCTTCATTCCTTTGGATATTCTGGGAGTGCTCAATTGTTGAGAATCGTGTTTGCTCTACGATTATGCCTTGGCATTGTGAACACATCTGTTAAAGTCTTAGTTCTACACTCTACGACTCAGCTTCGGCTGTGCAGACACTACGACTTCGAGATCAGATCTTGACACTCTACGATTTCTTACTTTGTGCTCGTTGCCTTGATCTGATCTTTCTCGACTACGATCTCTGCCTTTGATAAGATCAGTAGACTCTACGACTCTAAGTGTAGTCTACGATTCTTCATTAGACTCTAGGACTCCGAGTGTAGTCTATGATTCTTGACTTGGCTTCGGCAAATGCTCGGTCGGCTCGTAGACAGGCTGTCTCTACGATTCTGAACATGACTTCCTCAGCAGACTACGACTCTGAGGAAGTTCTCCTCGACACATTACGATTCTTCCTCGTCTCTCCTGGCAGTCTACAAACTCCGAGATCTACTATCTTGCAGACTACGATTCTGCCTCGATAGCTCTCGAGTTTTCCTTGACTCTCCTGGCAAACTACGATTTCTGGTGCAGTGCTTAGCGATCAGACAAGCCTATCTATTACATCATAAGATCAACCTAACAAGCTTGATCTATCTATATTTATAGTCCTTGTACATCATTTCTTTTTAAGGACTTTACAAAGCTGTTTTGCTTATGTAGGATCAACCTAACACATTTGATCAATTCATTCTAAGTCCTTGTAGATATGTTTCTATTATCTATCAAAGAACTTTACAACTTTTCTTAATGCAAACATACTTGCATATTCATTCATATATATCATAATCAAATCATATATAAATAGGAATATCATTCACATGTTTATTCCTGACAGGGTATATAATTGATCTTGCTGATGATGACTTCATGAAAAATTTGAGTGATACCCCCAAACTTGATGATAATTGTTGGAATAGGCATAATTGTTGAGGTAGTCATTGTCATACTACACCTGCTCGAAACTGATGGCACATTGATGACTCGGATGGTATCCAACACAATAATCATAAATAACTGCCACACTTTGAATAGGTTGTTATGTTAAAGTGTTAAACCTCCTCGAAAGTGTCTCAAGATGTGCTGACTATAATAACCTGATATTTTATATATAATTAAAAAAGAAATTTTGTGTATAATTTTTTTTTAAAAATCAAAGGTGGGAATATGTATAAGATAAAGCGTATGTATTTATGTGATAAATAAAAATATATTTATTACATGAATAATTACAAATAATTTTATTTTAGAATTATTGATCATTATAAAGTATATTCTTATAATAATTAATTTTATAGTAGAAATATTTTTATTATTTATTTTCTATGAAATTATGATTATTATATTATTTAAATTATATATTAAATGATTATTAAATTATTATAATAATTATTTTATTATGTAAATTTATTCAAGATTGTTAAGTAAATAATTTTAACTTAATTAATAATGATATATGTGCAAGATAAATCGGATATGGAATCCAAACCCTAATTCTTGATTTTGGCTAAGGAATGAGAATAATAATATTATATTATTTATATTTCAGTACTATAAAAATGTACTGTATGTATAGACATATAATGGTTGGTCAATTATGGTACAGTATTACAAAATCCTAGTATTATTTTGATAAACCCTAATACGAAAGTCAAATACGAGCTCTAGACTGTTAAATCGTTATATTTCTATGATTAAGGACATGTATTATTAGATTATAATCTTAATTAGGGAAACCTTAATTATTAGAAACCCTAAATTAATATTTAGAAATCCTAATTGTTATTTAGGAACCCTAATTATCAAATTGTAAGCCCTAATTGCTAAATTAGCGATCTTAATTATAATTTGTAAAGCTTAAACCTAATTTTCATGTTTTATATAATTAGAAGACCTAAAGTTAATTAAGGAACCCTAATTTGGAATTTAGGAAACTAAATTTTTTTTAAAACCAAATTACAAATATCCTAGAAACTAATTATTATTTTTTAACCTTAGGGTCAAACCCTAAGGGTTGGCCAAGTTACAAGATTGTCATTAAAATCAAAAGCCAAATGACAAAAATACCCTTTTGTGCATTATTGAAGCTAATTTGTGGATTTTGCCAAGTATGGGAGTTGGTGATCAAATTTCATTGACCATGTGACTAAAACTTCAGCAACTCAGCCATTTCACCATCCAAGTACATTGCATCCAAGTAATATATATTGATCAAGAGAGAAAAAGTGCCTATTTGTGCTCATTTATTCACCAACACTCATCCAAGACCCCCTCTCTCTAACCTACGAAATATTATAGTAGATCAGTCCCTAAATCAAGCCCCACTATCACTCATAACAAATCAGAAGCCCAGATACAAGATTTAGTAAAGTGAGGTATAAAACCCTAACCTAGAATCTGATCCTTGTAGCTATGTTAGATGTTATGATTTTGTGTTAAAACATGTTGTTTATAGTGTAAATAGATGATCTGGGTTGCTAGATGTTAGATCCATAGCAACTATAGGCTCGGATTTGATGATTTTCAAAATCTAAAAATTTTTAAAATGTTGTCTGACAACGAATGTCAGACCTCATAGATCAGTGATTGTTAATGATTTTTGTGTTTTGAAAGTTTGTAGTTGTAGTATGCTATGAGATCTTTGATCAAAAACTTGAAACAATCCCAGATCATGAACAGATTAAAAGTTATGGCTGGTCAAACCTAGTTGACCGACCATGACTTTCCAAATCTGGAAAACCCATATCGTGCCCTGAAACGCCTGACAAGAAGTTCATGGGCCCGGATCTGCCAGTTGTTTAATGATTTGGACATGTTGTTGTATTAATATTATAGTATGATATATGGATTACATGATTATACTTTTAGATCATTTATTCAGTAAACAGATTAGATTTGGAGGAAGGTCAAACCAAGCAGAAAGATCACGGATTGTGTTTTCTGGGTAACCTAGAAAACTCAAGATCGTGATTTCTAACTTGGTTTGACCGGACAAGTTTGGTTAATTCTATTGTTATTATATTGATTTTATGTAATGGATCTCTTCATTTACATGTTGGCTACGTACTGGATCCATTAGATCACAAAAAGGATCCAAGGTTTACAAGTTGTGAAAGCCCAAATTAGGACAGTCGAACTGTTCTTCATTTCTAGGTAACCCAGAAAATGAAGAACAGATCTGACAGCTACTTTAGGCCTTTAGATCTTGCAGTTATACATGTTTTGACCTTGTTTGTTGTTGGAACTTGTAGTGTTACATGAGTACTACAACATCTAACCTTTAGCTTGCCCAGAAACATCACATATTAGAAATTGTTGCTGGTCAAACATGGTCACTCGTTAACTGACTTTGAATGTTCTTGAGCCTCAAGAACACCTAAGGCGACTGTGATAACCCGGGATTTCGAATAATCAGAATTTTACGAATAAATTTTTTTAATTAATATTATTATTAATTATCATTATTGTGTTGTGAATCTGTGATATAGCTGTGAGACTTAGTCAATTTGTGTATTGACTGAGAAATAAGAGTAGAGTTGTGCTTAACAAATTTAACAAAACCCTAACCCTAGTTACAGATAGGGATTCGATAGAAAATATAATTAAAATAATTATATGGTTGAGTACGTGTTTGTACTGTATGGAATTATTGATCAATGATTGATCGGGTAGGGTATAATATTAGTAAAACCTAATAAGAGATTAGAAACCCTAATCTCAGGATTAGAAACTCTAACGCGCAGTTAGAAACCCTAATCGTATGTCGGGAAATCCTAATTTTAAATCCAGGAATCCTAAACCCTAATTAGGAAACCCTAATCCTAATTAGCAAGCCTAATATGATTAGTAAACGTTAATATAATTAAGAAACCCTAATTATACTTTAGAAATATTAATTTCTATTTAAATTCCTAATTACATTTTTGAAATCCTTAATTTTTATTTTAAAACCCTAAATAGAAAATCCTAGAATTTTAATGTTGTAAAACCTAAAGGTTAGGACCTTAGGATTAAACCCTAAGGGTTAAACCCTAAGGGTTTGGACAATGTCAAGTATGCCATTAAAAATATAATGCTAAAGACCAAAATGCCCTTTTTTTCTTTATTTAGTAACTTGTAAAAATGGCCAAGAGCTTTAGTAGGTGACGAACTAATTTGACTTGTGACATTAAAATCTCAGCGAAACAGCCTCCAATTGATAGGAAGATCAGATCTAAGCTACATATCACAATATATATAGATTTGGGAAAGAGAAAGTCCATAATTTTAAGCCATTTGTTCCTAAGCTCTCACCTACTCTCTCTCACACTAAGACCTCCGAAATCCACAAGTAGATTAGTCACTTAAACAACCATAGATCACCCAAGAACAAATTGGAGATCAAAGATCAAAATTTAGAACATAAAGGTATAAACCCCAAAGCCTATTTTGATCTTACATGCTTAGAAAAAATTTTGTGTTTATGTGTTTTATCATGTGTTATATAATATTTTTAGTTGATCTATGATGATCCATCATGGATCCATAGCATCAAAAGGCTTTAAATTAAAGTTTTTCAAAAACTATATAAACCCTAGAAAATGCTCTGACAAGCAAATGTCAGTGTCTATAGATTCTTGGTTGATCATGCTTTTTCTTGTTTTTTTTGGATCTGTTGTCTGACATAAGGACTGTAATCTGGAAGTGAAATCACAACCATTACATGTCCAGATTTGATGTTATTCATGGTTAAAGAGGGTTGTGAAGGGGTTTCGATACAGAAACGCACAGCGGAAATTAAAATTTTAAAGTAATTTTGAAACCCTAAACAAGATCCATGCGAAAATCAATTAACTCAGTGTAAAGAGATTATACGGAATATGAAAATGCTTCTGAAACGCTTCGAATCTCCAACGTAATTCCTCACGAAACTATGTCTCTATGGTATCCACACGAACGTCGCACAAACCGTCGTACGATTCTGCAATAAATGGACTTGCGGTACTAGCCACCGATGGAACAGGATTTTTCGAAAGGTTTTCTCTCTAGTCTCTCTCTAAAAGAGGCTAGGGTTTTGAAGTTATGATATTACCCTAAGTAGCTTCTATATATCATATATATATAGTAGTTAAAAGGTATTAATCAAAACCTAATTTTATAAAATCCAAATTTATATATATATATATATATATATATATCTTAATTAAGTCTTACTTAATTAATATACATATATACAAATTATCCTTTTAATTTAAATTCGTGATTTAAATACTATTAATCATATTAATATATTTAAATCCTTAAAATTTAAATTTATTCCCTTTTAAATTACGTTCTATGTGTGTGACCTTATAGGTTATTATTACGTTGGCAATAATTTTAAAATCATATTATAAAATTATAAACAGTGAGCGGCATCTAGTAATGCATCACTGCTACCCAAGTAATAATAAGATCGATGATTCGATGCAACCTTTTCGTGACCAATGTTTCAATGTAATTTAATCCTTTTAACCTTAATATCCTAGATTAAACTTGAGTCATGGAATATGTCATACTCTTCATAATTTAATCTGAGTTTTTCTTGATCAATGAGTAGACTACATGAAACAAATCACTATTTGAGCATGACCATGCATTTCATAGTCCTACTCAATCAAGAGGATTATGGATATCACTCCAAATATATAGGATGGTTAAATTACATCTAGATCACTCATATTCCTCACACGATTCATGATGTACCCAATAATCACCTTTATAGTCCACCCTATTAAATGTGACATTTGATGATATCAAAGTACATAAATTCCCGTGTAGAAATATAGTGATTTAAGGTCGGAGAACCATTACATCATTGTCACTATGAGAATTGCTAAAGACACTTTGCATAATGCTCCACATAAAATTATCTTGGTGGGTCTGTCCAGTACATCGTTCTCTAAATGTACATATGCATTGACTTAATATCTCATATATTTGTGACCAATGAGATTTGGTCATCAGTCAATCCACATACTAGTCTTAATGCATCATTGTTGTCCCATCAACAATGATACTCGAGTAGGGACATTTAAGAATAATGATACTAATTGTAATTATATAATCTCATGTTCAAGTCACATACTTGAAACTATATAATTTGTATCAATATTCTAAGGATTTTTATTATGTTAACATTTATATAACGCAGTAAATAAAACCATAATAAAATAATTTATTTATTCAATCAAATATAATATCAAAACGTTAAGCAATTATATCAAATAATTGGCATCTAGGGCATAAACTCTAACAGTCTCCCACTTGCACTAGAGCCAATCACTCATGTATCTAATACCCGTGGAACTAGTGTGATCTTCGTGCTTCTGCTGCGACAAAGCCTTGGTCAGTGGATCTGCAACATTATCATCATCCGTCACTCTTCAGATATGTACATCTCCTCTATCAATGATTTCACGGATGAGATGGTACCGCCTAAGTATATGCTTGGATTGTTGGTGAGATCTGGGTTCCTTATCCTGTGCAATGGCTCCATTATTATCACAGTATAGCTTAACCGGATCAACAATGGTTGGAACAACACCAAGTTCAGTGACAAACTTTTTAATCCATACAGCCTCCTTGGCCGCACTAGAAGCAGAAATATACTCAGCCTCTGTTGTAGAATCGGCTATTGTCTCTTGCTTCAAACTCTTCCAGCTAATAGCACCACCATTAAAGCAAAACACAAAACCTAACTGAGACTTATAGTCATCATTGTCAGTCTGGAAACTAGCATCTGTGTAACCCTTTACTTCCAATTCGTCTTCACCTCCATATACCAAGAATGAATCCTTAGTCCTTTTCAGGTACTTGAGGATATTCTTGACTGCTGTCTAGTGACCTTCACCTGGATTCGACTGGTATCTGTTCATCATGCTCAAAGCATATGATACATTCGGAAGAGTACATATCATTTCATACATGATAGATTTAATTGTCGAAGCATAAGGGATCTTTCTCATACGCTCCTCTTCATATTGTGATTTAGGACATTGGGCCTTAGAAATCTTTACACCATGAGACACGGGTAAGTTTCCTCTTTTCGCCTCTTACATGCTGAACCGTTTCAACACTTTATCAATATATGTACTTTGACTTAGGTCGGAATTTTTCTTGATCTATCTCTATAGATCCTGATACCTAAAATGTAGGTAGAATCGCCCAAATCTTTCATAGAGAAACATTTTCCTAACCATGTTTTTACAGCCTGTAAGGAAGGAATGTCATTCCCAATAATTAATATGTCATCAACATATAATACTAGGAATACAATGTGACTCCCACAAACCTTCTTATATACACAAAATTCATCTTCATTTTTTATAAAGCCAAACTCTTTGACTGCTTCATCAAAACGAAGATTCCAACTCCGAGAGGCTTGCTTTAATCCATAAATGGATCACTGTAGTTTACATACCTTTCCAGCATCCTTTGGGTGACAAACCCTCAGGTTGTGTCATGTACACATCCTCAAGGAGATTTTCGTTAAGGAAAGCAGTTTTGACATCCATCTGCCAGATTTTGTAATCATCAAAAGCTGCAATAGCAAGTAAGATCCTGATGGATTTAACCATTGCCACTGGAGAGAAGGTTTCATCATAGTCAACACCTTGAATTTGTTTGAAACCTTTTGCTACCAGTCGACCTTTGTAGGTTTGTACATTACCATCCATGTCGGTTTTCTTCTTGAAAACCCACTTGCACCCGATTGGTTTTACCCCTTCGGGTGGATCAACCAGAGTCCATACTTGGTTAGTATACATGGATTCCATCTCAGATTTCATGGCTTCAAGCCATTTCTCAGAATCTGGTCCATTCATAGCTTCTTGGTAGGAAGCAGGCTCATCTTGATCTATGAGCATCACATCGTCATTTTGAGTCACAAGATATCCATAATATCTCTCGGGCTCTTGGCGTGTCCTACCAGATCTACGAATGCCTTGTGTAATTTGAGCAGGCTCACTTTCCACAATATCTTGTGGTTCTTACTCACGTTCCAACTCAGGTTCAATGATATTTTGTGGTTCTCAAATTTCTTCGAGTTCTACTTTCCTTCCACTGTTTCCTTTAGAGACAAATTCTCTTTCTAGAAAAATACCAGTTCGAGAAACAAACACTTTGTTCTCAGAAAGTTTGTAGAAATAATACCCTTTTGTTTCCTTTGAGTATCCCACAAAATTACATTTGTCAGATTTGGGTCCGAGCTTGTCAGAATCCAGACGTTTAACAAACGCCTCGCAACCCCAAAATGTTTCCCAGTCCACATCTCATATGGTTTCTTCTGAACCGTCTTTGTAGGAACACGGTTAAGTGTGAATGCAGCTGTCTCTAGGGCATGACCCCAGAAGCTTATTGGAAGATCTGTATGACTCATCATTGATCGTACCATGTCCAACAAGGTGCGATTCCTCCTCTCAGATACACCATTCCATTGTGGTGTTCCAGGTGGAGTGAGTTTTGATATAATACCACACTCCTTTAGAAGGTCATCAAAGTCTTGGCTTAAGTATTCACCTCCTCGATCGGATCGAAGGGCTTTTATGCTTTTGCCAAATTGGTTCTGAACTTCATTCTTGAATTCCTTGAACTTTTAAATGGATTCGGATTTGTGTCTCATAAGATACACATATCCATATCTACTTAAGTCGTCAGTAAATGTAATGAAGTAATAAAACATACCTCTTGCTAACGAACTCATGGGTCCACATACATCATCACTATGTATAAGTCCCAATACATCGCTAGCCCGTTCACTGTGTCCAGTGAAAGGGGCTTTAGTCATCTTGCCTAATAAACAAGACTCGCATTTCTCATATGATTCAAAATCAAATGAATCCAACAACCCATCTTTATGGAGTTTGGATATATGTTTCTCATTTATATGACCTAAACGACAGTGCCAGAGATATGTCGAATTTGAATCATTTGATTTAAATTGTTTTGTATTTCTGTTATAGATAAGCATTTCTAAATCAAGAATAAAAAAACCTTTAATCAATTGTGCAACACCATAGCAAATATCATTTAAGTAAAACGAACAACGGTTGTTCTTAATTATAAATGAAAAACCTTTCTTGTCCAAACAAGAAACAGAAATAATGTTATTGCTTATAACAGACACATAATAACAATCCTATAATTTTAATACTAGCCCAGTGGGCAAAGATAAATTATAAGTTCCTACGGCCAGTGCAGCAACTTTTGCTCCATTCCCAACTCGTAGGTCAACCTCTCCTTTTGCCAAAGTCCTACTCCTTCGAAGTTCCTGCACATTAACACAAATGTGAGAACCACGTCCAGTATCCAATACCCATGATGTAGAAGTAGACAAGTTGACTTCTATAATATATATACCTGAATTAGAAGTCGTACTTCCTTTCCTTTTCTTCACATCTTCCAAATAAGCATGACAGTTCCTCTTCCAGTGTCCCGATTTTCCACAGAAGTGACATTCACCTTCTTTAGCCACCCCACGTTTAGGTTTTAAAGCCTGTTTGGTTTTGGAATTAGGTTTGGCAAAAGATTTAGATCATATCTTCTTCTTGCCTTTCCAATTTCCCTTAGCATTCCCCTTTTGCACCATCATTATGGGAGCGGGTCCTGCCTTTTTCATGTTGTTCTCGGCAGTTCTTAACATGCTCAACAACTCAGTAAGGTTTCTCAATTTCATTCATAAGATAATTCATAACAAATTGAGAGTAGTTATTGTTCATGGATTGCAAAAAAAGATCTGTTTGGGCTTCCGGAGTGATTGGAAAACCCAACCTATCAAGGTACTCAATATACCCAATTATTTTCAGCACATGTGGACCAACTGGATCACGTTCACCCATCTTGCAGTGATACAACACCTTGCTTGTATCATACCTCTCCTATCGAGCATGCCCTTCGAACAATTTCTTGAGATGCTCGATCATCTCATAAGCATCCATCAACTCATGTTGCTTTTGAAGCTCAGCGTTCATGGTTGCTAGCATGAGACAACTCACGTCCAGAGCATCATCTTGATGCTTCTTGTAAGCATTATGCTCCTAACGCAGTGCGATGGCAATACCGTGTCATGAATGGGCCCATCAAGGACATATAGCTTGTGCTCTTGTTTGAGGACAATCCTCAAGTTCCTATGCCAGTCAAGGAAATTAATTTCACTCAGCTTGTCCTTCTCAAGGACTGATCGTAGTGAAAAAATACTTGTGTTGTTGTTGTTTGCCATTGATATCTACAATTTATAAGTGCAAAAAATAATAAGTCAAATTGTAGAGTTGATATTATGTAATTGATAACAGTACATTCAAAATATACCTCCCACTATTTTATTCAAATTAATAGCCCTCACCATTAATTCGGAAAGCATTTTCTATTAAATCTTTCTAGTGAGCCAAGATCTATATTTCATTATGCCTTAAGTTAGCTTTGGCTAATCTCTTAAAACATAATTATTTAGGTAGACAACCCTTTGTCAATTATATCATATATAACTCCTGGATAGTTTGATAAACAACAATTGTTTCTACTCCATCTAATGGTACCTACCAAACTATATGCCTCTAAGTCCACAATCCTATTGAGATAACTTAGTTAAGTCGGGCCCAATAATTTTAACAGTTTTGATATCACAATTATCCTATTGCATCTCACCTAGATAAATAGGGTACTTTGCTTTGGGAAACCTACAGCTATTGATCAAGGTCTTGATGAGTGTTATTCATTGGAAGGCATCTGATTTAGACTTAATAATTTAATGAGAGATTGTATTAATTAATTTAGATCTCACCAATTTTAATCTTATTAAGCATGCACATTATTTATCATATCATATCGCATACAAGCATAAATAAAGTGCAAAATTAAATGTGTCACAGTTATGGCCCAATCCACTGTCAATCTTTTCAAGCTAATGAAAGATTGAAGGTCAATCTAAGGTGGTAAAAGATCTCAAAATAGTAGCTTCCTTGGATCTCCATCATCATCTTTCCATCGTATTCTCCATCTTTTCATCTTCATCGATTATAGATTATTACATGACATAAAGAAACCTCGAGTTACATTCGAGGGGATTTAGATGAGAAGAGAATATTACATTAGAATTTATAGAAAGGCACGACATGCAAGTCGTATTTCAAAAAACCAAAACCACTAACCTATGGGTCAAAAGGCCATAATCATGCACCATGCATATCACAATAAACACATAACAGCTTTATATATAATTAAAGAAAAAACTATATATAACAAATTGGGGTCACGACCATCGTAAGGCTACATTTACGTGGGGTCCATAGGTCTCCCCTCTCAAGCGGTATTGCATGAATTTTTCCATACTGAATCTCTCAAAGCAGTTTCAAAATCATATATTTAATCCACCAAAACAATCATAATAATAATAATACACCCAGACATATCATATATGTCCAGCTTTCAATTAATCATATTAAACCGAATCTTCATACTTCTAATCCAATTAGAACATAAGTTGTATACTGTTATTACGCCATATAAGATACAATTAATAGAACATCATATACATGCATATCTATCACTGATATTAATAATACCAGAATACGCTTACATACAGAATATTATATATTCAATTTCTGATCGATAAAATTGTATCATCATATATCATATATATATCGAAAATAATATAATCAATTTCAGATCGGTAAAATTGTAACATCATATATCATATATATCGAAAGCAATAAAACATGTAATCTGAATTAATCGTTTCGCAAGTAGCTCTGATACCACTGAAGAGGTTTCGATACAGAAACGTACAGCGAAAATTAAAATTTTAAAGCAATTTCAAAACCCTAAGCAGGATCAATGCGAAAATCAATTAACTCAGTATAAAGAGATTATACCGAATATGAAAATGCTTCTGAAACGCTTCGAATCTCCAACGCAAATCCTCACGAAACTACGTCTTTATGGTATCCACACGAACATCGCACGAACCGTCGCACGATTCTGCAATAAAGGGACTTGCGGTACTAGCCACCAAAGGAACAGAATTTTTCGAAAGGTTTTCTCTCTAGTCTCTCTCTAAAAGAGGCTAGGGTTTTGAAGTTATGATATTACCCTAAGTAACTGCTATATATCATATATATAGTAGTTAAAAGGTATTAATCAAAACCTAATTTCATAAAATCCTAATTTATATATATATATATATATATATATATATATATATATATATATATCTTAATTAAGTCTTACTTAATTAATATACATATATACAAATTATCCTTTTAATTTAAATTCGTGATTTAAATACTATTAAATTTAAATTAATTCCCTTTTAAATTACGTTCTATGTGTGTGACCCTATAGGTTATTATTACGTTGGCAATAATTTTAAAATCATATTATAAAATTATAAAAAGTGAGCGGCATCTACTAATGCATCACTGCTACCCAAGTAATAATAAGATCGATGATTCGATGCAACCTTTTCGTGACCATTGTTTCAATATAATTTAATCCTTTTAACCTTAATATCCTAGATTAAACTCGAGTCATGGAATGTGTCATACTCTTCATAATTTATTTTGAGTTTTTCTTGATCAATGAGTAGACTATATGAAATAAATCACTATTTGAGCATGGCCATGCATTTCATAGTTCTACTCAATCAAGAGGCCTATGGATATCACCCCTAATATATAGGATGGTTAAATTCCATCTAGATCACTCATATTCCTCACACAATTCATGATGTACCCAATAATCACCTTTATAGTCCACCCTATTAAAGGTGACATTTGATGATATCAAAGTACATAAATTCCCGTGTAGAAATATAGTGATTTAAGGTCGGAGGACCATTACATCATCGTCACTATGAGAATTGCTAATGACACTTCGCATAATGCTCCACATAGAATTCTCTTGGTGGGTCTGTCCAGTACATCGTGCTCTAACATGTACCTATGTTCTGACGCCCCCAAAATAGGTATACATCACCTATCTTGAGTCGCCAAATACATGGTACAAAATTCAAATACAACTTTAATTATACAACAGTCGTGTAAAATACGACAAAACATAATCTAAGAGTTTTAATAAGATTATTGTCATCTAGACAATATCCACACTCAATGGAGTCCTCATTACATTTATTGTCACACTATTTAATAGAATAGTGAGGACTACTAATGCTATCATTTGGACCATCACTCCGTTCCCCGACTAGTCTAATTTACGCTCTCATTGCAAGAAGAGAACGGTGAAAGAAAAGGTGAGCTCAACTAGCTAGCCCGAAGAAATATTATGACTAAGATAATGCAGAATAAATTATCATTAGCCTTCAACAGTATTAAACTAATAAAATATAATAAACATCAAGTTTAACTGCAGTGGAACAAGTAATCCATTAGAAGAGTCACGTAGAGAATAAAATCTACTATCTTCTATGATTTAAAAGGTTTTTCATCACTTTTATCGCTGAGACTCAACTTAATAAATAAACCACATCATCCCTGCACTACGACCAAGGATATTCATTAGTATCATGACCACAAATTATCCCTGCACTACGGGCCAAGGATATTCGTGTATTCATCAATGGTCATGATCATGCCAACAACTGTCCATCAATGCACTACGGCCAATGAGGACTTTTACCACATCATTTGTAACATTACGGTCATGATTATACCGAATAATCCCTAGTCATAATCATACCAAGTCCATCCATGCACTACAGGCCACAGATGACTTTCAACATATTATAAACATGAGGATGATGACAATTATATAAAAATTCAATAAAACAAGTTCAAGGATAAATTTGTAAAGATTTATAATTTAATTTATCCAAAAATCAAGAACGTCCAAATTGTCAACATGATACTGCTTTGTGGAGTAAAATTCAAGAATGCTCAGAAGAATATTTCCATGAAAAGATACTGGATGAAGCGCAAATATCAAGGATATTCCACAAATTTTATGGAGTATAGAAGCAAAAACTTTAATCAACTGAGTATAATAGAATATATGAAACCGCAAATGGATTTTTGCCGCCATGCGGTAATCCACGTAGACAGATTATTCCAACAGAATAATAAATAATGGAATAACAGAAGAATTCACCAGGTGTGCGTAATCCGTACAGACAGGTTATTCCAACATAATAATAAAGAATGGAACCAGGTCATGCGTAATCCACACATACAGGATGTTCCAACAGAATAATAAAGAATCGAATAAAAACATAATTCACGGATACGCGATGATCACATGCATAAAAGTTATTCCAACAGAATAATAAAGGATGGAATAATGTAAGAATTTCACCATGTATGCGGTACTTCGCATAGACAGGTTATTCCAACATAATAATAAAGAATGGAATAACAACCCTTACGAGTATTGAAAGAAAATAACTCTTTTCATGAATACGAACGAAATAATACCCCTTACCTTAGAAAAACTTGATACTGGAATAGTGAGGTAGCAGACTTCTCTTCTTCTTTCTCTCTATAATAATTTCTCTAAAGCTTTTGTGAATTGGTGAGAAATGAAGGAAGAATGAACTTCTATTTATAGGAAAATATAGTTTCGATAATTGCACGTTTTGGGGCTCGAAATATTACAGTATAATACCTTCCTCTTTTTCTTCATTTTTAATTTAGTCCTGCAAGTATTATCAAATTTGCACCACCTCCTCTAATAGTAAATAATGTGAATTAATAGTTCATTCATGTGACTCAATAGTATAATCATGTGAAAAAACTAATTACAGTATAGTACCTTCAACTATACCTCCATTTTTAATTTAGTCATGCAAGTATTATCAATCTTGCACCACCTCCCCTAATAGTACATGAATGTGAATCAATAGTACACAGATGTGAACAAATAGTTATAAGCATGTGAAATAATAGCAATTAATTGGTCATTTATCCGATTAATTACCTGATTGGTCAATATAACCTCCAGACATCAATTACTATCGAAATAAATATCGATTTCCACTAACACTAATAATCTCAATACAATGGAACTATCAATTTCATCTTTAATAAACACAACTTATTCATCGTTAATATTATAACTCACAATATTTAACAATCAGGTCGTTCCCAGGAAAGAGGGGGCTTTCCGATAAGGATTTCTCCTTATTGGCGCGCAATTAGGTGACCAAACCTCTCCTTGACAAAACTTCTAGACATTGTCAATATTACAAATAATAATATGAATAACTTTGTCGTCTCAATTATTGATTTAATAATAATAAATATTATGAAGATGATATTGTGACAATAATTGAATCAATAATATAAGAGATATGATGCAGCAATTACTGTAGCAATAATTGAGTATAACTGAGTGACTTCTCACGTAAGCATCAATAATCAATACCGTAACTCTACGCAACCACGCCAGACATCGCATTTTTTTACTACCGGGTAGTTCAAAAGTTTTAACGATAACACATTCGCCGTTATTTTTATAAAAAGATATTATGTCGTTTTCTAACTACGATAATACTTCCGTTGTGGGGTCCACCAATGATTGTACCGTCGTACGAATAATCCCTGTTAAAACGAATATTCCCCGACCAATCGAATATTACATAACCACTTGCTTACTTTGCAAAATTTGTAAATATTACCCACAACTATAACATTATATCAAATCCACACCATAATATTCAAAAATATATTTCGAGAAAATTATTCTTTATTAATAAAATTTTGGGTCTTACATATGCATTGACTTAATATCACATATATTTATGACCAATGAGATTTGGTCATCAGTCAATCCACATACTAGTCTAAATGCATCATTGTTGTCCCATCAACAATGATACTCGACTAGGGACATTTAAGAATAATGATACTAATTGCAATTATATAATCTCATGTTCAAGTCACATACTTGAAACTATATAATTTGTATCAATATTCTAAGGATTTTTATTATGTTAACATTTATATAACGTAGTAAATAAAGCCATAATAAAATAATTCATTTATTCAATCAAATATAATATCAAAACGTTAAGCAATTAAATCAAATAATCGGCATCTAGGGCATAAACTCTAACAGGTTGACCGAGCATGACCAGTCACTTTCAGGGTAACCCAGAAAGTGTAAAACCGAGCCTGACAAGATTTTCAAAGGCCTTTATCTGACAGACGTTACATGATATGTTAATGTTATGATAACCAGTTTATAGCTTGTTAGTTGGACTGTAGATTCATGCCTTTAGACCCTTTAAAACATCAATAGATTGAACGTAGTGATTGGTCAAACCAGGCCATTCAGTCACGGGTAGAAATTTCTGGGAAACCCATAATTGGGATGAACAAGGTTTCTAACCATGTTTGACCAGATCATATTTGGTGATTATGTTGTTGTTAGACTCAGTTGTTGTTATGTAGTTGTTCCTTGGTATGAGTACTAGAGGTATGAACCAAGAACCTATTTGTTTGATGAACAGAACCTAGAAATTATCGAGCATCAAGATGGGTACTCGAAACTGCATGGGTTTCTGGGTAACCCAGAAAACCCAAGAACATGTTATCAGTGACTTTGGAGACTCGGATCTCTTTGTTGAGAAGTGTTATGAACACGATGTTAGTTTATAATTGTAGTGTTATATACACACTACCAAATCAGTGTCTTATCTAGCCTAGAACATGCATGGATTAAAATCTAAGGCTGGTCAAACAAGGCAAGTTGAACACCGAGTTGTCAGTGTTCTTGAGCCAAGAACACCTAAGATGACAGACAAGTGTCGCTAAAGGGGTATAACGACGGTTTTATTTATTTTATTTTCTAAATATTCCGAAAAATGTTTAAAAATAGAAATAAATTTCTAAAAATTATAAAAATGGTTTTAAAAATTATTTTAAGTTAAGAAAATTTACTTTTGATAATTTGGGGTATTTTTCATTCATATTTATAATTATTTGAATATTGATGATATTTAATTTATTTAATTATTGTATTAAATAAATTAGAGAAAAATGATTTAATATTATGAAAAATTATTTTAAATGAGAATAATGTATTTAAAAATATTTTGAGTTATAAAATATAAATTTTAATATATTTAGAGAATTTTCATTAATAAATGAATATTAACGATATTAGATTTATTTAATTATTAAATTAAAGAAATAAGTTAAAATGATTTTATTCATTTAAAAATTATTTTAAATAAGAATAGAGTGTTAGAAAATATTTTAATTATAAAATATTATTTTCAATATTTTTGGAGAATTCTCATTAATAAATTAATATTAATGATACTAGATTTATTTAATTATTATATTAAATAAATGAATTAAAAATGATTTTATTGATATAAAAATCATTTAAAAATGAGAAAATATGATTTAAAAATATTTTAAGCTATAATTAATGACTTTTAATATTTTGATAATAAATTCATTAATATTTAAATATTAATGGTGATGATTTAAAATAATTTTAATTACTTTAAAAATCATTTAAGTAGAATATTGATGATTTAAAAATATTTTAAATTATTAATAATAACTTTAATATTTTGACAAGTATTTCATTATTATTTTTATATTATTAAATATTAATGATAATGGAATTAATTAGTATTTAAACCATTTAAAAATGATTATAGTATTTGAAATATTATTATAAATTATAATAATTGTTTATAAATTATTAAAAGCTTCCAAAAATATTATAAATGATATTTGACTTATCTAAAATAATATTGAAGCTTAGAGACCAAGTTTAATTGACAATAAATGTGTTAATTGTTTGATAGGGGACCGAACAGAAAGAGACCAAGTCCAACCGCATCAAAATAGTTAGACTTGATAAGTGTTTATATAGGTTATAAACGCTGATGTGGCTATATGATAATGTGCCTAGGAGAAGTTTGACTGTAAAATACAGTGATGCGTGTTATGAATTATTGTGTTAATTGTAACACCGATATTGTGATTATAGGTCTTTCAAACGCATATAAGTATATTGTGTAGCAGTAATCAACGCGGAAGGTAAGTTTCCTAAATCAACCTTGAGTTATATTTATTCAATTATTTTAGTGGTTAATTATTGTTAATTATACCACGTCCAAGAATTTATTGTTGATTATTCGCAGTTAGTGCATGTTTATTAATTCAAATTGAATTACTGATTCGGAAAATATACATTCGTAGAATAACTGTTGTTGGATATTCATATTCGTAAGAAGCTAATATTGACAGTACAGATAATTCATGTTTGTTGTCGAATTATGTTAAGAAATGTTTTGGCTAATTATTCTGGCTAGACGAACATTTGTTAGAACTTGATAGGTTCAAGAAGAGAATAGAAGAGAATTTAATTATTATTGATAGATCAATGCTAGTTGTATCGGCTAGATCGAAATAGAAAACTTGATAGGTTTGAGAAGAGAAGAGAAGAGATGTGATAAGATATTGAAATCATTGAATTTCGTTGTTAAATCAAATCTTGATTCTAAGACTGAGAAGAACAACCTTTTATATAAAGGGATCATTTTTTAGTCGTATATTCGACCATTACGCGTGACTTAAGTATTATGCATAATACAGGGTATAATAAAGCTGATCACTTGTTATACTTGCAGAGGGGTATGATTTAATCTTTTTTGGTTATCTGATACACCTGCATATATATCAAAGTATATCTTTGATAGATACCCGAGAAGAGAAGTTCAAGATCCAATGGATTGCTCAGCATAAATCTGGAAAATATTCCACTTTGTTATTTCGTAGAATTGATTCTTGATTATTCATTAGAATATCGTAGAACTTTGAAAGCGTTGTACTATTTCATTATCGAATTATTGTTGCGTAGAATGTGAGAAGGCTTGATATTGATTTCTATACCTTTATTGTACTTGTTGCTCACCCTTGCTAAATAAAACTTTTCAACTAGGGATGAAGGGGCAGAAGGTGCTGTGAAGAAGAATAAAGGAAAAGGCATAGTGATAAATTAGTACAATGAACATTATTATTATGTTGTATTATAAACCCTTTTTGTATATGTGAGGGGTATTTTTGTAATGTTAAGGTTAGCAGACCTATGACTAATGTACTAATAACATATGTTAATGTGATATGCATTACTATTTATATATGAATGGGTAGTTAGATGCTATTATATTCTGGATCGTGAACACAAAACTCGGGGGTCAGGTAACCCAGATTTGGGGGTGTCACAGGTTGGTATCAAAGCTATAGGTTATAAACCTTAAGTGGGGTGGCGAAACCCTACGATTATAACCATACGCGAGATAGAGAAAACTCATTTAGAGTACTAAGTTAGGGATTGCCGAAATATATCAATTGTAAGATATGTGGACATATAGTGTGAGAAGTTCGTACTAGAGAATTATTAATTAAGTCATTTAGACTGATTATAGGATGTCTAGAGAAGATGAAATGAGTGCAGATATGCTAGCAGCTGATGCACCAGTGCCAGTAGCCAAAGTACCAGCGCAAAGCGAATCAGTTGAGAAGGTGGGAAAATATGAACCTATGGTCAATCTGGGGAGCGATCATGACGATTATCCCGAGATGTATCTGAGTGGTGATGAGGAGGCAGAGTCCGAAGAAGCTAAAGCGGAGAAAGGGAATACTGTGACGCCCCCAAAATTAGGTATACATCACCCATTTTGAGTCGCCAGATACATGGTACAAAATTTAAATACAACTTAATAATACAACTGTTGAGCTGTTGTATAGAATACGACTACAGTTAACTGTGAGTTTTAATACAAATGTATGTAACTCTCATGGTGCCTCGACCACAACCTTTCAATGGTACTTTACATAAAAGTATAGTCAAAAACTGTTTTAGGAATTAAAATCTTTGGGAAGTGCTCAAGGAAACCTTCGTACATGGGAGGCCATGCGTCTAGGTTATAATAGATATCATATGGCCACAGAATTATCCTTGGTTGACCCAATAGACCCCAAAGAAAAACGAGAAGATTACTATCATCTTCTTTCCAATAGTGAGTCTTCTCTTGACATATAACTATCTCCACTGTTTCCAAGTGAATATTATATTTTAAATCAACTCCAAGATCATATAGTTAGTGCCCGTAGACATACTCAGCAAGTGGATGCGCACAACCTTGTTTTATAATAACACGAGGTTGTATGTCATTAGACATCTTGTATGATAGTGGCAAAACACCCTTCCAAATTTGGGTTCACCTCACCCTATTTGATTCACCAAATATAACTATTAAATGTTGTATAGAATACAACACACTTTTCTATACTGTTTAGGGAGAACCTCCACACTAGAGACCATCGCTTCTATTCCCCTTATCCTCCTTAATTCGGCAAGAACACTCTTACTAAGCAACACTCTTATTACCCGTAAGGAATTGTGAAATGTAAAAGGGTGAGCACAACTAGCCCAAAGAAAGAATATCATGACTAAAGATAATTAAATTATCAATAGCTTTCATCAATAATAAATCAGAGATTTAGAACATATGGTAGATGATAAAACTTTTCAACCATAGTTGTAGCAGAACGAGCAATCCATTAGAAGAGTCAAATAGACTATAAGGTCTATTATCTTCTCTACGTTAAAAGTCCACCAATAATGTTTTATCCCTGTAACATCAATCAAAAATTCCCGTCCACGATCATGTGAATAACTCATAATCACAATTGTGATTCTAAATTCCTCTTCGTACCCAGGACGAAGATAATTTTCATCACCTGTCTTCACCTGAAACATCCAAAATCATGGTTATACCAAATCACAATTTCTGCTCATAATCATTAAATCATCTTTGCACTACGGCCAAAGATATTCATTATTATCACATCCATGAATTAATATTTCATTGCTGAGACTCAGCTCAATAAATAATCCGCATCATCGAATCATCCCTGCACTACAGGCCAAGGATATTCTTTAGTATCACGATCACGAATTATCCATGCACTACGGGCCAAAGATAATCATGTTTTCATCAACGGTCCTGATCATGCCATAAAATAATTCATCTTTGCACCCTTGGCCGAAGAGAATCCATAGCCATAATCATACCAAAAACTGTTCATCAATGCATTACGGGCCAATGAGGACTTTTTCATTAGTATCACAACCACAAATTATCCATGCACTACATGCCAAAGATAATCGTGTTTTTATCAACGGTCCTGATCATGCTATAAAATAATTCATCTTTGCACCCTTGGCCGAAGAGAATTCATAGCCATAATCATACAAAAAATTGTCCATCAATGCACTACGGGCCAATGAGGACTTTTTCCACATCATTTGCAACATTACGGTCATGATTATACCGAATAATCCCTGGTCATAATCATACCAAGTCCATCTATGCACTACAGGCCACAGATGACTTTCAACATATAATAAATATGAGGATGATGACAATATTATAAGCATTAATCAAACTAAATCAAGGATAAATATTAAAGACTTTAAATTTATCCAGTCATTATCAATCACTTAATAAAATCATAATCTAATACTGTTAATATTATAACAATATTTTAATCACTTCTTAAACTTATAAATAATTACATTTATTTATTTACACTTTTCCAAATAATGCATTTAATCATTCAAAAATGTCATACTCATAAGACTTCATCACCAATAATCAAATTACTCATCAAAAATCTGTATATACCTTATATAGGATTTCCAAGCCATAAAATCATATTTACCAATTCTTCTACTCCACATAACATATTTAACTCATATGTTCGTAGCTAAACTATTTTCATGAAAACTACCAAATCAGTCCCAAAAATTTTTCTTTTCTGCGATTTAGCAGAATATAGTCCCATCTTGAACATATATTTTTCTCAGAATTTTTAAAATTTATTTACTATTTTTTATATGGCTAAAAATGCCAAATATTTAGACATTTATCATAAATTGTACTTTTGTCCAAAAATTCCGAAATTTACAAGGTATACTCCTGTTATATACATGTACTCCCAATAAAAATTTCATCAAGTTTGGAGTTAACCACAAAGAGTTATAAGAGTTTATTTTTAAAATAGTCTTTTCCCATAAAATCCATAACTCTTAATCTATACCTCCAAAAATCGCCATTTTTGGACACAATCTAGAAAACTCATCAAATTATCATTTCAAATTTTTCAAGAATTTTTGAGGGTCAGAAAAATTATGAATCTGCCTCACGTAAACCCTTTTAATGAAAATACTATTCGTATGAATCCAAAGGATCATTCACCATGCATGTGATAATCCACATGATGTGGTTATTCCAATGTAATAATAAAGAATGAAATAATAGAAGGATTCACCATATATGCGATAGATCGCACCAAGCAAGTGTTATTCCCAACGAATAATAAATAATGGAACCAGTCCCATGAAACGCATGCATACGGGATATTCCGACAAAATAATAAATAATGGAACCCGAGTCCCAGCGAAACGCAGGCATGGATATTCCGAAAGAATAATAAATAATGGAACCAGTCCGTAAACGCATTGCATGTGAGGATATTACGACATGAATAATAAAGAACGGAATATTAGAAAAATTTCACCATGTATGCGGTATTTAGCAAAAAAAGTTATTCCAACATAATAATAAAGAATGGAGTAATGTAAGAATTTCACCAAGTATAGGGTAGTCCACATCACAAAGTTATTCCAATGAATAATAAATAATAAAATATCCTTTACGAGTACGACAGTTATATCCACTACCTTAAAAAGAAAAGTATTTCGACTGGTAGGGCAGGAATATACTTGAAGAAAACTTGCACTACGCTTAAAGCTTTCTTAAACTCTAAAGAAATACACTCAAGATTATAGAAGAAGAACTCTCTCTATAGTTTCTCTCTCTAGAGTTTCAGTGAATTCATAAGAAATAATGAAGGAATGAGCTTCTATTTATAGAAAAATGGACTGCATAGTAACTAACTCATGAACGGTCCAGATTGATTTATTTTAATCTGACGGTCCATATTTAAAGCAAAATCTTTTAAATAAAATATAATATATTCTATTTATAATTTAATAAAACGAATAACTTTATAAAAGTATTATGTTTTATATAAAAGATTTTACTATGCAAAACACTATGCAGACACTGTGCAACACTATGCATAATAAAATATAATATATTCTATTTATAGAATAACTTTATAAAAGTATTCTTTTTATATAAAAAGATTTTACTATGCAAACACTATGCAAGCACTATGCAAACACTATGCATAATAAAATATAATATATTCTATTTATAGAATAACTTTATAAAAGTATTCTGTTTCATATAAAAAGCTTTTCTGTTTTATTACATTAATAATACCAATAAAACAAAACTGAGTGACTTATCACATAAGCATCAATAATCAATACCGTGCTATTTACCAAAATAGAAAAAAAAAATTGAATACTTTTATTTCATAAAATTCGGGGTCTCACAAATAAGACCAATGTTGGAAAGAAAGATCAAGAATATGCAGAAGTCTAAAAACTCCGGAGTAAAGTATTTCTCTTGGAAGAGTTGTGGAAGACGGAGCGAACGTTATGAAAAATGACTGAAGAACGGAACGAGCTGAAGGCGCAGGTGGAGAGGATGAAGACTAAAGGTGGTAGATCATCTGAAGGAACCAGCAAGAAGGGCAAGAATAATAGAAAGAGGGACAAAGATAGTGAAAACTCTGAAAATTCAAGCCCGAAGAAGAAGCAAGCCTGTAGCAAGTGTGGAAAGACTCACGTGGGAGAATGCATGATGAAGAAGAACGTGTGTTTCAACTATAAGCAGGAAGGACATATTTCTCTACATTGTCCTAAGCCGAATATGAGAAAGTGTTTTGCATGTGGGAGAACAGGTCACGGATTCAACAAGTGTCCCAGTAAGAAGAAGACCGGTGAAGGGAGTGGACGGTAGATAGCTTAAAGTTTAAGCGATAGTATCTTTTGATACTGTATCGAGAACGATGTGTGAACATATATAAATATATATGTTTGTGTGAATGAAATCTTTATTTTCTATATGAATACAAGATTAAGATTAATTTTTGAGTTCTTAAAACTTATACTTATGGTAAGTTCATGACTCATAATTATATGAAATGTTTTGAACCCCTCAGCGAATGGACGCCAAAGGTCTGACTAGGATAAGTTCATACACTCATATAATTGTGGCAAGTTCCTGAACCCCTAGGTGTGGTAAGTTTAATGAACTGGGAACAGTTATGTGTGAATGGAGAATTACGACTTTTTGTTTAAAGTCGAAGAATTACAATTTTTGTTTAAAGTTGTGCTGTAAATCCTGCTATTTATTAAAAAGGGATAGTTGTATATGTTAAGTACTAAATGTACTATGTGCTAATTGAATAAATATGCGATTATATGTGAAATTTTTAATTCTTATTGTGTTATTAATAAGAATTTGTATAGAGAATGAGAATTAATGTAAGATTTTTATCAGATAATGCCGCCAAGGAAGGGATGTCTAAAGGAAAATATGGAAGAACAATTTGTGAATCTGAAGCAGAAGAATATGGCAGTGACAGAATATTTTGCCAAGTTCAACGAATTAGCTAAATTTGTTCCACATCGAGTGGACACTGAGGAGCTTAAAGCACGATGTTTTAAGAACGAATTGAAATCGTTGGTACTCGAGAAGTTGGATGTGCTGCAAATTAATTCATTTTCAACGTTATTAGAAAAAGCCATTATTGTTGAAGGAGAAATTGAAGTTGTAGTAAAGAATAGTCAAGAACAAAGAAAAGAGGCTGAAGGAAATAATATGATAGGTGGTAGTGGAGGTAGTGATCTTAATAAACGTTAGAGGGATGGTGATATTAATTTAGGAAATAATCCAGTAGAGATTAGGAAGAAAGGTGCGCCGTGTGTAGTTTGCGGGAAGCATCATCAAGAAGTTTGTTTGAAGAAACAAAGAGTCTGTTATAACTGTGGTCAAGAGGGACACATGTCACCCAATTGTCCCAATCTGAAGAAGGTACAAGGTTGTTTTGCATGTGGATCGACCGATCATCTGGTCTGGAATTATCCGAAGAGAAATGTGGAGAGGGGAAGTCCTAACTAGGGACCCGGTAGCGGTACCTTGGCGATTCGAGGACCTTCACAGTCAGGAAGACCATAATCATTTACTTTTAGCATGATAGTTCCAAATGCAGCTGACCATGAAGAGGCGACAGGTAACGAGTTCGGTTAAAAATTAAATTATCGCGAGAAATACGAGATAGATATTGCTGTGAATTATTTTCTTTTATAGATTCAAGTCACAGGTTAGAATATGACAAACAAATGAAAATTGTGTTAATAAAATGAATTGATGATACAACTTTAAAAGATTATAGAGAATAAGAAAGCGGTGATTCCGAGGACGGAATCCTTTTAAGGAGGGGTGAATGTGATAACCAGAGATTTCGAATAATCCGAATTTTACAAAAAAAAAAAAATTAATTAATATTATTATTAATTATCATTATTGTGTTGTGTATCTGTGATATAGCTATGAGACTTAGTCAATTTGGGTATTGACTGAGAAATAAGAGTAGAGTTGTGCTTAACAAATTTAAAAAAACCCTAACCCTAGTTACAGATAGGGATTCGATATAAAATATAATTAAAATAATTATATTGTTGAGTATGTGTTTGTACTGTATGGAATTATTGATCAATGATTGATCGGGTAGGGTATAATATTAGTAAAACCTAATAAGAGATTAGAAACCCTAATCTCAGGATTAAAAATTCTAACGTGTAATAGAAACCCTAATCGTATGCCGGGAAACCCTAATTTTAAATCCGAGAATCCTAAACCCTAATTAGAAAACCCTAATCCTAATTAATAAGCCTAATGTGATTAGTAAACGTTAATATAATTAGGAAACCCTAATTATACTTTAGAAATATTAATTTCTATTTAAAACCCTAATTACATTTTTGAAATCCTTAATTTTCTATTTTAAACCCCTAAATAGAAAATCTTAGAATTTTAATGTTGTAAAACCTAAGGGTTAGGACCTAAGGGTTAAACCCTAAGGGTTTGGACAATGTCAAGTATGCCATTAAAAATATAATGCTAAAGACCGAAATGCCCTTTTTCATTTTCTTTAACTAGTAACTTGTAAAAATGGCCAAGAGCTTTAGTAGGTGACCAACTAATTTGACTTGTGACATTAAAATCTCAGCAAAACAGCCTCCAATTGATAGCAAGATTAGATCTAAGCCACATATCACAATATATATAGATTTGGGAGAGAGAAAGTCCATAATTTTAAGCCATTTATTCCTGAGCTCTCACCTACTCTCTCTCTCACCAAGACCTCCGAAATCCACAAGTAGATCAGTCATTTAAACAACCCTAGATCTCGCAAGAACAGATTGGAGATCAAAGATCAAAATTTTGAACATAAAGATATAAACCCTAAAGTCTATTTTGATCTTACATGCTTAGAAAAAAATTTATGTTTATGTGTTTTATCATGTGTTATATAATGTTTTTAGTTGATCTATGATGATTCATCATGGATCCATAGCATCAAAAGGCTTTAAATTGAAATTTTTCAAAAATTGCATGAACCTTAGAAAATGCTCTGACAAGCAAATGTCAGTGTCTATAGATTCTTGGTTGATCATGATTTTTCTTGTTTTATGTTTTGGATCTTTTGTCAGACATAAGGACTGTAATCTAGAAGTGAAATCACAACCATTACATGTCCAAATTTCATGTTATTCATGGTCAAAGAGGGTTGACCGAGCATGACCAGTCACTTTCTGGGTAACCCAGAAAGTGTAAAACCGAGCCTGACAAGATTTTCGAAGGCCTTTATCTAACAGACGTTACATGATATGTTAATGTTATGATAACCAGTTTGTAGCTTGTTAGTTGGACTGTAGATTCATGTCTTTAGACCCTTTAAAACATCAATAGATTCAACGTAGTGATTGGTTAAACCAGGCCATTCAGTCACGGGTAGAAATTTTTGGGAAACCCAGAATCAGGATGCACAAGGTTTCTGACCATGTTTGAACAGATAATATCTTGTGATTATGTTGTTGTAAGACTGAGTTATTGTTATGTAGTTGTTCCTTGGTATGAGTACTAGAGGTATGAACCAAGAACCTACTTTTTTGATGAACAGAACCTAGAAATTATCGAGAATCAAGATGGGTACTCGAAACTGCATGGGTTTCTGGGTAACCCAGAAAACCCAGGAACACGTTGTCAGTGACTTTGGAGACTCGGATCTCCTTGTTGAGAACTGTTATGAGCACGATGTTAGTTGATAATTGTAGTGTTACATACACACTACCAAATCAGTGTTTTATTTTATTTTCTAAATATTCCGGAAAATGCTTAAAAATAGAAATAAATTTCTAAAAATTATAAAAATGGTTTTAAAAATTATTTGAAGTTATGAAAATTTACTTTTGATAATTTGGGCTATTTTTCATTCATATTTATAATTATTTGAATATTAAAGATATTTAATTTTATTTAATTAGTGTATTAAATAAATTAGAGAAAAATGATTTAATATTATGAAAATCATTTTAAATGAGAATAATGTATTTAAAAATATTTTGAGTTATAAAATATAACTTTTAATATTTTTAGAGAATTTTCATTAATAATTGAATATTAATTATATTAGATTTATTTAATTATTAAATTAAAGAAATAAGTTAAAATAATTTTATTCATTTAAAAATCATTTTAAATAAGAACAAAGTGTTAGAAAATATTTTAATTAAAAATATTATTTTCAATATTTTTGGAGAATTTTAATTAATAAATTAATATTAATGATACTAGATTTATTTAATTATTATATTAAATAAATGAATTAAAATGATTTTATTGATTTAAAAATCATATAAAAATGAGAAAATGTGATTTAAAAATATTTTAAGCTATAATTAATGACTTTTAATATTTTGATAATAAATTCATTAATATTTAAATATTAATGGTGATGATTTAAAAATGATTTTAATTACTTTAAAAATCATTTAAGTAGAATATTGATGATTTAAAAATATTTTAAGTTATTAATAATTACTTTAATATTTTGACAAATATTTCATTAATATTTTTATATTATTAAATATTAATGATAATAGAATTAATTGGTATTTAAATCATTTAAAAATGATTATAGTATTTAAAAAAATATTATAAATTATAATAATTATTTATAAATTATTAAAAGCTTCCAAAAAATATTATAAATGATATGACTTATTTAAAATAATATTGAAGCTTAGAGATCAAGTTTAATTGACGATAAATGTTTTAATTGTCGGATAGGGAGACCAATACACCGAGAAGAGACCGAAGTCCAACCAGACCGAAATAGTTAGATATAGGTTATAAACACTGATGTGGCTATGTGATAATGTGCCTAGGAGAAGTTTGACTGTAAAATACAGTGATGCGTGTTGTGAATTATTATGCTAATTGTAAGACCGATATTATGATTATAGGTCTTTCAAACGCAGATAAGTATATTGTGTAGCAGTAATCAACGCGGAAGGCAAGTTTCCTAACTTAACCTTAAGTTATGTTCATTCAATTATTATAGTAGTTAATTATACCACGTCCAAGAATTTATTGTTGATTATTCGCAGTTAGTGCATGTTTATTAATTCAAATTGAATTACTGATTCGAAAAATATACATTCCTAGAATAACTGTTGTTGGATATTCATATTCGTAAGAAGTTAATATTGACAGTATAGATAATTCCTGTTTGTTGTCAAATTATGTTGAGAAAAGTTGTGACACCTCCAAAATAGGTCCACACGACCCATTCTGAGTCGCCAAATAACGCACTATAAAAATCAAATATAAACTTCATTTATACAATTGTTGAACTGTCGTGCAGAGTACGACAACAGATAAGCTGTGAGTTTTAATACAAATATATATAACTCCCATGGTGCCTTGACCACAAGACCTTAAAATGGTACCTTACGCAAAAGTACAGTCAATAATTGTTTTAGAAATTAAAATCTTTGAAAAATACTCAAGGAAACCTTTGCCATGCGTCTAGGTTATGATAGATATCATATGTCAACATAATTATCCTTCGTTGACCCAAAAGTCCCCAAAGAAAAATATGAAGATTACTATCATCTTCTTTCCAATGGTGAGTCTTTTCTTGACATATAACTATCTCTGTTGTCTCCAAGTGAAAATTATATTTCAAATAAACTCCAAGATCATATAGGTAGTGCTCGTAGATATACTCAGCAAGTGGATGTGCACAACCCTGTCTTATGATAACACGAGGTTGTATGTCATTAGACATCTTGTATGATAGTGGCAAAACACCCTTCCAAAGTTGGGTTCACCTCACCATATTCTGTTCACCAAAATTAAATATCAAATAACGTATACAATACGACACACTTATCTAAAGTTCTCAACGAAATTATTTCCATACTATTTAGGGAGAACCTCAACAGCTATAGACCACCATTCTATTCTCCTGTTATCCCCGCTCGACCCGGCAACACTCTTATTACCTGAAAGGAATTGTGCAGCAAAAAGGGTGAGCACAACTAGCCTAGTAAAGAATATCATGACTAAAGATAATTTACATCATCAATAGCCTTCATCAGTAATAAATCAGAGATTTAGAACATATGGTAGATGATAAAAATTTTCAACCATAGTTACAGCGGAATGAGCAATCCATTAGAAGAGTCAAATAGACAATCAGGTCTATTATCTTCTCCATGTTAAAACTCCACCAATAATGTTTTATCCCTGTAACATCAATCAACAATTCATGTCCACAATCATATGAATAACTCGTAATTATAATTGTGATTCTAAATTCCTCTTCGTACCCAGGACGAAGATAATTTTCATCACCTATCTTCCCCTGAAACATCAAAAATAAGGGTTATACCAAATCACAATTCCTGCTCATAATCATACTAATAAATTCATCTTTGCAATACGGCCAAAGATATACAACTGTATTTTAGAAGAGTCAAGTAGAGCATGATATCTACTATCTTCTACGAATTAAAAGTGTATAATCAATATTTTATCGCTGAGACTCAGCTTAATAAATAATCCACATCATCGAATCATCCCTGCACTATGGCCAAGGATATTCATGTAATCATCAATGGTCATGATTATATTGAATAATCCCTAGTTATAATCATACCAATAACAGTCAATCAATGCACTACGGGCCAAAGAGGACTTTTACCACATCATTTATAACATTACGGATCATGATTATACCGAATGATCCATGGTCATAATCATACCAATAAACAGTTCATCTATGCACATAAGCCAAAGATATACAACTATAAAACTAATAATTAAATGTCCATCTTTGCACGTAAGCCAAAGATATACAACTATAAAACCAATTATCAACAGTCCATCTTTGCACGTAAACCAAAGATATACAACTATAAAATAAATAATCAACAGTCCATCTTTGCACGTAAGCCAAAGATATACAACTGTAAAATCAATAATCAACAATCCATCTTTGCACGTAAGCCAAAGATATATAACTGTAAAACTAATAATCAACAGTCCATCTTTGCACGTAAGCCAAAGATATACAACTATAAAACCAATAATCAACAGTCCATATTTGCACGTAAGCCAAAGATATACAACTGTAAAACCAATAATCAACAGTCCATCTTTGCACGTAAGCCAAAGATGACTTTCATCACAATATAAGCATGAGGATGATGGTAATGACATAATAATTCAATAAAACAAGTTCGAGAATAATTTTAAAGATTTATAATTTAATTTATCCAGAAATCAATAACGTCCAAATTGTCAACATGATACTGCTTTGTAGAGTAAAATTCAAGAATAATATTCATGTACCAAAAATAATTTGGACAGAAAAGAAATATATTTTTCGGGTAAATAGTACCCCGTGAATAGTACTTCAGGAATATTACCTCGTGAATAGTACCCCGACATGAAAAGTACCCCAAATACCCGAGTGAATAATATTCGGGTGAATAGTAATTTGGGTGAATAGTAACTCGTGAATAGTACTCCAACACTAAAAGTCCCCCGAATACCCGAGTGAATAATACTAGAGTAAATAGTAACTGGGTGAATAGTAACCCGTGAATAGTAACTCGTAAATAAATTACCAAATAAAATGATATTTCATGACGATTACCAAAGAAATGATATCTCAGACGAGTATAATAGAATATACTAAACTGCAAATGGATTTTCATCCGTCTTGCGGTAATCCACGTAGACAGATCATTTTCACAATTTAATAAAGAATGAATATGAAAGGTCATTCACCATGCATGCGGTAGTCCGCGTAGACAGGTTATTCCAACAGAATAATAAAGAATGGAATAACAAAAGAATTCACCATGCATACAATAGACCGCACAGACAAGTTATTCCAATAGAATAATAAAGAATGGAACCAGGTCATGCGTAATCCGCACAGACAGGATATTCCAACAGAATAATAAAGAATGGAATAAAAATAGAATTCACCATGCATGCGATAGACTGCACAGACAGGTTATTACAACAGAATAATAAAGAATGGAATAACAGAAGAATTTCACCATGTATGCGGTACTTTGCATAGACAAGTTATTCCAACATAATAATAAAGAATGGAATAACAACTCTTACGAGTATTGAAATAAAATAACTCTCTTCATGAATACAAAAGAATAATACCCCTTACCTCAGAAGAAACTGGATACTGGAATAGTGAGGTAGCAGACTTCTCTTCTTCTTTCTCTCTATAATAATTGCTCTATAGCTTTAGTAAATTGGTGAAAATAATGAAGGAATGAGCTTCTATTTATAGGAAAATATAGTTTTGATAATTGCAAGTTTTGGGGCTCAGAATATTACAGTATAATACCTTTCACTTTTTTTTATTTTTATTTTAGTCATGCAAGTATTATCAAACTTGCACCACCTCCCCTAATAGTAAATCATGTGAATCAATAGTAAATAATGTGAATCAATAGTTCTAGACATGTGAAAATATGAATTACAGTATAGTACCTCCATCTATACCTCTATTTTTAACTTAGTCATGCAAGTATTATCAATCTTGCACCAACTCCTCTAATAGAAAATCATGTGAATCAATAGTACACACATGTGAACACATAGTTACAAGCATGTGAATTAATAGCAATTAATTGCTCATTTATCCGGTGAATTACCCAATTGATCAATATAACCTCCAGACTTCAATTATCATCGAAATAAATATCGATTTCCACTAACACTAATAATTCCCACACAATGGAACTATCAATTTCATCTTTAATCAACACGAACTTATTCATCATTAATATTATAACTCACAATATTTAACAACCAGGTCGTTCCCAAGAAAGAGGGGGCTTTCTGATAAGGATTTCTCCTTATTGGCGCGCAATTAGGTGACCAAACCTCTCCTTGACAAAACTTCTAGACATTGTCAATATTGAAAATAATAATATGAATAACTTTGTCGTCTCAATTATTGATTAAATAATATAACCTATTATACAGATGATAATGTGACAATAATTGAATCAATAATTTGAGAGATATGATGCAGCAATTACTATAGCAATAATTGAGTATAACTGAGTGACTTCTTACGTAAGCATCAATAATCAATACCGTGTGCTACTATGCAACCACGCCAGATTCTCAGTACTTTTTACTACCGGTAGTTCAACGGTTTTAACGGTAACACTTTTCACTTATTATTTTTATAAAAAGATAATTATGTCATTTTCTAACTACGACAATACTTCCGTTGTGGGGTCCACCAATGATTGTGTCGTCATACGAATATTCCCGACAAAAAGAATATTCCCCGACCAAACGAATATTTTATAACAACTTGCATACTTTAAAAAATTTTCACATATCACCCTTAACTTTAACCCTTTCTCAATTTAACCATTTATTAAATAAAATAATAATTATAAGAAAATTGAATACTTTCATTTCATAATTTTGGGATGTCAAAATCTCCCCTCCTTATGAAATTTTGCCCTCGAAATTTACGTACGTACCTGGTATTCGAAGAGTTGAGAATACCTTGCTTTCTTTTCGGATTGTACCTTCCCGGTTATATCCTCTGTATCATGATTTTTTTCCATTGCTCATCTCCTGTATTTCAAATATCATTCTAGAATATATCTTCAAAATAAAGGTCAATTGACATATCACAAATTGTCAACTTATCAAGTAATAATTTCGGCTTAGGTAAGTCACACAATAGCGAAGTATATTATTCGTCTCTCCCCTCCTAGTTCTAGACTCATATCTCCGTCAGCGACCATATCCCAAAGCTCTGATACCATTTGTGACGCCCCCGAAATAGGTCCACACATCCCATTCTGAGTCTCCAGATATCGCACTATAAAAATCAATTATAAACTTCATTTATACAACTGTTGAACTGTCATGTAGAGTACGATAATAGATAAGCTGTGAGTTTTAATACAAATATATATAACTCTAGTGGTGCCTTGACCACAAGACCTTACAATGGTACCTTGAATAAAGGTACAGTTAATAATTATTTTAGAAATTAAAATCTTTTGAAAATACTCAAGGAAACCTTCGTACATTGGAGGCCATGCGTCTAGGTTATGATAGATATCATATGTCCACATAATTATCCTTGATTGACCCAAAAGTCCCCAAAGAAAAATAAGAAGATTACTATCATCTTCTTTCCAATGGTGAGTCTTCTCTTGAGATATAATTATATCCGTTGTCTTTAAGTGAAAATTATATTTCAAATAAACTCCAAGATCATATAGGTAGTGCGCGTAGATATACTCAGCAAGTGGATATGCACAACCCTGTCTTATGATAACACGAGGTTGTATGTCATTAGACATCTTGTATGATAGTGGCAAAACACCCTTCCAAAGTTGGGTCACCTCACCCTATTCGGTTCACCAAAATTAAATATCAAATAACGTATACAATACGACACACTTATCTAAAGTTCTCAACAAAATTATTTTCATACTATTTAGGGAGAACCTCAACAGCTATAGACCACTGTTCTATTCCCCTCTTATCCCCGCTCGACCCGACAACACTCTTATTACCTGAAAGGAGTTGTGAAGCAAAAAGGGTGAGCACAACTAGCCCAGTAAAGAATATCATGACTAAAGATAATTTACATCATCAATAGCCTTCATCAGTAATAAATCAGAGATTTAGAACATATGGTAGATGATAAAACTTTTCAACCATAGTTGCAGCGGAACGAGCAATCCATTAGAAGAGTCAAATAGACCATCAAGTCTATTATCTTCTCTATGTTAAAAGTCCACCAATAATGATTTATCCCTGTAACATCAATCAAAAATTCATGTCCACAATCATATAAATAACTCGTAATCATAATTGTGATTCTAAATTCCTCTTCATACCGAAGACGAAGATAATTTTCATCACCTATCTTCACCTGAAACATCAAAAATAAGGGTTATACCAAATCACAATTCCTGCTCATAATCATACAAATAAATTCATCTTTGCACTACAGCCAAAGATATACAACTGAATTTTAGAAGAGTCAAGTAAAGCATGATATCTACTATCTTTCACGAATTAAAAGTGTATAATCAATATTTTATCGTTGAGACTCAGCTTAATAAATAATCCACATCATCGAATCATCCCTGCACTACGACCAAGGATATTCATGTAATCATCAATGGTCATGATTATACCAAATAATCCGTGGTTATAATCATACCAATAACTGTCCATCAATGCACTACGGGCCAATGAGGACTTTTACCACATCATCTATAACATTACGGGTCATGATTTAGCCGAATGATCCCTGGTCATAATCATACCAATGAACAGTTCATCTATGCATATAAGCCAAAGATACTCATCAATCAATAGTTCATCTTTGCATGTAAGCCAAAGATATACAACTGTAAAACCAATAATCAACAGTCCATCTTTGCACGTAAGCCAAAGATATACAACTATAAAATCAATAATCAACAGTCCATCTTTGCACATAAGCCAAAGATATACAACTATAAAACCAATAATCAGCAGTCCATCTTTGCACATAAGCCAAAGATGACTTTCATCACAATATAAGCATGAGGATGATGGCAATGACATAATAATTCAATAAAACAAGTTCAAGGAAAAATTTTAAAGATTTATAATTTAATTTATCCAGAAATCAATAACGTCCAAATTGCCAACATGATACTGCTTTGTAGAGTAAAATTCAAGAATAATATTCATGTACCAAAAATAATTTGGACAGAAAAGAAATATATTTTTGGGTAAATAGTACCCTGTGAATAGTACTTTGGGAATAGTACATCATGAATAGTACCCTGATATGAAAAGTACCCCCAAATACCCGAGTGAATAATATTCAGGTGAATAGTACTCTGACACAAAAAGTGCCCCGAATACCCGAGTGAATAATACTAGAGTGAATAGTAACTGGGGTGAAAATTAACCCGTGAATAGTAACTCGTAAATAAATTACCAAATAAAATGATATTTCATGACGATTACAAAAGAAATGATATCTCATACGAGTATAATAGAATATACGAAACTGCAAATGGATTTTCATTCGTCATGCGGTAATCCACATAGACAGATCATTTTCATAATTTAATAAAGAATGAATACGAAAGGTCATTCACCATGCATGCGGTAGTTCGCGTAGACAGATTATTCCAACAGAATAATAAAGAATGGAATAACAAAAGAATTTACCATGCATGCGATAGACCGCACAGACAGGTTATTCCAACAAAATAATAAAGAATGGAACCAGGTCATGCGTAATCCGCACAGACATGATATTCCAACAGAATAATAAAGAATGGAACCAGGTCATGCGTAATCCGCACAGACAGGATATTCCAACAGAATAATAAAGAATGGAATAACAACAGAATTCACCATGCATGCGATAGACCGCAGACAGGTTATTCCAATAGAATAATAAAGAATGGAATAAAATAAGAATTTCACCATGTATGTGGTACTTCCCATAGACAGGTTATTCCAACATAATAATAAAGAATGGAATAACAACTCTTACGAGTATTGAAATAAAATAACTCTCTTCATGAATACGAAAGAATAATACCCCTTACTTCAGAAGAAACTGGATACTGGAATAGTGAGGTAGCAGACTTCTCATCTTATTTCTCTCTATAATAATTGCTATATTACTTTAGTGAATTGGTGAAAAATAATGAAGGAATGAGCTTCTATTTATAGAAAAATATATTTTCGATAATTGCAAGTGTTGGGGCTCAGAATATTACAGTATAATACCTTTCTCTTTTCTTTTATTTTTAATTTAGTCCTGCAAGTATTATCAAACTTGCACCACCTCCCCTAATAGTAAATCATGTGAATCAATAGTAAATCATGTGAATCAATAGTTCTAAACATGTGAAAATACGAATTACAGTATAGTACCTCCATCTATACATCCATTTTTAACTTAGTCATGCAAGTATTATCAATCTTGCACCAACTCCCCTAATAGAAAATCATGTGAATCAATAGTACACACATGTGAACACATAGTTACAAGCATGTGAATTAATAGCAATTAATTGCTCATTTATTTGGTGAATTACCCGATTGATCAATATAACCTCCAGACATCAATTATCATCGAAATAAATATCGATTTCCACTAACACTAATAATTCTCACACAATGGAACTATCAATTTCATCTTTAATCAACACGAACTTATTCATCATTAATATTATAACTCACAATATTTAACAACCAGGCCGTTCCCATGAAAGAGGGGGCTTTCTGATAAGGATTTCTCCTTATTGGCGCGCAATTAGGTGACCAAACCTCTCCTTGACAGAACTTCTAGACATTGTCAATATTGCAAATAATAAAATGAATAACTTTATCGTCTCAATTATTGATTAAATAATATAACCTATTATACAGATGATAATGTGACAATAATTGAATTAAAAATATGATAGATATGATGCAACAATTACTGTAGCAATAATTGAGTATAACTGAGTGACTTCTTACGTAAGCATCAATAATCAATACCGTGTGCTACTAAGCAACCACGCGTATTACTGTACTTTTACTACCGGGTAGTTCAACAGTTTTAACGGTAACACTTTTCGCCGTTATTTTTATAAAAAGATAATTATGTCATTTTCTAACTAGGACAATACTTCCATTGTGGGGTCCACCAATGATTGTGCCGTCGTACGGATATTCCCGACAAAAAGAATATTCCCCGACCAAACGAATATTTTATAACAACTTGCATACTTTGTAAAATTTTCACATATCACCCATAACTTTAACCCTTTCACAATTTAACCATTTACTAAATAAAATAATAATTATAAGAAAATTGAATACTTTCATTTCATAATTTCAGGATCTCACAATCTCCTCTCCTTATGAAATTTTTCCCTCGAAATTTACATACGTACCTGGTATTCGAAGAGATGAGACTACCTTGCTTTCTTTTCGGATTATACCTTCCCGGTTATATCCTCTGTATCATGATTTTTTTCCATTGCTCATCTCCTTTATTTTAGATATCATTCTAGAATATATCTTCAAAACAAAGGTCAATTGACATATCACAAATTGTCAACTTATCAAGTAATAATTTTGGCTTAGGTAACTTACACACTTGTGAAGTATATTACTCGTCTCTCCCCTCCTAGTTCTAGACTCATATCTCCGTCAGCGACCATATCTCAAAGCTCTGATACCATTTGTGACGCCCCCAAAATAGGTCCACACGATCCATTCTGAGTCGCCAGATATCGCACTATAAAAAATCAAATAAAAACTTCATTTATACTAATCGTTGAACTGTCGTAAAGCAATACGACAACGAGATAAGTCGTGAGTTTTAATACAAATATATATAACTCTCGTGGTGCCTTGACCACAAGACCTTACAATGGTACCTTGAATAAAGGTACAGTCAATAATTATTTTAGAAATTAAAATCTTTTGAAAATACTCAAGGAAACCTTCAGAAATTGGAGGCCATGCGTCTAGATTATGATACATATCATATGTCCACATAATTATCCTTGGTTGACCCAAAAGTCCCCAAAGAAAAACATTAAGATTACTATCATCTTCTTTCCAATGGTGAGTCTTCTCATAACATATAATTATCTCCATTGTCTCTAAGTGAAAATTATATTTCAAATAAACTCCAAGATCATATAGGTAGTGCTCGTAGATATACTCAGCAAGTGGATGTGCACAACCCTATCTTATGATAACACGAGGCTGTATGTCATTAGACATCTTGTATGATAGTGGCAAAACACCCTTCCAAAGTTGGGTTCACCTCACCCTATTCGGTTCACCAAAATTAAATATCAAATAACGTATACAATACGACACACTTATCTAAAGTTCTCAACAAAATTATTTCCATACTATTTAGGGAGAACCTCAACAGCTATAGACCACTGTTCTATTCCCCTCTTATCCCCGCTCGGCAAACAACACTCTTTATTACACGAAAGGAATTGTGAAGCAAAAAAAAGTGAGCACAACTAGCCCAGTAAAGAATAACATGACTAAAGATAATTTACATCATCAATAGCCTTCATCAGTAATAAATCAGAGATTTAGAACATATGGTAGATGATAAAACTTTTCAACCATAGTTGCAGCGGAACGAGCAATCCATTAGAAGAGTCAAATAGACCATCAAGTCTATTATCTTCTCTATGTTAAAAGTCCACCAATAATGATTTATCCCTGTAACATCAATCAACAATTCATGTCCACAATCATATAAATAACTCGTAATCATAATTGTGATTCTAAATTCCTCTTCGTACCCAGGACGAAGATAATTTTCATCACCTATCTTCACCTGAACCATCAAAAATAAGGGTTATACCAAATCACAATTCCTGCTCATAATCATACTAATAAATTCATCTTTACACTACGGCCAAAGATATACAACTGAATTTTAGAAGAGTCAAGTAGAGCATGATATCTACTATCTTTCACGAATTAAAAGTGTATAATCAATATTTTATCGCTGAGACTCAACTTAATAAATTATCCACATCATCGAATCATCCCTGCACTACGGCCAAGGATATTCATGTAATCATCAATGGTCATGATTATACCAAATAATCCCTGATTATAATCATACCAATAACTGTCCATCAATGCACTGCGGGCCAATGAGGACTTTTACCACATCATCTATAACATTACGGGTCAAGATTATACCGAATGATCCCTGGTCATAATCATACCAATAAACAGTTCATCTATACACATAAGCCAAAGATACTCATCAATCAATAGTTCATCTTTGCACGTAAGCCAAAGATATACAACTGTAAAGCAAATAATCAACGTCCATCTTTGCACGTAAGCCAAAGATATACAACTGTAAAACCAATAATCAACAGTCCATCTTTGCATGTAAGCCAAAGATATACAACTATAAAACCAATAATCAACAGTCCATCTTTGCACGTAAGCCAAAGTTATACAACTATAAAACCAATAATCAACTGTCCATCTTTGGACATAAGCCAAAGATTTCTTTCATCACAATATAAGCATGAGAATGATGACAGTGACATAATAATTCAATAAAACAAGTTCAATGATAAATTTTAAAAATCTATAATTTAATTTATCCAGAAATCAATAACGTCCAAATTGTCAACATGATACTGCTTTGTAGAGTAAAATTCAAGAATAATATTCATGTACCAAAAATAATTTGGACAGAAAAAAAATATATTTTTCGGGTAAATAGTACCCCGAGAATAGTACTTCGGGAATAGTACCTCCTGAATAGTACCTCGACATGAAAAGTACCCCAAATACCCGAGTGAATAATATTCGGGTGAATAGTAACTTTAATGAATAGTAATTAGTGAATAAGACTCGATATCTGAAAAGTCCCGAATACCCGAGTGAATAATACTAGAGTGAATAGTAACCCGTGAATAGTAACTCATAAATAAAATACCAAATTAAATGATATTTCATGACGATTACAAAAGAAATGATATCTCACCCGAGTATAATAGAATATACAAAACTGCAAATGGATTTTCATCCGCCATGCGGTAATCCACGTAGACAGATCATTTCCATAATTTAATGAAGAATGAATACGAAAGGTAAATCACCATGCATGCGTTAGTCCGCGTAGACAGGTTATTCCAACAGAATAATAAAGAATGGACTAACAGAAGAATTCACCTTGCATGCGATAGACCGCACAGACAGGTTATTCCAACAAAATAATAAAGAATGGAACCAGGTCATGCGTAATCCGCACAGACAGGATATTCCAATAGAATAATAAAGAATGGAACCAGGTCATGCGTAATCTGCACAAACAGGATATTCCAACAGAATAATAAAGAATGGAATAACAACAGAATTCACGGGCATGCGATAGATCAAGCATGACAGTTATTCCAATGAATAATAAAGAATTGAATAACGTAAGAATTTCACCATATATGAGGTACTTGCGTATGTATGTGTTATTCCAACATAATAATAAAGAATGGAATAACAACCCTTACAAGTATTGAAAGAAAATAACTCTCTTCATGAATACGAAAGAATAATACCCCTTACCTCAGAAGAAACTTGATACTGGAATAGTGAGGTAGCAGACTTCTCTTCTTCTTTCTCTCTAAAATTTGTCTCTATAATAATTGCTCTATAGCTTTAGTAAATTGGTGAAAAATAATGAAGGAATGAGCTTCTATTTATAGGAAAATATAGTTTCGATAATTGCACGTTTTGGGGCTCAGAATATTATAGTATAATACCTTTCTCTTTTGTTTAATTTTTAATTTAGTCCTGCAAGTATTATCAAACTTGCACCACCTCCCCTAATTGTAAATCATGTGAATCAATAGTTCTAGATGTGTGAAAATACGAATTACAGTATAGTACATCCATCTATACCTCCATTTTTAACTTAGTCATGCAAGTATTATCAATCTTGCACCAACTCCCCTAATAGTAAATCATGTGAATCAATAGTACACACATGTGAACACATAGTTACAAGCATGTGTATCAATCTTGCACCAATTAATTGCTCATTTATCCGGTAAATTACCCGATTGATCAATATAACCTCCAAACATCAATTATCATCGAAATAAATGTCGATTTCCATTAACACTAATAATTCCAACACAATGGAACTATCAATTTCATCTTTAATCAACACGAACTTATTCATCATTGATATTATAACTCATAATATTTAACAATCGAAATTAGTTCCGGGAAAGATGGGCTTTTCGATAAGGATTTCTCTTATTGCGCGGCATGATTAGGTGACAAACCTCTCCTTGTGAAACTTCTAGACATTGTCGATATTATTGCAAATAATAATATGAATAACTTTGTCGTCTCAATTATTGATTAAATAATATAACATATTATACTGATGATAATGTGACAATAATTGAATTAATAATATGAGAGATATGATGTAGTAATTACTGTAGCAGTTGTAAGACCCTAACTTTTATAAATAAAGATGAATTTTCTATAAATATCATTTTTTTAATATTATGGAATGAATTTGATATAATATTATAGTTGTGGGTAATATTTATAAATTTTGCAAAGTACGCAAGTTGTTATACAATATTCGATTGGTCGGGGAATATTCATTTTAACAGGGAATATTCGTACAACGGCACAATCATTGGTGGACCCCACAACGAAATTATTGTCAGACTGAGAAAACGACAAAAATACTTTATAAAAATAACGGCGGATGTTTTACCGTTAACTGTTGAAACACCCGGTGTTAAAAGTACAGTAATACGCATAGTTGCACAGTAGCACAAGGTATTGATTATTGATGCTTACGTGAGAAGTCACTCAGTTTTGTTCAATTATTGCTACAGTAATTGCTGCATAATATCTCACGTTATTTGATTCAATTATTGTCAATATTTTATATATTATTAAATCAATAATTGAGACGACAAAGTTATTAATATTATTATTTGCAATATTAACGATGTCTAGAAGTTCTGTCAAGGAGAGGTTTGGTCACCTAATTGCGCGCCAATAGGGAGAAATCCTTATTGAAAAGCCCCTTCTTTCCTGGGAACGACCTGGTCGATTAATATTGTGAATTATAATAATGATGATAAATATTGTTAAAAATATTGATGGGATTTTTTTAGTATTTGATGTAAATTAGCTTATTTTATGGACCCCCATTTACCCATTTTCAAAATTATTGGTGGGAAGTTATCTCGATTTTGTTTTATATATATATATATATATATATGTGTATGTGTATGTGTGTGTGTGTGTGTGTTATATATTTATATGTATATTTATATATAAAACGTGTTTGTCAAGTGGGGGGGAGAATTTGTCTAGATCACATAAAGGTGTAGTATTGCATTATTTAATATATGTAAGTTTGAAAAGGTGTAGTATTACATTATTAAATATATGTAAGTTTGAAAAACTTGGCAGAAGGTATCAATTGAATTTACGGGGTTTTCACCCGTGATATTTGTCTACACAGATTATATATATAATATATATATAATATAATATTTTATTTTAAAAAAATTTGCTTTAATTATGGACCGTCCGATTAAAAGTAAATCAATCTGGATCGTTCATGAATTAGTTACTATGCAGTCCATTCTTCTATAAATAGAAGCTCATTCCTTCATTATTTCTTACTAATTCACTAAAACACTAGAGAGAGAAATTATAGAGAAACTATAGAAAAGTATTCTGCTACTTCCCTACTCTTATATCCAGTTTCTTTTACGGTAAAGGATATTATTTGTTGTACTCGTAAGGGGTATTATTTCTTTTGTATTCATGAAGGGAACTTCTGTTATTCCATTATTTATTATTTGTTGGAATAACCTATATACGCGAGCTACCCTATACTTGGTGAAATTCTTCTGTTATTTCATTCTTTATTATTCTGTTGGAATATCCTGTTTGTGCGTTTTACGCCGGACCTGATTCCGTCTTTATTATTCTGTTGGAATGTCCGGTTTGTACGTTTTACACCGGACCTGATTCCGTCTTTATTATTCTTTTGGAATATCCTATTTGTGCGTTTTTGTGGGACACGGTTACGTAATTATTATTACATTGGAATAACTTTTATCATCATGATTCTATCGCATGCCTGGTGATTTCTTTTGTTATTCCATTCCTTATTATACTCAGTTGGTTAAAGTTTTGACTTCTATACTCCATGAAATTAGTGTAATATCCTTGATATTTGTGCTTCATCCAGTATCTTTTCATGGAAATATTCTTCTGAGCATTCTTGAATTTTACTCTACAAAGAAGTATCATGTTGACAATTTGGACGTTATTAGTTCCTGAATAAATTAATTCTTGAACTTGTTTTATAGAATTCTTATATCATTGTCCTCATCCTCATGTTTATATTTTTTTTGAAAGTCATATGTGGCATGTAGTGCATAGATGGACTTGGTGTGATTATGACCGGGGATTATTCGGTGTAATCATGATCGTAATGTTACAAATGATGTGGTAAAAGTCCTCATTGGCCCGTAGTGCATTGATGGACAGTTGTTGGCATGATCATTGTTGGTTGATTTCTCAATCAAGGCAAACGTGCAAGTAGACACGATCAACAAGTAATATAGTGATAAATTAGAGTGTCGATCCCTCAGAGAATTTTAATTAATAAATTCCAACTACTAGTATTGTATCAATTCAATTTTATTTAAACAACCAAAACTTATGATTATTAAAACTAAGAAAACTAATTGTAAATAAAATTAAGAAATTATGCCAAAAGAAAACAAAAATAAATTAAGAATTATTTGAATGCGATGAATGATAATTAAGACTCCAATTTCCCCAATTATGATTATTAAATCAATTATTCAACTATCCCAATTATTATGTCTCTTCAATTGTTAATGAGAATTCTCAAATGCCAAAAGCCCTCTCGAGTGATCAATTGCCTTCTATTTAACCCAGATTAATTTTGCTATATCTCTATGCAAAACAATTGAATTAAACTCGCTACAATCCCAATTCCTTATGTGTTACATGCGGCAAATAGATATTCTCATTCTATTCACAAACCTAATTACTCACTATGTAAATAACTAAGTCACATGTCACCACCTTGATTCTAACCCTAGAATTCCTTTCTCAATTCCTTCTAGAGTAACACAGTAATTATTGGCCAGATAATTAATCAATAAATACAAGGCATGATGAACAATTCACTTCAACACAAATAATTGGAATAAATCAAATAATCAATTCATAAACATAAAAGGTTCCATTGGAATCTTAATAAGAAGAATTAGTTCATGATGAAAATAAAAACCACAGATACTTGATAAATCATCTTTAAAGAGTTACACAATTTAAAAGAGTAATGGAAAAGAAAAACTCCAAGTTGTAGCCTGCAGATCTGCTCTTCTCCTTTGCTTCAATCTCCAATTGTGTAGTCTGCAGATCTGCTCTTCTCCCTTGCTTCAATCTCCAATTGTGTAGTCTCCCTCAATTCAATGCAAACAGTTAATTTATATTTTTCTTACCCAATTCCAACAATCCTCCTCCAAAATGGCTTCCAATACACTTCAAATACGAAGTCAAACTAGAAGTCAAAGCAATTCCACGCCTGATCCACGCCACGTCCCTCCTGAAGTCAACCAAGACTAACGCCTTGCCATTTGTTTTATAGCCTAGGGATAGCGCCCCGGCACTATAGTGCAGAAAGTGAATCTTGCCCTTTTTCTTCAGCCTAATTGCTCCCAATTGCTCCAACAACGCACCATCCTGCCACAACACACTAAAATGAGTAAAATAATTCTAAAAGCGCTTTGAACACACAACAAATTAAGATTAAACATAATTAATTCATGGGTATATTACCCAATCATCAAATACCCCCAAACTTAAATCATTGCATGTCCTCAGGCAACACAACACAAAACACGATTAACTAAACATCATGCAAATGCAAACTAACTAAAGGACCTTAATTCCAGCAATTCAGTAGTTAACAAATATCCATAGGCCTCAGAAAAATCACAAAACATGCTAATACCTCATGTTCAAACAGATCAACAATATCCCAACAATCAATCAATCAAAATCTGTTCTTACTGATACTGTGAGTGTGTGTTCAACGACCATGCTAACCAATGACAAGCAAAAATCTAAAAGATAATAAAGTTCTTAAAAAGCGTCATATAGTTCAACTCAAGAACGCATTAAATAAACTAAATTCAACTGCAATTAAACAATCACCAAAATTCAGGATTCAACATGGAATACTTATGCTTATTTTTGCTAAACAGGGGCATTTTGCTCTTTTCCCGTTTTATTATTTTTTTTTTTTTTTTATTACCCATGACTATGCAATGTCTCATTCCATTAGGCTAACAGTGCTACCCCTTAGCGAGCTTTCGACCAACGACTCCCAGACCATATAAGACCTTAGGGCGCTAGGTTTTAAGATACCCCTTCGGGCGTACTTGCTCAAGTAATAAAGGCCCCGAAACAAGACTAATCACGATATATATATATATATATATATATATATTATTACCCATGACATGCAATGTCTCATTCCATTAGGCTAAAGATTACTACCCTTAGCGAGCTTTCGACCAACGACTCCCAGACCATATAAGACCTTAGGGCGCTAGGTTTTAAGATACCCCTTCGGGCGTACTTGCTCAAGTAACAAAGGCCCCGAAACAAGACTAATCACGATATATATATATATATATATATATATATATATATATATTTACATAAATATATATAGCTCAAAGCTTATATATTCCATATATTTTCCCCAACTTAAGTTCAAGTCTAAATTCAGTCTTCACTAGCTACTTAACTTGTTCCTTCATTTCACTGGCATTCAACCTTGAGACTCTATTATCTATCCATTCAAACTATCATTGTTAACATGGTTATCTTTCCAAAAGTGCTATCCTTAAAACATCAGTGTCAAACAGATAGGGATTCAAATCATGTCAAGAACATCATATTACTGACTCAACAATCCTTACGAGCCTAGTTCATGCAATTTTAAGTTCATCATTGGCCTTCAAATATACTCACTATCAAAAGCTGGAATTAACATGCAATCCTAAAAGCTTACACAACTATTAATGAACACAATTTACTTATGCAAATAAAAATTAAATGCAAATAAAAATTAACTAAACAACCACCCCCAAACTTATCTAGAGCGATGTCCTCATGCGAAAGATAAAACAAAATAAAACAGAGGACTTCCCTGATGAGCCTAATCCTCGGGTGGAGCATCGTCATCCTCGCTCATCTCTAGATTAGAAGGGGGAAAAACTGGCGAATCGGGGCGGGGGAATCGATCGAGACTAACACCCAAAACAAGCTCAAGGCGGTCAAGAATTTTTGTGCAAAAACTAGTCAACCAAATACTTGTAAATAACATCTTAACGCTCAAACAGGCGGACATTTTGAGCTTCAATATTGTAGAACCAACCATTGACCTCGCGTTGAACTTCTTCGGGAACTACACCTCGATACGCTACAGACGATGGACCGGAAGTCGGTGGAGCCTGGGGTGGTGAAGCTTGAGATTGTTGAGTATGGGGAATTATGAAACCCAATCCCCTAGGGTGGTTTGCTCCACCAGTCCACACTTTGTACCTGCTAATTAACTTGTGGTCCAACCTTGGAATAGGCTTTTGGATCATCTCGTCTGACTTCCATTTGACGCCGAACTTGGCACATAATACACAGATGAGAGACGGATGTGGTAACCCTCCAATGGTACTTCCCCGAGATGCTCGGAGGACAGATTGCAAAATGAGATGTCCCACATCAACTTTAAAGCCTTTGATGATTGAGTATAAAAGCACGACACGTTCCCTAGTAACATGACTCACATAGGTGCATGGCATGAGTTTTGCGCAAATAAACGCATACCAAGCCTTCCCATATAAGCTGAGATTCGCGAGTGGGAACGTCATATTTCCGCGTTCATGTACTGTCCATGTGGTGCCCGGCTGACAAAGCTCACGAATTATCTACTCATAGTCTGGCCCATCACTCACAAAACTAGCATATTCATCATGAAAACCCTCTACTGGCAGTTGGTAACACTCATTGAAGTCCTCTTCGCCAATTTCCACTATTTTTCCCCTTACAAATACTGTATAATGATCATGTTCGGGCACGTTGGCGTAAAATTCGTTTACGGCATTCTTCTTTGGATCGATTTTTTCTGGTGAGTGTGAACCGGTTTACATTTATATCATGACTGCCATGTCGCCATCTTTTGCCGGATTCGGATTCAACCCATGTTCCGGAATCAATGATCGAGTAGCCATTCGGTTATATCTTTCCTGAGCCGCAAGACTAACAAAATGGCGGCTGTCAAATTTCGGAGGTGGAGTCGAGGCGGTTCCTGATCCTTCACCACGCTGACGTTTCGATGCCATATCAAGAATCTGCTAGTACATGCATGTATATATTAGGAAAGAACAGATTTTTGAATTTCAACTTATGTATGACTCGACCCCCAAACTGTGAAAAATACGTGGATATTGAGCACATTATGGGGGGTGGTGCTTTACACAAGAACACATATATATGCACAAGTACTCCAATTGGAGTCATGGGTTCATCCATTTATAGAATAGGCACATGCAACACACGAGACGCCCAAAAGACTGATTATAGATTGCCTTAGGAGGCATGCATGGATCAATATAGTCTAGTTCTCCCCACTCTAATTCACTATGTGTGATGGTAACCATGAACAAGTGCTACAGTAGATTGAACTCAGTGTGGTAGCACATGGGTCTAAAGTTATAGTGCTTGAACATAGTGATAAGTGTGCATGTGGGTAAGATCAATGGTTCAGGCAATTCATTAAACATCTAAGAGGCAACTCATCAATTACTTAGATTAGCACTAAGTTATTGTCAAATCATATCACTTAGTAATCACAAATAACTTATTGATGCAAGCTCTGCTTTCAAGTAAGCAATTTATGGCCCTTATTCAAAATAAAACAAACAAAAACTTGAATCTATAGATGAAATACACATCCGCATATAGAACACTTACCAAACAAATCAAACAAATCAATACCCATGCTTGTTGCACGAAAATAGAAGTAAAACATTCAACATACCTTGGTAGATGATTGTAGAAGAGAATTGAGTCACTACTGGAGGATTGAACCCTAGAAATTGATAAGAAGCCTTACAATTTTTGGTGAGAGAAAGAGAGAGATCGTGTAGGAGACGGAGGAGAAGTAGACGTGCTCTAATAAAGGGAAGAAGTGTAACTGTCAATTCGCTTATAACCAAGTTAGGACTCTTGGCGGAGACCATTAGCGCGTCGGGCGCTATATTTGTCTGACGAAAAAAATACGAGGTGCTCTTTAGCAGTAAGTTTAAGAGGCCTTTAGTGCCGGGGCGCTAATTAAAAGAGGGAATATAGTGTCAGGGTGCTCTTAAGCAAGATCTAGAAAGCGCCTAGCGGCCGGGCGTTCTTTTTGTCGCGTAAAAATAACGTCAAAGGCTCTTTTGTCGAAACTTCAGAAACTCCTTAGCGCCGGGGCGCTATGTCAAGGAGCAATTAAGCGTGGCAAAAGTATTATAAGCGATAGCTCCCAGAATTTCTCGTGCACTCCTCTGTTCACCTACAACATGGAATTTAATCAACCCTTCATCATGATGAGTACTCTACTCTCTAATACCAAAAACAAAGATAATTCATGCGATAGATAAGAGGGTTAAAATAAAATACGTCAAGAAAAGAAGTAAAATAAAATAAATGAAAATAAAGAAAAATTGATTGGGTTGCCTCCCAATAAGCGCTTGGTTTACTGTCGACGGCCTGACTTTTCTAGTTTGCTCAATTGGTCGCTGGGTCGGAGAGATTTACGACCGTCGTTTGCCTTTCAATAGGTCCACTCCAGTAATGTTTGAGTCGTTGACCGTTAACTCTGAATGGGCTATTGGAATTTGGTTTCTCGATCTCAATGTTGCCATGTGGGGCAACAGATACGACTGTAAAAGGTCCTGACCAACGTGATTTTAGTTTCCCTAGAAATAAATGCAATCTCGAATTGAAGAGTAAGACTTGTTGGCCAGGTTCAAATGTTTTATCGAGAATTTTCTTATCATGCCAAGCTTTAACTTTCTCCTTGTAGAGTTTTGCATTCTCATACGCGTTAAAGCGGAATTCATCCATCTCGTTCAACTGCAGTAACCTTTTCTCTCCCGCTGATTGTTCATCAAAATTGAGCTTTCGAATGGCCCAGTGTGCACTATGTTCTAGCTCGACTTGGAGATGACACGCTTTTTCATAAACCATTTGATAAGGTGACATACCGATTGGATTCTTATATCTTGTACAATATGCCCATAGAGCATCGTCAAGACGTAAAGACCAATCTTTTCGTGACGGAGTGACCACCTTTTCCAGAATTCTCTTGACCTCCCTATTCGAGACCTCAGCTTGGCCATTGGTTTGGGGGTGATACGTAGCTGCGATTTTATGTCGAACCCCATACTTCACCAGTAACTTTGTGAACTGTTTGTTGCAAAAATGTGTTCCCTCATCGCATATTATTGCCCGTGGAGTCCCAAATCGCGTGAAAATATTTTTCTTTAAAAATCGCAGGACGACGTTAGCATCGTTTGTGGGTAAAGCTGTGGCTTCTACCCACTTGGAGACATAATCCACTGCCAGTAAAATATATTGGTTGTTGAAAGATGAGGGGAACGGTCCCATGAAGTCGATTCCCCAAACGTCTAACAATTCTACCTCCAAAATAGAGTTAAGTGGCATTTCATTTCGCTTGGAGATATTACCAACGCGTTGGCATCTATCACACTTTAGCACATATAGGTACGCATCCTTGAATAATGAAGGCCTGTAAAATCCTGATTGTAACACCTTGGCCGCAGTTTGATCACCAGAATAATGACCTCCATAATCGAATGAATGGCAATAACCCAAGATACTGTCCATCTCTTCATGTGGTACACAACATCTAATCATTTGATCCGCGCAGGTTTTAAACAAGAACGGTTCATCCCAATAGTACTGCTTCACGTCAAGGAGAAATTTCTTTCGTTGTTGCGAATTCAAATCCGGTGGTAACACCTTAGCAACCACATAATTCACATAATCAGCATACCAAGGCAATGTTGTGGTCAATCGTAGAAGTTGTTCGTCCAGAAATTTCTCGTTAATTAATGCATTGTCCTTCCCCTGCACTTCATCATTTTCCAACCGCGAAAGATGATCCACTACTAGATTTTCTGTACCCTTTCTATCCCGAATCTCCAAATCAAATTCTTGCAGCAGTAGCACCCACCGTATTAACCTCGGTTTGGCATCCTTCTTCTCGATCAAATATTTTATTGCCGAATGATCCGTATAGACAATGACCTTGGTTCCGATGAGGTATGCTCTGAATTTGTCGAAGGCGAACACAACTGCAAGTAGTTCTTTTTCGGTGGTTGTGTAGTTCAACTGAGCATCTGTCAACGTCTTGCTTGAGTAATAGATTGTGTGGAAAATTTTGTTGTGACGTTGACCCAAAACAGCTCCCCATCGCATAGTCATTTGGCGTCCGCATCATCAATTCAAAGGCGAGACCAATCGGGCGCCACAATGATCGGAGTAGATATCAACTTCTTCTTTAGAATCTCGAATGCTTCGATACATGACTGATCAATTTTGAAAGGCACATCTTTCTCTAACAGGGAACACAAGGGTTTTGAAATTTTTGAAAAATCTTTGATGAAACGTCTATAAAAACCCGAATGTCCCAAGAAGCTCCGGATTCCCTTCACAGATGATGGAGGTGGTAATTTCTCAATAGTCTCAATCTTTGCTTTATCCACCACTAGTCCTGCTGCAGAAACTTTATGCTCGAGAACAATCCCTTCTTTCACCATAAAGTGACATTTTTCCCAATTAAGAATCAGATTAGTCTCCACGCATCGTTTCAGTACTAGCATTAGATTTTTCAAGCACAGATCAAAGCTATCACCAAACACGGAAAAATCGTCCATAAATACCTCCAAATTTTTCTCGACCATGTCGGAGAAAATTGCCATCATGCACCGCTGAAATGCAAACGTACTGTATGGGCATGTGAATGTCGTTTTCTCCTGATCCTCCGGTGCTATAGCAATTTGATTATATCCAGAATAACCATCCAAGAGACAATAGAACTGATGTCCCGCTAGCCTATCCAACATCTGATCAATGAATGGTAAGGGAAAGTGATCCTTACGTGTGGCTTTATTTAGCTTGCGGTAGTCCATGCACACTCTCCATCCTGTAACTGTTCGAGTAGGGATGAGCTCATTTGATTCATTCTTCACCACTGTCATACCCCCTTTCTTTGGTACGCATTGTACAGGACTTACCCACGAACTATCTGAGATCGGGTAAATAATGCCAGCGTCCAACCACTTTATAATCTCCTTTTTCACCACCTCCTTCATGATGGGGTTTAGCCTTCTTTGCATCTCGATGGTTGGTTTCGCCCCTTCTTCCATTAAGATTTTATGCATGTAGAATGATGGGCTAATTCCACGAATGTCCGCTATAGTCCACCCAATTCTGTTTTGAATTCCATGATTCCAGTAGCAGTTTTTCCTTTTGTGTATCACCAATTACTGTGGAAACAATAACTGGTAGGGTCTGTCTTTTTCCCAAATAAGCATATTGCAAATGGGATGGTAGTGGCTTTAATTCTAGCACCGGTGGCTCTTCTATTGATGGTTCGAACTTTTTACCTTCAGCTTCGGACCTCTCTATGGTGTCGAAGGATTGAGTGCTTTTCCGAAAAGCTGCTGGTGTGTCTAGCCATTTGACGTATTTGATATCTTCTTCAATACCATATTCGTCTGTCCCGAGCAAAATAGATTCAAGTGGGTCCTCTGAGAAAGTTGTGCTGAATTTATGATTCACCAATTCCTCCAAGATATCAACCCGCATACATTCACTTTTTTCTTTAGGATACGACATTGACTTGAAGACATTAAAGGTGACCTGTTGATCTTCAACTTTCATTGTCAATTCACCTTTCTGAACATCAATCAGTGTTCCGCCTGTTGCCAAAAATGGTCGCCCAAGAATGATCGGAATCTCACTGTCCACTTCACAATCTAGAATAAAGAAATCTACGGAGAAGATAAATTTATCCACTTTTACTAGCACATCTTCAACTATACCTCGTGGATAAGTAACCGATCTATCCTCTAGCTGCAAACTGATATTTGTTGGGCGTGGAGCTTGAAGTCCGAACTGACTGTAGACAGATAACGGCATTAGATTAATACTGGCCCCCAAATCACATAAGGCTCGTCCGGTAAAACGATTTCCAATCTCGCACGGTATATTAAAGCTACACAGGTCCTTGAGCTTTGAATTTATTATACAATGATAGCACTTTGCATTCTTACATCAATGCTACGGTCTCGAATTCACCTAATTTCCTCTTCTTTGACAAAATCTCCTTCATAAACTTCGCATAACTCGGCATTTGTTCCAAGGCTTCGGCGAAGGGGATGTTGATGTGCAATTTCTTGAAGATATCCAAAAATTGTGAGAACTACTTATCTAACTTGGATTTCTGAAATCTCTACGGATACGGTATGGGAGGTATTGTAATGGTTGGTTTCGAATTTTTCTGCTGTGAAATCTCTTAATGATGCTTTTCAGTATCCACCATTTTCTCTATTTCGATTTGTGCCTTGTCCTCCTTTTCCTTATCCGTGACCGAATCTTGTAGTTCTTTTCCACTACGTAGAGTTACTGCTTTACAATGCTCATCTCTGCCCGGGTTTTTCTCGGTGTCGCTCAGAAGTGTACCAAGTGGTCGGTTATTCAATGCATGTGCCAATTGTCCCAATTGATTTTCTAAGTTTTTGATTGATGCAGTCTGACTTTGTATACTCGTAGTCTGACTTTGTATACTCGACTCCACTTGATTCAATCTTTTATCACTCTCATCGCACCTTTTCTCAATTGTCTTAACAAATCTTTCCAAAGCTTCTTCCCAGCTTGCTTTTCGCATGGGTTGTTGTGTCTGGTTTTGAAACCCGAATTGTTTTCTTTGTCTCTTGCTTGTTACTGCGACTTGGTTGTTGCTCCATGAAAACCCAAAATGATTTCTCCACCCCGGATTATATGTATTTTGGTTCGGATAAGGCTGAGTAGACCTACTATAATTCCCCACATATTGTCTTTGCTTGACATTGATGGCACATTGATCCATAGTATGACCCCGGCAAAGACAAATTTCACATACCGTAGCTACCTGTTGAGTGGATTGTGGGCGCATTAATTCTATCTGCTTAACCATTGCGGACATTTGCACTTGTAAAGATGTTATCGCATCCACATCATACTTTTCCGCTGCTTTCGGAGGATTTGACCTCGTCATGGGCCACTGATAATTGTTGGTGGCCATCGTTTCTAACAACTGAAATGCTTCGTCGAGGTTTTTAGACATAATCGCTCCTCCTGCTACTGCGTCAATACTTGCCCTTGTGGATGCTTTTAAACCATCGCAAAATATCGCTAATTGCATCCACTGTGGAACTCCACGATGTGGGCATTTGCGGAGCATATCCTTAAACCTTTCCCATGCCTCATACAACGATTCCGAATCAAACTGTGCGAAGGTATGAATGTCATTCCGTAGTTTTGCTGATTTGGCTGGTGGGAAAAACTTAGCTAGAAATTTTTGAGCCAAGTCATCCCAAGTGTGGATTGAGTCAGGAGACTGAGCATATAACCAACTACATGCTTTGTCTTTCAAAGTAAATGGGAACAGTCTCAATCTCGTAGCATCTTCCGACACATTGTTGAATTTAAAAGTGTCGCAAACTTCCAAGAAACTCAAGATATGCTCATTCGGATCATCTAATAGACCACCCCCAAACTGGCATTGATTCTGAATCATTTGAATGGTTGCCGGTTTGATCTCAAAATTGTTAGCATTGATAGCCGGTCTCCTAATGCTTGACTGTATATCCGTGACATTGGGCATGGCATAGTCCCGAAGTGAATTCTGATCGTTCCCTGCCATGTTCGCTAAAATTTCTTGTTCCTCCAGTTTTTCTTCCTCAGGTGTTAACGCACTAGTCGATTGTCCTTTCCGGAGTTTCCTTTCAATCTCGTCGATATAAGGAAAAAGTTCCCTTCTTGTCCTTGATCTAGTGTGCATACACTTGCAAAGAATTCCTACGAAAACAAGAAGAAAAATTAAGTAACGTTTAAATTAAGACCGAATTGATTATAACTAATATGGAATTAATTTTAACAATGAATTCCCTGGCAACGGCGCCAAAAATTTGTTGGTTGATTTCTCAATCAAGGAAAACGTGCAAGTATACACGATCAACAAGTAATATAGTGATAAATTAGAGTGTCGATCCCTCAGAGAATTCTAATTAATAAATTCCAACTACTAGTACTGTATCAATTCAATTTTATTTAAACAACCAAAACTTATGATTATTAAAACTAAGAAAACTAATTGTAAATAAAATTAAGAAATTATGCCAAAAGAAAACAAAAATAAATTAAGAATTATTTGAATGTAGATGAATGTAATTAAGACTCCAATTTCCCCAATTATGATTATTAAATCAATTATTCAACTATCCCAATTATTATGTCTACTAAATTATTAGCAGGAATTCTCAAATGCCAAAAGCCCTCTCTCGAGTGATCAATTGCCTTCTATTTAACCCAGATTAATTTTGCTATATCTCTATGCAAAATAATTGAATTAAACTTGCTACAATCCCAATTCCTTATGTGTTACATGCGGCAAATAGATATTCTCATTCTATTCACAAACCAAATTACTCACTATGTAAATAACTAAGTCACATGTCACCGCCTGATTTCTAACCCTAGAATTCCTTTCTCAATTCCTTCTAGAGTAACACAGTAATTATTGGCCAGATAATTAATCAATAAATACAAGGCATGATGAACAATTCACTTCAACACAAATAATTGGAATAAATCAAATAATCAATTCATAAACATAAAAGGTTCCATTGGAATCTTAATAAGAAGAATTAGTTCATGATGAAAATAAAAACCACAGATACTTGATAAATCATCTTTAAAGAGTTACACAATTTAAAAGAGTAAAGGAAAAGAAAAACTCCAAGTTGTAGCCCGCAGATTTGCTCTTCTCCCTTGCTTCAATCTCCAATTGTGTAGTCTGCAGATCTGCTCTTCTCCCTTGCTTCAATCTCCAATTGTGTAGTCTCCCTCAATTCAACGCAAACAGTTAATTTATATTTTTCTTGCCCAATTCCAACAATCCTCCTCCAAATAGGCTTCCAATACACTTCAAATACGAAGTCAAACTAGAAGTCAAAGCAATTCCACACATCCACGTCCACATGGCGACCCTTCTGAGTCAATCAAGACTAAGCGCCCGTGTTTTTATAACTTAGGGGATAGCGCCCGTGGCTATAGTCGTAAAGTGAATCTTGCCCCTTTTCTTCAGCCTAATTGCTCCTAATTGCTCCAACAACGCACCATCCTGTCACAACACACTAAAACGAGTAAAATAATTCTAAAAACGCTTTGAACACACAACAAATTAAGATTAAACATAATTAATTCATGGGTATATTACCCAATCATCAATCATGACCAGTAATGAATACACAAATATTCTTGGCCCGTAGTGCGTGGATAATTGTGGTCGTGATACTAAAGAATATCCTTGGCCGTAGTGCAGGGGTGATTCGATAATGTGGATTATTTATTAAGCTGAGTCCCAGCGATAAAAGTGATGAAAAACCTTTTAAATCATAAAAGTTAGTAGATTTTATTCTCTACTTGACTCTTTTAATGGATTGCTTGTTCTGCTGCAGTTAAACTTGATGTTTGTTATATTGTATCAGTTTAACACTGATTAAGGCTAATGATAATTTATTCTGCATTATCTTAGTCATAATATTTCTTACTTTGGGCTAGTTGAGCTCACCATTTCTTTCAACTGTTCTCTTCGAAAATGAGAATATAGGCGGGACGAGTCGGGGAGCGGAGTGATGGACGGAGATGACGATGATAGTAGTCCTCACTATTCTGTTAAATAGTGTGATAATAAATGTAATGAGGACTTATTTTGAGAGTGGATATTGTCTAGAAGACAGTATTTATATTAAAACTCACAGCTCTCTTGTTGTATATTAAAGATTGTATTTGTATTCTGTACCATGTATTTGGCGACTCAGAATAGGTGATGTATACCTATTTTGGGGGCGTCACAGTTGGTATCAAACCTTAGGGATATGATCCCTGGCTAAGATGTGAGAATAGAACTAGGAGGGGAAAGACGGGGAATTCCTTCGCTAGTATGACCTACCTATGTTTTTTTTTTGGTATTTAATTGGATGGTCAAAATATAGGGATAATATGTTACATGTCAATTAACCTTTTGTTTTATGGCAGTATCTGAAAATGACATCCGAGAATGTTGAGAATAGCAATGGAGCACAGGCGACCGTTGATTCACCACATACAAATAATCAGGATAATGTGCATCAGGAAGGCGACAATCCTCATGCAAACAACAACACTGACCAAATGATGAATGATGGAAATGTTCAGAGGCTTTATGCAATTCATGCAACAGCAGGCGAGAGCGGCTCCTGTCCAAAATGTAGGTGGAACCACTGGGAAATCTCAGACGGTCACCGCTAAACAGTTCAAGGAACTAGGACCACCGGAGTTTATTGGAGAGCCAAAACCACTTAAGGCAGAAGCATGGATAAAGCAGATCACCAAGATATTTGATGTCTTGGGATGCTCCGAGGAGCAAAAGGTTCCCTTTGCCGCCTTTATGTTTCGAGGAGAGGCAGATTACTGGTGGGAGTCGGTAAAGCGTACTCAACCTGCCGCACTAAAAATGTATTGGGAGAAGTTCCAAGAACTATTCAACGACAAGTACTTTCCCGAGAGTATTCGTCACATGAAGGAGGTGGAGTTCATCAAGTTGGAACAGAATAATATGACCGTGTCGCAGTACGAAGCAAAGCTTGCCGAGTTGTCCCGATTTTCATCCCACTTGGTGGATAATGAAGAGAGAATGATGCAAATGTTTTTAAGAGGTTTGAAGCCGGAGATACGTCAACATCTTATTTCTCATAAACTGTGTTTGTATTCAGATGTTGTAAATAGGGCTCGATTAGTGCGGTAGCGATAACGAGTCAACGCAACCAAAAGAGAGCAAATTAGGCAAAATGATAATACCAGTGAGAGAAGTCATCGAAGCGGTGACAACAAACGTGGAGGGAATCAACAGGCCAGAAATGGTAACCACTTCGGTGGTAATCAGGGCCAAAACAATAAGAATGGACATTTCAAGAAGAGGAGATTCAAAATGATGGAAAGAGCGTCAACCGACCCGTTGTTAAGGAAGGAGAACGACCGCCTATTATATGCTTCAAATGCGGAGGGAGGGACACATCATTAAAACCGCGATGCCATCCAAAGCATGTTATAATTATGGAAGAGAAGGTCACTTAGCCCGATTTTGTCGTTCACCAAGATAAGTTCAGCTAGGATGGAGGCACCAAAGGCCGTCCGGAAAAGTCAGCCGGTAGTCTGCAAGGAGGCGTTTGTTGTGACCTCCCGAAAGCAAGGAACTGAATGAGGTCATCACGGGTAAGCTTATCATAAACTCTAGCGAAAGTCTATACTTTATTTGATACCGGTTCTACCCATTCTTTTATTTCTCCTACTTGCACTCAACGATTAAATTTGACTCCAGAGAAATTAGACTTTGACTTATCTGTGGAAACTCTATTGGGAGAAACATTCATTACATCCACTGTTTATAAGTCTTGTTTGGTTCAAATTGGTACCCTCATATTACTTGTCGATCTTATTTCATTGAAAATACTTTCATTTGACCTAATTCTATGGATTGATTGGTTAACTACTCATCATGCAAAAATTGATTATTTTCGTAAGGTTGTTAGCTTTCATATTCCTAATCAACCTATTATGCGAATTTAAGCGACCAAACCATTAAAATCAATCACGGTCATCTCAAGCCATAAAGCTATTCGTTTATTGAAAAACGGATGTCATTTCTTAGCTCATGTCACGGATCTAAACAAAAATACGTCAGTTTTGAATGATATTTCTATTGTTAATAAATTCCCTGACGTATTACCTGAAGAACTTCCGGCTACCCTAGGCGTGAAATTGAATTTTGTATCGATCTTGAACCCTTACAAAACCCATTTCCAAAGCCCCATATCGAATGGCTCTATTGAACTTCGAGTTAAAGACCCAACTGCAAGAATTGTTAAACATTGTCTTTATTCATCCTAGTACTTCTCCTTGGGGTGCTCCTGTTCTATTCGTGAAGAAGAAAGATGGGAGTATGCGACTTTGTATTGATTATCGGGAGATGAATCATGTCACCATCAAAAATAGGTACCCATTGCCAAGTATTGATGACCTGTTTGACCAGTTGCAAGGAGCCAAATTTTTTTCAAGGATTGATCTTCGTTCCGAATATAACCAATTGAAGATTAGAACAGATGACATTCCAAAGACGGCTTTCAGAACTCGGTAAGGGCATTATGAATTCCTAGTCATGTCCTTTGAATTGACTAATACTCCTGTTTCCTTCATGGATATGATGAACTGAGTATTCAAGGAATATTTGGATCACTTTGTGGTCGTCTTTATTGATGACATCCTCATATATTCCAAAAACCCGTGAAGATCATGAGCAACCCTTGAGGCTGATACTCCAAAAGCTTCGTGAATATAAGCTTTATGCCAAGTTGAAGAAATGCGAGTTCTGGCTTGAGGAAGTAGCATTCCTTGGGCACGTGGTATCAAGTCATGGAATATCTGTTGACCCAGCAAAGATTGAAGCTATTTAAAGTCGAGCAACCTAAATCGATGGCCAAAATCGTAGCTTTCTCGGCTTAGCTGGTTATTATCGGAGATTCGTAGAAGGTTTTTCTCGAATCGCTACTCCACTAACTCAGCTGACTCAGAAAGATAAAAAGTTTGGTTGGAGCGAGGAATGCTTGAAGAGTTTTCAAGAACTCAAGAGGAGACTCATTTCAAACACTGTTACGACAATACCATTTGGTTCGAGAGGGATTTGTCATCTCTGATGATGCTTCTGCAAAGGGTTAGGATGTGTTCTCATGCAACATGGGAAAGTCATATAGCATATGCCTCACGACAACTCAAAGAATATGAGAGGAATTATCCTACTCATGATCTAGAGTTAGCGGTTTGTTATCTTCGCACTAAAGATTTGGAGGCATTACTTGTATGGGGAGAAAGTGGAGATCTTTACGGATCATAAAAGCCTCAAATATTTCTTCACTCAAAAGGAACTCAGCATGCGACAACGACGTTGGCTTGAACTGTTGAAAGATTATGATCATACCATCCAATACCATCCTGGAAAAGCGAATGTGGTAGCTGACGCATTGAGTAGAAGATCATATGCAAGTGCGAATGTGATATTGTAAACGCAAAGGCCCATTTTGTGTGACTTGCAAAGGATGGATATAGAGTTAAAGACTCCAGGGACCCACGTGATAATGGCAAATATACGAGTAGAACCGACTTTAATTGATAAAGTTAAAGTTGCTCAAGTTACAGATCCGAAGCTGATGTGTATGAGGAAGAAAGTGCAAGAAGGTGCTATGCCGGAAGCAAGAATCGATGAAGAAGGAATACTTTGAGTCAACTCCAGACTTTGTGTTCCTAACAACCCTGATTTAAAGTATAAAATCATGATGGAGGCGCACAACACACTATTTACAATCCATCTTGGGAGTACCAAAATATTTCGTGATCTTCGTCATACATTTTGGTGGAGCAATATGAAGAGAGAGATAGCGTTGTTTATCTCAAGGTGTCTAACTTGTTAACGAGTCAAGGCGGAGCATCAAGTACCAAAAGGTCCATTGCAACCACTTGAAATTCCAGAATGGAAGTGGGAGCACATTACAATGGATTTCGTTACTGGTCTTCCTAAGGTTTCTCAAGGCATAGATGTAATTTGGGTCATTATTTATAGATTGACCAAGTCCGCTCATTTCTTACCGATACGAGAAACTTATACACTTAAACACCTTGCTCGTATGTACATAAACGAGATTATAAGACTGCATGGTATGCCAATATCCATAGTTTCTGATCGAGATCCAAGATTCACTGCACGATTTTAGGTTAGTTTGCAGAAAGCTATGGGCACAGATTTACGATCTAGCTTGGCATATCATCCTCAGACGGACGGGCAGTCGGAGAGGACTATTCAAACTCTTGAAGATCTATTAAAACTCTGTGTCCTTGACTTCAAGGGAAGTTGGGACAAGTTCTTACCATTGGTGGAGTTTTCCTACAACAACAGTTATCAAGCAAGTATTGGCATGGCTCCATTTGAGGCGTTGTATGGACGAAAGTGTCGTTCTCCAGTATGCTGGGATGAGGTGGGTGAAGCAACGTTGTTGGGACCGGAGTTGATACGTATGACTACGGAAAAGATTCAAACGATCCGACAACGTATAAAAACCTCACAAGATCGACAAAAGAGTTATGTTAATCTTCATTGAAAGGACGTGGAATTCGATATAGGAGATCATGTGTTGTTACGTGTTGCTCCATGGAAAGGAGTTACGAGATTTGGAAAGAGAGGGAAGCTCAATCCTCGATTCATCGGCCCATTTTTAATCCTCGATCGAGTAGGAACTGTGGCCTATAGACTCGTTTTACCGCCAAGTATGTCTCGTGTTCATAACGTTTTTCACATATCTATGTTACGTAAATATGTGAAAGACCCGTACCACATTATTGAGTTAGAACCGGACAAAATAGCGGAAGATTTAACGTATGAAGAGGTTCCTGTTCAAATCTTGGATAAGAAGGAACATATTCTACGCTCCAAGGTTATACCTCAAGTCAAAGTTTTGTGGAGAAACCACGATGTTGAGGAAATGACCTAGGAGTTAGAATCTGAAATGAAATCAAGGTATCCTTACCTCTTCAACATACCAGGTACGTACCCTAATTTTGAGGGTGAAATTTCATAAGAAGGGGAGGTTGTAAGACCCCAACTTTTATAAATAAAGATGAATTTTCTATAAATATCATTTTTTAATATTATGGAATGAATTTGATATAATGTTATAGTTGTGGATAATATTTATAAATTTTGTAAAGTACGCAAGGTGTTATATAATATTCGATTGGTAGGGGAATATTCGTTTTATTAGGGAATATTCGTACAACGGCACAATCATTAGTGGACCCCACAACGAAATTATTGTTGGATTGAGAAAACGACAAAAATACTTTATGAAAATAACAGCGGATGTTTTACCGTTAACTGTTGAAACACCCAATGGTTTAAAGTACAAGATGTCGCATAGTTGCGAGTAGCACACGGTATTGATTATTGATGCTTACGTGAGAAGTCACTCGGTTTTGTTCAATTATTGCTCTGATAATTCTTTGCATAATATCTCACGTTATTTGATTCAATTATTGTCAATATTTTATATATTATTAAATCAATAATTGAGATGACAAAGTTATTAATATTATTATTTGCAATATTAACGATGTCTAGAAGTTACATCGAGGAGAGGTTTGGTCACCTAATTTAACGGCATGATAGGGAGAAATCCTTATTGGAAAGCCCTTCTTTCACGGGAGCGACACGGTCGATTAATATTGTGAATTATAATAATGATGATAAATATTGTTAAAAATATTGATGGAATTTTTTTTAGTATTTGATGTAAATTAGCTTATTTTATAGACCCCCATTTACCCATTTTCAAAATTATTGGTGGGAAGTTATCTCGATTTTGTTTTATATATATATATATATATATATATATGTGTGTGTGTGTGTGTGTGTGTGTGTGTGTGTATATTTATATGTATATTTATATATAAAGCGTGTTTGTCAAGTGGGGGGAATTTGTCTAGATCACATAAAGGTGTAGTATTGCATTATTTAATATATGTAAGTTTGAAAAGGTGTAGTATTACATTATTAAATATATGTAAGTTTGAAAAACTTGGCAGAAGGTATCAATTGAATTCACGGGGTTTTCACCCGTGATATTTGTCTGCACAGATTATATATATATATATATATATATATATATATATATATAATATTTTATTTTAAAAAATTTGCTTTAATTATGGATAGTCCAGATTAAAAGTAAATCAATACGGACCGTTCATGAATTAGTTACTATGCGTGATCCATTCTTACATAAATAGAAGCTCATTCCTTCATTATTTCTTACGAATTCACTAAAACTCTAGAGAGAGAAATTATAGAGAAACTATAGAAAAGTATTCTGCTACTTTCCTACTCTTATATCCAGTTTCTTTTACGGTAAGGGATATTATTTGTTGTACTCGTAAAGGGTATTATTTCTTTTGTATTCATGAAGAGAACTTCTGTTATTCCATTATTTATTATTTGTTGGAATAACCTGTATACGCGGCCTACCCTATACTTGGTGAAATTCTTCTGTTATTTTATTCTTTATTATTACATTTGGAATATCATATATGCATGCGTTTTCTGCGGACTGATTCCATCTTTATTATTCTGTTGAAATGTTCTATGCATCGTTTCGCCGGACTGATTTAAATCTTTATTATTACATTGGAATATCACATGCATGCGTTTTTTACGCACACACGACAATTATTATTATTATTACATTGGAATAACTTTTGCTGTGCGGTCTATCACATGCCTGGTGATTTCTTTTGTTATTCCATTCTTTATTATACTAAGTTGGTTAAAGTTTTGACTTCTATACTCCATGAAATTAGTGTAATATCCTTGATATTTGCCCTTCATCCAATATCTTTTAATGGAAATATTCTTCTGAGCATTCTTGAATTTTACTCTACAAAGAAGTATCATGTTGACAATTTGGACGTTATTAGTTCCTGAATAAATTAATTCTTGAACTTGTTTTATTGAATTCTTATATCATTGTCCTCATCCTCATGTTTATATTTTTTTTGAAAGTCATATGTGGCCTGTAGTGCATAGATGGACTTTGTATGATTATGACCGGGGATTATTCGATGTAATCATGACCGTAATGTTACAAATGATGTGGTAAAAGTCCTCATTGGCCCGTAGTGCATTGATGGATAGTTGTTGGCATGATCATGACCAGTAATGAATACACAAATATTCTTGGCCCGTAATGCATGGATAATTGTGGTCGTGATACTAAAGAATATCTTTGGCCATAGTGCAGGGGTGATTCGATGATGTGGATTATTTATTAAGCTAAGTCCCAGCGATAAAAGTGATGAAAAACCTTTTAAATTATAAAAGATAGTAGATTTTATTCTCTACTTGACTCTTTTAATGGATTGCTTGTTCCGCTGCAGTTAAACTTGATGTTTGTTATATTGTATCAGTTTAACACTGTTTAAGGCTAATGATAATTTATTCTGCATTATCTTAGTCATAATATTTCTTCTTGGGCTAGTTGAGCTCACCATTTCTTTCCTTTGTTCTCTTGAAATGAGAATATAGTTGGGATGAGTCGAGGGAGCGGAGTGATGAACGGAGGATGATAGTATTAGTAGTCCTCACTACTCTGTGAAATAGTGTGACAATAAATGTAATGAGGACTTATTCTGAGAGTGGATATTGTCTAGAAGACAGTATTTGTATTAAAACTCACAGCTCTCTTGTTGTATATTAAAGATTGTATTTGTACTCTGTACCATGTATTTGGCGACTCAGAATAGGTGATGTATACCTATTTTGGGGGCGTCACAACAATAATTGAGTATAACTGAGTGACTTCTTACGTAAGTATCAATAATCAATATTGTGTGCTACTATGCAACCACGCGTATTACTGTACTTTTACTACCGGGTAGTTCAACAGTTTTAACAGTAACACTTTCGCCGTTATTTTTATAAAAAGATAATTCTGTCATTTTCTAACTACGACAATACTTCCGTTGTAGGGTCCACTAATGATTGTGTCGTCGTACGGATATTCCTGACAAAAAGAATATTCCCCGACCAAACGAATATTTTATAACAACTTGCAAACTTTGCAAAATGTTCATATATCACCCTTAACTTTAACACTTTCTCAATTTAACCATTTACTAAATAAAATAATAATTATAAGAAAATTGAATACTTTCATTTCATAATTTCGGGATCTCACAAATGTCTTAGCTAATTATTCTGGCTAGACAAATATTTGTTAGAACTTGATAGGTTCAAGAAGAGAAGAGAAGAGAATAGAATTTAATTATTATTGATAGATCAATGCCAGTTGTATCGGCTAGATCGAAAAAGAAAACTTGATAGGTTTGAGAAGAGAAGAGAAGTGATTAGATATTGAAATCATTGAATTTCGTTGTTGAATCAAATCTTGATTCTGAGATTGAGAAGAACAACCTTTTATATAAAGGGAACATTTTTTTAGTCGTATATTCGACCATTACGCGCGACTTAAGTATTATGCATAATATAGGGTATAATAAAGCTGACCACTTGTTATACTTGCAGAGGGCTATGATTTAATTTTTATGGTTATCTGATACACCTGTGTATATATCAAAGTAAATCTTTGATAGATACCCGGGAAGAGAAGTTCAAGATCCAATGGATCGCTCAGCATAAATCTAGAAAATATTCCACTTTGTTATTTCGTAGAATTGATTCTTGATTATTCATTAGAATATCGTAGAACTTTGAAAGCGTTGTACTCTTTCATTATCGAATTATTGTTGCGTAGAATGTGAGAAGGCTTGATATTGATTTCTATACCTTTATTGTATGTCTTAACTTGCGGGAAAAACTTATTGCTCACCCTTGCTAAATAAAATTTTTCAGCTAGGGATGAAGTGGCAGAAGGTGTTGTGAGGAAGAATAAAGGAAAAGACATAGTGATAAATTAGTATAATGAACATTATTATTATGTTGTATTGTAAACCCTTTTTGTATATCTAAGGGATATTTTTGTAATGTTAAGGTTAGCGGACCTGGGACTAATGTACTAACAACATATGTTAATGTGATATGTATTACTATTTCTATATGAATGGGTAGTTAGATAGTATTATATTGTGGATTGTGAACACCAAACTCGGGGGTTAGGTAACCCAGATTTGGGGGTGTCACAGCGACACTTACTGTCGCTAAAGACTTTAGCGACAGACTTTTTAGTTTTAATTAAATTAATTTCTAAAAATTATTTAAAAATAGAAATTAATTTCTGAAAATTACAAAATTAATTTTAAAAATTATTTTAAGTTATAAAAAGTAACTTTTAATATTTTGACATATTTTTCAATAAAATTAATATTTGTTTGAATATTATTGATATTTAATTTATTTAATAAATGTAGTAAATAAATTAATTAAAATGATTTAATTATACTAAAAATCATTTTAAATGATAATAAAGTATTTAAAAATATTTTAAGTTATAAAACATAATTTTAATACTTTAAGACAAATTTCATTAATTATTTAATATTAATGATATTAGATTTATTTAATAATTATATTAAATAAGATTAATTAAAAATGATTTTAATATTATAAAAATCATTTTAAATGAAAATAAATAGTTTAAAAATATTTTAAGTTATAAAATATAACTTTTAATATTTAAAGGTAAATTTTATTAATAATTTAATATTAATGATATTAAATTTATTTAATAATTATATTAAGTAAATAGTTTAAAATGATTTTATTAACTTAAAAATCATTTAAAAAGGATATAAATGATTTAAAAATATTTTAAGTTATAATAAATGACTTTTAATATTTTGATAAATAATACATTAATATTTAAATATTAGTGGTAATTATTTAGAAATAATTTTAAATGTTTTAAAAATTATTTAAGGGTAATATTAATACTTTAAAAAATTTAAGTTATTATAAATAACTTTAACATTTTAGCTATGGTTTCATTAATATTTTAAATATTAATTAAATATTAATGATAATAGAATTATTTAATATTTAAATCATTTAATAATAATTCTGGTGTTTGAAAAATCGTGATAAATTATAATAATTTTTTAAAAATTATTATAAGTCTATGGAAAATAATACGACTGATATTTAAAATATCTAAACAAATATTGAATTACGGAATAAAGTCTTAGAATCGATAAATACCCGATAAAGCCGTCGGTACACCAAAATATTTCAGAAATTGATATGGACTTATATAATTTATCTGTATAAGTGTTTGTTTATGTCCTAATGACTGCTGAACATATGTGACAATATGATTAGGTTATGTGTTGTCTGCAAATAGCAATACTATGGATTATGATATATTATTCTAATTGATAGAACAATCTTATGAATGATAGGTCTTGATATAAAAGATAAAACTAAGTTGTGTAACTGTAAACAGCAGACAGGCAAGTATCCTAACTTTGCATTTACTTTATGCAATGGACATGAGTAAGAAAGTTTCAGAATTATATTATCGTTATGCCAAATTATTAACTTTATTGTTATTGATTATGTATCCAAACATTTGTATTCTTATAAGTTCTTAAATTATCCGATCATTGTTTATCAACACAGTATTATTATATAATTTTGATATTTATTATGTTCGTTAATTTCTAAATATGGTTAGACAAGTGTCCTCACTTGGATAATCATTGTATCTAATCACATGTTGATACATACCTATTAATTTTTGATATGTATACATTAATTAAAAGTTGTCTAAGCTATTTGACCCAGCTAGACACAGATTTAGGAATATCGTTGAACATGATAGAACTTTATTGTATCCAATCAAATTATTTTGGTTCGGATTCCCGACTAAGTATGAACATCCCGAACATGGGAAAACTTTTGTGTGCCTAAGGCGGATAAGATGAACGAAAATATCGTTCTTGTATGTAGTATTGATCAATACAGGGCACATTGGGATGATCACCCTCGCGCCCGTAAGTTATGACGGTTTGCAGATGAAGTTCTGCTAAACCTTATCGAAAATTTAAAACAAATTTCATAGTCTGTCGACTGCTCTCCATTTATAGTCAGTACATAGTTTCAAAATAATTTGATATAGAATTGATATGTTGTTATTATTGGTTCAGCTTACTTCACAACTGTTGATTCATTGTAGAAGTGTCATTCAAAGAAAACATTTAATCCTTTCAGCTAAGCGTGATCAACCTGAAGGTTCAGGCAAGAACAAGGGAAAAGGAAAGCAAACAGAATAAGTTTAATGGTATCTTTTGTAATAGTCACTACAAGAAAAAGGCTTAAGTTCGACGGATTTTTTCGTCGGAATTACTCTTATTCAGTCGAAATTACTTTATTCTCGACGGAAATATCCGTCAGATATTCGGTCGTAAATATTCGCGTCGAAAATAACGTCCGTCAAAAGTTCTATCGAAAATTACATATCTTCGACGAACGTATCTCCAACGGATGTACGTCGAACATTAGCTATCTTCGACCGAATATATAGGAAAAAACTGTTCGTCGAATATAAGAGTAACTAAGTTCAACGGATACATTCCCTCGGAATTACCTTATTCTCGACTGAAAAATAGAATAAACCTTCAAACATTAAAATTGGCTGATTATTACCTTCGATGGTCTTTACGTCGGAGATAGGGTGTTTACGACGGATAATTTGCGTCGAAGATAACGTATGCTCGACTGAAATTAGGATATTTCGGTATTTCTTAAAAATTACTTATTTATTATTTCCAAGGGAAATTCCGTCGCAACTAGCTTATTCTGTCGGAATTAACTAGCCTTTTTTTTAAATACAGATTTTAAAAGTTCAGTTTCCAGGTGTTTAAACCCATTAATATACACAAACTCCGTCACAACCCAATACACAGTAATATAAACTTGTATCTCACATTCAAATATGCAACGTAGCACTAAAACTTAATCTTCAACTCATTATCATTCACATTCACATTCAAATATCCACCAAAACGTATTATAAGCTAACCAATTACAAATATAATTAATTGACCATAAATTTTAAATAATATAATTTACAATAGTTGTACAGATGCAATTAGACAATACAATATATACAAAAGGGTCTATCAATAACATGAATATATACAAATGAACTATAAACTAGTAAAAGTATGATCATCATCGGGCAGAGGTGAACGACGCTGCTCTGGTGTATGGATGTTAGACTCGTGCTCCTGCTCATCATCGCCAGCCTGGTCGCCATCGCCACCCTGTTAATAGAATCAAAAATATAAATCATTAGTCCATATATATATATATATATATGAGAATTAACAAACTAGCCTTAATTGAAAAACATAAACAATAAGAATACCTGAGTAGGTGGGGGCGGACGAAAAGCCTCCTCCGAGAGGGTAATCACCATCCGGAGCATCTCGGCGCTCCAAGCGTCGAACTGCTCCCGTGGTAAACCCGTACTCTCTGCAGAGGCCCCTGCTATAATATCCTGAGCAATCTGGTGAAGACGAGAATTGGAAGGCAACTGCTGACGCCAAAAGACTGGATCGATATGGAACCTATCCGACACGGCCCCTATCAGCCGCCGGAAGATATCGTCATCCAAGCCAGCGCCCGTATGAGATGGTCTGACATGCGCTCTCGGACGCTGGCGCTAGCTGGAGCCTATAAAGAGATACAAATTCGATTACTAATAATAATTTATATAATGTGATAAATTCGGATAATTTCGTGAAACATTTCCCGGATACAACACGACCCCAGATTCAGATAGCAACTTGTAAAAGGCAACAGTTGTATCATTTGGCACTTGCTTCTTCGCCTTTGCTTGAAGAAGGTTCATATTCAGCCCAGTCAATAGTAGTAGGGCCATAAGCATCAACCAACATCTCAACTGGATCATTGTTTTCGACGTATGAATCCCGTGGAATTTGTTGTTCCACAATATTTTCAATCACTTCTGATTCCCCATGATGAGTCCATACGAAGTACCCATCTACAAATCCACAAGAAAATAAGTCGAATTTAATCTCGTCGACTTTCTTCCAAATCAGATTTTTACACTTGACACACGGGCATCGCATCTTCCCGTGCGGATCATCCGTATGTTCTAGTGCTTTGGTCAAGAAATCTAAAACCCCAATACGATAAGCTGAGACTAATCCCCTCCCATCAATGGGTATCCTACGGTACATCCAACTCCGGTCGACTGACATTTTTAACTACATAGAAGTACGCATTAAGTTAATTTGGATATTCATGCGTGAATTAGATATTCATGCAAGTCAAGTATATAAAGTCCATTTCGCAAATTACCAACACCATATAAAACATTATCATTATAAATAGAACAACTGTTGTTCTTTATTATAATATTAAAACCATCCATATCCAATACAGAGATAGAAATAATGTTTCTAATGATATTTGGAACAAAATAACAATTATTTAAATTAATGAACTTGCCCGTAGGCAGTGCTAAACAATAAGTCCCTACAACTAATGCAGCAACCTTTACTCCATTTCCTACTCGTAGGACGATCTCATCCTTGCTCAGCTTTCTACTTCTGACCAGTCCCTGCATATTATTACATATGTGAGAACCACATCCGGTATCCAATACCCAAGTAGAAGATTGACTTTCAAAAAATTTAATTTCAATCATAAACAAACCTTGATTAGGATTCGAAGCTTCTCCAAGCTTCTTTTGCTTTTGTTCTGCGAGATATTCTTCGTAGTTCCTCTTCCAGTGACCCGGCTTATTGCAATGGAAGAAAATTCCTTTGCTAGCTGGATCAGGTTTCTTTTGATCCTTCACTTTCGCCTTTCCCTTAGCCTTCTTGGATTTCTTCTTTTGAAAGATACCTTGGGCCTCTTCCTTTCTTGGAAGAATCATCCACCAAGAAGACTTGGTTCTTCTTGGATGGGAAGTGACCTTGACGAGCTTTTCAACATGTTAAGTAATTCGAGCAAGTGACATCCAACTTATTCATGTGAAAATTCACAACAAATTGTGAGAGGTGTGCGGGAGTGACTGCAAGACTAAATCTTGACTCAACTCCCCATCCATGACGAACCCAAGTCATCCAAGACGTTCAATCGATTGATCATCTTTAGGACATGAGTCTCAACGGTAGTGCCCTCGGTCATCCGAGATCGGAAGAGCTCCTTAGATATTTCATATCTAGCAATCCTACTTTGCTCACCATACAACTCTCTCGAAGGTGCGATGGCATAGTAGGAGCATCCATGTTTTCATCTTGTGTTGAAAGCTCGTTACTCATGGATGCGAGCATGATGCATTGAGCCACAGATGCATCATCTTGCCACTGTTTAAAAGTAGCAATCTCTTCCTCAGAGGCTGTCTCTGCAACTTTTGCAGGTACGGGCAAATTTAGGACATAAGAAATCTTTTCAAGAAGTGAGAACAATTCTCGATTCCTTAACCAAATCAGTGTAGTTCGGTCCTAAAATTAGGTTTGTTAGCATCAAGTATGCTCTGTGATGAAATTAGTGAATGTGACATTTTCAAAATTACGCATGTAAAAAGACAATATTTTAGCAAACATTCATTTAATTAATTACCAAAATAAATTAGGTCTTATTTTATATTGGTATCTCCCACTATTTTCTTCAAACTATATTACCCTCATTTATATAGTTCGGCAAAATCTAATTAAAGTTTTTGCTAGTGAGAATAAGGATCCTATTTCAAATATATATAGCCTTGTGGTGACACAACAAACTATATATAAATAAATAGGTAGACAACTCCTTGTCAATTACATCATCATGTAACTCCTTATGTTCTGCCTCTTAGATTATTTTGATCAAGTGGTGGCACATCCGAATTAAAATTATCTAAGTTAAGTCCAACCTAGCACTTCCATATATTCAAAAAAGAAAAATATTGCCCTTGTGGTGACACAACAAAATAATATTGTTCAATTTTTTTTATAAGCATCAAATGTGATAAATTAACATCTTAAATACTTAATACTTGCCTTGTGGTGACACAACAAACTCATATTAAATATTTAATACTCTATTAATTTTATCATGCTAGAAGGCGACGTTCGATATTCTAAATATCTTTGAACGCTTAAGACTTAATATATATAAAAAAAAAAATTGAGGGATTTGTTATTATTTGTCTCATCTTGTTTAGCGCGCATGCAAATATATATATAAAATACGCGTCATATTATTAAACATGCGAAGCATGTTTATATAATATATATAATACTAGCATGCACATATAGAATACTATATTCTACCCGGATTGATTATGGACTTTAATTCTAGTTTGGTTCACTAGAACCACCAAGTGAACCAAAAGGTCAAACCCGTGCAAAGAATAAACATTTAAATATAACTATTACATTTAAACCCGGGCTCCATTACAAGCGGGTCTTTTAGCGCTCCTTGCTCCTTGATCTCCGGTTCTTCAAAAAAAAAAATTCTAACTAATCCTATTACATTAAACTATTTAATTTAAATAGAAAACTTGATCAGCAGTCAAAGGGAAGTACATAGGAGAGAGATAGAATTTACATCAAGAAGAAAACCAGAAAAGACGAGGTACGCAGACCCCATTTAATAAAACCCATTCATTCAAACATCCAACTAAAATAAATCCAATCACATTGGTCAATTGTCCATAATCAATCCCATTTATTATCATACATATCATCATATGTATCAATAAATAAAATCATTCCATATATATATGAGTATCATTTAATGGGCAATTTTATGTTGCATGAAATCCAATTTCAAGATTAAAATAAACTCTTTTATTTTAATTATAAAATTATTAAGATTAATATATATATATATATATAACAATTATATATATATAATAAAAGTCCTACTTTTCGTAAAGCTCCAGGACCCTTTTTAAAATATCTTGGACAAAGCTATATATATATATAATACAAGTCCTACACAATTTAATAAACGGCAGGACCTTGCTTTATTATGCTGGACATAACATATATATACTGCCACGTGGATTCCCCGAAAAAAAAAACATAAAAAGCCACACGGAATTCTTTCACTTTCGCTGAAACAGTTTTTCCAAAAAGAAACGTGATTTGATTATATATATATATATATATATATATATATATATATATATATTAACACTACGTGAATCACATATTTTTTTTATCACCTGCAGATCTAAACCGAAGGTATCTAAACAAACACGTTTTCCGGAAGAAAAAAAATTCGCCAAAGATTTTTTTTTTTTTTCATAAAATAATAATTTTATACAACAAATTATGCCCAATAAATTATTCAAAATATATACCTATACATATATAGAATCAGAATAATTAATAATTCGCATAAAGTTTGGCTCATGATACCACTGTTAGGTTTTGTGAAAATCAAAGTAATAATCAAATTGAAAAATTAGCGGAAGCGAAATAAAATCAGATTTTAAAATTTTTTCACAAACCAATTATCCGGATCATCCTTTATGCATATTATTAATTAAACGAAGAATAAGAAATTATGAAATCATACCCTTGTAGAAACGAGCTTCCTCAGTACGCGAGTTCAACTCTTACTTCTCCATGATCTCCTTGAATCTCCTGTAGATTCCTTCCTTTGATCAATGTAAGCCACCCAAGTGTATGGCCTCTATAGGTGATCCACCAAAGAAGAAGAATTTTCAAGAAGAAGGGGTATTGGCTCAAACCCTAGTTTTTCCTATCTGTATAGAAAAAGGAGGCGTACTCTCCAACTCTAGGAATTACGTATGTTTTGATATCTGATATAAGACTCCTCTTATAAAGATATCATGTAACCCTATTTTAATTAAAATAAGGTATTATTTATTTAATTAAACTCTTTTAATTAAATGGGCTCCCTAATCTTATTGGGGGTAATTAATTAAACTCCTTTAACTAATTTTCTTTCCTAATCCAATTAGGAATAAATGAAAGTACTTATATTAAATTAATTCCTAAACCTTTTAGAAATTAAAATAATAATAATTATAATAAAATTAATAAGACTCCTCTTATTAATTTATATTTAATATTTCTAAAATATTAAATAATAAATATTAAGCTATTTGATTTATTCTATCACCATAGATTAAATTAAATATACTTAACATATTATTACAATTATGCCATTAACTTCTTAAATAATTATTCTTCCTTTTATGGTGTGACCCTTTAGGTTCTCCATATTAAACCTAGGTTGAATAAATCAATTAGAACAATTCTAATCTCATTTAAATAAATAAATTAAACAAATAATTTATTTAAATAAATAATATTTATTCTACAATAGGGATAAGCCTCCCTAGCGATCAACGACTTTCCGGATAATATAGATTTCAACATTAATCATAAAAGAACCTTTGAGTAAATAGTTACCGTCTATAATTCAATCCTTCCACCATACAATGTCCCAATTAAATATAAGACATGGAATTACTTGTCAAGTCTTATTTTATTTAATTATATGTATTTCGATTCCTAAATGCACAACTCCTAATGAATGCAAATTAGAAACTACTTTCTAATTTCATTCCACCTTAACCAAGGATTCTGGGTTGTCATTTATCGAATCACATAGGACATTTCTCCTTTTACTAAAGTGGTAGATTCTTTATTGATCATTCATTATCTTCATATATAACTTATTACACCCAAGCATACCCTTTGATATACTCTAAGAGTCTTAAGGAATAAGTCAAAGTGTAATTCATTATATATAAGATACTATGATGATCTCAAGTCTAAGATCATTTGTACTTACTATCACTACTGAGAATTCCTATTGACGGTAAGTAAAACTCCATTAGGTATTCCTTAGCGAGTCACGTTCAAAGAACTTATTCTCTAATAAGCACCTACATACTTGCTTTAGTGTCTCCACACAAATGATAATGAGATCAATCATCCTCATCCAATGAGCAAACAACGATCGCGTACAATCTATCCGGATTCATTAATCCCCTTTTTAGTAATCCATTGATTGGGAACATTTTAGTTTTAAGCTATCTAAGAATTTAGATCTCATTATCATGATCTTATCATGATTCTAAAAGCATTATTAAAACTATGGGTTTATCACATATTATTAAAACAACACCATGTAGATAATAAATGCCTTTAATAAATAATTCTTTTATTAATAAATAAATAAGATTGATTACACAGTATATGCTTTATCATCATACATGATTGGCTTGTATGCATAATACTTTCAGTAAGGCCCTAGTTTACACCAAGTAATATAATGATAAAAGAGTTGTCGATCCCACGAGAAATTAATTCTAATATTTTCCAAATATTATTTTATAACAGGCCAATTTAATTTAAACTTTCCAAATATTCATTAACAACCATGGATAATACAAGTAAAGAAAAAGATTAGATAAGAAAAACTCTTATGAAGACTTCCATCGCCAAGCCTCCTTCAATTTCTTGCCTCCATTGGTGTTAAAAGGGTTTGTTGCACTAGAGCTCCATATCTGAATTCTAGCCGCCGCGATAAAAGAATTACAAATTTCTAGGAGCCATTCAACAAGTATTTATAATCCTCCTAATTTCCTAACCCTAAAAAAATAATAAATCCTAGTCTTAATAGAAAACATAATTCAAATTACATTCAAATTGGCTAAAAAAGTCAAAAAACCAACTTTGGTCGTGTACTAGCACACTAGACACTAGAAATAACTCTGTCCAAGCGCACTAGGCGCTAGACTAGGATTATGTAGTTATAAAAATGCCACTCAGCTCCAATTTTAATGATTTTTAATTCTTTTCTTCTCCCAAATGACCAATTTGTCCCTCCAGCTCCATCCTACAAGAAATAAACACAAAAAGCAATAAAAAGATACTAAAAATACTCAAAGATAATAATAATTAAGCTTAACAATACCATATTCGTAGGTATAAAATCCACTCATCACATCGCCATGCAGAAAATACAATCACATGTTATTATGATCAGATCTAAATCTATAATCCGTTTCTCAATTCCATATAGATTACCAAGGTAATTTTTGATCACACAATTAAGCAATTAAATACAAACCATAATAGACAATCCATAGAATAGTTAACAATAATCACAAGGAAGCATACTAAAATAAACTATGCAACAAGTTCTATGATAATCTTAAACAAAAATTAATTCATAATTGAAGTAAAATCCATGATCCACAATTGATAAAGCATTCAAAATACAAAGTAAAAGATAAGGAAAAGAATAGAATCTGTAGACGAAATCCTTGAATCTCTCATGCAACTCCTAAGTTGAATACTTTGTGCTAGCTAATTTCTTCAAATCTCCAAGTCTAATTCTCAAAACTAGGGTTTTTTTCCTAAATCTAATGGAATATTTAATCTAATCTACTTGAGAGTCCCCTAAAACTAACTGAAAACAACTATATATAACCTCTAATACAAATCCTAATCGAATTATGAAATCTCATTCACGTTACAACTCTACTACACTTCTTAATGAAAAAGTCAACTCTGGTCAACTCCCGACTGACGCCGACCACCACCGCCATAAACATTAATTGGCGCTGTATGTACACCGGGCAAGCGAGAAGTTTCGGATCGGAGTATGGCGGCGCCATGCATGCATGTCGATTTCTATTTCTGTAGTCCTTTTCATGCTGCTTCATGTTATTCTTCGCTCACACAGTTCCCAAGCATAAGATCTACAAAATGAACACAAAATGTACGAAAAATAACTACAAAACCATGGAAATAAACAACAATTCAAGTCCAATAGTAACTGAATCGCAGGTATAAAACCCACTCATCAGTGTCTCTCAATGATATGCAGTCAAAAGTTGTTCTAAACCATATTAAAAACTAGTCTTTATAGTCCTAACAAAACCCTATTACATAAGGTAAGTCAAAATCCTTATATGAATCAACTTCAAGCCAAAAAAGAAACAAAATCTGCAAAATTCGCCAGAGTGGCGCGCCCCGCACCGCGTCCCTTTGCTCACTAGCGCGCCCTGCTCGAGGGGTACATAATCATTAAAACATCTAGCGCGGCTCGTGCCCTCTTTAAGCCACCTGCTGCGCGCCCCGCGCCGCTCTATCAGAATGACCAACTTTCATCTTTTTCTCCTTTTTCAGCTCTTAATCCCATCCTTGTCGCTCTTCTTGAAAAATAACACAAAATCTAAACAAGTAACAAGGAAAATTCCGAAGAACATACAATAATTCAAGTAAAATAATACCCAATTCGTAGGTTTTCAACCCACTCATCAGCTATTATTTATCGTTATACCCTTCGAGATTATGAGCTTTATATACGCATGTTCACATTTATTGTTATATTACTTGCTGCAAAAATTTGTTGTTCATTCTTGCTTTCCTTAAACATTTCAGTCAAGGCAGAATAGGGTGGGACCTCAAGAAAGGATAAGGGCAAAGACAAGGCTACGGAGTAATTTTGTTCTTCTATGCTAGAATTTTATTCTTATATTGTATTAAGACTTAATTAATAGTATGGATTTAGTTATGTATTGTGTTAGTAATAGTTTCGAGACTTGAGACGAGAATATTTATGTTATATCAATGTAGAGAATTCTATTATTACGTTGTATATATTATTAGTATGTTGTATTAGTTAGATATTGGAGCACCAGATTCAAGGTACAGGTATCTGAATTTGGGGGCATCACAGTACGATCACCCAAATTATCCCTACACATTTTGACTTTTACATTATACACTGTTCTAGAAATGGCCTTGAGATTCAGATTACGTTGTCTTAGTGAAGAAAGAATTTGACGTGGAGCAATTCTAGACTTGGTCATTTCTTTATCACGTTCAAACTCTTCTTTTGAAAAGCAGTGATAAGAAGGATGACCCGACATATCTACTGTAGGATCATGGGTATGACATGCATTTATAATTTGAAGCACCCAAGGTTGCCCAACCCTTTACCTTCCGCAAATTTTAAAAAGGCAATCTATTAGGCGGGATGATGTCTTTCTTTTACTACTTTCCATTGGAATTTTTTGTTTATCCTAATAAGTACCTCCTCTATCACAACCAATAATCACAAGACGATCTTTAACATATTGTTTTATCAATGTTGTGTAACCTTGCATTAAGACATATGTTTGAACCATTCCAATTAAATCTTCACGAGTTTGAAATTTTATCTCTAGAAGTTGTAACGCTCCATCTAGCTTAGCAATTTTATCTTCACACTCCATATTTGCACTAGGTAAGCAATCATCATTGGCTGAAATGTTTTTGGATTTTTTTTTTTATTTTCACTATAATTTTCCATGTTTATAGTTCAAATCCTACTAAAATCAGAATTTTATATTTATCAAATAGGATGAAAAAGGAGCTATCCTAAACTACATTATGTTTCGATGAACTCTTATAAAGAATAAAAATGATTTAGACAAACTCTATGCTTAAGAAGCAAATCGTATAATAAAAATGATTTAGACAAATTAATTGAACTAAATACATAAGAAGCAAATCATATAATAAAAAAAATGATTCAGGAAAACTAAATGCATAAGAAGCAAATTGTCAATATGAATTTTAATAAGTTTACATCTATCATATTATATATAAAAAAAAGTTAAGGTTTATAGGAAAAAGGATTGTTCAGGAAAAATATTTTATCTATTTTAAACTAAAATATTACCTCAATTACAAATAAATAAAAAACACAAAAATCCATGAATAAAGTTCGAAATTAAAGAGCTAAATAGGGGTATATATATATATATATATATATATATATATATATATATATATATATTTTTTTACCTCAAATTGAACCAAATTAAAGAAGAGAAAATAATTTAATTTTCAAATCAAGATCATCCAACGAAAATCTTAGATCTTGTACAATACAAAGGCATATATGTACAACTCTGTTTGGAAGAGAGATAGAGAAAGTTCACGAACAGAGGGAGAATTATTTAAGAAACATGTCACGAACTAGCAATCTCCTTCTCACAGTGGAAAATCATCCGATGTTGAGCTGTAGATTCATCTCTTCTATAAATTCAATCTCAGCACAACAGAGAACAAAGGGAATCCCATCTCGCCCAACTCTTTTGTACACCAATTAGACCAAACATCGAAATGTTAGGTGAGGGCAATTTGGTAAAATGAATTTTGTATTATTGTTAACTTGTTGCAGTTGTCTCAACCATAGTTAATTAATGGGTCCTACCGTGCGAAAATAACAAAAAAAAGGATTAAGTTCAGATCACCATCTGGGGTTTGGGGTCTTTTCCACTTAACCATCTCTAGTTAGTAAAGCTACATTTAAACTCCCGACTTTTTGAGTTGGAATGAAAACGTCACCTTTTCCATCCAACTTAACCGTGCGTGTATGTCAGACGCCAAAAACGCGTGAGAAGAGGATTTAACGGTTAAAAAGGACTGGTAAATGTCTGAAATAGCCCCTTCTTCTTCCTCTTGGCTTTTAAAAGACATTCATCTCCTCTTATTCTCCCTTCAACCTTCAAACCCACCACCGCCACCTTCAAACCCAATCAGGAACTGGGGAAGCAAAATCCCAACCTGATGAGGCTCATTCAAGAGTACCAGGGGGACATTCTAAGCTTGATCAACGAACCTGTTGAAGGGGAAGGGTGAGAAATTTTTTCTTAGTTCTATTCTCATCCTCCTAGTAGATTAGAAGTTACATTTGATACAAAATTTGAGCTTCTGTTTCTTTTTATGTTTCTCACATTACTTTCCTCCTATGTTAGCCTGATTTGTGTTATGAAATGGAATCAGGAACATACTGGGGCAACTGGGTGGGGCAGTGCCACAGGCTGTGATTGTTACACCTGAAGAGAGAGAGGCAATTGAACGAGTAAGCATGTTGACTCCATATATTGCCTCCATGTCTTAATAAATTGAAATAATTTCTAGATCAGCATTTGAGATATCCTTCTCTCCTTCATTCTTTTTGTTTTTTTTATTAAGTAAAGATTATGACATAATAATGTACTATATCAATGTCAACACTTTCTTACAAAAAATACTCCAATTAGTAAAGGCTTAAATGTCAATTGTTAATCTTAAAGTATAGTCTGTCTTTATCTTTTGAACCTGAAACCTTTATTTGGGTAATGTAATAAACGAAATACATTATTCATTCTAATCGAACATTTTGCCAACCTTTATTAAGAAAGGTTTGGCACTTATATTTCAGTAAACTATGTTTTCTCTAAAATATTATCTGCTTTTGACGTAATTAATATTTTTGACATATAAATCTTCAGAAAAAAATATAAATTTTATATTAAGCATGATGTGGTTTACTATATTTTACCTGGTTATTATATAATTTCTCAATTGTGGTTTTTATATCAAAATGTTATTTTGAAAATTTTCAGTTGCCTATATCGTGGTTTGCCACTGCTATTATAAGTTGCTCAAATGTTTATCCGACAAATTTAATCTTTTGAAGGACATGTAATAGAATGTAATCAGTGAATAGTGGATTTTATGTTTTTTAGTCACACGTTAAAAAGTGAAGATCTATGAGTTTTAAATCTTGGATGGATTATAATGTAACTTTTACTAAATACTGACATTTGACTTATTTGATGTGCTTTCTGTATATTAAACAACCTATACTTTGCTAAATTATTATTAATTTTTTTTCTTTATTAATAATTAGAATTTATATTCATTCGGTTGAATTTTACGCCAAGTAAAAGATCTGTATTAATTTATTTATTGATAGTTTGGCAGCTTGAAACAATGGGTTTTGATCGACCCACAGTATTGCAAGTATATTTTGAGTGCAACAAAAATGAGGAGTTGGCTGCGAACAATCTTTTAGATAACATGAACGAGTTTGATGACTGATGTGGTTTAAAATACAACAGTTGTCTTGTCTTGTCTTGTCTTGTCTTGTCTTGTCTTGTCTCGGTTCCTTCCAATTTGAGTCGATTATAAAGTCATCCTTGAAATTTGGATTATGTTGAGTATGATTGTTGGGTAAAATCTAATTACGCACAAAGACGCAAAGATATGCCACACATAAGTAATATAATAAGTAAGTAGAGATCGTTCTCTCGGAGATCGTAAATAGAATTTAAACCTAACGATTACCAATTTCCTATTAATCCTAATTTTATTAAACTAATCAATTTACAGTGTATAACTAACAGTATTAATACTATTAAAATCGCCACACAATCAATAAACACTAAAAACTGAATTTTCAAACAAATAATGGAGAATTAGGCTTTCGACTTCACTTTAAGCATCACTTAGATTATTACACATTTATTCCAGTTTAACTCACTATCCCAGTTTATTAATCAAGAACACGTATGTAGAACTAGCCACCTCTCGATGCACCAATACCGTATTAACCCAAATCCACAATTAAGATAGAATTACGTTAAACACCTTAATTAACTAATTCATTATATCTCTATGTGAATTACAATTAAAGAAGGTTGAATCTCAAGTTCTTTATTTGATTACATGCGATGTCAAACATATCTCTACCCTAACATTCATCAAGATTCTGTTCATTCATATAAACCAAGAACACATGCTATATTAATTAAATCTAGACTCGTATTTCATCTCTCGAGTTCATACAAGTCCACAAAGAATCGTTGATCAAACAATTCATAGATTCAAGCTCAAATTTAATATAGATAAATCGGATAATAGCTTATTAAACTGAATTCAAAGATTACATAACCATCGTTCCACTTAAAGATCCGTCTTAAGCCTAAAAAGTAATTAGTTCATAATAAATAAAATAATGACTGAATAAATTAAAGATAACATCGTTTCAATCACAAATAAAAACTAAAGTAGAAGAATAACGCAGAACACCCTTCACTTTAGTCTTTATCCGTAATCGATATAAAATTCCTCAAAATCTTCACTCTGTTGCTTAATATGAAAATCTGTGATTAATTGTTGTTAATTACTTTGCATGATGATTAATTTGTTGTTAATTAAACAATATATATCCAGCACACAAGTCTTGGTCGAAATCCCATGTAAAATAGAGTCTCAAAGCCATCCAAGTTCTAATTGCCAAGTTCCAGCAGTATTTAAAGCACAATTGGAGAGTCCAGTTTTGGCACCCCCGCCTTGTGAAGTGTGTTTATAGAATAGAATAGCCTTACGTGACTCACGCTCATGCAGACATGAAGACCCCCTACCCCAAATGGTGTTGTGTAAGAACAAAATAGGCCCTACGTGGTATAAGATTTTATTGGTTTCTTTTTTACTCTCTTCTTGCTACTTAGCTGCCACAATATGCATTCTTTTTATGCTCAAACGTCACACCACCATACCTACACATTAAACAACTATAAACAAGTAAAATCGAACACAAACACACAGAAATAACATCGATTAAGCTTGGAATAAGAACCGATTCGTGGATATAGAATCCACTTATCAATGATTCTTAAGATTTTGGTGCACTCCAACTATTATAACGGAATTGCATAGCAATTTTCTCATTTTTACTATCATGCTCTACATACAACATTTTCTTTATGCGCTTTTATGTTGGCACCACCCGCTTTCATTTATAAATCTATAGCAAGTGGAAAAGAATCCATTGCTTCCATTTTCTATTGCCCCTACAAACCGTAACACCTCCACTAGGTCCAAGTTTCTCATCTCTGGGGTTGGCTAGAAAAGTAATAATTACTTTGGAAGTCTTTGGGCCGAAGTCATTACTGCTGCTTATTATTGTTATTGTTATTATTGTACGTGGATAAGGAAAATTTGATGTCGTTGTTTCTGTAGGAGATTACCGACACCCTTTTTGCTATGCATGCTAATATATGCTGATTAAGAAATGTGGAATTCTAGAATTAAAATTAATTGTGTTATTGGGATAATAAAAAAATGGAGCAGTTTAAAAGTTAATGATACCAACACTTTGCTGAGCATCAAGTCCGGCTAGCCATACGGAGCAGAGACATGCACGTGTCCTCTTAAAAGGTGTATTCCAAGAAACTGTTTTCACCGTTAAGTGTACTTGATTGGGATGAGCTGAATGGGAAGAAGAAATGGAGAAAGCCCTTGGTTTCAATAGAGAAACTGTGACGCCCCCAAATTCTGACCTCCACTTGGTCACTCGAATTCGGTTCGTCACATTCTCATGGAATCACCATAATATCTAAAATTATATATTTACAACGAAAGATCTAATTTAGAATAATATACAATGTTTTATTATAATTATTCCCCAAGTCTACATGAACCTACAAAGGCTTAATAGATTACATAATAATATCGAATAAAGACTTATTACATAATCCTACATAAGCTTAAACATAGTCTGGAAATAGTCTTAATAGAATATAATCAATTTAAACATAAAAGGGACAAGCTAGTCAGTAGCCTTGCCCTTGTCTTTCCCAGATACGCATCCATGTTCCGCCTTAACTGAAAGGTTTTAAATAAGTAAGAATGAGCACAAATAGCCCAGCAAGTAATATACAACAAGGGTAAGAGTTTTATAACACGAGTGTGAAATATCGAAGTATCATCTCTAAGATAGTTCAGAGTTTCAGCATAATATCATGAATAATAAATATCAACAATCCTTGGAATAAGATCAATTATTCAATATAATCAACCATTATATATGAATTCAAAGGCTATCAAGGTATACGTCTGAATCATAATTTATACTGAGCAGTCATTAAGGACTATTGAACATCTACTATAATTACCAATATTAAACTGATAACCCAAAAGAATCAAGTACTATAGATGATCAGTCAACAATAATTTAAGTTTTCCATAACACCATAGTAATAATATACTCATGTGTCGGGGTTTCCAACAACATACATTCCCCTTACCATAAGGGTGTTCAACTCAGCTTTTAAGATTTCCGCTCCAATCAATTGGTTTGGATAGTTTTATAAACATGCATATAGTCTAGCCAAATCAAATGGCATCGACTCTTTCACAATATTCAAGAACAATACCGAGTTCATCATGAATAATAGTTTACACAAGCATTTAAGCATACTAGCTCGATTGAACAAATAAGTAGGATAACTTACATTCAAAGAGATAAGTTTACGATATTCGCTGGAATAAAGTAAAGCAAGAGTTTAGAATACTTGCACAATATAAAGTAGGGTTCGGATACTTGCCTTATGCGTAGTTTATCCACGTTTAAGATTTCAACACTTTCGAATCCTATTTATAGCGTATTATATGTTCAAGAGGTTCATTAGCTAACATAGTCTTTAATCCAGCTTGACATGATTCAAGTATACACATATGGTACAAAATCAATTTATACGTCATCACAAGTTCAACTCACGTATCTTTGTTTTGATATTTATGCAAACATCTTTTTGGATTTATCATTCGAAAGTTATGAATAACCTTTATTTCTATCACATGGCATGTTCCTTATCACATTACGTAGCATGTTGATCATATATTATACGTTAAAGAAATCATATAGGCATGCGTCACACATCCTGCTCAAAAAATGCGTTATACATGATTGTTGACCTGGCCAAATTGCCGCCTTTATCTAAAGCTTAGGGACTGTAGCAATTGCTGCTATCCCCAGCCGCACTGAGCCGAGCTCGCCTTTCGGTTTCACTAATCCTTACATATACATGTACTAATACTCTATCATATCTACATGTCAGAGGTGTTCACATAATCACATAATCGTTCTTGAGTTCATTTGTATAAGTTTGAACTTACGTCTTACATGGCATTCAAGCAAAACATTATCAAGCGGTTACCATAACTCGTTACTTGATTATATATCCACATAGAGTTTTCAAATGCATATACTTGTAGCATCCATATTACTTGTTCATAGCTATTTTTGTCTAAAGCTTGAAATCATGCTTTAAACTCATGTTTATTTTGAAATCATCTTGTTCCATAATATAAATCATACTTAGAAATATTATAGGCATAATATGGCATCTTATCTCATTAGCATCTAGATATTCATGTGATGCAACTAGATTTTGAAACTATGTTTAAGTTCGCTTTTGAAACTATTTTAGGCTTGAACTATGAAATCTAACACACATAAGACATTTTCAAAACTTTAAGCATAGGTAGTCAAGTTATGTTATCATGCTTGCAAAGTCAAAACACACATGGCATATATACATATCAAGTTCGTTTCTAAAGTCATAAATCCATTTTAAATCATACACCTTCGTTAATCATGCAATTCTATTAAAACATGCTCAACTTAGCATAATATCCTTATACGCATTATTATTACACATTCTCGCATGTTAGTTTAAGTTTGAAATGATTGCCTAACATTGATCAGAATTGAAAATGCACACTCTCAACTAATCTAGAACCCAAAGCATTACTACGATGCGCCTTTAGTTGTTAATCTGGTAGCAATGCTGCGATGTACTGATTCGAGCCGAGAACAAAGAAACCTCGAAATCATTTAGCCCAAACACAAAAATTACTCACGAAATTGATTCTAAACATTCATATTACAGTTGTAACATGTTTATAAGGTCATATAACAACTATATGAACATTACCCATCCTTATTAACATCCAATTTCATGAATTCAAGAATTTGAATTTTAAGAGTTCAAGAACTCTGTTTACCCGAAAATTTATAAAATCTTGAATGATTAGAATAAAGGTTAAAGAATAAAACCTAAAAAAGAATTTGAGAATTTATTTAAAAATTTTATGAAGAACCTATATGGTTTGTTATTCGAATGAGAATAGAGAAAATATGGGTTACAAAATTCCAAAACCCTAGAAATGAATTAATATGTACTTGAAGGAATATCAAGAATAAGGTATTACGATAACTGTAAATTTGATGTGAACTGAATAGTCTAAGAAATGTTATATAAGTACATATAGAATTTTTATTAAGGAGATAAGATTTCATATGAAGAGATGCTATGAGGTTAAACGAAGATGAGTATATGTATAGAAATATATATGGAAAAAAGCACTTTTACACCACTGTGGTTGTAGTGTTTTAAGCAATTAGCCACTGTGCTTTTAAAATATTCAATTAGCCCAATGTACTTTTTAAAAATGTTCAATCAACCCATTTCGTCCAATTTCTTGGACGAAAGTCAAATAATTACACACATGGCAGTTCAAAAGTAAAATAAAAATAAAAGAAATGACATGTAAATGCTGATGTGGCTCATCTTCTTTCTCAGTCGGGTCAACCCGACCCGTACACATTTTAAAAGGTTCAAATGGGTGAGGTCTGTTATTTTACAAAATGATGCAATCTGTTGCGAACTTGAATTTTAAATCCAATCAATCGAACATAAAAAATAAACCCTTCAAATTCGTTCAACTTCACCTGCATTATAACATAGTACGAGAAACAAGTGATATAAAAATGAATTTGATTGTTGAATTCTGATATTTAAGTCTAATATTTTAAAATTTTTGGGTTGAAATTTAATAACCTGACAACACGCTGTTAGGGATCCATTTTGAATCCTCTAATACATATATTTATCGAGCTTCTAAGATATCTCAATCGCAGAAACTCAAATCAGAAGAAGAGGATTCAACAACAACGGATTTAAAATAATATACTAAAATGAGAAACTTGAATTTCTAGGATTCCTCTATGAATTTCTGGGATTCCTCTATAAATAAACGAGCTTTTTGTTGGGATTTGTGGAGAAGATGAACGGTAGAATAAAGGAAAAGATTTGTGGAGAAGATGAACAGTAGATTTGTGGAGAAGATGAACAGTAGAACATTAAAATAAAGAAAAAGAATAAATTATAAAAAAAAATAATGCACTTACCTTTTTATATCATTAAAATATATATTAGTATTAATTTTTAAAATAAAAATAATTATTAAAAGAAAGAAAAAGAGATAAGGAAAAGAATACAAATAAAGAAAAATGAATTAAAATATTTATTTTAATTTTATTATTATTTTAATTATTTTTTCCCACGTAATTAATGATTTTTATTTTTATTTTTGTAGAAATTAATATAATGTTGTAATAGATCTCATTGATACAAAAATTTTGATATATTATTTGTATTATTTGGAATTAATTTTAAAAATAAAAATAATTATTAAAAGAAAGGAAAAGATAAGAGGAAAAGAAAAAATTATAAAATAATGAATTAAAATATTTGTTTTAATTTTATTATTATTTTAATTATTATTGTTTACCACATAATGATTTATTATTTTATTTTTTTGTTTAAGAAGAAAAAATTATAAATAAAATCCATTAAAAAATTATTGTGTTGCCACATAATGATAAACCACATAATTAAGCATATGCCACGTAATTTTTTATTTTTTTCAAAAAAGACACGTAAGAAATTGAAGCTGATTTGTTAACGTCAGTTACGAAAAATGGACGGAATGGGTTGATTGAATATTTTTAAAAAGTACAGTGGACTAATTGAATATTTAAAAAGTACAGTGGCTAATTGCTTAAAACACTACAACCACAGTGGTGTAAAAGTGCTTTTTGCCAAATATATATACTTAGTAAGGTGCGATATATATTTTAGCAAGAGTAATGATGAATTAAGTTAATGATATAGGGATCAAGATAAAACTATGTTTGTGAGACCCCAGATTTTATCAATAAAGATTTAAATTTTGTCGAAATAATTTTTAATATTATGGTGTGAATTTGAGATAATATTATAGTTGTGGGTAGTATTTATAAATTTTGCAAAGTATGCAAGTGGTTATATTATATTCGATTGGTCTGGGAATATTCGGTTTAGCATGGAATATTCGTGACAACAAATTTCAATCATTGGTGGACCCCTATTAATGTAATTATTGGCGGATTGAGAAAACGACAAAAATATTTTATTGAAATAACGACGGAAGTTTTACCGCTGATATCGTTGAACTACTTAAGTAGTAAAAAGTACAATGTCGTGTGGTTGCATAAGTAGCACCAGTATTGATTATCGATGCTTATGTGAGAAGTCACTCATTTGATTCCATTATTGTCGATTAATAATATGAATTATTATAATATAATGACGCTTTTGTTTTATTCGTATTATTAACGTAATAAAATGTAAAACATCTTTTATATAAAATGTAATACTTTATTAAAGTTATTCTATAAATAGAATATATTATATTTTATTATGCATAGTGTTGCATAGTGTTTTGCATAGTGTTTTTTGCATAGTGTTGCATAAGTAGTTTGCATAGTAAAATATTTTTACATAAATAGAATATATTATATTTTATTTAAAAGATTTTGCTTTAAATATGGACCGTCGATTAAAGTAAATCAATCGGACCGCTTCATGGATTAATTACTATGCATTCTATTTTTCTATAAATAGAAGCTCATTCCTTCATTATTTTCTTACTTAATTCACCTTGAAACTCTAGAGAGAGAAATTATAGAGAGAAGCTATAGAGAGAAAATCTATAGAGAGAAAGAAGAAGAGTATTCTAGTACTTCACTACTTTGATATCCAATCGCCTTTTTACTGTAAGGGGTATTATTTGTTGTACTGTAAGGGATATTATTGTACATGTTCGTAAGGGGTGTTATTCTTTCTTATTCATGAAGAGAACTTCATTATTCCATTCATTATTATTCTATTGAATAACTCAGTAAAAGTGGTATACCCTATACATAACTTTTGTATGTATGCGGCGTACCCTATACTTGGTGAAATCCTTATGTTATTCCATTTTATTTATTCTGTTGAATAACTCAGTATACGCTTAATCCCCTATACTTGGTGATCTTCTTCATTATTCCATTCTTTATTATTCTCATTGGAATATCATATGCATGTGTTTTAACCTGGACCGGTTCCATTGCTTATTATTCCGCATTTATTATTCTCATTGGAATATCCTGTCTGCATGTGTTTTACACCTAACTCGGGTTCCATTGTTTATTATTCAAAGATTTATTATTCTCATTGGATCATCCTCGCGATGTGAATTTCACCCTGACCCGGTTCCGTTATTATTATTCATTGAATAACTTTTACTATCGGGCAAGTACCGCATGCATGGTGATTTCTTTTGTTATTCCATTCTTTATTATACCAAATTGGTTAAAACTTTGACTTCTATACTCCATGAAATTAGTAGAATATTCTTGATATTTGTGTTTCATCCAAAGATCTTTTCATGGAAATATTCTTCCGATCATTATTGAATTTTACTCTACAAAACAAAGATTCTTGTTGACAATTTGGACGTTACTAATTCCTGGATAAAATAATTCTTGAACTTGTTTTATTGAATTATTATGTCATTGTCATCATCCTCATGTTATATTATGTTATCTTTGCTTACGTGCATAGATGAACTTAGTATGATTATGACCGAGGATCATTCTTATAATCATGGCTTGTTATAAATGATGTGATAAAAGTCCTCGATGGCCCGTGTAATGCGTTGATGGATAGTTTTTGGTATGATTATGACCAGGGGTGATTCTAAGATATAGTCATGACCATTGATAATTTGATGAAAATCCTTGACCGTGGTACGAGGATGATGATTAGATATTGTGGTTTATTCATTAAATCGAGTCTTAGTGATAAAACTTTATGAAAACCTTTTAAAACCTAAAAGATAGTAGACTTTATTTTCTACTTGACTCTTTTAATGGAGTGCATGTTCCGCCACAGCTTAAACCCGGTTGTCTATTGTATTTTATCGGTTTTAACATTGTTGAAGGCTAATGATAATTTATTCTCGCATTATCTTAGTCATAATATTTCTTCTTGGGCTAGTTGAGCTCACCTTTTTCTTTCACTTTGTTCTCTTGTGAAATGAGAACATAGCCGGGACGAGTCGAGGAACCGAGTAATGGTCCGTAGGATAGCATTACTAGTCCTCACTATTCGTGAAATAGTGTGATAATAGTTGTAATGAGGACTCCTTTTGAGTTTGTATAATATCTAGTAGACAATATTTGTATTCAAACTCACGCTTTATGTCGTATTGCATACCCACAGCTTATATTAGTAAGTTGTATTTGAATTTATGTACCATGTAAGTGGCGACCCAAGATGGGTGATGTATACCTAATTTTGGGGGCGCCACAATTGGTATCGTAGCTTAGGATATGATCCTGGCTAAGATGTGAGAATAGTACTAGGAGTGGAGAGACGGAATACCTTCGCTAGTATGACCTACCTAAGTTTATTTGGTATTTGATTGGTCTCATTGAGAGTATAGTGATAATATGTTGCATGTCAATTAACCCTTATTTTGTGGCGGTGTTTGAAAATGGCATCCGAGAATGTTGAGAATAGCAATGGAGCACAGAGACTGCTGATTCTCCACGGATCAATAATCGGACAATGTGCAACAGATGGCGATAATCCTCCCGTAAACAACAACACCGATCAATCGATTTAACGACTGATGCGTTTAAAAGGTTTTAGAATTCATGCAACATCAAAGTAAAGCGACTCTCCCCCAAAACGTAGGTGGAAACACGGAAAACTCTCAAGCGGTCACCGCTAAACAATTCAAGGAGCCGGGACCACCGGAGTTTAAGGAGAGCCAAAACCACTTCACGCGGGAAGCATGGATAAAGCGATTACCAAGATATTTGATGTCTTGGGATGCTCCGAGGAGCAAAGGTTCCTTTTGCCGCCTTTATGTTGCGCGTGAGAGGCGATTCATCGGTGGGAATCCAGTAAACGTACTCAACTTCATTGTCTCAAGATATCTTGGGAGAAGTTCCAAGAGTCGTTCAACGACAAATACTTTCCGGAAAGTATTCGCCACACGAAGGAGGTGGAGTTTATCAAGTTGGAACAAAACAATATGACCGTGTGCAATACGAGGCAAAATTTGCGGAGTTATCACGCAGTTCGTCCCACTGGTGGATAATGAAGAGAGAATGGCGCGAATGTTTTTAAGAGGTTTGAAGCGGAGATACGCCAACATCTTATTTCTCATAAACCGTGTTTTATTCGGATGTTGTAAATAGGGCTCGCTTAGTGGAGCGCGATAACGAGTCAACGAACTAAAAGAGAGCAAATGCAAAAATTATAATACCGGTAATGAGAGTAGTCATCGAAGCGGTGACAACAAGCGTAGAGGGAATCAACAGGCGATATGGTAACCACTTGGTGGTGGTAATCGTACCAAAATAATAAGAATGGACATTTCAAGAAAAGGAGATTCAACCATGATGGAAAGACGTTAAGACCAAACCTGTTGTTAAGGAAGGAGAAGGACCACCTATTATATGCTTCAAATGCGGAGAGAGGGACACATCATCCGAATCGCGCCATGCCATCCAAAGCATGTTATAATTGTGGAAGAGAAGGTCACTTAGCTCGATTTTGTCGTTTCTCAAGACAAATTCAACTAGGATGGAGGCACCAAAGGTCATCCCGCATAAACCAAAGCCTAGAGTTTAGAGAGCGTTTTTTTCTCGTGACGAGGAACCCGAATAAAATTATCACGGTAAGTTAATCATAAGCTCTTGCGAAGTCTATACCGTGTTAGATACCGCCTACCCACTCTTTTATTTCACTTAGTTGTGTTCAACGTTTGAATTTGACTCAAGAAGTTAAACTTTGACTTATTGGTTGAAACTTCGTTAGTAGGAGCCTTACATTCGCTTACTATTTTTAAATCTTGTTTAATTCAAATAAACATTTTCACGTTTCACCATCGATCTTATCTTTTGAAAATATTTGCCTTTGATGTGATTTTGAATCAATTGGTTAGCTACTCATCATGCTTTTAAGTAAGGTTGTTAGCTTTTATATTTATAACAACCTCATACCGAATTCAAAGTAACCAAACCCTAAAGTTAATCATTGTCATATATCAAGCCATAAGTAAAGAGCCCCGAACCTTTCGTTGTTGACTTCCTTGTGTGGAATGCACCGGCCGCCGGACTTTCTCAGAGGCAACATCGTGAATGAAGATGGCAAGTTTATAGGTATCATTGTGAGTTGCTATCTAGGTTAAAGGATAGAAGTCACAGTTGGTATCAATGTGACGTATTATCCAAGTTTTGGATGAGAGTCACAGTTTTAAATGATATTTCTATCATTAATAAATTTCCTGGCGTATTCTTGAAGATTTCCTAGCCTACCCTAGAGCGTGAAATCGAATTTTGTATTGACCCCAGTACAAAATCCATTTCTTAAACCCTCAAATATTTCTTCAACTAAAAGGATCTGTTTACGAGGATTATGATGAAATTCATAATAAAAGCATTGGACTAATGAAAATCATGGGTATATGAAGTATTAGTAAGTGTTATGATGAGTTATGTTGGTTATTATGTGAAAACATGAAAGTTTCTTAGAAATCACAAAGAGTTGAAAACCAGATTTTGGTGAAAAACGTAACATGAAATTCAATTGACCAAATCTCCTATTATATTTTGAATTTTTGAGTGTGGTTAAGTCCTAGAGTTAGATCTGTGAGTTACCTAACTAATCCAAGTGGAATTACTGGAAAAGGTGTTGTAGATTTACATGTGGACTGATTTTAATAAAGAATGAAAAAGCTGGAAATTTCAAAAAGCTACTGATTTTATTTTTAAAAGGGCATTTTCGGCCACTTAAATTATGAGAAAAAAATTCTAGCCTTTTGGGAAATGAAAGTATATGGTATAAGGTAACTCCTGTCCAAAAATGAGCTTATTCTGACTTAAAATGAGCAAGTTATGACCATTTCAATATTTAGGTTTTTCCGACGAAAAATGATATAACCGGAGTTCTACAACTCCGATGACCATGAAATTTAAACTGGAGGCTCACATTAACATGTGTAAGGTCCTGCAAAGATTTGGGAATTTCTTGAGTTAAACTTGAGGTAGCTAATTTCTTAAGGAATTAATTAGAAATTGATTTTTGAAAAATAGTAAATGAATTTTAAAAATTCCGAGAAAAATATATTTTCATTATGGGACTATATTATGCTAAATCCCTGAAAAGAAATATTTTTGGGACTGATTTGGTATTTTTCATGAAAATAGTTTAGTTACGAACATATGAGTTAAATATGTTATGTGAAGTAACAAAGTTGAAAATAGGATTTTATGGCTAGAGAATCCTATATAGAGTATATGCATATTTTGTTTTGAGGAATTTGATAATTGGTGATGATATCTTATGAGTATGGCATTTTTGAATGATTAAATGCATTATATGGTAAAGCGTAAACAATTGAGATAAATTGTTTATAAATTTAAGAAGTATTGTTATAATATTAATGATATTAGATTATGAGATTATTAAGTGATTTATAACATGGGGATATTCTTGAATCTCGGATAAATTATATTATAAATGTTTAATATTTATCATTTATCTCATTTGATTGATTCTTTATATCATTATCCTCATGCTTATATTATGTTGAAAGTCATCTCATGGCTCATGTGCATAGATGGACTTGGTATGATTATGACCAGGGATTGTTCGGTATAATCATAACCGTAATTGAAAACACGATTATCTTTGGCACGTAGTGCATGGATAATTTGTGGTCGTGATACTAATGAATACACGATTATCTTTGGCCGTAGTGCATGGATAATTTGTGGTCGTGATACTAATGAATACACGATTATCTTTGCACGTAGTACGGATAATTTGTGGTCGTGATACTAATGAATACACGATTATCTTTGCACGTAGTGCATGGATAATTTGTGGTCGTGATACTAATGAATACACGATTATCTTTGGTTGTAGTGCATGGATAATTCGTGGTCGTGATACTAATGAATACACGATTATCTTTGGCACGTGGTGCATGGATAATTTGTGGTCGTGATACTAATGAATACACGATTATCTTTGGCCGTAGTGCATGGATAATTTGTGGTCGTGATACTAATGAATACACGATTATCTTTGGTCGTAGTGCATGGATAATTTGTGGTCGTGATACTAATGAATACACGATTATCTTTGGTCGTAGTGCATGGATAATTTGTGGTCGTGATACTAATGAATACACGATTATCTTTGGTAGTAGTGCATGGATAATTTGTGGTCGTGATACTAATGAGTACACGATTATCTTTGGGTCAGAGTGCATGGATAATTTGTGGTCGTGATATTAATGAATACACGATTATCTTTGCACGTAGTGTATGGATAATTCGTGGTTGTGATAATAAAGAATATCCTCGGCCCGTAGTGCGGGATGATTCGATGATGTGGATTAATTATTGAGTCGAAGTCTCAAAGAATGAAATATTAATTCATGGATGTGGTAAAAGTCATCTTTGGTAGTAGTACATTGATGGACTTGGTATGATTATGACCGTGGATTATTCTTGTATAATCATGACCAGATTTAAAACACGAATATCCCCGGCTAGTAGTGCATGGATAATTAAGTGGTCGTGATACTATTGTCGAGTCTCAAAGATTATTGGTTTTATAGTTGTATATCTTTGGTAGGATTGCAAAGATGAATTTAATGTTTTCAACGATAAAGGTATTCAAGGCATCTTCACCTCTTTATCATACCGTGCAATGCACCTAATTTAGAGGGCGAAATTTCATAAGGAGGGAGATTGTGAGACCCCGATTTTATCAATAAAGATTTAAATTTTGTCGAAATAATTTTTAATATTATGGTGTGAATTTGAGATAATATTATAGTTGTGGGTAGTATTTATAAATTTTGCAAAGTATGCAAGTGGTTATATTATATTCGATTGGTCGGGAATATTCGGTTTAGCAGGAATATTCAGACAACTACTCAATCATTGGTGGACCCTATATTAATGTAATTATTGTGATCGATTGAAAACGACAAAAATATTTTATTGAAATAACGACGGAAGTTTTACCGTTGATACCGTTGAACTACTCGGTAGTAAAAGTACAAGAATACGTGTGGTTGCATAGTAGCTGACACCAGTGATTGATTATCGATGCTTATGTGAGAAGTCACTCGGTTTGATTCCATTATCACGATTAATAATATGAATTATTATAGCGATAATGACGCTTTTGTTTTATTCGTATTATTAACGTAATAAAATGTAAACATCTTTTATATAAAATGTAATACTTTATTAAAGTTATTCTATAAATAGAATATATTATATTTTATTATGCATAGTGTTGCATAGTATTTTTTGCATAGTGTTTTGCATAGTGTTGCATAGTGTTTGCATAGTAAAATATTTTATATAAATAGAATATATTATATTTTATTTAAAAGATTTTGCTTTAAATATGGACCGTCGATTAAAGTAAATCAATCTGGACCGCTCATGGATTAATTACTATGCATTCTATTTTCCTATAAATAAAGCTCATTCCTTCATTATTTTCTTACGAATTCAATTAAACTCTAGAGAGAGAAATTATAGAGAAGCTTATAGAGAGAAAATCTATAGAGAGAAAGAAGAAGAGTATTCGGTACTTCACTACTTTGATATCCAAAGTCTTTTTACTAGTAAGGGGTATTATTTGTTGTACCAGTAAGGGATATTATTTGTTGTATCTGTAAGGGGTGTTATTCTTTCTTATTCATGAAGAGAACTTCATTATTCCATTCATTATTATTCTATTGGAATAACTCAGTAAAAGTGGTATACCCTATACATAACTCGTGTATATGCGATACCCTATACTTGGTGAAATCCTTATGTTATTCCATTCTTATTTATTCTGCTGAATAACTCAGATAATGCTTAATCCCCTATACTTGGTGATCTTCTTCTGTTATTCCATTCTTTATTATTCTGTTGGAATATCATGTCTGTGTGTTTTACACCGGACCTGGTTCCATTGTTTATTATTCCGCATTTATTATTCTCATTGAATATCCTCGTTCGTGTGTTTTACACCTTGACCGGTTCCATTGTTTATTATTCAAAGATTTATTATTCTATTGATCATCCTGCTTGGTGTGAATTTCACCGACTGGTTCCGTTATTATTATTCTCGCTGAATAACCTCGCCTCATATCAAGTATCCGCATGCATGGTGATTTCTTTTGTTATTCCATTCTTTATTATACCAAATAAGTTAAAACTTTGACTTCTATACTCCATGAAATTAGTAGAATATTCTTGATATTTGTGTTTCATCCAAAGATCTTTTCATGGAAATATTCTTCCGATCATTCTTGAATTTTACTCTACAAAACAAAGATCTTGTTGACAATTTGACGTTACTAATTCCTGGATAAAATAATTCTTGAACTTGTTTTATTGAATTATTATGTCATTGTCATCATCCTCATGTTATATTATGTTATCTTTGGCTTACGTGCATAGATGAACTTAGTATGATTATGACTAGGGATCATTCTAAGATAATCATGGCTTGTTATAAATGATGTGATAAAAGTCCTCAGTGGCCTGTAATGCAGTGATGGATAGTTTTTGGTATGATTATGACCAGGGGTGATTCGGTATAGTCATGACCATTGATAATTTGATGAAAATCCTTGACCGTGGTACAGTGATGATTAGATATTGTGGTTTATTCATTAAACTGAGTCTTAGTGATAAAAATTTATGAAAACCTTTTAAAACCTAAAAGATAGTAGACTTTATTTTCTACTTGACTCTTTTAATGGAGTGCATGTTCCGCCACTGCTTAAACCGGTTGTCTATTGTATTTTATCGCTTTAACATCATTGAAGGCTAATGATAATTTATTCTCGCATTATCTTAGTCATAATATTTCTTCTTGGGCTAGTTGAGCTCACCCTTTCTTTCACCGTTCTCTTCGTGAAATGAGAACATAGCCGGGACGAAGCCTGGGAACGGAGTAATGGTCCGTAGGATAGCATTAGTAGTCCTCACTATTCTACAGTGAAATAGTGTGATAATAGTTGTAATGAGGACTCCTTTCGAGTTTGTATAATATCTAGTAGACAATATTTGTATTCAAACTCATGCTTATATCAGATTGCATACACACGCTTATATTAGTAAGTTGTATTTGAATTTATGTACCATGTAAGTGGCGACCCAAGATGGGTGATGTATACCTAATTTTGGGGGCGTCACAATGTTAGTAATTAACATAGCTTGAACGTTGGCCTTGACTGGCAAATAAGAATTTGAATAAGTATAAAGTCGTTAGTTAATACGATTAACAATAAGAAGGGAATTATTTAAAACTCAAAATTTGAGTTAGAGATAGAATTTTGAAGCACGGACTGCTCGATTGCATCTGGAACGTCAAATTTAGTCAGAATGGACAATAAACACAAAATGTGTAAAGGTTGACTTTTGGTCAAAGTCAACAATTGACTTTTTATGGAGAAAGGTCAAAATTAGTGTGAGAAGTGAAATATGTTATGATTATGTGAATTATGTGTATGATTAAATAAATATACATTATATAATGTGAATACATTTATTTTGTATATAAAAGTGAATTAAGAATTAAGTTATATAACCTAATATATATTAGGTGTGTTAAATTACCTAAGAGGTTATGATATAGGAGAATATTAGTAGATAAATATATATATACTAACATTAAGAGATTTATTTTATATACCTCAAATAATTAATTTTATAACCAAGTCTAATTGAGTTATGAAATTAAAAAGGCATAAGTAAGGAATTTATTTACAAAGGTGTAGTGGAACCCAAATTAAATGATAAGGGTAGAATGGAATAGAATTAAAAGTAATAGAATTAAAATTTAATGGACTAAGGAAGTTATATTATTTAAACAATCCCAATTATATTTTTAGTGTGGGACTTGTAGATAAAATTAATTCTAGGGCAATTAGTTTATTAAATTAGCCCAAGAGGTCATGTATAAGATAAATATAGTAATGACCCAATTAAATTTTGGGTGAAAGCCCAAATTTATTTTGTTAGTAAACAAAATAATAAAAGTATTAGCCCAAAGAATTTATTAAAAAGCCCAAAAGAGTAAAGATAGTGGCCCAATTTTTTAAACCCAAATTAATGAGGACATTTTGGACATTTAATAAATCAATAAAAAAATATGTGAAAGCTAAGAGGCCATAAGGTCAATTAAAATGTGTGGGAAAAAAAAAGGGGCGGCTACATTTAAGATAAGAAAGAGAGAGAAAGAGAAAGATAAAAAGCAAAAGGGAAAAAGAAACGGAAAGAAAATGAGAGAAGCCGAGAGGAAGAAAGAGAAGAACGGGAGAAGAGGGAGAGAAGAAGGGGAAGGGGCGGCAACCCTAGGGAAGAAAGAGGAGAGAGAAAAGAAGATCCTCCATAGAAGAAGAAATGTATAAAACCATTTTTTTTCTTTCATTTTGTAATTTGATGAAAGAGGGTTTTTGATTTGGAAGTTCAAACCCCTATAATCTATGTGTTTTTCATGGATTCAAGTATGGATCTACCCATAATGGGTGTTGATTTGGTTTGAATCAAAAAGAAAAGAAAAATATAATTTTCTAGTTTTGAAACCTAACTTTTAGTTTCTTTGAAAATCCACTGTTTTTGATCTATGCATTCTTTTCTCGATCCGTTAAAGAGAGGTGCTAGATATATGTTTGACTAGTAAACCTAAGTGGTAGAACTCAAAAATCATGTTTCTAAAAGTCGTGGGGTGGATTTTGGTAAAAACAGTCCCGTTTTCTTAAAACTGTTTTGGATCAATCTGAAACGGGGATAATTTTGTCCACTTTTTGCGTTTTAAAAATTCTGAAAACATTTGGAGTGGTAATATCAGAAGTCATGATGGTTGTGTAAACATTTGAGAATTTTTGGCCATATGGTTTGAGAGTTATGGATTTTACGGTGAAGGGCTATTTTTATGAAGCCACCCTAATAATTCTCTGTGTATAAGTCCACAATTTACAAAATTGTTACTGGAAGTACATGTGTAAAATAGGAAGATACTGTAAAAATTTCAGAATGTTTGGAGTTAATCTCGATTTATGAAAAAATTGAGAATATTTGGCTATTATGGACTGTTTAAATATATTAAATGAATTTTAAAAATTCCAGGAAAAATATATGTTCAATATGGAACTATATTCTGTCAAATCTCAGAAAAAAATTATTTTTGGAGACTGATTTGGTATTTTTCATCTAAATGATGATAAATGGATAAATGGATTTAATTAAATATAAGATGTCCAAATATATAAAAAAATATGATTTATGACTTGAGACCTTGAGCATGACTTGTGCAGATTTTTGATGAAGTTTTGGGTCGGGTATGAAGTGTTGTGATGTTTATGGCATTTTAGAATGTTTATGTGTTAATTAAGGAAAGGAAAATAATTGAACTAAATTGTTTATTAATGTGATTAATGACTTAAATTATTGTTATATGGCTAATAATATTGGATTAAGATATTATTACTAGTATTTGACTGGAATGTTATTAAAAGGTTAATAACCTTAGTGTAAAATATTATTACATAATTAATAATATTCGACGGGAGATTAAAATAAGAGATTTATGTTATTTTTCAATATAATTGTTGAATTTGGTATTCAATGAACTATATTATGCTTGTAATAGGCTTAAATGAGAATTCAGGGTGCTGAATTTGATTTGGGATTACTGAAATAGTTTTAGTCTGCTGAAATATTTTGTGGTCTGCTGAAATAGTAATTTCGTGGATCTTTGAAATGTAATCCGCCATCAAAATGATATTTCAATTTACTGAAAGGTTATTTAGCTTACTAAGATAACATATAAAGGGAAAACTTATAAGTATAAGTTATAAGTGATGAAAAGATTATCCAAGTATAATGATAATACTAAGGCTATATGTAATGTCTAATACTTAACTAGGTTAGACAATTTAATATAAGATGATGAATTAACATGTATATTATGCTAATTAAAAGATCAATCTAATAATTGATAGGTCTTTCATGAGAGATTACATTAGATTGCTTAGCGGTAATCAGCGGTACATGCAAGTTTCTTTAACTCAAACTCGAGTTATATTTCAAAGCATGTTAGTGAATGATTATTGATGATTATTCACGTCTAAATTGATTATTAATTCGCACTTAGTGCATATTGTATATGTTCATCAGGTATGAAAGGCTGATCACCTTCATTACCATAAGGTTCATAAATTATTCAGGGTCATTATCGACCTTTAAACATTATTGATTCAGTCATTCAATTATTGGCATCTTGATTCATGTTCTTTCATAATTATTAAATTGTTGAAAACTTGAAAGCTTATTATTTTTTCAATCATGATATATCTTTATTGATTTTAAACTTGATGGGCAAAGTAGTTGCTCACCCTTGCTATATCATGATAATAAATTTCAGATAAAGGCGAAGGCTTGAAGAAGGACCGAGACAAAAGCAAAATACAATAATAGATTGTTATAAGAATAACTATTTAGTTATCTTATTGTAAACTTTTGTAATTTTGAAGGTATGTATTCAGTTAAGGTCAATAAACCTGGGAAAATGTTATAGAATTATGTAAAATAAACAATATATGTTTATTTATCCCGCCTTAGATGATAGAATATGTATGATGATGAAGTATCGTAACGTACCAAGTCCTTGGTTCTTGGGACCCAGATTTGGGGACGTCACACCTACCATGATCATCAGCTAAAAAAATTGGAAGAAGAAATAGGCTTAGCCTTTTTGGATGAATACGTATTCTAGCCTTGAGTTACTGTTCATGGTACTTGGTGACACTAATTATGGGACAAGAGAAATCTCAGCCACACTTAGCTTTACACTTGTACACATTTAGTTACTTTATTATAAAAAAATGGTTTTAATGTCCAAGTGTTACCATATTAGGAGAATTTAGGGTTATTTATATACTCCCATCATATAATCTATGTACATTAAATATAGGCAATAAAATAATGCAGTCAGGTATTATGGTTCGAGTAGTTCCATAATTAACTCTACTACTCACATAACCAAAATATAACTTTATGTCACAGTATGATTTAACATTTCAAGGTAGTAGGTGTTATGTAACATACATATAATCCATGTACATTCTATTTGAATGTCTACTCACATGTATATGGCTACTTACACATTTCATGATATATTTATACTATATAGTTTCAATATGCTTAATCACATTGCTTCATACGATTTAGTTTTATAAGACTTAATATATAACCACATAAATGTCACACCACACTATATAGTTATATTTGTATTATTGTTCACATGCACATAACTCATATAATATTATTATATTAATAACTTACTTATATATCGTTAAGTAAATAAATTATTCACATCCTTGATTAATTACTACTAATATAATTTAATCCATTTCTTATTGATGAAATTATGCGCTTTCATAACCATTAATTATTGATATAACTCTTATTATATTTCTAGATATATTTCAAATAATAATAATAATCACATATTATTAATTGATTACAAAGAAATCAATATTTTCTCACGATTAATTAGAATTAATTAATGGTTTAACAATTTCGTTGTTGGACATAACATAATTCATTGCAATATACTCCTATCATATGGTTTCATCCATGTTACACATATAACATTAATGTCCCCAATTCAAAGGCTTACAAAGAGAAAATAACCAACTCAATCGATCATTGGCGTAGTTGTGCGATTTGTCTTCTTTTGGGACGTACGCGCAACAAGGCATGTACCTTACTGATCTGCAAGACTGGTTTAGCTTTAGCCCGTGCCAAATTTTCATCGCTAAATTCGTTATATATGACATGAATTGATGTCCACAAAAGTGTTACTACAAGTCTACGAGCGTATTGATTACTTATACGAATTCACATGATCAACACGATTAATCTTCTTAATTCTCGTTTTAATTCGCTTAAGGGGTTTCCTCGTTTCGCAATATGCCACACAAGGCATTTCACCATCCTCATTGTCAATTCACACTTCTTAATACGTATTGATCTAATACGAATCAATTGTATTAACCAACTCATAAAACAATAACACTTATATTCACATAAATAGTATTTCCATTAATATATTCATTTTATAATACGTGGTATTCTCAGGTATTACAGAAACCCTATCTCATCAGTCATTTTCAATATATATATATATATATATATATATATATATATATATATATGGAGGGTAATTAAGTCTTTAGCCAACTCAAGTAACAGAGTTAAGATGGAAAACATTTATTCACTTAAACTCAAAAAGTTGGGAGTTTAAATATAGCTTTACTGACTACAGGTGGTTAAGTGGGAAAGACCCCAAACCCCAAGTGGTGATCTGAACTTAACCCCACAAAAAAAGTGTGGATTTAATAGTTCCCATGATATATTGTAACTTTAATAATAAATGTATAGTAAAATTTTGTGAAAACTCAACTTTTGGGATTACCAAAAGTTATGATCAAGAAGGCTTGAAAAAAAACTTTCTTGGTTTGCTTAGTTAAATTAGGATAAATTAAAATAACTTAATATTTTTCTTGTAATATATCGATATTGGTATTAATATGGATTAGAATGACTACACTCTATTTTGAAATAAAAAAGTTGCCAACATGTAACTTATTTTGTGGGGTATAAGACAAAATATAAGGATCAATCAATGTATTATTAAATCGTTTTTTTGGTTTTTAATTGAATAAGATCTTGGTTTTTGAATATGTTGTTGCAATGATGCTATAAATTTCATCTTTTATCCTGTATTTCTTCTTAGCTAGTGAATCTATGATTTCATTATGAAAATTAAGATGAATTTATTAGTTGCATGAGTTATCCTAATAGAGGTCTCAAATCTGATCAGTTATCCAACCGAAAAAGGTATCGAGTGAATCTATGATTTCATCTTTCTTTTTTCTTTTTTCTTTTTTCTTTTTTCTTTTTTCTTTTTTCTTTGTAACTTATACACCCTACGTTTTCCCCCAAACTTAGGTTCTTGCCTAATTTGCTGCCTTCACTTCCTATTCTTATCATTCTCTTATCTATGCTAGCATTATCCTTTAGAAACTATTTATGTATCGATTTAAGCTAATCAGTCAACACAAAAGTTATTACGTGATATCCTTTTTATACCAGTTTCAAACAAGAACAAGATTCTAGTCATGATTCAAAACTACTTCATAGTTCTAATACTGAATACTGTATTTGTTTACTTAATCTCAATTTCATCATTGGCCATAATAATCATGAGCTACAACACTGCTGGACATATGCAAAATGAATAGTTAACTAATTTTTTATTTTTATTTTTTCATTTTTAGTTTTTTTTATATATATGGAAAACATGACATGAATGCAAACATAAAACACAAATAAAACTAAAAAAGCACATAAGCTACTATGCAACTATATGATTACATGAATGCTTAAAACTACATGCAAAACTAAAGTTCGATAACAAATGCAAACCTAACTAATAACATTATGCATGCAAACATAAAATGTAAAATAAAACTAACTCCCCCAAACTTGATAGCAACAATGTCCTCATTGTATGGATAACGCAATAAAATGAGTGAGAACTTCCCTGTTATCGACTAAGTCTAAGGTGGCGGTGTTAGTTGTGGTGGTGGTTGATCTTCTTCTTCTGAATCTATAAGACCCCAACTTTTATGAATAAAGAATAATTTTCTCGAAATATATTTTTGAATATTATGGTGTGGATTTGATATAATGTTATAGTTGTGGGTAATATTTACAAATTTTGCAAAGTAAGCAAGTGGTTATATAATATTCGATTGGTCGGGGAATATTCATTTTAATAGGAATATTCGCATGCACGACGGCACAATCATTGGTGGACCCCATTAACGGAAGTATTGTCGTAGTTAGAAAACTATTGTATTATCTTTTATAAAAATAACTACGAAAAGTGTTACTGTTAAAAAAGCGTTGAACTACCCAAAGTAAAAAATACGATGTCTGGCGTGGTTGCATAAGAGCACACAAGATTGATTATTGATGCTTACGTGAGAAGTCACCACCATACTCAATTATTGCTACAATGAATTGATGCATCATATCTCTCATATTATTGATTCAATTATTGTTACAGTATCATCTGAATTATATTTATTATTATTAAATCAATAATTGAGACGACAAAGTTATTCATATTATTATTTGCAATATTAACAATGTCTAGAAGTTTTGTCAAGGAGAGGTTTGGTCACCTAATTGAGCGTCAATAAGGAGAAATCCTTATTGGAAAGCCCCCTCTTTCCTGGGAACGACCTGGTTGTTAAATATTGTGAGTTATAATATTAATGATGAATAAGTTGTGTTGATTAAAGATGAATTTGATAGTTCCATTGTGTTGGGATTATTAGTGTTAGTGGAAATCGACATCTATTCCGATGATAATTGATGTTTGGGGGTTATATTGATAAATTGGGTCATTTATCGGATAAATGAGTAATTAATTGCTACTAATTCACATGCTTATATAACTATTTGTTCACATGTGTGTACTATTGAATCACATTCTTGTACTATTAGGGGAGTTGGTGCAAGATTGATAATACTTGCATGACTAAGTTAAAAATGGAGGTATAGTTGAAGGTACTATACTGTAATTAGTTTTTTCACATGATTATACTATTGAGTCACATGAATGAACTATTAATTCACATTATTTACTATTAGGGGAGGTGGTGCAAGTTTGTTAATACTTGTAGGACTAAATTAAAAATGAAGAAAAAGTGGAAGGTATTATACTGTAATATTTCGAGCCCCAAAAAGTGCAATTATCGAAACTATATTTTCCTATAAATAGAAGCTCATTCTTCCTTCATTTCTCACCAATTCACAAAAGCTTTAGAGCAATTATTATAGAGAGAAAGAAGAAGAGAAGTCTGCTACTTCACTATTCCAGTATCCAATTTTTCTAAAGTAAGGGGTATTATTTCTTTCGTGTTCTTGAAGAGAGATATTGTTATTCCGTCCCTTATTATTTTGTTGGAACATCCTGTCTGTCCGAATTACACATGACCTGGTTCCGTTATTTATTATTCGTTGAATAACTCGCCTATGGCCAAGTACCGCATACACGGTGAAATTCTTCATTATTCCATTCTTTATTATTATGTTGGAACATCCTCATGCGTGCGAATTACGCATTTACCGGTTCCATTATTTATTATTCGTTGGAATAACTTTTGCATGCGGCCTATCGCATGCATGATGAATTCTTCATTATTCCATTCTTTATTATTCATTGAAATATCATGTCTATACATGCTTTCTGCACACGGTTCCATTATTTATTATTCCATTGGAATAATGGTCCGTAAGCGGTCTATCGCATGCCTGTTGAATTCTTTTTTTGTTATTCCATTCTTTATTATACTCATTGGTTAAAGTTTTGGCTTTTATACTCCATGAAATTAGTGGAATATCCTTGATATTTGCGCTTCATCCAAAGATCTTTTCATGGAAATATTCTTCCGAGCATTCTTGAATTTTACTCCACAAAGCAAAGATTATGTTGACAATTTGGACGTTATCGGTTCCTGGATAAATTAATTCTTCAACTTGTTTTATTGAATTCTTATATCATTGTCATCATCCTCGTGTTTATATTACGTTGAAAGTCATTTGTGGCCTGTAGTGCATAGATGGACTTGGTGTGATTATGACCAGGGATTATTCGGTATAATCATGACTGTAATGTTACAAATGATGTGGTAAAAGTCCTCATTAGCCCGTAGTGCATTGATGGACAGTTGTTGGCATGATCATGACCATTGATGAATACACGAATATCCTTGGCTCGTAGTGCATGGATAATTTGTCGTCGTGATACTAATGAATATTCTTGGTCGTAGTGCAAGGATGATATGGTTTATTTATTAAGCTGAGTCTCAACGATAAAATTGATGAAAAACCTTTTAAATCATAAAAGATAGTAGATTTTATTCTCTACTTGACTCTTCTAATAGATTGTTTGTTCTGCTGTAGTTAAACTTGATGTTTGTTATATTTTATCAGTTTAACACTGTTGAAGGCTAACGATAAATTATTCTGCATTATCTTAGTCATAATATTTCTTCTTTGGGCTAGTTTGAGCTCACCCTTTCTTTCACTTTTCTCTTCAGAAATGAGAGAACGAACCGGACTAGTCGTGGAACGGAGTGATTGTCCCGATGATAAGATTAGTAGTCCTCACTATTCTACATTAAATAGTGTGACAATAAATGTAATGAGGGCTCCATTGAGTTTGTATATTGTCTAGATGACAATATTCTTATTAAAAACTCTTAGAATATATTTTGTCGTATTTTACACGAATGTTATATAATTAAGTTGTATTTGAATTTTGTACCATGTATTTGGCGACCCGAGATGGGTGATGTATACCTATTTTGGGGGCGTCACAGAATCACTTGGTGGAAACCTTGGCATGGGCATGGGCTGCTAATATGGAAATTGTGCAGCTGGATTAAAGCTCTGGAGTGTCGTATTCAAAGATGCGAACGACGTGTTCATTGCATCAAACATATGGTCTTGTCTCACTGCGAGCCGCCTCATCTCCCTTCGTGTTGCCTTGTTGTGCTCCTCCATTTGTTGTTGAAATGCAAGAAACTGAGGGTTAGAAAATGAGTCTGAAGATGGTTGCACCTCAGTCCCTTGCTCTCCCATAGTCGCATCCTCATCATCTGAGGTGTCTTCAGAGTCAGATTCGTCCTCCAAAGCTGATGGAAATACGAAACCTAAACGTTGAGGATGTGATTCACCTTCGGCCCACACCGGATACCACGCTATCATTCTTGAATCTAGTAGCTACAGTGGCATTTGGGTGGGTTCATCATCAGACCATCGAACTCCTGCTTGGCGACACAACCCACAAATGAGTGATGGGTGTGGTAAGCCGCCCGAAAAATTACCCCGTAGGCATCGGCGAATGGAAAAACTGATTATGGCCCCAACGTTGATGATGAAGTCTTGCACAATAGCATATAGGAGTAGTGCCTTCTCTTTGGTCACGTCCAAGGTGTGCGTGGATGGAAATAGTTTCGCACATAAGAAGGCATACCAAATTTTTCCATACCGTCTAAGATCCAAGCTGTGAAAAACCGTGCCTCCTTTCCGACCATTTATCCACGTTGTTCCTGGTTTAGTCATTTCCTTGAGAACCGCCTCAAAGTCAGGGTCAAAATCCCTCAAGTGAGCATATTGACATTGTCTAGGCACCCGCAACTGATAATACGTGTTGATTGCATTAGCACTGAACGGGACCAATCGACCCCGCATAAATGCGTTGAAAGGTGCCTTGTCCTCAGCGTTCGCATAGAACTCTTTGACCACATTGACAATGGCGGGCTCGGGTTCCTCAGTGAATTTGTTCCAACCTTTCTGATAAATTTGTTGCATCATCTCCCCATCCACATGATCTGGTGCCAACCCCTACTCCGGTGTGAGTGCTTTTGTAGCCATGTAATCGTATCTGTCGGCGGCGGAGGCACTTTTGAACTTACATCGATCGAAGGTTCGGGATGGTGGAGTTGGCCTTAAACTTTCTCCCCGTTGTCGTTTGGATGTTTGTTGAGACGCCATAGAATTCGAATGTTCGAACACACTGTCAAACACACTACCTTCCCCTCAAACTTGGTTCACTCAAACTATCAAACTCTTGGTGTGCACACTGAATTTATCCCCCAATCTTGAGGAATTTGCTCTACTATGGTGCTAGGAAGGTAGGAATTTAAGCGTATGGTGTTCACTTGCACTTGTTATAGACTAACCTCAATGAGACTCCTATTTCGCAACTTTCTAAATTTGAAATGACTGTAAGTGATGAACTTTGGGTGTGAGGGGTTGAATATATAAAGATGGTGTTGTGGTATAAGTTGGTGGGGTGAAGTAATGGATGATGGATTTGTAATGGCGGAGGGTAATGGATTTATGGTTACTGAAATTGTGGGGTGAAAAGGTATAATGGGGGGAGTTGGATTTGTAATGGAGGAATAAGGAGGAGAAGTGGGGTTATGCATATGTAACTGCCGAGAAAAACCAACTCGTTCAATTCCAGGACCCATTTTACGGTGGGGTAAAAACTTCTGAAGCTTCATTTTGGGCCGGGTATACGCCCTATCAATTCGACCTTTAGACCCTCGCCCGTGGGTGTTATGCTTGAGAAGCACCTTGACGGGGGTGTGTGTTCTCTGACCGAGTCCTTTGTTTGCTGTTTAACTGCCAACTCCACTCTATGATCAATTTATCAACCTACCATACCACAAAACTTCATTATGAGAAGATTATCAACACGATGGAGAGAATATCATTATGTAACTAAGCAGTAGAAGAACTTATTAAATATTACTAATTATGCTAACTATAATTTGACGATTATAAATGAAAATATGAAAAAATAAATAAAAGTACGATTGGGTTGCCTCCCAATTAGCACTTGATTTTTAGTCATTCAGCCTGACTACTCTCTGTTTATGGTGTGTCGGTCAGTGTGATTGCGACAACATCCCAATTGGACTCGCCACCCCAATAGTGTTTCAACCGTTGACCGTTGACCTTGAATGTTTCCAATGGATTTCGACTGTAGAGTTCAACGGCGCCATGTGCGAAAACTGTTTTGATAGTAAATGGTCCCGACCACCTTGACTTAAGCTTTCCTGGGAACAACCTCAATCGTGAGTTGAATAAATGATCTTGATTGCCCTTACCTCGACGCGTTCGGTTGCATGATTTTCTTGTCGTGCCATTTCTTGAGGTTTTCCTTGTATAATTTAGCGTTCTTGTATGCATGAAGTCGGAATTCATCGAGCTCATTTAGTTGGAGTAACCTCTTTTCACCTACAGCTGCTTGATCAAAGTTCAGTTTCTGAATGGCCCAGTAGGCCTTGTGTTGTAGCTCCACAGGTAGGTGACACATTTTCCCGTATAGTAATTGGTATGGTGACATACCAATCGGTGTTTTATACGCAGTCCAGTAAGCCCATAGTGCATCATCCAACCTGAGAGACCTATCCTTTTGATTCGGATTCACTACTTTTTCCAGAATTTTCTTCACCTCTCTGTTCGAATCCTCGGCTTGCCCACTGGTTTGGGGGTGATATGTTGTAGCTACCTTATGGTTGACCCCATACTTTTCCAATAGAGCTATGAATGATTTGTTGCAGAAGTGACTACCTTCATCACTTATAATGGCTCTCGGCATGCCAAACCTCGTAAAAATATTTTTCTGCAAAAATTTGAGAACCACCTTGGCATCATTAGTTGGGAGTGCTACGGCTTCCACCCACTTTGATACATAGTGCACCGCAAGCAAAATGTACTGATTGGTAAATGAGGACTGGGAATGGCCCCATGAAATCAATGCCCCATACATCGAAAATCTCAACTTCTAAAATTGTTTGAAGTGGCATCTCATTCCTTTTCGATATGGTGCCCACTCGTTGACATCTATCACATGTTTTAACAAATTGGTGGGCGTATTTGAATAATGTAGGCCAATAAAACCCGACTTGAAGCACTTTCGCTGTTGTTCTCTCACTACCATAGTGTCCCCCATATACAAAAGAGTGGCATTCATGCAGTATACTATTCACCTCGCTGTAAGGCACACACCTTCTAATCATTTTGTCGACGCATTGTTTGAATAGGTATGGCTCATCCCACATATACCACTTGACGTATGGAGAAACTTCTTTTTCTGTTGTCGTGTAAGATCAAGGGGAAACATGTTGCTCACTAGATAATTCGCGAAGTCCGCGTACCGTGGAAATTCTAAATTTATCCCAAACAGTTGCTCATCCGAAAATGATTCGTTAATTACACATCTGTCTTCTTCCTTTTTATCCTGATTTTCTAGCCTCGATAAATGGTCGGCAAATTGATTCTCCGTAACCTTCCTATCTTTTATTTCCAAATCGAATTCTTGTAGTAGGAGAATCCATCTGATAAGTCGTGGCTTGGCATCTTTTTTCGAAATTAGGTACCTAATCGTCGAGTGATCTGTATAAACTACCACCTTTGTTCCGATCAAGTATGCCCAGAATTTATCAAACGCATATACCACTGCAAGCAACTCTTTTTCCGTAGTTGTGTAATTCATTTGAGTCTCTGTGAGTGTCTTACTTGCATAATATATGGCGTGAAATACCTTTTCTCGGCATTGACCCAAAACAGCCCCAACCGCATAGTAGCTTGCATCACATATTAACTCAAAGGGCATGGTCCAATCCGGCGCGACGATGACGGGAGTTATGGTCAATTTCTTTTTCAACAACTCGAATGTCAGTTTATACTCCTCATCAAACTTGAAAACTGAATCCTTCTCTAAAAGACTGCATAAAGGTTTTGCAATTTTAGAGAAGTCCTTTAGAAATCTTCTGTAAAACCCGACATGTCCCAAGAAACTTCGAATTCCTTTAACTAAACTTGGTGGAGGAAGTTTTTCAATTGTTTCCAGCTTCGCCTTATCGACCTCTAATCCTTGAACTGAGACCTTGTGACCCAAAATTATGCCTTCCTCAACCATGAAGTGGCATTTTTCCCAGTTAAGTACAAGATTCTGTCTTTGCATCTCTGTAACACCATCACCAGATTCTCTAGGCAAGCATCAAAATCGTCCCCATAGACCGAAAAGTCATCCATGAATACTTCCACATTTTTCTCCACCATGTCTGAGAAAATTGCCATCATACACCGTTGGAAGGTAGCGGGTGCATTACACAAACCGAACGACATTCTCCTGAATGCAAATGTGCCGTATGAACACGTGAAAGTAGTCTTCAATTGATCTTCAGGAACAACGACGATCTGATTATAACCCGAATATCCATCCAATAAACAGTAGTATGCATGTCCCGCTAGTCTATCCAACATTTGATCAATAAAGGGCAAAGGGAAGTGATCTTTGCGGGTCGCCTTATTCAACTTCATGTAGTCCATGCAAACCCTCCAACCAGTCATTGTCCTTGTCGGAATTAGCTCGTTGTCATCATTCTGTACCACGGTTATTCCTCCCTTTTTCGGCACACACTGAACTAGACTAACCCACTTACTGTCGAAAATTAGGTAGATGATACCGGCATCTAACAATTTTAGAATTTCTGTCTTTACAACATCTTTCATGATTGGGTTGAGTCGTCGTTGTTGCTCCAACGTCGATTTTGCATCGTCTTCCATCAGAAATTTATGCATGCAAAAAGGATGGGCTGATTCCTTTGATATCCGCGATTGTCCATCCTATAGCTAATTTGTGGTCCCTAAGCACTCTCAGCAATTTTTCTTCCTGCAATTCGTTAAGTGCAGGAGAAATAATAACAGGTAAAGAATTAGAATGGCCTAAGTATGCATACCTGAGGTGTTTAGGGAGTGGCTTAAGTTCAAGAGTTAGTGGCTCCTCTAATGACAGTTTCATTATGATTGTTGATCTTTCCTCCGTGTGCAATGGTTCAAATGGTGCTCTAAATCTGCTGAATCGTGGAAGGGAGTCTAGCATATGCAAATAGTCCAAAAAATCCGGATCATCTGATTCTTCATCTCCCAATAATGTTGTTTCCAATGGATCGTTAACCAAACTCTTTCCCATGTCTTCACTAATTATTTGATCAATGATATCCATCTGAAAACACTCTTCTTCATCCATAGGAAATTTCATGGCTTTGAAAATGTTAAACTTAACTTCTTGATCTTAGACTCTCATCGTTAGTTCACCTTTTTGTACGTCAATGAGTGTCCTAACTGTAGCCAAAAAATGGTCTCCCTAGGATAATCGGGATGTTCTTATCTTCCTCAAAATCCAGAATGATGAAATCCGCGAGGAATATAAACTTATCAACCTTAACCAATATGCCCTCTACAATGCCTCTCGGGTACGTGACTGACCTATCCGCCAACTGTAATGAGATATTCGTAGACTTTGGAGCTGGCAAACCCAATTCTGTGTAAACTGATAACGGCATAAGGTTCACACTCGCCCCCAAATCACATAAACACATATTAAATGCCATGTTCCCGATCGTGCACGAAATTGTGAAACTCCCCGGATCTTTCAACTTTGGTGGCAACTTTTGCTGTAAAACCACACTAAATTCCTCTGTTAATACCACTGTCTCAAAATCTTCTAACTTCTTTTTCCTGGACAAAATCCCTTTCATGAATTTCGCATAACTTGGCATTTTCTCTAGGGCTTCTGCGAATGGGATGTTAATCTGAAGTTTCTTAAAAACATCCAAAAAATTTGCAAACTACTTATCTAATTTCTGCTTTTGGACTCTCTGCTGAAACGGCGGTGGAGGATACACAACTGGCTTGTCATCTAACTTTGTTTTCTCAATTTGCGTATCCTCACCCTGTTTTTCTTCAACCACCGTGTTGTCATTAATTTTATCATCCGAGATAGCTGAGTTTTCTGCACCTTTCCCATCCAAATGTTTTCCACTTCTCAAGGTGATTGCCTGACACTGTTCATGATTTCCCTTTGGATTTCTTTCGGTGTCACTCGGTAGAGTCCCTTGTGGTCTGTTGTTCAATACTAAGGCAATTTGTCCCATCTGAATTTCCAAATTCTTGATGGCCATTGTTTGGTTTTTCATCACTGCCTCATTACTTGCTATATACTTCGACAACATCTCCTCTAAATCTGATTTCCTCTCTTGATGTTGAACTGGTTGTTGTTGATTCTGAAATCCAAGGGGATACGATGGTCGTGGAGCTTGCTGATTCTGATTATTATTCCACGACAAATTCGGATGATTCCTATTCCCCTGATTATATGCATTCAAATATGTATTCTGAGGAATTATGTTATAGCTACTCATGAATTGTACTGACTCTGGGTTGATCGCACACTGATCCGTCGGATTTTCACCCGCGCACAGCTCACAAATAATTGTAACTTGTTGTGTCTGTCCTCCTGACCAAACGTCGAACTTCTTGGAGAGTGCTAAAATTTGCGCTGTTATTGTCGTCACTCCATCTACCTCTAACACTCAAGCAACTATAAGTTGTGTCATTCTTGTCGTGGGCCACTGATAGTTGTTAGCAACCATTGTCTCTATCAACTGATATGCCTCCTCATAGTTCTTTGCCATAAAAGCTCCACCTGACGCTGCATCAATACTGGTCCTGAGATTCCCATGTAGTCCGTTGTAAAATGTATTCATCTACAACCACTTAGGCAATCCATGATGTGGGCATTTTCTGAGCAATTCCTTGTATCTCTTTCATGCCTCGTATAATGACTCCCCATGTTGCTAATCGAACATGGTAATCTCGTTCCTCATCTTTGCAGTTTTCGCTGGCGGGAAGAATTTTGCTAGAAATTTTTGAGCCAGGTCATCCCATGTCATTATCGAACCCACTGGTAGAGAGTGTAACCAGCTCTTCGCCTTGTCCCGCAGAGTGAATGGGAACAAGCAAAGTCTAACTACTTCATCCGACACCCCATTGTACTTGAAAGTGTCGCAGATTTCCAGAAAACTAATCAAATGCTCGTTAGGATCGTCATTTGCAAGTCCCCCAAACTGAACCGAGTTCTGTATCATCTGAATAGTCCCAGGCTTAATCTCGAATGTATTCGTAGCTATAGCAGGCCTGGTGATACTCGACTGCAGCACAGTTACCTTAGGTGTTGCAAAGTCCCTTAATACTTTCTGGTCTTCGGCAGCCATTACTTCTTCTTTGATAGAGTTTTCAAAGTCGTCCCTTGTTTTCTTGATCCACTTACTTAACCTCTGAAACCTTCTCTCAATGCCGTCCTCAAAAGGAAGCAAGTCTGGATTTTTGGATCGAGTTTGCATAAACCAACTTCAAAAACCTGAAATAAGATATACAAAACAAAAACAAAAAGTGTTTAAGTAAATTTGGACTAATTAAACTGATATTGCAAAATAATAAACTCTATACTAGAGTCCTCGGCAATGGCACCAAAAACTTGTTGGGTAAAATCTAATTATGCACAACATGCAAGTATACGTGGTCAACAAGTAATATAATAGTAAGTAGAGTATCGTTCCCTCATAAACTGTAAAAAGAATTTAAACCTCACAATTACTAATTTCCTATTAATCCTAATTTTATTAAACTAATCAATTTCCAGTGTATAACTAACAGTATTAAAACTATTAAAATCACCACACAATCAATAAACACTAAAAACTGAATTTTCAAACAAATAATGGAGAATTAGGCTTTCGGCTTCACTCTAAGCATCACTCAGATTATTACACCTTTATTCCTGTTTAACTCACTATCCCAGTTTATTAATCAAGAACACGTATGTAGAACTAGCCACCTCTCGATGCACTAATACCGTATTAACCCAAATCCACAATTAAGATAGAATTACGTTAAACATCTTAATTAACTAACTCACTATATCTCTATGTGAATTACAATTAAAGAAGGTTGAATCTCAAGTTCTTTATCTGATTACATGCGATGTCAAGCATATCTCTACCCTAACATTCATCAAGATTCTGTTCATTCACATAAACCAAGAACACATGCTATATTAATTAAGTCTAGACTCGTATTTCATCTCTCGAGTTTATATAAGTCCACAAAGAATCGTTGATCAGGCAATTCATAAATTCAAGGTCAAATTAATATAGATAAACCGAATAATAGCTTATTAAACTGAATTCAAAGATTATATAACCATCGTTCCACTTAAAGATCCGTCTTAAGCCTAAAAAGTAATTAGTTCATAATAAATGAAATAATAACTGAATAAATTAAAGATAACATCGTTTCAATCACAAATATAAACTAAAGTAGAAGAATAACGCAGAACACCCTTCACTTTAGCCTTTATCCGCAATCGATTTGAAATTCCTCAAAATCTTCACTCCGTTGCTCAATATGAAAATCGGTGATTAATTGTTGTTAATTGCTTTGCATGATGATTAATTTGTTGTTAGTTAAGCAATATATATCCAGCACACAAGTCTTGGTCGAAATCCCATGAAAAATAGAGTCTGAAAGCCATCCAAGTTCTAATTGCCAAGTTCCAACAGTATTCAAAGCACAATAGAAGAGTCCAGGTTTTAAGACTTGGCCTTAAGGTGTTTATATCTGAATAGCCCACCCGTGAGAACTTAGGCCTGGCCAGACATGAAGACCCTCCGCCCAAGAAATGTAAGTAAAACAAAATAGGCCTACGGTGAAAGTATATAAGATTTTTGCTGGTTTCTTTTTTTCTTCTTTTAAACTCTCTTCTTGCTACTTGGTTGCCACAATATGCATTCTTTTTATGCTCAAACGTCACACTACCATACCAACACATTAAACAACTATAAACAAGTAAAATCGAATAGAAACACGCAAGAATAACATCGATTAAGCTTGGAATAAGAACCGATTCGTGGATATAGAATCAACTTATCAATGATTCTTAAGATTTTGGTGCACTCCAACTATTATAACGGAATTGCATAGAAATTTTCTCATTTTTACTATCATGCTCTACATACAACATTTTTATTGCCTGCCTTTATGTTGGCACCACCCAGTTTTCTGCATTATAAATCTATAGACAAGTGGAAAAGAATCCATTGCTTCCATTTTCTATTGCCCCACAAATTGTAACACCTCCATGGCCGGTCCAAATTTTTCATCTCAGTGGTTGGCTAGAAAAGTAGTAATTACTTTGGAAGTGCTGGACGAAGTAGTTACTGCTGCTTATTATTGTTATTGTTATTATTGTACGTGGATAAGGAAAATTTGTTGTCGTTGTTTCTGTAGGAGATTACCGACACCCTTTTTGCTATGCATGCTAATATATGCTGATTAAGAACTGTGCAATTCTAGAAATAAAATTAATTGTGTTATTGGGATATAAAAAAAATGGAGCAGTTTAAAAGTTAATGATACCAACACTTTGCTGAGGATTAAGTCCGGCTAGCCATGCGGAGCAGAGACCTACACGTGTCCTCTTAAAAGGTGTACTCCAAGAAACTGTTTTCACCGTTAAGTGTACTTGATTGGGATGAGCTGAATAGGAAGAAGAAATGGAGAAAGCCCTTGGTTTCAATGGAGAAACCCTATCTCATCTGTCGTTTTCAATATATATATGGAGAGTAATTAAATCTTTAGCCAACTTAAGTAACAGAGTTAAGACGGAAAACATTTATTCACTTCAACTCAAAAAGTCGGGAGTTTAAATATAGCTTTACTGACTACAGGTGGTTAAGTGGGAAAGACCCCAAACCCCAAGTGGTGATCTGAACTTAACCCCAAAAAAAAGTGTGGATTTAATAGTTCCCATGATATATTGTAACTTGAATAATAAATGTATAGGAAAATTTTGTGAAAACTCAACTTTTGGGATTACCAAAATTTATGATCAAGAAGGCTTGAAAAAAACTTTCTTGGTTTGCTTAGTTGAATTAGGATAAATTAAAATAACTTAATATTTGTCTTGTAATATATCGATATTGGTATTGATATTGGTATTAATATGGATTAGAATGACTACACTCTATTTTGCAATAAAAAAGTTGTCAACATGTGACTTATTTTGTGGGGTATAAGACAAAATATAAGGATCAATCAATGTATTATTAAATCATTTTTTTTGGTTTTTAATTGAATAAGATCTTCTTGGTTTTTGAATATGCTGTTGCAATGATGCTATAAATTTCATCTTTTATCCTATATTTCTTCATAGCTAGTGAATCTATGATTTCATTATGAAAATTAAGATGAATTTATTAGTTGCATGAGTTATCATAATAGAGGTCTCAAATCTGATCAGTTATCCAACCGAAAATGTATCGGGTGAATAGGTTATTGGTCTAATCAGTGGTCAACCCGTTATTGACCTAGTGATATCATTAATATATAAAAATATATATTATTAGTAATTAATATATTTTAAAAAATCTCATTTTTTATGAACTAAAACATAATAAAGTTGAGTTACAATATTACTAAAAGTGATTAATTTTAATATTAAAACTTTTTTAGTACAAAAATTAAAATTAAAAATTGGTTCACTGGGTTAATTAACCGGTTTTGTGATGCCCCCAAAATAGGTATACATCACCCATCTTGGGTCGCCAAATACATGGTACATAACTCAAATATAAACTTAATTTATACAATTGTTAAGTGTTGTGTAGAATACGACAAAACATAAGCTGTGAGTGAGAACTACTAATGCAATTATCTGGACCGTCACTCTGTTCCCCGACTAGTCCCATCTATATTCTCATTTCCTGAAGAGAACAATGAAAGCAAAAGGGTGAGCTCAACTAGTCTAGTAAGAAATATTATGACAACGATAATGCAGAACAAATTATCGTTAGCCTTTAACAGTGTTAAACTGATAAAATATAATAAACATCAAGTTTAACTGCAGCGGAACAAGCAATCCATTAGAAGAGTCAAGTAGAGCATGATATCTACTATCTTCTTCGATTTAAAATGTTTATTATCAATTTTATCACTGAAACTCAGCTTGATAAATAATTCACATCATCGAATCATTCTTGCACTACGACCAAGGATATTCATTAGTATCACGACCACGAATTATCCATGCACTACGGGCCAAGAATATTCGTGTTTTTATTAATGGTCATGATCATGCCAACAATTGTCCATCAATGCACTACGGGCCAATTGTGACAACCCGAAAATTTACAAAATCTTGAATGATTAGAATAAAGGTTAAAGAATAAAACCTAGAAGAGAATTTGTGGATTTATTTAAATTTTTTAAGAAGAACCTATATGGTTTCTTAATTGAATGAGAATAAAGAAATATGGGTTACAAAATTCCAAAACCCTAGAAATGAATTGATATGTATTTGAATGAATATCAAGAATAAGGTATTATGATACCTGTAAATTCGATGTGAACTGAATAGTCTAAGAAATGTTATATAAATACATATGAAAATTTTATTAAGGAGATAAGATTTCACATGAAGAGATGCTATGACGAAGATGAGTATATGTATAGAAATATATATACTTAGTAAGCTGCTATACATATTTTAGCAAGAGGAATGATGAATTAAGTTAATGATATAAGGATCAAGATAAAACTATGTTAGTAATTAACATAGCTTGAACGTTGGCCTTGACTGGCAAATAAGAATTTGAATAAGTATAAAGTCGTTAGTTATTACGATTAGCAATATGAAGGGAGTAAGATAAAACTCAAAATTTGAGTTAGAGATAGAATTTGGAAGCACGGGCTGCTCGGTTGCGTCCGGAACGTCAAGTTTAGTCAGAATGGACAGTAAACACAAAATGTGTAAAGGTTGACTTTTAGTCAAAGTCAACAGTTGACTTTTTATGTAGAAAAGTCAAAATTAGTGTGAGAAGTGAAATATGTTATGATTATGTGAGTTATGTGTATGATTAAATAAATATACATTATATAATGTGAATACATTTATTTTGTATATAAAAGTGAATTAAGAATTAAGTTATATAACCTAATATATATTAGGTGTGATAATTAAATAACCTAAGAGGTTATAATATGGGAGAATATTAGTATATAAATATATATACTAACATTAAGAGATTTATTTTATATATCTCAAAATAATTAATTTTATAACCAAGTCTAATTGGGTTATGAAATTAAAAAGGCATAAGTAAGGAATTTATTTACAAAGGTGTAGTGGAACCCTAATTAAATGATAAGGATAGAATGGAATAGAATTAAAAGTAATGGACTATAATAAGGTCATAGCCCAAAAATTAAATAGAGTCCAAGAGAATTAAATTTAATGAACTAAGGAAGTTATATTATTTAAACGAGCCCAATTAATTAATTAAGCATGTGACTTGTAGATAAAGTGACTAAGGGCGATTAAATTATTTAATCTAGCCCAATATATTATGTATGTTACAAGTATTATAATGACCCAATTCAATTAGGGTTGAAAGCCCAAGTTAGTTTTTGTTAGTAAGTAAAACAAGTAAATTTGTTAGCTCAATGGAATTAATTAAGGGCCCAAACTAAGTGTAACAACTCGATATTTTCTATATAAATAAATCTGAAATTTTGCGTATAAATTTTTTATTATTATTTTAAAGATGAGGAATTGTACAAGATAATGTGTATATGTACTTATGTGGTAAATAAAATATATCTATTACATAAAAGTTTACAAATAATTTTATGTTAGGATTATTGATTATTATAAAGTATATTCTTATAATAATTAATTTATTGTAGAAATGTTTTATTAATTATTTTCCATGAAAATATAAGCATATATTATTTAAATAATATATGAAACGATTTTTTTTGAATAATTATAATAATTATTTTATTATATGAATTTTAGTACAGACTGACCATGAATGTCAGGCGTTGTATCTTAGTGATCTTTAATGATTTTTATGTTTTGAAAGTTTGTAGATGTAGTCTGACATATAGTCTTTGATCTGGAACAAGAATCAGACTTAGATCTGGTCTAGATTACAAGATATTTAAGGTCAAATGTAGTTGACCGGCCATGACCGGGCATTTCTGGGTAACCCAGAAACAGCCCAGAACCGGCCTGACAACATTTTAAACCGGCTAGATCTTTCAGTGTATTTTCGTTTTATTGTTGGTGTTGCATCTAGATTGTAGTCTTGTATATAAAGTTCATGTTCATGCCTTAGAATATTGTAAGACCCCAACTTTTATAAATAAAGATGAATTTTCTATAAATATTATTTTTGAATATTATGGAATAAATTTGATATAATGTTATAGTTGTGGGTAATATTTATAAATTTTTCAAAGTAAAGCAAGTTGTTATAAAATATTACGTTTGGTGGGGAATATTCTTTTTATCGGGGAATATTAAATGCGACGGCTCAATCATTAGTGGACCCCATAGCGGAAGTATTATAAGTAGTTAGAAAAGCGACAAAATTATCTTTCTATAAAAATAATGGCGGAGGTGTTATTCTTTAAAACCTGTTGAACTACCCGGTAGTAAAAAAATCTGATGTCTGGCGTGGTTGCGTAGTAGCCTTACACAGTATTGATTATTGATGCTTACGTGAGAAGTCACTCACCTATACTCAATTATTACTTTCTGATAATTCTTGCATCATATCTCTTATATTATTGATTCAATTATTGTCGCATTATCATCAGATAATATGTTATATTATTAAATCAATAATTGAGACGACAAGTTATAAATGATTAATAATTGTTGAAAGATTAAATATGTGTTGATTAAAAATAAAATAATGTGTGGTAATATTTATTCAATCCTTGATGTATATAAAGAGTCATTATGAGGCGTTTGTGGTAAGTTTTGTTATTTTATGGGGGCCGTATATGTCATCATCTAAGAGTCTCTTAAATCGATAGTAATTACCTTCGTCGATAGTAATTACCTTTACCAATACGTCAAACCACTTGTCGTTTCATATTACAAAGGTCGAACCACTTGTGGTTTCATTATTGTGATGTCGAACCAATTGTCATTTCACATTACGGAGCGAAACCACTTTTCTTTTCATCACGATCAAATCGAGCCACTTGCCTTTTCACATGGAAAGTGCTAAGCTAGAAATCTTCTATAAATAGAGGCCTAGTGCTTCATTAATTTTCACGAATTCATTCAAGCTATAGAGAGAGAAAGTATAGAGAGAATAAGAGAGAAAAAGAAGAAGAGTATTACATTCTTACACTCTTTGTAGTATTCAATCTCCTACTAAAGTAAGGGGTGTTATTCTTTTTTATTTATGAAGAGAACTGCTGTTATTCCTTTGCTTATTATTACATTGGAATAACTTTGTATCTGTGATTTAACCTATACTTGGTGACATTCTTCTATTATTACATTGGAACATCACATGCATGTGTTTTACGGGACTGGTTCCGCTTTTTATTATTATTACTGTTGGAACATCCCGTCTGCATGTGTTTTACACGGACTGGTTCCGTCTTTATTATTATTCTGTTGGAACATCTTGTCTTTGTGTTTTACGTCGGACCTGGTTCTATTCTTTATTATTTTGTTGGAATATCCTCACATGCATGCGTTTCTGGCGGACTGATTCCGTTATTTATTATTACATTGGAATAACTTTTGCTGCATGCGATCTATCGCATGCATGGTGATTTCTTTTGTTATTCCATTCTTTATTATACTCGGTTGGTTAAAACTTTGACTTACATACTCCATGAAATTAGTGGAATATCCTTGATATTTGCGCTTCATCTAGTATCCTTTCATGGAAATATTCTTCTAAGTATTCTTGAATTTTACTCTACAAAGCGATATCATGTTGATGATTTGGATGTTATTGGTTCCTGGATAAATTAATTCTTGAACTTGTTTTATTGAATTCTTATATCATTGTCATCATCCTCATGTTTATATTATGTTGAAAGTCATCGGTGGCACATAGTGCATAGATGGACTTGGTATGATTATGACTAGGATTATTCGGTGTAATCATGGCCGTAATGTTACAAATGATGTGGTAAAATCCTCATTGGCGTGTAGTGCATTGATGGGCGATTGTTGGCATGATCATGACCATTAATGAATAAACAAATATTCTTGGCCCGTAGTGCATGGATAATTGTGGTCGTGATACTAAAGAATATTATTGGCCGTAGTGCAGGGGTGATTCGATGATGTGGAATATTTATTAAGCTGAGTCTCAGCTATAACAGTGATGAAAAACCTTTTAAATCATAAAAGATAGTAGATTTTATTTTCTACTTGACTCTTTTAATGGATTGCTTTGGTTCCATTGTGAGTTAAACTTGATGTTTATTATATTTTATCGGTTTAACACATGTTGAAGGCTAATGATAATTTATTCGCATTATCTTAGTCATAATATTTCTTCTTTGGGCTAGTTGAACTCACCCTTTCTTTCACTTTGTTCTCTTGAAAAATGAGAATATAGTTTGGGACGAGTCGGGAGCGGAGTAATGGTCCGGAGGATAGCATTAGTAGTCCTCACTATTCCGTGAAATAGTGTGATAATAATTGTAATGAGGACTCCTTTTGAGTTTGTATAATCTCTAGTAGACAATATTTGTATTCAAACTCACAGTTTATGTTTTGTCGTATTGTACACGACAGTTGTATTAGTAAGTTGTATTTGAATTTTGTACCATGTATCTGGCGACCCAAGATGGGTGATGTATACCTAATTTTGGGGGCGTCACAGTTGGTATCAAAGCTTAGGGATATGATCTCTGGCTAAGATGTGAGAATAGTACTAGGAGGGGAGAGACGGAGAATTCCTTCGCTAGTATGACCTACCTAAGTTTATGTGCTATTTTATTGGTCGGTTAGAATATAGGGATAATATGTTACATGTCAATTAACCTTTTGTTTTGTGGCAGTATCTGAAAATGACATCTGAGAATGTTGAGAATAGCAATGGAGCACAAAGTAGTGTTGATTCACCACATATCAATAATCGGGATAATGTGCATCGAAGGCGACAATCCTCATGCAAACAACAACACCGACCAAATGATGAATGATAAAATGTTGGAGGCTTTATGCATTCATGCTGACAATGAAAGAGAGCGGCTCTGTCCAAAATGTAGGTGAAAACACTGGAAACTCTCGGTCGGTCACCGCTAAACAGTTCAAGGAGCTGGGACCACCGGAGTTTAAGGGAGAGCCAAAACCACTTATGGCGGAAGCATGGATAAAGCATATCACCAAGATATTTGATGTCTTGGGATGCTCCGAGAGCAAAAGGTTCCCTTTGCCGCCTTTATGTTGCTGTGCAGAGAGGCGATTCTTGGTAGGAATCGGTAAAAGCGTACTCAACTTCTTTTCTTGAAGATATCTTGGGAGAAGTTCGAAGAGTCATTCAACGACAAATACTTTCCCGAAAGTATTCACCACATGAAGGAGGTGTAGTTTATCAAGTTGGAACAAAACAAATATGGCCAGTAATACGCAATCTGAGGCAAAATTTGCGAGTTATCCGGTTAAATCCCCACTTGGTGGATAATGAAGAGAGATAAGCACGAATGTTTTTAAGAGGTTTGAAGCGGAGATACGTCAACATCTTATTTCTCAAAACCGTGTTTGTATTCATTTTTGTAAATAGGGATCGATTAGTGGAGCACGATAACGAGTCAACGCAACTAAAAAGAGAGCAGCGGTAAGCAAAATTATAATACCGGCGAGAGTAGTCATCGAAGCGGTGACAACAAGCGTGGAGGAATCAACGAGGCGAAATGGTAACCACTTGGTGGTAATCGAGGCCAAAAAACAATAAGAATGGACATTTCAAGAAGAGGAGATTCAACAATGATGGAAAGACGCGTCGACCAAAGACCCGTTTGTTAAGGAAGGAGAAAGACCACCTATCATATGCTTCAAATGCGGAGGGGAGGGACACATCAGTCCAAATTGCGCGATGTCGTCCAAAGCATGTTATAATTGTGGAAGAGAAGGTCACTTAGCCCGATTTTTTCGTTCACCGAAGACAAATTCAGCTAGGATGGAGGCACCAAAGGCCGTCCCAGAAAGTTCAAAGCCGGTAGTACAAGGGAGAGCGTTTGTTGTGACCTCCCAGAAAGTAAGGAACCCGAATGAGGTCATCACGGGTAAGCTTATCATAAACTCTAACGAAGTCTATACTTTATTTGCTATCGGTTCTACCCATTCTTTTATTTCTCCTACTTGCGCTCATTGATTAAATTTGACTCTGGAGAAATTAGACTTTGACTTATCTGTGGAAACTACAGTGGGAGAAACCTTCATTACATCCACTGTTTATAAGTCTTGTTTGGTTCAAATCGGTACCCTCACAATACCTGTCGATCTTATTTCATTGAAAATACTTGCATTTGACGTGATTCTAGGGATTGATTGGTTAACTACTCATCATGCAAAAATTGATTATTTTCGTAAGGCTGTTAGCTTTCATATTCCTAATCAACCTATTATGCGAATTTAAGCGACCAAACCATTAAAATCAATCACGGTCATCTCAAGCCATAAAGCTATTCGTTTATTGAAAAACGGATGTCAAGCTTTCTTAGCTCATATCACGAGATCTAAACAAAAATATGTCACTTTGAATGATATTTACATTGTTAATAAATTTCTGACGTATTCCCCAAGAACTTCAGGCCTACGCCGAGCGTGAAATTGAATTTTGTATCGACCTTGAACCCGTTACAAAACCCATTTCAAAGCCCCATATCGAATGGCTCTATTGAACTTCAAGAGTTAAAGACCCAATGCGAGAATTGTTAGACATTGGCTTTATTAGTCCTAGTACTTCTCCTTGGGGTGCTCTGTTCTATTCGTGAAGAAGAAAGATGAGAGTATCGACTTTGTATTGATTATCGGGAGTTGAATCATGTCACCATCAAAAATAGGTATCCATTGCCACGTATTGATGACTGTTTGACCCGATTCTGAGAGCCAAATTCTTTTCAAAGATTGATCTTAGATTCCGGATATCACCAATTGAAGATTAGAACCGATGACATTCCAAAGCGACTTTCCAGACTCTTCGATGCGGGCATTATGAATTCCTAGTCATGTCCTTTGGATTGACTAATGCTCATGCTGCCTTCATGGATATGATGAACCTAGTATTCAAGGAATATTTGGATCACTTTATGGTCTTCTTTATTGATGACATCCTTATTTATTCCAAAAGCCGTGAAGATCATGAGCAACACTTGAGGCTGACACTCCAAAAGCTTCGTGAATATAAGCTTTATGCCAAGTTGAAGAAATGCGAGTTACGGCTTGAGGAAGTAGCATTCCTTGGGAATGTGGTATCAAGTCATGGAATATCTGTTGACCCAAAGAAAGATTGAAGCTATTGCAAAGTCGGAGCAACCTAAATCGATGGCCAAAATCACGTAGCTTTCTCGGTTTAATTTGGTTATTATCGGAGATTCGTGGAATGATTTTCTCGAATCGCTACTCCATTGACTTCAATGACTCGGAAAGATACAAAGTTCGGTTGGAGCGAAGAATGTGAGAAGAGTTTTCAAGAACTCGAGAGGAGACTCATTTCAAACACTATTAACAATACCATCGGCTCGGAGGGATTTGTCATCTCTGATGATGCTTCGGCAAAGGGTTGGGATGTGTTCTCATGCAACATGGAAAAGTCATAGCCTTATGCCTTGCGACAACTCGAAAGAATATGAGAGGAATTATCCTACTCATGATCTAGAGTTAGCGGTTGTTGTCTTTGCACTTAAAATTTGGAGGCATTACTTGTATGGGGAGAAAGTGGAGATCTTTACGGATCATAAAAAGCCTCAAATATTTCTTCACTCAAAAGGAACTCAACATGCGACAACGACATTGGCTTGAACTGTTGAAAGATTATGATCATACCATCGAATACCATCCTGGAAAAGCAAATGTGGTAGGTGGCGCATTGAGTAGAAGATCATATGCAAATCTGAGTGCGATATTGTCAATGCAAGGCCCCATTTGTGTGACTTGCAAATGATGGAGATAGAGTTAAAGACTCGGGGACGATGTATGTGCGATGGCGAATATCTGAGTAGAACCAACTTTAATCGATAAAGTTAAAGTTTGCTCAAGCTACGGACACGGAGGCGATGCGTATGAGGAAGAAAGTGCAAGAAGGTGCTATCTTGGGAAGCAAGAATCGATGAAGAAGGAATACTTGAGCCAACTCCGGACTTTGTGTTCCTAACGACCACGATTTAAAGTATAAAATCATAATGGAGCGCACAACACACCATTTGCAATCCATCACAGGAGTACCAAATGTATCATGATATTAAATATCATACATTTTGGTGGAGCAATATGAAGAGAGAGATAGCGTTGTTTATCTCAAGGTGTCTAACTTGTCAACAAGTTAAAGCGGAGCATCAAGTACCAAAAGGTCCATTGCAACCACTTGAAATTCCAGAATGGAAGTGGGAGCACATTACCATGGATTTCATTACCGCTCTTCCTAAGGTTTCTCAAGGCATAGATGCGATTTGGGTCATTGTTGATAGATTGACCAAGTCTGCTCATTTCTTACCGATACGAAAACTTATACACTTGAACGTCTTACTCGTATGTACATAAACGAGATTGTAAGACTGCATGGTATCTTAGGTATCCATAGTTTACGATCGAGACCCAAGATTCACTTCACGATTTTGGGTTAGTTTGCAAAAAAGCTATGGGCACAGAGACTTCACGATTTAGCTTCGGCATATCATCCTCGAGACGGACGGACGATCGGAGAGGACTATTTAAACTCTCAAGATCTATTAAGACTACGTGTTCTTGATTTCAAGGAAGTTGGGACAAGTTCTTACCATTGGTGGAGTTTTCCTACAACAACAGCTTATCAAGCAAGTATTGGCATGGCTCCATTCGAGCGTTGTATGGAAGAAAGTGTCGTTCTCCGTATATATTGGGATGAGGTGGGTGAAGCAACGTTGTTGGGACCGGAGTTGAATACGTATGACTACGGAAAAGATTCAAACGATCCGACAACGTATAAAAACCTCACAAAATCGACAAAAGAGTTATGATGATCTTCATCGAAAAGACATGGAATTCGATATAGGAGATCATGTGTTGTTACGTGTTGCTCCATGGAAAGGAGTTACAAGATTTGAAAAGAGAGGAAAACTCAATCCTCGATTCATCGGCCCATTTTTAATCCTCGATCGAGTAGGAACTGTGGCTATAGATTTAAACTTTCTGCTAAGTATGTCTAGTGTTCATAACGTTTTTCACATATCCATATTACGTAAATATGTGAAAGACCCGAACCACATTATTGAGTTAGAAGCACCGGACGAAATAGCGGAAGATTTGGCGTATGAAGAGGTTCTGTTCAAATCTTGGATAAGAAGGAACATATTCTATGCTCAAAAGTTATACCTCAAGTCAAGGTTTTGTGGAGAAACCACGATAATGAGGAAATGACTTGGGAGTTAGAATCGAAATGAAATCAAAGTATCCTTACCTCTTGACATACCAGTGCGTACCCTAATTTTGACGACGCAAAATTTCATAAGAAGGGAGGTTGTAAGACCCCAACTTTTATAAATAAAGATGAATTTTCTATAAATATTATTTTTGAATATTATGGAATAAATTTGATATAATGTTATAGTTGTGGGTAATATTTATAAATTTTGCAAAGTAAGCAAGTTGTTATAAATTATTAGTTTGGTGGGGAATATTCTTTTTGTCGGGAATATTAAATGCGACGACTCAATCATTAGTGGACCCCACAACGGAAGTATTTTCGTAGTTAAAAAGCGATAAAATTATCTTTCTATAAAAATAACGGCGGAGGTGTTACCGTTAAAAGCTGTTGAACTACCCGGTAGTAAAGAAATACGATGTCTGGCGTGGTTGCATAGTAGCACACGGTATTGATTATTGATGCTTCGTGAGAAGTCACTCAATTATACTCGATTATTACTACTGATAATTCTTTGCATCATATCTCTTATATTATTGATTCAATTATTGTCACAAGTATCATCTCATATATAATATGTTATATTATTAAATCAATAATTGAGGCGACAAGTTATAAATGATTAATAATTGTTGAAAGATTAAATATGTGTTGATTAAAAATAAAATGATTTGTGGTAATATTTATTCAATCCTTGATGTATATAAAGAGTCTGTTATGAGACTTTTGTGGTAAGTTTGGTTATTTTATGGGGGGGGGGGGCCATATGTCATCATCTAAGAGTCTCTTCGTCAATAGTAATTACCTTCGTCAATAGTAATTACCTTTACCAGTCGTCAAACCACTTGTCGTTTCATATTACAGGCGTCGATCCACTTGTCGTTTCACATTACAGGTGTCGAACCAATTGTCGTTTCACATTTCAGGCGTCAAACCACTTTTCTTTTCGCATCACCAGTCGTCAAGCCACTTGCCTTTTCACATGGAAAGTGCTAAGCTAGAAATCTTCTATAAATAGAGGCCTAGTGCTTCATTATTTTTCACGAATTCATTCAAGCTATAGAGAGAGAAAGTATAGAGAATAAGAGAGAAAGAAGAAGAGTATTACATTACTACCTCTTTGCGGTATTCAATCTCCTACTAAAGTAAGGGGTGTTATTCTTTCTTATTCATGAAGAGAACTGTTGTTATTCCTTTGCTTATTATTACATTGGAATAACTTTTGTGCTGCAGATTTAACCTAAACTTGGTGACATTCTTCTATTATTACATTGGAACATCACATGCGTGTGTTTTACAGGACTGGTTTCCGTCTTTATTATTATTACATTTGGAACATCATATGCATGTGTTTCTGTGGACTGGTTCCATTCTTTATTATTACATTTGGAATATCACATACATGCGTTTTTCTGCCGGACTGAGTTCCGATTATTTATTATTACTGTTGGAATAACTTTTGCTGTCTTGATCTATCGCATGCATGGTGATTTCTTTTGTTATTTCATTCTTTATTATACTCGGTTGGTTAAAACTTTGACTTACATACTCCATGAAATTAGTGGAATATCCTTGATATTTGCGCTTCATCTAGTATCCTTTCATGGAAATATTCTTCTAAGTATTCTTGAATTTTACTCTACTAAAAGCGATGTCATGTTGATGATTTGATGTTATTGGTTCTTTGTATAAATAAATTCTTGAACTTGTTTTATTGAATTCTTATATCATTGTCATCATCCTCATGTTTATATTATGTTGAAAGTCATCCGTGGCTGTGGTGCATAGATGGACTTGGTATGATTATGACCGAGGATTATTAGGTATAATCATCATGTGTAATGTTACAAATGATGTGGTAAAAATCCTCGTTGGCCCGTAGTGCATTGATGGACCGATTGTTGGCATGATCATGACCATTAATGAATACACAAATATTCTTGGCCGTAGTGCATGGATAATTGTGGTCGTGATACTAAAGAATATCCTTGGCCGTAGTGCGAGGGTGATTCGATGATGTGGAATATTTATTAAAATGAGTCTCGGCGATAACGATGATGAAAAACCTTTTAAATCATAAATGATAGTAGATTTTATTTTCTACTTGACTCTTTTTTAATGGATTCTTTGGTTACTGCTGCGATTAAACTTGATGTTTATTTTATTTTATCAGTTTAACACTGTTGAAGGCTAATGATAATTTATTCTGCATTATCTTAGTCATAATATTTCTTATTGGGCTAGTTGAACTCACCCTTTCTTTCACTGTTCTCTTCAGGAAATGAGAATATAGCTGGGATGAGTCGGGGAACGCAGTAATGATCTAGAGGATAACATTAGTAGTCCTCACTATTCTGTGAAATAGTGTGATAATAATTGTAATGAGGACTCCTTTTGAGTTTGTATAATCTCTAGTAGACAATATTTGTATTCAAACTCACAGTTTATGTTTTGTCGTATTGTACACGACAGTTGTATTAGTAAGTTGTATTTGAATTCTGTACCATGTATCTGGCGACCCAAGTGGGTGATGTATACCTAATTTTGGGGGTGTCACAATATCCTAATCATCAAATTATGTGATTTTAGAGGACGGTCAAACCAGGCAAAACGATCATGGAAGATGTTTTCTGGGTAACCCAGAAAACGCTTGAACATGTCGTCGACGTGGTTTCGACACATATAATATCTTCGATCTGTTGTTGTTATGATAATGTTTAGTGCTAGATCTGTAGTACTACATGTGTTCTACAACCTGGACCTCTTAAATTACTAAAACATCACCTAGATCACAAGTTGTGGAAGCCCAAATATGAGCAGTTGAACTGTTCTTCATTTCTGGGTAATCCAGAAAATGAAGAACAGCTTTGACAGCTTGTTTGAAGGCTGAGATCTCTTTGGTTATGCATGATATGATCATTTTTGTTGTTGGATCTTGTAGTCCTGCACCAGCACTACATTCTCTGACCAACAACATGCCCTGAAACTACTTGAGAAGCGTTTAATCAGTGGTCAAAGTAGCCAGCTCGTTAACTGCATATGAATGTTCTTGAGCCTCAAGAACACCTTAGGCGACAGATTTTGTCGCTAAAGGCTATAGCGACAGATTTATTAATTATATTTATTTTAATTTCAAAAAATCATTTAAAAATAGTAAATAAATTCCTAAAATTACAAAATTAATTTTAAAAATTATTTTAAGTTATAAAAAATTAACTTTTAATAATTTGACCTATTTTTCGTAAATATTAATATTTATTTGGAAATTAATGGTATTTTATTTATTTAATAAATGCATTAAATAAATTAATTAAAAATAATTTTAATATAGTAAAAATCATTTTAAATGATAAAAGGTATTTAATAATATTTTAAGTTATAAAATATAACTTTTAATATTTTAAAGCAAATTTCATTAATTATTTAATATTAATGATATTAGAATTATTTGATAATTATATTAAATAATTTAGTTTAAAAATGATTTTAATATTATAATAATCATTTTAAATGAAAATAAAGTGTTTAAAGATATTTGAAGTTATAAAATATAACTTTTAATATTTAAAGGATAATTCCATTAATAATTTAATATTAATAATTATTAATTTATTATTAATGATATTAAATTATTTAATAATTATATTAAATAAATGGTTTTAAAATGGTTTTATTAATTTAAAAATCATTTAAAAGGATATAAATGAATTAAAAATATTTTAAGTTATACTTAATGACTTTTAATATTTTGATAAATAAAACATTAATACTTTAATATTAATGATGATTATTTAAAAATGATTTTAAATGTTTTAAAAATCATATAAGGGTAATATTAATACTTTAAAAGTATTTTGAGTTATTATAAATAACTTTAACATTTTGGAAATGATTTCATTAATAGTTTAATATTAATTAAATATTAATGATAATTGAATTATGTAATATTTAAATCATTTAATAATTATTAGATGTTTGAAAATTCATGATAAATTATAATAAATATTTTAAAATTATTCTAAGTCATTTAAAAATAATATGATTGATACTTACAGATATTGATTCTACGAATAGAGTCTTAGACTCGATAATTACCGAAATAAAACCATCGGTTATCACCGACGTATTTTAAAATTGATCTGGACTTGGATAATTTAATTAGATATGTGATTATTTGTGATTGATGGTTTGTTAAACATGGGTAATAATGTGATTAGGTTATATCTTGACGCGAAAATGCGATTACTATGTGTTATAGTATATTGTTCTAATCGAACGAATGATCCGATTAATGATAGGTCATGATATATAAGCGATAAAACTAAGTTGTGAGTCATAAGCGCGCATCGATCGTAAGTATCTTACCTTTGCATTTTCTTTATCTGAATGGACATGAATAAGAATATTTATGAATTATATTATTCTTTATGATTATTAACCTATATTATATATGATCATTGATTATCAACATTATATATGTATATGATAATTATATATATATATATATATATATATTATATTTTACATTATAATTTCTATAAATGGTTATACTGAGTGTCCCCACTTGGATAATCATTGTATTTAATCACATGTTGATATACCTTTGTCAATTACCCATATATATATATGTGTGTGTTGAATTATAGATTATTGTTGAACAAGATAAAACCTTTGATTTGGAACCCAGACTAGTATGAACATACTGTACACGGGAAAACTTTTTATGCACCCAAGGTAGACAGAGTGAATGATACCCTCGTTCTTGCACGTAGTATTGATCAATCTCAGGCATATAACGGTGATCACCCCGTGTGCGTAGTAAGTTATGACGGTTTGCAGATGAATTTCTGTTTAACCTTTTCAAAAATGAAAACAATGTTCATAGCATGTCACCATAACCTTAGTTATAGTTAATATGTAGTTTCAAAAATTTGAAAGAGAGTTGTTATGTTATTATTATCGGTTCAGATTACTTCACAACTATTGACTTGTTGTAGAAGGGTAGTACAAAGAAAATATTTAAATTCTTTCAGCTTATATATATAATTTCTATTACTTGTTGGGCACTCAAATGCTCATCCTTGCTTAAATTTAAATGTTTTCAGCTAAATGTGAACGACCAGAGAGCTCTGCTAAGAACAAGGGAAAGGGAAAGGTTCTTTGAATGAATGAATGATATTTTATGTAATAGTTAACTTTATTAAGACAATGATGATATATTATCTATCATGGGTTGTAATGAATGTTTAAAGGTTACGTGCTTGGGATTAGACTACGATGATATATAAATTAAGTTGATCTTTATATTATTATTATTATTATTAGTATTATTTCTCTCATAGAAATGGTATCGTAGAACACACCGAGTTCGGGTTTAAGTACCCGGTTTGGGGCTTTACAGAGTTGGTATCGAGCTTAGGGTTAAAAACCTTGGTGGGTTAGACCTTAGGCTATAACCTTAGAACAGAGGGAAACGTTGAAAATATAAATAACTCATATAGAGTTTAAAAAGAGATGAATTGAATAAATTTATCGTCAAACAAAATAAAAGATAACTTATATAAAACTATTATTTGTTGTGCGTATATACTATATGCTAATCAGGATAATTTATGTGTGTAGATGTTTGGTGGAAAAGGCTTGTTATATGCATATAGCATGAAGAAGGGTCAAACCCATACACCTGAGCTGATATCGAAGCCAATAGCTGAAATGGAGGCTCACAAAGAAAACAACTCAGATGAGGTGGTTATTATAGAAAACGTAATACCATATCCGGAGATGGTGGAGCTGACAGATAGCGATTCAGACACTAAAGTTGAAGCTGATCAAACATCAACGGAGGTGCAAGATTTGAGGAACAAGGTTTCTTCTCTGGAAAGGCTGTGGAAGATAGAAAAGCTGTTAAATAGTCAATTGCGTCAGGCGTTAATAGAAACAATGAAAGAACAAGATAAGCTTAAAATCCAAATTGATCAGATGGGAGTCACAAGAAACACATCGTGTAATGCGACTCCGAGTAAGAAGGGAAAAGAAAGATAGAAGATCATGACTTAGGAGAAATCCATGACAAAATAGAAAAGTGTAAAACCGTGATAAGAAACATGAAAATGGGAAAGAAGAAAGATATGTTACATTTGCGGACATGAGGGACATACCTATCATCATTGTCCCGACTTTAAGCTATGAGCATGTTTTATCTGTGGGATAGAAGGTCATCAGGCAAAAAGTTGTCCAATGAAGAGGTATAATAAATAAGTAGTATAGGTTATGTGGTGTAGGTGTGTTTAATGTAATATATAGGATAAGTATATCTGTTTAATGTAATGTTCCCAACTTTTGTAATGATCAAGTTTGTAAATCCCGACTTTTGTAGTCACCAAGGGATGAATGATGTTTAAAGCATTATGTGCTATGTAAAATATTCGTTGAATGAATATGAATCTATGTTTGAGTAATGAAACAAGTTTAATATATTAAACTTATATGATAAGGTTTAGAATGTAAGTTAAATTTATGATTTTATTTAATCAGATAATGTCGCCAAGACGTTAAACTCGAAATGAAAGGGCAGAAGAATCTGTCAACAATGTTGAAGGACAACAACAAGCCGACCCAATGCAGCACTTTGCAAACATGGTAGCACAAGCTATGCAGCAAGGAATACCAGTCACTTTAAACCAGCCAGATAATCGCTTGGCAAACTTTAAAGATTTCAAAGCTGTAAGACCACCGAAATTCAAAGGTACAACTGACCCTGTAGAAGCCCAAACTTGGGTTAAGGAAATCAAAAAAGCATTCATGATAGCTAGGGTAGCTGAGGGGCAAAAGACCGCTTTTGCCACCTACATGATGAAGGGTGAGGCAAATTTTTGGTGGGAGGCGAATCAGGCGAGGGCAGGAGAAGGTGTAGTCACATGGGATAGGTTTAAAACACTATTTTTTGCAAACTATTTTTCACCTAGTATGCAGGCGAGGATGGAGGTTAAATTTTTAGAATTGAAGCGCGAGAGAATATGATTATGTGTCGAGAATACTGCCGCGAAATTTAATGAGTTAGCTAGGTTTGCCCCGCATCAAGTTGATACGGAGGCTAAGAAAGCTAGAAGGTTTGAGCTGGGATTAAAACCCTGGCTCTATAACAAGGTGGCAGTGTTGCAAATCCCTACATTTGTAGCACTCATGGAGAAAGCGATTATACCTGAGAAGGGAGGTGAGGCCATGAACCTCTACAACAAGGAGATGGAGAATAAGGGTAAGACCGAAGGAGCTGGGAAGGTGAAAATTAATAGTGGGAGCGAGGATGGTGGTATGGCAAGAGGAAGGGAACTATTTTGGGAATGTTCAAGTGAAGCAAGAAGGTGTAAGAAGCAGTGTGCAATGTAAGACTTGTGGAAAGAACCACTCTGGGAATGTTTGAAGGGGAAAATTTGTTTGCTATAAGTGCGGCGGGGAGGGCCATATATCTCCCAACCTTCCCAATCCTAGGATGAATAGTGGGTGTTTTACATGCGGATCGACCGAACACCAGTGAAGGATTGTCCAAGAGGAGGAGGGCGGAGGCGGGAAGTGTGAATCTTGGCAAGAGGCGTGGGACGTTAGCAATCACAGACCCACGTCATCCAAAGAACCAACAAAATCAACAACGAAGGGCTTACAACATGACATGTCCGAGGATACGATGGCGGTGACAATGGAATTCGGGTATTATTCATTAACTTTTATTTTTATTATACATGATTTTCCTATATATAGTAAACTATTTTATAAAGAAATTTTGAGGGAGGAATTTGAGTTCTTTTAGAAATTAAATTTCTGTTTAATTAGAAAGACAAGCTTTATGAGGATAGTTAAAGATCAGTTCGATCAAAGTTGATCGAGATCTAATTGCAATGATTGTGTATGTTATGTACTCGTGGATGTATAGGTTTTAAAATGGTGATTCCGGGGACGGAATCTTTATAAGGGATGGTGAATGTAACAACCCGATATTTTCTATATAAATAAATCAAAAAATTTGCGCATAATTTATTTATTATTATTTTAAAGATGAGGATTTGTATAAGATAATGTGTATATGTATTTATGTGGTAAATAAAAATATATCCATTACATAAATGTTTACAAATAATTTTATGTTAGGATTATTGATTATTATAAAATATATTCTTATAATAATTAATTTATAAGTAGAAATGTTTTATTAATTATTTTCCATGAAAATATAAGCATATATTATTTAAATAATATATGAAATGATTTTTTGAATAATTATAATAATTATTTTATTATATGAATTTTAGTACAGATTAATAAGTTAATTATTTTACCTTAATTATTAAGGTTAAATATGAAAGAATAAATCAGATATGGAATCCAAATCCTAATTTGGGATTTCGATCAAGGAATGAGAATAATAATATAATATTAATTATATTTTATTTTTTCAGTGCTATAAATATATACTGTATGTACGTATAGATAATGGTTGGTCAATTATGTTGTGACATGTCAAAACGGTAGCATTAATTTGTTAAACCCTAATTTTACTGTGTTAAACCCTAACTTGAAACTCAAACTGGAGTTTGTGATTGGTAGAAAATTGTGGTACGTGAATTATGACCATTAATACAATAATTCATTAGGTAAACCCTAATTAAAAATCTAAAAACCCTAATTATAAATTATAAACCCTAATTTCTAATTTAAAACCCTAATTGCTAAAATGGTAACTCTAATTATTATTTTAGTAAATAATTATGTTAATTAGGAAATCCTAATTCATAATTTGGTAAACCTTAATCATATTAAGAAACCCTATGTATTTTTTTAAACCCTAATTTTCTATTAAAACCCTAATTTTAATTAGTAAGTTATAATTAAAATTTTATTAAAAGTTAATCTTAATTCTTCAAACCCTAGAAATTATTTGGGAAACCTTAAGTTTTAAAATCTAGTGATTAAAACCTAGATTCAAGCACCATGGACAAGTATACCCTTAAAATAACAATGCAAATGACCAAATTACCCTTTCTTAATATTTAAAGTAAATATGGTTATGGCCAACAATAGTGCCACATCTCTTGAGCCCTTACCATACACCTTTCATCAGCCATTTGAAGTCACATAACAACATTCTCAACCACAAGAATCAAATTGGAGTGATTAAAGAAAGAGAAAGTCCAAAGTATTGGCACATTTGCTATCTAACACCAACCAATACTCTCTCTCTCTCTCTCTCTCTCCAAGCCACGAAATCTGGTAGCATTTCAGTCCCAAAAACAAGTCCCCACTATATCCTCTAGCAAATCAGAAGCCAAGAATCAAAGGATTGTTCATAATAGGTAAACATCCTACTTGAAAAATCTGTCTATTGATCCCATGTTACATGTTATTTTTTTTGTGTTAAATATGTTGTATAAGGTGTCTAATGATGATCTGGGTTGCTAGATGTTAGATCCATAAAATCTATAGGCTCAGATTTGATGTTCTTCAAAATCTGGAAAAAGTTTGTTTTGGTGTCTGACAATGAATGTCAGGCGTTGTATCTCAGTGATCTTTAATGATTTTTGTGTTTTGAATTTTTGTAGATGTAGTCTGACATATAGTCTTTGATCTGGAACAAGAATCAGACTTAGATCTGGTCTATATTGCAAGATATTTAAGGTCAAATGTAGTTGACCAGGAGCCGTATGACCGAGCATTTACGGGTAACCCGAAAATGTGACCGAAAAACCCTGACTGACAACATTTTAAAATCGATTAGATCTTTCGATTGTATTTTTGTTTTATTGTTTGTGTTGCATCTAGACTGTAGTCTTGTATATGAAGTTCATGTTCATGCCTTAGAATATCCTAATCATCAAATTGTGTGATTATAGAGGACGGTCAAACCAGGCCAAACGATCATGGAAGATGTTTTCTAGGTAACCCAGAAAACGCTTGAACATGTCGTCTGACATGGTTTGACCAGTATGAATATGCTCGATCTGTTGTTGTTATGATAATGTTTAGTGCTAGATCTGTAGTACTACATGTGTTCTACAACCTGGACCTCTTAAATTACTAAAACATCACCTAGATCACAAGTTGTGGAAGCCCAAATATGAGCAGTCGAACTGTTCTTCATTTCTGGGTAATCCAGAAAATGAAGAACAGCTCTGACAGCTTGTTTGAAGGCTGAGATCTCTTTGGTTATGCATGATATGATCATTTTTGTTGTTGGATCTTGTAGTCTCAAGCACAAAGACTACATACTCTGACCAACAACATGCCCTGAAACTACTTGAGAAGTGTTTAATCAGTGGTCAAAGTAGCCATCTCGTTAACTGCATATGAATGTTCTTGAGCCTCAATAACACCTAAAGCGACATATTTTGTCGCTAAAGGCTATAGTGATAGATTTAATAATTATATTTATTTTAATTTCGAAAAATCATTTAAAAATAGTAAATAAATTCCAAAATTACAAAATTAATTTTAAAAATTATTTTAAGTTATAAAAATTAACTTTTAATAATTTGACATATTTTTCATAAATATTAATATTTATTTGAAATTATTGGTATTTTATTTATTTAATAAATGCATTAAATAAATTAATTAAAAATAATTTTAATATAGTAAAAATCATTTTAAATGATAAAAGGTATTTAATAATATTTTAAGTTATAAAATATAACTTTTAATATTTTAAAGCAAATTTCATTAATTATTTAATATTAATGATATTAGAATTATTTGATAATTATATTAAATAATTTAGTTTAAAAATGATTTTAATATTATAATAATCATTTTAAATGAAAATAAAGTGTTTAAAGATATTTTAAGTTATAAAATATAACTTTTAATATTTAAAGGATAATTCCATTAATAATTTAATATTAATAATTATTAATTTATTATTAATGATATTAAATTTATTTAATAATTATATTAAATAAATGGTTTTAAAATAGTTTTATTAATTTAAAATCATTTAAAAGGATATAAATGAATTAAAAATATTTTAAGTTATACTTAATGACTTTTAATATTTTGATAAATAAAACATTAATACTTTAATATTAATGATGATTATTTAAAATGATTTTAAATGTTTTAAAAATCATTTAAGGGTAATATTAATACTTTAAAAGTATTTTGAGTTATTATAAATAACTTTAACATTTTGGAAATGATTTCATTAATAGTTTAATATTAATTAAATATTAATGATAATTGAATTATGTAATATTTAAATTATTTAATAATGATTCCGTTGTTTGAAAATTTATTATAAATTATAATAAATGTTTTAAAATTATTCTAAGTCATTTAAAAATAATATGATTGATACTTACAGACATTGAGTTACAGAATAGAGTCTTAGACTCGATAATTACCCGATAAAACTGTCGGTACACCGAAATATTTCAAAAATTGATCTGGACTTGGATAATTTAATTAGATATGTGATTATTTGTGATTCAATGGTTGTTAAACATGGGTAATATTGTAATTATGTTATATGCTGACTGCAAAATGCAGTACTATGTGTTATAGTATATTGTTCTAATCGAACGAATGATCTGATTATTGATAGGTCGTGATATAAACGATAAAACTAAGTTGTGAGTTGTAAACAGCGCATCAGGCAAGTATCTTACCTTTACATTTTCTTTATGCAATGGACATGAGTAAGAATATTTATGAATTATATTATTACTGTACAGATTATTAACCCTATATTATATACGCTATTCGATTATCAATTATCAACATGTTAGTATATGATAATTATATATATATATATATATTTGTTAATTAATTTCTATAAATGGTTATATCTGTGTCCCCACTTGGATAATCATTGTATTTAATCACATGTTGATATACCTTTGTCAATTACCCATATATATATATATATATATATGTTGAATTATAGATTATTGTTGAACAAGATAAAACCTTTGATTTGGAACCCAGACTAGTATGAACATCCCTATACACGGAAAAATTTTATGCACCCAAGGTGGACAGAATGAACGATACCCTCGTTCTTGCATGTAGTATTGATCAATGCGAGGCATAATGGGTGATCACCCCGGTGCTAGTAAGTTATGATGGTTTCTGAGATGAATTTACGCTTAACCTTTTCGAAATGAAAACAATGTTCATAGCATGTCACCATAACCTTAGTTATAGTCAATATATAGTTTCAAAAATTTGAAAGAGAGTTGTTATGTTATTATTATCGGTTCAGATTACTTCACAACTATTGACTTGTAGTAGAAGGGTAGTACAAAGAAAACATTTAAATTCTTTCAGCTTATATATATAATTTCTATTACTTGCTAGGCACTCAAATGCTCATCCTTGCTTAAATTTAAATGTTTTCAGCTAAGTGTGAACTACCAGAGAGCTCTGCTAAGAACAAGGGAAATGGAAAGGTTCTGAATGAGAGAAATGTTATTTTATGTAATAATTAACTTTATTAAGACAAGTATGATATATATTATCTATCATGGGTTGTAATGAATGTTTAAAGGTTAAGTACTTGGGATTCAGACTCTGATGATATGTAAATTAAGTTGATCTTTTTATTATTGTTATTATTATTAGTATTATTCTGCTCATTGAAATGGTATCGTAAAGCACCAAGTTCGGGTTTCAAGTACCCGAATTTGGGGGCTTTACACTAAGCCCACTTATGGGAGGGATAATTTAGTCATTAGTATGCTTAATATAAAGCAAATATGGATGGAAGATTAAGGCCTTAGTGGCCGAAAATATAGAGGGAGAAGGGGATGTATGTAATTATTGCATACACTTTAGTAGGTGACTTGCTTTTGTGTTGTCAATTAATTAATGGGCCACTTATTCAAATAAGAAGAGAAAAGAGAGATATTTATCTTATATCTATATTTAATAAAGGAAGCATATTTTCTTTCTTTATTCTCTTTCATCCCATTCCTTATTAGCTAACAAAAGAGAGAGAGTGAGAGAGAGAGAACCGTGAAAGGGAAAATCGAGAGGGAGAGAGAGAGAAGAGGAGCGGGAGCGGCAAGCCATGGAAGAAGGAAGGAGAGAGAAAAAAAATTCTCCATGATGAAGAAGAAGAGGAAAGGTATAAAATTATTATTTTTTTCCTAAACTTTTTTTCTTTATTTTTGTAATTTGATGAAAAGGGGGGGTTTTGATTTGGAAGTTCAAAACCCTATAATCTAAGTGTTTTTGTTTGATTCAAGTATGGATCTATCCATAATGGGTGTTGATTTGGTTTGAATCAAAAAGAAAAGAAAAATTAATTTTTCTAGTTTATGAAACCTAACTTATGAGTGCTTTGAAAATCCATTATTTTTTATCTAGGCATTCTTTTCTCGATCCGTCGAAGAGAGGTGCTAGATATATGTGTTGACTAGTAAACCCAAGTGGTAGAACTCAAAAATCACATTTCTAAAAGTTGTGGTGTTGATTTTGGTGAAAACAGTCCCGTTTTCTTAAAACTGTTTTGGATCAGTCTGAAATGGGGGTACTTTCGTCCACTTTTTGTGCTTTAAAAATTCTGGAAACATTTGGAGTGTTAATATCAGAAGATATGAAGGTTGTGTAAAAATTTGAGAATGTTTGGTCATACGTTTTGAGGGTTATGGATTTTACGGTGAATGACTATTTTTATGAGCCACCCGAGTAATTCTCTGTGTATAAGTCCAAAAATTACAAATTATTTACTGGAAGTACATGTGTATAACATGAACATACTGTAAAAATTTTAGAATTTTTGGAGTTAATCTCGATTTATGAAAAATCTGAGAATATTTGGCTATTATGGACTATTTTAATATAGTAAATGGAATTTAAAAATTCCGGGAAAAATATATGTTTAATATGGAACTATATTCTGTCAAATCTTAGAAAAGAAATATTTTTGGGACTGATTTGGTATTTTTCATCTAAATGATGATAAATGGATAAATGGATTTAATTAAATATATGATGTCCAAAAATATAAAAAATATGATTTATGACTTGAGACCCTTGAGCATGGCTTATACGGGTTTTTGATGAAGTTTTGGGTCGGGTGTGAAGTGTTTTGATGTTTATGGCATTTTAGAATGTTTAATGAGTTAATTAAGGAAAAGAAAACAATTGAACTAAATTGTTTATTAATGTGATTAATGACTTCAATTATTTTTATATGGCTAATAATATTGGATTTAGATATTATTAGTAGTATTTGACTGGAATATTATTAAAAGGTTAATAACTTTAGCGTAAAATATTATTACATAATTAATAAAATTCGACGGGAGATTAAAATAAGAGATTTATGTTATTTTTCGATATAATTGTTGAATTTGGTATTCAATAAACTATGTTATGCTTGTAATAGAACTAAAATGAGAATTCAGGGTGCTAAATTGGATTTTGGATTGCTGAAATGGTTTTAGTCTACTGAAATATTTTATGGTCTGCTGAAATACTAATTTCAGGATGCTGAAATGTAATCCAGTTTACTGAAATGATATTTCAGTTTACTGAAAGGTTATCTAGCTTACTAAGATAACATATAAAGGGAAAACTTATAAGTATAAGTTATAAGTGATGAAAAAAATTATCAAAGTATAATGATAATACTATGACTAAGGTGTAATGTCTAATACTTAACTTTGTGAGTGAAGGTTAGACAAGTTAATATAAGATGATGAGATTATAAGTAAGTAAATGAATATGGTGGTAAGATTATCTAATATGTGACTATGTGATTAAGTTTTAGATAGTATTATGAAAAAAGGCATGATATGCTAATTGAAAGATCAATCTTATACTTGATAGGTCTTTTCAATAAAGAGAATAAATTAAATTGTGTAGCGGTAATCGACTATGCAGGCAAGTTTCCTTAACTCAAACTCGGGTTATATTTCAAAGTATGTTAGTGAATGATTATTGATGATTATTCATGTCTAAACTGATTATTGATTCGCACTTAGTGCATGTTTCATATGTTCATCAGGTATGAAAGGCTGATCACCTTCATTACCATAAGGTTCAGTTAAATTGTTCATGGTCATTGTTGACCTTCAAACATTATTGATTCAGTCATTCAATTATTGACATCTTGATTCATGTTCCTTCACAATTATTAAATTTTTGAAAACTTGAAAGCTTATTATTCTTTCAATCATGATATATCTTTATTGAATTTAAAGTTACTGGGTAAAGTAGTTGTTCACCCTTGCTATATCATGATAATAAATTTTAGATAAAGGCGAAGGCTTGAAGAAGGACAGAGACAAAAGCAAAATACAATAATAGATTGTTATAAGAATAACTACTTAGTTATCTTATTGTAAACCTTTGTAATTTTGAAGGTATGTATTCAGTTAAGGTTAATAAACCTGGGAAAATGTTATAGAATTATGTAAAATAAACAATATATGTTTATTTGTTCCGCATTAGATGATAAAATATGTATGATGATGAAGTACCGTAACGTACCAAGTCTGAGGTTCTTGGGACCCGAATTTGGGGACGTCACACCAATGAGGACTCTTACCACATCATTTGTAACATTACGGTCATGATTATACTGAAAAATCCCTAGTCATAATCATACCAAGTCCATCTATGCACTACGGGCCACAAATGACTTTCATCATAATGTAAGCATGAGGATGATGACAATGATATAAGAATTCAATTAAATGAAAGCAAATGATAAATTTTTGAATATTTATAATTTAATTTATCCAGAATTCAAAACGTCCAAATTGTCAACATGATACTGCTTTGTAGAGTAAAATTCAAGAATAATATTGTATAAAAAATTATTTGGACCGAAAAGAAATCAATATTTGTTATGAATAGTACCTCGGGTGAATAGTAACGGAGTGAATAGTAACCCATGAATAGTAATTTGAAAATAGTACCCCGTGAATAGTACTCCGGCATAAAAAGGTTAAAACTTATCAAGAATGCTTAGAATAATATTTTCATGAAAAAGATACTGGATGAAGCACAAATATCAAGGATATTCTACTAATTTCATGAAGTATAGAAGCCAAAACTTAACAAAAGGAGTATAGAATTCGAAATTTAAAACGAAATAATATTACTTACATACTACAGAGTATGAAAGAAAATATTATTTCATACGAATATTGAATAAAAATAATATCTCTTACCTTAAAAAGAAGAGTATTTCAACTGGTATAGCGGAGATATCCTTGAAGAAAACTTGAACTGATTTCTACGCTCAAAGCTTCTTAAAACTCTAAAGAAATATGATCAGTATTATAGAAGAAGAATTCTCTGATTCTGGTGTGATTTTTAATTCTAACTAAGCATCCTATTTATAGGAGAATGGAAATGATACTATTTGAATTTTAGAATCACGAACTGTACAATATTTTTTTTCCCTAATCACGGGCGCCTTATACAAGGTCGCAAATGAATTTCCATGTAAAAAAAAACTAAAATATAATATATATAATTTATACATCCCACGTGAATCCTTTTCTTCTCCACCACCACCCCTGACATATTTTTCAAACATGCATATATATATATATAATACATATATATTTAATCCTTCCATTACCTGCAACACATAAAAATCCCGTGAACCATCCCATTATTCCACCAACATGTGGGCCCCGACTAATATATCACCATCATAGGTGGATCCCACCATATAATATGTATACTTAATAACTTTCTACCGATTATTTTGAAAAATGAGTAAATGGGGGTCCATAAAATAAGCAAAATTTACATAAAATACTTCATAAAAATCTCCTCAATATTTTCAACAACATTTATTCATCATTATTATTATTCGCAATATTTAACAACCAGATCATTCACAGGAAAGAGGGGGCTTTCCAATAAGGATTTCTCCCTATTGGCGCGTAATTAGGTGACCAAACCTTTCCTCAACAGAACTTTCTAGACATCGTCAATATTTCAAATAATAATATGAATAACTGTATCGTCTCAATTATTGTTTTAATAATATATACAATATTGACAATAATTGAATCAAATAACGTGAGATACTATATATGCAGCAATTACTGTAGCAATAATTGAATATAACTGAGTGACTTCTCACGTAAGCATCAATAATCAATACCGTGTGCTACTATGCAACCACGCATATTACTATACTTTTAACACTGGGTCTACTAATGATTGTGCCATCGTACGAATATTCTCTGTTAAAACGAATATTCCCCGACCAATCGAATATTATATAACAACTTACATACTTTGCAAAATTATAAATATTACCCACAACTATAACATTATATCTAATCCACACCATAATATTCAAAAATATATTTTGAGAAAAATTAATCTTTATTTATAAAAATTGGGGTCTTACAACCTCCCCTTCTTATGAATTTCGTCCTCAAAATTAGGGTACGTACATGGTATGTCGAAGAGGTGAGGATACCTTGATTTCATTTCAGATTCTAACTCCCAAGTTATTTTCTCAACATCGTGGTTTCTCCACAAAACTTTGACTTGAGATATAACCTTTGAGCGTAGAATATGTTCCTTCTTATCCAAGATTTTAACAAGTACCTCTTCATGTGTTAAATCTTCTGCTATTTCGTCCGGTTATAACTCAATAATATGATTCGGGTCTTCCACATATTTACATAACATAGATATGTGAAAAACATTATGAACACGAGACATACTTGGCGGTAAAGCGAGTATATAGGTCACATTTCTTACTCGGTCAAGGATTTCAAATGGGCCAATGAATCGATGATTGAGCTTTCTTCTCTTTCCAAATCTCGTAACTCTTTTCCATGGAGCAACAAGTAATAACACATGTTTCCAACATTGAATTCCACATCCTTCCGATGAAGATCAGTATAACTCTTTTGTCGATCTTGTGAGGTTTTTATACGTTGCCGGATCATTTGAATCTTTTCCATTGTCATGCGTACCAATTCTGGTCCCAACAACGTTGTTTCACCCACTTCATCCCAGCATACTGGAGAACGACACTAGCGTTCATACAACGCCTCAAATGGAGCCATGTCGATGCTTGCTTGATAACTGTTGTGTAGGAAAATTCCACTAATGGAAAGAACTTATCCCAACTTCCCTTGAAGTCAAGGACACGGAGTCTTAATAGATCCTTAATAGTTTGAATAGTCCTCTCTGACTGCCCATCCGTTTGAGGATGATATGCCAAACTAAATTGTATCTGTGCCCATAGCTTTTTGCAACTAACCCATAATCATGAAGTGAATCTTGGGTCTCAATCAGAAACTATGGATACTGGCATACCATGTAGTCTTACAATCTCGTTTATGTACATATGAGCAAGACGTTCAAGTGAATAAGTTTCTCGTATAGGTAAAAAATGAGCAGACTTGGTCAATCTATCAACAATGACCCAAATTACATCTATACCTTGAGAAACCTTGGGAAGACCAGTAACGAAATCCATGGTAATGTGCTCCCACTTCCATTCTAGAATTTTAAGTGGTAGCAATGGACCTTTTGGCACTTGATGCTCCACCTTGAATCGTTGACAAGTTAAAAACCTTGAGATAAACTCCGCTATCTCTCTCTTCATATGCTCCACCAAAATGTATGCCGAAGATCATAATACATTTTGGTACTCCCAGGATGGATTGTAAACGGTGTGTTGTGCACCTCCATCATGATCTTATACTTTAAATCAGGGTCGTTAAGAACACAAAGTCTAAAGTTGACTTGTATTATTCCTTCTTCATCGATTCTTGCTTCCGGAATAGCACCTTCTTTAACTTTCTTCCTCATATGCATCAACTCTAGGTCTTTAGCTTGAGAAGCTTTAACTTTATCTATTAAAGTCGATTTTACTCGTATATTGGCCATCATCACGTGGGTCCCTGGAGTCTTTAACTCTATCTTCATCCTTTGCAAGTCATACAAAATGGGCCTTTGCGTTGACAATATCACACTCGTACCCGCATATGATCTTCTACTCAACGCGTTCGCTACCACGTTCGCTTTTCCAGGATGGTATTGGATGGTATGATCATAATCTTTCAACAGTTCAAGCCAACGTCGTTGCCGCATGTTGAGTTCCTTTTGGGTGAAGAAATATTTGAGGCTTTTATGATCCGTATAGATCTCCACTTTCTCCCTATACAGTTAATGCCTCCAGATTTTAAATGCGAAGACAACAGCTGCCAACTCTAGATCATGAGTAGGATAATTCCTCTCATATTCTTTGAGTTTTCGTGAGGCATAGGCTATGACTTTCCCATGTTGCATGAGAACGCATCCTAACTCTCTGCCTGAATCATCGTTGTAGATGACAAATCCCTCCGAACCAGATGGTATTGTCAGAAAAGGTGCTGAAATGAGTCTCCTCTTGAGTTCTTGAAAACTCTTCTCATATTCCTCACTCCAAGCGAATTTTATATCTTTCCGAGACAGCTGAGTTAATGGAGTAGCGATTCGAGAAAACCCTTCTACGAATCTCCGATAATAACCAGCTAAACCGAGAAAGCTACGTAATTCGGTCACTGATTTAGGTTGCTCCCAGCTTTGAATTGCTTCAATCTTTGCCGGGTCAACAGATATTCCGTGATTTGATATCACGAGCCCAAGGAATGCTACTTCTTCAAGCCAAAACTCGCATTTCTTCAACTTGGCGTATAGCTTGTTTTCCCGAAGCTTTTGGAGTATCTGTGACGCCCCCAAATTCTGACGTCCACTTGGTCACTCGAATTCGGTTCGTCACGTTCTCATGGAATCACCATAATATCTAAAATTATATATTTACAACGAAAGATCTAATTTAGAATAATATACAATGTTTTATTATAATTATTCTCCCAAGTCTCGCAACCTATAGTGCTTAATAGATTACATAATAATGTCGAATAAAGACTTATTACATAATCCTACATAAGCTTAAATATAGTCTGGAAATAGTCTTAATACAACATAATCAATTTAAACATAAAAGGGACAAGCTAGTCAGTAGCCTTGCCCTTGCCCTTGTCTTTCCCAGATACACCTCCCTATTCCGCCTTAACTGAAAGGTTTTAAATAAGCAAGAATAAGCACAAATTGCCCAGCAAGTAATATACAACAACGGTAAGATTTTTATAACACGAGTGTGAAATATCGAAGTATCATCTCTAAGATAATTCAGAGTTTCAGCATAATATCATGAATAATGAATATCAATAATCCTTGGAATAAGATCAATAATTCAATATAATCAACGAATATATATGAATTCAAAGGCTATCAAGGTATCCGTCTGGATCACAATTTATACTGAGCAGTCATTAAGGACTATTGAACATCTACTAGAATTACCAATATTAAACTGATAACCCAAAAGAATCAAGTACTATAGATGATCAGTCTACAATACTTTAAGTTATGCATAACACCACAATAATAATATACTCATGTGTCGGGGTTTCCAACAACATACATTCCCCTTACCATAACAGTTGTTCAACTCAGTTTTTAAGATTTCCGCACCAATCAATTGGTTTGGACAGTTTTATAAACATGCATATAGTCTAGCCGAATCAAATGGCATCGACTCTTTCACAATATTCAAGAACAATATCGAGTTCATCATGAATAATAGTTTGCACAAGAGTTTAAGCATACTAGCTCGATTGAACAAATAAGTAGGATGACTTACATTCAAAGAGATAAGTTTACGATATTCACTGGAATAAAGTAAAGAAAGAGTTTAGAATACTTGCACAATATAAAGTAGGGTTCGGATACTTTCCTTATGCGTAGTTTATCCACGTTTAAGATTTCAACACTTTCGAATCCTATTTATAGCGTATTATATGTTCAAGAGGTTCATTAGCTAACATAGTCTTTAATCCATCTTGACATGATTCAAGTATACACATAGTCCTTGTTTTGATATTTATGCAAACATCTTTTTGGACTTATCATTCGAAAGTTATGAATAACCTTTATTTCTATCACATGGCATGTTCCTTATCATATTACGTAGCATGTTGATCAAATATTAAACGTTAAAGAAATCATACAGGCATGCGTCAAACATCAGTTCAAAAACAGAAGCTATATATACGATCACAGACGCAAGACACCGCACACCACTGCTCTGAAGCTTAGGACTGGCCTTAATCTGTGTTGTCCCTGGCCGTGCCGAGATGAAGCTATCGCATTTCGGTTCGCCCAATCCTTACATATCCATGTACTAATACTCGATCATATCTACATGTCAGAGGTGTTCACATAATCACATAATCGTTCTTGAGTTCATTTGTATAAGTTTGAACTTACATCTTACATGGCATTCAAGCAAAACATTATCAAGCGGTTACCATGACTCTTTACTTGACTATATATCCATATAGATTTTTCAAATGCATATACTTATAGCATTCATATTGCTTGTTCATAGCTATTTTTGTCTAAAGCTTGAAATCATGCTTTAAACTCAGGTTTATTTTGAAATCATCTTGTTCCATACATATAAATTATACTTAGAGATGTTATAGGCATAATATGGCATCTTATCTCATTAGCATCTAGATATTCATATGATGCAACTAGATTTTGAAACTATGTTCAAGTTTGCTTTTGAAATTATTTTAGGCTTGAACTATGAAATCTAACACACATAAGACATCTTCAAAACTCTAAGCATAGGTAGTCAAGTTATGTTATCATGCTTGCAAAGTCATAACACACATGGCATTTATACATATCAAGTTCGTTTCTAAAGTCATAAATCCATTTTAAATCATACACCTTCGTTAATCATGCAACTCTATTAAAATATGTTCAACTTAGCATAATATCCTTATACATACACATTACACATGCTTGCATGCTAGTTTAAGCCGAAATAATTGCCTAACATTGATCAAAATTGAAAAATGCAGACATGACAATCGATTCTAGAATCTAAGGCAATTGTCATTGCTTTTAAGTTAAGTTAATACAAAACAGAATCTAAGTCAGACTGTTTCGAGCCAGGAATAGTAAACCTTGGCAACTGTTTAGCCCAAACACAGAAATTACTCACGAAATTGATTCTAAACATTCCTATTAAAGTTGTAACATACTTATAAGGCCACATAACAACTATATGAACATTACCCATCCTTATTAACATCCAATTTCATGAATTCAAGAATTTGAATTTTAAGAGTTCAAGAAATCTGTTTAACAGAAACCAAAAATGGAAGCAAAGAAGAGGAGTTATACCTCTGCAAATATGAAAAGAACTTGCTCCAATGAATTCTTAAGCACTAAGAATGCTTGTATGCTTTTAACTCTTACTTAGTAAATACCAAACAATTTCAAAGCAACCCAACTGATAAACATGTCTGCTATTTATAGAAGAACTTTTACACAGACATTGTAATTTCCCATTGAATCAAACCCATGGATTGTAGGATTGCATGAAGGTTATGGAGGAGTTATTAGATAGTGGTTGAAACTCATGATGACCACCACTCCCTACCATGATCATCAGCTAAAAAAATTGGAAGAAGAAATAGGCTTAGCCTTTTAGGAAGAATACATATTCTTGCCTTGAGTTACTGTTCATGGTACTTGGTGACACTAATTATGGGACAAGAGAAATCTCAGCCACACTTAGCTCTACACTTGTACACATTTAGTTACTTTATTATAAAAAAATGGTTTTAATGTCCAAGTGTTACCATATTAGGAGAATTTAGGGTTATTTATATACTCACATCATATAATCTATGTACATTAAATACACGCAAAAAAATAATGCGATCAGTATTATTGTTCGAGTAGTTCCATAATTAACTCTACTACTCACATAACCAAAATATAACTTTATGTCACAGTATGATTTAGCATTTCAAGGTAGTAGGTGTTATGTAACATACATATAATCCATGTACATTCTATTTTAATGTCTACTCACATGTATATGGCTACTTACACATTTCATGATATATTTATACTATATAGTTTCAATATGCTTAATCACATTGCTTCATACGATTTAGTTTTATAAGACTTAATATATAACCACATAAATGTCACACCACACTATATAGTTATATTTGTATTATTGTTCACATGCATATAATCACAATATAATATTATTATATTAATAACTTACTTATTTACGTTAAGTAAATAAATTATTCACCTCCTTGATTAATTACTACTAATATAATTTAATCCATTTCTTATTGATGAAATTATGGGTTTTCATAACAATTAATTATTGATAAAACTCTTATTATATTTCTAGATATATTGCAAATAATAATAATCATATATTATTAATTGATTTCAAAGAAATCAATATTTTCTCACGATTAATTAATATTAATTAATGGTTTAAGACATAACATAATTCATTGCAATATACTCCTATCTTATAGTTTCATCCATATTACATATATAACGTCCCCAAATTCAAAGGTCTATATAGTAAAAGTAACTCACTCCAATCGATCATTACAAGCGCTTGCCATGATTTATCTTCTTGGACAACGCAATTGCGTCGTCGCGCTAAGTGCCAAGACCGGTTTAGCTTCACTTTCGTACAAATTTGCATCGCTAAACTCATTATATATGACATGAATTGATGTCCACGAAAGTGTTACTACATGTCTACGAGTGTATTGATTACTTATACGAATTCACATGATCAACACAATTAATCTTCTTAATTCTCGTTTTAATTCGCTTAAGGGATTTCCTCGTTTCGCAATATGCCACACAAGGCATTTCACCATCCTCATTGTCAATTCACACTTCTGAATACGTATTGATCTAATACGAATCAATTGTATTAACCAACTCGTAAAACAATAACACTTATATTCACATAAATATAAGTAGTACTTAACCTTAACCTTAACTGTGTTCACATCCTCTCTTGCAAGCTTTTCCATAATTTTGACGTGAAATGCAGGTCTCGGTCAGAAACAATCGATATCGGCACTCCATGTCGTGAAACAATCTCCTTTACGTATAGACTCGCTAACTGATTCAAACTGTAGCGGATCTTGATCGGTAGAAAATGTGCAGTCTTTGTAAGTCGATCCACGATAACCCAAATGGCATCCAATCCTTTCTGTGTGACCGGAAGTCCTACCACAAAATCCATCATAATATGCTCTCATTTCTACTCCGGTATTTCCAATGGTTGTAGCAACCCACTCGACCGCTGATGCTCTGCTTTTACGCGTTGACAAGTCAAACATCTACTAACACACTCTGCGACTTCCCGTTTCAAATTGGGCCACCAAAAATGTTGCCTCAAGACTCGGTACATCTTAGTGCCTCCCAGATGAACAGAATACATCGTACTGTGTGCTTCGTGCAAAATCTCCACTCTCAACTCGGTTACCGCTGGTACCCTGTGAAGACCCTGAAAGTAGTATGCACACAAGCCAATCATGTTTGATGATAAAGCATATACTTTGTAACAATCTTATTCATTTATTAATAAAAATTATTAATTTATTAAAGGCTTTTAATTATGTACATGATGCTGTTTTATAATATGTGATAAACCCATAGTTTTAAGCAATGCTTTTAGAATAATGATGATGATCATTCTAATGAGATCTAAATTCTTTGAAAGCTTAAAACTAAAATAGTTCCCAATCGTTGGATTACTAAATTGGGGATTAGTGAATCCGGATAGATTGGTACATACGTTGCTTGCTCATTGGATGAGGATGATTGATCTCATGATCATTTGTGTGGAGACACTAAAGCAAGTATGTAGGTGCTTATTAGAGAATAAGTTCAATTGAACGTGGCTCGCTAAGGAATACCTAATGGAGTTTTATTTATGCATCAATAGGAATTCTGTAGTGATAGTAGTACAAGTAATCCTTGGACTTGAGATCATCATAGTATCTTGTGTATGATGAGTTATACTTTGACTTATTCCTTAAGACCCTTAGGGTATATCAAAGGGTATGCTTGGGTATAATAAGTTATACGGAGATAATGTATGATCAATAAAGAATCTACCACTTCTAATAAAAGAAGAGAATGTCCTATGTGATTCGATAAATGACAACCCAAAGAGTCCTTGGCAAGGCGTAATGAAATTAGAAAGGAGTTTCTAATTTGCATTATTTGAGTTGTGCATTTAAGGATCGAAATACATATAATTAAATAAAATAAGACTTGACAAAGAATTCCATGTCTTATATTTAATTGGGACATCAGTATGGTGGAAGGATTGAATTGTACGGTAACTATTTACTCAAAGGTTCTTTAATGATTAATGTTGAAATCTATATTATCCTGGAAAGTCGTTGATCGCTAGGGAGGCTTATCACTATCAGAGAATAAATATTATTTAAATAAATTAATTATTTAATTTATTTATTTAAATAAGATTAGAATTGTTCTAATTGATTTATTCACAACCTGCTTAATATGGAGAACCTAAAGGGTCACACCATAAAAGGAAGAATAATTATTTAAGAAGTTAATGGCATAATCGTAATAATATAGTTAAGTATATTTAATTTAATCTATGGTGATAGAATAAATTAAATAGCTTAATATTTATTATTTAATATTTTAGAAATATTAAATATAAATTAATAAGAGGAGTCTTATTAATATTATTACAATTATTATTATTTTAATTTCTAAAAGAGTTTAGGAATTAATTTAATATAAGTACTCTCATTTATTCCTAATTGGATTAGGAAGGAAAATTAGTTAAAGGAGTTTAATTAATTATTCCTAATAAGATTAGGGAGCTTAATTAATTAAAAGAATTAATTAATTAAAACCCAATTCCTTAATTGTTAAGGTGGGTTGCCCACATCTATAAATAAGAGGAGTCTTATTATGGGTGACATGGGTTGTTGACTTTAACAAAGTACGTAATAATTCCAAGTTGTTGGGAGTATGCCTTTTCTATAGAGATAGAAAACTAGGGTTAGCCATAACACCCATCTTCTTGAATTTTATTCTTCCTTGGTGGATCACCTCTAGAGGCCAAACACATGGGTGGCTAACGTTGATCAAAGGAAGGAACCAAACCCGTGGATTCAAGTTGAACGCGAAAAGGATCGAGGTGAACTTGTACCGAGGAAGCTCGATCTTCAAGGGTATGATTTTATTCTTTATCTTTTCGCTTAATTAATAATTATGCATAAAGGGTGATCCGGGTATATGGTTTGTAAAAATTTTAAACTCGATTTTTACACGCTTCAAGACTTTTTATGCAATTTGATTCGTTCATGAATATTACAAACCTAACAAAGGGCATCGAGCCAAACCTTTATCTGCAATTATTAATTGTTTTAATTTGATATGTATATTGATATGTGTTTAGAACAATTTAATTGGGCATAATTTTATTGTATAAAATTTATTAAAAAAAAATAATAATAATAATTCGCGAAATTGCAAAACAAGCTGCTGATTCGTGGTAATAGTGCACTCATTCACGAAAACAAACAAAACAAAAAAAAACAAAAAACAAACAAACGTGCTGCTTTTTTTTTTTTTTAAGGGACGCATGCGTCATTTATTAAAAAGTAACAAGACAGGATATCATGAAAACCAGCAGCACAATTTCGTGGGTAACAAGAAGACTTGCACGGAAAAAAACAAAAAATAAAAAATAAAAATGACAACCACGTGAATACTTATTGCATGGATTTCAAGACTAATATATATATATATATATATATATATATATATATATATATATATATATATATATATATTATATATATTATTAATTTTATAATTAAAATAAAAGTTTATTTTAATTTTAAAATAAAAGGTTTATTTTAATCTCAAAATAAAAATGTTTATTTTAATTTCAAAATTAGAATTTCATGCTAACTAATTAGAGTTGGAATTGGATTCCATGATAACTAATTAGAGTTGAAATTGGATTCTATTTTTCCTTAAATAAAGGAGTTTATTTTGATATGAAATTAGATTTCATATTATTCAAAATAAAAGAGTTTATTTGTGAATAGGAAAAAGAATCGATCTTTCCTTAAATAAAGGAGTTTATTTAGATATAAAATAAGATTTTATATTATTCAAATAAAGGAGTTTATTTGTGAATAGAAAGAAAATCCGTGTTTCCTTAAATAAAAGAGTTTATTTAAATATGAAATAAGATTTCATATTATTCAAAATAAAGGAGTTTATTTATGAATAGAAAAGAATATCCGTGTTTTCTTTAATAAAAGATTTTTTTATATATGGAATTAGATTCCATAATTAATTAAAATAAAAGAGTTTATTTTAATTAAAGAGTTTTTTTTTTTTTTACATGGAATTGATTCCATAATTAATTAAAATAAAGGAGTTTATTTTGATTAAAATTTTGATTAAAATAAAATAGTTTATTTTATTCAAAATTGGATAAATTAAAATAAAATAGTTTTATTTTGATTTAAATTTGGATTAAAATAAAGGAGTTTATTTTGATTCAAAATTGGATTTTATACTAAATAAATTTGCCCATTAAATGATATCAATATATATATTAAATGTTTATTATTCATAAGATGAATGTTATTTATTGATGCATATGATGATGTGTATGATAATAAATGGGATTCATTAAGGACTATCGACCAATGCGATTGGATTTTATTTTAGTTGGATGCATGAATGTATGGGTTTTATTAAATGGGGTTCTGCAGACTCGCCTTCTCTAATTTTTCTTAATGTAAATTCTATTCCCTCCTATGTATTTCCCTCGATCACGATCAAGGTTTCTATTTATTTTAAATAGTTTTGTAATAGGAATAGTTAGAATTATTTTGAAGAATTAGAGATTCTAACAAGGAGCGCTTGAGACCCGCTTTGTAATAGAGCCCGGGTTTAAATGTAATAGTTATATTTAAATATTATTTCTTGCACCCTTGGGGTTTGACCTTTTGGTTCACTTGGTGGCTCTAGTGAACCAAACTAGAATAAAAGTCCATAATCAATCCGGGTAGAATATAGTATTCTATATGTGCATGCTTATACTATATATATTATATATTATGCAAACATGCTTCGCATGTTAATTAATATGACGCGTATTTTATATATATATATGTATGCAAATGCGCTAAACAAGATGAGACAAATTAATAACAAACCCCTCAATTTTTTATATTAAGTCCTAAGCGCTCAAAGATATTTGGAATATCGAACGTCAGCCTTTCTAGCATGATAAAATTAATAGAGTATTAAATATTTAATATGAGTTTGTTGTGTCACCACAAGGCAAGTATTAAGTATTTAAGATGTTAATTTATCACATTTGATGCTTATAAAGAAAATTGAACAATATTGTTTTGTTGTGTCACCACAAGGATGATATTTTTCTTTTTTGAATATATGGAGTGCTAGGTCGGACTTAACTTGGATAATTTTGATTCGGATGTGCCACCACTGATCAAAATAATCTAAGAGGCAAAAAGAAAAGGAGTTTCATAGTTGATGTAATTGACAAAAGTTATCTACCTATTTATTTATATATAGTTTGTTGTGTCACCACAAGGCTATATACATTTGAAATGGGATCCTTATTCTCACTAGCAAATCTTTAATTAGATTTTGCCAACTATATAAGTGAGGTAATATAGTTTGAAGAAAATAGTGGGAGATGCCAATTTAAAACAAGACCTAAATTATTTTGGTAATTAATAAAAGAATGTATGTTAAAATGTTGTTAATTACATATTCATTTACTGATTTTACAAATGTCTAAAATTACTATCATCATGAAGCATATTAGATGCTAAATTAACTGCACCAAATTAAACGGATTGGTTAAGGAATTTGAGAATAGTTCTCATAGTCGAAAAAAAGCTATCTTATGTCCTTAATACGCCTATCCTCGCAATGGTTGCGCATAATGCCTCGAGGAAGAGATTGCTACTTTTAGAAAGTGGCAAGATGATGCACAATTATTTAGCTCAATGCATCATGCTCAGTATCCATGAGTAACAAGCTTCAAATCGACTGAAACTATGGATACCCCTACTATATTCTTGCACATCAAGTAGTTGATGGTGAGAAAAGTAGGACTGATAGATATCAGATATCTAAGGAGCTCTTCCGATCTAGAATGACCAATGGCACTATAGTACAGACAAAAGGTCCTTAACATTATCAATTTGATTGATCAATTAGGACAACGAGTTTTGTCATGGATGGAGAGTTGAGCCAAGATTTGATCTTGCACTCACTCCCGGACTCCTTTCACAATTGTTGTGAATTTTTCATATAAACAAGCTAGATATCAGCCTCGCTGATTTGCTTATCATGTTGAAAAATGTTGAGAGTCACTTTCCAACCAAGAAAGACCGAGTCTTACTGGTAGGGGCCAAAGTATCTTCAAAAAGGGAAGAACGATTCAAAGAAGGTAAATAGAAAGGCATAAACAAAGGATAATAAGAACAAAACTGATACGGATAGCAAAGGAGTTTGCTTCCACTGCTATAAGCCTGGACACTGGAAAGAAACTGCGAGAAGTATCTTGCAGAGGCTAACCAAAGAAGCTTAGTGAAGTTTCGGTTATAAATACAATTTTGTTCATGGTTGAAATAAATTTTTCTTTAAGTCAAGGTTCTACTTGGGTATTGGATACCGACTTTGGTTATCATAAATATAGATTTATGAAGGACCAAGCGTAAGTAGAAAGTTAAACAAAGATAAGTAATCCTATGTGTGGAAAATGAAGCAAAGGTTCTTGCATTAGCTATAGAAACTTATAGTTTAGCATCGCTTACGGGGCAAATCTATTAAGTCAATAAGTTGTTATTGTATTCCGCTTCTTGTTAAAAATATTATTTCCATTTTATTGTTGGACAATGAAAACTTTGGTATTATAATTAAGAACAATTGTTGTTCTATTTATAATAATAATGTTTTGTATAGAATCGAATATTACTTAATAAATTTTGTATACTTGACTTACATGAAAATAATTTTGCATATTGAACAAATTAGTATAAGAAAAGGAGATGATCATTCAAAGAGTTGAATGTATGTATTTGTTGAATACAAGTGTGAATTATTTGAAAGGTTCAAAGAATTCGTAAGTGAAACAAATTGGCAATGTATTAAGATTCTTTGATTAGATCAAGGAATAAATACTTGTGCAATAAGTTTCTAGATCATCTCAAATGGTTTTCTCATAATGGACACATCCTGATACGCAATAATTGATTGATGTATTTGAATGGAAAAATCGTACCTTGTTGGACATGGTGCGGTCCATAATGATTTTACCGACATTCCAAAGATCCTTCCGGGATAATGTCCTAGAAATATTTGCATATCTACGAAAAGGTAACCTCGAAATCCGGCCCCAAGACTCCATAAAAGTTATGGACAGGGAGGATTCCTAATCTTAAGTATGTTAAGATAAGGGATTGTCCAACTTATGTGAAAAAGGTTTCAAAGGATAAGCTTGGGACAAGATTTTATAAGTGTCGATTTGTGGGACATCCTAAAGTAAGTTTAGGGTATATGTTCTATAATCCTACTTAGCAAAAGGTGTTTGTTGCGAAACACACTGCCTTCTAAAATAAAGATGTTTATCATTGAAAGGGCTAGTGGGAGGATTATAGATCTTGAAAAGTTCGTGATCCACAAAACACTATAAGTCAAATAAGAGGAACCTGTAGATAGACCTATTATACCACAAACCGAATCGTAAATCGAATAGTACCAAGATACCTAGAGGTATGGATTCATCATGAATGATGATGATGAGGTACGATCATAGAAGATGATGATCCGAGTAACATACGATGAGGTAAGAATTCTAGTGTGTACAAAAGGGTCAGTGGGAGCGTCGTGAAATTTCTAGTATTATATGTTGATATACTACTTGATAAGGAATAACATGCCAATACTACAATCAAGAAAGATAAAGTTGTCTAAACATTCCTCCATGAATGATTTGGGAAGAGTATCTTAATTGGGGATGCAAATCTATACGATAGATTTAAAAGGATGCTCAACTTAACCCAAGAAACGATATTCATTTGATGCTAAAGTCGTTTAGCATGGCAAACTCCAAGAGATGTTTCATGTCGATGAGCTATGGAGTGTATTTCTCTTAATAGTCCCCATAGACTCCAAAGAAGAGAGATCGCATGAGTGACAATCATGTATGCAATGAAATATACGAGACCTGATGTTGATCGGTCATATTCTGGAGAAGATCACTGTAAGACAAAGAAAAACATCTTAAAGTTCTTAACCGGCACTAAGGATGTGAGCATACATGGTGGGTCCGAATTAAAACAAGAGGGCTTAACAGACTCAAGTTTTTCGTATGCACTAAGAGACGACGAAAATCCACTTTAAGGTAAAGTGTTACCTTGAATCAGTGGTGCGAAATTGAAAGGTTCCAAACAAACAAATAGTTGTTGGTTTAGTGATAAAGATAAAGTATATAGCTATAAATAAAGTCGCAAGTTGATTGTTTGGATTAAAAGTTCATTACAGAACTAGGAATAGTTCCTAAGTCTCATCTTGGATCTAAACATGTGTTGTGGCACTTTCATTTGATTATTAGAATCATTGAAAGATGGGAAATCACTATAGAGATAGTGGACTCTCAAGAACAATATTACATATCCATTAACTAAAGCTTATCCAACAGCAGGATAATCGTCACTTAGAGTAGAAGAGTATAAGATACCATGACGATTGGCTTTAGTGCAAGTGGGAGATTGAAAGTAGTATGCACACAAGCCAATCATGTTTGATGATAAAGCATATACTTTGTAACAATCTTATTCATTTATTAATAAAAATTATTAATTTATTAAAGGCTTTTAATTATGTACATGATGTTATTTTATAATATGTGATAAACCCATAGTTTTAAGCAATGCTTTTAGAATAATGATGATGATCATTCTAATGAGATCTAAATTCTTTGAAAGCTTAAAACTAAAATAGTTCCCAATCGTTGGATTACTAAATTGGGGATTAGTGAATCCGGATAGATTGGTACATACGTTGCTTGCTCATTGGATGAGGATGATTGATCTCATGATCATTTGTGTGGAGACACTAAAGCAAGTATGTAGGTGCTTATTAGAGAATAAGTTCACTTAACGTGGCTCGCTAAGGAATACCTAATGGAGTTTTATTTGCTGTCGATAGGAATTCTCAGTAGTGATAGTAGTACAAGTAATCCTTGGACTTGAGATCATCATAGTATCTTGTGTATGATGAGTTATACTTTGACTTATTCCTTAAGACCCTTAGGGTATATCAAAGGGTATGCTTGGGTATAATAAGTTGTACATGGAGATAATGTATGATCAATAAAGAATCTACCACTTCTAATAAAAGAAGAGAAATGTCCTATGTGATTCGATAAATGACAATCCAAAGAGTCCTTGGTTAAGGCGTAATGAAATTAGAAAGGAGTTTCTAATTTGCATTATTTGGAGTCAGGCATTTAAGGATCGAAATACATATAATTAAATAAAATAAGACTTGACAAAGAATTCCATGTCTTATATTTAATTGGGACATCAGTATGGTGGAAGGATTGAATTATACGGTAACTATTTACTCAAAGGTTCTTTAATGATTAATGTTGAAATCTATATTATCCGGAAAGTCGCTGATCGCTAGAAGGCTTATCCCTATTGTAGAATAAATATTATTTAAATAAATTAATTATTTAATTTATTTATTTAAATAAGATTAGAATTGTTCTAATTGATTTATTCACAACCTGCTTAATATGGAGAACCTAAAGGGTCACACCATAAAAGGAAGAATAATTATTTAAGAAGTTAATGGCATAATCGTAATAATATAGTTAAGTATATTTAATTTAATCTATGGTGATAGAATAAATTAAATAGCTTAATATTTATTATTTAATATTTTAGAAATATTAAATATAAATTAATAAGAGGAGTCTTATTAATATTATTACAATTATTATTATTTTAATTTCTAAAAGAGTTTAGGAATTAATTTAATATAAGTACTCTCATTTATTCCTAATTGGATTAGGAAGGAAAATTAGTTAAAGGAGTTTAATTAATTATCCCTAATAAGATTAGGGAGCTTAATTAATTAAAAGAATTAATTAATTAAAACCCAATTCCTTAATTGTTAAGGTGGGTTGCCCACATCTATAAATAAGAGGAGTCTTATTATGGGTGACATGGGTTGTTGACTTTAACAAAGTACGTAATAATTCCAAGTTGTTGGGAGTATGCCTTTTCTATAGAGATAGAAAACTAGGGTTTGCCATAACACCCATCTTCTTGAATTTTATTCTTCCTTGGTGGATCACCTCTAGAGGCCAAACACATGGGTGGCTAACGTTGATCAAAGGAAAGAACCAAACCCGGTGGATTCAAGTTGAACGCGAAAAGGATTGGAGGTGAACTTGTACCTGAGGAAGCTCGATCTTCAAGGGTATGATTTTATTCTTTATCTTTTCGTTTAATTAATAATTATGCATAAAGGGTGATCCGGGTATATGGTTTGTAAAAATTTTAAACTCTAATTTTTACACGCTTCCGCACTTTTTATGCAATTTGATTGCGTTCATGAATATTACAAACCTAGCAGACCCGAAAATTCGGGTTGTCTAGAATTTAAGTTTAAAGAATTAGTTATTAATAAAAGGAACTTTTATTAATTCTATTATATGTTATGTGTTTATTAATCGTTCTATAACCTAGGATGATTATAAATCGGGAGTATTCTGGCTACGAGCTAGTCTGAGTGAATAAGAATTTACAAGACAAAAATAAAAAAAATTCGGGAACAAAATATTTTTCGGGGAAAAAGACGAAATGGGTACTATTCACCCGACGAAACCCTAAGCGTTAGGGTTTGAATAACCTAGGCCATTTCGAGAGTTCGGTATGTCGAAATGACATTCCGTCGAAGGATTTAACGAAAATATATTGTGAAAAGTTAAGTAAGCCGATAAAAGTTTTTCTCGAAAAACGTGTAGAAATCGGACGAAATTAAAATGACAAAAAGTAATGTTATGTACTTTTCACTCGTTTAGCTACGTTAGGGTAAAACGTGAAGGAAAACGCTTAACGTCGAAAAGTGTTTTTCAGTTTTTCGAAGATCCGAAGAATACGTAAAAATTAGTCAGTAAAGGAAAGACGAAATATCCAAAATATTTAAATTAGGGAATCGCAGCTTTTGACTCGCTTGACAAAAACCGAAAGATTTGAAGCACGAAGCTTCCAAGGGAAGCTACGTGAATAGTAAAGAGGTGTAGTAAGGAGGTGGGAATAGTAAGGAGGTGTGAATAGTAAGGAGGTTAGGGGGCGAAATGACTAAAATACCCCTAGCTTTGGAAATCTATAAATAGTAAGCTTAAAATCATTTAAATGGGATTTTGAAAATCCTATAACATGAGAGAGAGAGAGAGAGAGAGAGAGTTCGGATGGGAGAAAGAAAAGGAGAAAGAAGAGGAAAAACTAGGCCGTGTACAAACTTTGTCCGACGGGAGAAGATTAAAGGAGAACGGTAATCCAAAAACTAATCTCTTATAAATTTTCTTTAAGTTTCGATGTTTAAAAACATAATTTAATGAAGATAATAAGTAGATGATGTTAGAAATGATTTCATATGATTGAAATCATGAGAAAACAAAGAAATAAGAATTTAAAGTTTACTAAATAAATTTCTTAAGGAAGTATAAGATTCGTAATGAATTTGAATGATCCGAGTGGATTATATGAATAAGTAGGTTAAATAAGTAAGGAATAATGTTCTATAACATCAAATTCCAATAAAAAGTGGAATCGTAATCCAAAATATCGATTAAAATGAAGAACGAATGAATAACATGAAGAACACGAAGAACACGCGAAGAACACGAAGAACGTTGTTGATGGACAAATTTAAAACCATCGTAGTGTAATTGTTGTTGATGGACAAGTTTAAAACCATCGCGTATAAGTTAGATGTGTATTGTTTGGTTAGGAACGGTAGAAACGTTCATGAAGAACGGATTAAAACTTAGCTATAACGAAGTTATGGCGAAATTTTGTAAAAGACGAACGAGAATTAGAAAGTTAGTAAATGAACCCGAACGTGTAGGGTTTCATAAGAAAGTAATAGAACGTAGAAAACATGAGTCGTGGACTCAAGAACAAACGAGTTCCGTGTTCGGATGATCGAATTACGGACGAACAAACGAAGAGCATTAAAAATGTAAAAATGAACGAAAGGTGAAGATCAAGCCAATCTAATGGCATGTTAACGGATTCTGAACGCAATTCTGTCTGAGGGGTATTGAAGTACGTAAGATAAGGAAGAGTATGGCTTTGTAACAACCTCGTTCCGAGTTATAACGAAGGAGTTATGAGATCGGAAAGTGAGCGACTCAAAGAATTTATTTAACACTTAGAAAAAATTTCTAGGGTTTTGTCTTGGCAACACAGTGGCGGACAGATGATAGGTGGGAAGTGGCGCCCAGTCATGAAGCTCTCACCCATAATCTTCTAGAGAGGTGGCATCGCAAATACGAGAGATAACAAAGGACTTGGCACCAGCAAATGCCACCCAAGAAGAGGAGAGAGAGTAGGTCGCCAAGCAGAGAGAGAAAGGAAGGGACGCACGGCCTTAGATCGCAATGCCCAGAAATGAGATTTTAATGCTCAATTACTAGGGGATGTGCAAGAAAGAAATATGAACATATAGTTCACCTAAAATAACACTTAAGCAAATGACTTAAACCTTTATTAAAGGTTGAAGGTAAAGATTAAATGCCCGATTAAAACAAAAAGAATATAATCACGAAGTTACGTGAATCGATGTCCGGGGACCGTAGTCGGGATGAACGAACGTGAGGAATTGCTATGGTTGTGATTCCTTAGACGTTGAGTGATGAGGGTAATGAATAACATTTCGATGTTATATCATGATAATGAGAGATAAGTGTGAAGCGTATAGACGCTGTGAACGCAACGTCGTTACGATGGACGCTTTGTCTTAGCATACAATGATCGGTATGGATTTGACACTAAGAACGAGTAATGAACATGGGGTTCATATAATGGATAACGAAAGTATTAAATAGTATATGAATTATCAAGAAAGTCGTAATAAACGGTAATAAGATTAATGAAAGCCGAATGTGATTCGATAAAGAATGAATCCGGAGGGATGACATTTAGTTGTCAGAAAGCCGTAAGGAATAAGAAATTGACTTAATCGAACATTATAGTTTAATAGTTCGTATAAGTTAAGAGAGGTTAGGTTGTGGTACAATCATAACCTTTGATGGTTGACATATGGGAGCTGAGCTAAACAATTCCTTCAGAGACTGAAGGTATATACAAAACTGGCAACCGATCTAACTCAACCGTGATGGCGATTATGTAGATGAGACGGAAACTTGTTTGTTGGTTGTTTGTGGGAAACCACTCAGAGTACCATATGGACTACTAGCAGAGACGCGATGTGTGTTGAGTCCTAGAGAAGTTATAAGAATAAGATAAGAATATAAATCATCCAAGATGATGAACGTTTTGAGTAAGACATCTCCGTATGTCATAAAGCCGTAAATTGGTAAAAGAAGTTAGTCGCGTAAACTTATATTGCAAGAATGCGAACTCTAAGAAGTAAAGTTAAGTAAACCAATGCGTAAGTTCAATATATGACTAATTGGTGTTTATGTTTTCTCCATATGTGTGATATAGGAATTGAAATGAGCAGATCAGTGTAACCTGTAGCTGGGCGTAAGGCAAGTTTCCTAACTTCATTCATATTACATGAATGCTAGTTTCTTAAACTTCTCAGATGTTGTACTTGAGAAGTTCTGTCTATGTGCGAATGTGTGATATTTGTACAAGGTGTTAGAATGTATGAGGCCTTGAGCCACAATTTGAACACTTCGGTGTTTCTATGATATGAATTGTTCTGTGATTGAGCTGTTCAATACAAGTATGTTATGTTTATACATGAACCATTATTGTTAAGTCTGTGTTAATGATTCTAGCCAGACAGGATGTGTATGAAAAAGGTAGAGGGATGAAAGTATTTCAAAGTGAAAATAATTGATGTTTAAAGATGATAGGAATCGAGACTATTCCTATTATTCAAAGCTGCTTCATAACCTTTGTTCGGTTATAGAAGTTCTAAAGAAATGTTTTAATTCTGAAGTTGTTTGTTCAACTGTTATGACTTGATGGGCAATTGAATGCTCACACTTGCTTTAAATGAAAAACAATTTTCAGCGAACAAGGTTAGAAGAACTTAAGGATCCCGTAAAGATCAAGCTGACGGTATCCAGATGCAGTACCATTCAGAAGGTGAATGAGCGAGAAGATCAAGTGAAGACTTGTAATGTAGAAAGATAAAACTGAACTATAGACTAGTTTAATGAACTATTATGTATCCTTGGTGGCGGATAAAAGTCACTCTTGTAAGATGAAATAAATAATGTAATTATCATTATTTGTAATAAAAGAGGTCATAAGGTTCCAGAACCTGGGATTTGAGAGTGTATGTTGTTATATTGCATTATATAATGATGTATGTTGGATGAATGATGTACTCGTGACGTACGGAATCCGGGTGTGAAGATAGACCGGATTTTGGGGCGTTTCAAGTTGGTATCAGAGCTGATAGATTATAAACCTTAGGTAGGAGTACCTAAGACTATAATCGTAGAGAGAAGGATAAGAAGATCACCACGTGATCATAGTGACTCGTAGTAACAGATGGGTTGTTAAACGATGAATGATTTATAGCTAGTGCTATGAATGAAAGGTACTATGAAGTAGTACATGAAGAAGAACTTAGATTGAGTTATGAAGGATAGTATATGAATTAAAGAAAATTAGTATTAAGTAGAGAGAGATTTAGAAGTTGAAAATTTTCAATTGAGGACTCATATCAGCAACTGAGTTGTATGATTCCTTGTATGGGCGGGGAAATTGTACGTGGTTTTAGAACCACTTAGCTTCTTATGCGATATAGTTGTTAAGTTGAACAATTCTTTGTATGGGCGGAGAATTGTTCTTGGTGTAACAACCGCTTAGCTCCTTATATCGGTCAGAAGCTGAGTTGACCAATTTTCTGTATGGGCAGGGAATTGTGTTTGGTTCTACAATCACTTAGCTTCTGGTAGTGATAATCATTGGGATTGGTCGCGCTATCAAGATGTATATGATGAGAAGGTGAATCTTTTCTCATGTATATACTTGATAGGTAGAGAACGATAAGGTAGGTGCGAGTTCTTGAAACTCATACTTATGGTAAGTTCGTGACTCATAATAATATGGTATGTTTTCGAATGTCTCAGCGAATGGACGCCTATGGTCTGTCTGGATGTTCTTAAACTCATATTATTGTGAAAAGTTCTTGAACTCATAATGTGTGGTAAGTTGATGGACTGTACTAAGGTATAAAGATGTTTAGACTGAAAACACGTTGTTTTCAGTAGGCTTAGTAGTGAAGGTGCTAGAGAAGATTAAGTGTTGTCGTAGTAAGACAATGAAGGCAGATGGAGAATAGGATATTCCAAGTCATCTAGCTATGTTAGATTTCGAAGTTTATTGAACTCGTGCTGATATGTACTTTGAAAAGGAAAGAATTGGTTCAACTTTTGGAATCAATAGAATTTTTTAAAAAGTTATTCTTGGTATGTCTATGCTAATTGCTTCTATTTGACGCGAAATTGATTTAAAATATTCAAAATGAATTTTATATCATCTATTCATTCGATGCAAGGGTGGTAAAACGATGGAGTTGTTAATACCATTGAACCTAGTGTTGGATGTGATCTTAGGATCAACAACCCGCTATGGTATGATGTATAATGACGAAGTCACAAACTGACGAAGTCCTCAACGTACTGTAAAAAGTACGGTATCATGACGTCATAAACCGTTTTGATGTATTGCGAAAAGAATTTCAAGAAGTAGTCGATGTCAATTGAATTGACTAGACGAATGTTTCCAGTTGATATCCAATTTATTGGTATGGTCTAAGCTACTTGATTCGGCTAGACAAATGGTATGTCATCGAGCTTTCTTTGAGAACTTGTGCCAAACCAAATTGTTTTGGTGTGGAATCTAATGATTTAGTCTGAGGAGAACATGGAAAAGGTAGTTACTTTCTTTGTGATTGTAAACTGACCGATAAAGAAGGGCTTACGGCAAAATGTTGTTTAACCTAGTAAGAGTTCATGGTCGATTTGACCCCTCAGCAAAAGTATGAAACATTTTAAGAGGAAATTTTATATTCCTCATTATTCCTTCTACTTCATGATTCTTGATAGGTTATGGGGGTTAGGAATGAGGGAAAGATAAGAACTCCGTTAAAGAGAAGTTGAGAAGAAAGGTAGGCTAAAATTTCGAGGATGAAATTCTGTGAAGAAGGGGTGAATGTGATAACCCGGGTAAGGGTGTGGTTTTAAGAAATTTCGAGGACGGAATTTTTATAAGCGGGGAAGAGTGTGACGACCCGGAAATTCGGGTTGTCCAGAATTTAAGTTTAAAGAATTAGTTATTAATTAAGGGAACTTTTATTAATACTATTATGTGCTATGTGTTTATTAATCTTTCTATAACCTAGGATGATTATAAATCGGGAGTATTCTGGCTATAAGCTAGTCTGAGCGAATAAGAATTTACAAGACAAAAATAAAATTTTTCCGGGAACAAAATATTTTTCGGGGAAAAAGACGAAATAGACACTATTCACGCGACGAAACCCTAAGGGTTAGGGTTTGAATAACCTAGGCCGTTCTGAGAGTTCGGTATGTCGAAATGACATTCCGTCAAAGGATTTGACGATAATATATTGTGAAAAGTTAAGTAAGCCGATAAAAGTTTTTCTCGAAAAACGTGCAGAAATCGGACAAAATTAAAATGACGAAAAGTAATGTTATGTACTTTTCACTCGTTTAGCTACGTTAGGGTAAAACGTGAAGGAAAACGATTAACGTCGAAAAGTGTTTTTCAGTTTTTCGAAGATCCAAAGAATACGTAAAAATTAGTCAGTACAGGATAGACGAAATATCCAAAAATATTTAGATTCCGGAAATCGCAGTTTTCGAACTGTCGGACAAAAACCGAAAGACGAAAGCACGAAGCTTCCAAGGGAAGCTATGTGAATAGTAAGGAGGTGTAGTAAGGAGGTGGGAATAGTAAGGAGGTGTGAATAGTAAGGATGTTAGGTGGCAAAATGACTAAAATACCCCTAGCTTTGGAAATCTATAAATAGTAAGCTTAAAATCATTTAAATGAGATTTTGAAAATCCTATAACATGAGAGAGAGAGAGGGAGAGAGAGTTCGGATGGGAGAAATAAAAGGAGAAAGAAGAGGAAAAACTAGGCCATGTACAAACTTTGTCCGACGAGAGAAGATTAAAGGAGAACAGTAATCTGAAAACTAATCTCTTATAAATTTTCTTTAAGTTTCGATGTTTAAAAACATAATTTAATGAAGATAATAAGTAGATGATGTTAGAAATGATTTCATATGATTGAAATCATGAGAAAACAAAGAAATAAGAATTTAAAGTTTACTAAATAAATTTCTTAAGGAAGTATAAGATTCGTAATGAATTTGAACGATCTGAGTGGATTATATGAATAAGTAGGTTAAATAAGTAAGGAATAATGTTCTATAACATCAAATTTCCAATAAAAAGTGGAATCGTAATCCAAAATATCGATTAAAATGAAGAATGAACGAAGAACACGAAGAACACGCAAAGAACACGAAGAACGTTGTTGATGGACAAATTTAAAACCATCGTAGTGTAATTGTTGTTGACGGACAAGTTTAAAACCATCGCGTATAAGTTAGATGTGTATTGTTTGGTTAGGAACGATAGAAATGTTCATGAAGAATGGATTAAAACTTAGCTATAACGAAGTTATGGCGAAATTTCGTAAAAGACGAACGAGAATTAGAAAGTTAGTAAATGAACCCGAACGTGTAGCATTTCATAAGAAAGTAATAGAACGTAGAAAACATGAGTCGTGGACTCAAGAACGAATGAGTTTCGAGTTCGGATGATCGAATTACGGATGAACAAACGAAGAGCGTTAAAAACGTAAAAATGAACGAAGGGTGAAGATCAAGATAATCTAATGGCACGTTAACGGATTTAGAACGTAGTTCTGTCTGAGGGGTATTGAAGTACGTAAGATAAGGAAGAGAATGGCTTTGTAACGACCTCATTCCGAGTTATAACGAAGGAGTTATGAGATCGGGAAGTGAGAGTCTCAAAGAATTTATTTAACACTTAGAAAAAATTTCTAGGGTTTTGTCTCGGCGCCGCAACGCCGGATGGACTGTGGGAAGTGGCGCCACAGCGCGAGCTCGGCCATAATCTTATGGAGAGTGGCACCATAGCGCGAGAGATAACAAAGGACTTGGCGCCGCAATTATAGCAAGTGGTCTTCCCCTTCCAGCATTCCCCCTGATGGCTTCTTCCACACTTGTTGCAAGCTTCGGTCCTCTTCTTGAAGTTTCCCTGGTGACTTCCACCTTGGTTATTATTTCGGTTGTTGTTGTTGTTGTTTTTTCCCATTTCCTTTTTCCAGAATTACTCCCTTCGCTGCTTCTTCCTCCACGATGCTCATTACCAGTGTTCTTGTTCTTCTTTTCCTTATTATATAGACTTAAGGCCTCACTGCCACCTTCCGCAATGATTGCCTTCTCTAACAAGGTCGTAAAGGAATCAATCTGGAAGACTGATACCTTATTATACAACCATGGCTTCAATCCTTGCTCGAAGCGTCTCGCCTTTCTTTCTTCATCCCCAACTTGGTGCTCCGTAAATCGTGCTAGTTCATTAAACTTAGCAGCGTATTGTGCCACCGTCATATCTCTTTGTTTTAACTCTAGGAACTTCACTTCCATCATACTCTTCAAACTTTTCAGGAAGTAGTTCTCAAAAAACAGCGTCATAAACCTCTCCCATGTTATTGTTCCTTCCCCCGCCCTCTGCTGATTAGTTTCCAACCAATAGTTTGCTTCGCCCCTCATCATATATGTGGTAAACACTATCTTCTGGTCTTCACCCACGCAAGCTATAGTGAAGGACTTCTCGATCTCCTTGATCCGTGCTCATGCTAACTATCTCCGGTCAAGAGTTCCTCGTGAACTCTCGGGGTCCTACACTCTTAAAGTCTTTGAAGGTTGTTACTAGGACAACTTGGGGAACGGGTGGTACGGGTTCGTTTCTTCCCCTCAGAGCTTCTCCTAATAAATCTACCAGTCGATGTATCGGATATACTGGTCCTCTCTCATCATTAACTGACTCTTCTTGGACAGTTATTCTGCGTCTGGGCGGCATTTTCTGCATCACAAAATTTTCATCTTATTATCTAACTATCATATTTAGGCATTTCTCAAATGAAAAGAACTAAAAGTTTATAACACGTTTCTGAAATAAGATCATTTATATTCATATTCCAAATGGTTACAATACACGTTCTTTTCTAGCATACTGCTATAAATGAAAACACATATCCCCAAACATCACAAAAGACGGGGACAACACCAGCTTACTACCCCTCTAACATTTTTCAAAAGTTTGGGGTTACCATCATCTCGCATCTTACACAAAAGATTGAGATTACAACAACATATTAACAACACATAAATAAAACTACTATACTACTGAGCTTTCCCCTCTAAACTCAATCTAACATTCCACGCTCCACGGCGTTTTGATACTCCTTTTGTGTGATGTGTGCCACCATATCCCGACTTATGGTATGTCGGGTCTGTCCTTGCTCAGCGGGGTAGTGATTTACCCTATCGATCAACCTCTCCATGGCCGTGCGTAGAGCATATCCCATCTTGTTCATCTTCCTCCTCTTGCACCGCACCTCATCTTCTAGATCACCCACTCTGTCATTAGAATCATCCCACTTCTCCTCGAAGTGGATCCTATCCATCACTTCCATCTCTAACTGAGTTCGGAGAGCCTCCTTCTCCGTCCTCTCACTCAAAATCTTCTACTCCATTTCTTCTAACTTCCCTCCCAACTCAACGTTCCTTGCCACCGATCGGTGAAACAAGGCACCCATCTGGATCCCTGCCTCCTTACGGTGAGCAATTTCAACCTCCATCTCCTGCATCACTAGTTGCCTCTCAAGAGTCTCAATTTCTAATTCCTCGACTCTACATCCTAACTCCAAAATATGTTCTTCATACTCTACTAACATTCGATCCTCAAAAGTAGACTCGTCAGAGTCCTCCATGGGCTCGGGTTCCTCCTCCATGGGCTCCTCCTCCGGATTCGACTCCTCAGGTAGAGGCTCCATCTCCTCTTCCTCATCATCATCATCAATAGGGGCAACTACCGATATAGGCTCCGCTATCAAGGGTGTCTCAAAGACTACGTGGATATCATGCGGCTCCTCCTCTATAATTCTGCTAGGTCCTCCCATATCAGTCATCCTACAATCACCAACATAAGACAAGACAAACAACACTCCATCAGAATGTTAAATAACATAAGTTCATTGTATAGAATGAAATTATATTTTATAACACACTAAGTCTCTCAGGGAAAACTCTACATGAGTTTTATCCCTATCCTAACTTCTAAGTTTTCTTAAGTTATAATCTAAGGACTCTCGTTCCTAAGGTATATAACTATAGCTTTGATACCAACCTGTGACGCCCCCAAATTCTGACCTCCACTTGGTCACTCGAATTCGGTTCGTCACGTTCTCATGGAATCACCATAATATCTAAAATTATATACTTACAATGAAAGATCTAATTTAGAATAATATACAATGTTTTATTATAATTATTCCCCCAAGTCTCGCTACCTACAGTGCTTAATAGATTACATAATAATATCGAATAAAGACTTATTACATAATCCTACATAAGCTTCAACACAGTCTGGAAATAGTCTTAATACAACATAATCAATTTAAACATAAAAGGGACAAGCTAGTCAATAGCCTTGCCCTTGTCCTTGCCCTTGTCTTTCCCAGATACACCTTCCCTTTCCGCCTTAATTGAAAGGTTTTAAATAAGCAAGAATGAGCACAAATTGCCCAGCAGGTAATATACAACAAGGGTAAGAGTTTTATAACACGAGTGTGAAATATCGAAGTATCATCTTTAAGATAATTCAGAGTTTCAGCATAATATCATGAATAATGAATATCAATAATCCTTGGAATAAGATCAATAATTCAATATAATCAACGGATATATATGAATTCAAAGGCTATCAAGGTATCCGTCTGGATCACAATTTATACTGAGCAGTCATTAAGGACTATTGAACATCTACTAGAATTGCCAATATTAAACTGATAACCCAAAAGAATCAAGTATTATAAATGATCAGTCTACAATACTTTAAGTTATGCATAACACCAAGGTAATAATATACTCATGTGTCGGGGTTTCCAACAACATACATTCCCCTTACCATAAGGGTTGTTCAACTCAGTTTTTAAGATTTCCGCACCAATCAATTGGTTTGGACAGTTTTATAAACATGCATATAGTCTAGCCGAATCAAATGGCATCGACTCTTTCACAATATTCAAGAACAATACTGAGTTCATCATGAATAATAGTTTACACAAGAGTTTAAGCATATTAGCTCGATTGAACAAATAAGTAGGATAACTTACATTCAAAGAGATAAGTTTACGATATTCGCTGGAATAAAGTAAAGAAAGAGTTTAGAATACTTACACAATGTAAAATAGGGTTCGGATACTTGCCTTACGCGTAGTTTATCCACGTTTAAGATTTCAACACTTTTGAATCCTATTTATAGCGTATTATATGTTCAAGAGGTTCATTAGCTAACATAGTCTTTAATCCAGCTTGACATGATTCAAGTATACACATATGGTACAAAATAAGTTTATACATCATCACAAGTTCAACTCACGTATCTTTGTTTTGATATTTATGCAAACATCCTTTTTAACTTATCATTCGAAAGTTATGAATAACCTTTATTTCTATCACATGGCATGTTCCTTATCACATTACGTAGCATGTTGATCATATATTACATGTTAAAGAAATCATACAGGCATGCATAAAATATCAGTTGAAAAACAGAAGCTATACATGATCGTCTAGACGCAGCAATTGCTACTGTCTGAAGCTTAGGATCTACAAGTAGTACTACCGTCTCCCGCCGTAATGTGAAATGAAGCTACCGCCTTTCGGTTTACGCCTAATCCTTACATATCCATGTACTAATAACCTATCACATCTACATGTTAGAGGTGTTCACATAATCACATAATCGTTCTTGAGTTCATTTGTATAAGTTTGAACTTACGTCTTACATGGCATTCAAGCAAAACATTATCAAGCGGTTACCATGACTCGTTACTTGATTATATATCCACATAGATTTTTCAAATGCATATACTTGTAGCATTCATATTGCTTGTTCATAGCTATTTTGTCTAAAGCTTGAAATCATGCTTTAAACTCATGTTTATTTTGAAATCATCTTGTTCCATACATATAAATCATACTTAGAGATATTATAGGCATAATATGGCATCTTATCTTATTAGCATCTAGATATTCATGTGATGCAACTAGATTTTGAAACTATATTCAAGTTCACTTTTGAAACTATTTTAGGCTTGAACTATGAAATCTAACACACATAAGACATCTTCAAAACTCTAAGCATAGGTAGTCAAGTTATGTTATCATGCTTGCAAAGTCAGAACACACATGGCATATATACATATCAAGTTCGTTTCTAAAGTCATAAATCCATTTTAAATCATACACCTTTGTTAATCATGCAACTCTATTAAAACATTCTCAACTTAGCATAATATCCTTATACATACACATTACACATGCTTGCATGCTAGTTTAAGCTGAAATGATTGCCTAACATTGATCAGAATTGAAAACAAACAAATTTCAACTGATCTCAGAACTGACGTAAATTGCTAGCCATGCCTCTAAGGTTAATACTGATGCAAATGCCTGCACTGTTCAAGCCGTGAACAAGAAACCTCGACAACTGATTAGCCCAAACACAAAAATTACTCACGAAATTGATTCTACACATTTCTATTACGCTTGTAACATGCTTATAAGGCCATATAACAACTATATGAACATTACCCATCCTTATGAACATCTAATTTCATGAACTCAAGAATTTAAATTTTAAGAGTTCAAGAACTCTGTTTAATAGAAACCGAAAATGGAAGCAATGAAGAGGAGTTATACCTCTTCAAATATGAAAAGAACTTGCTCCGATGAATTCTTAAGCTCTAAGAATGCTTGTATGCTTTCAACTCTTACTTAGCAAATACCAGACAATTTCCAAGCAACCCAACTGATAAACATGTCTGCTATTTGTAGAAGAACTTTTACATAGACATTGCAATTTCCCATTGAATCAAACCCATGGATTGTAGGGTTGCATGAAGGTTATGGAGGAGTTGTTAGATAGTGGTTGAAACTCATGATGACCACCACTCCCTACCATGATCATCAGCTAAAAAAAATTAGAAGAAGAAATAGGCTTAGCCTTTTTGGAAGAATACGTATTTTAGCCTTGAGTTACTGTTCATGGTACTTGGTGACACTAATTATGGGACAAGAGAAATCTCAGCCACACTTAGCTCTACACTTGTACACATATAGTTACTTTATTATAAAAAATGGTTTTAATGTCCAAGTGTTACCATATTAGGAGAATTTAGGGTTATTTATATACTCACATCATATAATCTATGTACATTAAATACACGCAATAAAATAATGCAGTCAGGTATTATTGTTCGAGTAGTTCCATAATTAACTCTACTACTCACATAACCAAAATATAACTTTATGTCACAGTATGATTTAACATTTCAAGATAGTAGGTGTTATGTAACATACATATAATCCATGTACATTCTATTTTAATGTCTACTCACATGTATATATTACTTACACATTTCATGATATATTTATACTATATAGTTTCAATATGCTTAATCACATCAAGGCATACGATTTAGTTTTATAAGACTTAATATATAACCACATAAATGTCACACCACACTATATAGTTATATTTGTATTATTGTTCACATGCACATAAATCATTAATATAATATTATTATATTAATAACTTACTTATTTACGTTAAGTAAATAAATTATTCACCTCCTTGATTAATTACTACTAATATAATTTAATCCATTTCTTATTGCTGAAATTATAGGTTTTCATAACCATTAATTATTGATATAACTCTTATTATATTTCTAGATATATTGCAAATAATAATAATCACATATTATTAATTGATTGCAAAGAAATCAATATTTTCTCACGATTAATTAATATTAATTAATGGTTTAACAATTCTGTTGTTGGACATAACATAATTCATTGAAATATACTCCTATCATATGGTTTCATCCATGTTAAACATATAACATTAATGTCCCCAATTCAGTGCTACAATAGAAAGTAACCAACTCCAATCGATCATTGGCGCGCTTCACGCCTAATTTGTATTATTTGACTACAAGAATCAAGATCGTGGCTCGATCGGTTTAGCTTCAGCCCGTGCCAAATTTTCATAGCTAAACTCGTTATATATGACATGAATTGATGTCCACGAAAGTGTCACTACAAGTCTACGAGCGTATTGATTACTTATACGAATTCACATGATCAACACGATTAATCTTCTTAATTCTTGTTTTAATTCGCTTAAGGGATTTCCTCGTTTCGCAATATGCCACACAAGGCCTTTCACCATCCTCATTGTCAATTCACACTTCTTAATACGTATTGATCTAATACGAATCAATTGTATTAACCAACTCATAAAAGAATAACACTTATATTCACATAAATAGAATTTCCATTACAATATTCATTTTATAATACGTGGAAATTCTCGGGTATTACAGTATCAGCCTCAAGTGTTGCTCATGATCTTCACAGGTTTTAGAGTATATGAGGATGTCATCAATAAAAATGACTACAAAGTGATCCGAATATTCCTTGACTACTTGGTTCATCATATGCATGAAGGCAGCAGGAGCATTAGTCAATCCAAAAGACATGACTAGGAATTCGTAATGCCCGTACCAAGTTTTGAAAGCAGTCTTTGGAATGTCATCAATTTTAATCTTCAATTGGTGATATCCGGAACGAAAATCAATCTTTGAAAAGAATTTGGCACCTTGCAACTAGTCAAACAGGTCATTAATACGAGGCAATGAGTACCTATTTTTGACAGTGACATGGTTCAACTCCCGATAATCAATACAAAGTCACATACTCCCATCTTTCTTCTTCACGAATAGGACAGGAGCACCCCAAGGAGACGTACTAGGATGAATGAAACTGATGTCTAACAATTCCTGCAGTTGGGTCTTTAACTCCTGAAGTTCAATAGGAGCCATTCGCTATGGGGCTTTAGAAATGGGTTTTGTATCGGGTTCAAGGTCGATACAAAATTCAATTTCAAGCTCTGGGGGTAGGCCAGGAAGTTCTTCAGGGAATACGTCAGGAAATTTATTAACAATAGAAACATCATTCAAAACTGACGTATTTTTGTTTAAATCCGTGATATGAGCTAAGAAATCTTGACATTCGTTTTTTAATAAACGAATAGCTTTATGGATTGATATGACAGTGATTGACTTTAGTGGTTTGGTTGCTTGAATTTGCATAATAGGTTGGTTAGGAATATGAAAGTTAACAACCTTACGAAAACTATCAATTTTTACATGATGAGTAGTTAACCAATCAATCCCTAGAATTACATCAAATGCAAGTATTTTCAATGAAATAAGATCGACAGGTAATGTGAGGGTACCGATTTGAATCAAACAAGACTTATAAACAGTGGATGTAATGAAGGTTTCTCCCAATGGAGTTTCAACAGATAAGTCAGAGTCTAATTTCTCCGGAGTTAAATTTAAACGTTGAGTGCAAGTAGGAGAAATAAAAGAATGGGTAGAACTAGTATCAAATATGGTATAGACTTCGCTAGAGTTTATGATTAGTTTACCCGTGATTACTTCGTTCGGGTTCCCTTCTTTCTGGGAGGTCACGACAAACGCTCTCCCGTGAACTACTGGTTCTGACCATCCCAACTGAACTTGGCTTCAATGTACGACAAAATCGAGCTAAGTGACCTTTTCTTCAGTAATTATAACATGTTTTGGACTGCAGTGTACAATTTGAACTGATGTGTCCCTCCCCTCCACATTTATAGCATACGATTGTTGACCGTTCTCCTTTTTTAACAACGGGTACTGGTGTTGTCGTCTTTCCATCATTATTGAATCTCATCTTCTTGAAATTTCCACTTTTATTGTCTTGGCCATGATTACCACCGAAGTGGTTACCATATTTGGCATGTTGACTTCCTCAACGTTTGTTGTCACCACTTCGATGACTGCTTCTACCATTAGTATCGCTTTGCTGGCTGTTATCTCTTGGTTGGGTTAACTCATTATCACATTCCAATAACTGAGCCCTATTTACAACATCTGAATACAAACACAGTTTGTGAAAAATTAGGTATTGACGTATCTCGGGTTTCAAACCTCTTAGAAACATCCGCGCCATTCTCTCCTCCTTATCAACCAAGTGGGATGCAAACCGAGATAACTCGACAAACTTAGCTTCGTACTGCGACACGGTCATATTGTTTTGCTCCAGCTTGATGAACTCTACCTCCTTCATGTGACGAATACTTTCGGGAAAGTACTTGTCGTTGAATAGTTCTTGGAACTTCTCCCAAGACATCTTCAGGCGGGCAGTTGAGTTCGCTTTTACGATTCCCACCAGTAATTTGCCTCTCCTCGTAACATGAAGGTGGAAAAGTGAACCTTTTGCTCCTCGGAGCATCCCAAGACATCAAATATCTTGGTGATCTGCTTTATCCACGTCTTCGCCTTAAGTAGTTTTAGCTCTCCCAAAAACTTCGGTGGTCCCAGCTCCTTGAACTGCTTAGCGGTGACTGTCCGAGAGTTGTCAGTGTTTCCACCTACATTTTGAATAGGAGTCTCTCTTGCCTGATGTTGTACAAATTGCAGAAAGCTCCTAAACATTCCGTCGTTCGCCATTTGGTCGGTGTTGTTGTTCACCTGAGGATTATTACCTTCCTGATGCACATTATCCTGGGTATTAATCGTTGGTGATTCAACGGTCTCATGTGCTCCATTGCTATTCTCAAAATTCTCGGATGTCATTTTCAAATACTGCCACAAAACAAGGGTTAATTGACATGCAACATATTATCCCTATATTCTGACCTACCAATTAAATAACAAATAAACTTAGGTAGGTCATACTAACGAAGGAATTACCCGTCTCTCCCCTCCTAGTTCTAGTCTCACATCTCAGGCAGGGATCATATCCCTAAGCTTTGATACCAACTGTGACGCCCCCAAAATAGGTATACATCATCCATCTTGGATCGCCAAATACATGGTACATAACTGAAATATAAACTTAATTTATACAACTGTTAAGTGTCGTGTAGAATACGACAAAACATAAGCTGTGAGTTTTAATACAAATATTGTCTTCTAGACATTATTCAAACTCAAAATAAGTCCTCATTACAATTATTATCACACTATTTCACAGAATAGTGAGGACTAGTAATACAACCATCTGGACCGTCACTTTGTTCCCCGACTAGTCTCAGCTATATTCTCATTTCCTGAAGAGAACAATGAAAGCAAAAGGGTGAGCTTAACTAGCCCAGTAAAAAATCTTATGACTAAGATAATGCAGAACAAATTATCGTTAGCCTTCAATAGTGTTAAACCGATAAAATATAATAAACATCAAGTTTAACTGCAGCGGAACAAGCAATCCATTAGAAGAGTCAAGTAGAGTATGATATCTACTATCTTCTTTGATTTAAAAAGTTTATCATCAATTTTATTGCTGAGACTCAACTTAATAAATAATTCATATCATCGAATCATTCCTGCACTATGGCCAATGATATTCATTAGTATCACGACCACGAATTATCCATGCACTACGGGCCAAGGATATTCGTGTTTTCATCAATGGTCATGATCATGCCAACAACTGTCCATCAATGCACTACGGGTCAATGAGGACTTACCACATTATTTGTAACATTACGGTCATGATTATACCGAATAATCCCTAGTCATAATCATACCAATTCCATCTATGCACTACGGGCCATAGATTACTTTCATCATAATATAAGCATGAGGTGATGACAATGATATAAGAATTCAATTAAATGATAAATTTTTAAAAATTTATAATTTAATTTATCCAGGATTCAAAAACATCCAAATTGTCAACATGATACTGCTTTATGGAGTAAAATTCAAGAATAATATTGTATCAAAAATGATTTGGACCGAAAATAAATCATTTTTTGTTATGAATAGTACCCCGGGTGAATAGGAACAGAGTGAATATTACCCCGTGAATAGTAATTCAGGAATAGTACCCCGTGAATATTACTCCGACATAAAAAGGTTAAAACTTATCAAGAATGCTCAAAATAATATTTTCATGACGAAGATACTGGATGAAGCGCAAATATCAAGGATATTCTACTAATTTCATGGAGTATAGAAGCCAAAACTTAACAAAATGAGTATAAAATTCGAAATCTGAAATGAAATAATATTACTTAAATACTACAGAGTATGGAAGAAAATATTATTTCATACGAATACTGGATAAAAATAATATCCATTACCTTAAAAAGAAGAGTATTCCAACTGGTATAACGGAGATATCCTTGAAGAAAACTTGAACTATTTTCTACGCTCAAAGCTTCTTAAAACTTTAAAGAAATACGATCAATATTATAGAAGAAGAATTCTCTGATTCTGGTGTGATTTTCAATTCTAATTAAGCATCCTATTTATAGGAGAATGAAAATGATACAATTTGAATTTTAGAATCACGGACTGCACAATGTTTTTTCCTCTATTTATGGGCGCCTTATACAAGGTCACGGATGAATTTCTATGTAAAACAAAAACTAAAATATAATATATATAATTTATACATCCCACGTGAATCCTTTTTTTCTCCACCACCACCCCTGACATATTTTTCAAACATGAATATATATATATATATATATATATATATATATATATATATATATAATACACATATATTTTATCCTTCCATTACATGCAACACATAAAAATCCCGTGAACCATCCCATTATTCCACGAACATGTGGGCCCCCACTAATATATCACCATCATAGGTGGATCCCACCATATAATATGTATACTGAATAACTTTCTACCGATTATTTTGAAAAATGAGTAAATGGGGGTCCATAAAATAAGCAAAATTTACATTAAATACTTCATAAAAATCTCCTCAATATTTTCAACAACAGTTATTCATCATTATTATTATTTACAATATTTAACAACCAGATCATTCACAGGAAAGAGGGGGCTTTTCAATAAGGATTTCTCCCTATTGGCGCGCAATTAGGTTACCAAACCTCTCCTCGACAGAACTTTCTAAACATCGTCAATATTGCAAATAATAATATGAATAACTGTATTGTCTCAATTATTGATTTAATAATATATAAAATATCGACAATAATTGAATCAAATAACGTGAGATACCGTAAAGAATTATCGCAAAGAATAATTGAATATAATTGAGTGACTTCTCACGTAAGCATCAATAATCAATACCGCAGGCTACTACGCAACCACGCCAGATTCTTGTTTCTTTAACATTGGGTATTTCAACAGTTAACGGTAAAACTTTCACCGTTATTTTCATAAAAAGATATTTCTGTCATTTTCTAACTTCGATAATAATTCTGTTGTGGGGTCCACCAATGATTGTGCCGTCGTACGAATATTTCCTGTTAAAACGAATATTCCCCGACCAATCGAATATTATATAACAACTTGCATACTTTGCAAAATTTATAAATATTACCCACAACTATAACATTATATTTAATCCACACCATAATATTCAAAAATATATTTCGAGATAAATTAATCTTTATTTATGAAAATTGGGGTCTTACATGTTTTACCGGTTAAATCGGTGGTCAACCAATTTTTGACTAAATTAATAAAATCGGGCTTAATCGGACGGAAGAGCTGACCAGTTTCAATTTTTATTGGTTGGACCGACGGGTCGGTCCGGGTTTAATAACCCTGGTAATAATAAACGTTTAGACCTTTTGAGAATACCAAAATTTATGATCAAGAAGGCTTGAAAATAATAATAATAAATACTTTAAAGCTATAGAGTCATTAAAATTAGACTATTTAGTTGACTCATGACCAACCAAAATTACTGTATTTGGCTTGTTATAAGTTGGTAGTGATATTGGTATAGATTGGTATAGATGAGTTCAAAAATTTATGGAGATAATTTGAAATTTTTACTTAAAGTTGGATAATGATTATGGTGTCTTTGCACTTGAGCTACGAAATAGAAAGAAAGGGCAAAGGGTCAAAAATGCCCTTGATATTTACCCCGATGTCTCACTTGCACACTAAATTAATTTATTTTCCAAAAGTACCCTTAATGTTACATTTTTTGGGTCGCCCGTGCCCCTGCCGTTAATAGAAGAGAAACGGGGTTAAAATGTGATGGCGTGGCAGGCTTAAATATAAAATATATTGTAAGACCCCAACTTATTATAAATAAAATTGAATTTCCTCTAATTATATTTATGAATAATAAGGTATTAATTTGATATAATTCTCTGGTTATGGGTGAAATGTGCAAATTTTGCAAAATATGCAAGTGGTTATAAAATAATCATTGTTGTCAGGGAATATTCGTTTGGTCGTGGAATATTCTTATTATCGGGGAATATTCGTACGACGGCGCAATCATTTGTGGGCCCCATAACAGAATAATTGTCGGATGAAGAAAACGACAAGTTTGAGTTTTTATAAATAACTTGGCGTAGTTATTACCAAGTTAACACCGTTGGAATACCCGATGGTTAAAATACGATGAATACGCATGGATGCATGTGATTGATGAATTATTGATCCTTACGTAAGAAGCACTACTCAATAATTGTTACAGAGTTACTTTATTCAATATTTTATTTTATTGATTCAATAATTGTTTGCGTTGATATTTTATATTATTGTTGTTTCAATAATTGTCACCGCACAAAGATTTCCCATTATCGGATCAATAATTCATATTATTTGAATAATATTATTAGATAGCATTATTGGCAATGTCTAGAAAGTTCTCATCAAGGAGAGGTTTGGTCACCTAATCAAGGCTACCAATAAGGAGAAATTCTTATTGAAAGCCCCTTTTATTGAACTACCGGTTATCATAAATGTGATTCTGTAATATTATTTATGCATAATTAATTATTGATTCATATGATAAGGAAATATTTATTTTATGTGGATATAAATGTTGGATATATTTATTGTGGTTAAAAATGAAGGAGTTAATGTTGAGGTGTTTTATCAGTATTTTGTCGGAATGAAGGTATTAAAAATTAAACCAGTGTTTTTGAGATATATTGTGTGAGTTATAATTTTTAATCCGACCGTTGGATCGTTGTAATTTTTGAATATGTTATACATATATAAGTTGAGTATATGTCCACAAATTTTGAACCGTTAAAAATGAACGTATGATTTTTTATGAATTTTAAGAGGTGGCTGATTCAGAAATTAGGTTTATAAATAATTTTGGTAGAAAATTCTAGAATTGAGTGGGCCCCACTTGTGGTTGGTGAAGAAATGTGCTGAATTTATTTCAAATGTGGTGGGTGGGAATAGTAGCAGGTAAAGCCATCAGGTTGCAGGTCAAGTCTGCTAACATTTTCCTATAAATAGAGGGCTAAGTAAGAATTGAAAATCACACCAGAAACAAGTTTTCTCTCTTTCTCTCTAGATTATTGAGTGTATTTTGTGAGTATTTAGATACTTTGTGAGTTTCTATTCATCGCTGGTAAGTTTCCTTCAAATTTTATACCGATATTCCGATCATAAGTAATTTGATATTTTGAGGTAAGGGATGTTATTTTCTTCATATATGATATTATTTCTTCAATATCATTATGCCGAAGTATTGATCTGAATTTTTATCAAATTTGGAACTTTTTGTGACGGGGTTACTATTCACGTATACAACACTATTCATCAATACGACACTATTCACCGAAAAATGAAATTTTCTTCTTTTTGTCCAAGATGTCTATTATGGTTACTATCTTTGATTGTATCCATGTTTTGATCTTTATTTTTGAATTCTGCTTCAAAATTGGTATTTATGAAGTATTATTGATCTTGGATAAACTGTTATACGAATTCCTACTATTTGTCCTTTCGTTTCACTGGATTCATTTTCTTTAAAATATTTTTCATCATCCTCAGTCCTAAATGATGATATTACTAAATATCTTCTACCAGTAGTGCAAAGATAAATGATTAATCGATGAATATCTTTGGCCAGTAGTAGTGCAAAGATGAAACAGTGTCGAGATGAACATGACTAACCGGTGATACAAAATGAATATCTTTGTCTCCAGAGTGCAAAGATGAATATTTGATTAAAGATGTATATTGATTGTTATTACAGTGATAAAATATTGATGATGGACTTTTAAATCTTAGAAGATAGTAGAACTCATTCTCTACTTGACTCTTTTAATGGATTGATGTTTACACTGCAGTTGTTGATCTAAAACTTGTTGGCTATTATATTTTATCGGATTTTTCCCTGTTGAAGACTAACGATAATTTGTTGTATATTATCTTAGTCGTAATATTTTTTACTGAGCTAATTGAGCTCACCCTTTTCCTTTTTGTTCCATTTTTCTCGTGAGGTGAGAACATACAGAACTAGTCAGAGTGCGAGTGATGGTTCTAGAAAGATGTTTTAGCAGTTCTCACTATTTCTGTAAAATAGTGTTTGAATAATTGTAACGAGAACTTATTTGAGTGTGGATATTGTCTAGAAGACAATATTTGTATTTAAACTTACAGTATATGTTGTCATATTTTGCACGACAATTGTATTATTGAAGTTGTAGTTTGCTTTCTGTACCATGTATTTGGCGACTCAGAACGAGTGTTGTATACCTATTTTGGGGGCGTCACATATATTCTAAATAAAACAATATATATCATTTAATCAAAACAAAAAAAAATACTAAAATTCAAAATAAAAAAAGCATAACATATTTACATCATTTAATCAAAATAATAAAATTCAAATTATTTTGTTAACTAATCAAAACAACTAATTAAATAAAATAAGTTGTATAACATATTTACATCATTTAATCAAAATACTAAAATTCAAAACATAACATATTTACATCAAATACTATTTTAAAAAAAATACTAAAATACTAAAAAAAATCAAATTAAAAAAATATACTAAAATTCAAATTATTTTGATAATTAATCAAAACAACAAAAATTCAAATTACATCATTAAAATACTAAAATCATAATACTAAATACTAATTGATATAAATTTTTAAATTACTAAAATCATAATACTAAATAATATTTTTAAAATTCAAAACCTGGAAGTATTATGATTATTTTAGTAAATTTTAATATTAATTTTAAAATCATATCAATTTAAAAATATTATGATGTAATTTGAATTTTTGAATATATTTTTAAAAATATTATTACATCATCAAATTATAACATATACCGGGTATGTATAGATTATTGCTTCATCAAATTATTTATATTATTTATAACATATACTTATTATGTATAGATTATGTATAGATTATTATATCATCAAATTTTTATATAGTTTAAAAATATTATTTAGTATTATGATTTTAGTAATTTAAAATTTTTATATCAATTAGTATTTAGTATTATGATTTTTAATATTTTAATGATGTAATTTGAATTTTGTTGTTTTGATTAATTAACAAAATAATTTGAATTTTAATATTTTTAATATTATTTTTTGTAGTATTTTATATTTTTAATTAGTATTTTAGTATTTTTTTTAATTAGTATTTGTTGTAAATATGTTATGTTTTGAATTTTAGTATTTTGATTAAATGATGTAAATATGTTATACAACTTATTTTATTTAATTAGTTGTTTTGATTAGTTAACAAAATAATTTGAATTTTATTATTTTGATTAAATGATGTAAATATGTTATGCTTTTTTTTTATTTTAAATTTTAGTATTTTTTGTTTTGATTAAATGATATATATTGTTTTATTTAGAATATATTTTATATTTAAGCCTGCCACGTCATCACATTTTAACTTCGTTTGTCTTCTATTAATGGTAGGGGCACGGACGACCCAAAAAATATAACGTTAAAGGTACTTTTGAAAAAAAAAATTAGTTTAGGATGCAACTGAAACATCGGGATAAATATCAGGGGATTTTTTGATTCTTTACCCTAGAAAGAAATAAAGAGTGTTAAAATTATCAGTAACATAAAATCAAATGATAGAATGTTAATTACCTTTTCTTCTTTTTGTTCGTGAGTTTAAGAGAAACGGAGTAATCTCATTTAAGAAAATAAAAGATAGAATACCTCGTTACACAATGTTATGGATTTGCTTAGTTTTTAAATAAAAGTTTTATTTTTCAGTATAGTATTTAAATGAGAAAAAATATTAAAATTAATTTAATTTCGTCCAATTTTTTTTTTATCTCTGATTGAAAATTTTGCAAGAAAAAAAAATCTACCTTTTTCTTTTCTATTATACCTTTTTTAAAATGTAATTAAGAAGGGAACTAAGGGAGTTTTAATCATGTGCGCAAGCACGAATCTACCAGTGCCAAGTCACGAGCCCAAATGCCCCAAACCCCAAAGGCCTAAATAACAAACCGACTCAAGTAAACGAGGAAATTAAAGTCAGTGATCCTCGTCAGAAAAAACAGAGCAAAAAGAGATGGAGCCAACGACGTCGTTGAACGGAGCTATGAGCAGTGCATCAATGGAAACGATATCGGAAAGACTGTCGGGGCTTGAAAACCTATACTTCCCACGCGCCGTCCAATCCTCCGCCGTCAATCCCTCCCAGCGCAAGTCCCTCCTCCTCGACCTCCTCTCCCGAGACGTCCCCGTCTTCCTAGGTATTCTCTCCTCTCTCTCTTTGTATGTCTATATATGTATATTTATGTATATATGCTAACGAATATACAATAAACTATATATATGTTACAAATTGACTAATTCTCTCTACATATGTAATTCATATATGCTGTGAATTATGTACAAAAATACCATATTAAACTGACTGTCAGGTTATATAATTATATCTTGTGTTTGTATATATACATTAACCGGAATTTATTTATTTATTTAATTTTTTAATGCGCTGGTTTATCATTTTAGAAGCTATGGATCACAATTGACAGTTGAGGAGCTTAAAGAATTTGATAAATACATTATGTGTATACACTATATAAGTCTCCAATTACCTAATTATCTCTTACATATGTAATTTATATGCGTACAAGTGCTGTGAATTATCTACAAATATAACATAGATTACACGGACTGACAGGCTAGTGAAAAGCCTTGTCTTTTAACTAACTGTGTTGTGTTTATATATATACATTAACTGGAATTTATTTATTTTTATTTTTATTTTTTTAATGTTGATTTATCATTTTAGAACGCTATGGATCACAGTTGACATTTGAGGAGCTTAAAGAATTTGATATATTGAAAGAGGATTATGAAGTGAACTGGCATTTAAATCATTTGCGGAGTTTGATTAGTCCAACTGATGAGGATTTGAGGTCAAGGTCTGCAAAGGTTAAGAATAGGAGACGGGCATACATGGATAAACTAATATATGATGGACAGTATTTTTCGGAGGATGCGATGAGGGAAAGAGAGCCGTATTTGCACCATGAGTATGTGGGGCAGTATCAGGATCCTAGTGGGAGGAGCATGGCAAGGCCAGGGGAGAGGTGGTCCGAGACGCTGCTGAGACGGGCTGAGGAGGGGATTTTGGTGGCTAAGATTAGAGGGGAGCAGCAGAGGTTGGGTGTGGCTCAGAGGGATTGGGTTGGGAATGAGATAGAAATGCAACATGAAGAACAAGAGGAGGAGGAGGAGGAGGAGGAGGAGGAGGAAGCAGAAGAAGAAAGTGACAAAGAAGAGAAAAGAGAAAATGAGAAAGTAGAAGTGCAAGAAGAAGAGGAGGAGGAGGAGGAAGAAGAAAGTGACGAAGAAGAGAAAAAAGAAAGTCTAAAGGATAGTGAGGCTCATGCGATTTTGCACCAGTCAGAGGTAAATTCTTTATTATTACAAAATGTTTGTGTGCATTGGTGAATTGATGCTCATTATTGTTTCTATGCAGTATATATTTGGTCATTTGATTTGTTCAACTTTTATTGTTTTGCTTTGTTTGGCTATTTGAAATATTTGTGGAGTTTTTTACTAGTTTAGTTGAAATGGTTGTCATTTTCTTAACAAAAATAAAAATAAAATTGAAGATTGTTTTGTCATTTTGTGGTGTAACTATTTGGATGCTTATCTAGCTATTACCTATCTATATATATATATACAAACAACGAGAAAGTCGTTGTGATCGTTCCATGAGCCGTCGTCGTCGTGGATGATTAACTATTTATTTATCAGTGTTTATTTATTTATTTAGTTTGTGAACTTGTTATTTATTGGTTTATTTCAGTATTGAGTTATTTATTTAGAGACCCAATTGTTACTGGGTTTAGGGTTATTAGAGCTTATTTTCTTATAAATATGCTTGTAAGTCATGTCAAACTCTTTACATTTTGATATTGAAATTATTCTAATTATTGGTTGCGATCAATATCTTTTTTCTCCCTCTTGCGGTTGGGAAACCCTAGGTGTAGTGGGTTGGATCACTCTAGTTCTCTTAATCACTTCCAATTAATTATGTGTTCAACAATTTTTGTCCTTCATTATATTGGTATCAAAGCTTAAGGTTTGTCCATCAATTTCTTAATTTTTGTTCATCGCAGTTCACTGTTCAAAAAATAAAATAAAAAATTGTTATTGCCGCATTGTTTTAGAGATAAAAAATATCATTAGCACCTGTGAGACCCCGAGTGTCGTCCAAGAGTCAACTAAAGGAGACTAACTTACCTACCCAACCAACCAAATTACTCCATATTCTTAATAGAAAGGAGTTTGAGCGGAGTGTGTTGGAAGAGAAGGTTGTGTATGCAGTGGTAGCTAGAGAGCTTATGTTAGGCAGATTCTACATGAGTTTGTCGATATTATGCCTAGTGAGTTGCCCGATGGGTTACCACCTCTTAGGGACATCATGTCATTGACCTTGTTAGAGAGAGCCTTAACCCTTGTGTCGTTCCAGCCTTATTCACCCCTAAGGCTGATGGGAGTTTGAGGATGTGTTGTGATACTCGAGCCATAAATAAAATCACCATCAAGTATAGATTTCTTATACATAGGCTTAATGACATGCTATATATGATAACTGGGGCTCGTGTTTTCACCAAAATAGACCTGCTGAATGGATACCATTAAATCCGCGTCCGAGAGGGAGATGAGTGGAAGACTGCCTTTAAGAAAAGACGTACTTTATGAGTGGTTAGTAGAGTTATAAATCAGGTGTTATGTCTTTCCATATGCAAGTTTCTAGCGGTCTATTTTGATGACATCCTTCTTTATAGTAAAACCCCATATGAGCACTTCACTTGCGAGATATTCTAGCAGCTCTTCTACGTGAGAAACTCTGATAATTTGAAGAAGTGTTTTTTTGTTCAGGAGTCGGTCATTTTCCTTGGGTTTGTGAGGTTTCTGCCGACCCTGAGAAAGTAAAGGCATTTAGTGAGTCGCATGAACCTTCTAATATTCATGAAGCTCGAAGCTTCCATGGGCTAGCTACGTTTTATAGGAGGTTCATTAGAGGATTTAGTACCATTATGGCTCCTATCACTGATAGTTTGAAAAAATGATAGTTCATTTGGTCTAAATTGGTTACCAAAGCCTTGGTGGAAATCAAGAATAGGTTGACACGGGCACCTATTCTCGGCTGCCAGACTTTAGTAAAGTGTTTAAGGTAACATACCACACTTCAAGCTTCAAGCGTAGGGATAGGGGGAGTGCTTAGTCAGGAGGGTCATTCTAGCGTTCTTTAGTGAGAAATTGAATAAGGTTTGACAAAGCCTATGATAGGGAGTTTTATGCTATAGTCCAGGCACTTAGGTATTGGCGGCATTATTTGATGCATAGGGAGTTTGTTCTTTATTCCGATCATCAAGCACCCCGATACCTTAACTCCCAAAAGAAGCTAAGTCAACGACACGCTAGGTGGGTAAAGTTTATGATGGACTCCACGACACGCTTGCGTGAGGTGGTCATCGCCCCGATCATTTCTAGCAAAGTTGTAGGATGGATTGCTTGCAACACCTTAACCCCTCGCTTATATGTAGACGGTAATTTTGGTACAATTGCTCGCGTTCGGAAATATGCGTTGAATGGACATCAATGACACCTGGACCCCTCGCTTATATTGAAGCGTTAATCTCGGTACAATCTACGATTGATGCGGTAGAAGACGCCACCACAATTATGTATTATTGTATGATAAATCAAATTGAATCTCAAAGAAAAACTAAGAAAATGACTCTGGAATTCTTCAAAGAACCCAAAAGTAGAGAATAATCTCACAAGAATATTATGAATCTGAATAATGTCAATTACAATGACCATGCCCCTTTATTTATACTAGTAATAAGAAATCCTAATCCTACATAGAATAACCAAAACAATGGAAATCAAACCTTAATTCCTATAAGGAATAGAATTATTAATGAACAAGCATTCTAGAATCAAATCTATCTAAAGAATCCTAACTATAATAGAATTATGAAAAGATCTGAAAATATAGTAATTAATGAAATAAACCCGCGTCCAAATCTGCCAAAAACGCGTTAACTAGTTTTCCCCTGTTGCGCAACTGTGCTGGATTTGAACTGACTTTGGGCGTGTCTACGCTCAAAATCCAGAGACGAATTTTATGTCTGCAGAACGGTGCGACAACGCCTGATTTGGCTTGGAATAGCGTGCGGCTGCGCTGGCCTGCAACATTTGCTTCTTTTGATGTCTTTAAGCTCAGAATGCAATTTTTCGCTCCTTGTTCATATGAATTGAGCTCCAATGCAAGTATCATTGAGTACTCTTTAGCCCAATCACTGAAGACCATTTGTTGAACCCTCGAAACTTGAGTTGAGAGATACGAGCCCAACCAAGATTGTATCATTCCCCTCTTGAAAATGATTTGTCCTAAAATCTGACATTCCCTCCTCTTGAAACGGTCTTGTCCACAAAACTGATCCTACATAAAAACAAATTAAGTTAGTAACATCAAACAAAACATAATGCCAAAACTCAACTTGCAAGTGATATATATAGGAAATATCAACACAAGTAAAAATATGAAAAGAATCATTAAAAACTCTTAACTCCCGTCAAGAACATGGCAACACAATGCCCTTCCACTCGTAGACCAATTACTTCCAAAACACTAACTATATAAACTAATCTACTATCAACTAAAATAAACGTGAATGCAATGTAAGTAAGAATATAAAAAGTTCTATCTACTCTTGGATCAAATATCAAAATGAACAAATCTTCATGTGATAGATTCTCTCAATAACGAATTCTCGGATCAAATGCCAATCTGATGGTCTCGGACATCCGCATAAATACAACCTCCAATGCACCTGGGTCAAATATCAATTTTTGAAACTTCTCACATCTCATATGCACACACTTTTGAATTCCTGGATTAAACACAACACAAAACAAATCAACATGTACCTTTTGTTTAATCACGAAGGAATCAAATAACTCAAATTCACATGCATAGTCTACTAGAACAATATTCAAAACATTTCCCCTATAAACTCTCAATGCAGTGTTCGAATTGATTTGCGCAATAAATCATGTATCCCTCCTTGATGAGTATGAACCCATCTTGAACCTCCAAAACAAATTTAACCTTCCCCATTCCATTGACATTAACACATTCAAAATCAAGCAATGACATCAATGGAATTGAAAGATCACATCCAACTTCACGAGACGAAAACTCAATAGCATATTTACGATGTTCACAAACAAACTCAACAAATGCTAAAGAACTTTCCCAAGTGTTATTAAAAATTGGAATATCATCAAAATAGATATTAACAATTTTCCTCATGAATGCATGCAACATATGATTTAATATGAAAACATTTAATGCAGTAGCAAATCCGAAGGACTTAACTAAACATGCATACAAACCATATCTCACTTCAATATGATGATAATCACTTTTCAAATCAATATCATATGATAGCAAATCATGCAATGAAGATTGCTCTAACGAAACGACATGATTACTACCACTGTCAATTAACGACAATTCATGTAAAGATTGACTAGCATGAAAACCTAATTCAACATATGGATAAGAAAACCTAGAATGAATTTCATGCAAGTAAAAACATTGAAAACGAGAATACAACACATGCTCATAAACTAATTCAACAAATATCAAATAACCTTCATAGTTTATGATAAAGACGATTCTACCCTCTAAATAACTAACAACAAATTTATCAATGGAAACATGCAAAACATGTTTCAACAAACTTATAAAAACACTAGATGCATTAGTTAATCTAACTGAAATAACTATCCACCTATACAAGTCACATGTTAACACAAATTTCCATTTATTACATTCTCTCATTCTAAATTGATTAGGTATTTTCATCACATGATCATCGTAATTAGATAAAACACAAGAACTATGCAATTTATCAAGCATATTATCTAAGTAAAGAAAATAACGATACTTGTTTACCAATTGCAAATCAACGCACAAGCTCGATATCCTTTCCTCCTTAAGTACTATGCTCTCATGATCAGCACATGAACTTATGCTCTCTCTCACGATACCTTGATCTATCAACTCTTCAATATGCCTTGGTGTCTCCTTCGTCTCCTCGGGAATGCTAAATGTTGATTGGTATGGAGTTATAGCACCGGGTATTCAAAAGCACCGTCTTGTACGAACGTACAGTCATTGGCTGTTTAAAATACAATTCACTTTTCAACTCTCTCTTTCATAGTCACTTATTTTTCTCTCTTCTTTTTCCTTAATCTCTCGTTTGTTTTCTCTCTCAGTCTTTTCAATCTCTTTATTTTTTTCATTCTCATTTTTCTCAATCTCTCTTTTCTTTTCTTTTCTTCCTCACTCTTTCTAAACTTTTCCTTTTCACTATCAATCTTTTGTACAATTTCCTTTTGTCGTTTACTTTCTTTTCTTGCTTTTGATCATGAACTTTATCTTTCACATTAGAACCCAACGGTTCTCCTTGGACTGCATATTCCTTTTTATCTTCTTCCTCTCTTGGCTGAACTTGATTCTCATGCACTGTAAGTGCGTTTTGAATCTGTTTCATCCCCTCACGGAACGACTCCATCATCTGAAGAACAGAATCCTTGAGGACCTCTTTTTCTTCTTTAGAAATTTTTGGTTTTCTATACTCCTTAAGAGTATATCTTGGTTGTCTCCAATGCAACTCTTTATGTCCATCTCAAGTTGATCGCCTTGGATGATGATCCACATGTCTTGAAGAGGCATATTCCATCTGCCGATTTAGCTGTCTTGGAACAAACCACCTTCTCATCACGATTTTCAATTCCTCCCATGTCTCGATCGGGTGCTCCCCACATCTTCTCTAACTAATCATAATAATCACAAGTTGATCCCACCATGTAGATGCATAATCGGAAAACTCTTGAATCGCAAGTGACCTTCTTCAGCTCGGAAAATTAGAATAGTCAAAATCTCGCTCCATTTGTTTCTCCCATCTCAAATAAGCATTAGGATCATTCCTGCCTTAGAAAGGATTCCTTCGAGACCCATAAGCACTTTCACAATTATATCCATACATGTTTGATGTAAAAAAGGGTTAGTAGATAAAAATTTTCCTCACACACTCACTTACGTGTTTCGCTCAAACAATATTTCACTCGTGTATGTAATCAATTGGCTTTTACCTTCAACTAAGCTCACACTCTTGCCTTTTACCACTCAATATTCTCTTTTATAGGTTCTTTTTGAATTCACTAAACAATATCGCAGTTTTCTATTCAATTCAAAAATAACTTATAAAAAAACAAAATATAGATGGTATGACTACGGTTACCCACAATCGTGAACCTTGTTGTGTCACGGGTTAATTCCTTGTAAGCTTTGAATTTGTCAATTGTAGCTCCGCTTAAGAATTGATGATGATGGAACGGAATGAACTCTTGGTTGAAATTTGATGATTAGATGGTGTGCTACAAGTTTTGTTTAGCACAATGGCAATAGAATCTGAAATTTTTTTCTATACCTTTTTTTACTCGATTTTTTTTTTTCACAATATATATTCAACAGAAAATTAAAGATAAGTAACTTACTCGAAAGGCTTAGCTTTGATACCAAATGATGGACTCCACGGCACGCTTGCCTGAGGTGGTCGTCGTCCCGATCGTTTCTAGCAAAGTTGTAGGATGGATTGCTTGCAACACCTTAACCCCTCGCCTATATGTAGATGGTAATCTTGGTACAATTGCTCGCGTTCGAAAATATGCGTTGAATGGACACTAATGACATTTTGACCTCTCACTTATATTGAAACGGTAATCTCAGTACAATCAACGATTAATGTAGTATAAGATGCCACACACAACTATGTATTGTTGTATGATAAGTTAAATTGAATATCAAAGAAAAACTAATAAAATGACTTAGGAATTCTTTAAAGAACCCAAAAGTAGAGAATAATCTCACAAGAATATTATAAATCTGAATAATGTCAATTACAATGACCATGACCCTTTATTTATACTAGTAATAAGAAATCCTAATCCTACATGGAATAATCAAAACAATGGAAATCAAACCTTTATTCCTATAAGGAATAAAATTATTAATGAACAAGCAATCTAGAATCAAATCTATCTAAAGAATCCTAAATATAATAGAATTATGAAAAGATCTGAAAATATAGTGAAAAAATATAGACATCTTAATTAATGAAATAAACCCGCGTCCAAATCACAAAAAGCGTCATTAACCGATTTTCCTCAGCTGCAATAATCGGCTTTGGCTTTAGTATTTTTGTGCTCAAAGTCCAGGGACGAATTTTATGTCTGCAGAGCGGCGCGACAGCGCCTGATTTGGCTTGGAATAGCGTTTGGCCGCGCTGGTTTGGAATCTGGTCGGACAACGTTTGCTTCTTTTGATGTCTTTAAGCTCCAAATGCAATTCTTCGCTCGTTCATATGAATTGAGCTCTAATATAAGTATCCTTGAGTACTCTTTAGCCCAATCATTAAAGACCATTTGTTGAATCCTTGTAACTTGAGTTGAGTCGTTGTCGTTTGATACGAGCCCGACCAAGATTGTATCAGTTTATCCAAATGTTGTGGGATTTGAACGCATTATCCAGGAGTACCCTACTTGTTGAGACCTTAGTGACATTTATGATGCCCTACAGAATCCTAGTTTCCCACCCTCTAATGATTTTCATATTCATGATGGGTATCTTTTTAAGGGCAACCCGCTTGTGTATTCCTAGTACATCGATGCGTGAGTATTTATTAGGGAAGTTACACGCGAGAGGTTTAGCTCGACAATTTGGTCGAGATAAGACCATTGCCATTGCTGCGTATCATCCCCAGACCGATGGTCAGACTGAGGTTGTTAATAGAAGTCTAGGTGATTTGATACGTTGTCTTGTGGGTGATCATATGTCTACATGTGATAAAATTTTACCTATGGTTTAGTTTGCATATAATAACTTAGTTAATTGTTCGACTGGAGTAAGTCCTTTTCAGGCTTATGCTGGTTATCAGCACCTATTGATTTAGCTCCTCTTCCCATTGCATATAGGGCTAGTAAGTCTGTAGAGTCTTTTGCGCATGACATTCTTTGATTTGCATGCTGAGATAAGAAAGAAAATTAATTTAAGCAATGAAAATCATAAGTCTGTTACAGATATTTATCGGAGGTATCAAGAGTTTAATGAGAATGATCGAGTAATGCCGCGACACCGTGCTGAGAGATTACCTCCTGGCACATGGAAGAAAGTGCATGCTAAGAGGATGAGTCCATTTTAAGTTTGAAAAATAGTTCGCACTAATGCATACAAGTTGGATCTTCCGAGTGATATGGATATTGGTCTTGTATTCAATGGAGGACCTTACTCTTTATCATGGGTTGATTCTGCCCTCACTTCCACTTCTTCTCTTATTTCTTCACCCACTTTGCCTACATTTGTTAACCTTGATAGCCTATACTTGTTCCACCTGCACCTCCTATTATTCCTACACAGCATGCAACAGTTGTTATTTAGGATGTGTTTCTCTGTATGATTGTACATGGATTAGTGCTGAGGAGTTCTGTTGGCTTGATCAATACCTTTTTGAGAGATACGAGGGTTTTACTTCGTCAGAGACTTCATTTTTGCAGCCGGGGAGAGTTGATTGGGATCGATCCTTGAGACGTCGTCGTCGTGAATGATTCACTATTTAATTATTTATTTATCAGCGTCTATTTATTTATTTAGTTCGTGGACTTGATATTTATTGATTTATTTCAATATTGAATTATTTATTTAGAGGCTCAATTGTTATTGGGCTTAGAGTTATTAAAGTTTATTTTCTTATAAATATGTTTGTAAGTCATGTCAGACTCTTTACACTTTGATATTGAAATTATTCTAATTATTGGTTGCAATCAATACCTTTTTTCTCCCTCATGTGGTTGGGAAACCCTAGGAGTAGTGGTTCTCCTACATTGGATCACTATAATTCTCTTAATTTTTTTTATTGACCACTTCCAATTAATTATTTGGTCAACAATTTTTGTCCTACATTAGAAAGCAGTGTAATAGTTTTCACATTGATATGAACTGGGAACTTGTGACTGGAGCCACCAGTATTGTTATTTTAGGTATTTCCATCTTTGTATTAACTGGGGGAGAAGGTCTTTGATGCACTAGAAACCACATATTTTGATATTAGCCTAACATGGGCCTGCTGCAAGATTAAGTAGTTCACAACCATTTATTTCCTTAGTTAGCACCCTTCTCTTTGATCTTCCATGCATTCCCAGTGTGGAAGACCATGATAGTAAATTTAGAAATGTATAGCACCATAAATTATGGGTAAATCACTTCACCATCTGAGGTTTTATCATTTCCTCACTTAACCACCTGTTGTTTAAAAACCTACACTTGAACACCTGAATTTTTGAGGTAAAGTGAAACCGTTACATTTTTCATCCATAATAACGTTGCGTGTAATACACACCCTCAAAACGCGTGAATCAGCTTCAAAGCAGTCGATTATTAAAATAAAAACCCCCAAATGCCCTTTTGCTTTTCATTCTTAGTTTTCAAGCCAAACATGGCTTTGTCTCTTCTTCATGTGAATCTCCTGGGTAACATCTAAACGATCACTGAGATAGCCAAATTAGGAGATCAGTTCTCTAAATCTTCTTCCTCTAGTCAAACAAAATCTTTTGGGTAACATTTTAATCAACAAATTTTTAGCCAAACCCATAAGGAAACAAAAACAAAAAATGAAACAAAATCTCCATTTTTTTTATTTGTTGTACGAACAAGCCCAGAATCCCAACTTCATCCATACCTATTAAAACTTTTTGGGCTTACATTCACCGTCATTTTTTTAAACCCTAATCAACCAAAACAACCCAAAATAATTTTTAAATAGTTAAAAAATCACTCTAGGACATTGATTAACAACAAAACCAAACCACAAAGAACAATCAAATTTTATCCCTTCAACCCATTAATTTCACAGTCCACCACCAGCCGAGACACCAAAATAATCAGCCACCAAAAAATCTTCGGAACTTCAACAACGAGCAAAACCCATCACTAACTTACCCGATCTCTACAACAAACCAAGTCGCCAGATCGACCATCATCAGAATAGCAAAAATCAAAGAAAAGATAGAAGAAGATAGAGAAAGTCACCGCCATTGTTGGAGTAGCGTCGTCGTTGTGGTGGGCAAAAAGTCAACGGAAAGTGGACAACAAGTAGACAAAAGGTATGAATGGTTACCTCTAGGGCTGAGCATTCGGTTATAACCGAACCGAATAAGCTATTTGGCTATAACCAAAAACCAAAGTTCTCCATTTTTAAATATTTGAACAACAACTCGAATTGTAAGGTAACCGAATAACTGAATTTGTTATCCGGTTATTTGGCTAATAACCGAAATTAATAGCAGAAGCATGCAACACTGCAGCAGCCAACACTCAGCAGACAAAGCAAAAGAAATATACACAACACTTGGGCAGCAACATGCAGGCTGCAGCACAACAGAACTGATTGATGACGAGTATTGTAGCACTAACTGGAGAATCATGTGGTAGTGTTAGGCATAAAAAATACTTTGATGTGTTAGGCTTGACAAATCAAAGATGCATTAATATTGTGGCACATACACCATGAAAATGTAGATGAAGCAAAAGAAAACACTCTGATTAACATAAGGAATTAGAATAGAAGTATGAAATTATAATGCAATTCTAATTAAATAATATTCATAAAATTAAAATGCCTTAATTATATATATAATGCTAATTATATATACAAAGAACAAATGTACAAAGATTAACAATTCTCAGCAATCAAACGAACAACTCAATAAAAGATACTGTTTATATTTAAAAAAAAAACAATAATAACAAGTCTCTTGTTTATTGTCGAGTAACAAAACAACAATTGTGATACCAATCCAAATCACCAATTCAATTCAAAGAATGTTAATCAAAATTGCTTAAGAGCTTTGAAACCATATCTAAACTCCATAAATCCACAATGCAAGACAATTAAAAATACCTAAAAATTACATAATCTTCACAACCACTAAATATCAGACATAAAGCAACTAAAATTCACAAATTCAAGTTTCAGAATCACTTAAAAACTACAGCACAAAGTAAGTATATGATGTGATCAAATCAGAAAGAAAAGGAGAAAATTAAGCACAAATAGGCCAGAGCTTTGAGACAAGTCGCGACTCGCGATTTGGAAACTGGGGCTTTTGGTTAGGGCACTAGGCAAGAGAGTGAGAGGTGAGAGGTGAGAGATCTAAGGAGTAAGGAGTGAGGGTATTGCCTAGTGAGAGGTGAGAGATGAGAGATCTGAGAGTGAGATGAGAGATTATAGTTTGTTTTTAACTTGTAAGGGTTAAATTTTTTTTTTCGTGGACAATTCGGTTAGTCGGTTAACCAAATTACAAAAAATTCAAAACCAAACCTGAACCCAAAAACCGAATAATAAATCGGATATAACCGAATTTCAAAAAATAACTGAATAACTGAAAAAAAGCGGTTAAAATAATTAGGCTCGGTTCGGTTATTCAGTTTTATCCGTTTTTGCTCAGTCCTAGTTACCTCAATCTGCAGCAAAGAATTGAAAAAAAACCCTAACCCCCAAAATTGCCTATCTATTTCTCTCTCTCTCCAAACCCCTAGATCAAACAACACGAATGAGCCATTTAATCGGTCTTCTTGTCTATATATACCAAGGGCAAATTGGTCTTTAGCCATTTATAGTCACGGCGTTAACATGAAAAGTAGTTTTTCACTTCACCTCAAAACCTTATTTATGTGGTTAAGTGTAGGTTTTTAAACGATAGGTGGTTAAGTGAATAAATAGTAAAATCTCTTCGGTAGTGAAGTGAAATTTACCCTTAAAATATTTAATCATTTACTTGTTTTTATCATTTTTCACAAAAGCATGGACTGTCGATTGAGGTTCTTATATGAGAACACAAAAATATTTTCACATTTCCCACTTCTAAGTATTTTCTTTTGGATAATGTTTGGCTAATCAGTAGTCCATATACGTCTATTGCATTTTTTATTAATTTAGTTATAATTATTTATCTCCCTGTTGTTTATATGCTGATTTAGACAATGCTTCCGAGCCACTAATAATGTATCCACCATCAAGGACTGAGGACTGTATATTTGAGAAGTATAGTCTTAGATTCTAACTCTGAAAGAGTTAGGGAGTGGAACAGGAACTGCACCTTATTTTGTCAGGATGCATTTAGTTGATGACTCTACCCTGATATACATAGTAGCCACAACTCAAAAAATGAGGTTGTGCTAATGCCATATGTAGTTTTCCTTGAACATTATTCTACTTGTTCATCTCACTTTCTTCCTTGCCTATGTCATAACACGCTGAATGACGTTATATCTGGGTCTCTTCTTGAATAGTTTTGTCTTATCCATATGGTATTTCAAAACAATGAATGTGATTTTTAAAACTTTGTGCTTGTGTGGTTGCTTCTCTGTGCGGCGCGCATGTGTGCAGACTTGCATATTGTTTATTTGCACCAGTAAGGTGAACCATCGTTGGCGCCGTATGAGTGCAGAATGCTTCCTTGTATAGTGTTCTAATGTCCACTCTATTCAAAATACATCCTATACTTGTTGACCCTTCAAGGTTCTAGTTTTTCTTTCAAAATTTGCTTCTTTCAGTGGAACTAGATTAGGTTTCTAGCTGATACAAGGGACATCTGTAAACTGTGGCACTAAATTATATGTGGTTTGCAGCCACTATACTGGGCAGATATATTAAGCAGGATGTTTAGGCAAATAATGGTTTGTCATATTGTGCATCTACTTCTAATAGTTTCCAGCATTTATGTATTGATGTTTGGGTTTGACCTATATAAACATTTCCTCCTCCATTATTTTTTGTGTAGTGTAATAAACTGTTCCATATATGTAGTCACGTGTATTATAAATATAATTTTAATTGTGAAATTAGCCTGTTAAAACTGCACTGTAGCTATAATTTGATGTTTTTAAAATTATGGTATTTAATATAATTAGGTTCCTTCAAGAAATCACATTGCCTTCAATAACGCTCAGTCCACAACTGTAAGGCCTGATGTGGGAGTCAATTTATCAGAAGAGGAAATGCAAGATCGAATGGACCAATTTACCCACATAATGCAGCAAAAGTTTATGTCTGGGGAAGATCATCAGCATTTAGATTACTCAAAAATAGACGAGGATGAAACCTTAGATGATCACTGGACGAGGGAGGAAAATCAAGATGCTGAAGAGAAGTACTTTGATGATGTTTAAAATGAACGGTCAAACTAGTGACTTGGTAATGCTACATTCGCTTAATATTCTCATAATTGTAAAAGCATCATTCTTTCATTATGTACCTCTTTTCTAATTCAAATTTCAAAAAGCTGCTCATTTTAATGAATCAGCTATTCTTTTTGGGTAGGTGGTGTATTCCTATTGACTGGTGAACTGATTCTGATTCTGTTTCTGTGTTGAAATCTGCAGAGAAATGCCAAACCAAGTCGTGGAGGAAATTTATACTAAATGATACTTGGATAACTTGCAAACACCACATCCATTTTCTTAGATTCGCAAGCGGTGCTATTGAGCCAACATCGCACAGATGATGGCAGGGTTGAATATGTGCTAGGTAGGATTAAACATATTGAGCTAGTTGCGATATAAAGTTGTCTTCATTCTTAGAACAAACATGATTTATAGCCTTGCATGCCTGCGTATATATGCTCTTAAGTAACTTTACATCAAACATGCTGAGCTACTTGCTGCTGCACTAAGTTACCTTATGGCATGTTTGGTTGGGGGGGAATGGAATCGGCATTCCAAAAGGAATGTTCATTTTTATATTTGGTTACTTGAAAGGGAAAAAAAAGAGCATTCCAATGAAATGTCTATTCATATGTTTAAAGGAATGCTTATTCCATTCCAATCGACAAACTTTTAAAAAAACTTTGATTGATCTTCTGACCAATAAGAATAAGAATGTCCATTCCCAATCCCAAACTCAATCCCGTTCCCGTTCTAATCTTGAGTGTTTAAATGAATGATCTTCTATAAATCTATTACCTGTTTGCTGCAATTCTTTGCCTAACTTTTGGTTCCAAATTGGAATTTAACTACTTCTGTCCTACAAAAAATGTCTAAAAGTTTATAAATATTTTGTATAGATATCTAAAGTACACGATTCAAATTTAGCCCTCATGCTGCTTTTGGATTGGGAGAATATAATTGGTGAAAGAATGGAATAGAGAAGGGAGAATGGAATGGCGAGTGAAATGATTTGTTCTATTCTTAGTTAAAATGAGTTATTCTATACTCTCCCCCAACAAATAAAATTCTCAATTTGATAGGAATGAGAATTATTCATTCCATTACAATGGAACACTTGAATATAATTTTTTTCATTCCATTTTTATATTTATTCTCGCAATCCAAACGTAGCATCGAAATACTTAAGTAGGGTTCACTATTTTTAGTAAAATTTGTTACGAAGTATTAAGTAGGTTTCACTATTTTTAGTAAAAAGAATATTTACTTACCAGGTTCATTGTGCTTAAAATTAAAAGTAATTAAATACTCTATAATTTATTTATTTTTTTATTTTAAAAAAATTGTTTAAAGTATGTACTTTAGACATCTTTACGGATGGAGTATAATAATTGGTTGCAGATGCCTTTTCTTATTTCTTTTGTTATCATGAAATGGTGCCATGCCTTGAACTTTAGCATGTGACAAACATTAGGGTGCAGTGGAACCCAATCACTACCGCAGTACCAAATTTATTATATTGTTTGCCACTTCAGGACATTAGGAAACACTGTATTTTGCTTTCCAGTTGGGCCATTGTTTGAAATACATTATCCTCCGATTGATTTAATATAGGAAATTGGTAAAAAAAAATTCACAGCTAAATTTGGTAGTTTTAAAACACAGCTACACTAGTGTGGGAGACACCGACAATAAGTGAAAAGATTTTGTGAAACTAATAATTTTATTTGTGAAAATATTAATTTTCTTTAAAATATTATCAGTGATATAACTCAAATTAGTGTTGTGCAATTTTATTACTCGTCTCAGGATAAATCGATCGACTTTTATGATCAGTTGACTATTATTTTTTTATACTTTTTAATCTATCTAATAAAATACAAATGATTTTGAATTTTTCGCTCACTCAATAAATCATCTCGCATTGCTTGAAGTTTGAGATAAATCACACTGTTAAATACGGTCTTAGGAGCCCACGGTGAGACCCAAATAGTATATTACATTTCACAATTGGGGGAGAGGATTTGAACCTACGCCTTTTGCTATGCAGAGAGGTGACTATACGTTTTGGGCTATGCCTCGGTGGTTAAATTGACTATTTTAAATATGAATAAATCATGTTATTTTTTAAATATATGTAAAAAGACCATGACCGTTAGTACTTGCAACTTTGAAAATCTAAATTATATTCTTTTTATTAAATTAAAAAGATTAATTTGACAATAAAATCCAATGAAATACATATCTTTTGACTAATAGAGTATTTTTTTTAATGTAATATTTTGACAAGTACTATGTAAATCCAAGATACATGTGTAAGGGAGGCCCCATATTTCTTTTTCTATTTTATGTGTAAATGTGAAAGGGACATTCGTATACTTGTCACTTTTTTATTTCTTGTCGTAACTATTAAAAGCAAGATCCCTGTTTAAAACCACACAATACTGGATATGTATCAAAATTAGCTAAAATTATAGATATATTTGAAATGATATTCTTAATTTATTATTATTTTTTTAATATTATTTTTAATATCAAATCACCATAATTGAATTCTTAATTAATACTAAGCTATATTTTAAAATATAAATTATTTTTAAAAATTATTATTTTATAAATATATTTCTAATTTTAGAAAGGAAGGAGCAGTGTTTTTCTCAGATTGTTAGCATGTTCTCCTTGCTCTTGATTGGAATTTATGTTTTGGAGGATAATGCCCTTAGAATGATGCATATATATGATTTGGGAATAGGAGACAATTTGATAAAAATAAATAAATAAATAGTTTCTTTAAACGATGCAATTCTTACTTCTCTATTGAAACTATTCATTCAATCATTACATTTTACTAGATCAGCACCTTTTCTGGAACTTCTTTGATCAATTGACAGAGATAAGTTTTAGTATTTTCTATGTAATAATAAAATACTAAATTGATACGAAACTTTGTTCATGACGCCTTTGAAATAGGTGATACATCATTCATTCTCGAAATGTTAAATACATAAATATGTAAATAACTACAACTTCATTATTACAATTGTCGTACAAAATACGATAACACATATACTGTGAGTTTAAATACAAATAATGTCTTTTAGACAGTATTCAAACTCAAATAAATCTTCATTACAATTATTAATACACTATTTTATAAATAATGTCTTTTAGCGTATAAGAATGCGTACCATATTTTTCCATACCGGCTAAGGTCCTTGCTGTGGAACACTGTACCTCCCTTCCGACCTTTTATCCAAGATGTTCCCGACTTTGTCATCCCTGTGATTACTTCATCAAAGTCCGGATCAAAACCACGTAGCTAAGCATATTGGCATTGGCGAGGTACCCGTAGCTGATAATAATTGTTTATTGCATCGGCACTGAATGTAACCAAGCGTCCTCGCACATACGCGTTGAATGGTGCTTTGTCCTGAGCATTGGCGTAAAATTTCTTGACAATGTTAACCACAGCGGGTTCTGGATTTTTGGTGAGTTTGAGCCACCCCTTTTGATAGATTTGAGGCATCATCTCCCCATCATTTGCCTCGAGGGCTATAATGCCCGAGAATTTTGAATTTTTAATGAATTAAATTTTTATTTGATTATGTGGATTAAATGAATTTAATTGAGTTATTATGTGAGTAAGATGTTCGAAGGTCGTTCTATGACCTAGAATGTGTGGATGTGGTTAGTATTCTGGCTTTGTGCTAGAATTAAGTGTTGTGAATTATCAAGACGAGAATGAAGGTTTTCTGAGATTATTTGCGTAAAAACACTATTCATCCGATGACGTTCGGAGCTAGGGTTTGAAATTCTGAGAAACACGTAATGTTAGAATATGACGATATTATGGAACATCCAATAATATTTCTGTTATGGCAAACGAAGTTTTCGCCTGCGGACTTAAAACCTAAGGGTTTGTGAAAGAGGTTTTCGAAAGGGAAATGTAAGACGTATAGTCGTTTTAATATTATACGTATGAGATACGAGTATTATACTAGTATAAATACGAGTATGGTATGAAGAATAGTACGTCGTATAATACGATTATTGTATGGGTATTATACGTAGAGAATACGATTAGTATTCTAGAGTTAAGTTAAGACTTAATGGGTAATTCATTTGGTTGTATTAGGTCTTGCCAATCAATTGAATGAACAAGCCCAATGAATTTAAGAGTGCAAGCCCAAGTTAAGGCCCAATGTTAATTAATGTCAAGCCCAATCCAAAAAGGTAAACCGTGGATCGAACCGGTGGGTCAAGGGATGGGTAAAACCCATAGGGCAACCCACGAGGATGACCCATGGGCATGGTGGGCCAGCCACTTGATGGCCAAGCAAAGTGTCACTTGGTCACCAAGTATTTTTCTTGGTGACAAAGTTGTAAATAAATAAGGAGGTGCTAAATTGGACCATTTTGCCCCCATTGTATTTTCTATAAATACAAGGCTTAGGTTGAGTTTTTGGTTGTTTTAAAAAGCTTGTTCAACCTATATTGAGAGAGAGAAAGAGCTAGAATCATATAATCCTTCTACTTCCAAGCAAACCAATAGACGTTTATCAAGAACGTTAACTACTTCAAAGGTAAATTCCTATAAACCGTAATCTTCATCCTTTTCGATTTCTTTCTCATAGAAGAATCGTAGATGAGTGGAGAGTGTTTATTGAGAAGATATAAGAATCCTATTAATGACCAAATCATGGATAGGTCATGACCAAATAGAAATCATAAGTGTTTACGAGAGTTAAAACCATAAAAAGTCTTGAATGTGAACTTAGTTTGGAATGAACGTTCGAGAATTGTAATAGCTAAGGAATGTGTCTATTGCTTGGTTAGGATGTAGATATGAAATCCATGGAGTATTCCATGTGATTTGGCTTAGAGAACATTAGTAACGAAGTTATGGCGGATTTTGCAGAAATAGACGTTAAACGTCGAAAACGTATAAAGTCCGGATTAAAGGTCAAAAGTTGTCATGTGACTTAAAAACGTCGATTTCCAATGTCAACACGTGAGATAAGGTAATTAAGAGTCGTTGGCGAAAGAATCATCGCATTCCGACTTATAACGAAGAAAACGAGTATTGAACGGACGAAAACGTTAAACGAACGCTTTAAAATGAACTTAAAAGTGAATTCCTAGTTAACAGATTTGAAAATGTGAAATTCTTATATGAACATGTAAATGATGTAATTTGTGACTTGTAGGAATTTGAATGGGTCAATTCGGATGTAAAACGAACAAATTAGGAAGCCGGGAGTTTCGTTAAGAAACCAAATCTGTTTTGGCCAACTGGTGCACGACTTCTTCGGCCAAAGTCAAAAACCAAGAAAATGGTGGCGCCAGAAGCTAGACTTAGCCAAGTACCACCTAACTCATGTACCGCAAAGACCACTAAAACACAGGATGCCATGCCGCATCATTTCAAGATGGGGAAAAAGTTGACCAAGTTAGGTTTAGTTCCATTTTGAATGTTGACCTAAAGTAAGATGTTAAAGGTACTTAAAGTACATAATGGGACTTACTTTAAGACACTTATAAGATGTTAATGTAAGAAGAAAGGGTAAGGTTTAATGGAAATTAAACGAAGAACACAAATACGTAATGAGTGAACTGTGAACGACGTTCAACGTTGGTAAGTAACCATTTATGATCAAATATCGGTAAAGGATGTAAGAACGTTAATGAAACATAACGAAGTATAAAGAGTTGAATCAACTTTAATAACGAAGTTAATTCAAATAAACCATAGAAGAGAAAGAAGTTGGTTAAAACTGTAAAGTTAGTTTGTTTAATAACTAATTACAGTGTGCTATGTGAATGTATCATGTAGATCCTGTAAAGACTGAGAATAGTTGAATTATAAATTCGAAGACGCTTGAAGGCAAGTCTTTCTTAACGCTTGTCTGACCTTCGTGTTAGTCAAGTTTTTACGTGATGTATGATATACAATGCATGAATTGTAAATAGAAAAGAGTCGATGCCTGTTTTATCCGGGTTAGACAAGTATTGAAGAGTTGATTGATTTGTTTACAAGTCTGTTGATATAGAACTGTTAACGCTATCCTATGCCAAGTATTTGGTACAGATGAGAAGGTAAGTTTGTCTATGTACAAACAAAAGTATTTTCATCAGTTATTCGATGGGCACGCGAGGTTGCCAAATGTTAAACGTAAATACATTTAACGTAAGAGTGTTGATCAACATAGAGTACAATAGGCTGACCTAGAAGTGCTCGTAAGTAAAGACGGGTGGATGGCCTTAGTGCCGTATATCCTTTTCAAGTATGAAAACGAAAAGAGTATGTTCATGGTCTATTGACCAGTTCATTATTCCTAAGCTATTATATATACTTGGGAATTGCTGTATGAGAAGTATTAGTCAAGTATTTCATAATGCTTCGTAGATAATTGTTCAGATATGGAAATTTAGCATGTAATTGTTGATGTGATATTCATATGATTCTGTGTTAAGACTTGCTGAGCTAGTTATGCTCATTCTTGCTTGAACCATATGTTTGCAGCTAAAACCGAACGAACCGAGAGTTCTATGAGAGATAAAGGCAAGGCTAAGATGGACAATTAATCGTCCTGTAATAGACTAGCATATTTGTATGTAATATACTTATGAAGAACAATGAATGTATTCGGTTATGAACCTGGGAAAGGATTTATTACAAATGTAATACGAAGATAGTAATTACACTCATTTTGTTGTTATCTCAATGGAATGATTGTATGGATTATAGTATCATGGAGCACCATCTGTCGGGTTGGAAGATACCCGGATTTGGGGCGTCACGAGGGCAATCCAGCTTTGGCGTAAGGGCTTTGGTTAGCACGTACTCATACCAGTCGGCGGCGCCGGTACTCGCAAAATTCCGGCGATCATATGTTCGTGTCAGTTGAGCGGATCTTGAACTTTCTCCCCTTTGGCGTTTAGATGCAGGTTGCGAAGCCATTGATTGTTGTAGACACATGAATTCCTCCCAAAATCGGTTTACCCAAACAGTCGAACACGTGGCGTACACAGTCCTTTCTTCCCCCCAAGCTATGTGTTTTCTATGGTAATCCCTATGAGAGAAGATGAAGATGAAGTGCAATGGAGCTCTCAAGTCCCCCAAACTTACTGAATTTGTGACCTTGAGCAGAAGGAATGGGGTGTATGTGGTGATAATGGGGGTTGAGTGATAAGGTTTTTATAGAGGTTTTTGTGGGGGAGAGAAATGGTAGTACTTGATGATGTGATTAGTGGATATATGTTTGGTAATGGGGTGAGAGGATGGAGTTCTAGTGTATTCGTGGGTAGAAGGAGTGGGCTAGGTGGTATTGTAATGGAGGCTGGGTGGTTTGGGTAAGGGAGAATGAGATAATAAAACGTGTAGTGGGGAAATAAGAAAGCAGCGTGTGTAGATGCTGAACGTGTTTGCCGAGAATAAAGGACCCCCGCCTCGGCGGGGGGTGCAAGTCCATTTAATCCCGCCCCGGCGGGTATGCTCACTGACTTCGGATTTTTGGCTTCCAATAGTGCAGATCAAAATTATCCTATTTTCATTCTTTTCTTGCCCGTTGTTGCTCTTACTCATTTTTGACTCCTCCTGCAACCATAAACATGCAAGATGTTAGATTATTGATGACTTGGAGTATGATTGAGAGTTTCAGCAAAATTTTTACTCTATAATACCTACCTAATACTTAATAAAAACTACATTCTAACAATTATAAATGAAATTACGAACAAATAACGAAATATTGGGTTGCCTCCCAATTAGCGCTTGATTTTAAGTCGTTCAGCCTGACTACTCCCTGTTTCACTGTGTATCGACGAGGGTAATGTTGACGACATCCCAATTTGACTCGTCACCCCAGTAATGCTTTATCCGTTGACCATTGACCTTGAACGTCTCTAATGGATTACGACTGTAGAGTTCAACGGCGCCATGAGGAAATACCCGCTTTATAGTGAATGGTCCCGACCATCTCAACTTAAGCTTTCCTGGGAACAATCGCAGCCGTGAGTTGAACAGGAGGACTGATTGACCCTGCTCGAATGTTCGATGCACAATTTTCTTGTTGTGCCATCTTTTGACCTTTTCTTTATATAACTTGGCGTTCTCGTATGCACGAAGTCGGAATTAATCGAGCTCATTTAGTTGGAGTAGCCTCTTTTCTTCTATAGCGGCTTGATCAAAGTTCAATTTCTGAATTGCCCAATAGACCTTATGCTATAGCTCCACCAGTAAGTGACATGCCTTCCCGTACAGTAGTTGATATGGTGACATCCCGATTGGAGTTTTGTACGTAATCCGGTATGCCCATAATGCATCGTCCAACCGAAGTGACCAATCCTTACGACTCGAATTTACTACTTTTTCCACTATCTTCTTAACTTCTCTGTTTGATACCTCAGCCTGTCCACTGGTTTGAGGGTGATACGCTGTAGCCACCTTGTGGTTAACCCCATACTTAGCCAAAAGCGTAAAAAGACTTATTGCGTAAGTGACTACCTTACGTCGCATCGATTATTGCTCTTCTTGCGCGCCAAACCTCGTGAAAATGTTTTTTTGTAGGAATTTGAGGACCACCTTGGCATCGTTGGATGGTACTGCTGTAACTTCAACCCACTTCAAAACGTAATCCACCGCGAGTAGAATATACTGATTGTTCAAAGATGAAGGGAATGGTCCCATGAAATCGATGCCCCATACATCAAAGATTTCCACTTCAAGAATTATTTGTAGGAGCATCTCATTCCGTTTAGAGATATTCCTCACCCTTTGACATCTATCACATATTTTCACAAATTGGTGGGCGTCTTTGAATAATGTCGGCTAATAAAACCCGGCTTGAAGCACTTTTGTTGCCGTGAGCTCACTCCCATAATGTCCCCCATATGCCGATGAGTGGCATTCCTGCAGTATGTTGTGCACTTCACTGTAGGGGATACACCTTCTAATCATCTTGTCGGCGAACTGTTTGAATACATAAGGCTCATCCCACATGTACCACTTGACGTCATGAATAAACTTCTTTTTCTGTTGTCGTGTAAGATCAAGGGGAATCATGTTACTCACCAGATAATTCTCGAAATCCGTATACCATGGAAATTCTGCATTTAACCCAAATAGTTGCTCATCCGGGAATGACTTGTTGATTGCACATCTATCTTCTTCCTTTTTATCCCAATTTTCCAGCTTTGATAAATGGTCGGCAACTTGATTCTCCGTACCCTTCCTATCTTTTATTTCCAAATCAAATTCTTGAAGAAGGAGAATCCATTGGATAAGGCGTGGCTTAGCATGTTTTTTTCGCTATTAGGTACCGAATCGCCGAATGGTCCGTGTAGACTATCACCTTAGTCCCGATCAAGTATGCCCAAAATTTGTCAAACGCATACACCACTGCAAGCAATTCCTTTTCCGTGGTTGTATAATTCAATTGAGTCTCTGTGAGTGTTTTGCTTGCATAGTATATGGCGTGAAACACCTTGTCTATGCGTTGGCCCAAAACAGCCCCAACCACATAGTCGCTTGCATCACATATTAGCTCAAATGGAATATTCCAATCAGGTGCGACTATCACGGGGGCTGTAGTTAATTTCTTCTTCAATAATTCAAACGCTGACTTGCATTCCACAGTAAAACTGAAAGTAGCATCCTTCTCTAAAAGACTGCATAGAGGTTTTGCCATTTTAGAGAAGTCTTTTATGAACCTCCTGTAGAACCCAACATGCCCCAGAAAACTACTAATACGCTTAACTGAGCTCGGTGGAGGCTGTTTCTCGATTGTTTCCAGCTTTGCTTTGTCCACCTCCAATCCTTGCGCCGACACCTTATGGCCCAAAATTATGCCTTCTTCAACCATGAAGTGGCATTTTTACCAATTGAGTATGAGGTTTGTATCGTTACATCGCTACAATACCATGACCAGATTCCCTAGGCAAGTATCAAAGTTGTCTCCATAGACCAAAAAATCGTCCATGAAGACTTCAATATTTTTCTCCACCATATCTGAAAAAATGGCCATCATACACCGTTGGAAAGTTGCAGGTGCATTGCATAACCCGAATGACATCCTCCTGAATGAAAATGTGTCGTAAGGGCATGTAAATGTTGTCTTTTCTTTATCCTCAGGAGTGATGGCGATCTAGTTCTAGCTCGAGTATCCATCCAATAAACAGTAATACTTATGTCCCGCTAATCTGTCAAACATTTGATCGATAAAGGGTAGCGGGAAGTGATCTTTTCGGGTTGCCTTATTCAACCTCCTATAATCGATGCACACCCTCTAACCTGTCACTGTTCTTGTTGGAATTAACTCGTTATCCTCATTCTGTACCACAGTCATTCCCCCCTTTTTTGGCACACAATGAACCAGACTAACCCACTTACTGTCGGAAATTGGATATATGATACCGGCATCCAATAATTTCAGAATTTCCTTCTTTACCACTTCCTTCATAATAGGGTTAAGTCGACGTTGATGCTCCACCGACGGTCTTGCATCATCTACCATCAGAATCTTGTGCATGCAAAATGACGGGCTAATTCCCTTTATATCCGCAATTGTCCAATCAATCGCTGATTTGTGTTCCCTAAGCACCCTCAACAACTTTTTTTCCTGTAATTCGTTAAGTGCAACAGAAATAATTACAGGTAAAGAATTTGAATTGCCTAAGTACGCATACCTGAGATGTTTAGGGAGTGGTTTAAGTTCCAATGTTGGTGGCTCCTCCAATGATGGTTTAAGTTTTTCTGCAGCTATCTCCTCAGTGTGCAAAGGTTCAAACGGTGCTCTGAAATGTCTAACTCATGGCAATGAGTCTAACATCCGTAAGTAATCCACAAATTCTGGGTCGTCATTTTCTTCATCCCCCAATAACGTTATTTCTAACGGATCGTTGACCAAACTCTTGCTCATATCTTCACTGATGATTTGCTCAATTAAATCCATCCGAAAACATTATTCCTCATCCGTAGGGAATTTCATGGCCTTGAACACATTAAATTTGATTTCTTGATCTTGGACTCTCATAGTAAGTTCTCCTTTTTGCACGTCTATGAGTGTTCTTCCTGTGGCCAAGAAAGGTCTCCCTAGGATAATCGGGATGTTCTTATCCTCCTCGAAGTCCAGAATGATAAAGTCCGCAGGAAATATAAACTTATCCACTTTGACCAGAATGTCCTCTACTATGCCTCTCGGATATGTGACTGACCTATCCGCCAACTGCAATGAAATATTCGTAGGCTTTGGTGTGGGAAAACCCAATTCTGTGTATACTGACAATGGCATAAGGTTCACAATCGCCCCCAAATCACATAAACATTTGTTAAACGACATTTTCCCGATCATGCATGGGATAGTAAAGCTCCCCGGGTCTTTAAGTTTTGGTGGTAACCTGGCAGTAACAATCGCACTACACTCCTCTGTTAGTGCCACTATTTCAAATTCTTCCCATTTCTTTTTCCTCGACAGAATTCCTTTCATGAACTTTGTATAACTCGACATTTGCTCTAGGGCCTCTGCGAATGGGATGTTAATCTGGATTTTCTTGAACACTTCTAAAAACTTTGCGAACTGCTTATCTGATTTCTATTTTTGAACCCTCTGCTAAAATGGTGGTGGAGGATAAATAATTAGCTTATTGTTTACTTTTATGTCCTCACATTGCTTATCCTCACCTGTTTCCTTCAACCACCTTGTTGTCATCAACTTTTTCCTCCGGTGTCGCTGAATTTTCTGCATTATTACCCTCGAGATGTTTTCCACTTCTCAACATAACTGCTTAACATTGCTCATGACTACCCTTCAGATTTTTCTCAGTGTCGCTTGGTAACATTCCTTGTGGTCTATTATTAAATGCTAACGCCATCTGTCCTATCTGATTTTCTAAATTCTTGATAGCCATCTCTTGATTTTTCATTATCATTGCTTGATTTTTCATTGATGCCTCATTGCCAGTTATGTACTTCGACACCATTTCCTCGAAATCAGATTTCCTTTTCTGATGTTGAACCGGTTGTTGGTGACTCTGAAAACCTGGGGGATATGATGGTCGTGGAGCTTGATTTTTTTGGTTATTGCTCCGCGAGAAATTTGGGTGATTCCTATTCCCCTGGTTGTATGTGTTTTGGTATGTATTCTTCGGAATTCTATTATAGCTACCTATGAACTGGACGGATGCTGGATTAATTGCGCACTGATCTGTAGGATGATCACCCAGAGACAATTCGCATACTACCGCAACCTAGTATACTTGAGCCCCTGTCATAGCATCCAACTTCTTGGACAGCGCAGAAATCTGTGCTTGTATAACTGTCACCCCATCTACTTCCAAAATCCCAGCCGCCTTTGCCTGTGTCATTCTTGCTGTGGGCCACTGGTAGTTATTTACCGCCATGGTTTCAATCAAATTGTAGGCTTCCTCGTAAATCTTAGCCATGAATGCTCTCACCGACGTCACACAAACCGGGTTCGACATTCCCATGCAAATCCGCTATAAAAAGGTGTTCATTTGTAGCCACTTGGGCAATCCACGATGTGGGAAATTTCTAAGTAATTCCTTGTACCTCTCCCATGCCTCATATAGCGACTCCCCATTTTGCTGCTCAAACATTGTGATGTCATTCCTCTTTTTTGTAGTTTTTGCCGGTGGGAAAAATTTGGCAAGGAATTTTTGAGCCAAGTCTTCCCACGTAGTTATTGACCCCGGCGGCAGAGAATGTAACCAACTCTTCGCCTTGTCCTGTAAAGTGAACGGGAACAAGCGAAGTCTCACTGATCCGACACCCCATTGTACTTGAACCTGTCACACATTTCCAGAAAACTGATTAAATGCTCGTTCGGATCGTCATTTGCCATTCCCCCAAACTGAATTGATTTCTGCATCATCTGAATGGTCCCAGGCTTGATTTCAAAAGTATTCGCAACTATTGCAGGCCTAGTGATGCTCGACTGCAGATCAGTCACCTTAGGTGTTACAAAATCCCTCAACGCTTTCTGGTCTTCGGCAGCCATTGCTTCTTCCTTATCAGTGTTTTTGAATTCGTTCCTTGTTTCCTTGATCCACTTACTTAACCTCTAAAATTTTCTTTCAATGTCGTCCTCAAACGAAAGCAAGTCTGGATTTTTGGATCGTGTTTGCATAAACCAATGTCAAAAACCTGAAATAAGGAGAACAAAAACAAAAACAAAAATGTTTAAGTAAAACTGGACTAATTAAACTGATATTGTAAAAATATTAAAATCTAGGCTAAATTATCCCCGACAACGGCGCCAAAAACTTGTTGGGTAAAATCTATGTACACAAAAGCACGCACGTATACATGGTCAACAAGTAATATAGTAGTGAATAAAGTATCGTTCCCACGAAGACAAATAAACAAGAAATTTAACTTCACAATTATCAATTTTCTATTAATCCTAATTCTATTAAACTATTCATTTCAATGGTTTAAAATTATAGAAACTAAATTAATAAATAAATAAACTATCACGAAACAATCACAAATATCAAAATCCGGAATTTCAAACAATTAATGGAGAATTAGACTTATGATTTCACCCTAAGCTTCACTCTGATTTTCAAACCTTTATTCCATCTCAATTTAATATCCCAATTTATTAATCAAGAATACGAATGTAGTACTAGCCATCTCTCGATGCACTAGTACAATATTAACTTAAATCCACAATTGAGATAGAAACAAGTTAAACACCTAAATCAACCAACTCGCTATATCTCTATGTGAACTAAAATTAAAGAAGGTTTAAGCTTAAGTTCTCTATCCGATTACATGCGATGTCAATCATATCTCTACCTTAACAATAATCAAGAATCTACTATTCACAAAATTCATGACACATGCTATATTAACTAAGTCTAGATTTGAATATCCTCTCTCAATTCCATTCAAATCCACAAGGAATTGTTGATCAAGCAACTCATAAATTCATGCACAAATTAACATAGATAAACTAAAAATATTTTATTGAACTGGAAATCAAAGTTATGAAATCATCGTTTCACCCAAGGATCCATCACAAGCCTAATAAGCAAATTAGTTCATAACGAATGAAGTAAAAACTGAATAATTTAACGAAAACATCCTTACAATTACAAATAAAAGACTAAAGAGAAGATTAATGATGAACACCCTTCACGTAGCCTAGAATTGCAATCGTCACGAAAATCTCTTAAAATTACTCCTCCAAAGCTTGCACTCAAATCTTGGAATTAATCTCTATATTATGCTTCGCGTCCTGATTGATTTGTTGTTTTTCACGTACTATATCTCTCCCTCTTGGTTCAGGCTGAAGTCCCTCCTTATTAGAGTCCATGCGCATCATAAAAGTCCCAAAACCATCTGGCAGCAGAGTTCAATCAGCAGCAGGAGACTGCAGAATTCGGCACCCTCGCCTCGATGGGGGGTACAAGGCACATATAGCCCGCCCCGGTGGGCATGCCCACTGCTAAAGACATTTTTCCATTTCATGCATTTTTCCACTTTTGCTCCAAAAGACCGCCTTTCTTCACCACTTGCCTCTAAGACCACCCTACACATAAAAGAACATGAAACGAGTGAAAACGAACACAAAACAAGAAGATAACTACGAATTTAAACTTGAAATGAACATCGATTCGTGTATATTAAATCCACTTATCATTGACCCGGCAAAGATTGAAGCTATTCAAAGCTGGGAGCAACCTAAATCAGTGACCGAAGTACGTAGCTTTCTCGGCTTAGCTGGTTATTATCAGAGATTCGTGGAAGGGTTTTCTCGAATCACTACTCTATTAACTCAGCTGACTCGGAAAGATATAAAATTTGGTTAGAGCGTGGAATGTGAGAAGAGTTTTCAAGAACTCAAGAGGAGACTCATTTCAGCACCTGTTCTGACAATACCATCTGTCTCGGAGGGATTTGTCAACTACAGTGATGCATCGGACAAAGGGTTAGGATGTGTTCTCATGCAACATGGGAAAGTCATAGCCTATGCTTCTCGGTAACTCAAAGAATATGAGAAAAATTATCCTACTCACGATCTAGAGTTGGCAGATGTTATCTTCGCACTTAAAATTTGGAGGCATTACTTGTATGGGGAGAAATAGGAGATCTTTACGGATCATAAAAACCTCAAATATTTCTTCACCCAAAAGGAACTCAACATGCGGCAATGACGTTGTCTTGAACTACTGAAAGATTATGATCATACCATCCAATACCATCCTGGAAAAGCGAACGTGGTAGCTGACGTATTGAGTAAAAGATCATTGCGGGTACAAGTGCAATATTGTCAACGCAAAGGCCCATTTTGTGTGACTTGTAAAGGATGGATATAGAGTTAAAGACTCCAGGGACCTATGTGATGATGGTGAATATACGAGTAGAACTGACTTTAATCGATAAAGTTAAAGCTTCTCAAACTACAGACCTGGAGCTGATGCGTATGAAGAAGAAAGTGCAAGAAGGTGCTATGCCGGAAGCAAGAATCGATGAAGACAGAATACTTCGAGTCAACTCCAGACTTTGTGTTCCTAACGACCCTGATTTAAAGTATAAAATCACAATAGAGGCGCATAACACACCGTTTGCAATCCATCCTAGGAGTACCAAAATGTATCGTGATCTTCGTCATACATTTTGGTGGAGCAATATGAAGAAAGAGATAGCGCTATTTATCTCAAGGTGTCTAACTTGTCAACGAGTCAAGGCGGAGCATCAAGTGCCAAAAGGTCCATAGAAACCACTTGAAATTCTAGAATGAAAGTGGGAGCACATTACCATGGATTTCGTTACCGGTCTTCCCAAGGTTTCTCAAGGCATAGATGCGATTTGGGTCATTGTTGATAGATTGACCAAGTCTGCTCATTTCTTACCGATCTGAGAAACTTATACACTTAAACGCCTCTTGCTCAGTATGTACATAAACGAGATTGTAAGACTACATGGTATGCCAAGATCCATAGTTTCCGATCCGGACCCAAGATTCATTTCACGATTTTGGGTTAGTTTGCGAGAAAAGCTATGAGCACAGTTATGATTTAGCTTTAAGCATATCATCCTCGAGACGAATGGGCGATGGAGAGGACTATTCAAACTCTTGAAGATTTATTAAGACTCTGTGTCCTTGACTTCAAGGAAAGTTGGGATAAGTTCTTACCATTGGTGGAGTTTTCCTACAACAACAGTTATCAAGCAAGTATTGGCATGGCTCCATTTGAGGTGTTGTCTGGAAGAAAGTGTCATTATCCAGTATGCTGGGATGCGGTGGGTGAAGAAACGTTGTTGGGACCGGAGTTGGTACGTATGACTACAGAAAAGATTCAAACAATCCGACAACGTATAAAAACCTCACAAGATTGACAAAAAAGTTATGCTGATCTTCATCGAAATGACGTAGAATTCGATATTGGAGATCATGTGTTGTTACGTATTGCTCCATGGAAAGGAGTTACGAGATTTGGAAAGGGAGGAAAGCTCAATCCTCGATTCATTGGCCCATTTTTAATCCTCAATCAAAGTAGGAACTGTTGCCTATAGACTCACTTTATCACCAAGTATGTCTCGTGTTCATAACATTTTTCACATATCTATGTTACGTAAATATGTGAAAGACCCGCACCACATTATTGAGTTAGAACTGAACGAAATAGCGGAAGATTTAACGTATGAAGAGGTTCCTGTTAAAATCTTGGATAAGAAGGAACATGTTCTACGCTCTAAGGTTTTACCTCAAGTCAAAGGTTTGTGGAGGAACCATGATGTTGAGGAAATGACCTAGGAGTTAGAATCTGAAATGAAATCAAGGTATCCTTACCTCTTCGACATACCAAGTACGTACCCTAATTTCGAGGGCGAAATTTCATAAGAAGGGGAGGTTGTAAGACCCCAACTTTTATGAATAAAGATGAATTTTCTATAAATATCATTTTTGAATATTATGGAATGAATTTGATATAATGTTATAGTTGTGGGTAATATTTATAAATTTTGCAAAGTACGCAAGCTGTTATATAATATTCGATTGGTTGAGGAATATTCGTTTTAACAGGGAATATTCGTACAATGGCACAATTATTGGTGGACCCCACAACAGAATTATTGTCGGATTGAGAAAATGACAAAAATACTTTATGAAAATAACAGAAGAAGTTTTACCGTTAACTGTTGAAACACCTGGTGTTAAAAGTATAATGTCTGGCGTGGTTGCATAGTAGCACTTGCGGTATTGATTATTGATGCTTACGTGAGAAGTCACCGGTTTTGTTCAATTATTGCTACAGTAATTGCTGTATAGTATCTCACGTTATTTGATTCAATTATTGTCAATATTTTATATATTATTAAATCAATAATTGAGATGACAAAGTTATTAATATTATTATTTGCAATATTAACGATATCTAGAAGTTCTTTCAAGGAGAGGTTTGGTCACCTAATTGCGCGCCAATAGGGAGAAATCCTTATTGGAAAGCCCCATCTTTCCTGGGAACGACCTGTACGATTAATATTGTGAATTATAATAATGATGATAAAGTTTATTTTATTATTATTATAAATGTAATAAAACAGAAAACTTTTTATATAAAACAGAATACTTTTATAAGGTTATTTGTTTTATTAGATTTTAAATAGAATATATTATATTTTATTATACATAGTATTTGCATAGTGCCTGCATAGTAAATTTTTTTTATATAAAATAGAATACTTTTATAAAGTTATTTGTTTTATTAGATTTAAAATAGAATATATTATATTTTATTATGCATAGTGTTTGTATAGTGCCTGCATAGTATTTGAATAATAAAAACTTTTTATATAAAATAGAATACTTTTTATAAAGTTTTATTTTATTTGATTATAAATAGAATATATTATATTTTATTGCATAGTGCAACATAGTATCCTTTCCATTCTTCTATAAATAGGATGCTTAGTTAGAATTGAAAATCACACCAGAAGTTCAGAGAATTCTCCTTCTATAATCTTGAGCGTATTTCTTTAGAGTTTAAGAAAGCTTTGAGCATAGAAATTAGTGCACATTTTCTTCAAGTATATCTCCGCCCTACCCGTCGGAATACTTTTCTTTTTAAGGTAAGGGGTATTATTCTTTCGTATTCATGAAGAGAGTTATTTTCTTTCAATACTCGTAAGGGTTGTTATTCCATTCTTTATTATTATGTTGGAATAACTTTTATACTGTCAAGTAATCTTTGCATACATGGTGAAATTCTTTTGTTATTCCATTCTTTATTATTCTCATTGGAATAACTTTTATGCATCTTGATCTATCGCATGCACGTGAATTCTTTGTTATTCCATTCTTTATTATTCATTGGAACATCACATGCATGCGAATTACGCATGACTCGTTCCATTATTTATTATTCTGTTGAACATCCTGTTTGTGCGGATTCGGCGTGACACAGTTCCATTCTTTATTATTACATTGGAACATCCTGCATGCGGATTCACGCATGACACTGGTTCCATTTTTTATTATTCTGTTGGAACATCATGTCTGTGCGGATTACGCATGACCTGGTTCCATTCTTTATTATTCTGTTGGAATATCTTGTCTGTGCGGGTTACGTATGACCTGGTTCCATTCTTTATTATTCTGTTGGAATAACTTGTCTGTGCGGATTACGCACGCCTGGTGAATTCTTTTGTTATTCCATTCTTTATTATTCTGTTGGAATAATCTGTCTACGTGGATTATCGGATGGCGGCAAAAATCCATTTGCGGTTTCATATATTCTATTATACTCAGTTGATTAAAGTTTTGGCTTCTATACTCCATGAAATTAGTGGAATATCCTTGATATTTGCATTTCATCTAGTATCTTTTCATGGAAATATTCTTCTGAGCATTCTTGAATTCTACTCCACAAAGCAATATCATGTTGACAATTGGGACGTTATTGAGTTCAGGATAAATTAACTTATAAATCTTTAAAATTTATTCTTGAACTTGTCTTATTGAATTGTCATCATCCTCATTGTTTATAATATGTTGAAAGTCATCTGTTGACTGTAGTGCATAGATGGACTTGGTATGATTATGACCAGGGATTATTCGGTATAATCATGACCGTAATGTTACAAATGATGTGGTAAAAATCCTCATTGGCCGTAGTGCATTGATGGACAGTTGTTGACATGATTATAACCATTGATGAATACACGAATATCCTTGGCCCGTAGTGCATGGATAATTTGTGGTCGTGATATTAATTAATATCCTTGGCCGTAGTGCATGGATGATGTGGATTATTTATTAAGCTGAGTCTCAGCGATAAAAGTAATGAAAAACCTTTTAAATCATAGAAGATAATAGATTTTATTCTCTACTTGACTCTTTTAATGGATTGCTTGTTCCGCTGCAGTTAAACTTGATGTTTGTTATATTTTATCAGTTTAACACTGTTGAAGGCTAATGATAATTTATTCTACATTATCTTAGTCATAATATTTCTTAATGGGCTAGTTGAGCTCACCCTTTTGCTTTCATTGTTATCTTCAGGAAATGAGGACGTAGCAGGGACTAGTTTGGGAACGGAGTGACGGTCCAGATGATAGCATTAGTAGTCCTCACTATTCTATGAAATAGTGTGATAATAAATGTATTAAGGACTTATTTTGAGTTTGAATACTGTCTAGAAGATAATATTTGTATTAAAACTCACATCTCATGTTGTATATTTAAGGATGTATTTGTATTCTGTACCATATATTTGGCAACTCAGAATAGGTGATGTCCTATTTTGGGGGCGTCACATTCGTACTACAGTTTATCCAAGTTCAAAAATACTCCATAATAATCAATTGTAGAACATAATTAAAAAATAAATATCAAAACATGGATACAATCAAAGATAGTAACCATAATAGACATAATGGATACAAAAGAGAAAATTTCATTTTTCTGTGAATAGTGCCGTATTCGTGAATAGTGCCGTATACGTGAATAGTAACCCTGACATAAAAAGGTAGAAATTTCACAATAAAATTTATATCAATATTTCGGCATAATGATATTGAAGGAAAAAATATCATTTACGAAGAAAATAACATCTCTTACCTCAAAAGAACAGTACTTCTGACTGAAATATCGGATGTAATGCTAAAGGAAACTTGCACTGAATAACAACTCTCAAAGTATCTAAATACTTACAAAATACGCTCAATAATATATAGAGAGAGAAAACTTATTTCTGGTGTGATTTTCAATTCTAACTAAGCACCCTATTTATAGGAAAATACTAGAATGCCAAAGCAGACTAAATTAATAAAATATTAATTTATCAAAAAAATATCTACGCACACATTCTTGACCAAAATATCAGCCACCACAAGTGGGGCCTACCAAAAATCAGAATTTCCACACCAACCAAAAGTGGGGCCCACCCATGTTTAAAAAAAATATTTATTTCTGAAACTTCAATAATTCATAATAAATAGCCCTTTTATCAGAAAAATACAAATTTTATGTCCATTCCTTAGGAAATTAAATTCTCTACAACTTTGTAGAGTAAAGTTTTTCCAAATTCCAAACAAAAAATGTCCGAAATTCACATACGGATGATTTTTAAGACCTCTATTCTTACAAAATACTGATAAAACACCTCAGCATTAATTGCTTCATTTATATTCACACAAAATAAATATTTCCCTATCCATCAACATAAAATAAATATTTTCTTATCATATAAATCAATAATTAATTATTCACAAATAATATTACAGAATCACAATTATAACAATCAGGTTGTTCCCAAGAAAGAGGGGGCTTTCCGATAAGGATTTTTTCTTATTTGCACCCAATTAGGTGACCAAACCCCTTTCCTAGACAGAACTTCCTTAGACATTGCCAATAATGCTATCTAACAGTATTATTCAAATAATATGAATTATTGATCTAATAATGTAGATATTGTGCAGTGACAATTATTGAAACAACAATAATATAAAATATCAACTTAACAATTATTGAATCAATAAAATTAAATATTGAACAGTAATTACTGTAATAATTATTGAGTAGTGTCTTCTTACGTAAGAATCAATAATTCAAAAATACTGTGTGATATCGTGTGCAACTGTGCAACCACGCGTATTACTATATTTTAACCACTGGGTATTCCAATAGTGTTAACGGTAACAACTACGCCATTATTTATAAAAACTCAAACTTGTTGTTTTCTTCATCCGACCGTTTTCCATTATGGGGCCAACAAATGGATGCACCGTCATACGAATATTCCCCGACAGTAAGAATATTCCACGACCAAACGAATATTCCCCGACAACAATAAATATTTTACAACCACTTGCTTATTTTGCAAAATTTGCACATTTCAGCCATAACCAAAGCATTATATCAAATTAACACCTTATTATTCACAATAATAATTAGAGGAAATTCGATTTTATTTATAAAAATTTGGGGTCTTACAACCTCCCCTCCTTATGAAATTTCGTCCTCGAAATTGACGTTCGTACTTGGTGTTTCGAAAAGGCGAGGGTACCTCGCTTTTATTTCTCATTATAACTCCCAGGTCATTTCCTCAATAGCATGGTTCCTTCACAAAATTTTGAATTGTGGTATAACCTTTGCGCGTAGGACATGCTCCATTCTATCCAAGATCTTGACAAGTACCTCATCATACGTTAAATCTTCAGCAATCTTGTCTGGTTCTAACTCAATAATGTGGTCCGGGTCTTTCACATATTTACGAAGCATAGAAATGTAAAAAACATTATGAACACGAGACATGCTTGGAGGTAATGCGAGTCTATAGGCCACATTTCCTATTCGGTCAAGAATCTCAAATAAACCAACAAATCGTGGATTGAGCTTTCCTCTCTTCCCAAATCCTGTAACTCCCTTCCATGGAGCAATACGTAACAATACATGATCCCCAAACAGTTTTAACGTCATTTCGATGAATGAAAATCCTCATAACTCTTTTGTCGATCCTGTGCCATTTGTATACGTTGTCAGATCATTTGGATCTTCTCTGTAGTCATTCGTACCAACTCTGGTCCCAACAACATTTCTTCTCCCACCTCATCCCAACATACGGGAGAGCGACACTTTTGTCCATACGATGCTTCAATTGGAGCCACACCTATACTTGCCTGATAACTGTTATTGTAGGAGAATTCAACCAATGGTAGGTACTTATCCCAACTCTCTTTGAAATCTAGGAGACAGAGTCTTAATAGATCTTCAAGAGTTTTAATAGTCCTTTCTGATTGCTCGTCTGTTTGAGGATGGTATGCCGAACTGAATCGTAAGTCCTTGCCCATAGCCTTTTGCAAGCTAACCCAAAATCGTGAAGTGAATCTTGGGTCACGATCCGAAACTATGGATACTGGCAAGCTATGCAATCTCACAATCTAATTCACGTACATACGAGCAACACGTTCAAGAGAATAAGTCTCCCGTATCGGCAAGAAATGAGCAGACTTGGTTAATCTATCAATAATAACCCAAATTGTAAGACCCCAAGTTATTATTAATGAAATTTAATTTTCTCTATTTTGAAATAGTAAGGGTTGATTTGATTAATGTGGATAGTTATGGGTAAAATACGCAAATATTTCAAAATAAGCAAGTGGTTATAAAATATTCATTGTTGTCGGGGAATATTCGTTTGGTCGTGGAATATTCTTGCTTTCGGGGAATATTCGATGCGATGGCCGCATCTTTTTATGGGCCCCATAACTTGAAAGCGATTGGATGAAGAAAACGACAAATATAAGTTGTTTAAAAATAATGGCGTAGTTATTCTGCTAATAATCGTTAAAATACTCGATGGTTAAAAACACGATAGCTTTACGGTATTGCACCAATTATTGATTCTTACGTGAAGGCACTACTCAATAATGGTTACGATAATTACTTTATTCAAGATTTTATTTTATTGATTTAATAATTGCTTGCGTTGATATTTTATATTCTTTGTTGTTTCAATAATTGTCATTACACAAGATTTTTCATTATCGAAGCAATAATTCATATTATCTGAACAATATTATTAGATAACATTATTGGCAATGTCTAGAAAGTTCTGCTCTAAGGAGAGGTTTGGTCACCTAATTGGGCGCCAAGATGAGGAGAAATTCTTATTGAAAGCCCCTCTTCCTAAAGAACTGCACAGTTGTCAATATTGTGATTACGTAATATTATTTGTGAATAATTAATTATTGATTCATATGATGAGGAAAATATTGATTTTATGTGGATATAGATGGAGAAAATTTTTAATGTGACAATTGTTGAAAATTGAAATTTTATCTTTTCTAATAAAATAATTTATTTAAATATATTATTATATTTTAATAATATAATAATGGTGATATTTTTACAACGAATGTGGGATATATGAGTATACGAGGAGGAAGAGTATTTTTGTTGCAATAAATGTTTAAAACATGTTAAACATGTCGGTGGACCCCATTCTTGGTTCGAAATTTGATTATAGCATGTAAAATCGTCTGCTTTGTGGATTTTGGTCAATTTCTATTTGGAATTTGGGAAAACTTTCTTACATGTAAAGTTGTAGAGAATTGAATTTCCTATAAAAAGTCGCGAGATTCGAATTTTCTGATAAAAGGCTATTTATTATGAATTATTGAAGTTCTGAAGCTCCGAAATAATTGATTTTTGGAAGTTTTAATTATTTATTTTATGAAAAACGTTTTTTTCTTACTTTTCTAGAAGGTGGCATGTGGGAAATGCTAGGAGCTGAATTCTAAAGTGGGCGTATGAATTTGATATATATATATATATATATATATATTAATTTATTAAATTTTCTGCTTTGGTGTTCTAAGCATTTTCCTATAAATAGGGTGCTTAGGTTAGAATTAAAATCACACCGTAAATGAAGTTTTCTCTCTATATATTATCGGTTTATTCTTGTGAATATTTTGAGTATATTTTGAGTATTGCTATACTGGTGCAAGTTCAAGTCATAGCTTTATATCATCCTGTTTCAACTAGAAATCTTTGTCTTTATGAGGTAAGGGATATTATTTTTTCGTAATGATATTACTTCTTCAATATCATTATCTTTGAAATATTGATCTGAAGTTTTATCAAATTTGGAACTTTTGGTGTCTGAGATTACTATTCACGTATACGGCCTTTATTCACGATATCGACACTATTTACGAATCGACCTTATTCATCGAAAAATGAAAATTTTCCTTTTCGTCCAAAATATCTATATTCGGATACTAGCTTTGATTGTATCTATGTTTTGATCATTCTTGAATTTTACACCACTATGATTATTTTTGAGGTATTGTTGGACATGGATAAAACAAAGTACTGAATCCTTAATCCTTAATCCTTGTCATTTTGTTTCACTTTGGATTCGTTTCTTTAAAAATATTTTTCATCATCCTCGATCTCTTATATGATGATATTATTGAATATCTTTGGCTTGTAGTGCAAAGTTGAATGATTTCTGATGAATATCTTTGGCCCGTAGTGCAAAGATGAACAGGTGTTTAGATGAACATGACCCGGTGATGAATATCTTTGATGCATGAGAGCAAAGATGAATATTTGATTCCGGATGTATATTGATTGATGTTATAGGGATAAAAGATAGAGCGATGAACTTTTAAATTCATACATAGAAGATAGTAGTTTGCATTCTCTACTTAACTCTTCTAATGAATTATTATTTCATTGCTAATATTGGTTTAAAACTTGTTGTCTATTGTATTCTATTAGTTTTTTTCCTATTGAAGACTAATGATAATTTGTTGTATATTATCTTAGTCATAATATTCTTTATTGGGCTAGTTGAGCTCACCCTTTTCCTTGTTGTTCTATTTTTCTTCTCGGGAGGCGAGAATGTAGCGAGTACTAGTCCTGGGTATGGGAAGGAAGGTTCTAGAGAGAGTTGTTTAGTAGTCCTCACCATTTTTGTAAAATAATGTATCAATAATTATGATGGGGATTTATTTGCGTGTGGATATTGTCTAGATGGCAATATCTGTATTTAAACTCATAGTTTATATGTTGTAATAATAAAGTTGTAGTTGTTTTTGTACCATGTATTGACAACTCAGAATGGGTGATGTATACCTATTTTTGGGGCGTCACAGTTGGTATCAGAGCTTAGGGATATGATCTCTGGCGGAGATCGGGAATAGAACTAGGAGGGAGAGACGAGTAAATCCTTCGCTAGTGTGTCCTACCTAAGCTTATTTGTTAGTTGGTCGATATATAGGGATATTATGTGATATATTGATTTCCTTAATTAACCCTTGTTTTATGACGATGTTTGAGAATGTCGTCGAGAATATTAACAATAGAAATGAGATCGTGGAGAGCCTTTGTACTCACCAACGAGGAGAACGTGCAACAGTCAATGGTGGCAATGTTCCTCCCGTGAACAACACCACCGAAGCGATGATGAGCGAGGGGATGTTTAGAAGCTTTTTGCGATTCATGCAAAATCGACGAGAAACTTCGTGTTCAAAATCTGAGAGAAAATGATAGTAATTCACGGGTTGTCACAGCATAAAGCGCTTCGAAGAGTCAGGGACCACGAAATTTAAGGGAAAGCCGGATCCGATCATGGCGGAAACATGGGTCAAGCAAATTACCAAGATATTCGATGTCTTTGGATGCACGGAGGAATGAAGGTTCCATTCACCACCTTTATGTTCCGTGGCGAGGCGACTCTTGGTGGGAGTCGTGAAGCGTACACATCCAAATTACACTCAACATGTCTTGGGAGACGTTTGAGAAACTATTTAATGACAAATACTTTCACGAAAGTGTTCGGCTATATATGAAGGAAGTGGAGTTCATTAGATTAGAACAAAACAACATGGCGGTGTCTTAAATACGAGGCAAAGTTTGCGAGTTATCTAGGTTTGCACCTCATTTGGTGGAGAATGAGGAGCGTGACGCGGATGTTTACGAGAGGTTTGAAACCCGACATACGATAATATCTCATTTCTCATAAATTTTCTCTCTATTCAGATGTTGTTAACAGGGTTCAATTGTTAGAAGCGAGATAACGAGTATGTTCAACCAAGGGACCATAACCAGGATCATACCGGAGATAGCGATCAATGAGAATAACGATAACCAAATGGAGAAAAAACAGACGGACAAAAATGGTAACCACTCGGTGGTAATCATAGCCATGAAAATAGAAGAAGCGAGTCGGGAGGAGATTTTTAAAAGAGGAGATTTAACAACGACCATGTGAAGAGGCAGCGGTCTTGGCAACAATCGGTTCTAAGGGAGGAGAACGACCACCGGTCATATATGCTATAAATCTTGGGAAGAGGTGCATATCGGTCAAACTTCCCACAACAGTTCAAGGTATGCTATAATTGTGGAAAGGAATGACATATCGCTCGAGATTGTAAGGTAGCGAAACCTAGTTCAGCGGGGATGGTGACTCAAAAGACTGTCCCAGAAAAGTCAAAGTCAACGGTTCTTGGAAGAGCGTTTGTTGTGACTGGTCAAAATGCAAGGAACCCAAACGAGGTGATCACGGGTAAGCTATTTATAAATTCTTGCGAAGTTTATACTAACCAACCTATTGTACGAATTCAAGAAACTAAACCATTAAAATCAATCACTGTCATATCTAATCATAAAGCTATTCGTTTATTGAAAAACGGATGTCAAGCTTTCTTAGCCCATGTTATGGATTTGAATAAAGACACGTCAAATTTGAATAATATTCTGTTGTTGTTATTGACTTTCTGGCGTATTTCTGAAGAACTTCCGGTCTACCCCGAGCGTGAAGTTGAATTCTTTATTGATCTTGAACTGGTACAAAGCCCATTTCTAAAACCCCATATCGAATGGCTCCTATTGAACTTCAGAGTTAAAGGTCCAACTACGAGAATTGTTGGACACCGGTTTCATTGTCCTAGTACATCTCCTTGGGGTGCTCTGTTTTATTAAGTAAAGAAGAAAGACGGGAGTATGCGACTTTATTATTGACTATCGGGAATTGAACCATGTCACCATCCGAATAGGTATCCTCTACCTCGTATTGATGACTTGTTTGACCCGGTTGCAAGGGCACAATTCTTTTTAAAAATCGATCTTAGTTCTGGATATCATCAATGAAGATTAGAACCGAGGATATTCCAAGACCGCCTTTAGAACTTCGATGCGGAATTATGAATTCTTAGTCATGTCTTCCGGATTGACTAATGCTCATGCGGCTTTCATGGATATGATGAACCGAGTATTTAAGGAATATTTAGATCAGTTCGTTGTTGTTTTTATTGATGACATCCTCATATATTCCAAAAGTCGTGAAGATCATGAGCACCATTTGAAGCTGGTACTCCAAAGGCTTCGTGAAAACAAACTATATGCCAAATTGAAGAAATGCGAGTTCTGGCTTGAGGAAGTAGCATTCCTTGGGCACGTGGTATCGAAACATGGAGTATCTGTTGATCCGTGAAGATTGAAGCAATACAAAGTTGGGAGCAAGCTGAAGTCGGTGGTCAAGTCGTAGCTTTTTTGGCTTAAATGGTTATTATCGGAGATTCGTGGAAGGGTTTTCTCGAATCGCTACTCCATTAACCCAGCTAACTCGAAAGGATACAAAATTTGTTTGGAGCGAAGAATGCGAGAAGAGTTTCCAAGAGCTTAAGAGGAGACTTATTTCGACTGTTCTAACAATACCATCTGGTTGGATGGATTTGTTATTATCTGACGATGCTTGAGCAAAGGGTTAGGATGTGTTCTCATGCAACATGGTAAAGTCATAGGCTATGCCTCGCGATAACTTAAAGAATATGAGAGGAATTATCCTACTCATGATCTAGAGTTAGCGTGAATCGTTTTATACTAAAGATCCGGAGGCACTATCTATATGGGGAGAAAGTGGAGATATATTGAACATAAAAGCCTTAAATATTTCTTGACTCAAAAGAAACTCAACATGCTGGGCGATGTTGGCTCGAGCTATTGAAAGACTACGACCACACTATTCAATACCATCCCGGAAAAGCGAACGTGGTAGTGGTGCGTTGAGTAGAAGATCATATCTGAGGAACAAATGCGATGATGTGAAGTATCTGCGTAGAACCAACTTTAATAGAAAAAGTTAAGGTTGCTCAGCCACCCTTGGCTTGGCAGGGTGATGCGTATAAAGAAGAAAGTACAAGAAGGAGCTATTCCTAAGCGAGAATTGATGAAGAAGGAATACTTGAGTCCACTCTAGACTTTGTGTTCCTAACGACTCGATTTGAAGTACAAGATTATGATGGAGGCACACAATACACCATTTGCAATCCATCCTGGAAGTACTAAAATGTATCGTGATCTTGACATACATTTTGGTGGAACAATATGAAGAGAGAGATTGCAAAGTTTATCTCGATGTATTTAACTTGTCAACGTGTAAAGGCGAGCATCTAGTACCTAAGGGTCCGTTGCAACCACTTGAGATTCGAAATGGAAGTGGGAACACATTACCATGGATTTCGTTACGGGTCTTCCTACGGTTTCTCAAGGCATCAATGCTATTTGGGTTATTGTTGATAGATTAACCAAGTCTCGCTCATTTCTTGCTTGCGTCACACGGAGACTTATTCCTTGAACGTCTTGCTAGTATATGCGTGAATGAGATTGTGAGGTTGCATGGCATGCTGTATCCATAGTTTTGATCGTGACCCAAGATTCACTTCAAGATTTTGGGTTAGCTTGCAAAAAGCTATGGGCGCGGATTTATGATTGATTCGATACCATCCTCAAAGCAGACGGACAATCGAGAGAGGACTATTCAAACTCTTGAAGATCTATTAAGACTCTGTGTCCTAGACTTCAAGGGCAGTTGGGATAAGTATTAACCATTGGTGGAATTCTCCTACACCAACAGTTATCAGGCAAGTATAGGTGTGGCTCCATTCGAAGCATTATATGGACGAAAATGTCGCACTCCAGTATGTTGGGACGAGGTGGGTGAAGCAACATTGTTGGGACCTGAGTTGGTACGTATGACTACAGAAAAGATCCAAATGATTCGATAATGTAAACAAACGGCGCAAGATTGACAAAAGAGTTTTACGGATCTTCATCGAAAGGACGTGGAATTTAGTATAGGGGATCATGTATTGTTGCGAGTTGCTCCATGGAAGGGAGTTACAAGATTTGGGAAGAGAGGAAAGCTCAATCCACGATTTATTGGTCCATTTCAAATTCTTGACCGAGTAGGAAATGTAGCCTATAGACTTGCGTTACCTCCGAGTATGTCTCGTGTTCATAATGTGTTTCACATATCATGCTTAAGAAATATGTGAAAGACCCGAACCGTTATATAAAGTTAGAACCGGACGAAATAGCCAAGACTTAACGTGTGAGGAGGTACTGTTAAGATCTTGGATAGGAAGGAGCATGTCCTACTGCCATGAGTCATACCACAAGTTAAAGTTTTGTGGAGGAATCATGCTATAGAGGAAATGACACAGGAATTGGAAGCGGAAATGAAAGCGAGGTATCCTCACCTTTTGAAACACACAGTAATCGTCGTCGTCAATTTCGAGACGAAATTTCATAAGGAGGGAGGTTGTAAGACCCCAACTTATTATTAATGAAATTTAATTTTCTCTATTTTGAAATAGTAAGGGTTGATTTGATTAATGTGGATAGTTATGGGTAAAAAATCATAAATATTTTAAAATAAGCAAGTGGTTATAAAATATTCATTGTTGTTAGGGAATATTCGTTTGGTGGTGGAATATTCTTCTTTGTGTGAGAATATTAAATGCGACGACGCAGATCTTTTGTAGGCCCCATAACTGAAAAGCGATGGATGAAGAAAGCGACAAATATAAGTTGTTTAAAAATAATTGGCGTAGTTACCGGGCTGCTATCTTGTTAAAATACTCGGTGGTTAAAACACGGTAGCTTACTGTATTGCACCAATTATTGATTCTTACATAAGAAGGCACTACTCAATAATGGTTACGATAATTCTTTATTCGATATTTTATTTTATTGATTTAATAATAGGCTGCGTTGATATTTTATATTCTTTTGTTTGATAATTGTCATTACACAAGATTTTTCATTATCGAAGCAATAATTCATATTATCTGAATAATATTATTAGATAACATTATTGGCAATGTCTAGAAAGTTACATACAAGGAGAGGTTTGGTCACCTAATTGCGCGCCAAATGAAGAAGAAATTCTTATTGGAAAGCCCCTCTTTCTGAGAGCTGCACAGGTTGTCGATATTGTGATTACGTAATATTATTTGTGAATAATTAATTATTGATTCATATGATGAGAAAAATATTGATTTTATGTGGATATAGATGGAGAAAATTTTAATGTGACAATTGTTGAAAATTGAAATTTTATCTTTTTACGATAAAATAATTCATTTAAATATATTATTATATTTTAATAATATAATAATGGTGATATTTTTACAACGAATGTGGGATATATGAGTATCTGAGGAGGAAGAGTATTTTTGTTGCAATAAATGTTTAAAACATGTTAAACATGTCGTTGGACCCCATTCTTGTTGAAATTTGATTATAGCTTGTAAAATCGCCCTTTTACGGATTTCTTTGATTTCTATTTGGAATTTGGAAAAACTTTCTTCCTGCAAAGTTGTTGTAAATTGAATTTCCTATAAAAAGTTGCGAGATTTGAATTTTTTACGATAAAAGGGCTATTTATTATGAATTATTGAAGTTACGAAGCTCAAAATAATTGATTTTGGAAGTTTTAAGTATTTATTTTATGAAAAACGTTTTTTCTTACTTTTCTAGAAGGTGGCATGTGGGAAATGCTAGGAGCTGAATTCTAAAGTGGGCGTATGAATTTGATATATATATATATATAAATATATATATATATATATATTAATTTATTAAATTTTTTGCTTTGGTGTTCTAAGCATTTTCCTATAAATAGGTGCTTAGGTTAGAATTGAAAATCACACCGAAATGAAGTTTTCTCTCTATATTATCGAGTGTATTCTTGTGAATATTTTGAGTATATTTTGAGTATTGCTATCTGGTGCAAGTTCAAGTCATGCTTTATATCCTGTGTTTCAACTAAATCTTGTCTTTGTGAGGTAAGAGATATTATTTTTTTTGTAATGATATTATTTCTTCAATATCATTATCTTTGAAATATTGATCGAAGTTTTTATCAAATTTGGAACTTTTGGTGGTGTGAGTTACTATTCACGTATATGGCCTTATTCACGTATACGACACTATTTACGAATCTGAAGACTATTCATCGAAAAATGAAAATTTTCCTTTTAATCCAAAATATTTATTACGGATACTAGCTTTAATTGTATCCATGTTTTGATCATTCTTGAATTTTACACCACTATAATTATTTTTGAGGTATTGTTGGACATGGATAAAACAAAAGTACGAATCCTTAATCCTTAATCCTTGTCATTTTGTTTCACCGGATTCGTTTCTTTAAAAATATTTTTCATCATCCTCGATCTTATATGATGATATTATTGAATATCTTTGGCTGTAGTGCAAAGATGAATGATTTTTCGATGAATATCTTTGGCCGTAGTGCAAAGATGAGCAGTGTTTAGATGAACATGACCAATGATGAATATCTTTGATGCAGAAAGTGCAAAGATGAATATTTGATTCCGGATGTATATTGATTGATGTTATAGGGATAAAGATGATTTATTTAACTTTTAAATTCATACATAGAAGATAGTAGTTTGCATTCTCTACTTAACTCTTCTAATGAATTATTATTTCATTGCGAATATTGGTTTAAAACTTGTTGTCTATTGTATTCTATTAGTTTTTTTCTGTTGAAGACTAATGATAATTTGTTGTATATTATCTTAGTCATAATATTCTTTATTGGGCTAGTTGAGCTCACCCTTTTCCTTGTTGTTCCATTTTTTCTCTCTCGAGGCGAGAATGTAGCGCGAGTACTAGCTCTCGGGTATGGAAGGAAGGTTAGAGAGAGTTGTTTAGTAGTCCTCACCATTTTTGTAAAATAATGTATCAATAATTATGATGGGGATTTATTTGCGTGTGGATATTGTCTAGATGGCAATATCTGTATTTAAACTCATAGTTTATATGTTGTAATAATAAAGTTATAGTTGTTTCTGTACCATGTATTGACAACTCAGAATGGGTGATGTATACCTATTTTGGGGGCGTCACACAAATCACATCTATGCCTTGAGAAACCTTGGGAAGACCTGTAAAGAAATCCATGGTAATGTGTTCCCACTTCCATTTCAGAATCTCAAGTGGTTGCAATGGACCCTTTTCCACTTGATGCTTCGCCTTTACACGTTGACAAGTTAAACACCTCGAGATAAACTCCACGATCTATCTCTTCATATTGCTCCACCAAAATGTATGTCGAAGATCATGATACATTTTGGTACTCTCAGGATGGATTGCAAACTGTGTGTTGTGTGCCTCAAACATGATTCTATGTTTCAAGTCAAAATCGTTAGGAACACAAAGTTTGGAGTTGACTCAAAGTATTCCTACTTCATCGATTCTTGCTTTTGGAATAACACCTTCTTGCACTTTCTTCTTGATACGCATCAACTCCAGGTCCGTAGCTTGAGCAGCTTTAACTTTATCGATTAAAGTCGGTTCTACTCGTATGTTTGATATTATCACGTACGTGGGTACTTGGAGCCTTTAACTCTATCTTCATCCTTTGTAAGTCATACAAAATGGGTCTTTGCGTTAACAACATCACACTTCACTCGCATTCGATCTTACTCATCTTCGACTCCTCGTTAAACTTTTTCGCTTTTCGATGATATTATTGAATAGTATGGTCATAATCTTTCAACAACTCGAGCCAATGTCATTGCCGTATGTTGAGTTCCTTTTGAGTGAAGAAATATTTGAGGCTTTTATGATCCGTATAAATCTCCAGTTTCTCCCTATACAGGTAGTGCCTCTAGATCTTCAATGCGAAAATGACTGCTGCCAACTCCAAATCATGAGTAGGACAATTCCTCTCATATTCTTTGAGTTATCATGAGGCATAGGCTATGACTTTCCAATGTTGCATGAAAACACATCCTAACCCTTTGCCTGAAGCATCGCTGTAGATAACAAATCCATCTGAACCAAATGGTATTGTAAGAACAGGTGCCGAAATGAGTCTCCTCTTGAGCTCTTGGAAACTCTTCTCACATTCCACGCTCCATACAAATTTTTTATCTTTCCGGTCGGTTTTAACCGTAGTTAACAAAGCAGCACGAAAACCCTTCCACGAATCTCGATAGTAACCGGCTAAGCCCGTTCGTGCGCCAGTCATTACCGACTTTGGTTGTTCCCAACTTTGTAGTGCTTCAATCTTCATTGGGTCGACAGATACTCCATGTTTTGACACCACGTGCCTAAGGAATAATACTTCCTCAAGCCAAAACTCGCATTTCTTCAGCTTGGCATATAGCTTGTTTTCACGAAGCCTTTGAAGTACCAGCTTCAAATGGCGCTCATGATCTTCACGGCTTTTGGAATAGATGAGGATGTCATCAATAAAGACAACAATGAACTGGTCCAAATATTCCTTGAACACACGGTTCATCATATCCATGAAAGCAACATTAGCATTAGTCAATCCAAAAGACATGACTAAGAATTCATAATGCCGTCTTCGGGTTCTCTAAAGGCAGTCTTCGGAATATCCTCAGTTTTAATCTTTAGCTGATGATATCCAGAACGAAGATCGATCTTTGAAAAGAATTGTGCTCCTTGCAACTGGTCAAACATGTCATCAATGTGAGGTAAAGGATACCTATTCTTAATGGTGACATGGTTTAATTACCAGTAGTCAATACAAAGTCGCATACTCCCGTCTTTCTTCTTTACGAATAAAACAGAAGCACCCCAAGGAGATGTACTAGGGCCAGATGAAACCGATGTCCAACAACTCCTGTAGTTGGACCTTTAACTCCTGAAGTTCAATAGGAGCCATTCAATATGGGGTTTTAGAAATGGGCTTTGTACTAGGTTCAAGGTCAATAAAGAATTCAACTTCACGTTCTGGGGGTAGACCAAGAAGTTCTTCAGGAAATACGTCAGGAAATTCACTAACAATAGAAATATTATTCAAATCTAACGTATTTTTGTTCAAGTCCATGACATGGGCTAAGAAAGCTTGACATCCATTTTTCAATAAACGAATGGCTTTATGGCTTGATATGACAGTGATTTACTTTAGTGGTTTGGTTGCTTGAATTCGCATAATAGGTTGGTTAGGAATATGAAAACTAACAACCTTACAAAAAAAATCAATTTTAGCATGATGTGTGGTTAACCAATCAATCCCTAAAATCACATCAAATGCAAGTATTTTCAACGAAATAAGATCGGCAGGTAATGTGATGGTTCCAACTTGAAGCAAACAAGATTTATAAGCAATAAATGTAATGAAAGTTTCTCCTAACGAAGTCTCAACAGATAAGTCTAAGTCTAATTTCGCCGGAGTCAAGTTCAAACATTGAGCACGAGCAGGAGAGATAAAAGAATGGGTAGAACCGGTATCTAATAAAGTATAAACTTCGCAAGAGTTTATGATTAGCTTACCCGTGATCACCTCATTCGGGTTCCTAGTGTTTTGGCCAGTCACGACAAACTCTCTTCCAGGAACCGCTGACTTTGACTTATCCGGGACAGCCTTTGGAGTCACCATCCCCGTTGGACTTGGTTTCGCTACAAGAAAATCTCTAGCTATATGACCTTCCTTTCCACAGTTATAACATACCTTGGATTGTTGTGGGCAGTTTGGGCTGATATGTCCCTCTTTCCCACATTTGTAACATACGACTGGTGGTCGTTCTCCTCACCTAGAAACAGTTGGTGCTGACGTCTTCACGTTGTCATTGTTGTACCTTATCTTCTTGAAATCTCCTCCCGCCTCGCTTCTTCTATTATCATGGCCATGATTACCACCAGAGCGGTTACTGCTTTTGTCCAAATGTTTTCCTCCCCGCTGGTTGTCATTGCTCTGATGACTGCTGCCACCGGTTTGACCTTGGTTATGGTCCATCGGTTGAACATACTCATTATCTCGCTCTAATAATTGAGCCTTGTTTACAACATCTGAATATAAAGAACATTTATGAGAGATAAGATATTGCCAAATCTCGGGTTTTAGACCTCTCAGAAACATCCGCGTCATTCGTTCCTCATTCTCTACTAAATGAGGTGCAAACCTGGATAACTCTGCAAACTTAGCCTCATACTGAGACATAGTTATGTTGTTTTCTTCCAGTCTGATAAACTCTACCTCCTTCATATGAAGAATACTTTCAGGAAAGTACTTGTCATTGAACAGTTTTTGAATCGTTTCCCAAGACATGTTGAGTGCGGCAGGCTGGGTACGCTTGATAGATTCCCACCAGTAATCTGCCTTACCACGGAACATAAAGGTGGCGAATAGAACCTTTTGTTCCTCTATGCATCCTAAGACATCAAATATCTTGGTAATTTTCTTAACCCACATTTCTGCCCTGATCGGATCCGGCTTTCCCAAAAATTCTGGTGGTCCCAACTCTTTGAACTACTTGGTTGTTATAAGCCACGCGTTGCTATCATTTCCACCCGTATTTTGTACACGAGTCTCCCTCATCTGATTTTGCATAAACTGCAAAAAGCTTCTAAACATTCCATCATTCATCGTTTGTTCGGTAATGTTGTTTACATGAGGAATATTGCCTTCCTGTTGCACGTTCCCTTGGTTGGTGATTAAAGGTGTCTCCACGGTCTCTTTCACTCCATTGTTAACATTCTCAGCTACCATTCTCAAATACTGCCATAAAATAAGGGTTAATTAAAGAAATTGACATACCACATAATATCCCTATATTCTGACCGACCAATTAAATACCAAATAAGCTTAGGTAGGACACACTAGCGAATGATTTACTCGTCTCTCCCCTCCTAGTTCTATTCCCCGATCTCCATCAGAGACCATATCCCTAAGCTCTGATACCAACGGTGACGCCCCCAAAATAGGTATACATCACCCATTCTGAGTCGCCAAATACATGGTATAGAAATAACTACAACTTAATTATTACAATTGTCGTGCAAAATATGACAACACATATACTGTGAGTTTAAATACAAATATTATCTTCTAGACAGTATTCAAACTCAAATAAGTCCTCATTACAATTATTGATACGCTATTTTACAAAATACTGAGAACTGCTAAACAACTATCTTGATCCATCATTCCATACCCCGACTGGTTCCCGCTATATTCTTTCCTCCTGAGAAGAAAAATGGAACAAAAAGGAAAATGGTGAGCTCAACTAGCCCATTAAAGAATATTATGACTAAGATAATATACAACAAATTATCATTAGTATTCAACAGGGAAAAATCTGATAGAATATAATAGACAATAAGTTTTAGATCAACAACTGCAGCAGAAACATCAATTCATTAGAAGAGTCAAGTAGAGAATGAATTCTATTATCTTCTAAGATTTAAAAGTCCATCATCAATATTTTATCCATGTAACATCAATCAATATACATCTTGAATCAAATATCCATCTTTGCACTACACAGGCCAAAGATATTTATTTGTATCACCAGTTGGTCATGTTCATCTCAACACCTGTTCATCATTGCACTACGGGCCAAAGATATTCACTAGTTAATCACTCAACTTTACAATACAGGCCAAAGATATCCAGTAATATCATCATTTAGAACTAAGGATGATAAAACATATTTTAAAGAAACGAATCCAGTGAGACAAAGTGACAAATATTAGGGATTCGTACTACAGTTTATCCAAGTTCAAAAATACTCCATAATAATCAATTGTGGAGCAAAATTCAAAAATAAAGATCAAAATATGGATACAATCAAAGATAGTAACCCTAATAGACATCTTGGACAAAGAAGATAAAATTTCATTTTTTTCTAAATAGTGTTGTATACGTGAATAGTGTCGTATACGTGAATAGTAACCCCGACACAAAAAGGTAGAAATTCCAAAATAAAATTCATATCAATATTTCGGCATAATGATATTGAAGGAAATAATATCATTTACGAAGAAAATAACATCCCTTACCTCAAAAGAACGAAAGATTTAACCTGAATATCGGATGTAATCTTTGAAGGAAACTTGCCTTTGAATAGCAACTCTCAAAGTATCTAAATACTCACAAAATACGCCCGATAATATATATAGAGAGAAAACTTATTTCTAGTGTGATTTTTAATTCTAACTAAGCACCCTATTTATAGGAAAATGATAGAACGCCAAAGCAGACTAAATTAATAAAATATTAAGTTACCAAAAAAAATTTCTACGCTCACACTCTTGACCAAAATATCAGCCACCACAAGTGGGGCTCACCAAAAATCAGAATTTCCACACCAACAAAAACTGGGGCCCACCCATGTTTAAAAAAAACATTTATTTCAGAAACTTCAATAATTCATAATAAATAGCCCTTTTATCAGAAAAATACGAATTTTATGTCTATTCCATAGGATATTAAATTCCAAATTCAAAACAGAAAATGTCCAAAATCCATATACGAATGATTTTTAATACCTCTATTCCGACAAAATACTGATAAAACACCTCATCATTAATTCCTTTATTTATATCCACACAAAATAAATATTTCCATATCCATCCACATAAAATAAATATTTCCTTATCATATAAATCAATAATTAATTATTCACAAATAATATTACAGAATCACAATTATGACAATCAGGTCATTCCCAGGAAAGAGGGGGCTTTCCGATAAGGATTTCTCCTTATTGGCGCGCAATTAGGTGACCAAACCCCTTTCCTAGACAGAACTTTCTTAGACATTGCCAATAATGCTATCTAACAATATTATTCAAATAATATGAATTATTGATCTGATAATGGAGATACTGTGCAGTGACAATTATTGAAATAACAATAATATAAAATATCAACGTAGCAATTATTGAATCAATAAAATAAAATATTGAACAGTAATTACTGTAACAATTATTGTGAGATCCCAAAGTTATGAAATGAAAGTATTCAATTTTCTTATAATTATTATTTTATTTAGTAAATGGTTAAATTGAGAAAGGATTAAAGTTAAGGGTGATATGTGAAAATTTTACAAAGTAAGCAAGTTGATATAAAATATTCGTTATGTCGGGGAATATTCGATTGGTCCGAGAATATTCGTTTTAACAGAGAATATTCGTATGACGACATAATCATTGGTGGACCCACAACGGAAGTATTGTCGTAGTTAGAAAACGACAGAATTATCTTTTATAAAAATAACAGCGAAAGTTATACCGTTAAACTGTTGAACTACCTGGTAGTAAAAGTACAGTAATACGCATGGTTGCATAGTAGCACACGGTATTGATTATTGATGCTTACGTGAGAAGTCACTCAGTTATACTCAATTATTGTTATAATAATTACTGCATAATATCTCTCATATTATTGATTCAATTATTGTCACTATATCATCTGCATAATATTTATTATTATTAAATTAATAATTGAGACGACAAAGTTATTTATATTATTATTTACAATATTGACAATGTCTAGAAAGTTCTGTCGTGGAGAGGTTTGGTCACCTAATTGCGCTCCAATAGGTAGAAATCCTTATCGAAAAGCCCCCTCTTTCCTGGGAACGACCTGTTTGTTAAATATTGTGAGTTATAATATTAATGATGAATAAGTTCGTGTTGATTAAAGATGCAATTGATATTTCCATTGTGTTGGAATTATTAGTGTTAATGAAAATCGACATCTATTTTGATAATAATTGATGTCTGGAGGTTATATTGACCAATCGGGTAATTAATCGGAGAAATGAGCAATTAATAGCTACTAATTCAAATGCTTATAACTATTTATTCATATGTGTGTACTATTGATTCAAATGCATGTACTATTAGGGGAGGTGGTGCAAGATTGATAATACTTGAATGACTAAATTAAAAATAGAGGTATAAATGAAGGTACTATACTGTAACTATTTTTCATATGTATAAAACTATTGATTCACATGAACGTACTATTGATTCACATGATGTACTATTAGGGGAGGTGGTGCAAGTTTGATAATACTTGCAGGACTAAATTAAAAATGAAGGAAAAGATGAAGGTATTATACTGTAATATTTTGAGCCCCAAAACGTGCTATTATCGAAACTATATTTTCCTATAAATAGAAGCTCATTCTTCTTTCATTCTCACCAATTCACCAAGTCTCACAAGAGAAATTATAGAGAGAGAAGCTATAGAGAGAAAGAAGAAGAGAAGTCTGCTACTTCATTATTCTAGTATCTAGTCTTCTTTTGAGGTAAGGGATATTTTTTTTCCAATATTCATAAGGAATAATATTTTCTTCTATACTCTGTAGTATGTGAGTAATAATATTTCGTCTCGTATTCCTGATTATACCCTCATTTTGTTAAAGTATTGTTTCTATACTCTATGAAATTAGTAGAATATCCTTGAAATTTGCGCTTCATCTAGTACCGTTTCACAAGGATATTTTCTAAACATTCTTGTTAAATTTTTAGCTTTTCATGTCAGAGTACTGTCCATGAGTAGTATTCATTTTTATGGTACTATTCATAAAGTACTATTCACAGGGTACTATTCATAAAGTACTATTCACGGATATTATTCACAAAGTACTATTCATGAGTACTATTCCCAAAGTACTATTCACATGGTACTATTCCAAAAGTACTATTCATAGGGTACTATTCACTCGGGTACTATTCACCCGGGGAATTATTCATGACAAAAATTTATTTCTTTACTGTCCAAATCATTTTCGATACAATATTATTCTTGAGTTTTACTCCACAAAGCAGTATCATGTTGACAATTTGGACATTATTTAATTCTGGATAAATTAAGTTATAAATCTGTAAAAATTTATCTTTTGCTTTGTTTTAATTGAATTCTTATATCATTCTCATTATCCTCATGCTTATATTGTGATAAAAGTCATATGTGGCTTACGTGCATAGATGTACTATTGATTGGTATGATTATGACCAAGGATTATTCGGTATAATCATGACCGTAATGTTACAAATTATGTGGTAAAAATCATCATTGGCCTGTAGTTCATTGATGGACAGTTGTTGGTATGATTATGACCAGGGATTATTCTATATAATCATGACCATTGATGATTACATGAATATCCTTGGCCCGTAATGCATGGATGATTCGATGATGTGGTTTATTTATTAAGCTGAGTCTCAGCGATAAAATTGATGATAAATTTTTTTAAATCATAGAAGATAGTATATATCATGCTCTACTTGAATCTTCTAATGGATTGCTTATTTCGCTACAGTTAAACTTGATGTTTATTATATTTTATCAGTTTAACACTGTTGAAGGCTAACGATAATTTATTCTGCATTATCTTAGTCATAATATTTCTTACTGGGCTAGTTGAGCTCACCATTTGTTTTCATTGTTCTCTTCAGGAAATGAGAATATAGCTGGGACTAGTCGGGGGGACACAGTGACGGTCCGAGATGGTGGCTATAGTAGTCCTCACTATTTTATAAAATAGTGTGATAATAAATATAACGAGAGGACTTCATTTGAGTTTGAATATTGTCTATGAGACAATAATCGTGTAAAAACTCTAAACTACGCTGTTGTCGTATTGTATAAAAGAAGTTTGTATTTGATTTCTGTAGTGTGATATCTGGCGACTCAGAATGGGTCGTGTGGACCTATTTTGGGGGCGTAACAATTATTGAGTAGTGCCTTCTTACGTAAGAATCAATAATTCAAAAATACTGTGCAATATCGTGTGCTACTGTGCAACCGCGCGTATTACTGTATTTTAACCACCCGGTATTCCAATAGTGTTAACGGTAAGAACTACGCCGTTATTTATAAAAACTCAAACTTGTTGTTTTCTTCATCTGACCATTTTCCATTATGGGGCCCACAAATGGTTGCGCCGTCGTACGAATATTCCCCGACAACAAGAATATTCCACGACCAAATGAATATTCCTCGACAACAATGAATATTTTATAACCACTTGCTTATTTTGCAAAAGTTGCATATTTCACCCATAATCAAAGCATTATATCAAATTAACACCTTACATTGTTTATAAGAAATTAGTTATGTCCTGTGACTCCGACACTACATGGACGGTGGAATTTATTCCAAACTTTGGACTGTCCAGATGATTTATTAAGGTGAGCGGAAAATTCAAAATCAGTTGTATTTTGTTAGATAAATTGATGTTTATCAACCGTCTTTTAAGTCTTATAGAATTTGCGGCTAAAATGCGTACATGTTTCATTATATATTGTTTTGAAGCGTTTAGTGCATATTAAGCACACTTTATTTAATTTAACAAACGTGATATTTGGAATTCAAACGCATGCATTAAAATTTTAAAAGTGATACAATGTGTTTAAAATTCTAATATATCCGAACATTATGATGCAAATGTTATAAAAACTGCTTGAGGTCTTACATTTTTTTAGGGTACTAGTATTTTCACATAAAAAATTTAATAATTTCATACGATCTCCCTCACATGAATAGTGAGCAGGTCCCACCTCTATGTGAGAGTTACTAATGTAAAAATATATTTTTTTTATTTAAGGAGTGTCTCAAATGATGTGTAATCATAACATTAGTTGGATAAAGATAAATCTCATGATCAGTTATAACATAAAATATCATTAAAATATTCAATTTCATATCATTTGAAACAAAATTTTTTACTCAAAAATTAATAACCAAACAAACCCCCTTGTTGTGTTTCTTTGTTTTTCACAAAATTCTCTTCAAATGTATAATAAATAAATTAACACTTATGTGAGAAATTTTAAAAAAAATATAAACTATTATTGTGACGCCCGCAAAATAGGTCTACACAACCCATTATGAGTCGCCAAATACATGATACAAAATTCAAATACAAACTTAATTTACACAATTATTAATTGTCGTACAGAATATGACAAAACATAAGCTGAGAGTTTTAACACGAATATTGTTTCGTAGACAATATCCAAACTCAAATAAAATCATCATTACAATTATTATCACACTATTTCATAGAATAGTGATGACTACTATAGTCACCATCTTAGACCATCACTCCATTCCCCGACTAGTCCCAGCTATATTCTCATTTCCTGAAGAGAACAATGAAAGCAAAGGGTGAGCTCAACTAGCCAAGTAAAGAATATTATGACTAAGATAATATAGAATAAATTATCCTTAGTCCTCAACACTGTAAAAACTGATAGAATACAATAGACAACAAGTTTTGATCAACATATGTAGCGGCATAAACAATCCATTAAAAGAGTCAAGTAGAGCATGATGTCTACTATCTTCTATGATTTAAAAGTTCATAATCAATATTTTATTTCTGTAACACAACTCAATAAATAATCCACATCACCGAATTATCCATGCACTACGGGCCAAGGATATTCGTTAGTATCACATCCACGAATTATCCATGCACTACAGGCCAAGGATATTCGTTATTATCATCAGTGATCATGACCATGCCAAACAACTGTCCATCTATGCACTACGGGCCAAAGAGGACTTTTACCACATCATTTGTAACATTGCAGGTCATGATTATACCGATACATAATTCTTAATCATAATCGTACCAATCATCAGTCCATCTATGCACTACGGGCCAAAGATGACTTTCACCACAATATAAACATGAGGATGATGACAATGATATAAGAAATCAATCAAGTGAGATTAAGGATAAATATTAAAGATTTATAATTCAATTTATCCAGAGTTTAAGAATGTCCGAATTGTCAACATGATAACTACTTTGTGGAGTAAAATTCAAGAATAATATTCATGTATCAAAAATAATTTGGACAAAAAAGAAATCAATTTTTATCGTGAATAGTATCTCGTGAATAGTACTTCATGAATAATACCTCATGAATAGTACCGTATGAATAGTACCGTATGTATGAATAGTGCCGTATATAGAAATAATAACCATGAATAGTACTTCGGCATGAAAAGCTTAAAATTTAATAAGAAAGTTCAGAAAAATGTTTCTGTGAAACGATACTAGATGAAGCGCAAAATTCAAGTATATTCTACTAATTTCAAGGAGTATAGAAGCAATACTTATCAAAATAAGTGTAGATTTAGGAATATGAAATGAAATAATATTACTTCCATACTATAGAGTATGGAAGAAAATATTATTTCTTACGAATATTGAATGAAAATAATATCACTTGCCTTAGTAAGAGAGTAATTTTGACTAGTATAGCGGATATATTCTTAAAGAAAACTTGTACTGTTTTCTACATTCAAAGTATCTTTTTGCTCAAAAGAAATACGCTCAATATTATAGAAGAAGAATTCTCTGATTCTGGTGTAATTTTTATTTTTAACTAAGCATCCTATTTATAGGAGAATGGCAGGGTACTATTTAAGAAAATAATCACGGGCGCAAAACCGACGAATTCGCGTGATTTTCTGATTTTCACTATGGAGCACTATACAATAAAATATTCTGATAAAATGAAAACTTTATATAAAATATAATATATTCTATTTTTAATCTAATAAAACGAACAACTTTATATATAATATAAAAAGTATTCTGTTTTATATAAAAAGTTTTCTGTTTTATTACTATTATCATAATAATCAAACAAAAATTGAGATAACTTTCTACTGGTGATTTTGAAAAATGAGTAAGTGGGGGTCCATTTAATAAGCCAAACTTACAAAAAATACTTCATGAAAACCCCCTCAATTTATATCAAATCACTTGTCTTCAATAAACACATTTTTAATCATTCATCATTAATATTATAACTCACAATATTAACAACCAGATTATTTCCAGGAAAGAGGGGGCTTTTTGATAAGGACTTCTCCTTATTGGTGCACAATTAAATGACCTAACCCCTTTTCTCGACAGAACTTTCTAGACATTGTCAATAATGCAAATAATAATATGAATAATTGTGTCGTCTTAATTATTGATTTAATAATATAAAATATTATGCAGATGATACTGTGACAATAATTGAATCAATAATATGAGATACTATGCAGTAACTACTATGGCAATAATTGAATAAAACCGAGAGTGACTTCTTAAGTAAGCATCAATAAAAATAGATCTCAGAAAATACCGGTGTGCTATTTATGCGATCACTCACCAGATTCTTGTATTTTTATATTAAGGTATTTCAATAGTTTAATGGTAAAAGTCTTGCCATTGTTTTTATAAAAGGTTATTTACGTAAGCTTTCTATATCCGGATAATAATTCCGTTGTAGGGTCCACTAATGATTGTGCGTGAGTCGCATTTAATATTCCCCGATAAAACGAATATTTCCCGGACAAACTAATATTTTATGACAACTTGCTTACTTTGTAAAATTTATAAATATTACCCACAACTATAACATTATATCAAATAAACACCTTATTATTCAAAATAACATTTAGAGAAAATTAAATCTTTATTCATAAAAGTTGGGGTCTTACAACCTCCCATTCTTATGAAGTTTCGTCCTCAAAATTAATGTACGTACCTGGTATGTCGAAGAGGTGAGGATACCTTGTTTTCATTTCAGATTCTAACTCCTAGGTCATTTCCTCAATATTGTGGTTTCTCCACAAAACTTTGACTTGAGGTATAACCTTTGAGCGTAGTATATGTTCCTTCTTATCCAAGATTTTAACAGGTACCTCCTCATACGTTAAATCTTCAACTATCTTGTCTGGTTCTAATTCAATAATGTGGTTTGGGTCTTCAACATATTTATGTAACATAGATAACTGAAAAAAATTATGAACACGAGACATACTTGGCGGTAAGGCGAGTCTATAGGCCACCATTCCTACTCGATCGTGGATTTCTAATGGACCAATGAATCGAGGATTGAGCTTTTCTCTCTTTCCAAATCTCGTAACTCCTTTCCATGGAGCAACACGTAATAATACATGATCTCCAACATTGAATTCCACGTCCATTCGATGAAGATCAATATAACTCTTTTGTCGATTTTGTGAGGTTTGTATACGTTGTCGGATTATTTGAATATTTTTTGTAGTCATACGTACCAATTCTGGTCCCAACAATGTTGTTTCAACCACCTCGTTCCAGTATACTGGAGAACGACACTTTCATCCATACAATGCCTCGAATGGAGCCATGCCTATACTTGCTTGATAATTGTTGTTGTATGAGAATTCTACTAATAACAAGTACTTGTCCCAACTTCCTTTGAAATCTAGGACATAGAGTGTTAATTGTTCTTCAAGAGTTTGAATAGTCCTCTCCGACTGCCCGTCCGTCTGAGGATGATTTGCCGAACTGAATCGTAAATCCGTGCCCATAGCTTTTTGCAAACTAACCCAAAATTGTGAAGTGAATCTTGTGTCTTGATCAGAAACTATGGATACTAGCATACCATGCAGTCTTACAATCTCATTTATGTATATACGAGTAAGACGTTCAAGTGAATAAGTTTTTCGTATAGGTAAGAAATGAGCAGACTTGGTTAATCTATTGACAATGACCAAAATTGCATCTATGCCTTGAGAAACCTTAGGAAGACCAGTAACGAAATCCATGTTAATGTGCTCCCACTTCCATTTTAGAATTTCAAGTGGTTGTAATTGACCTTTTGGTACTTGATGCTCTGCCTTGACACGTTGACAAGTTAAACACCTTGAGATAAACTCTGCAATCTCTCTCTTCATATTGCTCCACCAAAATGTATGTCGAAGATCACGATACATTTTAGTACTTCCTGGATGGATTACAAACGGCGTACTGTGTGCCTCCATTATGATTTTATACTTTAAATCAGAGTTGTTAGGAACACAAAGTCTGGAGTTGACTCGAAGTATTCCTTCTTCATCGATTCTTGCTTTTGGAATAACACCTTCTTGCACTTTCTTCTTCATACGCATCAGCTCTGGGTCTATAGCTTGAGAAGCTTTAACTTTATCGATTAAAATCGGTTCTACTCGTATATTTGACATCATCACGTGGGTCCCTGAAGTCTTTAACTCTATCTCCATCCTTTGTAAGTCATACAAAATGGGCCTTTGCATTGACAATATCGCATTCGTACCCGCATATAATCTTCTATTCAACGCATCAGCTACCACGTTCGCTTTTTCAGGATGATATTGAATGGTATGATCGTAATCTTTCAATAGCTCAAACCAACGTCGTTGCCGCATATTGAGTTCCTTTTGGGTGAAAAAATATTTGAGGCTTTTATGATCTGTATAGATCTCCACTTTCTCCTTATACAGGTAATGTCTCCGTATCTTTAGCACAAAAATGACTGATGCCAACTCTAGATCATGAGTAGGATAATTCCTCTCATATTCTTTGAGTTGTCGTAAGGCATATGCTATGAATTTCCCATGTTGCATGAGAACACATCCTAAACCTTTGCCTAAAGCATCGCTGTCGATGACAAATCCCTCCAAACCTGATGGTATTATCAGAACAGGTGCTTGAATGAGTCTCCTCTTGAGTTCTTGAAAACTCTTATCACATTCCTTGCTCTATCCGAATTTTGTATCTTTTTGAGTCAGTTGAGTTAATGGAGTGGCGATTCTAGAAAATCCTTCCACGAATCTCCGATAATAACCAGCTAAGCCCAGAAAGCTACGTACTTCGGTTACTAACTTAGGTTGCTCCCAAATTTGTATTGCTTTAATTTTTGCCGGGTCAACTGATATTCCATGATTCGATATCACGCGCCCAAGGAATGCTACTTTCTCAAGTTAGAACTTGCATTTCTTCAACTTGTCATATAGCGTGTTTTCACGAAGCTTTTGGAGTATCAGCCCCAAGTGTTGCTCATGATCTTCACGGCTTTTGGAGTATATGAGGATGTCATCAACAAAGATAACCACAAAATGATTCAAATATTCTTTGAATACTCGGTTCATCATATCCATGAAGGCAACATGAGCATTAGTCAATCCAAAAGACATGACTAGGAATTCGTAATGCCCGTACTGAGTTCTAAAAGCAATCTTTGGAATGTCATCAGTTTTAATTTTTAACTGATGATATCCGGAACGAAGATCGATCTTTGAAAAGAATTTAGCACCTTGCAATTGGTGCTAAATTATTAATTTACACAATTATTAATTATCGTACAGAATATGACAAAACATAAGCTGAGAGTTTTAACACGAATATTGTCTCGTAGACAATATCCAAACTCAAATAAAATCATCATTACAATTATTATCACACTATTTCATAGAATAGTGATGACTACTATAGTCACCATCTTAGACCATCACTCCATTCCCCGACTAGTCCCAGCTATATTCTCATTTCCTAAAGAGAACAATGAAAGCAAAGGGTGAGCTCAACTAGCCCAGTAAAGAATATTATGACTAAGATAATATAGAATAAATTATCCTTAGTCCTCAACACTGTAAAAACTGATAGAATACAATAGACAACAAGTTTTGATCAACATATGCAGCGGCGTAAACAATCCATTAGAAGAGTCAAGTAGAGCATGATGTCTACTATCTTCTATGATTTAAAAGTTCATAATAATTTTATTTCTGTAACATAAATCAATAAATAATCCACATCACCGAATTATCCATGCACTACGGGCCAAGGATATTCGTTAGTATCATATCCACGAATTATCCATGCACTACAGACCAAGGATATTCGTTATTATCATCAGTGATCATGACCATGCCAAACAACTGACCATCTATGCACTACGGGCCAAAGAGGACTTTTACTACATCATTTGTAACATTGCAGGTCATGATTATACCGATACATAATTCTTAATCATAATCGTACCAATCATCAGTCCATCTATGCACTACGGGCCAAAGATGACTTTCACCACAATATAAACATGAGGATGATGACAATGATATAAGAAATCAATCAAGTGAGATTATGGATAAATATTAAAGATTTATAATTCAATTTATCCAGAGTTTAAGAATGTCCGAATTGTCAACATGATAACTACTTTGTGGAGTAAAATTCAAGAATAATATTCATGTATCAAAAATAATTTGGACAAAAAAAAATCAATTTTTATCGTGAATAGTATCTCGTGAATAGTACTTCATGAATAATACCTCATAAATAGTACCGTATGAATAGTACCGTATGTATGAATAGTCCCGTATGTATGAATAGTGCCGTATGTATAAATAATAACCATGAATAGTACTCCGACATGAAAAGTTTAAAATTTAATAAGAAAGTTCAGAAATTTTTTTCTGTGAAACGATACTAGATGAAGCGCATAATTCAAGTATATTCTACTAATTTCAAGGAGTATAGAAGCAATACTTATCAAAATAAGTGTAGATTTAGGAATATGAAATGAAATAATATTACTTACATACTATAGAGTATGGAAGAAAATATTATTTCTTACGAATATTGAATGAAAATAATATCCCTTGCCTTAGTAAGAGAGTAATTTTGACTAGTATAGCAGATATATTCTTAAAGAAAACTTGTACTGTTTTCCACACTCAAAGTATCCTTTTGCTCAAAAGAAATACGCTCAATAGTATAGAAGAAGAATTCTCTGATTCTGGTGTAATTTTTATTTTTAACTAAGCATCCTATTTATAGGAGAATGGCAGGGTACTATTTAAAAAAATAATCACAGGCGCAAAACTGACGAATTCGCGTGATTTTCTAATTTTCACTATGGAGCACTATACAATAAAATATTCTAATAAAATGAAAACTTTATATAAAATATAATATATTTTATTTTTAATCTAATAAAACGAATAACTTTATATATAATATAAAAAGTATTCTGTTTTATTACTATTATCATAATAATCAAACAAAAACTGAGATAACTTTCTACTGGTGATTTTGAAAAATGAGTAAGTGGGGGTCCATGTAATAAGCCAAACTTACAAAAAATACTTCATGAAAACCCCCTCAATTTATATCAAATCACTTGTCTTCAATAAACACATTTTTAATCATTCCTCATTAATATTATAACTCACAATATTAACAACCAGATTATTTCCAGGAAAGAGGGGGCTTTTTGATAAGGACTTCTCCTTATTGGCGCACAATTAAATGACCTAACCCCTTTTCTCAACAGAACTTTCTAGACATTGTCAATAATGCAAATAATAATATGAATAATTGTGTCGTCTTAATTATTGATTTAATAATATAAAATATTATGCAGATGATACTGTGACAATAATTGAATCAATAATATGAGATACTATGCAGTAACTACTGTGGCAATAATTAAATAAAACTGAGTGACTTCTTAAGTAAGCATCAATAAAAAGAGATACTGTGAAATACCGTGTGCTACTGTGCAATCACGCGTATTACTGTATTTTTATGACCGGGTATTTCAATAGTTTAATGGTAAAAGTCTTGCCATTGTTTTTATAAAAAGGTTATTTCTGTCGCTTTTCTATATCCGACAATAATTCCGTTGTGGGGTCCACCAATGATTGTGCCGTCGTACGAATATTCCCTGATAAAACGAATATTTTCCGGCCAAACTAATATTTTATGACAACTTGCTTACTTTGTAAAATTTGTAAATATTACCCACAACTATAAAATTATATCAAATAAACACCTTATTATTCAAAATAACATTTAGAGAAAATTAAATCTTTATTAATAAAAGTTGGGGTCTTACAACCTCCCATTCTTATGAAGTTTCGTCCTCAAAATTAATGTACGTACCTGGTATGTCGAAGAGGTGAGGATACCTTGTTTTCATTTCAGATTCTAACTCCTAGGTCATTTCCTCAATATCGTGGTTTCTCCACAAAACTTTAACTTGAGGTATAACCTTTGAGCGTAGTATATGTTCCTTCTTATCCAAGATTTTAATAGGTACCTCCTCATACGTTAAATCTTCTACTATCTTGTCTGGTTCTAATTCAATAATGTGATTTGGGACTTCAACATATTTATGTAACATAGATAACTGAATAAAATTATGAACACGAGATATACTTGGCGGTAAGGCGAGTCTATAGGCCACCATTCCTACTCGATCGAGGATTTTAAATGGACCAATGAATCGAGGATTGAGCTCTTCTCTCTTTCCAAATCTCGTAAGTCCTTTCCATGGAGCAACACGTAATAATACATGATCTCCAACATTGAATTCCACGTCCATTCGATGAAGATCAATATAACTCTTTTGTCGATTTTGTGAGGTTTGTATACGTTGTCGGATTATTTGAATATTTTTCGTAGTCATACATACCAATTCTGGTCCCAACAATGTTGTTTCACCCACCTCGTTCCAGTATACTGAAGAACGACACTTTCATCCATACAATGCCTCGAATGGAGCCATGCCTATACTTGCTTGATAATTGTTGTTGTATGAAAATTCTACTAATGACAAGTACTTGTCCCAACTTCCTTTGAAGTCTAGGACATAGAGTCTTAATAGATCTTCAAGAGTTTGAATAGTCCTCTCCGACTGCCCGTCCATCTGAGGATGATTTGCAGAACTGAATCGTAAATCCGTGCCCATAGCTTTTTGCAAACTAACCCAAAATCGTGAAGTGAATCTTGTGTCTCGATCAGAAATTATGGATACTAGCATACCATGCAGTGTTGCAATCTCATTTTTGTATATACGAGTAAGACGTTCAAGTGAATAAGTTTTTCGTATAGATAAGAAATGAGCAGACTTGTTAATCTATTGATAATGACCAAAATTGCATCTATGCCTTGAGAAACCTTAGGAAGACCAGTAACGAAATCCATGTTAATGTTCTCCCAATTCCATTTCGGAATTTTAAGATGTTGTAATGGACCTTTTGGCACTTGATGCTCTGCCTTGACACGTTGACAAGTTAAACACCTTGAGATAAACTCTGCAATCTCTCTCTTCATATTGCTCCACCAAAATGTATGTCGAAGATCACGATACATTTTAGTACTTCCTGGATGGATTACAAACGGCGTACTGTGTGCCTCCATTATGATTTTATACTTTAAATCAGAGTTGTTAGGAACACAAAGTCTGGAGTTGACTCGAAGTATTCCTTCTTCATCGATTCTTGCTTTTGGAATAACACCTTCTTGCACTTTCTTCTTCATACGCATCAGCTCCAGGTCTATAGCTTGAGCAACTTTAACTTTATCGATTAAAATCGGTTCTACTCATATATTTGACATCATCACGTGGGTCCCTGAAGTCTTTTACTCTATCTCCGTCCTTTGTAAGTCATAAAAAATGGGCCTTTGCATTGACAATATCGCACTCGTACCAGCATATAATCTTCTATTCAACGCATCAGCTACCACGTTCGCTTTTTTAGGATGATATTGAATGGTATGATCGTAATCTTTCAATAGCTCAAACTAACGTCGTTGCCGCATATTGAGTTCCTTTTGGGTGAAAAAATATTTGAGGCTTTTATGATCTGTATAGATCTCCACTTTCTCCTTATCAAGGTAATGTCTCCAGATCTTTAGCATAAAAACGACTGATGCCAACTCTAGATCATGAGTAGGATAATTCCTCTCATATTCTTTGAGTTGTCGTAAGGTATATGCTATGAATTTCCCATGTTGCATGAGAACACATCCTAAACCTTTGCCTGAAGCATCGCTGTCGATGACAAATCCCTACAAACCTGATGGTATTATCAGAACAGGTGCTTAAATGAGTCTCCTCTTGAGTTCTTGAAAACACTTATCACATTCCTTGCTCTATCCAAATTTTGTATCTTTTTGAGTCAGTTGAGTTAATGGAGTGGAAATTCGAGAAAATCCTTCCACGAATCTCCGATAATAACCAGCTAAGCCCAGAAAGCTACGTACTTCGGTTACTAACTTAGGTTGCTCCCAACTTTGTATTGCTTCAATTTTTGCCGGGTCAACTGATATTCCATGATTCGATATCACGCGCCCAAGGAATGCTACTTTCTCAAGTCAGAACTTGCATTTCTTTAACTTGTCATATAACGTGTTTTCACGAAGCTTTTGGAGTATCAGCCCCAAGTGTTGTTCATGATCTTCACGGCTTTTGGAGTATATGAGGATGTCATCAACAAAGATAACCACAAAATGATTCAAATATTCTTTGAATACTCAGTTCATCATATCCATGAAGGCAACATGAGCATTAGTCAATCTAGTAGACATGACTAGGAATTCGTAATGCTCGTACTGAATTCTAAAAGCAATCTTTGGAATGTCATCCGTTTTAATTTTTAACTGATGATATCCGGAACGAAGATCGATCTTTGAAAAGAATTTAGCACCTTGCAACTGGTCAAACATGGCATCAATGTGAGGTAATGGGTACTTATTTTTTATGGTGACATGATTCAACTCCTGATAGTCAATGCAAAGTCACATACTCCCATCTTTCTTCTTTACGAATAAAACAGGAGCACCCCAAGGAGATGTACTAGGACGAATGAAATTGATGTCTAACAATTCCTGCAGTTGGGTTTTTAACTCCTGAAGTTCAATAGGAGCCATTCGATATGGGGTTTTGGAAATGGGTTTTGTACCGGGTTCAAGGTCAATACAAAATTCGATTTCACACTCTGGAGGTAGGCAAGGAAGTTCTTCAGGGAATACATCTGGAAATTTATTAATAATAGAAATATCATTCAAATCTGACATATTTTTGTTTAAATCTGTGACATGGGCTAAGAAAGCTTGACATCCATTTTTTAATAAACGAATGGCTTTATGGATTTATATGACAGTGATTGACTTTAGTGGTTTGGTTGCTTAAATTCACAGAATAGGTTGGTTCGGAATATGAAAACTAACAACCTTACGAAAACAATAATTTTTAGCATGATGAGTAGTTAATCAATCAATCCCTAAAATCACATCAAATGCAAGTATTTTCAAATAGATGAGATCAACAGGTAATGTGAAAGTGTCGATTTGAATCAAACACGATTTATAAACAATGGATGTGATGAAGGTTTCTCCCAACAGAGTTTCAATAGATAAGTCAAAGTCTAATTTCTCTGGAGTCAAATTTAAACGTTGAGCGCAAGTAGGTGAAATAAAAGAACGGGTAAAACTGGTATTAAATAAGGTATATACTTCACACAAGAGTTTATGATTAGGTTACCCATGATATCTTCGTTTGGGTTCCTCGCTTTTTGGGAGGTCACGACAAACGCTCTCCCTTGAACTACCGGCTTTGACTTGTCTGTGACAGCCTTTGGTGTCACCATCCCAACTGGACTTGACTTCACTACATGACAAAATCGAGCTAGGTGACCTTCTCTTCTGCAATTGAAACACGCTTTGGGTTGTTGCGTACAGTTTGGACAGATGTGTCCCTCCTCTCCGCATCTGTAGCATACAACCAGTGGTCGTTCTCCTTCCTTAAAAACAAGTGATGGTACTGGTGTCTTTCCATCATTATTGAACCTTCTCTTTTTGAAATTTCCACTTGACTCGTTTCTTCTATTATCTTGGACAGGATTTCCACCGAAGTGGTTACCATTTCTGGCATGATAATTTCCTCCACATTTGCTATCACCACTTCGATGACTGTTTCCATTAGTATGACCATTATCGTTTTGTCGGCTGCTATCTTTTGGTTGGGCTGACTCATTATCTTGCTGCTCCAATAACTGAGCCCTATTCACAACATCTGAATATAAACAAAGTTTGTGAGAAATGAGGTATTGACGAATTTCGGGCTTCAAACCTCGCAGAAACATTCGCGTCATACGCTCGTCATTATCTACCAAATGGGATGCAAATCGGGATAACTCCGCAAACTTTACCTCGTATTGCGATATGATCATATTATTTTGTTCCAGCTTAATAAATTCCAGCTCCTTCATTTGACGAATACTCTCTGGAAAGTACTTGTCGTTGAACAATTCTTGGAACTTCTCCCAAGACATCTTTAGTGTAGAAAGATGAGTACGTTTTACAGATTCCCACCAGTAATCTGCCTCTCCTCGCAACATAAAGGTGGCAAAGGGAACCTTTTTCTCCTCTGAGCATCCCAAGACATCAAATATCTTGGTGATCTGCTTAATCCACGTCTCTGCCTTAAGTGGCTCTAGCTTTCCCAAAAACTCCAGTGGTCTCGACTTCTTAAATTGCTTAACAGTGACCAGTCGTGAGTTGCCATTGATTCCATCTGCATTTTGAACATGAATCTCTCTCGTTTGGTGTTTTATGAATTGTAGAAAGCTTCTAAACATCCCATCATTCATCATTTGGTCGGTGTTGTTGTTTACATGAGGATTATTGCCTTCCTGATGCATATTATCATGGTTATTGATTGGCGGTGACTCAATGGTCTCATGTGCTACATTGCTTATCTCAAAATTTTTAGATGCCATTTAAAGCATTGCCACAAAACAAGGGTTAATTGACATGCCACATATTATCCCTATATTCTGACCGACCAATTAAATAACAAATAAGCTTAGATAGGACACACTGGCGAAAGTTTTACTCGTCTCTCCCCTCCTAGTTCTAGTCTCAGATATCTGCCAGGGATCATATCCCTAAGCTTTGATAACAACTGTGACGCCCCCAAAATAGGTCTACACAACCCATTCTGAATCGCCAAATACATGGTACAAAATTCAAATACAAACTTAATTTACACAATTATTAATTATCGTACAGATTACGACAAAATATAAGCTGAGAGTTTTAACACGAATATTGTCTCGTATATTGGGAGAATTCATATGTTGATTTGATGTTTAAATATAAATGCTCATGATTATTTGTAAAGTCCTTCAAGGAATATATGTACAAGGACTTAGTGATAGATCAAAAATTAGTTAGTTTGATCTAAGCTATTAATGTGTATCATTCTGGAAATGAATGTATAGATAGAAAGATCAAAGCTGTTAGGTTGATCTTGAGATGTAATAGATAGGCTTCAAAGAATTCGTAGTGCATCCATCTGATCAAGATGGCAGAAGTCAAGGCAGAAACGTTGAGCCTCAAGGATCGTAGTGTGCTTGCCTTGAAGAGCCTCTTCGGAAATCGTAGAGTGGTCCCAACGTTTGCCGAGCCAACTCAGAGATCATAGTGTGCTCTTGGAAACGTAGAGTTTACAATTCAAACAAGCGAAGATCGTAGTGTGCTAGTATTTAAGAGAAATCATAGTGCTCTCGGATGATAGCATCAGACCAAGCACCAAGGCGACAAGTCACCACGATCTGAATCGTAGAGTACCACGATCTGAATCGTAGAGTATCATCTGTCTTGTGTCAGAAGCATCAAGCCTCACGCTTTATGTGGAGACAAACTCCAACATATGAGGAATGGATTCTAAACGCTGTAGTACTCACCAGTCCCAAAGGCATAAAAGATATCCTAGTATACAACAAAGAAGCGTATTGAAGAAGATAAGGAAAGTACCATTGGTAAGGGGGAAACACCTTTTCAGGTGTTAGGTGAGAAAGCAGTCTGCTGTGTCAGTGGGCCAAAATACAATTTAGAAGATGTGCAGAAAAGTCTCCATCAAAGAATAGAAAGGTCAAACGCATTTAATGCTTCAACGGATGGATCCAACGGATAGTTTTCAAGATCACATATATGCAAATCAAGAAGATGAGAGAAGCAAGCAAGTATTGAACAAAAACGTACAAGAACTCTCAACGCTCTACTCTACGATCTGAGAAAATAAAAGCTTGCTCAGCTACTCAGTTCTTTCGAACAGGTTCTTAAACAGCAACTGAGTAGCAACCATCAAGAACTCAACATCTATCAATCAACTGAAGAAAAAGTTCCAAGTTAGAAGGACTTGAAGAGTTCTAAGTGAACTGTAAAAGAGCCAAGTCTACTGGACTTGATGAATTCAAGAGTGAACTAAGAAGTTCCTAGACTGCTGGTCTAGAAAGAATCTAAGTGATTCAGAAAGTGTAAAAGATATCCTTAGTGGATTTCCTACTCGAGGAGTAGAAGAGTGGACTAGGAGCTTTAAGTGCTCTGAACCACTTAAAACGACTGTGTCTCTTACATTCTTACTATAACTGCTATATTTGCTATAACTGTGACGCCCCAAAATCCGGGTATCTTCCAACCCGACAGATGGTGCTATACGGTGCTACAGTT